>CM055643.1:16482791-17841124 GCA_029378325.1 Elaeagnus macrophylla
TTAGAAGAGAAGCAGAACTTTTCAAGGTGAGAGCTAGTTTCTTTGCTTAGATTGTGCTAAAATGATTTTATTCATTATTAGTTGTACATTATTATATATGAACATGTAACTATGGGGGGAAGTTGAAAGACTCTTCCAAAAATATATGATCATTTTGAGCTTTAGAATATTCACCATCCTGTGGTAGGGTCTCATTTAAATGTTAGTTGATATATTGTTCTACATAAACTTAACTTAGCCGTTATCAACTGTAGCCACCTCGCCGATCACTGGATGGTTACAAGCATGTTGTAGACGTAGAGTATTATCCCCCAGCTCCATCTGATGGCCCACATTTTCCTCCTGAAGCTGCCAAAGCAAAGAAGGCGGCACAAAAAACACCTAGTGCACAAAACACAGTGGAATATCATGAAATTATGGAAGGTAAAGAATCACAATAAAACTTAATAGAGCTTCAAGAAATTCCATTACGAGTAATACTTTATTTGATTTATATTGGCAGATGAAATGATACGTGGTTTGCAGAAGTTAAGTTGGAAAAAAGTTGACGTCAGCTTCCATTCTGCTATGTGGCCCTTCTTTGCTCATAACAACATTCATGTAGTTATTCCATTTGGACTCTCCTTTTATGGATTTTTCACCCTCGTTTTTGTTTCTTAGTTAGTAGTTAACTGTTTGATTTCCAGGTGAAAAACGAATGGTTTCACAATGCTGGTACTGGAGTTATTGCTCATGTTGCGGACAGCCTAAAGCAGCAAGAATCAACTTCGTTTTTTGCGGCTAGTTTGTAACAGTAATATGTATATAATTGCAATATCATAGGAATCTGAGATAATGAATAGCACATTCTTTTTTCAAATTGGTTATTTATACGAGCCCCTCCATTTTTATGAATGCATACTCGTTCAGTGTTATAAATAAATTAAGTGGGTGAGAACTGAGACGAGTATCAAAAAAGGAAAAAAAAAAAAAAAAATAACACGTTTGGATATATATCATATTTAATTATTTTAAAAGAAAAGGAAAAATCACAAAATTAACACTTTTAAAATTTATAATAACTACCATTTAATTCTAATTTATATTCTTCTTAATTTAAGGTAGAGATGTTAATTTTGTTCTTCTAAGATTTAGAGGGATTATATTTTTGGTAATTTTTCGGAAAAAAAAAGGAGTTAAAATGAACTGATAGTTGTTATAGAGCACTTTCATTTTCGAGCTTCTTAATATATATATATATTTTTTAATTTCAGTTCAATATAGTATAATTATATTACCTTCCACCCCTCCTCGCCTCTTTTATTTTTACATTATTTTCTTCAAATTAGTTTTCACTTTTAAAAAAAATAAAAAAAAATTCTTCTATTTTATTATTATTTTTTTTTGTTTACGTTTTCAATTTTCACGAATTACTTTCTTTCTTTTTTTAACTTTTTTCAATTCATTTGCTTTTCCAATTTATAATTTTGGGTGTTTCCATTTTATTTTATTTTGAAATGTTTTATTCTCTTGGATCCTTGGCCGGCGATTTGTTTGTTCCTACAACTACGGTTTCCTCTGGTTTGTTCCCTACATTTGATTTTTCCTCTGCTCGTTTTCTCTGCTTCTGGTTGTCGTGGTGGTATTGTTGGCGGTTAGCTGTCCTGTTTGGTGGTGCCTGGTGGTTGTCTCATGTTTGGTTGTTATCACCACACAATAAACTGCTCAACAACTCCTATTATTTCTCTTTTGGCCACCATGATATGGTTGTTCGTGTTTGGTGGTGCCGTTGGTGGTTGGCTGCTCCTATTTGATGATGCTTGTGTTTGGTGGTTGGTTGCCTTGTTTGGTGGTGACTGATGATTGGCTTGTGTTTGGATGTATGTATGTTTTCTGGTGGTTGTCCAGGAGACTTTACGGCCGTGTTATGGTGGTTTTTGGTGGCTTTAGGTGATTCCAATGGCTGTTTCTCAGTTAACTCAGGTGACTCGTCATTCAACTTTTGGAGTGCAACTCTGTGCATTTTGCACCATTGTGCATTCCTGTTTTCTCTTGGTATTTAATATTTAGAAGATTTTTGGTGCAATTGAGAGTATTTGTGTGCGATAACTATTATTTTTATAGATGTTCTCAGAAGAATTTTACCGGTAATATTTAAGTGTTCAGTTTTGTTACGAAATCTTTTTGATTTTTTTTCCTTTTGTTGGGATTTGTTCCATATTTGTGCGTTCTTTTATTGTATTTTTATACACTAAATTTAGCAATTTTATATGCTCACTTTGATTAAAATGCAATAAGATTTTAATTTTGAAATATTTATCTTATTATACTCTTTATTTATTATAACTTAAAATAAAGTGCAAATTGACTTTTCGGTAAAATAATAATAATAATAAATAATAATAATAAGTTAGAATTAATCTTAGCATAAACTCTCTCTTTCTTTCTTGTTTTTGGTGTTTAATTCAGCCAAGTTTTACACACTTGTACGGATTAAATATTTTGTTGTTCTTTGTGATACATGTATATAACTAACTTATTGTACAATCATACAATGCATAACTGACCTTGTTGTTGTAACTTGTACAACAATGTTTTTTCAAAAATTAGTGAATTTTTTCTGAAATACGGTGGATGTTGCCAGAAATTTTCATAAATGTGTGAAAATTATCAAAATGTGAGGCATCAATAAAAAATGTTTTTTTTTTTTTTTGGGGGTTAAAAATGAGGCATATATGTTCTTAACAAGATGCAAGGAAATACAATCGTGGATTATGAAAATTTAGAACATTTTAGGCAAACTTAAATTTTGAAAATTGAGTTACCGATATGAAAATTGTTCCATAATTTTTGTTAATGTTACTTGGGAGAAATTTAGTATATATCATAGTTGTGAAATTTTGGTTTTAAAGCTTGAGTTTTATTTTTTAAAAATTAAAATAAATTAAAATGCTTAATTTTGATTGCTATAAATGTAACTAAATCTAAATAATTCCCAAAAATGTCATGAGACTATTTTTGTTGTTATATATTTTAGAAATATTATTTTATATAATTTTTTAATATTTTAAATAGGGTTGTTAATGGGGCATGGACGGAGCCAAAGATCCTCTCTTTATTCTCTGTCCACAATTTTGAATTTATCTTTTATCTTCACTTAAAATCTTTGCGAAACTTATCAAAATTCCTAATAAAAAAATAAGAACTCCCAAATGAGGAAAGAGAATCCAAAAAATATTAAATTATTATTTTTAATTTCTTAATAATTTTTTATTTTTATATAAAATAAAAACTATAAAAAAACTATTCAATAATAAATATTTTAGGAGAAGGAAAATAAAATTTATAGCTAATAAATAATATTATATGATAAGAAGAAAAATAAAATATAAAAAATAAATAGCTAATCTTTTTATACTAAATAACATTGATAAAATTTTGTTACAAACTAGTTTAAACTAATAAGAATAAGTTATAAAATAATTACATGATTTTAGATTTTTTTAAATTTAAGTAAATAGTTTAAATAATTTTTAAAAAAAAACTATTGATGTTTTAAAATAATAAAACATAATTTAAAGATAAAATATAAAATATATAATATATTATTTAAAATTAATTTGAGTTTTATGTAATTAAATTTATAAAAAAAATTATATATTTATTAAAAGGTGGTATATAGTTTCGGGGAATGGGACGAAAAATACAATTCTCATCCTTATCTTGCCTCGTAGTATAAAATAAAGATCCCCGTTTCCTGTTCCTCACTCCTCATTTTATTGTTTTCATTCTTACCTCCAATCGAATAATCCTTAAAGAAATTTACCCTATCAGAAAAAAAAAAAAAAAAAAATTGATAACGCTAATTTTAAGGGAGGGTAGCTATACGAATTCCTTAGTTATTTTAAAAATGATACTTATATCTTATATTTATTTTCTTTAACAATTTAGTCAATATTATTAAAAAGTGATCACACAAAAACAATGTGTTTTAATTGAATCATACTATTTGAAAATATGTGTTTTAAATGTGAATTATTTTTTTAGTTAATTTTTATAATATATTTAAAATAAATATGAAATTAATTTTTTATACTTTTCAAATAAATTATAAAAGAAAAATAATATTTAGATTCTTTATTGAATGTAGTAATCATCATATAATTAAAGTTATTATTGAACATGATTTATTGGACTTGATATCATTATTCTATTATTACATTTAAAGTTTTATTTAATATTATATTAAATATTAAAATAAAAATTAACGTTAATAGTTTAAAATATAAATATAATTTTATCTAAAAATATTATACATTACTTAAATTTTTATATATAATATAGATAGAGTAAAAATAAGTTATTTGATACTTAACGTTTTTCCCTGCAATTATAAACGTGACTGGAACCTTAGGCGTGGAATATATTCATTTGTTGGTTTGAATTGAGGAATTACAATTTTTTTTAAAATACCTATTCTTTTAAGATTAAAAATATATATATGTATTCTAAAGCATAGCTATTCATTCTGCTAAATGAATATGATTGTACGTAATATACTTAAAAAAAAAAAAACTCTTAATTACTAATAAAAACATCTACATTGTTACATATAGAGATTTAATTAATTATTTATTTTTTTTTATTATTTCAGCTATCGAACAAAAGATTAAGAATAAAATTAGTTTTCTATTCTCAGAAAGAAATTGTTATTCCTAATTAATTAATTGAAAATTCCAATTCTGTGAGTGGAAATATCTTTAAATTTTTTATTTTATAATTAATTAAGAAATTTATGTTTGAATGTAATTTATATTAGATTGTATATATATTAATGTGTACCACTTATAAAATTAATTAAGTACTGAGATTTTCACCGAAATCGAAATTTGTACGCGTACGTGTTGATAACTTTGATACAATACTAACAATTAAGTCAGATAATATTAGACCTCATTTCATCACTAGACTTTCCATGCATCTCTTAAATTAAAAGAAAAATTAGTGTGGGCTAAAGAAGTTAGAGGCAAATAGGGATTCAAGGAACAGACATCAAAGAGCGGGTGATCAACACTAGTCACTAACTATATGGTCTTTTCACTCTTTTGTTTACAACCACATCTAAATATGGGGAAGAAAAAAAAAATCCTAACTTCACGTGTAGCCAAACAAACCTAAACTAATTTCCCAACAGTGGAATGCAATTCTCTTATATATATATAAACAGACATTGATCTTTTTCTCTGCACATTAAGGTGCTCTCTAAATTGAATCTCCAACAACAACAACAAAATCAATTAGAAAAGTTTAACAGAAAATTACAGATCAACACCAATGAGGAAGTCAAATCTCCTTCTAGCTTCTACCATTTGCTTCTTGTCCTTTATGGGTTTGGCTTACAGTGCAAGAAATTCAATTGATAAACATAGTAACGACGACAAATATTTCGTAGAGGGTAGGATTTATTGTGACACATGTCGGGTTCAGTTCGTTACCAGGCTTAGCACCGATATCAAAGGTACGTACATATAAAAAAAAAAAAAAAAAAAAATTAATTGAATGACATTATTTAGAGTTTTATTTTTAATTTTTATTAGAAAAAAAAATTCATTTTTTTTATAATATAAATTGAAAATATTTTTTAATTTTAGAAAAAAAAAAAATTAATTTTTTTATTGAAGAGTATAAATAAAATCAGTTAAATAATAATTATTTATGCATAAAAGAGTATAAATTATAACGAGTAAATAAATGGAGTGATCCAAATATGTAGAAGGTTTGGGGTTTGTTTATTAATTATGAGTATGTAGTATACTTATTTCAAAAACGCTTATTTATTTTACTTAGTCTCAAATTTATATAAGATCTTATAGTTTAGTTTTTAGCCTTTTAATTCGTACATTTTAGTATCTAATGTTTTTAAATTTAATAAATTTAGTCCAAAATTTTAATTTATCTATTAAATTAATTTAGTGAAGTTATACTTAATTAACTAAATAATAACTTGAGATAATAAAAAAAAAAAACTAAATAATAAAGGGGGTGGCAATTTCTGACACGACACGATAGCACGATCCGAACACGACACGACACGAATTTTTTTCAGTAAAATTGATCAATAATTTTTTTATGTTCTTAAAGGTTTTGTTATTTCTTACTATTATAAATAAGTAACATAAAAAAAAATCAAGTAAATTTTTTAATGTGCCAACCAACACAAAAATACGACACGAATAACACGAACAAACACGACACGAACACGAACAAACACGATACGAACACAACTAACACGATACGATTGACACCCCTAAATAAAGCATGTGACACGCACATTTTTTATAAAAAAATCTGTCAATTCTAAAATTAAAAAAATTCTTTAGTAACCAAACATAAAGTTATTGGATTAAAACTAAAATTTCACTTGGTAAGTAACCTACTAAATCGACACAAAACCCTATCATATTATATGTAACTAATAAATTATAAATATGCATGTAGATGCTGAGATACGATTGGAATGTAAAGCACGTGAAGGTGGAAATGTAGTATACAAAGCTTCAACGACCACCGACGAGCATGGAAAGTATAGGATTCCGGTGAGAGGAGACTACGAAGAGGACATTTGCGATGTGGTGCTGGTGAAGAGCCCAGACCCTGAATGCTCAGAGATAGCTGATCAATCACACCAGGATCTAAGTGCTAGGGTTAGCATTACAGGCAACAATGGAATGATCAGCCCTTTACGTGAGGCCAATCCACTTGGTTTCCTCAAGAAGAAACCTCTTCCTGAGTGCAAGAAGGTCCTAAGAGAACTTGGTTTTACTGACCGTAGAGACATCATATAGATTTTTAATTACTACTCAATTATTTATGTTTATGGAGTATCAATTATTCTAAGTGCGTGACAGTTATATTTGCATCCCATCTAAATTCTGTGTATTGAATATAATTAAGGTGTTCGTTTTCCATATCGTGAAAATTAACAATACTAATTGTTCATTTGTAAATTTAATTGACAAGAGGCATTTTAGTTTATAGCTAGCTCATATATGTTGGTTGAACTAATTAATCTTCGATGAGATGTTTTACATGTGTAAGCTAGTTATGTTTGGTAGATCACTCATCACTAATGCATAAGGGTTTCTTTTTCTAGTTAATTATAGGAGCTTAACTTTATTTAGGTGCATGGGACGAACCAAAAGATGTGCCAAATATAGTTGTGGCGCATATGTTGCCTGAGAAAACACATTGTATCATCGTTACACCATCAAATACCACTTACATGTCATAAATTTAACCATCTATTGTAATTTAATGAAATTCAATCAATAACAAACAACATATCCACCTAAGTCATATTGCTGCTCGAGTTGTGCTATATAGAATTACCGGTTGTTTGCGTAGCACCTACCATGTAGTGTTCAAGAAGCACACGCATATGTAACACCTAAAGTTGTTTTGGGAAAGAAAAAAAAAATACTATATAGTAATCCTTGTATTCCTAAAAGATACCAAAAGCGTCGAATTCAAAACAGCAAAGAACGTAATATATTCCCCATATGCTAAAAACTGGAAAGCCTACGGTAGATTGCAAATTACATCCCAAAAATAAAAGAGAGTAAATGAAAAAATCAAATATAACCACAAAAGTCCCAAAAAGCAAATAAATGAATTAACTATGAAATTGCATGTTAGCAAATAAATATATATATTTCTAACTTATATACAATATGTACATATAATATATGTATACGTTATGTATAACTGACATAATATTTTGAGACCAATTCAATAATATGTACGACTTGTACATGTTATGTTATTTAAGGTCACGATTAGAATAAATCAGTACAGATTTACACAATGGCAGTAAATCCAGGCATTTTGGGATTATGCACTGCCCCTCCAAATGAGAAGACTACACAGTAACCTAACATCTTAACTCACTTTTGATAATATCTCACTACAAAGAAATAATCAAAATGGAAGAAATGAGAGATTTACAAACTTGAAATATTCACATGTCAAACAAAGCCTCAGCCAACTTCGTCAATCTGAACCAATAAGATTCTTCAGTATAGGCTGGCAACATCAAGTCCATGAAAAATTTCATGTGTCGCTCCAGCTGTTATCATCTTCACCATCATCACTGCCAACAGCCTGAAATATTATTTCACAGTTAAACCTATTGTATTCATGACACGGACAACAATAAGATAAAAAAAAAAAAAACTAAATGATATAGAAGTGGAATGAATTGAAAACCCGGCGAATGGCATCTGCTTTCTCCAGAATTGCGGTGACTTTAACGTTGGCTGGAGGTCCAGGTGTAATGGTTGACTTAGCTGTCACTGTACGTCTCAGATTGAATGACTGAAATTAAATAACGCATAATTCATAGTTAAGTAGTTTATACCATTTATTTTATTGCTTAATCTGACAATATTTTTATTAATTAGTATGAATAATCTATCAAGCAATGCTGCAGCAGATTTGACATGTTAGGCCCTAATAGTGACAAAACTAAAGCAGTTGTTGGGCAAATAAATTTATATGCTAGTATACTTGATTTAGTACAATGAAGCTTAGTAACTTCAAATCCCAACAAACCCCAAGTTGCAGCTTAAAATAGGGCACAGATGAAATGATCTAAACAATTCAAATATACAATGCTTGTTTATATAAACATATAAAGAAATTAATAATTTAAATTTGTTCAACTAGAGAGTTCTTTACAAAATCAACTTTTCCATTGCATGTATTAATGATGAATATTAGTTGGCAAAAAAAGAAAAAGTTCAGGTACGTCTTGCATGAGTGAGCAGGTGAAGCTAAAATCTCACCTCCCACTTAATTAATTAAATATTATCTTGTGTGCACGTGTATAATATCCAAATATGAGAAGATGCCCACAAGTTAGACTCTTAGTGTAGAACTGTGGGAAAAATGTAATCTTTATTTCTTGTATATTAAATTGATATAATAGGACTCTTATTTATAATACAATTATGGTGATTAAATTAATAAAATAAAATCTAAATGTATCTATAATAATCAAGAATATTTTAAACAGATATATACAGAATTTAAATCCTCACTAACTAATAGAGTCCCTATCTTATCTTGATACTAACTAACAGAGTCTCTATCTTATCTTGATTTCTACACTCCCCCTCAAGTTGGATCATAAATGTTAATCATGTCCAACTTGTAGATGAGATCATTAAAAATTTGTTGAGTTAGACCTTTGGTGAAGATATCTGCCGTTTGTTCATTTGTAGGAACATAAGTCATACAAATAACTCCGTTTTCAACTTTTTCTTTGATGAAGTGTCTGTCTACTTCTATATGTTTAGTCCGATCATGTTGGACTGGATTGAGGGAAATATTGATGGCAGCTTTGTTATCACAATAGACTTTGATAGGATCCTTGACTTTAATTTGCAGTTCTTTCAATAGTTTTCTTAACCATAACCTTTCACATATTCCTTGTACAACTGCTCGAAACTCTGCTTCTGCACTACTTCTTGCGATTACATTTCGTTTGTTGCTCCTCCAAGTTACTAGATTTTCCCAGACAAAAGTACAATATCTGGTAGTAGATCTTCTATCTTCGATTGATCCAGCCCAGTCTGTATTTGTAAAAATTTCTATTTCTCTGCTTTCACTTCTTTTGAAGAATAGTCTCTTTCTTGAAGACCCTTTAAGATATCTAAGGATTATGTAGATAGCATCTAAGTGCATTTCTGTTGGTGAATGCATATGTTGACTAACAACACTTACTGTAAACGCAATGTCAGGTCGCGTGTGTGACAAGTAGATTAACTTCTCAACTAGTCTTTGGTATCTATCTTTGTCAACTGATCTTTCACCACCTTCTGATCTTTTCACTGCTTCGATAGGAGTATCACTAGGTTTGCTTCCAAGCATCCCAGTCTCGGTTAATAGATCGAGAATATATTTTCTTTGAGATACATTAATGCCGTCTCTTGACCTTGCAACTTCCATTCTAAGAAGTATCGCATTTGTCCCAAATCTCTTACTTCAAATTCTGTGGCTAGGTTTCTCTTTAGTCTTTCAATCTGCACTAAGTTATCTCTAATAAGGATTATATCGTCGACATACACAGTCAAAATTGTCTTTAACCCTTCTTTGGATTGATGGAAGAACAAGGTGTGATCTGACTGTCCTTGTTGGTACCCTTGGCCTTTTATGACTTTCGCAAACCTATCAAACCACGCTCTGGGTAATTGTTTGAGACCATAAAGAGACTTTTTGAGCTTACATGCCATATTTGTCTCCCTCTGTTTACAAAAACCTGGAGGTAATGTCATGAAGATCTCCTCATCTAACTTCCCATTGAGGAAAGTATTTTTTATATCAAGTTATTGTAGCGGCTAGTCTAGATTTGCTGCTAATGATAATAGGACACGAACTGTATTTAATTTTGCTACCGGTGCAAATGTTTCTGTATAGTCGATTCCATAAGTTTGAGTGAACTCCTTTACAACCAAACGAGCCTTAAAGCGTTCAACTGTTCCATCAGCTTTATATTTTACGGTAAAGACCCATTTACACCCTACCGATTTTTTCTTTGGTGGTAAGCTAACTACATCCCAAGTATCGTTTTTTACTAGAGCATTCATCTCTTCCATTATTGCTTCCCTCCATTCAGAAACTTCCCATGCTTCATCAATATTCTTTGGAGTTTTTATCTTATCAAGATTAGAAGTAAAAGCCTGGAATCTAGGGGACAAAGCACTATAAGACACATATTTTGAGATAGGATGTAAGGTACAAGATCTGCGTTATTTTCTAAAAGCAATAGGTAAGTCATCAATAAATAGTTCAAGATTACCTGTATTGAGAGGAAACTCAAGGGTGATTGGAGCTACCACCAGGTCTGACTCATGTAGTGTTTTAAGTGTGAGGTCGTTTTTGTCCTTTAAGGTTGGCCTCCGTGAGTAAACAATGATCTCCTTATTGTTCTGCGTACCTGTATCTCTTTCTAAGTTTAAGTTACTTTCTATATATGGTACATTTATGGATTCCGTAATAAGAATTTCAGTGTTGGGAAATGAGAAGTCAAAACTAGAAACCTAAGCTTCATTGGCATTCTCTCCCTGAAGAAAAGGTTTATGAAAGTAGGATTCGTTCTCAAAGAACGTGACATCAAGACTAGTGTAAATTTTTTGCACAGTAAGATTATAACATCGATAGCCTTTTTGAGTGGGTGAGTATTCTAAAAAAAACACACTTTTGTGCTCTGGGATCCAATTTACCACGATTCTGAGAGTTAATATGTACGAAAGCAACACACCCAAAAACTTTAAGAGGTAGCTCAGATAATAAACGAGAGGTAGGCAGCGGAAAGCATGTTTTTAGTTTTTGGATGGGTGACTCAAAGGAAAGGACACGATTAGGCATTCAGTTTATGAGATAAGCCGATGTCAAAATGGCATCGCCCCAAAACATTTTTGGCATATTAGTAGTGAACATTAAGGCACGAGCTACTTCGAGAAGATGTTTATTTTTTCGTTCGGCAACCCCATTTTGTTGAGAAGTATTGACACAGGAACTTTGGTGAACTATCCCATGCTTGAAAAGATAATTGCCCAAGGTGTTATTAAAATATTTCGTACCATTATCAGTATGCAAAATTTAAATTTGAGTTTGAAATTGGGTTTGGATCAAATTGTGGAACTTTTCAAACACTTGACAGACATCAATTTTGTCATTCAATAAGTAAACCCAACACACCCTGGTGTGGTCATCAATAAAAGTTACAAACTATTTTGTACGAGTATGATTTAAGATACAAGAGGGACCCCACAAATCACTATGAATGATAGTAAATGGTTTAGACGGGGTGTAGTTGTGTTTTGAAAAAGATGTACGATGATGTTTCGCAAGTACACAAATTCCACACTGTAATTCAGATAACTTTTTATTCGAAACAATAGATGGAAACAACATTCTTAAATATTGAAAATTCGAGTGGCCCATCCTAAAATGCCACAACATTATTTCACTATCCCTAGAAACAGATGCAGAGCCACAAGTTGTATTTCGATATTGTTCACTCACATTGGATTCCTCAAAGTAGTAAAGTCCACAAGTTGAAAATTCCTCAAAGTAGTAAAGTCCGTCACACTCTCTAGCACTGCCAATCGTCTTCCCCAATGATAGGTTCTGAAAAACACAAGACGAGGGAAAAAATTTAGCAGAACAATTGGAGTGTTTTGTCAGTTGACTGATACACAGTAAATTACATGATAGTTTTGGAACATGAAGTACAGACTCAAGAGTTATAGAGTGAGAAATTTTTATACTCTCTTTTCCTGCAACAGGAGAGAGTTCCATCTACAATTTTTACTTTAAGATTTCCAACACATGATAAATATGAGGAAAATAGATGGTACGCATCAATCATGTGATCTGAAGCGCCTGAATCAATAATCTAAGGAGTTTTAATATGAGAAGAGGTATTTAAAACTGTTAAAAAATTACCTTTTTGTGCTAGAGACCCTGAGGAAATATGGGTAGAGAACTGACCAGGTGTTTGGAAGGTAGAGAATAGTTTATGAAGCTGTTCCATTTGTGCTGGATTGAAGGACCCACTAGAACTCACTTTGATACTCTGTCGATAAGAACAAATGGGTTTTTCCAATAGAAGGAATCATAGACTATATCAACCATACCCGAACCATAGAGTTTTTAGATTTCCACTTTTAGAGGCTATCGAGATGATTAGTGATCGATTCTTCTATTTCGCCGGTAAGGTAGCCTAATTTTCCTTTTCCTTCGATCACCAATTTGATAGACTGAGCCCATTGACGGTAATTATATCCATTGAGCTTCTCGACTGTGAGTTGGATGGATGAATAATCGTATCCTCCAGTATTCATGGTCGGTGTTTCTATGGTTTCTCTGTCTAAGTTTTCAGAGGAAATCGATTCCAGGTTAGTTTCTGTCATCGCTCTGATACCATGTAAAACTGAGGGAAAAATGTAATCTTTATTTCTTGTATATTAAATTGATACAATAGGACTCCTATTTATAATACAATTATGGTGATTAAATTAATAAAATAAAATCTAAATGTATCTATGATAATCAAGGATATTTTAAACAGATATATACAGAATTTAAATCCTAACTAACTAACAAAGTCCCTATCTTATCTTGATACTAACTAACAGAGTCCCTATCTTATCTTGATTTTCACACTTAGATTAGTTTAGGCCATGTGATCAGAAAAGAGAAACTATTCCAGTAAGGCAGTAGTTCCACAGCTATGAGAGTTGAAATATTGCTTCTAGATTGGTGCGATAAACTATAGCCTTTGCAACAAAATGAATAATTAGATAAATAAAAAATTCAGCAGACTTTATTATGAGTTACTCTAACAATGAAGACAGGAATTATTTGGAGCACTTCATCTCATCTCTTACCTTAGTTCTAATTTGCTGCAAGAAGTCCTCCCCTTCATCGACCCTCCTGCTATTTAGAGTCTGATTGGTGTCCTTCTGCTCAAACGACTTCAGTTGCAACTGCAGTTCAACAAAGAATTACATCATTTCAATTGCAATTGTAATTTCCAACTTATCTATTTTCTATAATATAACAATATTTTGTTGAATACCTCCTATAACTGCTAAAGGTTTTATTTGAAAAATAAATGGGATATTCTAACATGATACCTCAGCTTTTGGAATGAGAAGAATGGGCTCTTCATTAGTTTGTTGTTTTTCTGGTAGTTTAGGTTGCTGGATGGTGGTAGACCCCAAATTATTTGCAACCAGGACATTAAAACCTTCAGATGTAAGATCTTTATTCTCTGTCCCATATGATGAATGTTTTGAAACACACCATTGCACTGGAGGTAGCGGTGGTGGTGCAGGGGAAGGATTGCCAATACATCCATAGTCAAGGAGATTTGGATCTGAATCATCTTTTGTTTCCCGTTCAAGGGGAGGTTTCATAGCATCAAAGCCAGGAAGATCAAGAATTGGATCTGAGAGAGACAGTAGTGTACCATTTCCAGAGAATGCATTTCTAGTACCACCAAGATAGCATATACCACTACTGGGAACTCCATCCAGTTCTGGTGAGGTTGAAATGCATTCTGCTGATATCCCACATAAAGCATCATATCCTTCGCGGTCCTTAACATTGGGAGATTCTTCAGATTCCCATTGTTCAGAATCTGAATGAGAATGATGACTAAGATGATCTTCAGACATGTATGGAGATGATCTGCAGAATGTGTCATCATCAGAATCAGAAGCCATGTCATGCAGAGGAAGAGCAGGCTCTGGGATCAACTGAAATGATGGGAACGGGTTGTCTATACCTTCAGGGCTTTGATTAACATCAGAAAATTTCAATTTTAGTTTGGAAGTTTCAAAACTGTCTACTGGGTGGAAAGAGATCTTCATATGCTCAAGTGGTGGTGAAGAAGTAAGTGAATCTTTAGACATTGCACATCCAAACTGCTCTTCACGGGGTCTTTCAGGAGCTTTCTGGTAGTCACTTCTCTGCTCCAATGCATTCTCAGAAATAACAGGTATGTGGTCATCACCATTGATATTTGAAACTTTTCTACCAAAACTATTGGAAAGTAACCGCTGCCTGAGTCCAAAAACCAGAGATGGGAGTTCACAGTTACCCAGATTAGGTTCAGAAGAATTGGATTTGTCACCTGTAGCTTCTGGAAGCACCATTCGAGGTCCAGAGACAGTGGTTTGCTTCATATCAGTCCCACTGGCATTACTATATCCATTATGCATAGGTAAATCACCATAATTTCCATACTTAGAATTCAACTTAGCAGATGAAAATCCCATTGACATTTTATGGGAAGAGCTATTTTGTTGATCATGATGGCATGATGTAGAGTATTTAGAACTTGAATCACAAATAGTGCTCTCAGCCATGTTATTTAATTTCCTTTCACCGCCCTCATCCTTAAGTATGTGCCAGCAATTTGAAGAACGCTCTGTCTCAGCTTTATTTCTACCAACAGAATCTTGAGTTCTATCATTTAACTTGGTAAAATCAGGAGGCTTTGACGGTTCAAGTCCCAAAAGTCCACCGTTAGTCCAGAATCTTATTGGATGTTTGCAGGACAGGTCGTCAAGAACCTCTTGGGGCTCGAGAGAACTGCTTGCAATCTTATCTGCAGATGGATCTTGCACGTTAGTCGAGATCAATTGAGAGGATGATGGATCATCTATATGTAACTCTAATTTTGAATCATTGCAAATATCAGTAATTTCATGGATGGGTTCAGAACTTTCAATATCAGAACATGTTCTAGCTATGTAAGATATTTGCTTGAAGGCATGACCCTCCAAGCAAATGGAGTCAGGTAAGTCAGCAGGTATTTTGTTGTTTGAGGAAATGAAGGATGCAGGGATCTGTTCATCTACATCTGCTTGCAATTTTGAATCATTGCAAATGTCAGAACTTTCATGGATGGATTCATAAGTTCCAACATCAGTAGATTCTCTAGCTATATGAGATATCTGCTTGAAGGCATGACCCTCCAAGCAAATGGAGTCAGGTAAGTCTGCAGGTATTTCGTTGTTTGAGGAAATGTAGGATGCAGGGATCTGTTCATCTATATCTGCTTGCAATTTTGAATCATTGCAAATGTCAGAACTTTCATGGATGGATTCATAAGTTCCAACATCAGTAGATTCTCTAGCTATATGAGATATCTGCTTGAAGGCATGACCCTCCAAGCAAATGGAGTCAGGTAAGTCAGCAGGTATTTTGTTGTTTGAGGAAATGTAGGATGCAGGGATCTGTTCATCTATATCTGCCTCTAATTTTGAATCATTGCAAATGTCAGAACTTTCATGGATGGATTCAGAACTTCCAAAATCAGAAGATTCTCTAGCTACATGAGATATCTGCTTGAAGGCACGACTCTCCAAGCAATTGGAATCAGGTAAGTCAGCAGGTAGTTTGTTGTTTGAGGAAATGTAGGATGCAGCGATCTGTTCATCTATATCTGCCTCTAATTTTGAATCATTGCAAATATCAGCACTTTCATGGAGGGATTCAGAACTTTCAACATTAAAAGATTCTCTAGCCATAGGAGATATCTGCTTGAAGGCATGACCCTCCGAGCAAATGGAGTCAAGTAAGTCAGCAGGTATTTTGTTGTTTGACGAAATGTAGGATGCAGGGATCTGCTCACAGGCAAGATTCTCAGACAAAACTGACTTCCCTATGTCAGCTGGCATTTCTTTGTCCAAGAAAATGTTGGAAGCAATATGAGAATCAAATAAGGGAGGATGAATGTCCACACAATGCATATCAAGCTCATGGATGCCACCTGTTTCTTCATTAGTGACATCGCAATTAAATTCATCAACTTCTCTTTTTGTCTGACATTCAACATCATTTTCAGATTCTGATCCAATTGTGTTAAGGGCATCCATGTAATTGTCTGTCTCACTTTCACTTTCATCAACCTGATCCATGCTGGAGATTGGTGGCAAAATACTTTCATCAGTGAGGTTGCATTCCATCTGATCAACAATTCTAAAACCCATAGCATCTCCAAAATGTAAATCCATAAGAGACTCTGGTTGCAATTTTTTAGATTCAACTGTACCACTATCTTCCTCCTTAGGCTCAAATATCTCTGCCTTCTCATCCCATGTAACACAAGACATTGCAGAGGTAATTTGATCTTGTAATGATTCTTGCAGGAAGTTATCATCCACAAACCCAACAAGTTCATCAGAAAAATTGTAATCAAGAGTCTCATTATGCTGCACCAATTTAGAAGATGATTCCTTGTGTTCTTGTTGTTCAGGTTGCATGGAAGAACTTGGATAAAAAACACATTCAACAAATCCTGATTCAGTTCTTGAACCAAAAGAATTTGAATGATCTCCAAAATCACAATTGTTTGCAACGTTTTCCATTGAGGCAGTTTGAGGAGAGTTTATCCCATCAACAATAGGAGACATAAATTGCATACTGCACAGTAAGAAATAAGCTTCTGATTTGCATCATATCAAAGATGGCAACAAAGGTGAGAGTTTTTTTTTTTTTTTTTGGTGAAGGAACAAAGCTAAGAGATTAGTCACCTGCTATTATGAGTACAAGATATTGATGCACCACAATATACATCTCCACACCGCTTGGATGATCTCTTTTTCTGTTCATTCAACACAATAACTGATTAGTAACTTCAAATATAAGAATTAAGATACTAGTTTTGTTCTAAAAATAAAATATTGCAGAAACCTAGGTCTGCACTTGACCAATTTGAGTTAAAGTAACTGAATATTGAGATTCACATAAACGTGTTTATAGAAAGAATCCGTTTGTAAAAAGAAACAAAAAACAAAATATAGAGAACTTATCCCGAGTAAGAAGACTTCATCCATGATGGTACATTAAATTAAAAACAGAGTTCGTCAGAAGTAATGGATTCTTCTTGTTCATAGTCGAGCAAATATTCATAGAGTGATAGATAGTGGAGAAGCAAAAGTAATGCAAGGGAGGACGTGCAAGAGAAAAAGCATCTTGCAGACATTCTCATTCTCCTTCCATGATTAAAATGCAGTCCTAAGTTCATTCAAGGTATATGCACAAACCTTGCTTCTTCGAGCCTTCCGCTCCTTTTGGACTTTACCCGCATTAGGTTCATATGAGGTGACTGATGCTCTTTTAAAGAAGGTTGGATCTGAATATCTTTTTAAACAAGATCCAGGCCCACCAGTATCGAATCTAGATGGGGAAACAGGAAATTTCACAACATATATTAGATTAAATTTTTTAACATAACTTGATCACTTGTCTTCTGAAAGAGCAATAGAAGTTATGTAAAGAAAAAGTTGATTATACTTGTCAAGCAAGTGCAAACGAGGAGGATCACGACATTCTTCATATGAGTCCATAACAAAGCGTGGCAAGTCTTTGTAGATGAAGTGATTTCGTTCATTTCTTATGCGAGGATGCCACTCTGAACCTGCACAATAATTGCTTCTAATAAAGGTTTTGAATGTCCCAGAGGATATATTTAGTATGGTGATCTCTTGATTATTGACTATACAGCAATAGAAGAGATGCAGAAAATAGTGCAGGGAGAGCTAAATCATCAGTCTAATTTCAGTGGCATGAAACCAACCGCTCAAGCACAAGTAGAGAAGAGCATACTTATCTATTTATATAATTTCAACACCGTGTGTACCATGTTGTTCCTTAAAGAAAAGTGCATACCGTGTTGATGAGACTTCATATCCTGAACAAATAAAAATGTTGTGGTACCAGCTTTTACGGTCGGAACAGCATCTTTAAAATTTTAATTTCCTTTTGCATTTTCTAGACAAATGTATTCATATTTCCTGACAAAGAGGAATCTGGTCCTCAGTCCTGAGTCAGTCAATGGAGTTGTGCTAAAGTAGATTCCCTTCTCACAGACATTATAAACGCAAATTTCCTGTTGTAGATTTACCTATGAATGCAAGTCATTTGTCCATATGAGTGTGTGTATCTGTATGACTGTATCACTGTATGACATCCATGGCCCGAAATTTGTATCGACATAATTAACAGGTTTGTTTTTGTTCTTGTTTTCTTAGTTGCACCTCAATATTCTAATAATTTAACTGTAGAACATAAAAACCATCTAATTCTAGTATTAACAATCCTACACAAGATCCTCTGAGAGTTAAGAAGCACATTTTAACAGAGACCACATTCTGAAAATAGTAAGGGCTATAAACAAATATCATATGAGATCAACATATGATCCAGTCTTCCAGATGTTCACAGAGGGTTATGTCAGAGCTTTACAATGCAATAGAAAATGTACAACCATAGATAAGGACCTACTGTATTACAGACAATTTCTTAATGGTTAATAATAAAAAATTTCACCACCCTGTGAATGATAAGGACTCAATACATCTATTCAATAAATTTGACGGTGAATCAGCAGAAGAGGATAGGACATCTAACTAATATATGCTTTTAACTAGAAAGAAGAAAAATAGAGACTCAAGATATAGGTAGGTAGGAAAAGTTGTACCCGCTGTGTAAGCAAAATGTATGTGGCTTGTCTGAGCTAGTACAACCTTCTCCAAGGGAGGAAGTGCAGCTTCTATGTTTCGTACACGAACCATTAGTTTATGACTCCTTGAAGATGTAGTCATCACTTGCTCCTGCAAGCCATGAAAAACCTCTGCTGCAAACCTAAATAATGTCATGATTGTCTTGTGTTATATATAACACAGTACCAGTATACATTTGAAAGCATTTTAACATCACACTTTATAACTTCCTATTTGTTAATTGAACAAGAAACCAGTCCAGCAACAATAGATAGAAGGAGGATCCAAAGTAAGAGAAGAAATTAAAGCCTTTATCACAAAATTCTCTTTTGCTTGTCTTCTGCAGTCCATAAACCGTATATCAAGGGGAAGGAAAAAGTAGAAACAGGTGGTATCTATATGCTATACAATAAACAAACAAAAGCCACCGTTGTTTCTATCATTAAAAATTTACAATTGGCAATTTTTCAAAATATCAACTACAGTTTATAGTTCAATTGGATTCTTAAACCAAGAAGCAGAGCAATCATATGCTTCCGTATTCAGTAGAAAAGAGCAAAATTGATACGATAACACCTAAATTAGAAGTTTACATAATTATGGATACATCCATGTCAGCTCAGTCTATCGTAACTTCCAAATCTATTCTACGAATACTCATGCCACTTTCAAAAGTAACATAAGAAACAAATTGAAACCACCAAATCAAAGGCAACAAAAATGCATGCGCGAAAACAAACAAAAAGCAAAAACATACTCAGCAAGATCTCCTAATTGACGCAAGATCCCAACAAGACCAGCAACAGCCACACCATCGAGCACAGCCTTGGGATCTTCTTTGTTGGCTTGAGCGTAGAGCTCTGGATTGCCCAAGCCGAACTCATTCCTTACCTCAAGCCTCACCAGAGGCATTTCTCTTTCTCTCTCTCTCTCACGCACTCTAACTTTATCTCTCAAGAAATTTCCAAGAACTACTCTTTGAACTGCAAATACATGAGTTAATGAATGAAGGAGTGAGTAAGTAGAAGACAATAAATGAATAAACTTGAGAAAGAGAGAGAGAGAAAATAGTAAGGACTAGATTAGATATTTACTATTTGTGTATCAATTTTTCAAGAGAAAAAAGAGACAGACGGTAAGGGGCATTACAGCAGCTCAACTGCCGAGAAAGAGTGTTCGTGAGTGGCAAGTGATTTAGTTCGGAGGAGGACATTGCCAACTATGCAAGCCATTCTCTGAACCCAAGAAAGGAAATCACTCTCCGTACAGCTTTCAAGTGTAGTGAAATTACAAAAATGGCCTCAGTGGATTAATGGATCCGTGGATGGGTTGAAACTTGAAGCGGCTTTCAGCTTGAGCCTTGAGGTGGGTTCCGAGGTTGATAGTGGTGAAAAGGAATGTGGTGCCCATAACTTTCTGGACAAAATTGGAAAGTTGAAAGTATAAAACTTAAATTGGGATTTTTATTTCAATTTTTTTTGTGGTATAAATTTTCTTTCAGTTTTTATATCGTTTTCAGGATCGGGTACGCGATTATGTGTGATTAGAAATAAGGAAAGATGGGAAAGAAGAAAAAGTAACTGGATATTCTCTTCTTTTCCCGAACGAGGAATAAATATGGGGACGGTTCAAACTTCAAATAGATTTTTTTTTTAAATTACTTTGAATAAATTTTTAAAATTTATAATAATAAGATATTATTTTAAAATAATATAAGTATAAATTAGTATTATAATATTATTTTTATTATTATAAATTTAAGAGACATTAATTTTATATTAATTTTACAATTATATATATATATATATATATATATATATATATATATATATATATTAATTTATTAAATTTTGATATTTTTAAGATAAAATTATTTGTATTTTAATTACAAATAAATTTTTAATGGGAGTGCTCTCTGTATTATTCAATCATTAGTAAAATTTTCTTGTTCAAATTATAATTAAGTAAATATATTTGTATTTATTGATGCATATGTACTAACATGTCTCTTTGTATTATTCATTTTTTTTAAAAATTTTGTTACATTATATGACCTGAGCAAAGATTTACCTTTTGTTATTATTAAATAAAGAATAATATTATATATATTAAACAAAGTATAAATATTAACTATATACAAAAGTAGGATGTTGATTAATAAAATAATTTTGTGATAACTTACTAATAAATTAACAATTAAATTATATTATATAAATTAATATATGTATCAAATTATAATAAAAATAATTATGTTAATTAAATCCCTACAAATTACTACTATATTTTTCTTTATGTTGATGAGGGTCTAATTTAATACTACGGAGCATGTGAATTACACGTGTTCACTTATTAAATGATTATATTTAATATGTGATGATATTATCATAATTATTTTTGTTATTTTCATAACAAAATAATATGAATTGTATTTTGTATTTTTATAATTAATTATAATTTATTATCATTATTGTTAGATAAATTTATCGTTAATAATTGTTAGAATAATAATTTAAATTTTTACAATATTTCTATCTATTTAATTTAAAATTAATTTTATAATACGTGTTAAGTTATAATTAAAAATAATTTAACTAAAATTTATTAAAAAGAATTGAATGTTTATAGTAGTATTAACTTAATTCATATTTAAAGATGTTAAATTTATTATTAATTAATTAAAGGCACAATATTTAATTTTAATAAAATTAAAAATGGTTAGAATTAAAAAAAATCGAAATTAAATTTCATTTGTTCTGAGTACTTATAATAAAAATTATTGTTATTAATATCTCACTCTAGTGCAATTATAATTATTTTTGAAAATGCCGACTAAAATGAAATAGATAAATTGAAATAGAAAAAAATATAAAATATAAAAATAATTGAAATTTTTTTTATTGTATGATAAATATACACTTAAATAAAATAATTTAAATTACATAAAAGATGAAATAAATTTATATTTTTATTTTATTTGTCTATTTATCATTAAGAAATAATTAATTGTGAATTAAATTCATTTATCTCATTATAATTTATTGTTTTATATATGATCAATAGTTTTTAAAATATGTAAATTAGTTTAGATTTTTTTTTGTTATTATTATTGTTAGTATAGGTATAATTTTGACTATTTTTCTGTCACATTGATTATTATCACTTATTAATTTATAATTTATACATAAATAGTTATATAAGATAAAATATATAATAAATTCTTAAATAATTATACCAAGAATATAAAAATGTTGTTAATTGCCGAGTAGCTTAATCACGTATACGGGTTTAAAGTTTGGGCAAAATGTTAATAAAAATATTTAAATTTAAAGTAAAAAAGAAAAAGGTTAAAAGAAGATGGAAAAAAAATCAAATTTTTTTCGCGATACTTAATACATTTTTTATATATATACTAAGCAGGTGCATTACATATATCTTACTTGTTAAATAATAATTATTTAAAGAGTAATGATATTGACATAATTATTTTTATTGTTATTATAATAAAATATTTAAATTTTAAATTATATTTTTATAATTAATTATATTTTAATATTGGTAATATTGGCAAAATTTATTGTTAGAGTAATAATCTAAGTTGTTTTAATATACCTCATAATTAATAATTCTTAATGAAATTTAAAATGAATGGAAAAAATAATGAATTAGAAACTGATAGAATTGGAAATAAAAAGCATTAAAATTAAATTTTTTTATAATATTGTGAACGGAATAAAAATAATTATTTTACTAAAATGACTTATTAGTACAATATTAATTATTTTTAAAATTTTTGGCTAAAATAAAAAATTATATAAATTAGTAAATTAAAATAAAAATAAAAATAGAAAAAATAATAAATAATAAACATTAAAATAATTAAAAATTTTAATATTTAAACATACACTTAAATAAAATGATATATGTTACATTGATGATCACTTATAATACATTGTTTATTTACCTTTAAAAATAATAAATTGTGATTTAAATTCATCCGTCTCACTTATAATATGAAACTTTATATACGATCAATATTTAAATATGTAAATTATTCTATATTATATTTTTAATATTATTATTTTTATTAACATTATTACTTTAATAATTTTTATGACATATCTTGCCACATATTTATTTATAATTTTTTATAAAGAATTGTACGTGATAAAATGATTAATAAATGTATAAATTATTATAATTAAAATACGAAAATATTTGTTAATTTTTATGTGGATTATATATATATATATTTGTTAAGTAAGTTATAAAATTGTAATAGTTATATGATAAAATATTTAAAAGAAAAGTTAAAGATAAAATCATAAAAGAAAAAAGAAAAAAAGAAAAGAAAAGAAAAAAAAGGCAACAAATCAAAATTCAATAAGGAAAACAAAAAAAAACAAAGAAGGAAAGAAAACCATGTAAAATCAAAAGACCAAAAAAAAAAAAAAAAGGCTAGAAATTAAGGCTTTTTATATATATAGAGGACAGAGATGATATAGATATGGAGAGATATTTTGAGAAGCACAAAAACAAAGAAAAAACGACAGGAAGGTAAAAAGAGTAAATAACAAGTGCATTTATTATTCTCTCTTTGATATTAACCTGTCCTTCATATTTGGTCCCGGTGCATTTAGTAATGTCACGTGAATGTGATGAAATGAGATGAGATGAAATGAATTTTTGTTAGCCACCATTTCATTTCTATGAATTATGATACACTCAAAATTAAATTAAAAAAATAATAGTGTTTCAGAAGCACAAAAAAGAAGAAAAAAATACAGGAAGATTACTTATTACTCCATTTGTAAACTGACAAGTTACTTATCCTTTTGTCATTAGTTAATAGTTATCATCTTTGAAACTAATCGCCCACCAAATAATATATTATTTAGTTTTTAAGATCCAATTTTAAAAAAGCTAGCAGATATTAAACAATAAATGGTTGGAAATGGGCCACAGATTACCTCATTAGATTCGTGTCCAAATAATATAAGTACACACAAATAAAAGCTCCTTATATTCCGTCAGTCAACTGAGTTGAATAGTAATCTATAACTTAAAGATTAGCCGTCCGGAATCTTAGTGAGCTTTCACTTTACCCAAAAACTTAAAAGAAAAGAAAAGAAAAAAAAAATGTGAATCATTCTATTATGAGCAAATATCTCATAGTTTGCATATTTTTCAAGTTGTGAACAGAGTCTTTTTCTTCGCTCACCACAACCTAATCGATAACGAAACAATGCCTAAATTTTTATATTTAAATTTTTTAATTGACCAACACCAACTCGATAACGCTACTACCTAAGGCACACGGCTCCGACATATCACATCTTCTTTTATTGTGTATAGTATTTACTTGACGGGGCTTCCACGTCGCTACTCTTTTGCCATAGCCGTTGTTTCAAGCTTTAGTTTGTCTCTCTAGAAGGGTTAACAGGAGTAATGGTATTTATACGAGACAGGTCTAGACCAATTACCTAACGGGGTAAGCCATAGCACTACATTTAAAAAAATAATAATAATAATTCTATTTTTTACAGTAAAGTATGTAGATACCAAGATACATCATACATATAGCCTATAGGTCATTTTATTGTATGAGTGATCAAAGCTTTAGTTTTTTGCTAAAAGAGTGAAGCTTTAGTTGGTGAGATACTTTGTAATTGTTTGTAAATTGCATTATTTTTTTTAAGAGAATTTTTTATCCCTAAACAGGACATAAACCTACTACCTTTAGTAGCAATCTTTAATTTATTATTAAAGATATATGCATTATTGCTTTTGAACTTTGAATCAATAATGCTTAAAATAATATATTTTAGTTAATTTTTTTATTTTATTTTTTATGACATTCTGACATGATATAAATACAATGAGTCAAACATAAATAAAATTTTCTCATAAATAAGGTCACATTATACAGTATATTTATTAAATGAGTCTGTACAAAATTTATAATATATACAATTTTCCAGGTAAGTAAAAAGCATATAATAATACTTGGACCTGGTCAACGACTCATCCACATGTGTGTGTATTTTACATTAATTTTTAAAGATGAACTATGTTATTAAATTAAGAGGGACTCGTAGCATTTCATGGAGCAGTTTTTTTTTTTTTTTTAAATTTACACTACTTACACATCTACGATTAAGATTCTAACTTTAATTTTTTTACATAATTTAAGTAAATTACATATCATTCAACCACAAACTCATCTACAATATTTACTTATTTTTTTAAACAAGATATATTAGAAAAACTTGATGCCTAAAATGAAACTGATAAACATGTCAACATGAGATGTTCCCAGTCCAGAAGGCCAAATCTCCTGGCCTTGTATTACTAGGGGCCACGTCTTTAAAACCGGACCCAAAATTCCTATCAATTCAACCAACTGTTTCAATTATTTATGACAAGTTAGCTTGGGAGCCCTTGAAACGAAAACACTTCTTTTACCAAGTTGGATAATCCCAATCATGGTAAAGTATAATCGAACCTTATTAATAAGATATTGACGTTGACAATGAAGTAGGATTATTAAGTCAATAATAACTTGCCAATTAAGTTTTTTTTTTTTAATCTGTCATGTAATTATCAACTTCAGTATAACATTGTTTAAAAATGGTTAGTTTATTTAATATGACCAGGGATCCAATCGAGGTACGGGTCGACGAGTCAGTAAGATACTGATGTTAACATTGAACTACGATTATTACAAACAAGTTGGGAAAACATTTTAAATAATAGTGGAGTACCCCTCCATAGAAGAGTAATTTGGAATTGTTTCTCTTCCTATTATTTCAAATTATATATGTAATGTGGAAGTGTTTCTCTTCCTATTTAGGTACTCCATGAGTACCAAAAATTCTCTGAGTTTGAACATTCAGAATTCTGCTACACAAAAGAAAAATTATCTGAATCTCTGACTTGGATTACAGCTAATAGTATCATATTAGGGCCAAAGATGGCCCTAAATAGTAATTATAAAATTAATTTGTAATAAGCAATATGATTAGAAGAACAAAACCCAAAAAAGGGAGATTTATAGAAATAGCAAGACCAGGTTATCTCTACCAGTAAGAAAGTCGAATTAGCGAGACCAGTAATATGTACTTATCGAGCCTCCCATGGAAGCGAATCCTCGTCTCATGGCTAGCTATAAATATCTGCAATAAAAATAATGAGATTGTCCTCAGAAATCAATCCTAATGAACGCTTTGTAACAGGAGGCACATAATTAAATCATATTATTAATAGAATGCATACAATAATAAGTGGTATGTAAGATTTTATCAGAAAAAGAGCTGTCCTTAAAAAAAGTTCATCAATTTATTTCATATTTATACAAAGAATAGAATTGTGTAGTTTTCCAGAACATCAGGAAACCACCTACGAAGAATAGTTGGAGCGGATGCCACCTACAAACTCGCATTACAAGATGCACTATTAAGCTCTAGAATAAATTCTACAACTATATACAAAGGGGGAAAAAAAAATCCAAAACTGTTTACTATTACAACCTAATGGACACTTTGCATGAAAATACACCAAAGATTCTCAGAATGTCCACTAAATCAAATTATCAAAAGATGAATTATTGGTTAGTCCTAATCAAACTAAGATCAAGACCAATCAACACGGGGTATAGGAAATGGGGAGTGTACAAAGGAGAGAGAAAATGCATAAGTTTATATTTATTACCGCTCTCTCTCTTGATTGGCCTAAGATCACCGCATCAACTTAGTCAGGACCAAACAATAATTTATCTTAGAAATCCTTTCAAATTCTTTGGAATTTCGAAATTACTGAAGTAGGGGCAAGCATAATACCCAATGTAATGTTCAAAAATCATCACTAAAACATCAATCTTCAAAGCAGACACAGTTAACATTGGCAAATGCTGCATGTGATCCGGTCATGCATTATTCTTACAAATAGACCAAAAGAAATACCATTTTTGGACAATACTTCCTCAATTAAGTGTTCTTGGCTGCTTGCAACTCAGCAAGAACCAAAATTAATAAACAGTTTATGGCGTGGCAAATGAAAAGAGAGACAATTATCACTACCAAAAGTTTAAATAGATAAGAAACAACATTAAATGATATTCGCTAGAAACTCTAAAGGAAGAACCCCAGTTACCAAACTTTCATTCATAGAGGAGTTATTTTTCCTTCTCAAACCATCCAACATATAATCTATATACCTAGAAACATAGTGATCTGTACAATGCACTTCTTCCAATAAAATTTAACATAAGATTCAAAAACCTGGAATAAGAAATCATATAGGTAAAGAAAAAGAAAAACTACCAACAGGTTAGGAAATGCAAGATATCATCCCATGCAAAGGACAAAGAAGAGAAACCTCTATTTACTAGATATAGCAAAACCCGACACAACATCTATATTCCCACTAATAAACACTAGACAATACAAAAGCTACAAACCTAATGGTGACTTCCATCACAACCAAACAGAGCAAAAGAATTTCCAAGCCATGCAATTCATGAACACAAGAAACACGTAATCCAGCAAACTAAAAATGAAGCTTCAATCTGCTTAACAATATTAGAAATTTCCATCATATTTGCAATTATAGTAATAACAGAATAGATTTATTACAATGTTCTATACATTCCCAATCCAAATTCAAAACGAAGTATATCTTACCAACCATCATAACTGGAAGTGGGGGCATTTGAAGTAGGAGTACCCAAGAAAATACAAAGTCTTTACTACTCTACTAGAGGGTGATTGGTAACCATCAGATGAATGCAATAGAATTTACAAAATAACAATAAGTTGAATCCCAGAAATCCTGCAACCTCTGAGTTGCAGGGGACTGTTAATGCAACAGAAAACCAAATCAAGTCCAAGTTCCCACTCTAAGATAACAACGAAACTGAGCAATCCCTCCTGACCATGTTTTAATAACCAAAGTAAAAGCTGAAGGGGCAGAAAATTCTAACAATGTATTGCTTGGTACAAATTATCAACTCAAATGAAAGCTCGACCTTTATGTTTTAAGACGTTTCTAATTCTGCTAGAGTTAATCAATGCTTTTAAACAAAACGTTAAAGTGAGAACCTTAAATGTTTCAATACTGGTATTTTGCACCACTAGGATGATTCAATAAACTAATAGACTTCCATTAGCAAAACATAAATAAACTAATATAATTTTCAAATAAAAATAGAAATATCAAGAAAGTTCAATCTTTAATATGTGCGGGTCCAATCATCCCTAGAAAAGAAGCTGCCCGTAGACAACCCATTTGCTCAACAAACAATTAAAAAAGAAACCATCAGAACCTATGAAAGAATGACTAAGCAGTTCCTGCATCATTAAAGCACACATTCATCATATAAATGAAAACACTAGAAAGCTATCAATCAAATAAACAACAGCCTAAAATCCCCACAAAGTAAAAGTGATGCCGAGGATAAACAAAACACCAAACACTTCAATCAATCCAACATAAATAAACCATAATTGAAATAAAAGGAACAAATTTGAGGGGAGAAAATGATAAACTCGTTCAGTGTCTCACCATTGGACCCAGATCGCTTGCCACGCTTGATCCCAGCAAGCTGGACTTGAGTATCCATAAACATCCTCATCCTGTGAAGCTCCATATCCTTAGTAAACTTCATCCTCTTCTTTTCCAACTCCACCATTTCCCTCAACTTCTCACCCTCAACTCTCTCATACACTTTCCCAAAGCTCTCTATTGCCCTCGCCAACATCCTTATCCCCTCTCCTCTATCTCCACCATCTATGCCTCGCTCTCTCCTTCTAACCACCATCTCATCCCTATCTCTCTCCCCCATCTCCACCTCCACCTCCACCTCCTCTTCCTCGTCCAAATCCTCCTCATCCTCATCCGGATCCACTGCAGCAGCCGCCGCAGCCATAGCGGAGTAATTCCTCCTAAAAAAACCTTCCTCGTCAACTGCCGACCGCTTATGCGGCATGGCTACTGCCGTCCCCGCCATCTCCGGAGATGACAAAGCTATACTCTTCCTGTAAGGTAGCGGTACAGCCATCGGCGGAGACGGAGAAAGAAAAGCCGTCGCAGAAGATTTCTTCACATTGGGACCGATCAGGGCCTCCAGTCGTTCGAAGAAAGGCCAAGAAGAATTTAAGGCTCCATTGGAAGACGAAATCTTAGCTTTCTCAACCTTGTATTTTTTTTTAATAGTATCGATGCGGTTTTTACACTGCACATCGGTACGGTGAGTCTTCTTGGTATGGCCATGAAGTGCGTTGACGGCGTCAGCAACGTCTTGCCAGTCCTTTTGACGGAGATTACCACGGTTAAGCTCAAGATAACGGCGACCCCAGGAGTCGATGAGGGTGGAGGTGGCTTCCTCGCTCCAACAATCTTCACGGACGGGCATGGGACGAGATTGGGGGACGGAAGGCATCGCTGGCGGAGTTAGGGATTCCGTTACGTCGCTCATGGATGAAGGTCGATGTGGTTGTTCGTACAGTAAGGTTTTGTTAGGCGTCTTTAGGTTTGGTTATTACTTTTCCTCCGTTTTATGGTGTTCGGTCTTATAATGCGTTTTAGGGAGTATAGGGGGTATCGTCGATAAGGGGTGTTGTTGTGGGAGCAGAGCGCCGGCCTCGTGAAACACGAGTGTAGGAGGAAGGTCGCCGGGATAAGGGCGTGATGCATACTCGCAGTTTTATTAGTGGCTTTCATCTTTTTCCTTTACTTACCGGCTCCCGCTTGTTCCGTTTTTCGTTTATTTGTTATTGCTTTCACAATTAGTCTCTCTAGTAAATCCGTTAATACTATCGAGAATCGTTAAATGAGCTGAGTTAGTCGTAAGAAGATTACCGAGCAGTGAAAAATTTTGAAAATAATATTTTTAAAAATATAACAATAAAAATAATATTTTTATTTTTTATTAAAAAAATATGAATTAGTATTAAAAATATTATTTTTTTAATTAATTTTATTCATTTTTTATGTTAATTACAGCTTTATTATTATCGAAGGTATATTTAAAAAAAATATTTTAATTAAAAAATTATTAAATAATATATTTTGTACTATTTTTTAGAGAACTAAAAATACAATTTATGATATATAAGTCCAAATAATATAAATTAATTAATTTGTAGGATTTATGTGGTACTTTTTTTTTCTAAAACAAAATTAAATAATTATATTAAATAATATCTTAAATTTATAACAATTAAAATAATACTTTAACAATATTAAATATAATTTAATTAACTGTAATTATTGAACTAACTTTCAAAATTTTGTTCAAATAAACAATATTTAATGTTAAATTTACTGACTATAAATTGTTTTTTTTATAAAAAAATATAATACCTTCATGTAAAAGTGCCATTTTTATATTTATAATCCAAGTGTACTTATTCCTTATTTTGATCATTTTTTTAATTTAAAAAAAAAAAAAGTTTTAATGTCTTTTTTTTTTTAATTAATAAAGAGAAAATATACTCTCATACATGAATAAAATTCGAATTTAGGTTTCTAGTAGGAGATTAAAAATTTTATCACTTAAATCATAAAAAATTTCTAAAATTATAATGTATTCATTATTTTGATCTTGAAAGGAGGTATTATTCATTATTTTTAGAGTATATTTCTAATCATTCTCATTAATAATCCTCTTTATGAAGCATTGAGTAGTTGTATTTTTTAAAAAACTTATTCAACTAATTTTATATTTTATTGATTTAGAATATTATATCATTACATATTCTAAAAGTAATGAATAATTTTTCTCTTTAAATGCAAATCATAAAACTAGAAAACATTGTAAAGTAAAATAAATTAGATCAATTTTTTTAACAATTTTTTTACTATTTATTTAAGTTAATTTAACCGTAAATGTTTTTATTTAATTTAATTTTATCATTAATTTTATATGATATTCATTAAATTTAAATTTAAAAAATATAATATTATCCATAATATTTATTTAAATTCTTTTACAAACATAATAATTTATTAATATTATTTTATAATTTATTTGTTATTAAAATGTGCCTAATAAAAGCATAACATGAAATCCTTAATGGAGTTAAAGGTAATGGCGACAAGTTGCGTATTTATTCATATTTTGTGTTTCTCTTTCTGGCTTAAATTTATATAATATTAATATAATAAAAAAATTAAATTATTTATAACTAATTTACTTATTTATAATTTATAATGGTAAAATATTTAATATCTTCATAAAAAAAAAAAAAGCTAATAATTAACTCTATCTAAAATATAATTTGCACGGGGTTACATTGGTTGATTGTGTAATTGTACGTCGAAACTTCGAATTTACACCTTAAATTAAGGTTTGGTTTTCCGTGAGAGATCGATATCTTTTTAATATTCATATTATATTAAAAATATTTTAAATTAATTATATTTTTAAAAAGTTATATTTTAATATACATATTTTCAAAAAAAAAAAAATTTAATTTTGTATTTTTTATCAAAAATATGGGTAGTAAAATTTAATTACATAAATACTAAATTTTAATAATATGAGTATTAAATTAAAACTTTTTAATAATATGATTAATTTGTGATACTTTTGTTATAACATAAGTATAAAAAAGTATCAAACCCTTAAGAGATTGAATTTAATTCATTTGTTATTTTTGTAACAATTTAAATGTTTTATTATAAAAAATTGATAGCATAAAAACAAATGATTTAATTTAATTTTTATTTATTTTTTATAATTTATAGTCATTATTATTTGATTATAAAAACAATCTATAAATTAATAAAAATTAACAAATATAATAAAAATAAAAATTTTAATTCTTTATTTTATATTTTTATACTGTCACTTATTGGAAATAAAAAATCTTAACAACTAATAATAATAATGATAATAATAATAATAACAACGAAGGAATAAATTTACTATCCCACACCATAATTATTACTAACATACGGCAAAGAAATAGAATTGTACATATAAACGCAGCTTTGAGATTAATTATTAATAACTAACGTACTCTTCTATCAATGAATAATATTAACGCAACATTCTAACATAGAGGGCTGGTGATATAATATTTTTCATTTTAAACCTTTAAATTTCTTCTTCCTCATTACAGTTTATTTAATATAATATATTTATTAAATAACTAACCACCCTAATAAGAAATAAGATGTGGTCCAGTGGTAAGACTCCTCCTCCCCCCACTAGGAATCCAAGTTCGAATCCCACCACGGGTGTGTGAGTTATTTTCTCTTTATTAATAAAAAAAAAAGGGCCTTTAGAGCCCTTTTAAAAAAAAAAAAAAAAAGTAAGATCGATACATGAAGTGATCACTAAGTTCAAAAATTTCGTTATTAATAATAACGAAAAATATATGACTATTTGCTAATGTACTTACTAATATACATTTCAAAAAACTTGCTTATTAATCGTCCCAATAGTAACTCGATAATAAGCTAGGGGATGAGCAGTAACAATTCAAGAGTATTTGCGCCCTAAAATAAAATATAAAAATAAAAACTCAAATATTTTGATAAATTAAATTTTTATCTGATAATAAAAATTGATTAATAATATTAAAATATTTTTTATATTAAATATAAACAATCAATGATAAAAATTAAATTAATAAATATATATATAAAAGTTATTTTTTGTGTGTATTTATTTGACAAAAAATTAAATTTATTTTGATTATGATATAATAAAATTGAGAGTTTAAAATTTTGAAATAAAAAAAAAAATTTAAATTGTCTATAAAATTAAATATTTATGTCTAAAATCTAAATAAAACAAACATATAAATAATATAAGTTATAAATTTTAAGAATAAGAAGAGATACATAAGAAAAAGAAGAAGACATGCCTATAAAAAAAGTAAAAAAGAAGTAGACGATGATATTTTTACAATACTTATTTATTCTTATTCTTGCTTTGCATAATCTCAATTAATTGAAAAAAAATTAAAGATTATTAATTAAGAAACTTAAATACATATAATAATTTAAAAAATGTAAGATTTTTTTGTTCTTTATCTAATAAAATTAAGAGTGAACAATTATTAATTTTTTTATTATTAGTTAAAAACACGTATATTATTTATTTATGATAAATTTATCTAATAATAATATTACTAAAAAGTAACTATTTATAAGTATGTAGCAATTAAAAATTGTGTGTTAATATTGTTAGATGTATTGTCCCACATTGTTTATGTATAATACTAATGTAAGGTTTATAAGTAATCATGAGACTTACTTATTTTGAAGGTTAACCTTTTAAGAAGTGGATGTCTTATATTGCTTATACACTACAAAAAATTTTCATGGTATCAAAGTTTTAATCGATTAATAGACTAAAAACTTTAGGCCTTATCTCGCAAAAAAAAAAAAAAAAGAATGGGCCTTGTGAAATAAAAAATACAAGTGACCTAAATATAATAGAATATTGTTAGAACTATTGTCTCACATTGCTTATATATGATACTAATGTAAGTTTTATAACTAATCATGAGACTTACTTATCTTGAAGGTTTCATATTGTTTATATACTATATAAAATTTACAAATATATCAATCATAATAATATCGAATTAAATACAATAATTTTTTAAAATTAATATATTCTTAAATTTTATTTTAATAATTATTTTTTAAAATTTTTACTAAAATTATTTATTTTTAAAAATATAATAAATATTAAAAAAAAAAAAAAGAGAGGAAGAAGAAGAAGAGATTTTTATATAATTAAGGTCTAAAGCAACCGAAGATTAGCCCACCTGGGGATGAGTTAGGTTATGTATTATTACAATTCAATAATCAACATATAATTAATGTTTATATAAACTTTGTTGTCAACTTTTATGGTTGGTCCAGGCAGAACCCCAGAAGGTGGGTCGATCAACTTTGAATAAAATTCATTCCACGTGACAAGGATCACATGTGTGATCATGCTTAAGTATTATTTCAACCAGGCAAATTGATATATAGTTATATATAAAAGTTAAAGAGAAAACCCAGTATTCAATACTATATATAGTGCGATTAATAACTAACTTTATCCGAAGCCATTGGCTCTATTATAGTATCTACCTAGCTATTAGCTAAGACAACAAATTGATTAAAGACAATGTCTTTTCCACTACTTAAGTGCATTATTCTCTTGTTGAAAGCTGTAGGTACCGACTAAGTATGTGGGGGGAGTGGGGACAATTATTTCCATCTTCCTCAATTATATGACTTTTATCTTATCAAACAAAACCCTTCTTTTTTTTTATTTTTTTAAATAATATTTTTATTTTTAAGTCTTAATTAAAAATGTATGAATAATATATATTTTTTGTTTTAATAAAATCTTTATTAATTAAGCTACTTGACACTTTTCAAGACAATCACCCTGATTTATGGTCAATACTAAATTGTTACCAAGTAATTGACATTTGACTTATACGTAACATTACCAAGCTTTTAACGTAGCACCGTACTGATATATTTTTTTTTTGTTGATAATTATATTTCCTCTGACTACTTATTTTCAAGTAATTTCTGTTTCTTATACATATAGTTTAAGGTCTGATTAACATTAGGGTTAATGTATTTATTGCTCTCAAACTATATTTTTCAATGATAGAATTATTCTCAAATTAAAAAATTTAACACTTTGATTCAATCCTATTATATTTTAACAAATAAGTCCTAAATTAAAATTTTGGGACTAAAGTGTGACTAATATGTGATATTTAGGTCCCCAAATTTGTTAATTTTTGCCTTTTGGGACTAAGCGTGATAAAATTAAAGTTTTGAACATAAATCTAATAAACACTAACCAATTTGAGAATCTAAGTATAATAAATAGTGCTTAAGTATGACATTTAATAATTTTGGGGATTAAAGTATTAACTTTTTTTTGTTTGTTTAAGGACCTTTTAGTCAATTGATGCTTAATTTGGGTACCAACATAGCCCTTAACCCTTTGTCCTTAATTTTAGTTAGCACTAATGGAGCATAAAAATTCCTTAAGTGAATACATTAATTACAGATTAAATTTCAGCAAAATATAAAAGATTATTAAATTTACAAGATAGTGAATACTGCAGTGTGCCTCCCAAAAAACTTCCATTATGAATATAATAAACGTGCGTTTTGACCAAGAGACTAGCGAATTTCTTTTTTAATTATATTATATTATATAGTAATGAAAAACACTCTCTTAAAAGTAATTAAATTGGCATGAAAGAAATGCATTAAATATAAAAGGGTGTTTTTGTTAATTTAAAAATTAACATTAAATATGTTATGAAAAAAAAGAAAGTTGTGGCAATACACTCACCATATTAAATATAATAATGATTTTTGATAATATATATATATATGTGTGTGTGTGTGTGTGTGTTTGTGGGGGATAAGATTAGGTTACATAATTTATTAACTTAACTTTGAACACCATCAATTATATGTCTTGTTCATGCCGCAAGATCTCTCTCTTATATAGCTGCTCCTAATCATGCACTGCCAACTGAAATTAAAGACCACATCATTATTAATTATTCTTTCTACTCCCCCGTTGCCCTATATAAAACTTTGGAAAATAAGCTAAGTTAATCTTTTTGTTATTCTTATTTTATGATGATTTTTTTACCGAATAAAAAATATAATTGATGTATCCATAATAAAATAAAATTAATAATAAGAGGTTATGTTACATTATTTTCCTACAAATTTAATTTCTTAAGTAGAAAAAAATATATTTATTAAAAAAATTATAAAAGAGTAGAAAATCTAATAACATATAGCAGTTTGGAAAACCCTACTAAAATTATGAACCTCCAAAAGGAACTAAAAAAAAAAAAGAAAAAAAGAATCACAACTAATTGGCATTAAGGTTTTAAAGATCATAATCACTTGGTGATTCACAAATACTTTCTAAGTGAGGCCTCCAAACCCCAACACGTCCACGGCGACTATCCCTTTGTGTCGAAAGCTTCTCAGATAGTAATTCACTCAAATATCGATCTGAAATCAATAGGTTGGTCATAGTTTTGGCTTTATTGTTCTCTCTTGGGCTCTCTGATGATGACCTTCTCTTCTTCTTCTTTGTTGAACGAGACTTATCTTCCACGGATGAAATCGGCATGAGAAAGTAAATCTTCCCACGTTGAAGCTCGGCCTCCGGTGGAACCACGACGATCCTTGGCACAACTCCGTCACCGGAATACGAAGAGGGTTTCTTTAGAACGTGTTTAGGATATGTTTTCATGATCTCACTGGCTTTGATTGTGCCACTTATTTCTTCAACTCGACCATTGGAGTGTACTATCCTAATAACGTCTAAAGCTCCACAGGGTAAAATGCAAGAGATGCAACACTTTATGGTGTTTTTCATGGCTTTTCTATAGTAATAGTGTTCTTTCTCTTTCTCTCTCTCCAAAGGTCTCTCATAGGAGAGGAGAGAAATGAGAAAGAAAAAGAAAGAGATAAAGAAGAGAGTAATAAAGGAATGGGTAATATATTAAGTGAGAAAAGGATAGAGATAAGGACATGAATTTTTTTCATAATTTATATGTAGTATATGTTTATAATTTATATTGTTAATATTTACAGTAAAATGAGATATTATATGTGTAAGTAAATATATTTATGTAAAATGATGAATTAAGATGTTTGCTACCTTATTTATAAATCATTTGGCCTTAAAAAAGTACTCTACTACACATCTTTTCTTGTTAGAAGTGGGAATGTTCGCTCATAAAATATTTTTTATACATTAAAAATACATATTTATTTTCTTACAATGTTATAAAATATATTTTCATTTACCTTGTAAAAAAAGATGAAAATATATTTTTTTCCCTAATAAAGGTTAAAAATGAAATTTTATATATAAAAAAGATTATGCAATACAATTAAACCAAAGATTTTCTACAAGAAATATTGGTTTTTGTATAACATTATTTGTATTAATCTCTTATCCTTTTATTTGTTTATTTCTTAATTTTTATGCTTTTGTTAAAATTCTTTTTATTTAAATATTTTTTTCTATGTTATTGCTTGAATTGAAATTCGTGGGATAATGAATAATTGAAATTTGCCTTTTGGGATCCATCATTTAGGGCCCTATTCTCCATTCCCCATCACTTCTCTTCCATCAAGTTGAATAATTTTTGGGTTAGGTTTGAACGTTGGAGGGGCTTGTGGGTGACACATGTTGGTGTATGATTAGGACTGCCATGTAAGATGTAACTAACATATATACTCTAATTTACTTTTTTGTTGCCTATCACACGTACGTATTAATTAACATTACACGTTTCAAGGCACCATTGCTCTTTTACCAGTAGCTAACTTATTTTTGTAATTGATTATATTTCATTATAACAGAAATAATTATTAGATTTATGACAAACATGTGGTATTGAGTGAAGTGGAGGTAATATAAAGAATTTTAGTAATTTTTGGTTGGGAAGGGTATTGGTTTTAGAAGGCATTGTTTAGAGTGGATTGGGAAGATGGGAAATATATGGGTCATATGGAAATCTTCCTTTTATAGAGGTTTTATAGAGGTTGTGATCTTTGCAATATCCCAAGCAAGATCATGTGGGTTTTTGACCTTTTTATTGGAAATTGTTGTGTATATTGATTTCTTTACTTTTTCGTATTCTTTCTTTTGCGAGTTTTAGGTTTAGGATTAATTACTTTGATAGGAGGTGTTATTATATTATTCACAGATCACATTATTATTTTTAAATAAACAATGGGTACTTGTGTTTTTTAAATTAAAGAAATAATTACACTAATTTTCAATTTATTAATATTGAGTATTACATCATTACTTATTCAAAGAAAAATGAATAATCTCTTTCTTCGACTTAGGACATAACAACACGTGTTTTTTTTTTTTTTTGCTAGAGGGGATAGGCAGAAGCCTAAGTATGGGTCGTGGGGAGAAGGGTGGGGGGGGAAGTGAATCTTGCTGGAGTCTGAGGAACAGTTGATGTAGATGTAGCTCCTAGCTTTGATGTAACCAGATTGTGAGCTCGATTATTCAGATGATGAGGGATCCATCGAATTGAAATCATAGAGAAGAACTGTAGCTGCTGCCGTAAGTTCTGGATGATGGACGCGGCTGTAGTGGAAATTGAGTCCGTTGTGTCTTCCATTAGAGCTTGGATTACAAATTTTGCATCTCCTTCAATGTAGATAGCTTTGGTTTTTATTGATAATGCATGGGTAATCGCTGCTTCCAAAGCTAATGTTTCTGCAACATCCACACTGGCAGTGTACCTTTGTTCCGTCCATGTTTCAACTATGTTGCCATTCTTGTCGGAAATAACAAATCCAATTGTTGCATTTCCATGGTCTCACAACACGTGTTTATTTGTATAAGTTATACAATTCTAGTGGTTTGACGATAAGATTAATTCTTTTTTATTTTATTTTAAGTCACAAGTTCAAATGACATTAAAATATTATTCATTTTTAAAATAGAGAGACTATATTAAGTGTTTGGACTTTGGAGCACTCCAATAAGTATTAGTTATTACTTTTGAAGTATACTTCATATCAATCACATTAGTTATTCTCGTTATTAATTATTTGATATTTGTGTTTTTCAAAAGAAATAGTTGCACTATTACCACATTCTCACTTATTCAATGTGCAATGAATAATTTCTCAAATATCAAGCAATGGGAGCAACTTTTATATGAGTAAGATTTATAAATATTGTATAGAACCTCTTCATTTATTATTTTACATAAATATATTTATTTATACGAAGGTGTCAAATAAATCGCAACTCATTTAAATTTATTGTTAACCAAATTCATCTCAAATTGCTTTTGGATTATTTGGATTAAGCAGCTCCCAAGCTGTCCTATTTACATTTTCAAGAATAAAATAAAAATAAAAACAATGTTAATATTTTGTATAAGAACAAAATTGTTAATATAAATTTTATGTTTTGATTATAATTTTGTAAAAGAAGAAAAAATGTAGAGATATTGTAATAACTTAAATTATTATTATCATAATAATAATTCAATAATGATAGCTTTATTTAATAATAGTAGCACTAAGGTGTAATTAATAATAAGAATAAAATTAATACTTCATATATTTTTATTATAATAATAACAAAAATATGTGTAGTAATATTATTTTCTAGAAAATAAAATAAAAAGTTATTATTTAAGTGTGTCTTTTTTATATTAGAATTATAGTAATTATAAAAACGCTATCTCGTTAAAAAACAATGTATATTTTTAATGAGCTTGTCAATTACTCACTAATTAGATGTGCGAACTTAATTTAACTGCATGAATTGTGCTTTTTCACTAATTAGAAAATTTGGCAATAAATCATCACTTTCTTTTTTTTTTTTCTCTCATTTATGGTACGTTGCCTCTAGGCTCTATGGTTTTTACTTCTAAGACTCACGCTAGAAGCGTCAAAATCATATTGAAAAATTATACATTTATTTTGAACTAATGTTAATGTATTAATATAGACATTTAAAATTGTCATTTTTAAAAGGTTAAAAAATAAAAACCTATTTTTTTTTTATTCTCTTTAACTATTAGTCCAAAACTAATAATTAATATTTATAAAATTTCTAATAAATTTGGGGTGATGATTATTTGAAAGGAAAAAAAATTTCATTTTATCATTTATGTTAGATTAATTTGAAGATTTTTTTCTTTTTAGATCTGTTGTAATTCTCTTTTAATAAGACATTGTTTTCCCTTTAAAGTTCTACGGTTTCAACCATATAAATTAATGATGTGTTGTAAAAGAAGTTTGAAGCATTAAAAATAGAGTAGTTAGTTTTTTTTTTTTTTTTGATTTCAAGTTGAGCAATAATTGATGTGACATACAACAACAATTTGAGAATAGAATCAAACCTACTTTTTTTTTAATTTATAATTGCATGCTACATTTTTAACAACTTGATGCAAATAAACATTTTGTTCAAAATACTATCAAATTTAGATAGAGTTTAACTTCTTATATGTTTGATAGACTTTAAGTTGTTATATGAATTGTTAGGTTTAGGGTTGCAAAAGTCCACTGTAACTATGAGTTTAATACACGTTTGGTATTAGATTGATTTAAGCAAGCTTCGTTAGGTTTGTAATTAAAAAAAATAATTAATTGAGTTAAATTTTTTATAATTAAGTATTATTTTGAGATAAAATTAGAATTCTTTATTTTTTTAATTAAAAATACAAAAAAAAAAAAAAAAAAACTTCTCTCTATCGTCTCTCACCCATCCCCCGGATTCTCTCTCCTCCATCTTTCTCCTCCCGTCTTTATTATTTTAATTAAAATCAATAAAAAAAAAAGTAAAAACTAAAAGAAAAAAATGGAATTAGTGAGAGAACAATGCCACTGCTAGTTGGTACGCAATTCCAACTATTGATGCCAAACAATTCGTTTTCTAGCTAGACAAGTGGAAGTCTGATAATGGTAGCAAGTAGAGAGAGTGATAGAGTGAAATATTGAGAAACTAACAGAGAGAGAGAGAGAGAAAGAAAAAAAAAAAGAGAGACCAATAGCAAGAGGAGAAAAAGTGAGACATGAGAGGAGAGGATAATATATTACAATTCCATTTTTTTCAAAAAAAAAATATTGATTTTATTGTTTTTAATTAAAAAAGGATAGTGAATTTCAATCTTATCCTAGATAAATACATAATTTTGAATTTAATAGACTATTATTTTTAATTATAAGATCAATAGAACTCACACAAATTAATCCATTATCAAAATATATTAAACTTATAATTACAAAATTTGTACAACCTAAACCCCAATTGTTAAAAGATTCTTTAAGAAGTATTGGGGGAAAATATCATCGAGTATGCATGGTATCCAATGATTATTCCACCTAATTTTTAACTAGTCAAATATAGTACAATTAACGCACGATTAAATATATAGATAACCTACTTTGATTCATCTTTTTCAGAATTGAGTTGACAGAAACGTGGTAAACGCATATTGACATACATGAAAAATCATTTAATATCTAATAAAAAAAACTCTAAATATCATAAATTTGTAATAAATTTTAAAAAATATGATAAAATTTAATTAGATAGTATAATTAAATTTATAAAATTGTATAAAATAAAACTATAACAAATTAATTATATTTGTGATATTTTTATGATATATAATAATGCTAATTTTATAATTAAGATATTATATTATATCATATCATAAATATAATTATTGTAGCTTATAAACAGGCTGGATATTCAATCATTTGATGTATGTCTTTCTCTAATTTTTTTTTTTTTTTTTTTTTTTAAAAAGGGCTCTAAAGTTCCCTTTTTTTTTTTATTAATATAAAGAAAACACACTCACGCACCTGATAGGTTTCGAACTTGGGTTTCAGGTGGGGGAATTGGGAGTCACTTGTAGACTTATAGTGCTCTTCAATATGCTCTTTCACATCCTTATTCCTTTTAGTATTTGAGAACAATTTAGCTACGTATTTCTACTCATAGGGTGATAATATGGACTTAATAACATGGGAAAAGGACAAACACATCTTCATTTTAGTGGCAACTGATCACATGGACAAAAGAGTATCATAAATGAAGATGTCTTCATGTAATTTTAATTTGATCATCGGTAAATTATAGCTTATTTCTAACGACCGTAAATTTGTCACAATTTTTAATTATTAAAAAATTACTTAAATTTAGAAAAAAATATTACATAAATCTCTTAAATTAAATTATTTATATTGTTTAACCCTTTAAATTAGATCAATTGTGTCATTTAGTCTCTTAAATTAGAAATAATATCATTTAGTTTTTGTCAAGTGATTAAATGAGATTAAAATACGAGTATTTAATAATAACAAAATCACAATTAATATGAAAGAAATTACAAAATATTTGTTTTTAATATTTATTAATTGCCATAATTTTTTATTGATTAAAAAATATATTTAAATAACTTTCTATTTGAATCTTATTATTTTTAATTTTTTCTTAAAAATTTTTATATTAAATTTGACTTATATCATTATTAAATACTTATGTTTTAATTGCGTTTTAATCTATTGATGTAAAATAATAATAGTTTAATATAAAATTTATTAAAATAATATAATTTGTCCTTAATTAACTATTTTTTATAAAGCTAAGAGACTAAATGACGCCGTTTATAATTTAAAGAACTAAATGACACAAATAAATTAATCTAAGGAATTAAACAACACAAATGACCTAATTTAAAGAACTTTTGTTTAATTCTAATATAAAGTTTACATTTTATTTGTAAATCAGATTAATAGCTAAAATGGTTATGTAACTTTACTAAATATACAGTTTAGTCATATACTTTTTTAGTTAATCAGAATAAAGAAATTAATTTTTTTAAATATACAATTTAATCTTATAATTTTTTGGTCAAGCAGAATTATGATACTAACGTTATAAAAGTTTCATATAAGTCCCAAAAAATGCCAAAATAATAGTCTAAATGTGATTTTTTTTTAACTTTTTTGAAAATTTTATAGAGTTAATTTTTTATTCTATTTAACTAAAAAATTACATAGCTAAATTGTACCTTTAGAAAAATTAGTGTCCTTATTCTGCATATCCAAAAAATTACAAGACTAAATTAGACCTTTAATAAAATTAAAGGATTATTTTAGTTATTAATTCGATTTAAAATTTAAATGTTAGTATATATTGTGTTTTATATTATAATAATTTAAAAATAAGTTATAATCTCAATCCGACCATCCTAATTTATCTATACTTTTTCTTTCTTTCACGAGAATTCCTTCACATAACGAAGGCCTTATTGGTAATTTTTTTGTTTTTTTTATTAAATAATTAATTTTATATTTTTTTTTATTCTTTTGTAAAAATAAACACCGATGTGTTTGGTGATAATTTATATTTAGTAATTTTCAAGAAAAAAAATAAAAAATTACTTACAAGTTGTTTGATAAAGCTTTTATATTTTTTGATTTTTTTTTCAAAAGCCTAAAAAATAAATGAATTTTTAGGTATTATTTACCAATTTTAAGTTCTTAATCATTTTCTTTTAGTAATTATGCATACAAAAGTCATATGATTTGATTTACTCTCTAGAAAAAATATTTGATAAAAATGAAAAAAAAAGTTAAAAATAAAAAATTTTATTCAAAAACCTTATTTTTAAAGATTTTATAAATCACCCTATATTTTGGTAGTGATTTCTTAAAAATGTAAAAATTAAAATAAAAAATCGTTATCATACCCTAGGTTAATCTCTTGTATTTTCTTAGGTACACTCACTAGTACAAGCCAAAAATCCTAGTATTAATAACTAATATAGCATAATAATATATAAAAAATAACAAAATATATAAATAACAAAAATTAGTATTAACACATAATTTTATTATATTATTAAAGTTACCTTTGTAAAATTATTTTTATTTCACTAACACTTATACAAACTATTTTGTACAAAATCTATTTAAATCTTAAATCTCCTCTACTTTAAGTCATTCACTTAAAAATCCTAGAAGTTCGTGAAATAATCATGTGTTATATAGACTACATTAGATAATTTTTAGCTTTTTTACCTAAATAGAAAAACTACAGCGTTTTGAGCATGTACTTTTTACTATTTTGTCCTCTATGTTGCTTATTATCTCCTTGGTGCGACAAGAATAGAACTTCAATGCCTCTTCACCTTGTTACTCTATCTGAGCTTGTTATTGTTGTCTTTCTTATCGCCTCTTTTATCTAGCTCATTGGTTTCTTCATCATCAATTTCATTCAATCCTTCATTGCACGTGCCTCTCACGAGGCTTGGGACCTGGAGCTTAGTCACTGATCCTTACCCGCCTTGTTCTCATGCAGAGGTGGATCTACGTGGGACCAAGGAGCTTCAGCTCGGCCAACTTTTTTACAAAAAATTAATTACGTGTATATGTTTAACATTAAATAAATATTTTATTTATAGTATTATACTGTGTCTAATTTTTATATACATATTTTAGTATATATTAATAATATTTAACAAATACGTTGATAAAAATGACATGAATTGTAAATAAAGTGGTTACATATATAACTTTTTTTATGTATTTGGTAACTATTAGTAACAAAAAAAATTAGAGTAGTATACTACGAAAAATTATTCTTAAATATAAGAATCCAAATAATGTTTAAATATTTTTAAACTCAACATTATAAAAATAAAATTAAAAAAATAAGTATATGATAAGCTTTATATTAAAGTTTTTTAAGTTTATGTTTATTATATTTTATTTCGATCCAAATTTTAACTTTATCTAATATTATATTATTTGACATTTTATTTTAATAATCTTTTAGAATTTATTTGAAATTTTTTTATATAAAAATTTTATTATTTTTATTATTATTAGTCATTCTTATATTGTTTATAAACATATATTTTTAAATATAATCTCAAGCTTAAAATTATAAATCATATTTTACTTTTTACATTTTCATATGTTTATTTTAGTTTTAATGTCTATAAATCTTAATGTATTTGATTGAGCTTTTTATTTGCTTAGATTTTTTAGTTAATAAATTTATTTTATTCATGAATAATGCTAATATTTATTAACTTGTTATATTTTTGTTATAAGTTAATTATAATGTGTTAACTCCATCTATTTCGGGTTTTATTTTTAGAATTTATTTAAAAAGTTCAATAGTTTAATAAAATTTATTGTATAATTAATTTGTTTTATCAAACATAAGTCTTTTATCTATAATTTATGCATATTAATGCAATTATTTCTTTCATTTTTTTAATTGGTTGAAAAAATTTGATATAATTCAACTAGTATTAGTACATTACCTTAAAAAATATTTATAAAAATTACATTAGGAGAAGTTACAATTCATATTCTTACTCAAAAATAATTTTATCAATTTAGAAAAATATTAATTTATAATATGTTACAAAAGTAAAATGTTTTTGCAATACCGTCAATATTAAAATATAGCTAATTTTATCTGTCATATATATATATTTTTATTATGTCATAGCTTTATAAATTTTTATAATTAAAAATTTTAACTGTTAATAATTTGTTATTCTTATTGAAATTTTTTTTAATGCATAAAGAGTTTCAATAATATTTTTATCCGAGAGCAATTCCAGCAATGCCATTATTTGGGGCAAGCACTATCCTCGTGCTGGATGATATTGCAAGAGATGGGACATCAGATAAGCTCGCGGAACAATCTAGTTCTTTTTTATTTATCAAAGATACAATGTTTGACTTTTTTGCGCTTCGTTTAAAACCTAATCTTGTTCTAAGATATCGATGTATTTGTATAGGTTTTGAAAATAAAAACACTTTATTAAGGTATGTGATTTTATTTGATTAATTGACATGATTCTACAAATTATATTTTCTTTATTTATTTATATTATTATTGTTTCTTATAGATGTTATTGGTTGCTAATCATCCTGTATCATCAGTTGTAAATTTATGGTGTAAGCATCATCAATCACTAGCCATTGAGTGGGAGTCCCCCTACACAACTCGTATAAAAAATTTTCTAAGCATCGTAGGTAGTGACGTTATCACAGCTGAAACAATTAAACTTATTTAAAATTATTAGAATATATAAATTAATAAAATATTATAGGTAGTGATTCCTATCATAACATATATTATTAAAATATGTGTCTTCTTTTCTTCTTCTTTTTTTGTTTTTTGGTTTTTTGGTTTTTTTGTTTTTTTTTTTGTTTTACGAACTTATATAAATTATTATTAATTTAGATTACATGCTCACTAATAATTTATTTATTTGAATATTTTAAAAGTTGTTAAATAATATTAATGAATAATTTTACATTATTAAATGCTCTAATTGTAAAATTAATTATATAAACACCATCAATTTAAAAGCAGGAAGATTGCTAAAATACTCCACAAGAAAGGAAAAATAAATAAGTGACTAAAAACCCTAATTTTCGTATACAATAATTATATATTGCTTTTTGATGAAACTATTGCAACTCATATTCTTGAAAATTAAAAATATATTCCAATGATAATAATAATTTAGTAATTACTAATTCTAAAAAATCATAAATAATATGAAAATGAAGTTGGGTATGTCTTAATATTAACAACAAAGTGAGTGCATTTATTTATTTAATACAAATTTCAATATCAATATTAATTTTTATTGAACTTAAAAGTCATATTTTGTGTGATCGAAAATAAAAATTGATATATCAAATTATTAAACTATATTGAATTTTTTATAAATTTTAAAAAAAGAAAAAATAATTGTACTAAAATAAAATTAAATATGAAATATATAATGGAACTCCACAAAAGAACTTATAACAAAATAATTAAGATAAACACTTATTTATAAAAAAATAATAAAATATAAAACAAATAAATGTTTGAGTCGTTTCTTATTTTCTCTACCAAAAAGAAATATATCTTCAATTTTAAAAGTAACGTTTTTTTTTTTTTTGCTACAATAAATGGACATGTTATCGGTAGACAAATGTCTATGAAGGAAGCTCTTAGATATTAAGAGTGACCTACTAGATCAGAAGGTAGGAGAGAGAGATTGATGTCGCCTACTCTGTTATTATTATAAGCCTATTGGATCAAATTATGTGCTCTGAAGTTGAGTTCTCGTGGTATCCATTTGATTGAGATCATATTAAAGCAATGAAGCTGTTTGTTCAAGTCCATTAGAATTCGTTTGGTTGATGGAAGGATGTGAAACCAGTTTTCTTGAAGTAGAGCTGAATGACTGTTTGATTATCTCCTTCTAAATAGATTGATTTATAGGAAAATTTTAACAAGTAAAAGAAAGCTGCAGCAAAGGCTAATGCTTCAGCTTCTTCACTATTATCAGTATGTCGATAGCCTACCCAAGCATGAATTGTTCGACCATAATTGTCTGTGACTATGAACCCCAACTAGCTTTCCCGTTTTGCCAGGCAGCAAACTTTGATGGCATTTAGTGGGGGAGGTTGCCATTTAGAAAGAATGGCAAAAGTATCTCCAGCTATATATTCCTTGGTCCTTGGTTTAGCTATTAGAAATTTGAATTCCTCTATTTTGTTGTGTAGCCTGGAAATAAGTTGATATGGATTTAAAAATTTTGCTTTATGTAATACTTCATTTCTTAGCCACCAAATTTGCTCCATTATGATTGTTGAAACAAGTGTAAATTTCGCAGGGTGAATGTCATTGGGTAGCCACTTTGTTGGAGGATTTAGAATGAAGTTGATATAAGAGAAAATGTCAAGTTTCTCTAAAAAAACCTAATTGATGTTCCATTTCCAGGTTAACCACCAAGAACAGAGAATATTGCATTTGATAAAAAGACGAGTAAAGTCTTCTACTTCTTTTTGATAAAGTGAGCATAACGGATCATCAATATGCTTAAAAACTCTAATGTTCTTTTTTGTGTTAAGACAGTTGTTCACAATTTTTCACAACAGAAGTTTGTGTCGTTCATGTAGTTTGGCTTTCCAAAATTTCCTCCATATTTAGGAATGTGAGAGTGGGTAGAGTTTGGGAGAGATTTAAGTCCAATAAGCATATTTAACTAAGTAGATTCCTTTACCTGTTCCATACCATTTGAACTCGTCAGGTATGTTAGAAGGAGGATTTATATGTGCAATAAAGGGAACAATGTTGGCTCCACAAAGGCTTTGTATTTTTCTTTGATCTCATATCCAATAATTTTGCCAGCTACAAAGTTCAGTTATGTGATTCATGTGTTGTAAATTATGAGTAACTTGATCTAGAAACTTTTGTGTTGGAAATCTTGGAATCCAAGTGTCATTTTTGAAATTAAAGCTTTGACCATTACCCAGTTGCCAGTAACTACTTGCCTTTATTAGTTCTCGTACCCAGAGAATACCCTTCTAAATATGAGAATCTCTTGTTCGTTGTTGGACTTCTAGAAAAGGGTTAAGTTGTAAGTATTTGGCTTTAAAAACTTGTACCCAGAGTTTTTTTGGGTTGGGTAGTCATTTGCCAGTCAGCTTTAGAAAGCATTGCCTTGTTGAAATCCTCCATTTTCCAAAATCCAAGTCCTCCATAAATTTTTGGTAAGCATAGTTTGTCCCAAGTCAAAGGGAAATAATAATGTGTAGAGTGAGTGTTATTTGACCACCAAAATCTTCTAATGATGGAGTCTACAGAAAGGCAAATACTGGTGGAAATTTTGAAGGTACTCATGAAGTAAATTGGTAAGTTCTGCACAGTTGAAGTGATCAAAGTCATTTTTCCAGCTTGTGAGAGTAATTTAGCTTTCCAACTATCCAATTTGCTATTTAATTTTTCTATGATGTTGTTGAATTTCACGATTTTTTCTGCAAATGGGAAGAAAGTGTCCTAGATATTTAACGGTGTCGACTGTATTTGTCATAGATAAAGTTTGGCAGATCAATTTTTTTTGAGTGACTCCCATGTTTTTTGAGAAGAAGACTGCAAATTTTTTATAATTGATTTGTTGTCCAGACCAAGAACAATAAGTATCTAGTATTGTCTTTGTTTGATGTGCTTCCTCAGCATTACCTTTTAAAAAAATCAGTATATCATCTGCATAAAGTAAGTGTGAAATAGAGGGAGCGGCTAGTGACACTTTGAAACCATGTAACAATTTTTTATGTTCCGCTTTGAGCAACATTCTGGACAGACATTCTGTGACCATAATGAAAAAATAAGGGAAAAAGGGGTCACCCTGTCAAAGGCCTCGTTGAGGTTTAAAGTTGTCATGGGGAGCACCATTTATTAGAATTGAAAATGACATTGTTGATATGCATTGATGAATGAGATTACAAACTTTTGGGGAGAACCCCATTAGATGCATGATGTGAAGCAAGAAGTTCCATTCTACCAGATCATAAGCTTTTTTCATATCCAGTTTTGTGCCCATCAACCCTTCTTTTCCCCTTGTTTTCCTTTGAATTTTATTTGCCAGCTCATGTGCCAATAAAGTATTTTCAGCAATCCATTTTCCAGGAATGAAAGCTGCCTGGTAAGGAGAGATGTGTTATGCAAGATAAGTTCTTAATCTCTTGACTAAAATTCTAGATTTTGTAATTTACATTACAAAGACTGATGGGACGATAGTCAGTGACTTGAATGGGATTTTGAACCTTTGAAATGAGGGTAATATAGGTGTGATTCCAGTTGGGGTTGAGATCCCCAGTAATAAAAAAATTCTAAATTTCTTTTATCACATCGGCACCAATAGTATCCCAGCTTTGCTTGTAGAATATGACTGAAAAATCATCAGGTCCTGGAGCTTTTAGAGCATGCATGTCCCATAGAGCTTCTTTTATTTCTTTAGGTGAAGGTATGCTAGCAATATGATTATTTTGATGTGTGTTGATAACAGTAGGAAACAATGCACCAATATCATCACCAAGTATTGTTGAGTTAATTGAAAAAAGAGTTCTGAAATATCTAGAGAAGGCTCGCTCAATTTTTGCTCTGTTCCAAGTAATTTCTCCATTGTCTAATTGTAAGAGAGGAATGAAGTTTGTCTTCCTTCAAATGATAGTGTAGGTATGAAAAAATTTGGTGTTTCTATCTCCCTCTTTGAGCCAAAGTTCTCTGAATTTTTGTTTCCATAATGAATCTTATCGTTCTAATTGTTCATTTAATTGATCTTGAGTCTTTTTCTCAAACTAACAGAAGTTATATTGAAGATTTATTTATTTTTAAAATAAGTAAACATGTCACTCGGTGATTGGGGGAACCTAAAAATGACAAATAATTTGTGGAAAAATATATTACTAACGGTATTAATAGAAGTTTTATTGAAGATTTAATTTTTTTTAAAAAAGTACACATGTCACTTTGTGATTGAGAGAACAGATAATTTAGGACATAATATATGTACGTCTTTTATTACATGTGATATTTTAAGGTTTGGTGGTTCGGTTGACAATGATGCTTACTTTAGAAGTTTACTAAAGTTAGATATCTTCTCTTATATATATTTAATTATGAATTTATTCCAAAATTTTTTAGGAAAATTACAAAAAATAACACCCCTAAAATTTATAATAATAAAATTAGCACCCTAATAACATTAAAATTTCAATTTGAATGTGTAATATTGAACGTTTAACATTGAATGAGTCTAAATTGTCATCGTTCAATTACAATTGAATAACTGTTCAAAGAAAAATGATATATTAATCATTTTTTAATTGTGAAAATATAAATTAAAATATAATGAATGCTATTTTTGTTGTTACAAGTTTTAAAGGGTATTATTTTTGTTATTTTTTTAAAATTTTATCATTAAACTGCACAAAATAACAATTTACCTTAATTGCAATTGCGATGTTGGAATACATTTGGTTCTTAAGTAACAAGGTTATTTATCAAGCTTATATTAAAAATGTAGAAACTATTTCATAATCTTTGTATAAAAGAATTGGTGAATTCAAATATTTATTACAATTAAAGGATTTGAACGTTCAAAATGAATGTATAAAGTTTGAAGATGCTCAAATTTATGTTCCACCCAAGTGGTAATGCCCACTAAAAGAGTTCCTTAAAATTACTTGGAAATAAGGTAAATTTTATGTTGAATTTGTTGTCAAATTCACATGGTAGAATTACTAAAGCTTGAACTAAAATTAAGTTATGTCTCAATATATATTTTGTTGAATCTTATGTAATTCAAACATCATTTAATTAATGCTATAAGAGAATTTTATTCTATCGATATTGACAGTGATAATAAGATTATTATTAATGCATTATTATTAGAGTTTTTATTAATTATTAGTAAATTTTAAAAAAATACATGCTCAATTTTATATATTTTATATGATCTCTATGAGGTGGATAACAATGACGAACAACCAAGCAACTTATAATTTAGTAAGTTATGCTTCTGTAGCCGGAGTAAAAGGCGACATTTATATTAACGAGCTTTTGATAAATGTTTTTGAAAGAAACATAAGTAGTTAATTCTTCCTTTTTATCTTAGTAACCTTCTGCCGTTTTCAACCAAGCAAAAAAAAAAAAAAACCATTTATATCTTAGCAAAAATAAATTATCACTTATACGACAAAAATTAATTAAATATATTTTATTAAATTTTATGTTATATTTATTAATTAATTTATATTTTAATCAATTATTATTTTACAAGAAATTATTCATTATTTTAGAGTAAATAATGGTATAATATTTTAAGTCAATAAAATATAAAATTAATATAATTATATTAAAAAAAAAAACATAACTACTTAATAAAGATAAAAACCAACAATAATATTAAAAATAGTCTAAAATTAACAAATCGTTAAGTATTTGAGCTATTGTTATTATTATTATTATTATTATTTATAAGCCTGTTATTTTCCCTGCTCCGAATTACGATCCTTCAAACTTTCCCCTCCCAAATTTCAAGAAGATATACAGTCAAAACAAATCCGTCACAGAAGAATAGCGGCATCATCAAACAATTAACAGACCTCCTGTAGTCAATCATCCAACTTTTAGGGTTTTTGTCTGGACAATTCTTATAGGTTAGATTAAAAAAAAGTTGATTTGTATTAAACTTTAAATATGGGCTTTTTTTAACTGCCTACCTGATATGGGTATTTTAGCCTGTATTTAAAAAAAAAAAAAATGAAGAAGAGTGCTTGAAAACATTTGAAAGAAATTGAACAGTTTCCACTTTTTAACAAAACTCTCCCCCTCTCCCACTAACTTGAGGAAGACGACACACACTAGCTTGAGGAAGACGACGCACACTACTATTGCGGAAGACGACGCACACTACCTTGAGGAAGACGACACAGGAAACACTGTACACGAAACTTCTCCTCCATTTTTGAGCTCTGCAATTTTCGGTAAAATTTTTCAATGAATGTCTTCTCCGTCCCTCCCTTCGTTTCGTTTAGTATTTGGTTTTAGTGATGGTTGGAGCTGAGGGTATGCTTCATGTTGAAACTAAACGAAAACTCCATCATTTTTTTATGGGTTTTTGTGAAATATTGGTATATATGTATTCGACTTTTGTAAAATATTATTTTTTTATATTGGACTTTTGTAATTATGGATAATCTGATTTCTGGTATATCGTTTGTTATTCATGAATATCAGTATGAGCATTGAACAGAAGAATTTTATGGATTAGGCTACGATGTTAGGTATATCTTGGGTATATCTGTGGTATATCTCGGTATATCTGGATATATCTTGATATATGTGGTATATCTTTGTATATCTGAGGTATATTTGGTATATCTTTGGTATATCTGAATATATCTTGGTATATGTGGTATATCTTGATATATCTGAAGTATATCGGGGTATATCTGGTATATTTGTGGTATATCTTGATATATCTGAAGTATATCGGGGTATATCTGGTATATTTGTGGTATATCTCGGTATATCTGGATATATCTGAGTCTATGTGGGTATATCTTGGTATATCTGGTATATTTGTGGTATATCTTTGGTATATCTGGATATATCTCGGTATATGTGGTATATCTTGATATATCTGAGGTATATCGAGGTATATCTGGTATATCTGAGGTATATATTTGGTATATCTTAGGTATATATTGGTATATTGACTTGTATTGATGTTATTTTGAATGTTATTTTAAACAACTTGTTCACAAGTATTAATTATTTTTGTTTTCTTATATGGGGGTATATGTAGGATATGGCAGGCGAATCAAGCTTTAGTCCTTCAGTCTCCCCCTCTGGATATTATGTTGGTAAAATAACCAACATATCACACATTCAAAATTTTAGCACATTGAAGACGATCCTAGAAGGATTTGGATTACTTGAGAGGTTTGAAGAGTTATGTTTTGGTTTCATCACAAGAATGAACCATATAGAATTCACAGGGGGATTGTTGCATCGCATCTTACTGATGCAAGACAAAGATCAATCGGGGAAAGAGCTACGAATAATTGTGAATGGCACACCCCACATTTTTGGATATGAAGAATTTAGTTTACTTTTTGGTTTGATGTTTACCGGTGAGGAAGAATGCCCACCTCGAACTGGTCAGTTACGGAAAACATACTTCAAGACTGACAAGGTAATAAAGAAAGGCGAGCTGGAGAAGGTATTCGTAAATCTTCCTACGTCCACCAAGCCTGACGATGTTTTGAGGTTGACCCTAATTTATACTTTGGAAATAATTCTTATGGCCGATCATAATCTAAGGGCCATTAATGATGAATACTTGGAGGTGGTTGAAGATTTTCAGAAATTTAATATCTACCTATGAGGTAAGATAGTTTATGACTTTACTATAAGAAGATTGAAAAGTGTTATTATGCATAAGGTTGATAGAAAACCTAAAGGTCACATTGAGGGTTATGTTGGCCATGTTGGGGGGGTTGCGTTTGAAGAATGACAAAAATACGCGACCACTTATAGTGTCTACAGTTTTTGTTGGGCACTGCAAGTTTGTGCCTATGAGGCCATACAAGTGGGTGTATCTGATTTAGCCACCAATTTATTCCCTGATGAAATGCCCAGGATACTACGTTGGGAGAACCTAAGAAAGAGACAAAATTTGAAGTTCTGGGACTTGAACTAGAAAATCTTCCAACGTTCGGATGTAAGTTTATTGCATTTATATGTTGTTTTTAATTATTCTGGTATATCTGAATGTACTTAAATAATTTTATATGTTTTGTGGGATATTGTACAGTTTTATATGCTGAAGAGATTCACTCTAAATGAAAAGGAGAGACAGAGTTCTTACTACATTTTGGCACAAAGATGCGCGAGGAAAGTACGTATCGGTGTGCCGAATGTGCCCAACGTCGGTGGAATTGATGATGAATTGCCTTCGAAAGGCGATGAACAACATCGTCCATCTAGTCACATGAATGATATCAGTGACCCTAACACGGAAGTCCAAAAGGATCAAGGTTCAGCTCATTCATCAAGTTCCATTATGCAGGTAATATACTATAACACGTAAAATTCTGCCATTCAAATGTATTAATTTTTTATATCTAACGTATATATTTTTATCGTATTTCAGGTGTTGCAAGAGCTGAGGGATTTGAAAAAAGAGGTGATAACAATAAAGGAAAATCAAATGTGGATTAAGGATGCTTTGAAGAAGTTGTTAAGATCACAAAAAAATTCTTCAACAGGGAACCAATCAAGGAAAGCTTTAGTGAATCCGTCCAGGGTCAAAAGTGTCCCACATTTTGACCGACGTAAGGTTCAAAATGAACAATTATCTGGGGACGAAGAAGTTGTGATGCCCATGGATGAAGAGCCAGTAGTGGCAAGTTACGTAGGCAAAGAAATAATTGTGTTTTTAGAACAATTTGGTGAGAAAACTACCATGCCTACTATAGATAAGGACGAAACATTCGTGGGTGTCAGCGAAGAATGTCCCATTGAAGTTAACCTTGACAAACAGTCAGTTGATGTCTTCCACGTAGAAGAACACTTGTCAAATGTGAAGTTGTCTACTCTGGAAAAGATTTTGGAGGCTGCCCCCATTATAAGTGGTCCATCGTCAATGCGATTAGGATCGCTAGCAACTAAGGGCGTAAGATCAACTGAAACGTCTGCACCATTTGGTACCACATACAGTCGGAGGAAGCGAAAGCTTGGTCCCTCCCTCAAAATCTCCATATGTTCATCCAAAGAAGAAATCTGGTATATCAATTGGGTCTGAACAATCGGTGAAGGACATGTGCCAACCCTTTATGACCCGATGAGAAGGTTCAATGAAAATAGATACAGATTCTTCTTGAAGTGGCTATATAATAATTTCTCGAACAACCAGTGCGTATATCCTATTATATATATTTACATGTTATCTGTCTATGTTTATTTCTTATTTATATTAATAGGGTTACTTATTCATTAAATTGTTATTGCTTACATTTTAGGAAAAACATTAATGTTGGTTGCCCAAGTAAGGGTATGGCTAATTCTTCCTGGTTTCATCATATAATCAAACCCCAATCATCCTTACTCAACGAGGTAACTGTTTTTGATATTTACCATTGCTTGTATACAAATGATGTGAACTTTAGTGTATACTTTGTTATTAATTATTTCACATTGTTACAAACTAACAACTAAATCATATATATTGGTACCTACTTGATCTCAACTAAAATTATGCAGCACATAGATTGTGGACTATGGTTGTTGAGAAAGAAAGAGGAAATTCACCCGCAGTTGTTCCCTAAGAACAATTTGACAACAGTAGACTCAACATTTTTGGTAAGAACGAACATTATTACGAATTATGAAATTCTTACCTGGTTGAAACTTATGTTGTATGTCACATTCATTATGTATATCTAACTATTTGCATTATGGATTATGAAAATGTAGGCTTACGTGGAGTCAAGTGCAGGTGAATGGAAGAAACTTAAAAAGAACGAGCAAATCCAATTTTGGTCGCTCAATAAGAAGTGGTTGGATTATATCACAGGTAAAACATAGTAACATTACTTCCGGATATTTTGTGATTTATTAATAACATATTTATAATCATATAAATTTTAAATCTTTTGAAACAAGTACACGTCCTGAACATGGTAAACCATGGAATCAAGTGCACAACATTTATGGAGTTTTATTGGAGAAGGGCCATTGGATCGCTTTCGGAATTGACATTAGATAACAACAAATTGATGTCTATGATTCACTTCCGAAACACATAAAGGATGGAACTCTTAAGAAAAGGTTACATAACTTATGTGTAATGATCCCAAGCTTAATTAAAAGCTTGGGATTATTTTAACATGAAATCAAAGATCGGTGGCCCATTTATCGTAATGCGATATCTGTTCCTCAACAGGTTGAAGTGTCAGTATATTTAAATCTTTTAGTAACACCTTCTAATTCATAATTCATATAGTCAAACCTGGATTATTGTAATTATTTTAATATATTTTGTATTGCATGTATTATACAGGGGAGACTGTGGCATTTACGCTCTTAAGTTCATCGAGTACATAGTAAATGAAAAGGCCTTGATTGATATAAAAGACGTGGCAATTAGTTTTTTTAGTAAGAAACTTTGTTACGAACTTTTCTTTGCCGACGATGATTACATTATTGTATAAGTGCAGTGGCATGACTTTTTGTATTTTTTAATAACTTCTCAAACTATGATTTGTTCTGTTGTTTGTATTGTAAAACTTCTGTTGAGTACATTTGGTTAAGCCCAATTTTTCATTAAACTGTTATTTGTAGAACTATTAAATTAAAGGTTTAATTTGATTGGATTATGTGTTTTACCTGTCATATTATTGCTATATACAAATGTATGGTATATTTGGGTTATATATGGTATATCTAGAGTATATATGGTATATTTGGGTTATATATGATATATTTGGAATATATATGGTATATCTAGGGTATATATGGTATATTTGGGTTATATATGATATATCTGGGTTATATATGGTATATATGGTATACAGATATACATTATATTACCCACTTTGTGATGTTTAGCGGACTCGATGTAATACTTCCTCACATGAGCATTTAAATTGAACTGTATATATTTTGCTTAAATTGAAATGAAATAAAAAATTATTAAATATTGGCGCATAAAGTTCCAACATAATAACAAAACCCCAAAGATTGAAAGAAAAATAAAATTAAACTACATAAAATATTCCACAACAAAAAAAAAATTAAAGAAAAGAGAAAATACAATGGGGAGGCTTAGTCCCACATATCATCATTTTGCTCGTTGTCATCCTGGGGTTGGTTAGCCGGTGGTAGGTAGACGAAGTCGTGACACGGATATTGCAGAATTGGGCCAAATTGAGTCAGGTCTACTCCACTTTGTGTTAACTGAAAGCTCATCTCCATGTGAAATGCACAATAACCATGCAAAGCATTGGAGAATGCTTTCGGAATAGCTTGAATAATACTTTAGTGTCTATCTGAAACAATAACAAGGTCGTCAATGTGCCCAACTAAGTGTGCTAGTTTTAACAAAAACCATTCCCAAGCTTCATTATTCTCAGAATCTCCAACCCCAATGGCCAATGGATATATGTTGTTATTTCCATCAGAAGCATTTGCTACGAATAATGTCCCAGCATACCTATCTGATAGGAATGCACCATCAACTGTAATTACATGTCTTATACAAAATAAGAATCATCTAATACATGGACCTAGTGCCATGAAGAAATACTTAAATCTTCCAAACTAGTCAACTTCAATATGTGTGACACTATTGGAATTTCTTTCCTTCAAAACGTGACAGTAGGAAGGAAGCTTCAGGAAAGATTCCTCTTCACTACCACGTAGCAACCTCAAAGCGTTCTCTTTAGACCTGTATGCTGTGGTGTAACCAATCTCAATCCCAAACTCATTCTGACAATCATCAATAATATATTTGGGCTTATAAATTCTTCCGGGTCGCACCAACTTTATTTTTATGGCATTTCCTATCACTCTTGAGGTCGCAGTCCTATTCTTCCTTATGTAATAGTTAGGATCACAAGTATATATTGATTCAAACTGTTTTAACCTGAACCTATCTGAGCTAGTGATCTGATTACCTCTAATCATCCAAGTAAAACTAGATTGAATGCAACGTATCACGACATGGTCTTTCTTACTTGTCAGTGTCCTCGTCTCAAATCTGTTTCTTATGGCATAAAGCCCGACATGTGTAGTGAAATCTATCTTACTGTCAAACACTTGATCAACTTTCAAATCAAGCTTAACATGTGTCACAAACGAGGAAACATCACTAGTTGAAATAATCTCTGTGGGTGTACTTGATGGACCAAAACGTAATTCATTATTGCCCCCAACTACAGTTCGTCCTTCAGATTGAGATAAACCATTTAACGATTGATCTATAACAATCAGTCTTTCTGGTTCAACTAGTGTCCTTTCAACTAGTGTCCCATTGCGGTCATGTCATTATCAACATTTTCGTTGACAGGACCACCTTCTAATTCATACTCTCTAATCATATCAAGATGAACATCATCACCCATCTGCGGTATATCTGAATAGTTATCTAAATCATCACCAATACTATCAATTATATTATCGCAATTTCTATTGAGATTTTGAGATTCTTCGTGCCGATAAGTATCGCTCAAGTAATTTACATGACGCCCTCCGGTATTAAGAAGTTGTTCATGGCAAAGAAAATGACCTGTACCTACTGATCTTATCTCATTTTTGTTACATATAAAACAGCCTTCCTTTGATTATCTTGAACACGAAGGTCAAAAAACTCATCCAAATCTTCATCATCACCAATTAAAATAGTAGGTAATGTTAAATCAATCTTATAGAAGTATCTCACTGAAATTTCATACTTTAACTTATCGATATTTAACTTCATAAACAACTTTTCTTTAAGTTCATTATACTTAAATCCCTTTTTTATCTTCATCATCGAATCTTCGCCTTCTCGATATACTTCTTTATCATCTTTTAATGACCATTTACCATTATGAATTATTAGAATACTAAGGCAATCAATTATGTAAAATATTTTAAAATAATTAGGCAATATTAATTCAAAAATACCTATAATTTAATTTATATATGAAATAATATACAAAATATTGAATAACTATATCAACATATAACATATATACCCAATTAAATGCTAAATATATGAAAATATACGAAGATATACCGAGATATACCACAGATATATCGAAATATACTCATATATACCCCATATTAGGGGTGGCAGTTCGTGTCTTTTGGGTCGTGTTCGGGTCAACCCGTTTCCAACCCGACACGAACACGCTTAACCCGAACACGACCCAAATTGAAAACAGGTTATGTTTTGCAAACCCGAACCCGTACACGAACAACACGAACACGACCTGAATTTTGTTTTGAGTTCTGGTGAACCCGAAACACGAACCCAAACACGAATTGAATTTCAAATTATATAACTCGAACCCGAACCCAAACATGACCTGAATTTTAAATTGGATAACCCGAAACTGCTGATATTAAAGAAGCAACAAAAAAATCTACAAAATTATTTAATTACATGGATGGTATTGCGCATACAAACAAATTCCTAAATTAACTTTAACATCAGAGTGTTCCTGCCCTTTGCATTATTGGTAAAGAAACAAATATCTGGGAAAATTCTTACAACATGAAAGCATCAGAGTTATCTACAATTGGTGAAAGAACTGCTAATCAAATCCAAAAACAATGCTGGGGCAAATATAAGCTGTATGTTGATTGCAAATTTATTCACCCAACTCTCTTGTCAAATCCTGCTCTAAGAAAACCTTAATTGCCACATCTGTCGTGTTCCAAATTCCACGAAAGACTTCTCCAAAGAAACCTAAACATGGAGAATGCATCAAATGAAGCTATGTCGATCTATTGGGTCAGACATAATAAAAAAGAAAACTTCAAATCAAAAGCACACCTTAGTCCTTAGTTAACAATAAGCAGTCACTAACATCAACGTACTATAATTGCTGTTCTGTCTGTAAGCAAAGACAATTTGTACCTAAACTGACAAAAGTAGCAAATATTTTGCATTTAAAAATCATAATCTGAATCCTAGCATTTATTTTATGTATCAATAAAAAGAAGCAAACTTGCAAGGCATAAATTAGGGTTGACATACAACAGAAAAATAAGTTTTTACATCAGTCCAAAAATATGTTTACTCATACTATGAAATTAGAGCAATAAAAGGAAGTACATAATAAATGGATCATTTGAAAGCCAAGAAGACAGCAAAGTTGAAGTAATTTTTACCTATGCCAACACGAGTTCCAACAGTCAATTCTAAGAAATCAATATTCCATTCTTTATATGGTAGTAGAGGTTTGTTATCAAACGTGGTTGATTCAAGGACTTTATTCCATGTTGAAACCAATTCATCATTTGCTGCATAACCAGAAGGTCCACCTTTCTCATAAGCCTGAGATCTATATTGATGAGGTGATGAGGGTAATGACACAGCTTTCTGGGAACTAATGTGTTCCTTGATAAGAAGGTACAATACAGACCTTCCATCAGACAATTCATAATGTCACCAACATGAAATGTAACACATCAAGTATCCCATGCCTTGATAAACAGTAAATATGGAGGATACTTGCTTTATAACCAATGAACTTCCTACTAAATGAAGCAATCAAAACAAAAACACTTATTTGTTCATACCTTGAAGTAGCTCTTTAATAGTAAACATAGTTTTCTACTACCAGGATAAGAGAAACATACATGTTGTAACTGAGAACTATTGCTCCTGTCATCTGAGGCATGGTAAATTGACCCATAATTGCCTTGTTTTCTCAAAAGGCTGTCTTGCTTTAATGTTTCATTCATTGCACGTACAGCACTGTTAAAATTTATTATGTCCCAAGTTATTCAGTCGTGCAACACATTTTGTTGTTTTAGAGCCCATTAATAGCTATGATTATTAACAAAACATTAGAAATATTCAAAGTCCCCCGATAATACATGAAAAGAAAATAGACATCCATTACAATGAACACAAACAATCAAACAAGTGAGCATAAATACAACAAATCTGCATGGATGAAGTTATAAGAGAAAAGTAGTAAACCTCATCACTAGGGAACAAAAATGTGATCTACTTTGCCTTCTGTGATCTACTTTGCCTTCTATCATTTTCTCTGACTGCACAGCAAAATTACATAATTTGATTAGTGGACTTTCATGCACCACTATAGTATCAAAATATAGTTATTTGTGCTCCAACCTGTAACCAGATAAATGTACACATGACCTTACAGAAACTTAACCAGATGAGATTTGGTTAGTAGTTGTATCATGTACAAATGGATCATTCCAGTACCTGAACTACTAGAAGTCTACTTTAGAAAAATCATTGTTTATAATTCAAATGGAAAGCTAAATAACCCATAAAATTAGTCAACTTTCAGTTCAACCACATAAAATTGAAACGACCTCATCTGCCATCACAACTCTGGATCCTCTGTAAATCTCTTAATAGCAGCATCCCTTGCAAATTGAAAATCTAAAAATGTACAAAACAGACAAAACATTCCAAAAACCAAAATGTTCACACTATTAAACATGATCCACATAAAATTACAATACACCTAATAAAGACAATACGTCAATATGTTCTAAAATATTCACACTTTCACAGTAAAGTGCTTGAATTACACATAAACCACAAAATACATAAATAAGATTTCAAAATGAAAAATGGTACAAATAAAAGAAGCTTGATCCCAGCTGCATGTACCATAGTCACATTTATGAGTTCTCCCTCTCTAACTATATTAAGTAGAAGAATAACTCATGTCTGATAAGAGGTGAACACACATGTAATTATAAAAGTAAAATTTAAATATAAAAGTAATCATTACCTTTTAAGTATTTGAACTTTGAGAAAGAGCTTCATTTACAATTTCGCTCATAACATCTTGTATTAACTCATCCAAATTTGGTTTATTATCTATAAAAAAAAAAAGTAGAGAAAATGAAATTATTGCAAAAAATGTAAATGTTAAAAAAAATTGTACAATACCTTTATCACCATAAAACCAGTCTCTGGTACAAACTAATGCCTCAATCGTGGTAGGTAAAAGTGAAGTGCGAAATTGATCTAAAACTCTCCCACCAACACTAAACGCAGATTCTAAAGCAACTGCTGAAACTGGAATGGCTAGGATATCACGAGCCATAGCAGCCACAAAAGAAAAACGAATATTGTTTCCTTTCCAATATTCAAGGATGTCAAAATTACCATTTTCTTTCGGTTGCTTCACTAGAGGTTCTTCTAAATAAGCCTCTAATTGACTTTTTTGTGCAGTGTCGTCACCACTAGAATTGAAACTCTAAAATTAAGAAACAAAACAAAAGTTATAATTTATAAATAAATAAAATAAACTTTTAGTAATAAATAAATAATTTAAATTATTATAAATTCTACCTCAACTAGATCTTCTTCTTTTCTGTAAAGAACATGACCATGACTTTGACTTATTGCTCTATCATCACTGCTGTCCCTAAATATTACTGTTGATCTAGATGTTGACACATTTTGAGAAGAAACATCTTGAGCGTATTCTTTATAAATCTCATTCAATTTATTCTTGATATTTCTTAAATAAATCTCATATTCAGAAGTTGATTGACCATAGATCCTTTTGTAAGTGAATTCAATAAATTTCAATTTGTATCTTGGGTCCAAAATCAAAGCTATGGACAATATTATGCTAAAATCAGTCCAATATTTCTCAAACTTTGTAAGCATCCTACTTGCCATATCTTTAAGAAACTCATCATCACTCTGCACTTTTTTCTTTAAAGAAATATAACATGAACTAACAGAAGCGAAATACAAATTTGCAGTAGGATACCTTGTTCCAGAAAATTGGAGCGTGATCTCATAAAACAATGACAAAAACCTACAAATGCTATCCACCTTTTCCCACTCAGACGTCGTAGGACAATTTACATAAGAAGAATCAATCATAGATAATTGTTGAAATGCTCGACGATAGTATAAAGCACTTTCAAGCATGAGATAGGTCGAATTCCACCTAGTTGCAACATCTAACTTCAATCCTTTAGTGGAATCCAAATTTGTCAATTTTACTGATTCTTTAAACTTCTCCTTTCTCATTTGTGACCCTCTCACATATTTGATACTATCACGAACCTTACAAACTGAATTATCAACATCTTTGAGACCATCTTGAACAATTAAATTTATGATGTGTGCACAACATCGAATGTGATAGAATTCACCATTGCAAACAAGAGATCCACACAAACTCAAGTTATTGACCAATAATGGAACAAACTTAATATTAGCAGAAGCATTGTCCAATGTCATTGAAAAAGTTTTCTTATCAATTCCCCACTCACGCAACATAGAATGAATTTTATTACATAAAGATGGGGCATCGTGTGGAGGTAGCATGAAAGAGAAATTTAACACTCTTTTTTGTAATTTCCACTCATTATCAATGAAATGACATGTGAGGGAAATATAACCATCATAGGTTAAAGAAGACCAACAATCAGAGGTCAGACAAATTCTTCCAGGGCATGCATCTAACGTAGATCTAATCTTTGATTTTTCATTCAAGTACATATTAAGAACATCAGCGTTAGCAGTGTTCCTAGAAATTAACTTAACATCGGGATGAAGATGCTGAAAACAATCTCTATTACCTTCATATTCAACAAATTGAAAAGGTAAGTCATGCATTATAATTGCCCGAGCAATTAAGTTCCTAAATATTTCTGGAAAGCATTTAGTGGAACGAATTGTATACCCTTCCTTAGTTTTATTGATAATCATCTGACCAACATCACGATTATCTCTCTTAGGACACTTTGCATAATGACGAGTAAAATTACCAGTCCCATAAAATGACTCAGATCTAAATGCAGCACCACAATAAATACATGCTGCTTTCTCTTCTTTGTTAGGTCCAATTGGAAGATCCTTAAAATAATCCCAAATTTTAGCTCTCTTTTTCAAACGTTTTTTTCCTTTTTCCTTTATATCCAAACTTACCACCTCATCTATCTCAACCTCATCATTAGTCTCAATATCTTCAATTTGAACTTGTTCTACTTGTTCTGATGATTCTGTCATTTTTTTTACATTTAATCTATATATCACATAAGATCGAATGAGACAAATGTAACATATCATAGAAACTAGATAAAGCTTAATTTAACTAAAGAGTCTAAACTTAAAGTTGCACAAGAGTATTCAATAAAATAAAATTAAAATAAAAAATTGCAACCAAAGAACAATATAATAACTTGATAAAGCTAGAAGTTAATAGCACAAATAAACAATTACTCACTTCATGAAAAAATAATATAATTAATCTCCAAAAGGTAAAATTGCAATAATTAATAAAAGAAACTAAAATCGAAAGAAAGGAATTAATTAATGTTTTTGAAAATACTTGCCTCTTCTGGTTCAATATACCCTATATGTGAGTATCTCTCAGATCATACAATCTAAAAGCAAATGCAAAACCAATTACACTAAATTTGTCAATAGTTGGACTAAAAAACAGATAACAAGTTCAAATTGAAAACAGAGAAAATGGATCAAGCATTAAACACCCTGTCTAAAAATAAATTCAACCCTATTTTTGTTCCCAAACAGAGCAAGCTGAAAAAGTTACTTCGAATCTCTAAGTTTACTTCGAATCAGATAAAATTGATAAAAAAATTGACAATTTAAATACACTGCTCACCCCATATTTCATTATAAGAATTAAAAAAAAAAAAAATTTAATCACGTCAACTAGTTACACTTCGTCACCTCAATTAACTTTCATTTGCTAAAGTAACCAAGTCTATTAAAGCATATATCACATGATTTAATTGACTATATTAATAAATAATCTTACAATTATTTCCTTATTTTAAATTCTAAAATTTACTTTAAATTAATAAATGCTAGCATTTAATAACTGGATAGAAAGAACGCTATTTGATTGATTAACTAACATAAGTACTGGTCCTACCTATTTGTAAAGAGGACAGGTTGAAAGCTTAATGGTGCCCCTCAAAAAATAAGAAAAAGTACCAAGAAATATTTGCAGTCGAAATACAGAAAGATCTAATACAAAAGTGCAAAAACTCAGAATATAAAATGGCAATTCTAGCTCTCGTCCTTGATAAAAATAAGAGGAATCAAAAACTCATGAAAGAACAAGCTCATCTGACACAATCCATTACGAGACTCTTAAAAAAATAATATATAGAACCCCTAGAGGAAAACTACCTATCAAAAGTCAATAAATAAAACTTCAGGAAACATACAAAATCTCCTAACAATATACTCAGGCTGCTTACATGATAAGCTTCAATCACTATTAGCTTTTTCAGCATTTTGATTGCCATTTTCTGCGTCTGGCCTAGTTAATTCATCTACCCTCGTATTATCATCAACATCTAGCACATCTTCCATCATGTCATCCTCCCCAACATTTATATCCTCAACAATTTCTCAGTTTCTCACATTTGCATATATATTTTTTATATATAAAAAATATTTTAAATATTAATAAAATTATGTTTTGAGTTCGGGTTCGGGTTAGTGAAACGGAAACCCTTACTAGCTCTCAGCCTCTCACTCTGAAAGTGAAATTCCTAATAAAAGAATACCTGAAACTAAAATTCGATCCAAAAATATCCAGGAGTGCTAGAGGGGTGGTTTGGACCTTGGCTGCTTGGCGAGCGTCGAGCGCGAGGAGACGAGCTGACAAGGTCCACCAGGAGACGAGCGCCGCGTGAATGGCCGAAAAAATTCTGATGGCTGAAGTTGAACTGAAATTCGAGACTCGAGAGTGATATTAGGGTTAGTTTAGTTCATCAAATGCTTATTTGGTATTTATATTTTTGATTTTATTTATAAAAAAAAAAAATAGGTCGAACGGGTCAACCCGAAATCAACTCGAAATTGACCTGTTATTTTCGAGTTGACCTGTTTTTGACCCAAATTTATTTCGTGCGAATTCGTGTCGAATTTTTCGTCTCATACTTTCGTGTCGTGTCAAAAATTGTCGCCCCTATCCATATATACCGAGATATACCCAGATGTATCAAGATATACCTCAGATATACTCCATATATACCTAAATATATCGAGATATACCCAAAATATACACAGATATATCAAGATATACCACAAATATACTCCAAATTTACCGAGATATACTCATATATACCGAGATATACCCAGATATATCAAGATATACCACAGATATACCGAGATATACCCTAGATATACCTCAAATATATCAAGATATACCGCAGATATACCTCAGATATACCAAGATAAAAATATAACAAACATATACCGATTAAAAATGATTACACGCAAAATACAAGTGTTCAAATTAAACACTGAAAATAGCAGAGTTCATATACCAAATTAAATACTGAAAATGGCAGAGTTCATTACACGCGAACATTGGTACAGTTCGATTAAAAATGATTCATATTGGGTAACAGTTTAATACGGTTTGTCAACCAAAAATTTGTTTAAATAACACCTAAATCAGTTTCTCACCAGATAATCACCCAAATGATTGGCAATTTTTCAAAAAAAAAAATTGCCCAAAGCCAAAAATTGCGAAAATTCTTGGTACAAATCTTGGTACAAATTTCACCATTTACATGCTAATTAAAAGTGCGAAATTTCTACCTAACCAAAATATTTAATATCACTAACCTCAAATTTGAAAGTTTTGTGTAAAGAAAATCAGACAAGAGAAAAGAGGGATACGTAAAGAAGGAGAGAGAAGAAAAAAGAAATAGACTTTGGTGAGAAATAAGAGAACCGACAATTGAGAGAGTAAATTAAAATTTGCTTATTTTTAAAATTTAATATAAATGATTTTTTTTTAAATTAAACTATGAGAAAAAAAAAAACCCTCGTAAGGCCCCAACCGAACAAAGACAAATCACAAATCCCCCAAGTCCCAAAATCAACAATGCCCGTCTTCAAAACCCCTTTTAATGGCTACTCCGTCAAGTTCAGCCCTTTCTATGAAACCCAATTAGCCGTTGCCACCGCCCAAAACTTCGGCATCCTCGGCAATGGTCGCCTTCACGTCCTCAATCTCTCTCCCACCATCTCCGAAATTGTCTCTTACGATACTGCAGACGGCATTTACGACGTCGCTTGGTCCGAGTCCCACGACTCTCTCCTCGTTGCTGCCATCGCTGATGGCTCCGTCAAGCTCTACGACATCGCTTTACCTCCTACTTCCAACCCAATACGTTCCTTCCACGAACACACCCGTGAAGTTCACTCTGCCGATTACAACCCGGTTCGTCGCGACTCCTTCATCACCTCTTCTTGGGACGACACCATCAAGCTCTGGACTTTAGACCGACCCACTAGCGTCCGTACCTTCAAAGAGCACGCTTATTGTGTGTATTCGGCCGTATGGAATCCCCGCCACTCCGATGTGTTCGCTTCGGCTTCTGGGGATTGCACGGTTCGTATTTGGGATGTTCGTGAACCGGGCTCCACTATGATACTGCCGGGTCATGAGTTTGAGATTCTTTCTTGTGATTGGAACAAGTACGATGATTGTATTGTGGCTACCGCGTCTGTGGATAAGTCAATTAAGGTTTGGGATGTGAGGAGTTATAGAGTTCCTATAACGGTTTTGAATGGGCATGGTTATGCTGTGAGGAAGGTGAAGTTTTCCCCTCATAGACAGAGCTTGTTGGCTTCGTGTTCATATGATATGACGGTTTGTTTGTGGGATTATATGGTGGAGGATGCTCTTGTTGGGAGATATGATCATCATACTGAGTTTGCTGTTGGGATTGATATGAGTGTGCTTGTAGATGGTCTTCTTGCAAGTACTGGTTGGGATGAGCTTGTTTATGTTTGGCAGCATGGGACTGATCCTAGAGCGCCTTGACATGGAAGTGTTATAGGTTGGTTTGGTATTTAGTTCATCCTTCTTCTTTTTTAATTTGTATTTTATAGTTCAAATGCTTCATTAGCATGGTCCTCGAATTACCACAAGCCTTGAAATTTGGTAACATAGTTTGTGAGCAACAGTAATTGATTAAACTTAATGGTATTGTATCTCTGTGTTCTTATATTTCAATCGTGACAATTTTCATGGATCGTTTGAATAACATACACATTGACTCATCTATTGTAATTTATTTGAATAATATGCATCATTGAAATTTCTCTGTGAAGGTGATCATTTATTTATCATGGAAGTTTATGCTTTTGAGTTTTGACCTTGAAGGTGAAAAGGTTCAAAGCATGATTTGTTATTTCTTACTTGTAGCATGTCTTAACTTGTGCTGAAATTATCTGTCAACTAAGTTATTAGTGATGCTTATGATCTTGAATTTGACAAAAAAATACATTTTCATTAATCAACCAACTGTGGAAGCATGAAGCTTTCTCTTTAGCAATTATATAGTAGATCATCTCAGGTACATGATGTGTCAGACACCACATCTACATTACATACTTGATCTCTACCAAACTTAACTAACCCATCACTTCATCAGCCACACCATTTACTTCTGTACTAATCCAGTGCAAAACACTGCACTTAAAGTGAGTGTAACTTTGTTTAATGTCCAAGAGAACAGGTTTAGACATTCATCGTTCAACTGGACTTTTATTGGCTGTCCTATCAATAACCTTCTTTGGGTCAGATTCTAGTACAGCATTTTTCGATCCAAATCTAGTAGCCATCTCTAGTCCCCAGATTATAGCAGTCAATTCAAGCTGCTCGATTATAAGTCCAGACTTTTTCTCCTAATAGCAGCTATAATATTCCCTTGTTCATATCTGGCCACAATTATATTCCATATCAGATAGCATACCTTTACACACCCTTCTCACCAGGGGTGGAGGCAGGAATTTTTAGATGGGGGCTGGAAGCAGAGCCCTTATATGCAAATAAGAGAGAGGGTAATTAACAACACCTAGATTACCAATAATACCAACTAAATGGACGGCTGCAAACATGAGAATAATTTCTACTCCATTGAATTTCAACACAATATCAATTTATTGCAAATAAAATTATTTGAAAAATTAAGGGACCTTTGTATCTGCTCCCTAAAAAAATTAAGAAGGAATAAACAGAAAGTTATTCATCAGCCTTCAAATAAGGTCTTTAAACTGGAATGCAGTCTCTTTCTCAAACCCAAGACCCAAGTAAGGGAAAAGTGAGCAAGGGGAATGGAATATTATGTTAATTTGAGTAGCAAATAGATTGAACACTTCGTTTTCCAAACTGGTTTATATGCTGCTTTCAATCAATTTACATTATACAATATGATCAAAGGCTCCAATAGATCATAAACCAGACAAATGTTCTCTAGATTATTTATAAAAGTAAACATGCATAAGTTTCCATTAGCTGCTAGTTAGAGAAAAATGTTAAGGCAGACCTCAACAAGTTCATTTAGAATATCAACTGCTAGAGTTGTGGCCTTACCTGGGAAAAACCTGCATGTAATCTTCATTAAACTCAAGTTGAACATCAAAGTTACATACGCAAGAGATAGAAAAGAACTTCTGTGCATTGCCTCTTTTATCCCAAAGGCAGCTATAGTAATCAAAAGAAAGATCAGACACATCATACACATGACTACAGCTCTGAATTTCGCATCCTGTAACATGGCATTTAAATATGCAGACTTCAATACAAGCATCAGTTGGCAGTATTCCAAATGTAACCAGTGAAATAGAGATTTATTCACCGCTCTTCTACCAAACAATTATAAAAATGGGGAAGTCTTGAGCAAGAAGTTTGACTTAAATTAATACGACAGAAGAGGATAACCATTTGCTATGTTGATTTAGTAAAATCTTATGTTCTTTTCATCAGTATGCAATGCACCATATAGTGATTTCAGATTCAGATTTTGTTAAGTTTAACAATGACTGAAAATCTAAAAGAAAAAAAAAATAGTTATACCAGCTAGGATCAAGATTAATATAACAAACTAAAAGTATAAATTTATCCACAGCAAGAAGTCCCCTTATTTAGATTTTTTAACAATCATCACCAGTATATATGTGCGTTTGACACCTAGGGGCTATGTGGTTCAGACCCAAAGGCAGGGATTCGTGACAACCGTGTACTTTTTACCCTTCAATTGAAGAAACAAAAACATTTGAGCTAAGTGCTGACTGCTAAGACCTATGAAACCACAGCCAACTGCAACAAACCCAGTGAAACCATGACCTAGCTGAAAGTGAGACTAGCACTAATTCAAAACTAGCTCAATTCAACAGCTTTCTCTGTAAACACAGCAACCAAGTTCCGCAAATGATCCAAATTTAGTATGATTCCAACTAACAAAGGAAATAGGAATTATCAAGTTTAGAAACTGTCAAACCCATCAAAAGCTAGAAGCCAAAAAATGTGATACATTCTAAAATTGAAATAAGTAGTTTGTTAATCCACGTGAAAGAAAAGCAAAATCTTTAAGGGAAGGACTAAAATCCGATGAGACTAGTGCTAAGAGTAAGAAGGATGTTGATGAATGTGCTGAGCTGGCTGTGGCTGTGTCGGTTACTCCTGATGATGAGGATAACAGCCAGGTGGCCGCCAATTGCTTACAAACAGAGATGAGATGAATCCTATAAAACTTATTGCGAGTATAGCATATTCTTGGAATTGCATAGCCATGTGAATCACGACTGCTATGCAGAGATAGAACTTGACTAGAGGAGTTCGTGGAAGATCGAAAAGTTTCCACTCACAGTGCCACGGTAATTTCATATTTAAAAAAAAAAACGAAAAATCACCCCCCCTCCCCCCCCCTCCCGAGTAGCTCCGCCCCTGCTTCTCACCACCATCCCTTCTCTTAGCTAATTTCATGACCCCTTCTTGCGACCAAATTCCAAATATAGGAAATTGTGGCATATCAAGGTAAAAATAAATATTAGACAAGAACCATGCATTCAAGCTCCATTGGAAGCCTAGAAGTAGATGCTTCACAGTCTATTCAGGTACTTAACAGGTAGGGCAGTGGTTTGCTTTATGTCAGGGGTTGCATGAGGGGCACTTCGGTAATTGACAAAATAGTTATTATTGAATTATTTTGGGCTTATGTCTTCTCAAACAAACTGATGTTTGTTCCTAAAACTAGTGAAATGGCTCTAAGAGCTCTATAGGGGGAGGCATGGTATCAGGCTCTCCACCACCCTCGCACCCGTTGGCACGGTGTACTAAGTGAGCTACCTGTAGGCTAGAGAATGCCCATGGGGCGGGCATTGATTGTGCTAGTGGGTATATCAGTGTCTCCTTAAGACTGGGAGTCTTAAGAACAGTATCGATGATGCAGAAGGGTCGATACTGCGCATGGTTCTTACACGAGAGGCTACATGTGACGGATAGGTATGCCCCGCAGTATATTCAATGTTGGCATGTGAAGGTAGCTTCGTGGGAATGCTGCACGCCTTGTGGGAGGCGTTGCCCAAGTGATGGTGCATCAAAGGAGTAGTGGCATGCAAGTGACACAGCATTGCTCTAAGTAAGGCACATTACAAAGGTGACAACACTTATGATGATGATGTCGAGGAGGAAGGTGCATTGGTCATAGGTTCGGCCAAGCACCAAGGATCCGTAAGCTTGATGGCACGGTAGTGGGCGACAACGTGCTAAGATGGAGGCATCATTGCGGGGCTTCGGATCAGAGAGTTGCTCACTCAGGCAACATGTGAATTTAGGTGAAAGGAGCTCACTCACATAGAAGGCAAACTTGCTTGGATGACTTGTGGATAAGTTGTCATGAGTGATTGCTTGAGTTATGTATGCTAGGGAGCATCATACATATGTGCACATGAAGTACTAGGAGAAGTACACCTTTGGGCATAGAGATGGCCCTTATTGTCAAGATTGCCTATTCGAGGGTGTGCATGAAAAGACCTGACAAGAGGTATGAAAAGCCGACTAGTCTTGGTACTTTGTTGTACTACTTGCTATTAACATGTGTGACATATACAGTTGGGTGAGCAGTTGTGCGGCATTATGCCTTGATAATGTGGAACCTTATGATGGAGCGAGCATCTTCGTAAAGATAACCTTGATGCCAGGAAGCAATCGGTAAGTTGCATGCGTGCGAGACTTGTTGAGAGTAGTTCTCGTTGGTACTTTCTTAAGAGGAGCACCAAAGTCTTTGGACAAAGGGTCATGCTTTGGACTCAATAGGTGATAGGCTGGCCTTGACTTGGGAAGTCTTGACGCCGAACGGTCGAATTTTCGCTACGCGAACTCGCGGACCGTTACACTTTGCAAGTCTATCTTTTCCTTTGCAAACTTCTTACTAGCAGAAAGTTTCCAATAGCTTTCCACACAATGATTTTGATTTTAGTAGGATATTTGAGCTTCCATAATTTCATCCAGAACCAAGTAATGATTTAGACCAAGCTAGATGCCTCATCATTACCATAACGGACTTTTGTTCGTGTAGTATGGTTTAACAAGGCTTAGCAGAGAACTTACCACTCTTCTCATGTAGTCAGACCATTTTATCAATTTACCCCAATCAGAAACAGGCAAATCGAGCTTCCAATTAGGTACACAAGCACCAAAATCCACCGATCACTTCACTCCAATCAATTCACACCGATCAGAATCACTCCATTCACCTTTACACAGATCAAACCTGAATCTCCAATTAAGATTTGAGAGGAGGATGCTCAACATGTGAAGTGAAACTTGTGTAAATTTGCTCACTATTTTTGTTTGCTTAAACACAAGCAATATTGCAAAACTGCAATGATTGAGTGGTGCTTTGATAGCGTACTCCTTCAACATTGTTCTTTGAAATTATCTGCCAGCTAGGTAATCAATGTTGTTCTTTGGTAAAATCCACATTGTTAGTCTTTCATACTAGGGTTGTTTGTGTATTCATAGGGAGTTGCTCGTATTAAATTCCATGTATACAGAAGTTTTTTTTCCCTCAGGCTCAGTGGGGTATGGTCAATTACATATCTTTTGGATAATGTTCTTGAATTAAAACCTTACATGATGTTGTGCTTGAGGATTTTTTTGTCCATAAGTGTCTTGTCTTTGCTTCTGATACCGGAATCTGCTGGAAGGTATTTGACCTTGACATTTGAGAAATCGCTGCTATTTTATACAGGATGCATCTGCTTTACATTTTTAAAAGGGAATAAGATGCTTGACCTCTAAATTATTTATTTTGGTTGACGAATCTAAGAGCTCTGTTTGGAGTCTCCTACTTGAGTGTGCTCATGGAGTTGGAAGGAGATGATGAGGATGATCCCGACGAACTTGTTATGGAGGAATGTGGCGGCATTAAGTTGATTTATTCCATAACATGGCTGGTCGAGAACAAGATCAAAGTATATTCATTCTGCTATATATGACCGAATATTGATCAAAGTTTTGTTGTTATATTGGATATGGATATGAGCTATTAAGAAGGATACCTCTTCCATTGATATTGACATAGTGATGTGTTTTCTTTCTCAGTTTCAGTATCAAGGAAACATCTTTCTTTTTTGACCAAAAAGAAAAATCTTTGAAATTGGAGTGATTTAGTCCCTAACATTTGTTAATTTGAAAATTTGCTAGATATCGCAGATTTTCTTAATAGATGGAAGAGTACTAGCTTGCCCACTTTAAGATAATTTGATCTTATCTTGGAAAGGGATATAAGCGGAATTTGACTCAAAAGTTTCAGCCTTGCGTCGTTTTTTAAAAGTTTCAGTTGTTACATTCTGAACTGTAAAAGCAAAAAAACAAGGATTTAACATTTGATAACATGTTTATTAAAGAGGTATTAAATTTTTTAAATCGAAAAGGTATTTTGATAAATTGAATTTTTTTTTAATAAAGGTCGATCTATACAAATTTTGTAATTTTTTAAAAGGTAAACTTTTATCCTATATTTTTAAGATGTTATAATTTTTCAAAATTTTAGTTCTCTATATTTTAAAGTATAGTTTTTAGGATGTTATAATTTATTAAAAGTTCTAATAAAGTTCAAAGAATCTATTTTTTTTTAAAGATAAATTTAAAATTTTGAAAAATAAAATAGAAAAAGTATCCCAAAAAAATTAATTTTTGAAATTTAATAAAAACTAATTTAAAAAAAAAAATCGCAAAAAAGAAAAAAGACATTTAATTTTTATTTGAAATAAAAAAATAAAAGATATATATCGATTTTTTTTTTTTTTTTTTTTTTTTTAAATTTGTTAACTTTTTTACATTTTAAGTTTTTCCTAATCTTAATTCTTTAATTTTCTTCTCTTTTTCTAATTTATTTCTAATTTATATTTTTTATTTACTTATATTATTTTAAAAATAAAGTTTTTAATATTTATTCAAAAATAATACTTTTTGTATTTATTTTTCAAAATTTATAAATCTACTCCTTTTAAATTTGATTGAAACTTTTAAATAATTACAAAACTTTAAGAATATACCTTAAAAGATATAAAATTAAAGTACACATTTTTTTTAGAATTATAAAGCTCGAGAGATTATAAAATTTGTAAGAATTTTATCCACTTTACTAATGTCATCAATTTAAATTCCTTTATTTAAAACATTGGTATCGAAAAAATGTCAATTCCTATACGAGCTGTTAAGAAGATTACATCGAGAGGTTTGTAGAGTGTTTTCATTTTAGTATCCAATGAAGCTTCTTTTGAAAAAGAGGAAAAAAAAAAAAAAAGTTGAGATTAGTCCTTAATGTTTTAATTGAATTAATTTAGTTTATAATTTTATTTTAGTAGGACCAATTTAGTCTCCAAATTTTTTTTTATTTTACTAATTTAATCACGTAATTTTTAACTAGATGAATTTGGTACATAAATCTTTTTCTTTTTGGTGTTTATGGTTAATATAGTGATGAGATGGTAAAGATTTGAATTACATTAAAGTATTATTTGCGATAATTGTTTTTTTTTGTTATTGTTTTAGGTGTTTTCTTCCCCGTAAATATCAATCATTTTACTTATGTACAGTTTTGAATTTTGAAATTTTATATTTAATTTTTTGAAATAATTGCATTAATTCCAAACGAATGAACGCATAGGTAATTTGATTGGTCAAATTTTTAAAGCTGATTGACCAAACTGATTCCAATTAAAAAAGGTGTGGTATAAATTATCAAAATTAAGAACTAAATTTGTTCACAAAATATTTTTACTAAAGTGATCAAATTAGTTCTATATTGTTTCAATCTGAGAAGGTTTGATATTGGGAAGGAAAAAAAAGTCTGTCGGTCTATAAATAATTCAATTATTTATTTAATTTTATTTTTAATTTTTTTTAGCGAAAAAAATATATATTTATTTTCTTTAACACTAAAAAATATATGTTTATTTACATTATAAGAAAAATGAACACATATTTTTTTTCCTGAGGAATGTTAAAAATGAAACTTTATACATAAAAGAAGATTATACTATACAATTAAATAAAAAAAATCCAAAAAAATAGATTTTTTTTTAGTTGAGAATATAAATATGTTTAAGAGAATAATAAGATATTATTTCTTCTCATAATGGAGGTAATATATATATTAGTTATAACCTTATACAATAAGGAAACTACATAAATACAATGATTATAAAATATAAATAAAAGAAAATCATATAAATACAATGATTACAGAATATAAACAAAAAAAAAATTACATAAATGCAATAATTACAAAATCAATCAACTAATCCTAATAGAAAATAAATTATAACTCAATTAGATCTCCAATTATTCCATAGTTAATTTTTTATTTTTTAAATCACATCATTTAATATTTTTCCTATAATTGGAGCATACGCATCACAGAAGTCCAACTTATCAAGTGAGTCATGAAATACCTTAGTGGATACTCCTTTAATTAATACATCTACTAAATGTTCTTCAATGAGAACAAACTGAAAGACAATTAAATTTGCATCAAGCTTCTCCTTAATGAAATGCCTATCAACCTTCACAATTTAGTACAATCATATTGTATCGAATTCTGTGATATGTCAATAGTTGCTTTATTTTCACAGTTTAACTTCATAGCTTGCTTAGATTTGAATCCTAAGTCACGCAATATTATGCAATCATAATAACTCATAAACTCCATGTGTCATTATTCTATATTTTGCCTCAATACTAGACGTTGCTAGTACCTTTTGCTTCTTACTCTTCCAAGTAACAAGATTCCCTCCTACAAATGTGAAATAACCAGAAGAAAACCTCCTATCAGTAATGTAACCATCTCAATCTGCATCAGTAAAATCACTCATCTCAAGATGATTATGTTTTGAAAACATTAAACCTTTATCTGGTGCAGTCATTAAGTACCTCAAGATCCTTATAACAGTATCCATATGATCTTAACTTGAGTAATGCATAAATTGATTTACTACACTAACTGCATTTGTCAAATTTGGTATGGTATGACTCAAATAAATCAATCTTCCAACTAACCCATGATATCTTGCCTTATCGATTGTAACTTGATCAAGGTACTCTGCCAATTTGTGATTCTGTTCAATTTGTGTGTCAATTGATTTGCAATCTAGCATACTTGTTTCAGCCAATAAGTTTAGAACATATTTTTGTTGATATAGAAAGATTTCACTTCTTTCCCTTTCTATCTCAATGCCAAGAAAATACTTCAAGTCTCCAAGGTCTTTCATCTCAAACTCAAAGGCTAACTGTTGCTGTAATCTTTTAATCTCATCCTTATCATCTCATGTAATCACCATATCATCCACATAAATTATTAACACCATTATTTTACCCTTTTAATGCTTGAGAAACAAAGTATGATATGAGTTGCTTTGTTTATAACCAAAGCGCCTCATTGACTGAGCGAACCTCCCAAATAATGCACGAGGTGATTGCTTCAAGCCATATAACAACTTCAATTTGCACATTATATCTATCTTTTCTATAATCTCATATCTAAGAGGAAGACTCATATAAACTTCTTCAGTCAGATCACAATAGAGGAAAGCATTCTTCACATCAAATTGCTTGAGTGGCCAATCTAAGTTTGCAGCTAAAGACAACAGTACTATGATGGTATTGATCTTTGCAACTGGTGCAAATGTCTCATCATAATCCACACCATAAGTTTGTGTGAATTCCTATGCTACAAATCTTGCCTTGTACTCATTGAACCATCTGCATTGTGCTTGATTGTATAGATCCACTTGCACCCCACATGTTCTTTCCATTAGGGAATGGCAATAGCTCCTAAGTATTATTCTTTTGTATCTCCATCTCTTCTTCCATCCCCCTAGACCACTTGGGTCTCTCAAAGTTTTATGCAATTTATTAGGAATAGATATAGAATAAATCTTATACACAAATGATTTATATGACCTAGATATTGACACATTGTTGGAAATGAGATATCTAGATTTGGCTTTTATACTGGGCTCATACCTTTTTGGTAGTTTCCTATGGGTGGTTTGACTAAGTAGGATAAATTGATTAGGTTCTGACTTTTCACCAAGAACATCGTTATTAATGAAATTAGAGAATGTTCAAGATTTACCTCATGTTAATCTTCAGATCTTAGGGAATCTTGGCCGAAGAAGAGAGACGAAGGAAGGATAGCTGTTGTAAAAGCTTTTTCTGCACTACAATTTGATTGGTCGAGAGGAATGCTTTTAGGAATGACATTAACTTTTGACTGTTCCTCAAGAACAATATCTTTTCTAGGAACGACATCAAGAATGATATATTTTTCAAAAACGACATGAACACTTGACCGTTCATCTTTTATTTCTCTTGATTTTCATTGATTATCTTTTCAAAATAGCTAAACTTCTCCCCTTTAAGAGAAGTGTTGGTGGGAGAAAAATAGCAAGCATTCTCAAAAAATATAACATTCATAGTTACATAAAACTTTTTGGTGGGAGGATGAAAACACTTATACCCTTTTTGATGAGTTCCATACCCAACAAAAATACATTTTAAAGCATGAAATTCTAACTTAGAATGTTGATTTTTAGGAATATGAACAAAGGCTACACACCTAAAAATTCTAGCAGGTAGGCTATGGAATGAAGGAAGAGAAATATAGGTGGAAAGTACCTTAAAAAAAATTTGACATTGAAGGACATTGGATGACATACGATAGATAAGATGAGAAGTAGTAAGAATAGCTTCTCCCCATAAATACTTAGGCATGTTGGCACTAAAGAGGATAGAGCGGAAAACATCCAGTAGATATTGGTTCTTACGCTCAAATACATCATTTTGTTAAGGTGTCTGAGGACAAGTGATTTGGTGTATAATACCTTGTGCCTTGAGATGGTTCTAAAAATCATGACTCATATACTCTTTCATTGTCAGAATGAAAATTTTTAATTCAATCGTAGTAATGAGTTTGAATCATGGTTTGAAAATTTTTAAAGGCAAAAAATATGTCAGACTTTGACTTGAATAGTGTAACCCATGAAGCCCTAATACAATCATCAGTAAAGGAAATAAACCAACACATGTCGGTAAGAGTAGTATCACGAAAAGGCCCAAACATCATAATGAATTAACTAAAAAAGAATAGTACTTTTATTGGAAATAATTAAAGGATAACTGACATGGTGGCTCTTGGCCAAAATACAAGTTTAACATCTAAGAGAAAACTCATTAACAAACAAAGAGGGCATAACTTTTTCATGCTACTAAATGAAGAATGTCCAAGGTGACGATGCTATAGCCATAGCTTACTCAATTGTTCATAACATGAAATCAAGGAAAATAAGACCTTTTTCCTTGGTCTCTTTCCTGCATACATCCAATCCAGATGGAATAATCTCTCCCTCGGATCTCATCGACCAATTATCTCCCTTGTTTTGAGATCTTGAAACACAACATACATTGGAAAAAGGGTCACAAAACACTTAGCTTCAGTATTCAATTGTGAGGCAGAAATCAAGTGGTATCATTTGCATTCTTCATTTTGTAGGGATGCCTCTGATCAATCTCCAACCATATATTCTTTAGGGCAGTAAAGAAGATGGACACAAGCTACTAATTTTGAGTCATCTTAAAGGCCTTAGCATGTAGTTCATGGATCTGAGCGAAATTTGAGTCATTCAAGTATAGCCCCTTTAGTGTCTTCCAAATATTAGCTGAAGTCTCGCATCAAATAATCAACTAGACCACCTCATCTGTCATGGATTTGTAAAGAATAGACATTAGTGATCCATTGTTGTTCTCTCACTTTCCAAACCCTATATCCTTTTCATTCGGTGCTTTGATAGTTCCATTGACATAAGCCCATCTTGTTAAGGCCACACATATGGGTTCTCATTATTTTTCTCCAAGTACGGTAATTGGTGCCATTCCAAAGCCTCAAGAGGAGTCATGCTTCAAGGACAGTTCTACCTTTTGGTCTTACTTGCTTGAAACTATTTCTCCCATATTCGAAAGGTATTGAACATAGACGAAACAATAAGCAACAAAAGAATTTAAGTGGATAATTAGGCAAGGAGAAATTTGATGAAGATTTTGAGGAAAACCTAAAAAATTCAAGAAAATGGGTTTAATGAATTAAAGGCTCTCAATCACAAGAACACAAGAAATAATTCTCGATTATTGTGAAAAAAAAGAGAGATTGAATGAGAGTACTGAGAGAAAAAAGAGACAAAGTCCAAAATTAGATATTTGCTTTAAAACCAAGTTGAGAATATGAATATGTTTGAGAGAACAATCAGATATTATTTTTTCTCATAGTGGAGGTAATTTATACACTAGTTACAACCTTATACAATAAAGAAACTACATAAATACAATGATTACAGAATATAAATAAAAAGAAAACTATATAAATACAATAATTACAAAATATAAACAAAAGAAAACTAAATAAATGCAATAATTATAAAATTAGTCAACTAATTTTAATAGGAAACAAAATACAACTCAATCATATCTCTAATCATTCCATAGTTAATTTTTGATTATTCAAATCACATCATTCGAATAATTTTATATCTATTCATTGTTTTGCCAAATGTTTTATTTTCATTATTATAAATTCTAAAAATATTATTTTATAAAAATTTTCAAAAATTTATGGTAAGATCTAATGCCAAATTGTTTAAAAAAATTAGTTGCATATATACTTAATAATGTATGAGAAAAAAGAATATTATTATATGCATTATGTTGTTGTGTATGATGACATATTAGTTATTGATTATATATTAAATTGGTGACGTATAATAATAAAATAATTGTAGGAATGTTAAACGGCCCATTTCTTGTCGGGCCAACATGGCACAACTTATTAAATATTTAGTACGGCATGACATGATTTATAACAAGTTGACCTAGCACGGCCTATGAAGCCTTTTTATTTTAAAAGTTGATTTCCATAAAAAATCAATAAATAAAAAAAAAAATTGTTTACATTTAATAAAAATTAGATATATCACAATAAAATTTTAATAATTTATTAAAAAAAAGAAAAAAAGGCTGAGAGTTCAATGTGATGTGCTAACCCAAAACACTAATTTAACATACCCAAACCTATTAATACCTGTAAATATTGTGAAATTAGTTAGTAACAGACGATTAATTAAACGTTTTTTTTTTTTAATGTGGACTGATAATAGCAAGTTGTAAATTGTAATGAAAATTATTATTATTATTATTATTTATTTTTTAAGAAAAAGACATAGCAAATTCAATAAACGGGATAAGACATGGTATAAAACTATAGACCAACTGTGAAGCGTGGAACCAAGGAAATGAAAGAAGCTCTAAATCTATTGTGTTGTATTGTCTCTACAACTCTCATATCTATTTTGCTCTCTCTAGTCCAACCTTTTCGACGCTACTTTTCTTCTTCTCGATTTTCCTCCAACCTTTCGCAATCATCGGTGTCCCTCTACGAAGGTACCGTATGGCACGAGCGACGCCGACCTGTTCATCACAGCTTCCGTTATTCCGTTCGATATGCCCTCTTTGAACTTGACCGCGCGCCCCGAGCTCCTCCTGACCATCTCTCCGCTGACGAAGCTCGCCGTCTGGCCGGCACTCGTGGATCCGTGTAATCCCTTTTTCTTATCTCGGTTTGGATTATTGTTTTCTCTCTTTTAGTTTGCGTTAATTGATTGATTATTGGATTGTATAGTTTGCTATTGACAATACCAGCAAGTGTGGGGTACGAGCAGAACCCATTGAGTTTGTATTATTGTTATGATGGTGAAGGCTCTACCCAGCATTTGACCAAGTGCATTGCCGAGGTATACATAGTCATTTATCCCTTCTTCTTGTTCTTTTGTCTCAACTTCATAGATTTATAATGATTTCTAAGATTTTTTATTAGTCGTTAAATTATACGAACTCTTTAAAAGTCTATCAAAACTTCAATTGAATACTTAATCTTTAGTTTTTGAACGTAGAAAGTTTTCTTTTGTTTCTCTGTTTGGAATTATGCCTGCAATATATTGGGCCACCTATGGTGTTATTTACAATTTTAGACATGAGATGAGGAAGAGATAACGGATTAAGTTCTTGACAAAGTATAAAGAAGTACAAGAAGAGTCACATAAAATAAGTCTCAGTTAAAGTTCCACACTCTTTTAAATATCAGGAGACTATTCCATTTAACTACCCAATTGATCTATAAATTGGAGGAATTGAATGGGAAGAATGCTTCTTACAGAACCTTTCCAAGTTCTACATTGTTAATATAATTCTTTAAAATTCATAGATTATGTATGAATACGTATGAGCTTCAGCTTATGATATATTGTCAATATAAACTCTACTAGAAAATGTTGGTGCAGAGTTGCTTCAAGCTGAGAGACATTTGCTAACTGTTGTGGTAATTTCTGGTTTTAGGTAACAAATACTCCATGGGGAGAAAGAGTGACATTTGTTTTCAATCCTGAATCTGATCTTGTAGCCAAACCATTGCATGTCAGTCCTTTTATGGTATGCCTTGTCCAGTGCTGAATCTTTATAATTACTATTACTTCTTGTTGATTGGATAAATTCTTCAAGTGTGTTCCAAATTCTGTTTATAGATATAATAAACTACTCCATATAAAAGAATGTCACTTATAACTTCCCAAATGTTATTTTAACTTTTGATGTGTTTTACCTTGGCATATACATGTGTTCTTGCCTTTTCTTATATTTTCTCTAGCCGTTTTTCAAGTAGTTGGGTTGGAACTGTGGTGAAATTTGGATTGTTGCATATAGTAGGAAATTTATATATTGACGGAAAGTGTTGAGGTAAAAACCTGGTTTTAAGTTACATACCTTACCTTGCTGTATTAAAGGCAACCTTCCTGCAATGTTCTCATCTATGTTACTTGGACTCGGACGTCATTAACCCAAATCCTTCAGTGGTCAACTGTCAATGCAAGATGAAGAAACATACTTATAAGGAGTAGTGATTTAGTGGGGAAAACGTAGTGGGTAACTACTTCAGCTAATTAATTAAGATCTGGATTTGACACTTGTAAGTGTGGAAAGTGAAAGACTTTCACAACATTGATTTGAAAGGCCATTCATTTTTTGATGGTAGTATGTTGCATATATTTATTACAATAGTATGTGCCCTTAATTTGCATATACATGTCTGAAAGTGATTACAGGATATGTTGGGAAATTGGAGTATCAGAGCAAATGCTCCAGGTGATGACCTATACGTGACAATTATAGTTCAACACCCCAAGCTGGGTAATTATTTCACAGCTACTTTGAAGGCCAAGAAGGTGTCTTCAACATCAGTTTCTGACCATGCACGTTTCTTCTGGCTGATGCCACATAAAGTTGCTATTTGGATATATTGGCATGTAAGTAGAATCTAAAACCTGCTTATAATTTTTTTCTCAGCTTGATCTTGGAACTTTACATTAATGGGAACCACTGACCTGCTAGATATAAGACCTCAGTTCAATTCAACCCCTTGCGACGTTATCATCTGTTTTTTTTTTTTTTGGGTCAAAAGAGAAGAAATTTCATTAAACAAAATCAAGACAGTACAAATATAGTTCAAATTTAACAAACATAACTAAAGAAATAGAAAAATAGGAGAACAAACTAAAACAAAAAGCAAGCATGGAATCCAACTTCAGTAACCACCATGGCTACCTAAGGACTCCAAGAACGAGGCATTAAGAGCTAGTAGCAAACACTTTGAAAGTAGTTTGCTAAACTCACCAAGTATAAGTCAACATGATACAAAGAGTAAGCAAACAATATTTCAAATCTTCAAAATTAACACGAGCATCATCATCCAACATGAAACCCAATAAAGATACCATAACTATCACCCAATAATCCAATTGGAAGTCATGGTTAGACATGAGTCTCATCTTCGCTAAACCAAAACCAATATACTCATCCTTCTAAAAGTAACCATTACCCAAATAAACTTGCCTGGATCCCATACACTCCTAGTAAACAAGGATATCCATACACCAAGAGTTAAGAATCGAGCCAAATCACCAGGAGTTAAGAATCAAGCCAAATCAAAGCAAACATGCACTCGTATACCAAAATCTACCTTCTCCTTCACAAACATGTCACCAATATCAGTAACAAAAACCAGTTGAATCACCCCTACAAACAACCTTACATATTGCAAAATTAGTCGAAGCACAATCAAATGAGATCGATTCTTCACTCATAACCAAAACACAAATTAGAAATCACAGATCACAAATTACAAGCAAAATAGAGAATGAAACAAACCAGCGCCATGATTGGGAAACGAGACTAAAGAGATTAAGGAAAGTCTTTCGGAAAAGCTAAACTAATAATCCGATAGTGGAAGGAGTCGAATGAATGGAGGAATAACGTCACAAATGTAGTGGAAAAATTAGAAATCGGACATTAGAAAATTTGGAATCCTTCACCAGAACTCGTTGGAGACTTCAATTGGAACAAATCAAGATGGAAAATATTCCCTACCTTTCAATTGGAACAGGCAAACGATGAATAGACAATGAGCAAGTTGGCAGCAGAAAAGGAAGAAGATATGAAAAGCAAATTAGCAAGTTACTGGTGGATGGCGGAGCGAACAAGCCTTATTGTTGATTGCAAGAGAGAGATAGCAGAAGCTTTCAAACCTTGATTTGAGTCAAACTCACAATGAAATGGTGGAAGAAGATGGAGGTGGTGGCGTTGATGGACGATGGTGAAGGATTTGGGCAAATCGACTTTCAGAGGTTGAGAGCTTTTGCTTTACAACTCCTAAAGCATTGTTGTAGGGAAATGGGAATTGGAAACGCATATAGTAGACTTTATTATTTATTATCCTCCGTTTTTGGAACTACATGTTTTAGAGAATTCAAAATTAACACATTTAATTTCATATGCCTCTTTATTCTATTAAGATCCCATTTGTCAAAGAGCACTGGTATTATCACAATATTGTTCCAATCTCAAAGACGGTGGAATTTGGTTGGACACTGACCTAAGAGGGGCTCGTATGGGTTTTGTTTCTCCATTGAAATTTTGATACCTCATTTGTGACGGTCACAAGCAATAGCATTTTCCTTGTTCAAATAAGAGGTGCAAATATAGGCACAAGGTGTATTCTTTTCACCTAGCTAGCTAGAAAAGTTCATTGATTGAGAACTTAAGTTTAGTCTTAAGATTTTTGCTACACCAAAGTGAAAAAAATTATCCAAGTGAAGTTTGGATGCGCTTAAGAATAAATTTTAAGGGTAAATTTCATCCACACGTTCTTGTCATTATATCATAGACCTTCCTAAAATTTGAAATTACATAACCGGAATTTGTTATATTTTCATAAATATTGTTCTAAACGTAAACGAATTTAGATGTGCGGTTAATTATTTTAGAATATATTTAAAAATTAACAAAACACGTCTAAAAAATAAATAAATGTTAAAATCACCATAACTTTAAAATATTAAAATAAATTCTTTGTTACATAAATATAAAACTTAATTTAGATATAAGAATAACATAACTAATAATAATAATAAAAAAAAAAAAAACATAATTAACAGTTTCAAATATTGGTGTGATCGAAGAGCATCTAAAAAATTAAATCAATTTTAGAGATTAAACATGTCATTGATTCTATATCACAATCTCATGCTTCATTTTGTTTTGATTTAAATGATTAAAAAATCGTTACATAACTAGACATATTTATAATAGGGTTTGGTATTTGACTAGTCTATTATCTTTTTAAATGTATATTTTAGTTCCCTTTCTTTCAAGTGTTACACATTTGGTCCCCTAAATTTTTAAAATGTACAATTAAGGTTAATTCTTAAAAAATTGTCAATTTTTTAGCACATAATTCTTATGTGATTTTTTAAGGGAATAATAATAGGATTTTGAATTTTTGTCTAATATAATTTACAAAATATAAAATTAGTCATAAGGAAAAAAATGACATTTTTTTAATTTAAAAAAAAATACATTGTTATTGGCCTGTTTATTTATTATTTTTTGTGGAAATTCTTTTAACAAATTATATATTGAAAACCCAAAATTATATTATAAAAAGTCGAATGAAAACTATATGTCAAAAAATTAACAATTTTGAAAAATCGAACTTAAGTATAACTTTTTAGGGGACCTAAAGTGTACCCTTTGAAAGAAATAGAATTAAATTGTTCATTTTAAAAAAGTAAGAGATCAATAGAATACAAAATCCTTTTATAATATGTAAAGTTTTTGATTATTTGATTCTAAAATAAAAAGAGCAATTTTCGTTTTTAACCCTTATATTATTATTTCCCATTTTTGACCGCCTAGTCATTTTATAGTCCATGAAAAAAAGTTTAAAAATGAAACTTATTTGAACATAATTTTTAGAGTAGTATACAAAGGTCTAAATTTGATTTTAGGCATAATCCGATTTGTTAGTACTTCGATGGCTATTCGTCGCCAGAATTGCTTTAAGTTCTGATGATCTTATGCTTTTGAATTCTTATATAAAAAAAAAATTATAACATTTGTTTAAAAGTAGTAAGAGATTAAAAATAAAAGGATGCCATGAAGGAAGCCATTTCATGAAATATTTTTAATTAAAAATTGTTTTATGCATTTTAATTTTAAACAACCAAATTTTTTTTTTTTCATTTTTTAAATAAATAATAATAAACTGTAAAGTAATACAAATTGCAAAAAAATTAAAAATTATGCAACTAATTTCTGGTAGAGTTTATTTTTAAATATAACGATGAGTTTTTATGATATTTTTTTAAACATGAGGGAGTGAGCTTGGTATTAATTAAAACCTGAAGAGTGTTTTTGATATTATCTTTTAGTTAGGGGTGGCAATTCGTGCGAGCTAGGCTAGTTCGAGTCAACCCAAACTAGCCCAGCCCAAAATATGTCAACCCTAGCTCAATTCATATTTAATTCGAGCTAGCATTTGTTGGCCTGAGCCCAAACCAAATACAAACGAGCTGGCCCAAACTAGCCCAAACTAGCTCGAATTATTAATTATATATATTTTTTAAAATTAATAAGACTGATGATATTTCTTTTTTTCTTGATAATGAAGCAGTTGTCATAATATAAATTATTAACTCAACGAAACTTCATAGAACTTACATAAATTCTTGACAATTACTGTACTAAAACACAATGTTGAGAACTAAACAATCCAACACATAGTGGCCAAACTAAAGGATGCCACAATAAAATATACAAAATAAAGTCATTTATTGGAAAACACTGCCAGAGTCCGGACTAACCATAGTGCCTCCAGTGTACACACTCTCAAACTTTCTCTTTGTTTCTCCTGATAATATTATAGACAACAAAATTCATCAGAGCAATTTGAAACTGAACAAGTTTCCACAAAAGCTTAATTAGCTATCATCTTCACAATTTTGTAAGGAGATCCAAAAATTTCACCAAGTCTGCTACTGTTTTTGCATTCATCCATCTCCTTTCCTTCATAAAATATCAATTAACAAGTAAAAAAAGCTTAAATTATGTAAAACAAACCTTTTCTTATGAACTTGCAGTCTTGCACTACAGTATGAAAATCCATCAAATTTAGCATCAAACTTGTAACCTATGCTTAGCCAATTGGATTTCTCAAATCAGATTATGTGATTCTTGTACATAGTTACTTTGAACTTTCTTTAGTTGGTTAAGAAGCGACTTAAATGTATTATCATAGTGCTGTCTCCACTTTGGTCCATGTTTTACACCCATTCTTTAAAAATGACAGGAGACTACAAAAGGTAACCAACCTTCACAAATACAGAAACAAACAAACAAGCAAACAAGCAAACTAACCTGGTGATTAATATCAGAAAAAGAGACAACTGATCAATTAGGAAATACCCACAAGGAAGAGGCTTCGCAGCTTTGGTTGCGATAGATGATTACTGGACAGAGCTCAGCCGCTGCTGGACAGAGCTCAACCGAAGTCGCGAACGGGCTGAGGGGCTAGTGACAGACGGCAGATCGTGAGAGGTGAAGTCGCGAACGGGCTGAGGGGCTGGCGACAGACGGCAGATCGTGAGAGGCGAAGTCGCGAACCGGCTGAGGAAATTGGGAAAGTGAAAGAGAGGCGCGACGCGCGATGTTAGGGATTGCAGATTTTAATTGTTATTTGTTAGGGGTTTAATATTTATATTTATCAGATTTCAGATCAGAAAAAAAAAAAAAAAAAAAAAAAAAAAGGAATTTGGGCTATCGGGCTGGCCCGAACCCAGCTCGTTTTTTTTCGGGCTACTCGAGTTGGGCCAAATTTGGCCCAAATATAATTCGATTCGTGTTTTTCGATTCGGTCAAACGAGCTACGACACGAATTGACACCCCTATTTAGTTATAACGGGTTAAATTATCATTTGAATGATTTTGATAATTGCAGGCTGTCAAGCTTTGGTGGAAAAATGTGTCATTTCTGGATCACCCAAGGTATACCAGCCCTACTTACAAAAAAGAAGCTGTTTTACGCGATCAAAAGCTTCAATGCTGCGAGGTTAATGGACTAGGCAAAGATAAACATCAGGCAATTGAAGAACATGGTTTTGAATATATGGATGGAAAGAGCTTTGGCGCCCGCAGTTTTACTTGGAGAGAAGCTAGTTGTTCTTGGTCTTGAAAGCTGAGAATTATTTAGCAGTTTACTTTTTAGTAATAATTTGTAAAAGAATAAATATGAGATCTAAGTGACTTTTACTACAAAGCATGAGAGTGTAAATCTCAAGGTTAGAATTTGTTGAGAGTCAAAATTTAAAAAAAAAATAAATTTATTAGGAGTTATAATTGCAAATTATATTTTTGTACGTGTATCACCCAACATATTTTAATGTAGCTAAGTATTTACTAAAATTTATGCCAGATTTTTCTTGAAAGAAAAGTAAGTGTTTTTTTCCGGAGATTTTTTCCCTTATAATGCACTATAAGTAATATGAGATTATGATCATAGATAACTTTGATGTTTGCACAAAGGAAATTTCCAAAGAATTTACAATAATAATAAAAAAAATATGAAAGAAATAATTATTGTCAAGAAAGATTCGACTTTATTTATAATATTTTTCAAATGTGATTGTCAATTCTTTCAAAAATATTAAGAAATTAAGCTAAAATAATTTCTACGCACTAATCTTTTGAATTATGCCTAATATATTTTTAGATAAAATTATTTATATATTTTAAATTATTAACATTAATTATCCTTTTAATATAAGAATTTGAAATATAATAATGAAATAATAATTATATCTAATAATAATTCTAATTATATAAAAAAATTAATTTTATATTTATTTTAAATATGTTTTAAAATTAATAAAAAAAATTAATAAATAAAACAATTCATGCAAGGAGCATATCTCTTACTAATTCTAATATAATATAAATACCCAACTTCTACTTGTACACAGTAAATATGTAAGGGTGATCTTAAAATAAAAATAATATAAGTTCTAATATATATATATATATATCTATATATAAAAGTTACTCTATTTTTTTAAATATTAATATTTTCATATCTTTCAAAAAATAATAATATTTTTTTAAAATAAATTTTTTTCTTTAATAATAACCATTCTCATTCTTAGATGAAAAAGTAGACAGCATCCCACTTATATTCTACTGAGAAATTATTTTCTTCAGATTAAGTAATGGTCTGATAGTTCAGCAAATGTATATATATATATTTTTTTTGAAGTACACATAGTTTAATATGTATATTCAATTACAATCTTGTAAAATTTTTTAGAAGTTGTTGGTTTTGAAAGATCTTAAAAATTGGTAGATTTTTAATGATTTTTTAATTAAAATTATATATGAAAAAATATTTACTCATTATTTTATCTATCTAAAAAATTATATGGATTTCTCTAAAATCTTAATTAAATATATCTAAAATTTAAAATATTTTAAAAGATTTATATAAAATCTTAATTGAATACATCTAAATTTTTATAAAATTTTTAACTTTTGTAAAATACTATTTAAATACGCTTAAATTTTTATAAAGTATTTAAAAATCTTAATTAAGAACACCTATATTTTTATAAAGTATTTAAAAATCTTAATTAAGAACACCTATATTTTAAAATTCTATAAAATTTATTAAAAAATTCAATTAAATACATTCTTATAATTGAAAATTTTAATGCGTAAATTAAAACGTTAACAGAGACGATCAACTCCTTTACCCAACATCTACCGACTAACAATTCCTCCCTATAATAAACGCAATAGGATTTTCTGTTTATTATGTCTTAAATTCAAGATATATGTTATTAATTTAAGAGTAGAAATAGGATAACCAAAATTAATGACAATTTTATTAATAAAAGTGACACTAGCATATAATTAATTATCTCTGAAATTTGCTTTTCTATCTCTACGGTTTTAGTAAAGTGGCTAACTCTTAATCTAACGTTGGCTTTGTTAAATTTGCATCATCAGGTCCTAACGAATTTGCTTCCTTGTTCTACGGTCTTCAAAACTGGAGGGTCAGTGCCCATCAATAAAAAAAAAAAAAAATGTAAATAATGGTCACGTTTTTTTAATAAATTGAAGATATTAATCACCTTATTTAAATTAAGACACTAAAATTAACTTAATTTTTAACAAGTGGTACAATTTAGATATATTTTATTATACTTTAATCACCTTAATTAATTTTTAAAAATGTCAAAAGTATACCACGCATTAAAAATTAATGTGATTTTAGTGTTTCAAATTTAGATAAGGTGATAAAGTATCTAATTTACAAGAAAAAAGTGGCTCCAAATATTTATTTATTTTCCCCCAAAAGTCAAATAAAATTATTTCTCATCAAAACTATGATAAAATTAGTAACATGTACTTATGCTATGAGTAGTGTTATAGATCAAATTATTGCATATGTATATATATATCTATTAACGTATATTAAAAATATTTATACTATAAATAATGTATCGGTTATTATTATGACTCTAAATATTTATAATATAAGATACTATAAATATAATATTGTTAGTTTTAAATCTTACTAATTTACTTTTATATTGCTAATTTTAAATCTTAATAACATGTCTACTGAAAATAAATGACAAGTTACTAAATATACATACAATAATTTGATATTACATCACTACTCATAACATAAGCACATATTGCTAATTTTATCATAGTTTTGACGAGAAATAATTGACCATTAGAGAATAGCACCAATGAAGTTGTAAATAATATTGTTTTCATATTTACACAAAGTGGCAGATGAAGGTGAACTAAATCATCAAAATATATATATATATATATATATTGTATGAATTCAAAAACAAGTAGTAGTTTTATGTTGTGCTCATATTTTAAATAAGCTATTATTATTAATTAGAGTAATGTTATATATCATAAATTTATCACAATTGTAATTAACGTAATAATTTTTTATTAAATACAATTTTATAAATTTAACTATGCTTATTATTAATACTTTGACATATTATTTATAATTTATTTTAAATTTAAGATAAATAATATTTTTCTATTTATTAGAGCCGGTCTAAAGGCCCAAGCCATATAGCGGGAATGCGGAATTATCTAGAAATCCGGTTCACAAAAACCTAGATCAAATAAATTTGTTTTGTTTTTTTCATGGACCAAAATTTATTTTTAAAATTTTTTTGAAATATAATAAAAAATTCAAATTCATTATATTATTATTTTTAGTATAAGAATGACAATCATGCACGTCAATACCAACAAATATGATTATTATATAATTACATTACAATTATCACTAAATTTTTTATAAATTTAATCATTTATAATTTACAAGTTTATAAATAATTTACTTAAAAATTATCTAAATTTATAATTGTGTCGATCAATATATCAATACAAGTACGTATAAAACACAATTTTCAAGCCTATTTTGATATACTTTGATAAAAAATATCATTATATATTTCTAAGAGTAACATGTTTATGCTAGTAAAACTTGATAAATAACCAAAAAAAAAAATTATTAAAAATAACACATATAAAATTTATAATAATAAAAATAATTTTTAAATAATATTGAATGTTCAATATTAAATGAATTTATTTATAAAAAAAAAAAAATATTGAACGAATCTAAATTATCATATCTCAATTTGAATGACGTTTAGTTAAACGGATGTTAAAAAAATAATATAATAATTATTTTTAATTATAAAATTATATAATTTAAATATAAAAAAATGTTATTTTTGTTATTATAAATTTTAAATAGCTATTTTTATTATTTAAAAAAAAATTTCTTTAATCTCAAATCTACAAATCTTCTGATGTCACATCACTATGTTTATCATAATTAGTTATATATATATATATATATATATATATATATTCTAAAATCATCCATTTGAAATACTTGCCCAATAACAATCTTACAATCCAATCATGTCACTGTTTAACAGCCTCCCCAAAAATAGAAAGAAAGAAAGAACAAAAGAGAATTAATAATAACTAAAACTTAATTAAAATTATAGAGATAATATTTCCCTTTTTAACTCTAATGTCTCTGATCCTATACCAAAATCAACTATGTGGATCTTACTTGCATACACGAAGGACAAGAGCGACAAAACCATGACAAGATCGATCTTCAAGAGGTTCTTTATGTTGGATTTTGGAGAGCAGCTGTTTCATCACTTGACTTAGAGTGGCAGTGGCAAACCAATTTGCTACTGTTGAAGTAGTCAGAACGACAAACATTGTCAATGACATTGGTGGAGAAATTAGAATGAAGTATGCTATCGATGGTGTTGACGGAGGAGTTAGTGTAAGTTATCGCTGGCAATGACAATGACCAAGAGAGCAAAGAGAGAGGGAGATGGGGATTAGAGTTTATAGAATATTCTCGATTATGAAGTACATAAAATTTTGAATTAATAATAAAGGATAAAAGGATAAATTTATTAATTTAAAACGCTATTATTCTACGATATTAGTTTAAAATAAACTCGCAACGTTGTTGCTATATTAGGTCATTATATATATTATTAATGCTATTATACTTTTTTACACAATCACATATTTTAAAGTGGTGGCCGATAGAAATTTTTATGTATTAAGTTAAAATGATGCATAAATTAATGATAAGATGAAAAGTAGTCACGCTCTTTTAATTTTTAACAAAAGAGTACAAAAGTCTTATAATTTTTAAATAATTCAAAATAATCTTATAATTTTTTAAAAAATAACACTATTTAACCACTTTTTTTTTTTTTTTGGACAACATGACCAAATTTACGAGGGTAACTTACACTATTTATACTATTTACCAATTTGATTTTCACTATTTACACTATTTATTAAATTAGTTTTCTACTTGTTATCTTCCAATCAATAAAACATGTTTTGGTTGTAAAAGTTAAGCAACAAGGCGAACAACAAGTTTCTAGCTTCCATAATTGGTTTCAAGTTTCTTAAGCTTATTATTTTCATCCTATACTAGCAATATATTCAACCTTGTTTCAATTTTTTTTCCTGAAATCTTTCTAATCTTACTCTAGCTATGTGAACTGCAAGTGTCATTTTTACACATTTTTTTGACATTTTGACAGTTTTGTTGTAGAGCATGGAGATGCCTTGACATTAATCCAAAATATAAAAAAATTTTGTCATCTTTGTTCTTTTACTACCAGTAATTGGAACTTCCTTCACAATTAATCCAAGTTTTGTAAAAGTTGTTACATTCAAAACTGAATGTAACTATTATATGAACTAATAATAATAAAATTTTGATAGCTTCTAAAAAGTCACAAAAATAAAAACATCCACATCAAGTACAAGCTACTTAAAAACTGTAATAATACAAAATTTATAGGTCAAAATATAAAAACTAATAACTTGAATCAAGCTCCTTATTGTTACAAAAGAATTGAGCACAAATTATTTGCCTTATCTTCTAAGAAGCCAATGAGTCAATCATATTTAACGACCATCCACGAATTAAAAACTCGATAAACTTCATGCACCAAACACCACAATCATAACTAAAAAAAACAAACCAAACATTTGTTAATTAACAATAACAATCAAAATACACAAAATTAACCATAACACAATAAAGAAAAAAATCATACCCATTTATTTTTTTGGAAACACCATGAAAATGTAGATAGATCAAGAAATATTTGGGTCATAAATGCTATCCTCACCATAACCATATTAACACAAGAAATGCAATATGTGAGGAACCAAAATACCTAAATGATTGCCTTTTTCTACAATACTATTTGTAGGGATGGACATAAAATAAAAAAACCGACCAAACCGACTGGACCGGACCTAAATTGAACCTTTTAAGTCGGTTTTTAATGATTTAGTAGGTTCGGTTTGGTTTAACTTTCTAAAAAACCGATTAAATAGGTTTGGTTAAGATTTAGATGAAAAAAAAACCTATTTAAACCGAATCGAACCTACATATTTAAAATAATAATTTTTAATGTAAAATGACGTGTTTTTTATTTCTATTAGCATTTATATATGATAATATTTACATATTATCATTATAATATATTTATATAAGCTTAAAACTTATTACATGACTTTAATTTTGGTGATTTTATTCAATTAATATTATACTATAGTACAGTTGATATTATTATGTGTATATATTTTTTAAATAAATATAGTAGGTCCAAACCGACCAACCGAATCGAACAAACCGATTAAATGGGTTGGTTTGCGGTTCGGTTAGTTTTGATAGGTAGGTCGGTTTTGGTTTATAAAAATGCCTAACCGACCAAATCGGTTCGGTTAGTTTTTTGAGTCAAAAACCGAACCGACCAACCTACTCCCATCCCTAATTATTTGTATTCAACGAATCAAATATTTTAATTGACTTGCTTTTGAAGTCAATGAGATAACAAATCCAATAATTGTCATCTACATTCATAGAACAATAAACAACCTCAAGTTATTCCCAATCTTTAGCCAAATAATCAATATAATTATATGGTCCACGAGAAGCAGCAAATTGAATTAAATAATCTGACACTGTAAGCTTAATGATATTATTACTCCAGTTTTCAACATGAGCAAGAATTCTTTTGCATTTATTCTATATTACAAAACACACAAAAAAAATATTATACTTCTTGAAACACAATAAAAACTCAAAAATTTAACATGCGTTTAATCAATCTAAAACTACCTGAAGTTATTGACAAAAAAAACTTATAATAAAGTAAGTGTTTAAAGTGGTATACTTCTTTTATCTAAAAATCAAAGAATAACAATCATTTCAACATGAAACGTGTACAAAATACAATCAATATATTGTTCGAAAAAATTCAAATTAATATATATTAAAAGATATTATATACTAAAAAAATAAATAACAAAATGTGCAGCTTACATCCAAAAATAAATATGAATGTATACATTACATTAATATATCAATACATGTACATTTTAATATAAGAGAAAAAAAAATCAACTTTAATGTACATTCTAATCCAATCCAATAAGGGTAATGAATACATAGAACATCAGTATAGTCAAAATTAAATTTTATAGCTGAATTTGAATGTACAACTTACATGCAAAAATAAATGTGAATGTATGCATTACATTAAAATATGTCAATATATGTACATTCTAATATAAGAGATGAAAAAAATCAACTCCAATGTAACTCTTTATCAATTTCAATGTACATTCTAATCCAATCAAGGTCAAGAATACATAAAACATCAAATTAATCGGAATCAAATTATATAACAAAATTTGAATGTACAACTTACATGCAAAAATAAATGTGAATGTACGCATTACATTAAGAAATTTTAATTCAAACTACTATAATGACAGTAATAATAATGTAAACATTACATACCAATACATCCAAACTGTAGCTAATACATACAAAGATTATTCCCATATGTGAGATTATTCTCTCTAAAAGTTGAAGGTACAAGTTTGATTAAGATACTTAGCTATAAGGAGATGAAAATTTAAGTTTAACTTCAAAAGATAAGAGATTTTTGTATAACATCATTAATGTTTTATATTCTTGATCAGAAATGTAACTAATACAAACAAAATATAAAATTTGACCATATTCATCCTAATATTGTAGATATTATTCTATTGTACCAAACTCAACAAACATAATTCAAAAACAATAGTAATGTAGTAGGAATGTCCCTATTATATGAAAACAAAAGATAAAACTTACAATACTAGTTAGCTATCCACGAGCCTTTCTTGATCCAAAGAATTTATTTTTGTCAGCAATGAAGTCATAATAATGAAGTCGGATAAAAGCACCGAAAACAATACAAAATAGTTATAATCATAAAAAATATTAAAATTAAAAATAAAAGAAAATTGAAAACAATAGAAAATACTTACAGTTCACTCTTACCATTCAATTATGTTTCAAACATCTTTACCCACCTGGTAGGAAGTTTCGGGTATAGAACGACAACACACTCAAGAGACGTATTCAATTTCACAATATCTACAACGTTCACAGTATTGTTTACAAATGTCAAAAGTTGATTAGTTGGCAAAGATTGAATTTCAATCCTGTCATGAGTAATACGAAGACTTTTCTTAATTGGACAGAAATACGAACTACAAAAAACCCTGAAAGGTATAATAGTTATCTTCTCCCTTCATAATAGAAAAGAAAGACAACTAAAACCAAATCATAAATTCGATTCACATTTATAAACTTCAGCAAATCGATCCAATTTCCTATACGTGTTTGAATCAAGTTGAGAGGTAATGGATGACGATATAGAAGGAGTCCTAACAAGTGACTGATAACTTAAGTCAATAGCAAGATCAAATGATGGAATGTCATCCACAAAACATCTTGGCGAAACACATGGCTTTTGTTTGGTAGGAGTATCAATCCTACTATCTGTATGACCTTGTGTTGCATCGTCTTGCATACCTTTCTGAAACTACAAACAAAAAAGGAGACCAATTTGAAAGACAATCATAAGTTTTATATTCAAAATTGGAATTGAATACAAACTAACAAAAAATGAAATACACAAAAACATATACCAGATTAGAGCTTTTTGATAAAATAGGCTCCATATCAGCATGAATACCATTGACAGAAACTTCAAGAGATGTAATTCGTGTACTCAAATTCATGTGCACAACATTAATTAATTCTCATAAACTACTAAGACTTAGTAGTAGTTCACCACTGAGCTTCTCAAATAAATGGCCAACATCATTTGAAGACATATTTGATGACGATTCATTTGATGAACTAGATACCTTCTTAGAGGCAATGAACCTCTCATGGAGAACATCAAGTTCAATGGAAGGAATTTCATATTCAACCTTGAACGATTGAGAATAATTTATATCATCAAATAAATCTTTAGGAACATGACCAATAAGAGAATAAAAAAATGGTACAACCTTAATAGATATAGTTATTTTCACGCGCACCTAAATGTAAAGCATTACACATATAAATAGAAAAAATAGTTGTAAACATTACACATAAAATACAGTACGTACAATTTATATTCAATAATAAAAAAAAAATAATATACCGAAGATGGATTGTCAAGAATAGACTGAATGTTGTCAAACTCAGGCGAAAAAGAAGATGTCAACTTAAAAAATGTAAGAATTTGAGCAGATAAAGGAATAGCATATTCAATTACAATGGATGGAATTGGTTCATAAATCCAAAGCTAAAAAACTAATCCAAACCCATAAATTTGGTATCATACCCTATTATCTTCATTGGCTTTTAAGAGTCCATTTTCCTTTCTCAAATCCACCTCATGCGCAACATCACACATTTCACAATAATCTTTGTTTAAACTATCAAAAACATAGTTAAACACATAGTTTCTCTAACAGTAATTGTTGAAATCATCCCAACTATTAGCAAAAAATATTACTTCCTTATAAGGATGTACCTTTTTCAATCTTCCAATAAGCCTGCACTCCAAAAAGTATATCAAACATAATATCACAACATCTTTATCGGAAGTACTAACAAAACAAAAATGAGTCTCACTGTGCTTCCCTTTTCGAGCAAATACACTCTTATTTTTTACTTTTTTGGATTTCAAAGGCTTAATATTCCTTTTCTTTAACTTCAATTTTTCTGATCTCTTTTTTCCAACCAATACTATAAGCAGAAGAAGGTTGCCCAATACAACCGATAAGAAACTTCAAATATTTCATTGAACGAAATTCCTTAAAATATTTCATCATGAAATCGAACTTCTCTTCAATAAAATCATTGCTCTCAGAATCGACAGAAAGCTTCAAACCTGAAGAAAGCCAAAATTTTGAGTGTAAAAATTGTAGAACTTTAGAACTAATTCAAAATTTTGAGTGTAAAAATCGGACTTACATGGCTTGCACTTCCGTAAAAGAATAGCATGGACAAGTTGTGCACTAAAACGACACTTTGACATATCTAAAAATTTACCAAAGCAAGAATCCTTGAATCGTAGCTTCTCTTCATTAAGTACTTCTTTAATACAATTAATAACCTTATCAGGTTGTGCAAAACTACTACATCTAACAAAAAATTTCTCCCCGTGATCTAAAATATTACAAAATGAATAATCATCTTCAAGAAATACACCATGCATAATATAATTAATGAAATGTTAAAAGATAAAATCAATCAATAATCATATTAAGGGTAAAGAATACATAGAACAAAAAATTAAGCAGAATCAAATTTTACATGTAAAAATAAATGTGAATATATATATTACATTAATGTGTAATATAAAATTCAAGTATAATCTAGTTAATGTAAATCTTACATACAAACTAAGCAGATTAAGAAGATTCAAAATTTTATAACATAATTTGAATGTACAACTTACATACAAAAATAAATATGAATGTATACATTACATTAATACGTCAACGCACATTCTAATATTAGACGAAAAAAATCAAATACAATCTAGTTCTTGAGTACATAACATCAGATTACATCACATTAAATACAAATTATAAATAATAGGTAAAGAATACATAGAATAATAGATTAAGAAGAATCAAATTTTATAAAATAATTTGAATGTACAGCTTACATGCAAAAATAAATGTGAATGTATGCATTATATTAATGGGTCAATACAAGTACATTGTAATATAAGTAAGAGACGAAAAAAATTTAACTATAATCTAGCTAATATAGATCTTACATACAAATTAAGCATATTCAAAATTTTATAACTGAATCTGAATGTACAATTTACATACAAAAATAAATATAAATGTACACATTACATTAATGTGTCAATACACATTCTAATATGAGAAAAAAAATCAAATACATTCTAGTTCTTGAATACATAACATTAGATTACATGCAAATTATAAATAATACGTAGATAATACATATAACATCAGATTAATTAGAATGAAATTTTATAACATAATTTAAATATATAACTTACATACAAAAATAAATATGAATATACACATTACATTAATGTATCAGTACAGATACAATCAAATATAAAAAACAAAAAAAATCAACTACAACGTAGTTCTTGATAACATACAATTATTTAGACATAATGTACATCTTACATACAAATTATAAATAAGGATAAATAATACATAGTACATTAGATTTTATAACAAAATTTGAATGTACAGATTACATGTAAAAATAAATGAAAATGTACACATTATGATAACTCTAATTTATTAGAGTATTATTAGCTCTTATTCATGAATAATTGTTTGTTATTTTGAGAATGTTTGCACATTATATTTATTTATACAATATTTATGGACTTTGTGATTTAAGTAAATTCTTTGATAATAAATTCAAAATAATTATGAAATTTGTTAAAAAGAATTATATTTTGATGTGCACTCATTATATTTTCATTGCCCTTGCAGAAGATAAAGAAAACAACAAAGAAAATGCAAGAATCCAGCTTTGCTGTAGCAAAATTACATCAAGAAAACATATTACAAAACAGAGGCTGATCTGAAAATAAAAATTCAAGAGCTGATTTGGACTCTCAGCAAAAGGACAATTTTGGGCTTTTATTAACTCACCTTTTTAGGGATAATATTGGAAATTAACATACCAAAAATTATCTCCAATTAAACCTAAAGTTAAATGACAAAAACATGGGCTGATTTATATAGCAGTTTGGCAGCAGCAGAAAAATAGATATATAGCAAAAACAGGACAGAAAAGAGAGAAAAATCACAGCAGTTTGGTGGCACCCAAAGAGAGAAAAATCAGGACAGATCTGGGCAAGAAATTTTGCAAAAAATAAAGGCAAAACAGGGGCAGCAAGAGGGATCTGAAAAGAGACCAATTGAAGGCTTGATTTGCAAGGATAATCATTGAAGAAAGCAAAAGAGATTTAGAGATTTGGACTCCAATAGATTGAGATTCAATAAAAGGGGGTTTTATTAATTTATTCCTTCTTCTATTCTTCTTTTATTGTTCTTCAAATTTCTATAACTCAATAGATCTGATTTGGAATATAGATGAATTAATATTTGATTTCATGAATATAATTGGCTAAATTTTTATTCAGTTAGGGTTGTGGATGTGCAAGTGTATGTAGACCTTGTGCTTTAATTTTAAAAACTTGTGCTTTACTTGACAAAGGGTGCTAGTTATTCTATGCTTAATTTATTGATTTATTTTTATTGATTGCTTGATCAACAATTGATATGATAGTAAACTGAAATTGAATCTGGAAAGGTTAATTTAAGTTGGATGAAGCTGGAATAGTGTGAAGAAATTAATATAGGAATATATAATTATCTCACATAACCTAAGAGAATTTGTGCATGAAACGTTGTTCTTAGATTCAGTTGTGCATAAAAATATGTTTCATTGAGTCATAGAATATATAAACATTGCAGATTCGGAAGAATTCTTTGTAATTTTCGCAATTCTAGTTACTGGTGCACTTTGCTACAGTAATGCTACAGCAATGCAGTTTGTCTACATCACTTGTCACATTCGCAATCCTAACTGATTTATCTACTTGCGAATCTTGATATCCTTCTCGTTGAACTTTATTTAAGTATTTTTACTCTTGTCCTCTCGTATTATTTATTTTATTTTAATAAACAAAAATACCAAATATTGATTTTAATAGTTAATTTTTACGATATTTTCTAGTATTCTAATTTTCGTGGGAATGATCTTTCTTATCATTATATTACTTATTTGAGACACGTATACTTGTGTAAAATCTTATACACCATTGTGAGTAACACATTACATTAATGTGACAGTACATATATATGTTTTCATTATAAAGTATTACATAAATGAATATAACATCACAAAACATAAAAAAATAACTATAAAAAAATTACAATCTTGTAAGATGCATCATTAATAGGCACCTTGTTCTTCTTACGTTTCTTTGGTGATAAAGAACCCTCAATTTTTCTCTTAATTATCCTAAAAAATTATAAAAATTAAATAAAACTATTACATATAATATTTACATGATCCCTAGTCTAGGGATCAATAGAACATAAGGAAGTTAAAAAAAATCTATAAGATATTCTTGGCATCAATATCTTATTTGTATACACATAACATTCATAAGTTCATACAATGTGCTTACAAGCTTACGTTTTTAACAATGTGCTTACACAGAACATTCACAGGTACATATAAAAAAAATCTCCCATTTAACATTTCTTTTTTGTTGTTAACCACCAATAAATTTAGGAAAAAACAATAGTCTATATTAAACTGATATCATATTCATTTAACTTAAGTCATAACCCATGCTAATACACTCATTAAAAATTTGAAAGTAACAATAATTATTAATATAATGAAGGATACATGCATAAGTAATTTACATTTCATTACTTTGCAATTTTTAAATTATTAACAGATATATAAAGCTCCAAGAATTAGCCAAAAGAATGATACGCTCGCTTGTAAAAGAAAACTTAAATCTGATTCTTCACAATGTTCTATGCATTGATTAAGTGATGATATGATAATTTAATTATACTACATATAAACTGCAAAACATGTACTATAGATTACTTGGAGCATATTGTGAAGATAACTTCTAAAGAATCATAATACAAATTTAACTTTCCCTTTATAGGCGAGTACATCATTCTTTTGGCTAATTCTTGGAGCTTTATATATCTGTAATTTATTAAGTAATGCTATGATAACTTGACATTTTTATCCAACACCAAAAGTGAAACAACAAGAATCACAATCACAAGGGAAATAAGTAATTCGCCACTACATAGTAAGTTGGATCAACAATCAATCGGGAATACAAGAACAGAGAAAATGAAAAACAAGAACACATAAACGCAAGAAGCTTACAAACCTAGATTGGTGCCCTGAAGGGGCAAACGAGCTTAGGAATTAGACAGAATGGAGGATAATTGTAACACAAAAACAGAAACATGAATGCTAGAAAATAAAGATCAAGAGGCAACTGAAACAAGAAAAAAAAAAACGCATTAAGCTTACAAACCTATTTTTGCTTAGGAATTGAACGAAACGAAGGATAATTGTAACACAAAAATAGAAACATGAATGCTCAAAAATGAAGATCAACAAATAATTGGAACAAGAAAAGAGAAATGCAAGAAGCTTACAAACCTATTTTTAAATTCCTAAAAATAATCTTACGAATTGAATGAAATGGAGGAGAATAGTAAGGACTCTATATTAGTAAGTGAAGCAGTAATAAAAATGTGAAATCAACAATGGAGGTATGAGATCAGTGCTAACTAAATCAGTAACGAAAGCTTGAAAATCAGTGCAAGACAAGGGAGCTAAGGCTAAGATCGTGAGAAATGCGAGCTAAGAGTAAAATGATAACCTAGGCGTGCAAACTGAGTGAAAATGATGATTTTCAAAGCAATTAGTGCAAGACGAGGGAGCTAAGGTTGATATTGTAAGAAATGGGAGCTGAGAGTAAAACTATGACCTAATCGATGAGTTAGTGATTTGTGAAGCTGAGGGAAACAATGACCTAATCGTTGAGCTGGTGATTTACAAAACAGAGAGAATAGGAATACGAAATAAATAATTTAGGGACAAAACCATAAAAATTGTAATACCAAAACTTTACCGTTTAGCTACATAAGTAAAAAAAAATCAATATATAATAAAAACATTCTAATCTGGATAATTAATACTATAAATTTAACTTGGCCTATTCAAAGCCTAATTGACCCGATTTGATCCAACTAGGCTTAAAGTTTGGTTAGGTCCAAAAATGTCCAACTCAATCCTAGTTGAATTATTTTAAGGTTAGACTTAGTTCTAAATATTTATAATATGTTCTCAGCTCGAAGTTGTTTTAAAATGCAAGTTAAGTTTACATTTTATATACATTTAATAATTTTATGAATTCTTGCATAATTTAATTTTTTTTGTACTAATTTAAATGAATTTAAAGTTAAAATGACGGGTTCATAGACATCTAATTGATTTTAGGGTCTGTCCTGAGCTTGAAAAATTCGATTAAATCCAGCACAAAAATATAGATGGATCTATAATGTTTTGCTCAAGTCCGTCCAATAATTTAATCATTGATTATCGTATGCCCCTTTTTATATTACTTGGACTCTTGAGTTTTTTTTTTTTATAAGTAAATGGGAGACTGGAATCAGTAAGCGCACCGAAATGCCCCATTTTCTTTTCCAACCACCCACAAATTTATTAAATAAATAAAAAGTAATGATCTTGGACTCTTGAGTTGACAAACAACGTGGTAGATAATTTTCCTTAAAAGTGGACTTCGACAAAAGAGCAATACCCAAAAACATAGAAAACGCAAGATCTTGTTTGTTAGATTTATAATAAGCCAAAATAAGTTAAGAGGACGAAGAGAGGCAAGCACGCAATGAATAGAGAATGAAAGTGGTGGGCCAGGTCAACTTTCTAATATATTTAATTGTAATAATAGAAAGCGCGTCCAACTATTTCGGAAGTGGGGCCCTCACATCCATACATTACATCTCTTTCTTATTCTCTCTGCCGCCGATCGACAGCCTTCCAGCCGGTGAATCAAAACCAAGCCAATATGCCACTCTCTCTCGCTCTCTCTGCACTCTCTTCTCCTTCTTACTCTACAAGAAAATAAGTCAAATGGCCAAAATTTCATAGGACCCAGTGACCCACCAGCCACTTGGAAAGATAAATAAGACAGAAAATAGAAAAATAAATTTTGGAAAGAAAAAAATAGTTTTAGGAGAAGAAAAAAGAAAATGAAACGGAAACAAAGCTTGTTGGGGGTGGCTGGTGAGGATTAGAGAGGGATAGAGAGAGAAAGTGAGAAGGAAAAAGGAAAAAAAAAGAAAAATTATAGAGAAAAGAAATAGAAGGGAGAGAGAGAGATAACTCCCTGGAGAGACCCAAATGATGGTCGAAGGGAGGGTCCTCTGAGATCATCCTCAAAAGGGCAGTAATAGAAAGAAAGAGAAAAAAAAAAAAATACAGAACAAAAAGAATTTGATTAATTCCAAATTTTTATGACATAATTGTATTGATGAATATATAATTTTTTTTTCTTTGCTGCCTTTGAGTCTCAATCTCCAGCACCTGTCCTCCTACATTTTTAAATTCATTTTATTGGTAGTTACCTTTCTGTAACGTTTGGTGTTAATATCCCATCTACTCCCAGAAGCAGTTGTGTGTTGTCAAGGTCCACAAACACATTGGAGGCTTTATTATCGAACTGCCACTTTATCTTGGTAATTTCACTCTTTTTTATTTCTCTTTTTTATGACTCAAATAACTTTTTTTCCCCCTTTTTTGCTCTATAGGATTGCTTGTTCAAGAGGGTATTCTCTGCAATATTGTCTAGAAATTAGAATTATGTGTTATTTATTAAGTTAAAAGTTGCACGGAAACTGTTTGACATATTGCCATAACCAACATTGATATATCTATTTACTTATGTAAAATTTCAGCTCAACCCAATTGTGGGAATTTGTTTGAATATAACCTATTGAGCAGAGCCATACGGTTGTTGGCAAAAGGGGTTTGTGGTGAAGTGTATCAGAGTTGTAATGATGAGGGATCCTGATGTCTATAAGGTGGTGAACGCAAAAAAGCCTAGGCGAATTTGTATTTGTTTGTAATATAGTCTTGTGTAGGTACATTCTTGTAACTTGGCATTTTTACGTTTATATATATATATATTTTTTTAAGGTATTGAAGTGAGTACTTTTTCTTGAGGAAAGAAAAAGAAGACGACGAAGAAACCTGGCTATTCTGTATATTAAGTTGTACAGTGTCATAGCTGTTTGGAGAAAAAACTCCTGTCTCCATTACCCAAGCATCAGTTATATCAAGCAATGGGGAGTAGATGGAAACCATTTGGATTTGGGTTATTTGTGATTCTTGTTGTGGGTATTCAAGTATCTTGGTCTCTCAATGATGAAGGTAATTGTTATTTGTTGCCATTTTTAACTTTCTTCAATTCATAAGTGGTTTTTGGTGGGATTATTGAAATTCTTAGCTGTTTAATATGTTGATGCGATTGGAGTCGAAATGCAGGACTGGTTTTGGTTGCATTTCGTGGGAGGATCATTTCTGATCCTCTTGGTGCTTTGGCAAATTGGAATCCTGATGATGCCAATCCTTGCCTGTGGTCGGGTGTTCGTTGTGTTGACAGTAAAGTGCACGTTCTGTAAGTTCCATCTTGATTTCTTCTAATATATTTTTCTGCATAAGATTTTGTATAAATGATTTTCTGTTATTATTTGGGTTTCTGCTACGAAGATATAATTGTGCAGCACCAAGTTAGATAGTTCTTATTTAATATCTTGCATTGTAATTTTACAGAAACATGACAGGACTTCTTTTGGAAGGGACATTAGCGCCTGAGCTTGGGAAACTAAGACACTTAAAATGCCTGTAAGGATTCACATTGTCATTGAGCCTTTAAATTGGTTTTTAATTTTTATAAAGTTGATCTTTTGCCCAGCTTTTGTTTCTAAAGTACAATTATTTTTTTCTTACAATGGTTTTCTTGATACTTAAGATGACACTACATAAAACCTTGTACATAGCTGAACTCCGGATTTTCTTCTCCAAAAAATATTCAATGATGGATTTGACCGGTTGAAAGAAAATATATGTTGCAGTGGTGGAGAAACAAAACCTTTTATACTGAGAAACACGCAATCTATTATGTGCCAAGGAAAAATCTAGATTTTCAAGTTAAACATGACTATCGTAGTTACCATGATGTCTAGATGTATGAAATCAATTAGTGTATCTACAAATTGTGGTATTTTTGGGTACACCTTTGAAATCTATGCTTTAATGGTAACTGATGGGTTAGACAAAGTTTGCCATACCCTTATTGATATCGTAAGTATGTTTAAGAAAAAAAAAACATTTGGGTTCCTGAATTGACAAGAACCTACCAATATTGTTGGCTGGTTTTCCATGTTTTGGCAGTCCTCGATTTTAAAATATCGTATTTCTATATCAATTTTGGGTCTAGCATTTTCTGTACACTTCTTCTATGTTTATAGATACTCAGTATCAAAAGAGTTATAATTATCATTTTGGAATTCAATTTAATTGATTACGTCGTGTTGAAGACGATAAGTTCCAACTATTTGTATTTAGATTGACATTTTTCGTTCTGATGTTGCTTCCATAATGTCATAAAATTCGTTGATAAACTTTTTCTGTTTGCATAATAGTGTGCTCTACAATAACTGTTTCACTGGTGAAATTCCTAAAGAGCTTGGGGACCTCACAGCGTTAGAGCTGTTAGATTTGAGGGATAATGACTTCAACGGAAAAGTTCCATCTGATATTGGGAGAATACTATCATTGAGACGCTTGTGAGTAAACTATGACCCATTGGTCTGTCTGTTATCTTTTTTCTTTTTCTTTTTCGGGTTTGAACTTAAAACTTTGCTGTGTATTAATCTTTTTAACTTAACTGTACTGAATTGTATTGTACACTAGGTTGCTTTGTAACAATAGATTTGAAGGCAGCATTCCCTTTCTGGGTAGGCTCAACTTTCTCTCTGAGTTTGAGTTTGATGATTACCTTGATGCCCCTGGAATTGGCTGTGTAAACAGAAAGTTTGGACACTGGTAAGATGCTACATAACTGAACTGGATTGCGGCTTAGCACTTTGATAAATACATACTCATGAAAACATAGACTAACCTTGAGAGAAGAAAACCAGCCAACACCAATTGATAAATACATGCACATGCATTGGCAGAGCATTTAAGGGGCTTTACAATATACACATTATTTTATGTATTTTGTTACTAATTAGTGATAAAAATAAAATTATAGTAGTATTTTATATAAAAATTCTTTTTAAATGTGATAATTCAAAAAAAATTTAAATATTTAACTTTAGACCCAACATAAAAAGTTAAAAATTTAAAAAGAAGCATGCAATAAGCTTTAGACTAAAGCTTTTAAGTTTTTATAATTCATATTCATGTCTTTAAAGTTTCTCATATTTTGTTTCAACCTAAATTTTAACTTTATTCAATACTATATTATTTGACATTTTATTTTAATAAATTGTGAATGTATTTGAATTTTTATTTATATGAAAATTATAATATTTCTTTGTACTTAGTTTTCATTCATTTTATTTTTATTAATTAGTTTTATATTGTTTATCAACATATATTTTTAATATAGTTTCAAGCTTAAAATTCTAAGCATATATTTTTTTTTTACATTTTCATTTTCATTTTTTTTTCTTTTTCTTTTAGTTTTAATATTTATAAATTTTGATGTGTTTGATTGATTTTTCTATTTGCTTAGATTTTTTAGTTAATAATTTTTTATACGTATGTGATATTAATACATATTAACTTATTATATTTTTGTTTAATTTTCGTTATAAATTTATTATAATGTGTTAAAACTCTATAATTTTGTGTGCTAATTCTATGTCTTTATTATATTATGATGTAAAAAATTCAATATTAAATTAAAGAGAGTTCATCATAGCTCATACTAATTATATATATATATTTAATATTTTATAAAATTTCTACATTGAATGAAAAAAATTCAGTATTAAATTAAAAAGAGTTCATCATAACTCCTACTAATTATATATTATAATATATATTTTTTATTTTTTAATATTTTATAAAATTTCTACCTTGAATAAAAAAATTAAATTGCAATTCCTCTTAAAAAAATTTATGGCTTAGCCCTTGTGCACATGCAAACTGTTAGAGGAATTATCCAATTGTCCCACATTGATAAAATATGATACTATAAAAGAGTTTATAAGAAAGATGAGTACCTCTACTCATTGGGTTAACCTTTTGAGATTAGAGTATTTATGGTTCTTATAAATTTCTACATGGTATCAGAGCTTCAGTCGTCAATGGGCCAAATGCTTTGGGCTTCGCCTCGAAAAAAAATAAAATAAATGGGCCTTGTGAAAAAAAAAAAAAAAAAAAAAAAACAAGTGACCCAAAATAGAATATAATATAGTAAATAGATTTAAAATACAAAGTGATGGGCTTTGCAAGAGACAAAAGACCCAAATATAATGAGTATAATGAGTTTATAAAAAAAATGAATGGGCCTTGTGAAAGAAAAAAAAAAACAAGTGACCCAAATAGAATATAATGTAATAAATAGGTTTAAAATACAAAGTGATGGGCTTTGCAAGAGACAAAGACCCACACTTTGAGGGGGATGTTAGAGGAATTATCCAATTGTCCCACATTGATAAAATATATAAAAGAGTTTATAAGAAAGATGAGTACCTCTACTCATTGGGTTAACCTTTTGAGATTAGAGTATTTATGGTTCTTATAAATTTCTACACAATCGTCCTTGATTTTGATGTGACCTAAGATGAGCAAAAAAGTTATGTGAAATGCAAAGGGAAGAAGAAGAGACGTTGTGGGAGAGAAGAAGAAAGAGTGTTAGGGATTTCGAAGAAAAATTAGGGTTGGGAACTCGGGAGAAGAAGAACAATTGAAGGAAAACACTAGGTGATTATTAATAAACCAATTTGCAGAACATAGTGGTATAAGTGTATAAGGGCCTGTAGATTGGTATACCTGAATCCCTAGTGAATCCTACTATCAATAAAATAGGGGGGAAAATGGAAATAAATATAACAATTAAATGAAATCTCTAGATATTCTCTGTTATTATAATTAGTGTATTTCTAGAATGCAGAAAAAGTTCTGTACATCAGAAAAGATGGCTTAGCATTAAGAGTGATTTTACATTACAGTTGTAACTATGTAACTTGTGAATTTGTGGGTGTAAGATAACTACTAAAGATGCCTTTTATATGATAATTAAGCTTTCTGCATCTGTATCAAGCTTTAAACTAAAAATCCTTTCACTTTACCAACGTGAAGATTCTAATTTGGATTTCTCGAACTTTGTTTGGGATTCCTACCATCCGAACTGCTAACTTCAACATCCAATTCTTGTTTTAGTTGTATCGTAAGTAAGTGCCTAATAGTTTTCTGCACTTTATACTGTTGAAGTAAATAGTATCATCATTTACTATTTCTCGATTATTTTTTTAATTTTATTTACCTATTGTGCAGCATCTGGCAGAATGATTCTGATTATTTAAATAAAGCTGATTCCCTGTTGAGCCCAATAAAAGGAGCTCTAATTCGTTATTTAAGTACCTTACCATTGCCACTGTATGTCACTATCATTAACCTTGCTATTATAACCGTAATTTTGTATTTTATTTTCTCTTAGTCATATTCAGTAGATAAAAGTTTCTTCTTTTCATTCAAGATTCAATTTCCGAAAGAACTCTGAGAATAGGCGTGGTGATTGTTGCTGTTTTACTCAACCTAGTGAGTAGAGACATTTTCAAATTTTGAGAATCATGTTTTGAGCTTGTTGAAAGTAAAACCAAGAATTTTATTATTGTATCTTCAATCTTGCAGGGACACTTGAACCACACATGGTCCAAGATGCTGAGGATTTTACCAGCTTTGCACGTCGGAAGTTACTTGATCAAGCAAGTAATGTTCCTGCGGCACCTGCTGATGGTGTTCCACCCTCTGTACAAATTATTGCTCTTCCAACTACAAGAAGTAGCGGTTCTTTCCCAGCGATACCAGATGCAAAGAAGCAACCTCATCCAACAGCAGCACCACAGCCAACAGATGCTTCTCCTTTGTCACATGATACTTCAAGTCCTGATGGACAACATTCTCATAATTCTGCTGATCAAACGTCACAGTCTTCATCGAGTGGAAGTTCAGAACACATGTGGAAGTATATACTCATTGCTTCCTGTATTGCTCTCTTTATGATTATTCTAGCAGTACTGATCTTCTTGTGCCGAAGCAAAGCTGTTGCAACGATAGGTCCTTGGAAGACTGGTCTTAGTGGGCAGTTGCAGAATGCATTTATAACAGGTATTCTTTTTCTTTTTACATGATAAGAAAGGAACTAATCTAATCATGCATTCTGTTGAACTTGAACGAGAAAATAATTAAATGTCGTAAAGAACCACCAGGGAAAGATTTAAAAAAAAACTAAAAGAAAAGGGAAACAGAAAGTATTTTGGTCGGTTGAATGGTTTGTAATCTCATTAGTATGTATTGAGTCTAGGGTTATAATGACATATTACTTTTTCAGTTGTCCTATTTGACGAGGAAAATAACATCGCTCAAGCTTGGACCCATGAACCATAAAAGAATATTTTTTGAAATGCATCTGGTGTCTGGTTGTCTTAGAAGAAATGAAAGTGCCACTTTTAAGAGTAAAAAGTGCCCTCTGGCCCCAACAAAGGGGTAGATTCCCCCCTCCCCGTTTTCTTCTACCGCCTATCTTGTGCATGATTAACACAATATGCCTCGAGACAATTTACAACATAGAAACTGATCAACATTCAATGGCATACATGTGTACAAAATTTGTAACACTGTTTTCCATAGTATATGTGGAATAATCCTACCAGCTAAGTTGAAAACTAGAATTGACCTGTGTTTATATGACATGCAGGTGTCCCTAAGCTGAACAGAACAGAGTTGGAAACAGCTTGTGAGGATTTCAGCAATATCATTGATACAGTTAACGGTAGTACTGTTTACAAGGGTACGCTTTCCAGCGGTGTGGAGATTGCTGTGGCATCAACAGCAGTAACTTCTATCAAAGACTGGCCCAAGAGTGCGGAGATGGCCTACAGGAAAAAGGTAAATTGGTTCCTTAATTAATGACACCCTTCAATCTATCCCATGCTCTTGTCTCTTATTTATGACTTTTTTGTTCTCTAAATTTTGACAATTATTGTTGTCTTGAACCTACTGTAGATCGATACACTCTCAAGGGTGAACCACAAAAATTTTGTCAATCTGATAGGTTTCTGTGAAGAAGATGAACCTTTTGTTAGGATGATGGTGTTTGAGTATGCTCCAAATGGAACTCTCTTCGAGCATTTGCATGGTAATTTTCTACTTCTGTTATAATGCATCTTTCAGATGTTGATTTTGATCTCTTCGTGTTTTGATCAAACGATATTACAGGCATTATAGCTTTACGATTCAATTTTTATTTTTTCCAGTTAAAGAACTTGAACATCTTGATTGGAATTTAAGAGTGAGGATTATAATGGGAACAGCATACTGTCTTCAATATATGCACCATGATCTAAACCCACCAGTGGCACATTCCAATTTGGGTTCAACTTCTATTTTTCTAACAGACGACTATGCTGCTAAGGTATGCAAGTTATATTGTCTTTATTCGTATTATATTACTCTCCTCCCCACTCCAAGGTCATTCGTTTACAGAGTCTCTTTCTATCTTCCTCGGACTCTGTCTCTTTCAGATTGCAGAGATTGGATGCTGGACACAAATGCATTCGAAAAAATCAACTGAAGATGAGAAGGAGAACTCCGAATTGGCACCCTCTGCTGATCCAGAAACAAATGTTTACGATTTTGGAATAATGCTGCTGGAGATCATCTCTGGAAAGATGGCTTACTCTGAAAAGGAAGGGTCCCTTCTGAACTGGGTAAGTAATTACGGGTTTGTTTGCCTGTGGTTCTATTAAAAGTAGTCTCAAAAAAAGAGGTTCCAAGCAGAAGTAGTCAACAAGCACAAATTGTGTTTTCTGAATCCTAAAAACACTTATGGCAAATTGTTTTGGGAAATTATTTAAAATAATATCCCTAAAACTTATAACAACAAAAATAACACTCTTGCCTTAATTTGAGAGGAATTAAGAGGGGTATGAACTAGTATTAAGAGTGTTATTTTTGTTGTTATAAGTTTTAGGGGTTATTTGTGGTTTTTCCAATTTTTTCCTGTTTAGTCATGAAGTACATTTTTGCTATCAGATGCGCTGTTACAGCTCCTAAAAGCAGAAAATAGATAGACCTACATATATAATAGATAGTGCCAAGCCTCCCCATCCTGAAGGCCTCTCTTAGGGGAACACAGTATAAGAGAGAAAAACAAATAGTTTCCATTTTAGGTTACTTCCAAACATATAGAAATATAAAACATTTTGATAATTAACTTATAATAAGCTTCTGAATTTGCAGGCTTCTGAATATTTGAATGACAAGCGAAATCTTAGCTACATGATCGATCCAACCCTTAAGTCTTTCAAAAACAACGAACTGGACATCATTTGCGAGGTTATCGAAGATTGCATCAAACCGGATCCAAGGCAGAGACCAAAAATGAAAGAAGTTACTTCCAAATTGAGGGAAGTGATTACTATTTCACCCGACCAAGCAGTTCCAAGACTTTCTCCACTGTGGTGGGCTGAACTTGAGATTTTATCAATGGAGGCAACTTAAAAGTCATATCGAATCACTCTCTTCTCTGTTATGTAAGTTTAAGTGTCTCCCTCTGTATAAAAGTTTTTTAAGGAGTAGTTTTTCTAATATGTGTTTGTACTTAACTAATTCTAAGAATACTGGGTATTCATATATCTTCTTGCCTCGTTGTCTCCATACGTCGATGATCCATTCTATTTCATTTTGCTTTCAATTATAAAATAAACATGAGTGTGCTTTATAGTTTTGCAAGGAGTTGATGTGAGATGTTAACATAAATCATATGTATCGGTTCATCAAATTTGGGATGTAAAGCTAACAAGAGATTGGAATTTTGGTTGTCTTGAACATTTGCTTATAATTAATTCGTGAAACTTCTGTCATTATATAGGATTTGGTGGAATGTCAAGAACTTAAGTTATTCCGAATTAATTTTTATACATGTTCTTTTTATAGTCTACATAGTATATGGTCTTTGTAAAAGTCCATGAGCCTAACTCTATCCCAAAAGAGCTCTCATAGGAATGATGTGGGACTACTTCAATACCCCCTTCACGTCAGGGGCTAGACTCACTCGGCAGTCCTCCCTTCACACAGGGCTCGGGCTCCTCACATCTCTAGTTAAACCTGCTCTGATACCATGTAAAAGCCCATGGACCTAACTCTACTCCAAAAGAGCTCTCATAGGGAGAGAATTGCCCATGTCTTATATACTTCACATCCTAGGATCTCCTAGACGATGTGGGACTATTTCAATAGGAGATCTTAGGATGTGAGACTACTTCAATAGCCCCTGACGTGGAGGGAGTATTGAAGTAGTCCCATATCGTCTAGGAGATCTTAGGATGTGAAGTATATAAGGCATGGACAAACCTCTTCCTATGAGAGCTCTTTTGGGGTAGAGTTAGGCCCATGAATTTTTACAGTCTTAACTAAGAGGCACCATTTATAATTGTTGGTAACAATCTGTTACTAAGGTCTATATTTGAAAAAATGTTCCTCTTTTAAGAAGAAACATTTTTCTCTTCCTTTTTAATTATTTTCTATCCCAATATAAAAGCCATAAGTAATGTAATTAATTAAAAAATAAATTTAATATTATAAATAAATAAATAAATAAATAAAAAGGCTTCTCCATCCACTACTATTGTGGAAGACCCGTTTAATTTTACTTTTAAAAAACAATTTTTTTTACAAAATTTGAATTAATTAGAACTTTTAAAAAGAGTGAGTTGGTTCAAGACTCATACCCTTTAAAGAATTAGTGGACGCCTTATACAACCTTGAAGGGTGTGTTGAGTTTGATATAAAAATATCAAAATAAGATAAAATTAAATTATATTATTAAATTTTTGAAGCAATTCTTAAATAAATATATTTTTATATTTTTTAAAAGATAAAAAGTGAGAAAAGAAAAAGGAAAAAAATTAACCTGTACATTTGTCTTATCAAAATTTTAGAATAAAATTACAACAAAATAATTACTTAAAAAAGTTATTCTCTATAAACTCACCCATCTCAATGAATTTATTTTACTTGTGTAAAGATTATGTAAGATTTCTTCATATAATTCTTAGGTTACTCATGGTTAGCTAAAATTTACACATAACATATGGTTATCCAACACGCCTATAGCTATAAGACATAAAATTAAAGTACACTTTTGAAGACTCGAATGGCCATTAACTTCAAGATGAAATAACCTTTATATCATGATTTTTTTTTTTTTTGAACTTTATCATAGATAAATTATTTATTATTCTTAAAATAAGTAATAATATAGTATTCGAAATCAATAAAATATAAAATTAGTATAAATATATTTTTAAAAAATACAAATATCTAATAAATAATAAAAAAAAATTGATAATTAATAAATATTTCAAAAACAATGAACTCTTCATCATATGAATTTCTATAACTATAAACAATGAAGTAAATTACATCTCATGATAATAAATAGGTATATTGTATCTAAATTTTATGGTTGGTGTCAGAAAGACATGTCAATGCTAGTCGTTGGGTGGTCAAAGTGGATAGATAGTGGTGACCGATCAAAGATGAAGTTTTCTAGATTAAGCCATTTCAGATTTCCTAAACTTCAACTATTGTGTTATAAAAAAAAAAAAAAAACCCTTCAACTATTGAATTTGTATTATTTTGGCAAAACAAATATTTATTTTTAGAACACATTTACTTTGAAAATTTGTTGTGCATGTTTCATATTATATGTTATTTTGGGTAATTTTATCCTTAAGATAATGTACACATTAGCAAAAAAAAAAAAATGAAAATGTAATATGCTTTTCAAGAAATATCCTGGTTAAATTATCGAAAAGAAAGTTACTTATCAATCGCCCTATAGTAGAATGGTAAAACTTGGTGCATTCTTAAACAATATCCTCGTTAAAATTCTAAAGAAGAAGAAAAAAATATGTATCAATCGTCTTGTAGTATATGGATCTTTCATATGTGTGTGTTTTCTCATTTCAAAATATGCTATTTAAATAAGTTATGCAAATATGCAATTTAAGTCTGAATCTCAAATATAATTGCACAAGTCTCGTAGCACTTAGGTAGAGATAAAGAAGCGTAAAGATCAGAATAGCTTGTAACGTCAGATTAAGGTGAATGTAGGGGGATTTGTAATTTAGTATTACCTATATTATTATTTTATTATTTATTTTTCCTCTATATTATTAAAAGATATTATTTTAGTACTTAACTTTCTTCTTTAGTATTCTTTTTATCAAAATACTATAATAATTTTACTTTTTGGTCAACCAAAAATCACGTGTACATAAGACATATCTTTAATAATGAATGATAATTTTGGGTTTTACTTTTATAAAAAAAAATTATTAATGAAAAATATATGACTTATTTTAACTTTATAAAAATAAAAAATTTAAGTTGTTATTATTATTGTTGTTGTTATTGTTACATAATTATTTTAATTATTAACTTTGTAATTAACTTCAAATAATTTTTTTTATCTTAATAATTCAATAAACAAAATATTTAAAAATTGGCTTAAAATACGATATTTACGTATTAATTTTTAAAAAATGTCAATTTTTAAGTCAATTATTGTATTTCAAGTCAATTCTCAAATATTTTGTTTATGAAAATTATTAAGATAAAATTTTATATTTGAGATCTACGTATTAATTTTTTAAAAACACCAATTTTTTAAGCCAATTCTCATATTTTAAGCCAGCTTTCAAATATTTTATTTATTGAATTATTAAGATAAAATTTTATATTTAAAGTTAATTACAAAGTTAATAATTAAAATAATTATGTAACAATAATAATAACAATAAACACTTAGAATTTTTTTTTTTATGAAGTTAAAATAAGTCATATATCCTTCATTAATAATTTTTTTATAAAAATAAAATCTAAAACTACCTTTCATTATTAAAGACATGTGTTATGTACATGATATTTTGTTGACTAAAAAGTAGAGTTGTTATAACATTTTGACAAAATAGATACTAAAGAAGAAATTTAGATGCTAAAACGATACCCTCTAATAATAATAATATAAAAGAATGAATAATTTTTAAACTCAAATCACAACAATAAAAAAAACACACACATGCATGTATATCTTACTAGGATCCCCCAAGTCATTCACATTTCACACATTTTTATTATTATTTATTTTTTTTCATATTTAAAATTTTTCTGTTAAAATTATGATATACTTATTTATGTTTTTATTCTTCAATTTAATTTTTCTATGTTCTTTTAATTTTTGGCATTCACTTGATAAGTTTTCTTTACATGTTTAATACAAAACTTTAATTTGGCAGTTATTATACTTTAAGTGAAAAACCTTGGGTTTTATAATGTTAACGGTTACTTTAAATTTTTTATTTATTTTATTTTATTTTATTTTTTCCCATTAAACTCTTTAGCCCTATCGCTGTTCTCCACCTAAAGGCTAAAATGTCCCAATATTTATATAATATTTGATAATGTTGTGGATATGAGTGGACCAGCTTCACTATCTACCACCACCTCACATGTATAATATATTTCATATTTACTCATCTTGGATTCGTGGTATCAAATTGGTGGCCTTAAGTGGTTGGATTTGTGGGTCACATGTCTCCAAATGACAGCCACGTCTTCAACCCCTTCAATTAGCATGAGTTGGCATCATTGTGAGGTTGGGACCTCCAAGGTATAATCTCTATTAATAATATTATTTAAATTTTTATTATTTAAAAAAATATATTTATATTAATCATGGACCACACACGTTGGGACCTCCAAGGTTCGATTCCAAACTCAAATCTTGGAAGCAACGAACAAACAGAAAGGTAATACAATTATAATTCTAATTTCTAGGTACAGGCGAGATACTTGGTGCATGATCAACCGACCTATCGTCGTTTTCTAGAATGGTCAACCGGACTACCGTCGTGTGTCGTCATCGTAGCCACGTTTTCTAGAAAGATCAACCGACTTGTTGTCGTTTTCTAAAAAGGTCAACCGGCCAACGTTTTGCTTATTTTTATTTATGTTGTCCAATTTGAACATAAATTATGTTCAGCTTGAGGGGGAGTGTTGAAATAGTTTAGTATTATCTAGTTGGATGTGAATAATTATTATAATGTTTTTCTATTAGTTTAGGAGTCTTATTTAGAGTTATATTAGGATTATGATTCTAGTTTATTATCGCTATAAATATCAGTGTAATCTTTCAATAACATATGAATGAGAATAAGATGTCTCTTTTTAATTTTCTTATTCTCCTCTCTACCTATTTTGATTATTTTTATATAATTATTTCCGCTTCATAATTTAACTAAATTTACACATAACATATGGCTTATCCAACACGCCTATAGCTATAAGACATAAAATTAAAGTACACTTTTGATGACTCGAATGGCCATTAACTTCAAGATGAAATAACCATTATATAATGAATTTTTTTTTTTTAACTTTATCGTAAATAAATTATTTATTATTTTTAAAATAAATAATAATACAGTATTTAAAATTAATAAAATTTAAAATTAATATAAATATATTTTTAAAAAATATAAATATTTAATAAATAATAAAAAATAATAATTAATAAGTAATAAATATTTCAAAAACAATGAACTCATCATATGAATTTCTATAACTATAAACAATGAAGTAAATTACATCTCATGATAATAAATAGGTATATTGTATCTAAATTTTATGGTTGGTGTCAGAATGACATGTCAATGCTAGTCGTTGGGTGGTCAAAGTGGATAGATAGTGGTGACCGATCAAAGATGAAGTTTTTCTAGATTAAGCCATTTGAGATATAAAAAAAAAAACCCTTCAACTATTGAATTTGTATTATTTTGGCAAAAACAAATATTTATTTTTAGAACACATTTACTTTGAAAATTTGTTGTGCATGTTTCATATTATATGTTATTTTGGGTAATTTTATCCTTAAAATAATGTACACATTAGCAAAAAAAAAAAAATCAAAATGTAATATGCTTTTCAAGAAATATCCTGGTTAAATTATCGAAAAGAAAGTTACTTATCAATCGCCCTATAGTAGAATGGTAAAACTTGGTGCATTCTTAAACAATATCCTCGTTAAAATTCTAAAGAAGAAGAAAAAAAATATGTATCAATCGTCTTGTAGTATATGGATCTTTCATATGTGTGTCTTTTCTCATTTCAAAATATGCTATTTAAATAAGTTATGCAAATATGCAATTTAAGTCTGAATCTCAAATATAATTGCACAAGTCTCATAGCACTTAGGTAGAGATAAAGAAGCTTAAAGATCAGAATAACTTGTAAAGTCAGATTAAGGTGAATGTAGGGGGATTTGTAATTTAGTATTACCCATATTATTATTTTGTTATTTGTTTTTCCTTCATATTATTAAAAGGTATTATTTTAATACCCAAGTTTCTTCTTTAGTACTCTTTTTATCAAAATGTTATAATAATTTTACTTTTTAGTCAACCAAAAATCATGTGTACATAAGACATGTCTTTAATAATAAATGATAATTTTGGATTTTACTTTTATAAAAAAAAATTATTAATGAAGGATATATAACTTATTTTAACTTTATAAAAATAAAACTTTTAAGTTGTTGTTGTTGTTGTTATTGTTACATAATTATTTTAATTATTAACTTTGTAATTAACTTCAAATAATTTTTTTTATCTTAATAATTCAATAAACAAAATATTTAAAAATTGGCTTAAAATACGATATTTACCTATTAATTTTTTAAAAATGTCAATTTTTAAGTCAATTCTTGTATTTCAAGTCAATTCTCAAATATTTTGTTTATGAAAATTATTAAGATAAAATTTTATATTTGAGATCTACGTATTAATTTTTTAAAAATACCAATTTTTTAAGCCAATTTTCATATTTTAAGCCAGCTCTCAAATATTTTATTTATTGAATTATTAAGATAAAATTTTGTATTTAAAGTTAATTACAAAGTTAATAATTAAAATAATTATTTAACAATAATAATAACAATAAACACTTAGAAATTTTATTTTTATGAAGTTAAAATAAGTTATATATCCTTCATTAATAATTTTTTAATAAAAATAAAATTTAAAATTACCCCTCATTATTAAAGACATGTATTATGTACATGATATTTTGTTGATTAAAAAGTAGAGTTGTTATAACATTTTGACAAAATAGGTACTAAAGAAAAAATTTAGATACTAAAACGATAACCTCTAATAATAATAATATAAAAAAGAATGAATAATTTTTAAACTCAAATCACAACAACAAAAAAAACACACACATGCATGTATATCTTACTAGGATCCCCCAAGTCATTCACATTTCACACATTTTTATTATTATTTATTTTTTTTCATATTTAAAATTTTTCTGTTAAAATTATGATATACTTATTTATGGTTTTATTCTTTAATTTAATTTTTCTATGTTCTTTTAATTTTTGGCATTCACTTGATAAGTTTTCTTTACATGTTTAATACTTTAATTTGGCAGTTATTATACTTTAAGTGAAAAACCTTGGGTTTTATAATGTTAACGGTTACTTTAAATTTTTTATTTATTTTATTTTATTTTTTCCCATTAAACTCTTTAGCCCTATCGCTGTTCTCCACCTAAAGGCTAAAATGTCCCAATATTTATATAATATTTGATAATGTTGTGGATATGAGTGGACCAGCTTCACTATCTACCACCACCTCACATGTATAATATATTTCATATTTACTCATCTTGGATTCGTGGTATCAAATTGGTGGCCTTAAGTGGTTGGATTTGTGGGTCACATGTCTCCAAATGACAGCCACGTCTTCAACCCCTTCAATTAGCATGAGTTGGCATCATTGTGAGGTTGGGACCTCCAAGGTATAATCTCTATTAATAATATTATTTTAATTTTTATTATTTAAAAAAATATATTTATATTAATCTTGGACCCACACACGTTGGGACCTCATTTATGTTGTGCCATATAGTTAACCAAAGTGAACAACTTCCAAAAAAAAAAATGATATCTAAACGTAATAAATGTAAAGGTTATAACAGAAGTGGTGCTTGATGATTATGACGTGGATCCAATAATTGAAGATGATCAAATGTAGTCTGTTATGGTTCGGTTGTAATCTGTTAGTTTGTTTTTTAATTTGTTATTTTTCCCGCCTTAACAGAAGCTGAGTTGGCAGTTGTTGTTTGTAGAGAAAGTATCATATACTTAGTGCTTGAACTCGTGCTCTATAAATAAGGAAAACAGATTGCAAGAAATAAGAAGAAAAGAAAATAAGAAAATATCAGATAATTTTAGTCACTGTTCATCGTCTTCAACCTTTCAGTTTTCATTAGTATAATTCTTTAGCTTATATTTTCTGTTACATTCATGATAAAACAAGAATTTCTACATGGTATCAGAGCAATTTTGCTAACACAAAACAAATCAGAAAGTATTAAATCAAGAATCAAAGCTAAGAATCGCTTATAGATCAAGGAAAAATCAAATCAAGAAATGACAGAGCAAAGAACAACAGAAGCAGAAATCATCTCTTTTTATAATCAGGTATCCTCTGTGAAATTAGATAAAGAAAATTACATTGTCTGGAAGAAACAAATACTACGTATGCTTAGAAGCTATGATTTAGAAGGATTTGTAGATGGATCTATTCAATGTCCAGTAAAATTAGGTACGAATGGTGCAATAACTGCTGAATATAAGTTTTGGATCAGGCAAGATCACATGATTAGCTCTTGGATGGTAGGATCTATGATCAATGAGTTTGTAACAAAAGTTCAAGATTGCGACACAAGCTTTGCAGTATGGATCTGTCTTGAAAATTACTTTCTGTCTCATTCTCGAGCTAGGATCATGCACTATAAGCTTGAAATGAACTCCATAAAGAAGGAAGGAATGAACATAAGTGAATATGTACAACGTGTACAATCTCTAGCATCACAATTGTCATCTGCTGGATGTGCAGTAACTGAAGAAGACCAGATCATGACCATCTTAAATGGTCTCGACAGTGATTATGATTCAGTGGTAGCCAATGTTCAAGAAGGAACTGTGAAATTGCAAGAAGTGTTACACAAGCTTCTTAGTCATGAAAGTAGACTTGAAAGAAGACATATACCTATATCTCTATTACCATCAGCCAATCTTGTGAACACTGGAAACACACCTACTGCAAATATTTGTAGTACCAATTTCTCAAACCCAACATCTCAGCTCGTCTACAGACCTTATTATCCTGATCCCCAACCTGTGTACTTACCTCCCCCAAATACATCATCTGGTATATTTGATCAAAGGAACAATCAATACAATGAATTCAATGGCTTTCATAATTCCCAGAATTTTAATAGAGGCAGAGGAAGAAACTCATACAATAACAGTCGACCACAGTGCCAGATATGTGAAAAAATGGGACATTATGCTAACAAATGTTGGTATAGATTTGACAATCAGTTCTCATCCAATACTCGATCCAATGCTCCAATTCTTCAACCCTATTCATCAAATCATCAGTCTAACTCATCATTCACACCCAGCTATAACCAAACTCAGCTGACTCCCAACTATTCCCTACACTCACCACAAGCTCAATCATACAGTAATCCTTTTTATCCCAACCAAAGTGCTCCACAAGCTCAAGTAACAGTTTTGAATCCTTATATGCACTTGATGCGAACCCCGCAACACGATTCCTATCGACCCAACTAGCTACGAGGCTAGAGAACCGAAAGAGAATGGTTCAAGACCCAACAACAAAAATGGTAGGGATTTCTAAGCAAAACCACAGATTTGGCTGCAGGAAAACTCACCTCACACTTGGATATTACGCACCACGCACGGAGAAGAGGTTGAACGCCACAAAGGGATGCAAATCCTTTGATAAGTTCTTGGTTGCAATTGAGCAAAGAGCTTTGGCTCTCAAATTTGTTTGAAGAAAACAAATAAATTTCATAAATGACAAAAGTTGCCTTTTGGGCTGCTACAATTTGTCTTATATAGGGTACACAACAGACCTAAGGAAAGAGAAAGCTTTACAGCCATTGGATTTGATCCAATGGTCCAAATTACATCATTTAAACTGGCGTCGCGGCGGGGAAATAAGTGTGCCGCGGCGAGGAGGCTCGGATTACAAAAAGTAAAGTAGACGGGCCGCGGCGGAGTAAATTCCATGCCGCGGCGAGGAAACTTGACATCAACCCGAGAGGTCTGGGCCGCGGCGCACAAATTCCATGTCGCGGCGCGCATACTCGTCCAGCCCTGCGCGCACATCTGCCCACCTCCGCGCGCGCACTTGTCCAGTTGCCACGCCAAAACAGAACCTTCTGGGCCTCGGCGCAAGAATTTCATGCCGCGGCGCGCTTGCCTCGCCAAAAATCTTCCCAAAACAGAGGACCTCTCGCCGCGGCGCCCATTAATCCATGCCGCGGCGCAGAACCTTTTCTTCCAATTATGCCTCTATCACATTGCTTGGCCTCTCACAAGCTATGTGCTCATCCCTCATCATCCCTTGGCCTTGTAATAGCTCTTGGACAAGTCCGCTCAAGGCTTCCTTGAGTTGCCTCGCCTTCGACCTCGTGATTGGCCTAATTCAAAATCTCTTAGTTAAAGCCCAAATTTTAAATAAAAGTAATTATTTTATAAAACCCTAAACACTAATTACAAAATTATAGAAATCAATATTCCCAGCCACATCTCCTTTTTTTTTTTTTTTTTTTTTAACTGAAGCACTTGGCTAGTCATGTGCCTTCGGTGAGAGTTTGGGGTGAACAAATATGGGTTGGTTTGGGTTTAGACTAAAATTGGAACCAACCCAATATGATCGGTTTTTTAAAAACAAGAACCGAACCGAACCAAAAAATTTGAAAAACCAATCCAACCCGAACCAAATTTTTTGGTTTGGTTTGGGTTGGTTAAAGGAAATTTCTTTTACGGTAATGAATTTTGTTTATTAAATTTTTTTAAAACTCTTGTATTATATATAATTTCTAACATTTTTAATGTTAATTTTATTATAATACCTAAATTTAGAAATATAGATATCGATTACTTATCTAATACCATTATTCATATCAAATACAAAGTGCAAGAAAAATTTAAAATTAAGACAAATAAGCAATAAGGAATAGTAATCACATACTTGACAAAATTTACTAACTTTCAGATCTAATAATATTGTTCACCAATGTTATTCATGCAATGAAAACTCTACCGACAAAAATATGAAAGATGATGTAATTATAAATTTATAATTGATAAATAATTAAATAATATCAAATTCGTGTATCATGTGAATAAAAGATAAAATAAATAAGAGTACTTGGTAGAGAAGTGCTTGCACGAATTTCGTTTAAATATTTAAATTGTAATGACAAAAATGGACAAAACTTGTTTATCTCTCACTAACAAAGTAGAGGACAAATTTTTCTAAAATATTATCAAAAATAACAAAAGGTTGCCCTCATAAACATAACTAATTAGCAACAAATAACAAATCCAAATATATAAATTCAAATTTTTAGTACATATAGACTACAATTACAAAATAGAGAATAAAAATAAAATACTTAAATTATCCAAAAAAAACATTAAAATAAAATAAAATTTCAAACATGTTCCAAGCTCCCATATTCTAATATATTAATAAAACATAAATATTATATTGAAATCATTGATTTCGCTAACTCGCCATTGAGTTTATTGAGGTATGTTATTTTCCAAACATGTCTACAAAAATAAAAAATTAAGTGTAAACTATGAATTAAATAAATTAAATTGTAATGATTATATAAATATTTAAATATATATATATATATATGGGTTGGTTCCATTTTTTTAAGATTTTAATAAATGAAAACCAAACCAACCTAATATTAATCGATTTTTTATTATGAAGAATCGAACCGAACCGAACCAAGCCAATAAAACTTAAAAATCGATTTTTTTGGATTGGTTTAGGTTGGGTTGGGTGGGTTGGTTTGGTTATGTATTTTTTTGTTCAACCCCTAGTGAGAGTAAAGTGTATTAACTTAAACATTTTAAATACCATTTCCCATTGAAAAAAATATTTGCATCTAGTTGGCCAGTTGTAACCAGCCGCTTTCAGATTTTCATTAATCAATAAAACGCATTATTGTACCATTAATTTTCTGCACAGTGCATGCTAGGAAAAACATGTTACGCTACGCGGGTTTAATTATTGGAAATATTATTAATCAGTGCTTAATTAATGGTAATGTATTAGTACTTTGTGACTTCTTCAGTCAGTTTATGACAAATTTTAATGAAGATGATATTAATGTAATAACAACTAAAATTCGATGTTGATTGTATAATAATCAGGATAAAAGTAAAAGAAAAATAAACATTTTAACTCTTCTTATATCTCTTTTATATTTGTAAAACATTATTGGTTTGCACCAACAACTCCTAATTAAAACAAGTATCCACAGCTAATTATTTCTATCAGACCTATCATATTTTTATATTTTCGCTATATTATTATATTTTTCTTAATAAACCATCTATATATTTATTAAAATTCAAAATAAGTCATCAACCTACACGTGCAAAGCTTAAATTAGGTTAGTTTCCTTTGAAAAACATTATGGCATTTGTTCTTTTAGAAATGTAAATATCATATACATTTTACCCATTTTTACAACAAATTTTTTTTATGTTATGTTGTTAAAATTATTATGTTATGTTGTTAAAATTATTTTAAAAATTTAAAAATTGGTTTATTATTCTATATAATATTAACACATAGCACAATATAAATAAAAGATATTGAGAATTTTCATTATTCTCAAAGTAAGTAATGATATGATATTCCAAGCTAATCAAATGTAAGATCAATATAAATATTTTTTTGAAAAATAACATTAAAGTGGATAAATCCTTTGATAAGTTCTTGGTTGCAATAGCTCTTGGACAAGTCCGCTCAAGGCTTCCTTGAGTTGCCTCGCCTTCGACCTCGTGATTGGCCCGCTCGGGATGCGAAGTGGTGGTAGCGCCAAGCGATTCGTATCAGCACTATCCATCAATTCCAATATCACACTCATCACCTGTTAATCCAATACCTGTACAACAGCAACCTACCTACCCGAGTGCTCCACAAGCTCAACAACCTACCTATCACTCACAAGTGACTCAATCATTTTCCCCATTGACCACTCAACCTTCAACTGCCTTCTATGCTAACTCGAATTCAGTAGGTGATCCAACATGGTTCTCTGATAGTGGTGCCACTCATCATGTCACTGCTGATCCATTAAATTTGGCTATAAAATCTGAGTTTGCAGGTAATGAGCAACTTCAAGTAGGTAATGGATCTGAACTGCAAATTGCCAATATTGGTATGTCTTCTGTCTCTCCTGCTCATAATAGCACAAAGCAATTTCTTTTATCAAATATATTGCATGTGCCGTCTATTACCAAGAATCTCCTTAGTGTTGCTCAATTTACGAAGGACAACAATATGCTCATGGAATTCCATGCTGATTGTGTATTTGTGAAGGACAAAACCACAGGGCAGAAACTAATGCAAGGGAAACTCAGTAATGGATTGTATGCACTTGATCTAACTATCAATAAAAGGCTTCCCCCTATCAGATGCACTGAACATCTCCCTCAAAGTTTGCTTAGTGAAGTTAGTAAAGATGATGTTAACAACTCCAACTTGATACTATGGCACAACAGATTGGGCCATACATCTGTTCAAACCACTAAAACAATCATGAATGCTTGTAATATCAAATGTTCTAGCTTGTCTCATATTCCATTTGTATGTAGTGCTTGCCATTTATACAAAAATCACAAACTGCCGTTTATTTCTGTATTGAATAAAGCTGCAGCACCTTTGGATGTTGTTCACTCTGATGTATGGGATCCCTCCCCTATGTTATCTAGTCTTGGATTCAGATGGTATGTACAGTTTACTGATGAATTTACTCGGTTTAGTTGGATCTATTTCTTGAGAAACAAATCTGATTGTAGACAAGCTTTCTTACTTTTTAAAACCAAAGCTGAGTTATTAACTGACAAACATATTAAAGTACTACAAACTGATGGTGGTGGAGAGTATGATAGTTTAAATGGTGCACTTAGTGTTGCTGGAATCACCAGGCACATTTCTTGCCCTCACACCCCAGAACAAAACGGGTTGGCAGAGAGACGTCACAAACAGATTGTTGAAATGGGGTTAAGTATGCTAGCCAGTGCTTCCATGCCATTAAAATACTGGGATGAAGCGTTTTATGCAGCCACCTTTGTGACTAACAGATTACCCAGTTCTGTGTTAGGAGGACAAAGTCCTCTTGAAATGTTGTTTTCTATCAAACCCGATTACTCATTTCTTAAGGTTTTTGGGTGCAAATGCTTTCCTCTTACCAAACCATTTAATCAACACAAGTTTGATTTCAAATCCAAACCTTGCACATTTGTTGGTTATAGTCCTTGTCATAAAGGATACAAATGTCTCTCTCCTGAAGGTAAGATCATCATTTCCAGACATGTTTACTTTGATGAATTTAGCTTTCCATTTGCCTCTCAGTCATCTGTCATATCAGACCTTCAATCTATTAAAGTGACCTTACCCACCGTTTCTACAGCTCCTATTCATCTTTATTCTCACCCAACTGCTGAGTCTGATCCTTTGCATACATCACATGTATCACAATCTAGTTCTTCCTCTGATACTACACCACAAAGTCACAGTCTCATCAATGACTTCTCTAACCATTCTTCTTCTCCCATCATACCCAATTCAAGTCAAACTTCTCAGCCATCTCATATCTCACCTAAACCACTTGAAAACACTCATCACATGGTTACTCGAGCTAAAGCTGGCATTTTCAAACCCAAAGCCTATATGACAAAAAAAAATTAAATTAAATAAATTTAACTTCAAGCTCCCATATTTAATATTTAATAAAACATAAATATTATATTGAAATCATTGATTTCGCTAACTCGCCATTGAGTTTATTGAGGTATGTTATTTTCCAAACATGTCTACAAAAATAAAAAATTAAGTGTAAACTATGAATTAAATAAATTAAATTGTAATGATTATATAAATATTTAAATATATATATATATATATGGGTTGGTTCCATTTTTTTAAGATTTTAATAAATGAAAACCAAACCAACCTAATATTAATCGATTTTTTATTATGAAGAATCGAACCGAACCGAACCAAGCCAATAAAACTTAAAAATCGATTTTTTTGGATTGGTTTAGGTTGGGTTGGGTGGGTTGGTTTGGTTATGTATTTTTTTGTTCAACCCCTAGTGAGAGTAAAGTGTATTAACTTAAACATTTTAAATACCATTTCCCATTGAAAAAAATATTTGCATCTAGTTGGCCAGTTGTAACCAGCCGCTTTCAGATTTTCATTAATCAATAAAACGCATTATTGTACCATTAATTTTCTGCACAGTGCATGCTAGGAAAAACATGTTACGCTACGCGGGTTTAATTATTGGAAATATTATTAATCAGTGCTTAATTAATGGTAATGTATTAGTACTTTGTGACTTCTTCAGTCAGTTTATGACAAATTTTAATGAAGATGATATTAATGTAATAACAACTAAAATTCGATGTTGATTGTATAATAATCAGGATAAAAGTAAAAGAAAAATAAACATTTTAACTCTTCTTATATCTCTTTTATATTTGTAAAACATTATTGGTTTGCACCAACAACTCCTAATTAAAACAAGTATCCACAGCTAATTATTTCTATCAGACCTATCATATTTTTATATTTTCGCTATATTATTATATTTTTCTTAATAAACCATCTATATATTTATTAAAATTCAAAATAAGTCATCAACCTACACGTGCAAAGCTTAAATTAGGTTAGTTTCCTTTGAAAAACATTATGGCATTTGTTCTTTTAGAAATGTAAATATCATATACATTTTACCCATTTTTACAACAAATTTTTTTTATGTTATGTTGTTAAAATTATTATGTTATGTTGTTAAAATTATTTTAAAAATTTAAAAATTGGTTTATTATTCTATATAATATTAACACATAGCACAATATAAATAAAAGATATTGAGAATTTTCATTATTCTCAAAGTAAGTAATGATATGATATTCCAAGCTAATCAAATGTAAGATCAATATAAATATTTTTTTGAAAAATACAACTATTTAATGCTTGATAAATAAAGTAATCAATAAAATTAGCATGCAGTATACCAAGAATAATGAATAATACTTCCAAAGATATTGGTATATAAATAGCCTAATAGGTATAAATTTGTATTACCTTAATATTTTTTTGGTATTTTTTTTGGCAATAGGGAAAAATTATGGTATTTGTTGACTACCATAAAATATAAGATGAATTTTTTTTTATTATTATAGTAAACTTGATAACCAATCCTTACAAAATTAATCTGAGATATATCATAAAAAATAACATCCCAAACACCAGAAGAAGCATCTCAATCCCAAAAACTAAAATCAAATAACTCCATAGCTAACACAGCCAATTTATGAGCTACCATATTAGCTTCTCTAAATTGATTATATGAATTAATACTATTCAAAAGACATTTACATTCATTTACCAGAATACAATCAAAGTCAATTTCAAAATTCACCTCTATAAACCCATCTTAATTGATAGCTAAATATAACGCTTGTAATTCAACAGAAAGAACAAATAAAACAAAAACCTTTTAAGAGTAGCTATCCCAAGCACCAAATGCCCACAATTATGTCTAAAAACCACGCCCAAACCACCAAAAGAAACTTTCACAGCAACATCTATATTTGCCTTCAATTTTCTAATAGGAGGTTGTTTCCATCTCAACAAATTTTTATTCACAACCCTAGTAATCACACTATTACCAAACCTCGCATTAAAAAACTCTGAAATTCCAACAGCAGCATATTCACCCACTCAAGTAGATTAGAGGCCATTATTCCAAGCTTACCCTTTAAAACCTCATTTATGTTGTGCCATATAGCTAACCAAAGTGAACAACTTCCAAAACAAAAAAAATGATATCTAAACGTAATAAAAACATCTGCAAAAAAAAAAAAAAACATTTATTTTATCCACCAAGCTAAACCCAAATATGGACTCCTTCCAAATCTTCTTAACAATCACACACCTTCATATACAGTGTTGCAAGTGAGAAATCATGTCAAAATTTTTAATCTCAACTTATTAGAAGCTCATGGAATTCCATGCTGATTGTGTATTTGTGAAGGACAAAACCACAGGGCAGAAACTAATGCAAGGGAAACTCAGTAATGGATTGTATGCACTTGATCTAACTATCAATAAAAGGCTTCCCCCTATCAGATGCACTGAACATCTCCCTCAAAGTTTGCTTAGTGAAGTTAGTAAAGATGATGTTAACAACTCCAACTTGATACTATGGCACAACAGATTGGGCCATACATCTGTTCAAACCACTAAAACAATCATGAATGCTTGTAATATCAAATGTTCTAGCTTGTCTCATATTCCATTTGTATGTAGTGCTTGCCATTTATACAAAAATCACAAACTGCCGTTTATTTCTGTATTGAATAAAGCTGCAGCACCTTTGGATGTTGTTCACTCTGATGTATGGGATCCCTCCCCTATGTTATCTAGTCTTGGATTCAGATGGTATGTACAGTTTACTGATGAATTTACTCGGTTTAGTTGGATCTATTTCTTGAGAAACAAATCTGATTGTAGACAAGCTTTCTTACTTTTTAAAACCAAAGCTGAGTTATTAACTGACAAACATATTAAAGTACTACAAACTGATGGTGGTGGAGAGTATGATAGTTTAAATGGTGCACTTAGTGTTGCTGGAATCACCAGGCACATTTCTTGCCCTCACACCCCAGAACAAAACGGGTTGGCAGAGAGACGTCACAAACAGATTGTTGAAATGGGGTTAAGTATGCTAGCCAGTGCTTCCATGCCATTAAAATACTGGGATGAAGCGTTTTATGCAGCCACCTTTGTGACTAACAGATTACCCAGTTCTGTGTTAGGAGGACAAAGTCCTCTTGAAATGTTGTTTTCTATCAAACCCGATTACTCATTTCTTAAGGTTTTTGGGTGCAAATGCTTTCCTCTTACCAAACCATTTAATCAACACAAGTTTGATTTCAAATCCAAACCTTGCACATTTGTTGGTTATAGTCCTTGTCATAAAGGATACAAATGTCTCTCTCCTGAAGGTAAGATCATCATTTCCAGACATGTTTACTTTGATGAATTTAGCTTTCCATTTGCCTCTCAGTCATCTGTCATATCAGACCTTCAATCTATTAAAGTGACCTTACCCACCGTTTCTACAGCTCCTATTCATCTTTATTCTCACCCAACTGCTGAGTCTGATCCTTTGCATACATCACATGTATCACAATCTAGTTCTTCCTCTGATACTACACCACAAAGTCACAGTCTCATCAATGACTTCTCTAACCATTCTTCTTCTCCCATCATACCCAATTCAAGTCAAACTTCTCAGCCATCTCATATCTCACCTAAACCACTTGAAAACACTCATCACATGGTTACTCGAGCTAAAGCTGGCATTTTCAAACCCAAAGCCTATATGACTTCTCACAATGTCACCTTACCAAAAACTGTCAAACAAGCCTTAGCAGATGATGGCTGGTTTAAGTCTATGAAAGAGGAATATGATGCACTCATACGAAATAATACCTGGGAGTTGGTTCCTTGTCCCACGAACAAAAAGATAATTGACAACAAATGGTTATTCAGAATCAAGGAACTGGCTGATGGTTCATTGGAAAAGCTTAAATCTCGATTGGTAGCTAAAGGCTATCTGCAGGTGGCTGGTTGTGATTATGTGGAGACTTTTAGCCCAGTTGTGAAGCATGCTACAGTTAGAATCATTATGTCTATTGCTCTGAGTTCTGGCTGGCCACTTAGACAGTTGGACATAAATAATGCTTTTTTGAATGGCACACTTCAGGAGGATGTGTTCATGAGGCAGCCCACTGGTTTTATTGATAAAGATCATCCTGATTTTGTATGTCACTTAAAGAAATCATTGTATGGCTTGAAACAGGCTCCAAGGGCTTGGTTTGACACTCTTTCTAATGCTCTTGTACTGTTGGGTTTCACTAGAACAAAGTCTGATGATTCTCTTTTCGTGCAAATCTGCAAAGACTACAGAATTTATGTAATTGTGTATGTGGACGACATGATTATTACTGGATCTAACTTAATCAAAGTCAATGAGTTTGTTGCACTTCTTCATGCACGTTTTGCTTTGAAGGACATGGGCATCCTACATTACTTCTTGGGTATTGAGGTCTCTCAGCTAGCAAATGGCCATTTACTTCTCAAACAGTATAAGTATGTCAGCAATCTTCTATCCAAAACTCATATGACTCACGCAAAACCTGCAGTCACTCCCATGATTTCTAGCTCAGCTCTGCGTGCTGATGTAGGTGATGATTGCTGTGATCCTGTTCTATATAGAAGTACTGTAGGTGCATTGCAATATGTCACCATAACTCGACCCGACATTGCATTTTCTGTCAACAAAGTATGTCAATATATGAGTCAGCCCAAGGACACTCATTGGAGAGCTGTGAAGAGAATTCTTAGATATTTGAAAGGCACACTCGATTATGGTCTCAATTTCAAACCTTCCACAAGTTTACAGATCAATGGGTTTGCAGACTCAGATTGGGGTTCTTGTCTGGATACCAGATGCTCAACCTTAGGCATATGTATCTTTCTAGGTGCTAATCCAATCATTTGGTCTGCTAAAAAGCAACCCACGATTTCCAGATCCAGCACAGAAGCTGAGTATCGTTGTCTTGCCAGTGCAACAGTGGAGGTTGTATGGCTACAGACTTTACTTCTTAAAATGCAAATTCAAGTTCCCAATACGCAATTTTTTTCAGTTATCTGGTAAATGATTATGCTTAAGTTGCTTAAAATCTATTTTAAAAATCTTAAAAATCCTGGTTTATTATTCTATATAATATTAACACATAAGCACAATATAAATAAGATATTGAGAATTGTTCACTTATTCTGCAAAGTAAGTACATGATATGATATTCCAAGCTAATCAAATGTAAGATCAATACTAAATATTTTTTTGAAAAATACAACTATGTTAATCCTTCATAAATAAAGTAATCAATAAAACTTAGCATGCAGTATACCAAGAATAACTGAATACCACTACTCTCCAAAGATATCTGGTATATAAATAGCTTCTAATAGGAACCAAACTTGTGTCACCTGAAGTATTTTTTTGGTATTTTTTTTGGCAAGAGGGAAAAATTATGGTATTTGTTGACTACCATAAAATATAAGATGAATTGTTTTTATTATTATAGTAAACTTGATAACCAATCCTTACAAAATTAATCTGAGATATATCATAAAAAATAACATCCAAACACCAGAAGAAGCATCTCAATCCCAAAAACTAAAATCAAATAACTCCATAGCTAACACAGCCAATTTATGAGCTACCATATTAGCTTCTCTAAATTGATTATATGAATTAATACTATTCAAAAGACATTTACATTCATTTACCAGAATACAATCAAAGTCAATTTCAAAATTCACCTCTACAGACCCAGCTGAATTGATAGCTAAATATAACGCTTGTAATTCAACAGAAAGAACAAATAAAACAAAAACCTTTTAAGAGTAGCTATCCCAAGCACCAAATGCCCACAATTATGCTCTATAAAACCACGCCCAAACCACCAAAAGAAACTTTCACAGCAACATCTATATTTGCCTTCAGATTTTCTAATAGGAGGTTGTTTCCATCTCAACAAATTTTTATTCACATACCCTAGTAATCACACTATTACCAAACCTCGCATTAAAAAACTCTGAAATTCCAACAGCAGCATATTCACCCACTCAAGTAGATTAGAGGCCATTATTCCAAGCTTACCCTTTAAAACCTCATATTATGTTGTGCCATATAGCTAACCAAAGTGAACAACTTCCAAAACGATAAAACAATGAAACTCTAAACGTAATAAAAACATCAGCAAAGAAAAAAACAACATTTATTTTATCCACCAAGCTAAACCCAAATATGGACTCCTTCCAAATCTTCTTAACAATCACACACCTTCATATACAGTGTTGCAAGTCATCACAACCATCGTTGCACAGGGGACACCACATAACCTGCACAACCTTCTTAGTAGAAAGCTTATACATATTATGAATGAGAATATGGCACGCCCTCTATAGGAAGACTTTGACCTTATTAGGAATGATCAGCAAGAAAATACGCAACCATGCCACCACCTTACTTAATGAGAATTGCTAGCACCCACACCATAGTTACCCTTAACAAAACCCCAACCTAACCTCCTCAACAGCCCAATACGCGCTTCGCACAATAAACACACCATCATTGGTCCCCCAAATCACTCGATCCTCATAAGAACCATTACATAGAGGAACACTCGTAATTCTCACAGTCTCATCCTCTTGAAAATGCTTCGATATAAAGCTGTCATGCCATAAGATTTTTTTTTTTTTTTATAGTAATTAATATAAGATGTTAAGAACACTGATTTATTTATTTCTCCACACACTATCTCACTTTTTTATTGACATGTATTAGTGAACTTTTTCAAATGCATTTTTAATTTTAAAAAGACCCATGTTAATAAAAAAAAGAAGAAGAAGAAGTTAAAAAGTGCATTAAGAAATATTGTTAGCATTAAAAGAATATAAGACTGTTTTTTTTTTATTATTATCAATTGTTCCTTTTTAAAATTATTAATAATAAAAACATTCTCTTTTCATAATTGTCAATAAAATATCAAACAAAATTATTATTAAATAAATATATAGAGAAATTATATATATATATATATATATATATTAATAATAGATCTACTAAAAATTCAAATTGTAAAACAAAATTTATTATATAAATAGAACACATAAAAAATAAAAATATATTATTCATCTTTAAATAAATATAAAATTATCAAATAAATTTAACTTACATTAATATTTATTAAAGAAATATAAATTACCCAACAAAATGTATCAAAGAAATAGAAAAATATAAATTGTCAAACAAAAATTATCACACAATTGTCAAACTCTCTTTTATATACTAGTTTTGGGGCACGTGCCTCTTATATATATATATATATATATATATATATACATATATATATATTCACACAATTATTATTGAAACTCGAATCACAAATTTTTTATATTTTCAAGTGGAGATTTCTATCATATTTTTTTTAAAATACAAGAGATTATACAAAATAAATTAAAAATATTAAAAAATATATTCTTATCTAAATTGTTCAATTTTTTATGTTAAATAAGTTCTACTATTCGACAAACTATTTCTAATATAGATAATTTCATTAAAAAAAATTAAACAGTTATATATCATTTCAAATTAAAAAATACAAAAAATCTTGAACTTAATACTCATATATATACCTTATTTTTAATGTGACAAAGAATGGTCTTAATAAAAGATAGTGCTTTATTTTTTTGGGTCAAAGGTAGAAGTCTTATGCAAAGACACGTAAATTTACACTCGTATTAATTATGATGAGACAAATGGTCAAGAAATTTTAAAAATGAAAAAAAGTTATTCACTTTTAAAGAATTTTTTTTAAAAAAAATTAATATTATAATTAATATGGGTACAAATATAAGTACAAATTTATGTTATCTATACATTTTTTTGGTAGAAAATGAACAAATGCAGTCATATCTAGAAAACAAATAAAGCTCATAAGGTCTGATATTATTTTATTATACAATTAGAAATATATCATTTAATATCAACTCCAAAAAAACATTATCAAATAAAATAAAAACAATATAAAAAAATTATTAAAAAAAATAAAAAATTAGAAAATAAAAAAGTTAAATACAATTTTTTTTTCCTTCTATGAGAATTTTTGAACATCAACTTCTAAATAATTTTATCAAATGAAAAAAATCTCAAACAAAATAAAATCAAATAAATGCTATTTATATGGAAGATAATTTGCCTTTATATATATATATATATATAAAGAAAAATGGATTAAATCTGTTTTTTAAAATTTGGAAAAATTAATTTTAACATAATATGATAATTCATGTATTAGAATGTTATTAAATCATCGTTAATAAATGATCTTATAATTATTTCAATATTATATATTTTAAATTTTAAATTTAATTCAAAATTATTTTATTCATACAAAAACTTGATGTAATAATAATTTTATAATGTAATGATGTCAGGTTCTTATGTGCATTAAAAAAAAAAAAATGCTCAAATGGCAACACCCAAAAATTTGCATTTTAATGCCGATCACCCATAAACAAATAAAAAGTTGCATTTTAGGGATGATTACCAATGAGTAAGTGCCTATGCATATACATACATTTTTGAAATATTATTATACAACATTAAAAGACATGAAAATAATAATGATATCTTTCAAAAAAATAAAAATAAAAATATAAGAGTATCGATATTATTAAAAGACAACAACAAAACTTCGTTTCTATCTATATTGTCGAATTTCGACCACTCTGTGTCTCCGTCCCTTTGTCACATGCTTTCAATTAAACCCATTAAACAATTTTGTTTTTCTTGCAACCTCTGGATATGAAAAGTTGGGGTGATAATCGTGTCATATTAGTTAAGTTTGTGTCGTATTATTTATATTTGTATCGTATTTGTTTTGTATTATTCATGTAAAATTTTTGTGTTAGTTATTACATTAAAAAATTCACTCGACTTTTTTTTGTGTTACTTATTTATAATAGTAAGAAATAATAAGACTTTTAAAAATATGAAAAAATTATTATCAATTCTTACAAAAAAAATTTGTATTATATCGTATTTAGATCATGTTAAAAATTATCATCCCTATAAAAAGTACACGAAGCACTATAGCCGTTTGATTCTCCCCAAAAAGTTGAAAGAACACCCCCAAACCATTTTCTACATGAAGAATGTTTAATTGAACGTAAATTTTAAAATAATTTAAAAATGAAGATATTATTTATTTAAAAAAAATTATTATATATCACATTATCGGTATGTTTGTTATACGATACTAAAAATCATCACTATATAATTTTTAAACAATTATGCATTTGATTGTAAAATTAAATTGTATCGTACAATATAAAAATAGTAAAATTATAAGAAAATTTTGTACGATCAAAATATATGAGTCTAAACCGTATTGGATCCTTAACTTAGTCAAGTTTTAATTATAAAATTAGGGGTCTTAATTTTTTATTTCATTTCAAATTAAAAATAATATTTTTATTTTTAAAAATGTAATAAAAATAAATTAAATATTAATTTTAATAAATTTTATAAAAAATTATTTAAATATAAATTATATTATTAAAATATTTATAATCAATTTTATTCGATTATAATATAAAATTTATCATCAAATATAATTTAATTATAATAAAATTTAATTTAATATAATTATATTTATTTTATATGTAATAAATATGTTATATAATTAACATGGGTGACGTAACATTTCTATTTTTACTATAAATTGGAGCATGTTTTTAAGGTCCAGTTCTTAGCATGAGAAAAAGCAAACTTGTTAACCATTTTCTATATTTGTCAAACTCTAATTCATCCCATTTCTTCCCCAATTTTGTCTTCCGCTAGTTGGAATTCCATTCAGCTCCATAAAGCCAATTTTTCTTTCAGGTGGGATTGAAAGCCCTAGTTACGTTTTCTTGTTGTTGCAATAATTTTTTTTTTTTTTTAGTACTGGGTTGCTCTCTCCTCTCAAAGGGGATTTTCTAAGCCTTTTGTCTCTGGGCAAGGTTTTGATATCCTCTCTATTTGTTTCTTTTCCCTTTCTTTTTGTGCTAATTTTCCATTCCAAGCCTTAATCAAAACTTTAAGGCAGAGTATATGGAGGGTGGTACAAACCCATTATTCTCATCAATATTTTGCCTTCATTTTCAAACCACAAATCCATAATTTTTACATTTTCTTCCTTTTAGTTGGTGGTTAAAGAAGGCAATCAGGAAAATGGAAAAGAAGGGGACTATATTAATGCAAAGGTATGAGATTGGAAGGTTACTTGGTCAAGGGACATTTGCTAAGGTCTATAGGGCAAGAAATTTGAAGACTAACGAAAGTGTTGCCATTAAAATGATTGACAAAGAAAAGGTATTAAAGGTTGGTTTGATTGACCAAATCAAGAGGGAAATTTCGGTCATGCGTCTCGTTCAGCACCCAAATGTTGTTCAGCTTTATGAAGTTATGGCAAGCAAGACCAAGATCTATTTTGTTATGGAATATGTTAGGGGTGGTGAGCTTTTCAACAAAATTGCAAAAGGTAAGCTGAATGAAGATTTGGGTAGAAAGTATTTTCAACAGTTAATTGCTGCAGTTGATTATTGTCATAGCAGAGGAGTTTTTCACCGAGATCTGAAGCCGGAAAATCTGCTTGTTGATGAGAATGGTAACCTCAAAGTTTCGGATTTCGGGTTAAGTGCATTGTGGGATTGTAGGAGACAAGATGGTCTCCTTCACACAACATGTGGAACACCTGCTTATGTAGCACCAGAAGTGATTAGTAAAAAAGGTTATGATGGAGCCAAGGCTGATATTTGGTCATGTGGTGTTGTTCTTTATGTTCTTTTAGCTGGTCATCTTCCATTTAATGATCCAAATCTTGTAAAAATGTATAAGAAGATTAGTAAAGGAGATTTCAAATGTCCACAATGGTTTCCTTCTGAGGTACGCAAACTTCTTTCAAAAATTCTTGATCCGAATCCAAATACAAGAATTAAAGTGGCTAAAATCATGGACAATTCATGGTTTATAAAAGGATTTAAGCCAATTGAAACTCCTACATCACCTTCCAACAAGAACAAGTTGATAAGCGATGTTCATGCTGCATTTGCTACATCGGATTGCGAAGAAAGGGCAAAAGCAGAAGCTGAATGCAGCAGCACAATGAAGCCAAGTAACATGAATGCCTTTGATATCATCTCATCTCTCTCAGATGGGTTTGATCTATCACCTTTGTTTGAGAAAGATGTGAATGAACGACCTCAAACTAGATTCACTACTACAAAACCGGCCTCAACAATCGTATCAAAATTTGAAGAGATAGCGGGGATAAAACGGAAATTTAGGTGCATGAAGAAAGATGGGACATTGAAATTGCAGGGCAGTAAAGAAGGAAGAAAAGGGCAACTTGCTATAGATGCTGAGATTTTTGAGGTCACACCTGCTTTTTATGTCGTGGAGATGAAAAAAACTTCTGGGGACACATTAGAGTACAGAGAGTTTTATAATCAGGACTTAAAGCCTTCTCTTAAGGACATTGTATGGACTTGGCAAGGAGGTGAGCAACAAGAAAAACAACAGGTCAATTGATTCTTAACTAGGAAATCACTTTCTATCATTAGCTTTCTGCTTTACCCTATTTACCTAACTTTCTTTAGTTTCTACCTTCTTTGAATCTATTCTGTACATTTTTTATATTTCTCTAGTTGATATGTAATTTGTAAAGAGCTATGCTTATGTTGTAAATTTCCTGCGATAACGATTGTTATAAATATGGAGATTTACACGCACAAAAGGAGCCAGGACATACAGTTTAGGGAGCCGGCCTAAATTGATGATCTTGTATCAAAGAAATTTAAGTAGCGTTAAAATATACTTTTTAACACTCTCATAGTATTTTGAATAATATTAATATGTGTTTTTTAATTAAAAATTAAATTAAATTTTATAAAATATATAACATTTTTTTAAATAATATTTATATACTTATACACCCACATGCATATATACACCTGGAGTGGTTTGAATTCGCGTCCTCATAATACCCACAAAAAAATATACTATTGCACTTAAAAGAAATTAGTAAAATATATAAATTAATGCATTTTTTCTATTAAAAATAAAGACATATACACACGGACTAAAATTTAGGGACCACATCTTAATATACCTTATAAATTATAGAATTAATAAGGAATTTGAAGGAAAAAAAAATAATAGATTAAAAAAAAAAACGGAGATATGAAAAGGCAAGGGGCCAAGACGTCCTCAAGCACTCGGTCACTATTTACACGTCTATTTATACTCATATCACAACATAAAATCATAGAATGGCCATATTTGGTAGACAACTCTTACACTATTTTGCTAAAATATGTGAAAATTGCATACGTATTCGTAGTTAGGTGTCGTAGTCTCTTGCTGGAGCGATGCCATTTGCTCAAAGTAATGTTGTCTTGCTCTAGCAAACTTTATTCTAAGCTAAAGACACTAGATTTTTAGTGTCTCCATCTCTTGAGCCATAATGTTCTATTGCTTTAAAGAAATTAAAATTGTTCACCAATTCTAAAATTTTCCTTTTAAAATTATGTTATTAGTTATCTATGGCCATTAATTTTGAGATTGTAATCAAGGATTAAAATGCAAATGTTGATGGAACTTTCAAAAATTAAATTATATGAAAATATCAAGAATATTATGATTGTCACTGAAATTTTGAATTAAAAAAAAAAATTAATAAAAACTCTATCAATATTATGGAATTTGTTTGTATAATTTTGTAAAACATCTAAACAATCAATTACTTATATTTTTAAACTAACTTGTTATATAATTCATTTATTTATAAATACATGTAGAGTTAATTTGATTAATAAGTCAATTAGATAATCTAAAAATAGCATAATGATTAATTAAAATATGAAATGATCATTTAAAATACAATTGTAATATTATTATAAATGGATAAACTTTGATGGTACACAATATAATTTAAATTATAAAAAATAAAACTATTGGTAAAATAACAAAGTAAATGTAATAATGAGGTAAAAATGAAAAAATAAAAATATGAACAAAAATATATATATTTATTCAAATAAATAATAATATTGATTGAAGATTGAGAAACTATAAATAAATAAATAAATTTAAAGGTAAATTATTTAAAAAATAAAAAATAAAAGTTTAATATGATAAAATGTTTATTGAAGAATTTCACAATATTTATAGCATTCACAATATTTTGGCAAAAAAACGATATTTGTTAGATATTTGCTGGATAACTACTTTTTGTCGATAATGTTGCGATATTTTCAAAATTTTCTCGAACATTTTTGCCAAATGAGATGTATATCACATATCAATATCGAGGTGTTCAAAATTTTAATAATCTTGACATTATTAACTATATTTTTAAGTGGTTTCATTTTGATGACTTATATTTTTAAAATAATTTAAATTTAATTTTTTTTTATCAAAAATAAAGGATACTAAAATTTTATAATATAGATACTAAAAATGTAATAATATAAGTATTAAATTAAAATCATTTAAAAATATAATCAAATATAAAATAATTTTGTTAAAATATAAATATAAAAAAAATACCGAGCCCTAAAATATTAGATTATAAAACATAAATATCATACGTTATCTTAGTTTTATGGAAAATTTCAAATGGTGAATTGATGACCATCATCAACTTTAATTCATTAAAAAGGAGATTTGTTCTCATAAACGACAACAATAAAAGTATGATATGACTCTTTACTTATATCTTTATTTTTATTCGAAAGTCGAGTTTTTTGTGTGGCTAAGATCTTCGAAAGTCTAGTTATTTCGGCCAAAACTACCTACAAAAATTATGACTAATCGTCATAAATTTTGAACAAAACGTGGAAACTCTCCAGTTATCTACAGATTTACTGATAACCGCTACCACTTACGTTCTTATCATTTTTAACTAACAATCGCTTATTCAGCGCTGGCTTATTGAAGAATGTGAGTTTCTTGATGACGCTCAACACGTTTCGATGTCCTAATGGATTTGCTGTGCTACTGAAAGCAAAAGCTTCTTTAATCAAATTATTACATCAACTCTCCATAAAAAAGGCCCCTTACTTTCGGCCAAAATAGGAATGGCAAAAAAATTATATTTATAATTAAAGCCTTAAAGGAAAGAAAAGGAATCTAAGGGTATGTATATGTTGCACAGGTTGCATGAAAAATTATATGATGTAATTTGATAATTTTAATAAAATATTATAAATATTTATATAAAATAATATTTTTATATATAAGTAAATATATTTATGTCATATAATAAATAAAGAGATTCTTTGTATCATTATATAAAAGTTACATAATGGCAGATATTATCTAACACTCACGTGATTAAATCATTGTTTCAGTTGCAAATACTAGAAGATTCTTCAAGTTTGCAAGCATGTGAATCCTTTTTTGTTTTTATTTTCCCTAATTCTGTATAGCATTGTCTCTCTTGTATTTTGCTTCTTTGACGGAAACATTTGGAACAAAAAATGGTGCGATCATTTTGATTCTTGGGTTAATGCAGAACAACAAAACCGAACCAATTTAATCATCTTCTATAGATATGGTAATATTCTTGATGTATTGTATTTATTAAGTATTGATATTTCTACGGATATTAATATTTTTAGGAAGTATTGCTTTTAATATTTATTTTTATTAGTAAAAAGTATATGCATCGTACATAAATTTTCTTATTTATTTATTTATTGTTAATTTTTACAACATATTTAAAATAAAAAAAAAAATTTATTTCTTATATTTTTAAATTAATTATAAAATAAAATAATATGTAGATATTTTATTAAATATGATAATCATCAAATAATTAAAGTCCTTATGTTGTTATTAAATATAATGTGATCCTTATTTCATTATCATATTTATAATTGTTGTTATTAAATGTAGTAATCATGTGATTATAGCTCTTATTTCATTATCATATTTAGAATCTTTATTTTCTGTGATAATATATCCTTAAAGGCTAATAGCTTAAAATATATCAATAAATTTTCTTAAAAAAATATTAAATGTAAATTAAACTTTTATATATATATATAAAGTGATGATATATATTTATACAACAATTTTTATTACTTGTTACAGTATACGAATTATACTTTATATTTTAATAATTAATTATATTTTTAATGTTATTATTATTGGATAAAGTTATCATTAATAAAATATAATTATGTCAATAATAAAAATAATTATGACATCATCTTATATATATTTTTTATATATTTATTTAAATTTAGAGTTATGACTAATCTTGATTAAAAATAATACTTGTTATAACAGAAAAGAAAAAAGAAAAGAAATGAAACCGACAACATTTTAATTTATAAAATAGCTACATCATTGAAGAAGTTCGAATCTCCTACTTTGTTCCTTCGGTCAGGCCACACCAGAGGAGTATATAGATCATTTTAAATGAAAAATATAATAATAGTTGCTATGAATCATGGCCTGATAAAGCCAACACATGACAGATACAGAAACGAATTGTCTGGAACAACTCAGAACAAGAAGGAGCTAGAAGATTTGTAAATCTACCTGACATTTAACACAAACCTATGTCTGTTATTATTATTTTTTTGGGTCAGGTAAATTTTATGTCTGTATTGGACCATTAAAAAAAAACAGCAGTATGATGTTTCAGGAGATAAAACAAAATGCTTGGAAAATGGTGGAGATTAGAGGAAAATTATAAGATGAATACATAATTAATTGTTTGAGTAGATGATATATTAGATGTTGTGTGTGTAGAATAGATTAAATATAATTATATTAAATTAAATTTTATTAAATTGTATTATAATTAATTTGTACAGTATTTTGTAAAAAATTATATAATATAATTGAATTAGATTGATTATATATATATTTTTTAAAAATAATTTATATTTAAAATAATTTTTATTATAAAATTTATTTAAATTAATATTTAATTCTTTTTATATTTTTATTACTTTTTTAAAAATAAAAAAAATATTATTTTTAATTTGAGATAAAAGAAAAGATTAAGGTATATAATTTTATAATTAAAAATTCAAATAGACTAAGTTAATTGTTCAATACGATTTACACCTACATCTTTTATCGTACAAAATTTTTACATAACCGTACTACTATTTTTATACTGTATGATACGGTCTAATTTTATAACAAAATGAAAGACCATATATAAATTATACAGTTAAAATATTTACACTACTACAAATTTGGCTTTATAGGACGGCCAGTGGCCGTCCTATAAAGTCCCGTCCTAAAAGAATCGAAAAAAATAGGACGTTCACGGAGCGTCTTATAAAAATTTTTTATAGGACGGCCACTGGTCGTCCTATAAAATTCTTTTAAGACGGCCACTGACCGTCTTATAAAATTCTTTTAGGACGGCCATAAAAAAAAAAAAAAAAAAAAAAACCAATTTCTTTTAGGGCGGCCAGTAGCCGTCCTATAAAATTCTTTTAGGACGGCTACTGACCGCCCTAAAAGAAATTGATTTTTTTTTTTTTTTTTTTTTTTTTTTTTTTTTTTTCTGTGTTCGTTCAGTACTGAAATCTATGTATAACACATATATAAATTAATTTTATTCTAGAAACACTATTTCAGAATAAATTTCATTCCAAAAATATCCAAAAAAATTGGTTCAAAAAAAATTGGCGCTTCTTTCAATTTTTCTTTTCCCGCTTTAGTTTTTCAATTCCCTCTTTCTTTTTAGGACTCAACCTGATAATCAAAATTTAACCCATAGATTCACAATAAGAAACTAACAAGCCAACTATCATTAATACTCTCATAACAGAAATGCAAAGAAAATGGCCAAAGATGGACGAAAAAATGGCAAACAAAAATCAAGAAAGGAGAATGATCAGAGTGAGCAAAAGGAAACAAAGAAATCAAATGTCTAACTATTTAAAGAAAAAAATAATTATTAAAGTCGAGCAAAATACAAATATCAACCCAAAGTGGAGAATAAAATAAATAATAAGTGCACAATAAATAATCAAAGCCTTCACATGCTACCAGATCTGCTAGCAAAAATAAATTATTGTTAGTGGTGATATTGAAGGGGATGGGGATAAGGATGAGTATCCTGGTGAGAAAGAGGAGGCGAGGAAGGAGTGGTCAGAAAGAGAAGGAGATGAAAGAGTGGTGAGAAAGAGGAGGAGAGGATGGAGGATGAGGGATTGAAATTTTTTTAACTTAAAATGAGTTAGGTTCACTTGCGAGGAGAAAGATATATAAGTAAAAAAATTACACTCGTTCTTATAAATTCTTTTAGGACGAACACAGAAGAAAAAAAAAAAAAAAAAATTCTTACTGACCGTCCTATAAGAATTTTATAGGACGGCTACTGGCGCCCTAAAAGAAATTTTTTTTTTTTTTTTTTTTTTTTTTTGTGTTTATCCAGTATTGAAACTATATAGGACGGCTAATAGCCGTCTTATATAGTAACATATAGGACGGCTAATAGCCGTCCTAAAAGAATTTTTTTTAAGACGGCTAATAGCCGTCCTATAAAGTTCCGCCTAATTTTTTCCGTAATAGCTGTCCTATATTTCTTATAGGACGGTCATATACTTGAGACCGTCCTATTTGTTTCTCACTCTAAATTATAAGCCGTCCTATATTGTCCAAATTATAGTAGTGTTAATACGGTGTAATAAAAATGCCGTTAAGATTGAGATTAGACTCCCTAAATAAATGTCAAATAATAACTTTTGCAAACATACCCTAATTAGTTTGAAGCTACAATTTGGCATTAATCGTTCTCAATGATGTTTATACCTCTCCCTGTATACGAGTTCAACTGGATTTTCTTTCCCAGGTTTTCCTTGCGGTGGCTATTGGTCCGATAAAACATCAATTTAACAAAATGTGGTAATGAAACAGACTTCTTTATATAAGAGATTGCATGGTAATGCCTTACAACCAACACTTATTAAGAATATGAAATTTTGTAAAAATGAAATAAAAATCGGATATGCCTGATTATAGAGCCAGTAATTTTTGACACAATCTAAGAACTCCACACGACCTACCACAAAATAGTCAAGTTCGAGTTGAACTTATATAGATTTGGTCGTAAATAGGTCGACCGTTTAACCAATTTAAAAAATCAGATCTTAAAGGGTTAATCGGGTAACCTGTAACCCGTATAAGTAACACAAGTAAATAACTAAAATTATTAAGATATGTCAATAATTATTTTGTAAGTTTACACTTTGAAATATTATTGAGATAAGTTTAAATTCATTTCATATTTTTTTTTTATCAATTTATAATAATATATTATTTAGTTTAGTTTTGTATGTTTTTATTATTGATTATTTATTTTAGGCTTAAAACAAGTTTTTACTTACAAAGAATCTATGATATATATTTTTGTTAGACTTTTTTGTTACTATTCGAGACTTTAACATATTGACTTTGATGTATCACAATATTTATGATTATTGATATTATTTTTATTTTATATTAGTTAATATTTGTACATTTTTTGTTAAAATAATGCCTAAATTAATTTAATTTTTGAAATTTAATTAGAATTTATTATGTTAATAGTTTACATAAATATATGTTAATACTCGATATAATATCTCTGATTTTTATTATATTATAAAATATAATATATATTATTTAATATATTTAAACGTGTTAAATGAGTCAACCCATTTATTAAACAAGTTGTGTTAAAATTGTACTTTCTGACCTGTTTAATAAATGATTGAATCAGAATCAAGCTTACATAAATCAAATCAAAATGAGTCAACCCAAACTCGATACAATTCACCTATTTGGCAGCCCTACCTAATTACCATAAAGCATAAAGTTGGGGGAAGAAGCAACATCATGAATGTAATACTTCAAACAAGTCAAGATAATTATGAGAAGTATTCACAAAAAAACACTAATACCATATTCCCATGAGAATTCAACGCAGTGAGGACTTAATATTCCCTTAAATATTCCCAAGTTTCATACTTAAACGACTTCGTCATAAACATGTCAAAATTGTCTCTTATTAAGCTTCATAGTTCAATCACATAACCTTCTTTCATTTTTAAATTTTCTTCATCATAATTTTTTAACCTAGGCTTAGCCTTACCTTTTTTTTTTTTTCAAGAATAGAAAAACTTTATTAACAATCTTTATCAAGCACCACCTGCACATATGTAGGAAGCTTAAATAAGGAACAAACTTTCCTCCCCTCTCTCTTACAAAACTTGGCAAAAGAATCAGCCACTCTATTCCCCTCCCTTCTAACCCAATGCACTTCATACATAGGCAAGAGAGAGACAAAAAACATTGAATATCCTGTAAAACAGGTACTACCCTCCAATTCCCAACAGGTATTATCTCAGCTATCCAGCTAGCAACCAACAGAGAATCAGTCTTAAAAACTACTCTTTCCCACCCCTTCAATCTTGCTAAATCCACTGCCTTCAGCATAGCTACCAACTCCAAGTGTTCAATAGACATATTTGCCACATAATCCCCAAAAACATCCAACAAAACACCATCTGCATCACAGACTACAACACCATAACCACCCCTCCTCCGACCTTTATCCAAGGCTCCATCAGAATTAATCTTAACAAAGTCCATGCCAAGAGGATGCCAAGGAACATACTCCCTATGATCATCACGCCCACCTCCACACTTCTCATTAGCCTCTACATATTCATTTGCTAGTTTTCGAGCACTAGCTGTCACCTTAACTGAGTCAGAGGGTTGTTCACCAAACACACATTGGTTCTTAGCTAACCAAATAGACCACAACATGTAGTAGACAACAACAGCAACTCTATCATCCCCATCAAGGTTAAGATGAGAATTAAAAGCAGCATTCAACCCATACCCACCTTTATTCTCATGCAACCTATGATAGCATGTCAACACAGTTAACTTCCCTTTCTTGTTTTATACCACTTTATCACAGTCACCAACCACAGACGAGGGAATTTTCAAGATAAAATCCATTATCCAGGGTGGAAATAAATTGCTAATGATATCCATATTCCAAAACCTACAATCAACATCAATCAAATAAGAAACAAAAGTAAAACCATCAACTCTATATTCAACAAGAATCCCCACATCAGGCAAACAAAAATCATTACAAATGTCAACACGTCTACCATTCCCTATCAGCCAAACACACCCATCTTTGACCTTACAGAGACTTTTCCAAGACCAAGAGCCTCTACATGAACCCTTTGTATGAAAGAAATCCACATATAGAAAATATATGCTCTTTTTAGCACCTTGGCACACAATGTACTGGGCCTACAAATAAAATTCCAAGCCTATATAGCCAACATAGCAAGGTTAAACAATTCCATATCCCGAAAGCCAAGTCCTCCCATATCCTTCCTCCTCATCAATCTATCCTTAGAGCACCAATGGATACCCTTACCCTCCTCAGTTCCTGCTCACCAAAAATGCACCATCATAGCCATCAATCTATTGCAAACCTTCCTAGGAAGCTTAAAGACACTCATCAAATAATTAGACAGAGCCTGAGCCACTGTCTTCGACATAAGCTCTCTCCCACTAATAGATAACTGCTTAGCCTTCCCTTCATAAATCTTTCTCTCCAATCTTTCTTGCAAAAGACCATACAAACTAGCCTTAAAGGCACCCTAGTTAGTAGGCAAACCCAAGTAATTACCCACGTGCTGCACTAAAACTACTTGCATAAGATCAGCAAGCATATTGTGATCCTCAATGGCCAAATTCCTACTAAACAACACGTTACTTTTAGTATAATTGACCAAATGACCAATTGCCTAGAAGCTCCATAGTATCTACTAATACACTCCCTCCATCGACACCTCACAATTACCCACATTAGCCTCCCCAATAAACAAGGAATCATAAGTATAAAAAAAAGCTAGTCAAAGTAGGACTAGTTCTTTTGATAGTTAAACCCTTAAACCTCCCATCATCCAACTCCTTTTTAATTCTCTTAATCAACACATCCATCACCAGGATAAAAAGAGATGAAAACAAAGGATCCCCTGCCTTAAACCTCTCTGCGGTTTGAACACCTCTAGAGGAGAAACATTTAGTAAAACACAATAAGAGACAGAAGTGACACATGTCATTATCCTCTGAATCCAATTCTCACTGAAACCAAGCTTCTTCAACAAAGCATCTAAGAACTCCCACTCAACTCTATCATATGCTTTAGCCATGTCAGTTTTAAGAGCAAAGAACCATTTATTACCCTTCTTCAAAGACTTCAAGTAATAAAACACCTCTTAGGCAATCATGATATTATTGTGAATAACACTATCCCCACAAAAGCACCTTGTTATTCAGAAACTAATTGACCCATATAAGGCCTTATAGCCTATTCACCAAGACTTTGACACAATTGTAAGTGAAATTACAAAGAGCTATAGGCTGAAATTGAGCTGGAACTTAAGTTGCATAACCTTAGGGACTAAAGCAATAAAGGTCTCACAAACAGATTTTGGCAAGAAACCATTGTGAAGAAGTTCCTAACAGCATGCACCATGTCCTGACTCACCCATCCCCAATGCTTTTGAAAGAAAGATCCTGAGAGTCCATAAGGTCAGGGGCTTTGAAGGCACCCAACCCAAATATTGCTTTCCTCACCTCCTCATAAGACACTTCCTTAAGAAGCTCAACATTCATCTCATCAGAAACAACTGGATGAATCACATCCAAGCAACTATCAATGCCCACACATCCATCGAAGCTACAGATACTCTTGAAGTGCTGTGTTAACAACTCAACTACCTTATCCGATTCCTCTTGCCATACCCCCTGACCATCCTTAAGCTTAATCACTCTATTAGAAAGCCTCTTTTGCAACACAGTTCTGTGAAAAACCTAGTGTTCTTATCCCCTAGCTTTAACCATTTTAGCCTAGATCTTTGAACCCAATATATCTCCTCCTTTCTTCTCAAATAATCAATCTCCTTCTGAATTTCTTTCAACTGCTCCCATGAAAGGTTCCCAAAACTCTCCCTTTCAGCAAGCTTCTTAACCAAGTCTCTAATAACCAATTGAGGGCTACCCCTTAACTTGCTGCTCCAACACTACAGCCTTCTCCTACAAACACCCATATCATCCCTCACCCACCGTCCACCACTTCTTCATAGTCCTCCTTTTCTTGCCATTTAACCTCATATTTAATTCAATTCCAGCCCTTCACCAAATCAACATTCAAGCTCAAAACTACCATATTATTATCAGAGCTAGTCACAGGAGGGGCAAAAATTTCAAGATTAGGAAACTTAGCAAGAGTACAGTCATTAACAAGGACTCTATCCAACCTTTCTTGGATTAATTTCTTAGGGCACTGACTATTCCTCCAAGTGAAGAAACTATTGCGTGCTTTAACATCCATTACTTCACAATTGTTAACAAAAGTCTAAACTTGCTTGCATGAGAATGATCAATTCTTACTTGATCGTCCTTGTGACCATATATAAAAGCACCCGTACACAATCTCTAAATCAATAGTATTCTCATTACTGAACACACTCGTAATCTGAACAGCTTCACTCCACATAACCACCATACCCCTAGCACACCCTTGTTGGATTAACAATGTGATGTTGATCATACCCCAACCTCTTACAAAGCTGAGCCACCTTCCTTTTCCTAGCCTTCGTTTCCAGAAGACATATCATAAAAGGATTAAAATCGATACACACAGCTTTTAGCGATCGAAATGTCTCCCCCTTACCAATACCACGACAATTCCAAACTATCACACTCATTGTAAAACACACCAGATAAATCATATATACAATATAAAAGGAAATAGATTCACAGAAACAGCAAGAGGACTAGCACAAAGCTAGAGAAACAAGTCCATAGAGGAACCTCTCGACGATCAAAACTCAGAAAAATGAAACTGACAAAGATAGAGAGTAATCAAAGCAAACACATAGATGTTGAAGAGAGTACCAACAATGGAGGACGAACCAGCAATGCTAACCTCTTGTCCATTTCCTTATCAAGATAGAGGAGGCTCAACACAAACCCTAGGAAAAGATAGTTAAAGGCACGACAAATTGTTGATGCAGTGGAGGAGATCCAAATAAAGCAACAAATTATAGATGCAAATTAGTGCAAGGAAGCCTTAGGGAGACAACACTGGAGAAAATCAACCAGTCAAGCAAGATGAAGATGGTGCAGATCAAACCCTAGGATCAACCTTACCCTTACTTTTTGATTATTGAAATAATCACAAATTAATTTTGTTCCAACAAAACACGGCCAAAAACTGGACTACTATTTAAGTTGTCCAGAACTTTTCCTATCAAAATGATATCCTTTCAACATCCTCATTGCAACATGAAAAGCCATCTTTTGGAGCTCCCATAAATTACATATCAGACACTTTCAAACCTTCAAAGCTAAGCAAGTTGATCTACATAGGAGCTAGGAGTGGCAACGACCCTCTTGACTTTTGATAAATAAAATTTTAAGTGTAATATCTATCAATAAAATAAAGTCGTCCTCTTTTGGATTTTAAATTTTAGGTTTATATAACACAAGAAATCACTACAAAGTCAATAATTTAAATATATTTGAAGAAACGCAAGTAGTATAAAATCTTTTTTCGGTAAGAAGTAATACTATTTTTTACAGAGTTTAAGTCCTAGGCTGCCACTGATGCTATGTGTTAACTTGGAAGGGCACATTTCCATGAACAATATTCATTTGAGGATGTTTCATTCTTAGATGTTATTCTCGTTCTTAGGTTAAAGTTTTCTTCATGGGCTTTGCCATGAACCATAAAGCAATGAAAATCATTTAACTATTAAATCCCTCAAACCACACCAAACTTTATGGCATTTAAGAAGAAAATGTGAAACCTGCACTAATAAAAGGCATAGATCAATTTGAAAAAGAAACTGTCTACCACATTTTTTGTCAAAGATGCAAAACATACAAGGAGCCAACAGAATCCCAAGACAAGCAGGATATGAATTAGATTCTTTATATTTAAATCAGTCTTCTTGTTACAAGAAGACAACATACTATATAGTAGCATCTAAAGCTCCGCCTATATCTCAGAACAGGACAGTCAAAACAAAACAAAACAAATAAAACAGAAAGAACATTATAATACAGTAGTCTGAGCAAGACAACTTGAAAGAGATGGAGGAAAGCATACCCTTTTTCTTTCCTCTTCACTTCCTTTTTTCTACTCAGTATCTGAAGGTAAATTTGAAGGATGAGCAACTGGAGGAATAGACTCCTGACGCATCAAATTTTCCAAGCCGGGTTTCAATTCTTTGTCACAAAATTGCTCATATTCAGCCTTATCACCTCCTTTCTTCTTAAACTCCACCACAACCAAGGATGGTGTTAGTTCAAATATCTCAGCTGCAATTGTCAATGGACCCTTCACACCCTCTCTAGTCCCCTCTAAGCTTACTCTGCAATCCTTCTTCCTCACAGCAAAGCTCACAACTTTAGCAATTTCCTCCAATTTCGATATAATCTTCGACACTGGTGCACCAGACACAAACCTTGCGTCCTCTCCACCTTCCTCAAACAACCCAGACAAATCAAACCCTGGTGAGAATGATATTATATCAAAAGCATTCAAACTAGCGGGTCTAGGCAAATTAGTAACCCTTCTTCTCGTTTCCATTTCGGAATCAGATTCAGACAGGTCCATGTCTGAAGAAGAACCCAGCTCCTCTTCTCGTTTCTGTACCTCCAAATCGTCCTCAAATTTACACAGCTTATCATCCTCAATATAGAATTTAATATGCTTAAACCCCTTTTTGAACCATTTAGTCTCCATAATCTCAGGAATTGTTATCCTGGTATCTGGGTTTGTATCAAGAACACGAGTAAGTAACCGCATGAGCTCTCGTGAAAACCATCTGGGACAACGAAATTCACCTTTGTAAATCTTCTTATACATGGCCATAATATTCTGATCATGGAAAGGCAAATGTCCAGCCATTAAAACAAACAAAATCACACCACAAGACCAAATATCAACCTTTGCAGCATCATAACCTTTTCGGGCCAAAACTTCAGGGGCTACATAAGCAGGAGTTCCACAAAAAGTATGAAATAGACCATCCTTTTCAATTTGATCTGAAACTGTGCTCAACCCAAAATCAGAAACCTTGAGATTACCATTTTCATCAACCAATAGGTTCTCAGGCTTGAGGTCTCTATGAAAAACACCACGGGAATGACAAAACACAACAGCAGAAATCAATTGTTGGAAATATTTTCTAGCTACTTCTTCTTTGAGACGGCCTTTGGCGACCTTATTAAAAAGCTCACCGCCACGAACATATTCCATGACAAAATAGATCTTGGCTTTGGTAGCCATAACCTCGAAGAGTTGGACGATATTGGGATGGCGAACACGGCGGAGGATTGAGATCTCGCGCTTAATATGAGCGGTGAGACCAACCTTGAGTATTTTTTCTTTGTCGATGACTTTGATGGCAACGCTATCATTGGTTTTGATGTTGCGAGCATGATAGACCTTAGCGAATGTGCCTTGGCCTAATAGCTTTCCGATCTCATACCGATCAAGAATCAGAGCTGGGATTTCCTTCTTAGTGCTTGTTGTGGGGATGAGGTTGGAGGAGGTAGTAGTTCTGGATGGGATTTTATTCTTGTTATCAGCCATTGTTGGAGGATTAGAAACCTCCTTCTAGAAATGATTCTCGCACTGTTTCTGGGACAATTATGGTCCTTGGATTCAAATGGAGGAAGAAGAAAGAACTCTGTTTCTCTATATTTTGTTTGGTTGGTTTGGCCAGAGGAGGAAAAGTTCTGTATTGTTCGCCACTGGTTCCTTTTATTGGCCGTAGCATATACCTCTTTATTCCCTACTTCAATATATTACTTTCTATTGAGCAAAAAACATATATATGTAACTTTCTAGGCCATCACATCTGTCGTTTAATAATACAGTTAGGAGAGTAATTCATTGTCGTATAGGTGGAGTTTTGTTTTTTTTTTATTGAAATTACGTAGAAGGTATAAATATTTATAAAATATGTAATATATTTTCAGTTTAGATACAATTTTAATAAATGTACGTAAAAAATTTCCAGTTATAAAATGAATTCATGTTTTTTTTTTTTTTTTAATAAATAAAATAGCAAATGAGTCTTTTCTTTTTATTAAAAATTAGATAATGAATCCTGTATTCAAATTTTAGAAAGTAACGTATTGATTGAAAAAATAATAATTTACTTTCTTGATATAAAATATTATTCTTAATTAGTCTAATGCAATTTAGTTTAGTTTTAAAATTTAATTTTTAAGGTCTAAATTTTACAAGTAACGGATAAGATTTTCATTAAATGTGTTTTCATTTTCATTCTATTGCATAATGTATTGTCATTTTCATATGTTTATGTTGGTAGTTTGTAGAAGAGCAAACCAGCTCACCCTTACAGAAAAATAAACTTTGTAGGGTTATATATATTTTTAGGTTTTTAAAAATTAAATGAAAGTTAAAGGTCATATTTTAAAATCATTTTTAATTACGACTTTTTTGAACTTAATTAAAATTTAAATTAACTTGAGTTAATGCAATAATTCAAATAATGCATGATAACAATAATCCATCCCTCAAGTTAATGATTTTTTGTTATATATATATTTTGATGTTTTTATGTTATTTATTTCACTTCTTTTATTTTTACCAATTGTCCATCCCTCCAGCCATATGATTTTTTTTTAAAGCCCATACTCATTTGATGTTAGAAGGATTTTGATTTGTATTTCAAAAAATATGTTTTATCTTTATTTTCTTTAAATTTAACAATAAAAAAACTTATTCTTTTTTACAATTATAGTCTACTTAGGGCATCTTCGGTTGGGGATAATAAAATTCAAAATATATTAAGTATTCTTATTCTTTTTGTTCGTTTGAATTTTTAATGTCAGAAAATTGTATTCCTTTGAAATAGTTATTTTGTACTAAAAATAGAATAATTATTATTTCTTTTTCTCAAAGGAATGGGATTTAATATAAGTTTAAAAAAAAAATTCTAAATTGCTAATTTTTTTTTTTATATTGTTAGATATGTTGAAAAAATTAAATTATACTTATTCATCCATTTTTTTCTTATTCAATGATAGTTAGCAAATAAAAGAATAATAAATGTTATTTCTAGTCGTATTTTTATATCCCCAATAATTATTATTTCTATCCGAACATACCCTTAATTCTTTATGTTTTAAATTCTTTATTTATTCCATGAATTATATAAATAGAGCCATGTTTATTTACTCACAAAAATGGATCTATGTTCGTAAAAGGGAAAATAAATTATTTCAAACAAACTTTATAATGCAACAAAAAATAATTATATAAAATTCTCTAACTTTTTTTTTTAATAAAAATAAGTTAACGATTACCATAAGTTAACATGCATCTTATTTTTGATGATACACTCAATTAAAATGCTTGAAAACTTGACTCTTATACTCCTAAGTTTGGCTTTTTAATTGTGCAAAGAAAAGATAGAAGTGAGTATCCACCGACAAGTATTAATGCAAACGGTAAATAACAATTCTAGGAATCAACATAAGTTGAGAGATTACATAACACCTTTATAAATATTATAAAATTATAATTAAAGAATAAAAGAAACAATACTTATTATATATTTTATTTTTTTTATTAAAAGTTATATTATTATACGTTTTTTTATAATCACTATAAAAAATTCTTTTAGACTTATACTTTATTTAAATTAAATTGCATTTTTTTTTTAATCTTAAATCTACTATATTACACTATTTTTCTTTGTTTCTATCTAATACTGTAGATTTTATTCTTTCTTTATTTTAGAATGATTACTTTTTTTAATTTATTGAAAATATATTTGTTTTCCTTGTAATAATTTTTTATTAACTCTTGAATATGTATGTTATTTTGGAGGAAAAAAAATGTTGATATTAAATAATAAGATTTCAAATTAATTAATATTCTCATCATTGAATTTTTCTTGCTACTTTCGTGAAAATTATGATTTTAAATAATTTTTTTACTAATTTATTCAAATTTTAAATGATGCACATATATTTTATTTGACTTTTTTTTTTCTCTAACTAAATTTTATAAAAGGAGAACAACGGAATCAATTTAATATTAATTATTTTACTATTTTTTTCATAAGCATGATTAGGGGAGCCATGAATATTGTTTAGGGGATTTTAAGTCTAATTTTTTTATACAAAGTAAAAAAATATATATTTAAATATTAAAGAATAAAAAATACATCGTTATGTAAAATTAGTAGGAGTTACATTGAACTCTCATCAATTAAACACTAAATTTTTTATATTATATTACGATAGAAATTTAGGTTGAGTACTAAAAAAATAAAATAAAATTGACACATTATAATTAAACTATAACGGAAGTTACCTAATAAAAACACAAAAATTTAATGAGTTAATAAATATTGATATTATGAATATATAAAATAAATTTATTAATTAAAAAATTAAGCAAATGCAAAACTCAATCAAACATATCATAATCTATAAATGTTATAATAAGATATGATTTAGAATTTTTAAGTTTGATACTATATTTAAAATAAATAAAAAATTAAGGAAAAAAATATTATAATTTTCATAAAAATAAAATTTTAAATTAATTAAAAAGTATTATAATAAAATGTAAAATAATAATATTAGATAAAGTTAAAATTTGAGGTAAAATAAAATATAATAAATTTTCACTATAGAAATAATTAAAACTTAAAAGTTTTTGTTTGAAGTTTCTTGTCATTTTTTTTATGGTTTTTAATTTTTATAATGTTTTTTTATTGAATAATTTTTATAATATTTAGTCTAAAATTAAATATTATAAGTATTTTTAGAATATTATATATTAACTGAACAAGTATTTTTATATAATATATAAATACAATTCTATGTGTATAATTAATGTTTACTAAATACAAGAACAAAAATAAATATATTTAATAATTTTATCCACAATTTATGTCAATTTTATCTGCATATTTGTTAAATATTATTTATATATATTAAAATATTTACACAAAAATTAGATACAATATAATACTATAAATAATATTTTATTAGTTCTAAAAATATACATATAATTATTATTATTATTATTTATTTTTATTTTTTTTAAAAGATGTTAAAGTGGACAAAGCATGTTTATGATTTCAGTCTACGTAAACATAATGGTCCAAAAACTAGTACACTCAAATTATTCAGATATAATGATGCAAGAATTTTTGGACCTAATTGATGAACTTCAAAGACTATCATCCAAAATTTGAGCATTCCAAACTAATTTTGCATTCCTATTGTGCACAGTGGCATATCATAAGAATCCACTGCATATTTATATATTTCATTTGTAAAAGTAAAATTACATATATATTAAATTTGAAATAATTTTAAATGATTCATGAAATTGTATTTAATAAAAAATTATTATATTAATTATAATCGTGATATATGTTTAATATATCATAGAAACACAATACAAACGTTATAAGATGTTAGTCTTCCTCTTCTTATCAAAAAAGTTAGTCTTCCTCTTCTCTTTATCTAATTAAAACATTTCATTTTAAGGAATAATTTTTAGTGGTTGATTCCACCATTGTTGTATGCAAATATGAATCTTTAAAAAAAAATTTCCGATTGTTCATTTAAAAATATTAGAGAAATGACAAAATAATTGTGTGTGCACTTTTATTTTGGTGATTCTCTAGAATTCAACATATTTTTTTTAAAATAAAAAAAAATGTCAACAAATTTACTAAATTTATCCATCTTTTATCAATATATGTTATTAAAGTTAAAATTTATATTTAAAAATGGACATGCTTTAAGTAAAAAAAAGAAAAAGAAAAAGAAAAGAAAGACGAATGAACAAGCTTAATAGAAGTTTTACGTTTCTACTCCCTCTTCCTTGTTAGTGTTCTTTAACTTCACACGATGTTCTATGTATTGAAAAGCCTCTCTCTGCAATTAAAAGAAAGAGGTTGCAAACACGTCACACAAGTCCCACTATAAAGGCAAAAGGAAATCTTTTGCTGGGTTATTATTCTTGACAAGATTTGTAGTAGTTAACCGTACTCATCCACACACATGATATATTTCTTTCTTTTCAAACTAAATATTTTTAGATTTAATTGAATAAGATAATTTACTTCATACATTTAGTTACACATGCAGTCATAATTTAAAAAGTATGCTTTTTTTATGATATTAACTGTAAAATTAGATAAATAATTATGTTATATAAAAAATTAATGAAAATTTTTATGGTAACGTAACATATATATATATTTTGGTGGTAAAAAGTATATATGTATTGGTGGTAAAAAGATAGTTAGGAGTTGTTTTATTTAAAATTACTCAATGAATGAGAATAATCGAACATAATTTAATGGTCAAAACAGTGGCATGTACCTTACGTAAGGTATAATAAGGTAGAACAATCGTTACAATCCTTGATACTATTTATTTATTAAATGGTGAGGTGCTGAATTTGTCTTATTAGTTACAAAAATAAATAGTTTATTATCGTTATTTTCAGTTTTGACGAAATGAGTCCCATTTTTTTTTTTTAAAGAAAGATTAATTTTAATAATATGCTTTGCACGTAATTATATCTTAAAATTAAATTAATAAATATTTTATTTTTTTAATAATAATATATATTTTTAAACTAATAATATATAATTTAAAATGAGAAGTATCATTGCTTATAAATCACATGCAATAAATTTATATTTTGAAACAACTTTCAAGGATTTATGAAGTATAATCTTTATTATATAATTTAAAAAATAGAAAAATTAGTCTTCTATCAAAACAAAACTTCAAACTCAAGTAAAAACATAAACCTAGGCCAATTACAAATAATTTATAGTATTCATGTTCATCAAAATTTTTTAATTTAGCATAATAGTTTATAAACATATTTAGAACTATTCAAGTTTAATTTCAACACTAAGAAAATAAACTTATACTTTTATTTGAGTATATTGTGTAAGAATATCTTGAATTTGAAAGAGAATACACTTATATTAAGTAACAATTAAAATTAATAAAAATTTCTTAAATTTAATGTACTAATGCACATATATAATTTATGAATAACTTCAATATATATATATATATGAATAACTGTTTAACACAACGTAATGCATATTATAATTTATATGATATAATTTAATTGATCTCCTATTAGTAAGGGATCCTATAATTATTTCTTTATCCTATATTCATAACTTTACATTTAATCAATCATTAACACTTAATTAACACGTCACTTGATACATATCACAACTTGATACATATAACAGTATTATTTATAATTAAAAGTTTTTAGCAGTAAAAAGGAACAATAATTACCAAAAATTTAATTTTTTGTCGGTCTGAGCATGTATAATTGCTTACTTTTTTAATTAGTGTTATATGCATAAAGTTATGTTATCTATCAAATGATGTATTATATATTAGTTAGATGTAAAGTCGGAGATGTAGGATAAAAAGTGATTGTGAAATCCCTTGTTAATATAGACTAATTAAATTATATTATATGAATTATTGTATGAATTAAATTAAGATAAAAAAATATTTTTATACTTTTTTTTTTTTTTTGCTCTACTTCTTATCTGTCTCATCACCTTACCTCACAATCATTTTTTTAAGGGGTTTGTGGGTCTTTTTTTGTTTATTTATTTTATATTTTTAAATATCTTTCTTTAATATCAAACACAAATAAATATAAGAAGGTAAATTCTCTTTTATTTGAAGAATTTTTCTTGTTTTCTTATAATAACAAATTTTTTATGAACTTTTTATTCTCTTGAAGATATGATTCAACTTTAAATAGTAATTGTTAATTCATGCCCAAAAAGATAATAATTATTAATGTTTCTTTAATTCTTTTATGTTCATGATCATCTTGTATTTTTCTTTTCTTTTTTTTCTTTGTTGAATATGTACATCAATTTGATAAGAAAAATAAATTTTTTTTACCTAATTGCTAGCGAAAAAAATGACCGTAGTTCAAGTCTTTCTGGTAGGTTAATTTATGATGTTTGGACTCATAACCCTAGTAATGTGGAGGAGCGTCACCACATTCCTGAAATGGATGGATGTGAATTTGCAACAAGATTTATATTTGAGGGAGGAATCAGATGATTATTTAATTATTTTTTATCGTTTAGTCTTTCAGTTTATGGTGAAACTTTGTTTCATGAGCTATTTATGATGTTATGCAGCCACTAAAAAAACTGTTGATGGACCATCAATGAAATACTGGAGAGGTGGTAGAGCATCTTCTTTTAACATCATACCAAGCAGTACTGGAGCTGCTAAGGTACATAAACTTTATATGTATGGATAGTAATGGATTCTAATTAAACAGTTTATCTTTTTATAATATTGGTCATTTAATTTATTAAAACACTAATATATATATCACAAATATATCATAATATCAGTTATGACGTGAACGTGGCTGTTTCTCATTAGATACATATTTGTGTCAATTGTTTTTGAGATAAATTAAAAATTTGAGATGGATAGAGCTTTCCTTTGATTTGTAGTGTTGAATTATCTTCTTGGTTATAACTTACAACTATTTTTCTTTGATTTTTTTTTAAACAGTTTATTGCATTTTTTTAGGCTGTTGGAAAACTGAATGGAAAACTAACAGGAATGTCCTTCCGTGTGCCGACGGTTAATGTTTTGGTTGTTGACTTAACCTTGAGAATTGAGAAGACAGCCAGTTATGAAGATATTAAAGCAGCTATTAAGTAAGAATTATGATTATTTGAAATAATTTTTTTATAATTTATTAAATTTTAAATATGAATATATTTTATTTGACTTTTTTTTTTCTCTAACTAAATTTTATAAAAGGAGAACAACGGAATCAATTTAATATTAATTATTTTACTATTTTTTTCATAAGCATGATTAGGGGAGCCATGAATATTGTTTAGGGGATTTTAAGTCTAATTTTTTTATACAAAGTAAAAAAATATATATTTAAATATTAAAGAATAAAAAATATATCGTTATGTAAAATTAGTAGGAGTTACATTGAACTCTCATCAATTAAACACTAAATTTTTTATATTATATTACGATAGAAATTTAGATTGAGTACTAAAAAAATAAAATAAAATTGACACATTATAATTAAACTATAACGGAAGTTACCTAATAAAAACACAAAAATTTAATGAGTTAATAAATATTGATATTACGAATATATAAAATAAATTTATTAATTAAAAAATTAAGCAAATGCAAAACTCAATCAAACATTCATAATCTATAAATGTTATAATAAGATATGATTTAGAATTTTTAAGTTTGATACTATATTTAAAATAAATAAAAAATTAAGGAAAAAAATATTATAATTTTCATAAAAATAAAATTTTAAATTAATTAAAAAGTATTATAATAAAATGTAAAATAATAATATTAGATAAAGTTAAAATTTGAGGTAAAATAAAATATAATAAATTTTCACTATAGAAATAATTAAAACTTAAAAGTTTTTGTTTGAAGTTTCTTGTCATTTTTTTTATGGTTTTTAATTTTTATAATGTTTTTTTATTGAATAATTTTTATAATATTTAGTCTAAAATTAAATATTATAAGTATTTTTAGAATATTATATATTAACTGAACAAGTATTTTTATATAATATATAAATACAATTCTATGTGTATAATTAATGTTTACTAAATACAAGAACAAAAATAAATATATTTAATAATTTTATCCACAATTTATGTCAATTTTATCTGCATATTTGTTAAATATTATTTATATATATTAAAATATTTACACAAAAATTAGATACAATATAATACTATAAATAATATTTTATTAGTTCTAAAAATATACATATAATTATTATCATTATTATTTATTTTTATTTTTTTTAAAAGATGTTAAAGTGGACAAAGCATGTTTATGATTTCAGTCTACGTAAACATAATGGTCCAAAAACTAGTACACTCAAATTATTCAGATATAATGATGCAAGAATTTTTGGACCTAATTGATGAACTTCAAAGACTATCATCCAAAATTTGAGCATTCCAAACTAATTTTGCATTCCTATTGTGCACAGTGGCATATCATAAGAATCCACTGCATATTTATATATTTCATTTGTAAAAGTAAAATTACATATATATTAAATTTGAAATAATTTTAAATGATTCATGAAATTGTATTTAATAAAAAATTATTATATTAATTATAATCGTGATATATGTTTAATATATCATAGAAACACAATACAAACGTTATAAGATGTTAGTCTTCCTCTTCTTATCAAAAAAGTTAGTCTTCCTCTTCTCTTTATCTAATTAAAACATTTCATTTTAAGGAATAATTTTTAGTGGTTGATTCCACCATTGTTGTATGCAAATATGAATCTTTAAAAAAAAATTTCCGATTGTTCATTTAAAAATATTAGAGAAATGACAAAATAATTGTGTGTGCACTTTTATTTTGGTGATTCTCTAGAATTCAACATATTTTTTTTAAAATAAAAAAAAATGTCAACAAATTTACTAAATTTATCCATCTTTTATCAATATATGTTATTAAAGTTAAAATTTATATTTAAAAATGGACATATATGCTTTAAGTAAAAAAAAAAAGAAAAAGAAAAAGAAAAGAAAGACGAATGAACAAGCTTAATAGAAGTTTTACGTTTCTACTCCCTCTTCCTTGTTAGTGTTCTTTAACTTCACACGATGTTCTATGTATTGAAAAGCCTCTCTCTGCAATTAAGAGAAAGAGGTTGCAAACACGTCACACAAGTCCCACTATAAAGGCAAAAGGAAATCTTTTGCTGGGTTATTATTCTTGACAAGATTTGTAGTAGTTAACCGTACTCATCCACACACAAGATATATTTCTTTCTTTTCAAACTAAATATTTTTAGATTTAATTAAATAATATAATTTACTTCGTACATATAGTTACACATGCAGTCATAATTTAAAAAGTATGTTTTTTTATGATATTAACTGTAAAATTAGATAAATAATTATGTTATATAAGAAATTAATGAAAATTTTTATGGTAACGTAACATATATATATATATTGGTGGTAAAAAGATAGTTAGGAGTTGTTTTATTTAAAATTACTCGATGAATGAGAATAATCGAACATAATTTAATGGTCAAAACAGTGGCATGTACCTTACGTAAGGTATAATACGGTAGAACAATCCTTGGTACTATTTATTTATTAAATGGTGAGGTGCTGAATTTGTCTTATTATTTACAAAAATAAATAGTTTATTATCGTTATTTTCAGTTTTGACGAAATGAGTCCCATTTTTTTTTTTAAAGAAAGATTAATTTTAATAATATGCTTTGCACGTAATTATATCTTAAAATTAAATTAATAAATATTTTATTTTTTTAATAATAATATATATTTTTAAACTAATAATATATAATTTAAAATGAGAAGTATCATTGCTTATAAATCACATGCAATAAATTTATATTTTGAAACAACTTTCAAGGATTTATGAAGTATAATCTTTATTATATAATTTAAAAAATAGAAAAATTAGTCTTCTATCAAAACAAAACTTCAAACTCAAGTAAAAACATAAACCTAGGCCAATTACAAATAATTTATAGTATTCATGTTCATCAAAATTTTTTAATTTAGCATAATAGTTTATAAACATATTTAGAACTATTCAAGTTTAATTTCAACACTAAGAAAATAAACTTATACTTTTATTTGAGTATATTGTGTAAGAATATCTTGAATTTGAAAGAGAATACACTTATATTAAGTAACAATTAAAATTAATAAAAATTTCTTAAATTTAATGTACTAATGCACATATATAATTTATGAATAACTTCAATATATATATATATATGAATAACTGTTTAACACAACGTAATGCATATTATAATTTATATGATATAATTTAATTGATCTCCTATTAGTAAGGGATCCTATAATTATTTCTTTATCCTATATTCATAACTTTACATTTAATCAATCATTAACACTTAATTAACACGTCACTTGATACATATCACAACTTGATACATATAACAGTATTATTTATAATTAAAAGTTTTTAGCAGTAAAAAGGAACAATAATTACCAAAAATTTAATTTTTTGTCGGTCTGAGCATGTATAATTGCTTACTTTTTTAATTAGTGTTATATGCATAAAGTTATGTTATCTATCAAATGATGTATTATATATTAGTTAGATGTAAAGTCGGAGATGTAGGATAAAAAGTGATTGTGAAATCCCTTGTTAATATAGACTAATTAAATTATATTATATGAATTATTGTATGAATTAAATTAAGATAAAAAAATATTTTTATACTTTTTTTTTTTTTTTGCTCTACTTCTTATCTGTCTCATCACCTTACCTCACAATCATTTTTTTAAGGGGTTTGTGGGTCTTTTTTTGTTTATTTATTTTATATTTTTAAATATCTTTCTTTAATATCAAACACAAATAAATATAAGAAGGTAAATTCTCTTTTATTTGAAGAATTTTTCTTGTTTTCTTATAATAACAAATTTTTTATGAACTTTTTATTCTCTTGAAGATATGATTCAACTTTAAATAGTAATTGTTAATTCATGCCCAAAAAGATAATAATTATTAATGTTTCTTTAATTCTTTTATGTTCATGATCATCTTGTATTTTTCTTTTCTTTTTTTTCTTTGTTGAATATGTACATCAATTTGATAAGAAAAATAAATTTTTTTTACCTAATTGCTAGCGAAAAAAATGACCGTAGTTCAAGTCTTTCTGGTAGGTTAATTTATGATGTTTGGACTCATAACCCTAGTAATGTGGAGGAGCGTCACCACATTCCTGAAATGGATGGATGTGAATTTGCAACAAGATTTATATTTGAGGGAGGAATCAGATGATTATTTAATTATTTTTTATCGTTTAGTCTTTCAGTTTATGGTGAAACTTTGTTTCATGAGCTATTTATGATGTTATGCAGCCACTAAAAAAACTGTTGATGGACCATCAATGAAATACTGGAGAGGTGGTAGAGCATCTTCTTTTAACATCATACCAAGCAGTACTGGAGCTGCTAAGGTACATAAACTTTATATGTATGGATAGTAATGGATTCTAATTAAACAGTTTATCTTTTTATAATATTGGTCATTTAATTTATTAAAACACTAATATATATATCACAAATATATCATAATATCAGTTATGACGTGAACGTGGCTGTTTCTCATTAGATACATATTTGTGTCAATTGTTTTTGAGATAAATTAAAAATTTGAGATGGATAGAGCTTTCCTTTGATTTGTAGTGTTGAATTATCTTCTTGGTTATAACTTACAACTATTTTTCTTTGATTTTTTTTTAAACAGTTTATTGCATTTTTTTAGGCTGTTGGAAAACTGAATGGAAAACTAACAGGAATGTCCTTCCGTGTGCCGACGGTTAATGTTTTGGTTGTTGACTTAACCTTGAGAATTGAGAAGACAGCCAGTTATGAAGATATTAAAGCAGCTATTAAGTAAGAATTATGATTATTTGAAATTTTTCTTTCTAAATAATAGAATGAGAATGTGATATTATTGTCTTCTTCCTCACAAAAGGGAAAGAAAAAGTAATGGAATAGGCAAATTTGAATAATGTTGTACTCCTATCATGGATGATGGTAGATATCTTTACTAAGATGTGCATTTTATTTCATTATTTTAAAGGGGGGAATTTGAGGGCAAATTGAAGGGAATTCTCGGCTATATTGAGAATGACGTGGTGTCAACTGACTTTGTCGGTGACAATAGGTGCGCAATTATGAATATTGTTTATGTTAATTTTTTGATGTGTTAATTATTGCTTCCAATCATGAGCATGTAATGTATGGCCACAAAAATGAGCGATCATTGTATTTGTGTGTTTATCAACTTCACCCTGCAGATCAAGCATTTTTTATGCAAAGGCAGGAATTTCTTTGAATGACAACTTTGTGAAGCTAGTATTCAGGGGCAGAAGGAGTGGATAAATGAAGTGAACCTTTTGGGTGTTATCAAGCACCCCAATTTAGTGAACGCTAATAGGATATTGTGCAGAAGATGATGAAAGAGGAATTCAACCGCTTTTGGTGTATGAGTTCATGTGCAATAAGAGCTTAGACGACCATCTATTGGCTAGGATTCCACTACGTCTTTCATGGATGACGAGATTAAAAATTGCCCAAGATGCAGCCCGTGGATTAGCATATCTGCATGAAGAAATGGATTTTCAAGTATTGGTTCCCTGCTTAACTTTGTACTTTAGATTGAAGTTTTCTGTCATCACTTTTGTATGCTACAGTTTGTATAGGTTATCAAAGTGTTACTTTAAACTACTAGTAATTTCATGTCCAATGCCTTAGTGCCTTTGATCTTTGAACTTGTCTCAACCCAAAAGTTATAGACCTATGACTTGTTCAGCATGTGTGAATATAAACCTGGTCCTGCAACTTTTAAGCAAGTTCTATTTATGTATTATTCTTATTTTCTTTCTTTCTTTCAACACTAGCCTTATTTTGATAATTAAAAAAAAATCATTAGCCTTATTTTGATAATAAAAATACACTAGCTTATTTTGATAATTAAAAAAAAAAAACACTAGTCTTAGCTTATCACTTTTTGATTTATATTCTATTTCAATATTTATTATGTCTTGAAGAATATTAATAGAGGACCAAACACTTGTTTTCCAACTCTAGAATAATTTCAAATGTAAATTATGGATGTTTTTGGAATAGAATATATATATATATATATATATCAGTAGTACTGGACAAATATAACAAAAAAAAATTGTCAATAAAATTCTTTTAAGACGGCCAATAGCCGTCTTATAAGAATTTTTTAGAACGGTCAAGAAATTTTTTTCATAAAAAATAGGATGGTCAGTGGCCGTCCTAAAAAATTTTTTTATAAGGTACTTAGTAAACGTCCTATTTTTTCGATTCTTTTAGGGGGCTGTCCTATAAAGATAAATTTGTAGTAGTGTCATCTTTTATTTTCTTTTTGCAAAATTAACAAAATTATCAAACATATTAAATTTCAAATAAATGACTTCAACAAAACAAAGTCCAACTCACCTTTTTTATTTTATAGTATAGAAACAAAAATATAATACGTAAAAATAATTTAAAGATATAAAAAATTATGGAATAAAAAATCTAAAATAAAGAAAATTATGGGAAGAAAAAATGTAAAAATAATTTAAAGATACCAAAAAAATTCATCTTGCAAAAAATCTAAAATAAAAAAAGTTACAATAAAATAAAAGATGAAACAAAAAAGTCAAACAAAATATTATCAAATAAATAAAAGAGTGGCAATTCTCTTAAAATTTATGATAACATAAAAGAATAAAATAAAAAAGTCAAACAAAATGTTATCAAATAAATAAGATTATAGATAGATATAGAAATAAACTAATTCAATTAGGTAGAAGGCTATATAATGACAATTATTTTAAGAGTATTTGAAACTTGTGATCTTTTAATCGAAACCTTTTTTGTTTTTGTTTTTCTTTTAGAAAATGAATTTCAAGCTTTTTATATATGATTTTTTTATTTAAATTTTTAATTATTGAAGCTTAAATTATTAAGCTCCACTTAGTCAATTAAGCATATGTTTAGCAAATATATTTTTTATTATGCATAATGCCTAACATTTCGACGACATATATAATCAGACAAATCTTACTATTTTTGTTAAATTATGAGGCTTTAACTACATAATTAAATAATTATAAAAATAAAATATTTATTTTATAATAATTATATGATATTATTATTTTCATTATTTAGCGTGTCTTCAAATTTTTTTTTATAAGAAAAACAATTGGTTGCACGGTCTTGCTACAATCAAGACAGATGTGGACCAATAAATTATTATTTTTGTTTTTTATTAATGAAAGAATGTACCGAATATTCCAATTAAGTTGCCACCACAATAGCATCTTTTTTTATCTACCCTTTCAAGTACGACTATTATTAAATAGATAAAAATATAATATAAATTTAAACTTCAACAAAACCTATAATTCTGTAGCATTCAAAAAAACAAGAGTATTAGTGAATAATTAGGCATTCCAACACTAAGGTCCTTCTTAATAGAAGTAATATTACGGACCAAGTCTAAAATTTCATGAGATCTAAAAATAACATTAAAATCTCCTATCACAAGCTAAGACGGATGAAGATCCGAAATAAACATTAGCAAATCCCCAAGGTCCCTTCGTTTGACATGGGTTCCTTGACTATAAAAAAAGTTTAGTAGGTGGATGCTAGTATTCATAGTATAGGTGACCAAAACATGCTAATGTTTTAAAACAACCAAAGTATCAGCTACTACTAAAGAGGTAGAAGAAAACATAGCTTATTTACCATGATGGTATTCGCAGCAATGAAGGTATAATCAAGGCCTCGCCAGAAGTAATCCTCTAAAGAGCTGAGAGTTGTCATTGGTTCAAATATACATTAAAAAAAAATAGGTATTTCCTTTTTGCAAAGATTACGTAGAGCATTAGGGGTATACACATTGACAATGCCCTTACAATTCCAACATAGGACTATCATGATGAATTATTATCAGCGTGTATAAAAGGTGTATATTTCATTGCCCGAAGATAGGGGTTAATAGATTTGACTAGTCAATTTTTTTCGATTACTAACTTCCAACCTCCATTTTCGGCATCAATTAATTCATATTGTGCCCTTTGTTGCATACTTTCACTAAGTGCATCCATTGACACAGATAGAGGAGGTAGAATGATGGGAGCAAACAATGTGAACTTTAGAGTGGTAAGAAGTGGTAGGCAGCCAGCAGAAGAGCTATTATGCCCCAATATTGCGATCTTTGTAAAGGTATTGGGGTCATATATGGCCAAAGAGATGGTTGTGCCAGGCATGAGTAGTACTTCAGCAGAGATATAAGCAACTGCTACATGCATATTACTAGTTTCAAAAACATTAGTTGGTGTAGGCGGTCAGGGTAATTACATGGTAGCATACACATATTTAGCAAGTAAGGCCTCGTTAACATTAACCGATAGAGTATTAAGAGTGTCAATTGTGGGCGGTTGCATTGTTGGTAATGCTGGTAGAGCAGTGGAGTCCATGCATATGACGGGATATTTGTGGCAATGGAGAACAACTACCCAAAGCATGGAGTGCAGCAAATGCATTACTTACTAGGACATCATCATTGAAGGTCTATAAACTTGTTGTGAGCGAGTTAAAGCATGAGGCTTAGTTGGTTATATGTCCTTAGGATTTTTTATCGAGGCATTATTATTTTTCCTACACTTATAAGCAGCAAAACCCATCGAAGAGAAAAGACTACAGAAGTCATATACATTTTCATAGTATAGGTCAACAAGAATCTTGAGGGAACCAATTTTCACCATTACTTGTTCATCCAATTTTTGAGACTGGTTTAGTTCTTCATTGAGAATGGCATCGTCAATTTCTAGGGCTACAACAACGGCTCTATCAATCTGTGCGAGGATTTGTTTGTCCTAGAATTCCCGAGACAAGTTGTAAAAATGGACCCATACTTGGATATTGGTGACTTTTTGGTTATGGGGGTTGAAGTTGGTATCCAGGACTAAACCAATTTTTTTTTTTAAATTGACATTAATGGGCACATTAACCTTGACTTTAGCCTAATCTTCAAAGGAATGGAATAATAAATGGTAGTAACCACGATCCAAGGTAATAAATTTTCAATTAATGGATAGTTTCTGAATTGAGGTCAGACGAGATTTTAGGTCACTGTAGTTCTAAGATTTGTCACTTTTAGAGAGAATTAAAAGACCAATAAGAAAATATTTGTAGAGGTCAAGGCGGGATTGGTGAACATGCGGTTCTATGGTGACACAAGCAATATCCCCACTTTTCCTTGGGAGCATTTCATAAGGATTACTAAGTAGGTTCATTTGATTGTCGCCAATGACTCGAGCATAACTTTTTTAGGGTTGACTTTGTGAAGGCAAATTGGGGGAGGGGTGAAATAGCTGCATGGCTCGGTTACTTTCCTGTATCAGTGGTGCATATGGAAGAGCTAGGGTTAGGGTTTTCCATAGTAAGCAAAACCCTAGAAGTTGGTGGAAAGGGTTTGCTGTGAAAATCTCATACCAAGCCGTAAAGCAAAGTAGCACTTGTTGATTAATAGTCGATCAAAAGTTGGGTTGTATATCTTATCCAACATACTTTGGTTTTATCGTGAGTGTTAAATTAATAGTAGTCAAAATAAATGATGAGTACTTAATTGCCGCATAACTCACAGGGAATGATTATTACCCAAGCAAGAGATGAAAGAAACTTGTAATATCTTATGATCAGCCAAGCAAGAGACTTTAATTATGAACGACTCCTCTTTGATCAAAGAGACGAAAGAGATATGTGCGGTCTTTTTGTATGAGCCATCAATCCTCCAGCAGTCCCTTTTAATAGATAAAGTAGTATAAAGTGTAACTTTTTTTTATATAGGTATTACCTTGTTTATTTTTGTTTTTTATTTTTGCAATAAAAATATATGCATTTAATGCAACATATAACTTGCCCATGTTATACCTTGTTTGTATGTTCCATGCAGTCCATAGATAAACTGCCGATAGAGGACAATTAGGCAAATTCTTTTTTTTTTTTTTTACATCAAATATTATCGTGTGATTCAAATATAAAAATTAAAATAGAAAATATATGAGTTTTATTATCATAACATAATATGAACCACGAATTAGGCAAATTCAATTAGTAATTAATTGTTGTTGCGTATCACAGTTATGATTTTTTTTTTTTTTTATAACATCACGGTTATGATTTTGATCAACCTAATTCTAAATTTCTAATTAAATTAGAATGTTTTATCGAGCTGGTCCTTATTGTACTTGAATCATGGCTTCACCAAATTGTATTCATATAATATAAGGAAACTAAGGCCTGAAGTAATATATACATAAAGCTTCATCATTTGCGCAAGGATAGGTAAGCCACGTTAGAAGCTATGGAACGGCAGCCACTTTTCAATTGCTTGCTAGAATTATTAAAAAGTGTTTTATATTATATTAAACTAGTTTTATTTTTAACAAATTTAATGTTAGAAGTTATTGGTCACCAACTCTACCAAAAGTTTAAGTTGTTAGAAGGAAAACCAACATTATTTTTATACATCTATTATTTAAAAAGACACATGTTTTATATTATATAAAAAAGTATGTGTGATACATTTTTGAATATACGTTAAAGCAAGAAATTAGGGTCACATGTTGAGCTAAAATTCTTAGTTTGGCCAAGATATGAAAAGGCAAGACATGATAAGCTTTACAATTCTACATTGCTTAGGAAAGAAATATTGTAATGATTCATAAATATGAATTTCACTCTAAATAGTATGAAGTCTTATGGGTGGAAGCTCAATAGTAAAATCATGCAAGCTTAGGTTCAAAGTGAACAATATTATATCATATGTTATAGTAGGGCATTAAAGATGGTACAAAGCATGACCCAACTAAAAATATGGCTGATAATGACGCTAGGCCCTCTATGTGGAGTGATTGTGATAGTTATCAATTTCTATAAATTTCACTCTAAATAATATGAGGCCTTTTAAATGAAAGCCAAAGAGCAAAATTGTGTGGACCTAGACCCAAAATATACAATAACATACTATGTATTGGAGTGGGAATTTGCACTAAATTTGCATATAATCTAACACGTTACTTGACATTTGTATAACATTTTATTATAAAAACACCAAAAATGATTTTTATTATGATTAATACATATATCAATTTACATAACATAATTATATATATGAGTTCATCCTAAATGGTGTGAGGTTTTTTGGGTGAAAACCAAAGAGCAAAATCATGTGAACCTAGACCCAAAATAAACAATATGTCAATATCTTATTATGTGTTGGAGTGGAGCATTACACTAACTTTGCATATAATCTAATATGTTACTTGACATTTGTATAAACATTTTGTTATAAAAACATCAAAAATATTTTTATTATAAATTAATACATACATCAATTTATATAGCATAATTTATTTTTCTTTTATTAATAATAGTCTTACAATTACATCATTTTACATCACAAACTATATGTTCAAACAAAACTAACACGTGATACTACTCTAAAAATAGGAAAAAAAATATCACTAATACTCTCAATTTTTTGTTTATCTTTATAGATACTCTCAAAATGTTCAAAGAATATAAAAGGGTAATTTTGGTGTTAGATTCTTAAAATAAAATTTAAAATTTCAATGACGATGACAATGGCAATGAAAAAAATTTATTAAAAAGTAAAAAAGAAAAATATTTTTTTAATTAAATTGAAAATGTAAATAGATAAATCCAACCTCCTAAATCTTTAGCCACATTCCAAATCCTTAGAAGGATTATCAATCTATCTTCATATCAATCTCCATTAAATATTTTCAAGGAATTGAGAATTCAAATTAAACTCCCGTTGATGTAGGCTTTTTTTTTAATATTCATATGGCCTTTTTATTATTCACTTTTATACGTTTTTTTTTTTTTTTTTTTTCCTTTTTTAGGATGTTTGAATTTTGTGGTTAACGTGATTCTTAATTTCTTATAATGGGTGGAACCATGTTAACCAATTGATGGTTCAACTTTCCACTAGGTACTTAGATTTTCATTATATATTAATTTTTTCAATTATTTTCGTAAATTTAGCTTGAGTTCTCTAAATATGTTATCGAATTTAGTCATATTAATCACTATGACATCCTTGTATTTCAAGGTTAATTTATGGGTTTGCTTGAGTTTAGAGCTATTGAGACAATTAGTTTAAATGCCCATTTACAAACTGGTTTTGGGTTTTTGATCTCAACAAGTTTAAATGCTCATTTATATTATGCAATTATCATTTGTTTCTATTTGGTACTTACGAAATATATGCAAGATACAAAGAGGAATAAAAGAGTGATTAATTTGGTTGATTGATTAACTTGCATTAATAGTGATTTTGTTAGGTTCTTGAAAATGTTGTTCCATATTTTAAACTATTTAAATTTTTTCAATAATTATATTATTTATTAAAGTTTATTGATATGATTTTTTTTTAAGTTATTTTTATTATTTAAGTATCATCATATTTTTTAAATTATTGATTTATTAGAGTTACATATTTTTAATTATTGTAAGATATTTAGAAGATTTTTCTAATGGATTCTGTAAGAAAAATTTATATTATTTATTAAATTTTATTATATTATTTTGTTTTTTAATAATTTTATTTAAATATTAAAATAATCATTGCACAGTTTTTTTTTTTTTTTTTTTTTACAATTAAGGGAATATTTAAGGGTGTTATTTTATAAAAAGCATCTTTAAAAATTAATTAAACCTTAAGCATATTATAGCTCATTTTAAATACGTTAAAGAATATTTGTAAAAATAAGTAAAATCTTAATGGTAAAATTTTCACCCCTAAAAACATTGCTCACAAGCCTACATAACATGTTTTTTCAAAAGTGCCCAAAACAAAGAGACAGCGCACCTTTGAGTAAGACAATATACATCATATTTTAAATTATATTAAAAATATATAAATTATTAATTAAATTTAAATTTTAAAATATGAAATAATAAATTAATTATGAAATTTTTATAGATAAAAAATTAATTAAATTGTGTTTTATGAATTAATATATGCATTAAAAAAAAATTCAACAATTATACACGTCAGCACCACTAATAAGGATACACGTGGTGGGCACGAAGATGGTTGGTACGCGGTGATCTGGGGGGTCTGTCGTTGACAAACTGGTTCCAGCAGCTATTTGAGTGACCTCTCTTAATTTCACCTAAAGTTTTTGTTTTTGCCTTCTTGTTTATTAATTTTTTTTTAATTCTCTTAATTAATATATCTTAAAAAATTCATTCATTTAAAAATAAAACTAATTTAATTAAATGTTTAAAAATAATATATACAATATAAAATTTAATTTTCGATGCATCAATAAATGCTCGTAGTTAGAGTTACTAAAATTTTAATAACTTTTATGTTTTTAAAGGTATGTATAAAATAATATTTTTTAGTATATGTTCAAAAATAATAAAATGGATAAAAATAAAAGGATCCCTTGAAGTGTGTTAACTCATGCAAGCACTCTGTCTTTTGCCTCATCCAACGCAAAATTTGCAATTGATAATTCAATTTTGCAAAACCTTATGTCATGCTTTTAAAATTGTATTTTTATTGTATTCACACTTAAAAATATACTAGATATTTTATAAATATTTATAAATTTATCTGATTTAATAACAAAATATATATTTTAAAACAATATAAAATTAATACAATAGTAGAATTTTTGCCCCAAATAAAATTACTCTTCCCTTGAACCGTTGGAAAAAAAAAAAAGAATTACTCTTCAATTTCCTTATCGATCATTGAGCTGTTGTATCACTTTGGAACAATTCATGTGTCTTATTCACTTTGTATCATTACATAACATCTATCAAAGGCAGAAAATTTCTTCTTTCTGGAAAAAGTTGAAAATTATGAATATAATATGAAGGAAAAAAAAAAAAAAAGTGTGAATGGTTAGTTTACTCTAACGACTGCCATTGGTTTTTAAACCTTTGACAATGAAAACTTTTATACTTAACTATCATCTTTCCACATACGCCGATACACCTACCTTCCTACATACGTGCCTCTAGCTCAATATAAAATTGAGGATTATTCGGCATTCAAAATAGTTTAATAAAATTTCTAGAAGATAAAAAACTTTAAGACTTCATACAACAAATGAAGCACAACACTAATTCTTCTCTCTTTTGAAAAATCTGTTCTTCTTCTTATTATTATTTTCTTTTCATTCTACCTGACAGGAAGTTCATTTTGCATAGAAGCTTATTCTCCGGTAGATAAATTGTTAGTTATTTTATTATTTTAAATAAATATCGTAACAGATACTTACAAATGATTTATTTCATAGTTTGTTAATTTCTTCACTTAGGATGATGTTAGGCATGTTTTGTAAAGTTTTTTTTTTTTCCCATATCTAAATCTAGATATGATATTATGGTTTGAAATTTCGTTGTAATTCAAAAATTAAAGAATTTAAGCTATCAAACATCAAATTTTGTTGAAAATTTATTACATTGTCAATTAGAATATTGAAGCTTATATGTAGACTGAAAAGAGCTTAAGAAGAATATTCTAAAAAAATTATTAATTGTGCTACAAATTTGTTGGTACAATTATTATGGTAATTTGATGTATTTTTGGAGAAGAAAAAAACTCAAAAATATCTATCTATAAAGTAAATGTACAAATGAAAGATTCAAGCTTTTGAACTCTCAAGCATGATTTGCAAGTTGGCTCAATAAATGATTGAACGTGTTTTCAAGGGAAGAACAGTTAAGAATGATGTCGTTGAGCGGTTAGCTCAATGATATCAATCGTATTATAAGATATGTAAATATAAGATTAAGATTCGATCATAGAATATGTGAGTTGTAATGTTACTTTCAAAAAAAAAAAATTAAGAATAATGTCGTATAAGATTAGAAGAGAAAGTTTTAAATGAGGCAAGTTCATGGGTGACATGAAGACTCTTCTATTCAATACTTGATTTATTTGTATGTAAGGGACACATTTTTTTCGAAAAACAAATGATATTGTCTTGAAAAAATATAAGATGGACCATCTAGTATGCACCTATCCACTTTGAGAGTGTTGAAATATTTATATTTAATAATTAATTTTCTTATTTAAGATATTTTAGGATTAGAGGTACTTGTCACGTTCTTTTTATAAACACCACACAATCCACATATTTTTGTTATTGTTTGAGAATATACATGGCTCTTAATGAAGGTAGTCATCCATCGGAGTCGAAGCTGATTTAGAAGTATTTTACCCTACCCTAGCTAGTGGCTATATAAGCCTAATAAACTATTGGCAAAGAGATTCTCTCCAATTCCTTCTTCTACCTTAACTTTTACTCATTTTTTATTAGCTGACTCAGATATCGGTATCGGAAGTCTCTTGCTTGGACCCGCTTTTCTATCTTGCATATCTAATTAATTCATACTATACCATCACACATTTAATCATTCTGACTTTCGTAAATATTGCATAAGCAACAATTATAAATAGAAAATTAAATTATCTTTCTTTTAATTTTTTACTAAGTTGTATTCAGATATAATACAAGATTATGGTCGAAGAAAACTAGGAAAGAATGTGCAAAAATCTCATAACACTAGTCGTAATTAATCTCCATTCAAGTCATTACCTTTTATAGTTACTTACCACAACACCCCATAATTCAATTTATGCCACAATAATAACCACCGAGCTATATAGACCTATATGTTTGTCCAAACAATAACAAAATATATTTAATTAAGTAAAAAATATATTTATATATCATTAGAATCATGGCAAAGGAAAAAGAAAATCAGAAGTTTGATGCTACCAAAGAAAATTAGGGATATGGACATATATAGATGTGTGATCTTTTGAAATTACCCATTATTTTTGTTTCTTTGATTTTTTGATTTTTGGATGACATGTTTGAGACATATATTACATTCCAAAAAAGTTTCGAAAAAACAATAAAAATATCACTTATTAAAATTTGTAATAATAAAAAATAGTACTATTTGTGTTTAAATCATATATTTTCATAATTAAAAAATAACTGTTACATTATTTTTCTTTAAACGTCAGTTCAATTAAATGTCGTTTAATTGAAATGTGACAATATAAATTCGTTCAATGTTAAACGTCATCAATTAGACATTGTTCAATATTATTCAAGTGCTATTTGTTAAAATATAAAACGGAAGAAAATATAGATATAAAATAGATGAAATAATGAATATGAAACTAAAATAATAGATAATTAAAATAAATTAAGAAGAGAACAAAAAAAGTTAAATAAAGACATTTTAATTCTTATTCATTTATAATATTGAAGGACTGCATTGATATTTATAGTGATAATAAACTAATATTTTAATCCCAATAGAACCCTAAATAAGACTCTTAAACTAATAGGAAAACATTAGAATAATTATCTAATATCTTAATTATAATAGTTTCTAACACTAACAAGAAAATTAACTATTAATTTAACATTCAACTCTATTTTTATTATATAAATTTTAAGTATGTTATTTTTGGTAAATTTTTAAAAAGGGGTTGCAATTTAAATTTATTACTTATTGTATACTCCAACATTAATTATAATTAATTCCCATAAAAATTATTGTATGTGCTTCTAATTGATCTTTTGTATTGACATAATCATTTCAATTCCATTTTAAATATTTAGTTTCTTCTTCTTCTTTTTTCTCTTTATTGTAAAGGCATTATAAAAGCTGAGCACGTCTCAGTATAAATGAAAGATACATAAATTCTTTATTCTTCCTAATAATGGCTCTTATCATCTTCTCTATGTTGATGCGTACTAATGGCAATGTATATGACATATTGTGCCACTTCCATTGTGTTCTTCAACGTTTTCCTCCTAATTTGTTCAGCTCATGGTCTCTCTTTATCCCATCACGCTTTTTTTTTCCAGTTTATAATGACATATTATGTTTAACTTTTTTATTCAAGATAATTATTTTTCTATTTTTTATTAATTAATTAATGTACGCAGAATCACAAATACTTCAACATAGAAAGAATGGTCATAAGACATCAAGACTAAATGGTAACATTTTGATCCATCATTGACACACTTCAAAAATCAAATGTTTTTACCAGCCCTTTTCTACATCCTAGGCTAGACTTTTTAGTTGTAAAACAAATATTTTTTTACTAGCAAATTCTTTTTTTTTTAATTATATTTCACAACTGACACATTCTGAATTCTGACCTTACATGTAGATGTCTCGTAAGAAAGCTTTGGTGATACTAAGTTACAACTACTCAGCAATTAACAAGTTCTGTTTTAATCTTTTTTTTTTTATAAGAAAAAACGTTTTTAATCGACACTAATCATTAATTAATTATATTTTCAGAAGGTATACCTGGGCTTTGAAAAAAGCCCAGTAGGGCATTTCATGGACCTTGTTTTTTCGATTGGAGCTGCTAGAGTACCTGTACAAAAAAGGACCTCGCTGCCTATGGAGAATGTGGGGGGCTTTTAGGCGCTGTTTGCTACTGCTATGATAAATGATTGAACAAGGGTACCATTCTGTACATGACATATAATAATTTACTCACATACATGATAGGAACTCCCAGTACTTTAGCATTAATAAAGGCATAAGATTAATTAAATTAATAAATTTAAAATAAACTCGTTTCATACTTGATTGTTTTCGGAGCAGCTCTATATTGTATAACTTGTACGTCAAAGTTATTTCGACGACCAATTGTGGGACAATTGAGTTGGTAAAACTTAACTACATGTGACTGTATACTGTTGTTTTTTAAATAAGAAGTCACGAGTTCGATCATGACAGCCACTGGCCTCCATGTTGACTGAGACATAACAATGCTGCTAACTCATAATTGATATTTTCTCAAAATTTTCTACAATTAAGGTGAGGCATGCTGTTGCATCCACAAAGCGGTTGCAACCCTCTCTCTTTTGGAGAGATATTTTTGTTGTCCAAAAAAAATTTATTTGGATGTAAAGTTTCGAGGCATTGGATACATCATATGGGATAAAATAAAAATATACAATCAAACTATTATGTAAGTTACAAATATATTATTTAACTTTATTGAGTGACAATAATAACACTCATGATTAGTGATACGAATATACTACTACAATATATTTTTTATTATTTCAGTAGTAGATTTGTACTATAATAAGAAGTTTGGTGGTAGATTTGCACCAATAATAAAAAAAATTATTGGTAGATTTATACCACTAATTATACTTGAATGTGATTTTTGTTAATAAATAGGCTAAATTATATCATTGGCTCTTAACTTTAACTAAATTCACACTTAAATTCACAAATTTTTAAATTCTATAATTTAGTCCTCAAATTTTAAAAATTCGCACATAGGTTCTTAAACTTTTAAATCATATAATTTAATCCACGAGCTTTTAAAAATTTGCACATATGTCCTAAAATTTTAATTTAAGAATATATATTTTAGTACCCCAAGACGGGACTTATATGTAAATTTTTAAAAATTTGTGAACTAAATTGTAGAATTTAGAAGTTTAAGAACTTATATGTAAAATTTTAAATTTTATAGACTAAATTATAGAATTTAAAAATTCGAAAATTTAAGTATAAATTTATTTAAATTTTTTAACCAATGTAGTACTTAATTCTATTAAATAAAATTAAATGATATATATATATAACTTTTATAATAACTTAATATTATATTTGTTAGTTTACTCGATCATGCATACGATCAACTAAAAAAGGAGTAAAGAAAATTTGAACATATTAATGGTAAACATATATAATTCAATCATTCAATATAAAATTGTTTCTCGTATTACAATTTACAAGCTTTTATTTTATTTTAAATGTCTTACTCTTCTTTTCGAAGATGGTTTCAGTTAGCTACTTTTATTAACTTAATAGATGCAGGAGTTGATGCAATACATTAAATGATAGAATGAGAAATTGAGAATAATTCAAAGAAACTAATTGCTTTTGTTGTTTGATATTGCTAGAGTAGCTAGAGTTGATGCATTTGTTGTTTGACCGATTAACATAACTCAACTAAATAAGTATTTGACTTGCACGACTCTGACTAGTTGAAATTAAATTTGACACATATTTAAATATATTTTATACTTTACATGTATTTTAATACCAATTATTATACCACCAACTTGGATCTCAACCAATTTATTAGGACAATCCTGTTGTTTATCCAAAAAAAAAAAAATTCTCAAGCTCTCAGTAAACAATTTTATTCATAACTATTGAAAATCACTAAACCAACAATTTTTTTTTTTCTTATTCGAGTATTTTATCATATATTTAGGGGCCATGAAAAATAAAGAAATGAAAAACATAATACTAAAAATTGTTGAATATAATTAAGTCTACTTATGAGATTTTGTTTCCATTTTGTTCATTAATAAGCAAAGTTAACAAGTGGGATTGAAATGATTGAGAGAATTTAAGAAAATCTAGTCAAGTTTAATTCTAACATAAAGGTGGGTCAAGATTCTCCTACCACTCGTCACCATAAATGCAAAGAAATTCCCAAAATGCCTTCTAGTTGCTTCACTTGTCATTTTCTTCGACTAATGATCCCATTGTTCGAAAATGAAATAGCATCATCTCGATGAATAATTAAGTACAAGTCATATAGATATTTAAAAATTTATTTTATTCGTATAAATAATAAAAATAAAACAATAGAAATAAAATAATAGAAATAAGCACAAGAAAAAGACGATAAACAATAAAAACTTTTTAATTATCGAGTAATTTTTATATGTTAGCACATATTAAAATAATTTACTAATTGTGCTCACTTACGCATTAGAATATCCAAAATACAATATATAACTGATAATAAAACAATTATACAGATTCAATAAGGTAAAATTTTAATACATCTATTAGTCGAGAACCACACGTCCTAACTACTTAAGCTGCTCTCATCAGCTATTACCATAACTGCTTTAATCCACATTAAATCTGGATCATCTCCAAAGTCACACTACCATACACTGTGATATTAATACATGTAATCAATATTTGTGAATTTTAAACAATATAATAATATCTAAGAAATAATTTTTGTAAAAACTTCTCCTATTAACAATATGGAACTACTTTTAACATGTTGACACATAATCTCAAAATAATACAAACTATGCTTTTAATATAAAATCTTCGTATTGCAATACAGAACCACACTCAATGTATTGAAAATACTGAATCAATGTATTGCAAATATGGAATCATAATTTTTTAAAATAATAAATTTATTTTTTCAGAACCTCAAATCACTAATACAGACAAAAACACTTGACGTATTAATAATTTGGCTAGACAAGAGATTTTCATAAATATAAAAATGAGATTTTAAAAGAGTAGAGTTTTGTTTCTTAAAATTGTCAATAAAAAAAAAAAAAAAAAAGTGAATAAGTATTTATAAGAGAAAAATCATACCTGTCACCCTAGTAGACTTCTTGCGAATTCACCTCTACGAGGTCCTTATGAGCTACCAACGAGACCACTACAAGGTTAATAGTAAAAAAAAATGAAAAAATTAACGTTTTGAATGCCTCATTGACCTACCTCGTTGAACCACCTGTGAGACTCAAGCAAGATCCCTAACGAACCACCAAAAACTTATTTATTTGAAAATTCTCAAACGCTTATCAATTATAAAAATTAAATGCAAGTAAAAATAGCTTAATCAAGCGTATTATATGCTCCTAACTACTACATGATGTGTATTATACAAAAATACAAAGTGTTAGAATCTACATTAATATATGTGATACTAATAACAAATAAAAGCATTGTACAAAGAATTAGACAAAAATATTAAGTAAAATAAATAAATTTGGTATTAAGCACCAATAAAAACTTAAAGAGACTTACAAAACTTACAAAAAAAAAAAAAAACATTGTAAGTGAGAGATGTAACCACCTTTAATCTGGTCGTGTGTAACTTCTTGGGATGAATCGTCTCGCTCCATCACCCTGTTATGTTCTTTCTAGACTTTCTATCGATCTCACCAACGTTTGCTTCCCCTATTGCTAGTATAGTCTATCTGGTAGCCAAAAGTACTCTCATTATGTAAACCAGGTTGTTTTGGATTCTGTAAAAGGGATATATTTGGAATATCAATAGAGTTACATGTGGGGTCTTTATTGTAGATTAAAATTACATAAGGGGATTATATTTGCTTAATATTCTTAAATTTATACAGAAATATTATGATCACACAATCACTCACATTATTGATATTGTGCTATTTGATAAAATTATATAAAAAAAATGAAATACTTCTTCAATTTTTAAAGTAATTTTAATACATGTCATAATATAAGTAGTGTGAATACAAAAATATTTTTTTAATATTTTTTAATTTGTAAGTAATATAAGACAAGTCATGCTATTCATTGAGTTCAATTCCTTTTTATTTTTCTTTTTTGAAATAACAAATGTATCAATTCATACAATCATCCAAATTAAAGAAATCACCCTCTGAATAAAGGTGGACATGAAGAAAAATTAACAAAAGACAAAATAGAATAAAATTTAGTCCAAATAATCAGACAATGAACAACAGTGTTTACACTTTTAAAGCAATTATTTAAAGTCGAATTAGCTATAAAGCTCTAAATATCTCTTCGTATCACGAATAAAAATACATTTTTGTGAGTTCACTTTTTTTAATATAACATATATTTAATTAATATTATATGTGCATTAACATATATACATATTTATTTATACTTATGTTTATAAGAATATATTTATATTAAAAATAAAATTTCAAATATATAGTTGAACATAATAAAGAATATTTAATCCAATCGTCTTCACTTGATTTTGTCTTTCAACACAACTATCTATACTATATATAAAAATCTGAATTACACCTAATATTATTTTGAAAAAAATTGTTCATATATTTTAAATTAATGACATTAGTTATTCTTTTAAGATTTACTATCACATTTAAATAAGTACCTTAAACATTATCTCATAATAATAATCACATTTAATATAAACTCTAATTATATTATAATTATCATATCCAATAAAGTATCTAAACGTTATTTTAATAAAATTTTAAATAAGATAATGAAATAAAGATCACAATCATTTAAGATTTTAATGAAATAATGATTACCACATCTAATAAGAATTCTAAATATTATTTTATTTTTACAAATAATTTAAAAATATAAGAAAATTAATTTTACATTTATTTTAAATATAGTATAAAATAATTTACGTACAATACATATATTTTTCAACAAAAGGATGAAAATTATAAGTTTTTGTTTTTTATATGGAGATTGAAAGTTGTAACTCAATTGCTTTTTAATGCGATATTTTTGTTTTTTAAAAAAATCAAGACAACAAAAATCTCAAGTCTTCAATTTTAATTTTTAAAATTTGAAATTGGCTATCAAATTACTTTAAAAAAATTTAAAGTTAAAAATTTAATTAAAAATAAGTAATAATACATTAAAAATTAAAATAATTATCTAGTCTCACATAAAATCAGTACATTATCTGAAAGAAAATGATGGATCGGTGATTATTAGAATAAGATAAAAAAAAAAATTGGATCAAGGGATGCAAGTAAAGACAATTTGTAGAGGGGAAATAAGCATTAGATGCTATTGAATATAGACTAATCCAATTAGGGTGGTTAATTTCCAGTAGGATCTGCAGACTTTGGAATTTTAAATGAATTTGGTCGATGTAAAATAGATTAAATTATAAATAAATTAAATTATTTTAATTCATATATTAAATAAGTTGAATTTAAATTTTAGCTTAATAAGTTCGGTCATAAATAAGTTATCACATATATAACTCATTAACAGAAGTTGACTCAACACTAACTCAAAACTTTTAAATAAATTTAAATTAAGATTAAATATATTGAGTTATAAATTGAGTATTCTAACTTAAATCATTTATTAAATGAATTGTATTCGTTTGAATTTACGTGTTAGTTTGGATTAATGGGTTGGACTAAACCCAAACCATAACAACCAACCCATTTAGCAAGTTTCGACACACAAAGTCTACATTATTTTATATATTTTGAAAAAATTGTACGAATATTGAAAATGTTGGTAGCCGAATTCGGTAAATTTTCTTATCTTTTGGACTCAAAATTATTAAAATATACAATTCAAAAAAGCAGGTATTTTCCTGAGCAAAGAAAACCACGATTAATTAACAATAGTCTAACTGATATGCAAAATAATAATATTATTACTGTTGGAATTGTCGGGAGTTGGGACAACTTTTTTTTTTTTTGCAATTATGTTCAACAATGAAGACTTGCAGTTTTTTTTTTTTTTTTAAATAATTATACAATTGATAAAAAATAATTATACAATTTACAAATGTAATTAAGACTTAAACTTTGCTCAAATGTTCATGTTGTTGATTTTTTCTTTTTTAACTTTAATATATAATACCTTAAACGATCTTAGTTGTTTTCCAAATTAATCCCATATTTAATATCTTAGTGTCATTCCATGGAATTTCATTGGGTCTTGGATGCTTGCAGATTTGGTAATATCACCAATACCGAACCTTTTGGAGAAACTCTTATACGAATTGGATTTACAGATGACATGAAAAATTTATTCAATATATATATATATATAATTTAATTTTATGTACATAATAATAATAATAATATCATATTAAAATTATTAAAATATACTAAATACTCGTGTACCTGATTGATACCATTTTTTTTTTTCCAAAATAGAATATATTTTTGTTTACAACGACTATATTTCTCAATTATTTTTATAAAAAAAATCATATTAAACATAAGAATAACATAAACAATTAATTTATAAAAGCATTTAATATGTTGTTTTTAAAAATTTCTCTCAAAATGAATACTTAAATTATTATTTAAAAAAAATATTTAATGTGATGTACATATGTGAATTAAAACAAAGTGAATAACAAACCAAGAGAAACATGTACAATTGTTTTATTTTATCGACTGGAAGAAAAAAAAAATCCCGAATGTTTTGCGGCAGGACAGTTGATTTAGGGACAGACGCTAGTAGCGTTGGTGCCTTGGTGGATTGAATATTCATATTAAAAAAAAAAAAAATGAGAAAGAGAAAAAGAAACAAACTTTTTAATCAAATGGTATTTTCTAATAAATAAATAATTAACCAGATTTTATTATATTTTTTATAAACTAACCAATCAGTTACATGCCCTATACATTAAATAATTTAGTTATTTGAATTTTTATCCTCATTTTTAATTTATGATTTTTTTCAATTATTATATATTCAAGATAAATAAAAACTCTTATATAAGTATGTTGTTATGTATATTTTATCATTTTAAATGAATTATTTACAAACATAAATGAATTTAGTTATTTGAATTTTATCTTCATTTATAATTTATAATTTTTTTCAATTATTATATATTCAAGATAAATAAACACTCTTATATAACTATATGTATATTTTATCATTTTAACAAACAAAAATGACTTTATTTTTTTTTATTTTTTAATAAATATGTATTATGTAATTTTTATTATATGTTAATTAGAATATAAATAAATAATATTTGACTTTTGTGACAAACCATAAATAAAAATCAAAATAAAATTACAACACGCACACATGCAAACCTAGAACTAGTTATCCAAAATGCCCGATGAATTCCTTTGCAAAATATATTCTAATAGATCAGGACGTAGCCAGGATACAAATTAAGAGAAAATTATGTATAAATTTAGTAGTAAAAAATGGACTATTTTAATACCGTGGGATTGATAATAATAAAAATGGATATTTTTTAAATTAAATTATCATAAAATAATGTAAAAAAAATTATTATAGATGTTGCAAAAAATTTTAAAATTTTGTGCTTTTGAATATTTAATCATTAGAATTACATGTCAAATATGTATTTTATTCAATTTAAAAAAAAAATTAAAACTACGAATTAAGTTGTAATAAGACTAAATAATATAGTTCAATATTTATACAATATGACAAAGAAAATTAGAATAATTAAACAAGAAAACTTACAATAAACATGTAAAAAAAAGTATATGAAAAAAAAATATTATAAATATTACATGGTATAAATAATAATTAATAATTATATAATGTATGTGGTATAATAAAGAATATATAAATTATATGGGAGATAGAGAATAGAATTTTTTTGAAGTTGAACTAATAAAATTTATGAAAATAAGTTTAATTTTTATCGAATTTAATTAGTAAAAATTGTATAATATTAAAGTAAAAGTGAAAAATATGTAGAGAATATTAAATGAGTATTTAGTTCGACAAAATGAAAGAAAAATATTTAAATGAAAAATTTGTGTGAAAGTATTATAATGTATTTTTACAAATAAATGTACATATTTATATATATAATGCATAAAAAAAATAATTGAAAAATCAAGCAAGGCACGCGCCCGTGTCCCTGCTTATGGACATGCTGGTAGTAGATAGATGACAGCCAGTTGGTTAATTTGATTGTAGTTGCGTGTAAACCATGAAGAGAAAGCGAAATTTATATGATTGACCCTTCAAAGCAAAATTCTTAATGACTTATTATTGCTACTAGTGAGACATGATTAATTAATAAAGTTCAATCCCCTTTAACAACTTGACAATTAATTGTCTTGATATGGTAGTGGATTGGTTCTATTCTTCTAGATGTGTACTTAATAATAATTATAATATGCTTGTTATAATATATATATATATATATATATTATAAAAAAAATAGAAATTATAGATATTAACAAAAATTTATGTAAAAGTAAAAAAAAAAAATTATGAAAATATCTAAAAATATTAAAATTTTCCATAATAACTTAGTCTCAAGAAATTTCAATAAAATTAAATTTAATAAAATAGTATTTTTTAAAAAATTAACTGCTATATACCAAATAAAATAATAATTTGAGTAAAAATTTAGATAATTTAATATTAAAAAAATTAAGAAATTATAACTTAAAGGCTTTTTAAAATAGTTCAAAGCATATACTATATTAATTCAAGTAATATTAGTGTCATGACTTATAATTAAAGATTGTTTGAATATAATGATTAAGATGTTATGAATATATTGCTTGATTTCTTCAATTTCATCATGAATAGAAAACTATGGATTAAACTAATAATTTATAAATTGTTGTGGATGATTTTTAAAGATTTCATAAGCATTACAAATACTATGGTATTTGAGATATCACTTTCATATGCATTAATGTTCATCGAAGATAAATTTATTGTCATGATTTCTTCATCTGATTCTAGCATATCATTGTATCAGTTCTATGACGTCTCTTTGTATATTTCTTTCTAATAATATATATGCTTAGACCAATAGCACTACACCCATTATTTTAATCTTGTGTATTATGTGTATAATTAACTTTACAAGTTAATGAACTTAAAATTTGGTTGTATCTAGATAGATGTTACAACAACAAAAAAATAGTAAAAGTCAAAGAATTTTTTTGTAAAAAAATTGAATTCTTCAAAACGTCTATAGAAAAAAATTCCAAAAATTACATTGCAAATTTTTTAAAATAATAATAATATCATGGATAATATCTAAGATATATCCACAATATTCAATAATATAATGAATATTTAGTAAAAAGAGATATTATATAGTTATTAAGTGTATCAACTCATATATAGTTATCGAGTATATTCACTCATTAAAATTATTTTTTAAAAATAAATATTTATATTATTTATATATTATATAAAATTTATATAATATTAAAAATTCAGTCATTGATTATAAACGAAGAGAAAAAAGGTAGGAGGAAATCACAGGATATAAGCCCTCGTGTTGTGCCAATCAAACCTTAATGGCTAAAATTGAAATATTTATATGCCCGTGGTGCTATACCCACAGCTAGATTATAAAAATATCAACTCTAATTTATTTAACATGTAGATGTATTTTACTTTAAAATGTAAGTATACAATTTTTTAACCCGATAAGTGTGTTTGACACTCCTTGAACCTTTGCAACTTGCAAGCATCACAAACTTATTATTCTGTTTGGGCTTCTACCTATTAAATGTTAAATTAATCTTCATTTTTGTACGATATTAGGAAGATATGCAATACAAAAATATAAAAATTAAATATTTTTGAGGTCATTTTATTTATATTAATATGACATTTTAGTCATATAATTTATGCACAGTATACGTAAGTCACTTATTTTAAAAAATTAGGATACGTAAATCACTTTAATCTTCCTACCTTCATTAAAAATTAATAAAATTTTATATTTAGTGTATATGAAAGAAATGTGTGACTTCTTTAAAGAGCACAATAGGTATTTTGAATTAATAAACTAATCTTTTAGCCATAAATTTCCTTCATGCTACACACACACACAAGTTTTCCATTCCCTTTACGCCACACACTTCCTTCGATTCTATTACAAATCGAACCTCCAAATCAAACAAGAGTAAGATGAATCTCTTTCTTAAGTTTCGAACAGTCCATAAAGTTATTATAAGTGTTGCTTGCCACAAAATCAGTTTAAATTTTTTTCTACTATACTGCAAGACAAAAAGACACTATCCATTTTGATAATTTTCTTGTTTAGTAGAAGAAACAATGGATAAATGAGGATTAGAGCACGAGAAAGAATAACGAAATGAAGATAAAGCTGAAAATTTCAACTTATAATACATATAAAAATTGAGAAAAAGATAGGTTGATAATTGAGGGAAACATGTATAATAATATTTTTGCCCTTAATTAAAGGAGGTCTTAAATTTATGGTTGCTTTTAATAATAAAATATTCATGTTATTATTTAAAAAATTATTTATATATTTTAATTTTTTAAAATAAATAATTATATATTACATCCATAAATTATATAACTAAAATATCTTATTAACATAAATAAAATAAAATGATACAAAGACCTAGTCATCAAAAATACAATATGTTAAAATAATCGATATGAACAAGGCATCTTCACTCTTTAGGGCTAGTTTTCTTTATTGTAGCTAGCTACCATTTTATCTTACAAACATTTTATTGTCCTTTTCCCTGCTCAATTATTATGACAATTGTAGTAAAAACACATTTAACCTTTTCATTTTTCATAGAGTATTATATCATTTCATTTTAATATAATACTATCATAACCATTTGGAAACTATATTACGATTTCTTAATTTACTTTTTTGTTTCTGTTTGGCTAGTGTTATAATTGAGTTATAGAATTTGGATTTAACTCCTCATTTTATTTGTTCCTGGTCCATTGCCTGTTTGATTTTGTATTATTCATTTTCATAAAATTGTTCATTTGTTTTAATTTTTTGATAAATTAAATTTTGTATCAACTCGGCTTCTCTTATTCGAAAAATTAAATTATTTTCTCTAACATTTCTAGATAGAAAGAAAAAATTTTGATATAATTTTATACTTTGCCTCTTTTGTTTTTGTCTTAGCTCCTCATCATTCATGTGAATCATTTTGTACTTAGTATGTGGTTAAGATAGAGTGAAATTGACAGTACGTAGTTAAAAAGCAAAATTTATTAACTTGCGATCTATAATTACTGACTTACTGTGTAGTTGATTACGGTTTCCCAGTTTACTATGTGTTCTTAGGTGGGGTGGTCTATAAAGCAATTTTAAACACCATAATTATAATTAATACGTTAATTTTTTATTGGACAGAAAACTCGATTATATTTATCAATTTATTATGTTCTTAAGAAAAGAGGTATTTAAAACAATTCTATATAACAAAAATATATTATAATTGTAATTAATATATTAATTTCTTATTAAATATAGTTACGTAAACTTAATTATACTTATCAATTTATTATATTCTTAAGCAAAGAAGTTTATAAATTTAGAACAATTTTATATATCATAATTATAACTGACTATCAATTTTTTTATTAAATATAACTATTTAAATTTAATTATACTTATTATTAATATTTTTATAAATTACTTATAATTTATGACATATATATATAACAAATAATATTTTCCATAAATTTATTTACTGCAGGATTGATTAGCTACGACTTTCATGTGAATCTTCTTTCGTACTTGCCTGTGATGCAAAGCTTGTCGCCTAGAAAATAAATGTGCTTTTATACAGACAATTCAATGACATCTTGGATCGAGTAGCGTTTGAATTTCAACTAACCCGCAATAGAAAATTTTCATATTTGGGATTTATCAATAGATTTTAAGTTTGTTACACGGTTAAGATCTAGTTTTGATGTTATTATTAAAATTTATTGAAAAGTTAACTTTTTTAAAATTTAAATTATTAAAAAAAATTATTAATATTACTATTATATATATTTATTATTTTTTAAAATATTAGCTTTATATATTATGTGTGTTAAATATTTATAATTCAATAATTGGTATTATTGAATTTTGAACACAGAATTAATATCATGTTAAAAGCTCTTGAAGAACTAATTTTTTCAAAAAAATTTGTGATTAAAAGAATGACTAATATTATTTTTTAATACCATGTTAAAAGTTGTTAGAGAATTAATTTTTTTAAAAATTTATGCTATTAAAAAAATAACTATTATTATTTTTATACATATTTATCAAACAATCCTAAATTATTTCTTAGGGGTACGAAAACACATGGTAATATGTGTAGGAAAAAAATTCAAAATCGTGCGTAATTAATATTAGAGTAAAATTTGTGCAATTCATAATTTTATTGTTGTAAATAGATAATTTTTACTGTTAAATAGAGTGCTATACCACAAGTAAAATACGTAAAATTAATTATACATGCAATGTTAAATTATGTAGTACAAAAATAATAAGAAAGATTAAAATAGTAGAAGTTTTCAAATATACGAAAAGAATATTATTATATTTTTATTGACTTCCATAAATAATTTTATTACTATAAAAGAATCAAATGTATATTTTTCATATAAAATACTTAAATTTTAAAATTAATTATATACAACAATATAAATATATCGAGAAAAATGAACTGTGCCACACCCCTATTACCTTTTTCATTTGCCTTGTTGGCTTTGAGAGGAGTTATTAATTACTTTAAAAATTGATGATAATTTAATTTAATAAAATTGCTAAATTATTTAATAAAATACGAGATAAATTTAATTTTTAATAATAAATTTATATATATTTTATATTTTATTGGCCTAATACCACCGTAAATAATAAATAATTTCTCCAGCTTAGTACACTATTTATTTAAACAACTTTTAACTTAAAAATACGAAAACATATCCTTAAACAATATTGATTAATCATTAAAATTTATGTTCAAATGCAAATGAAATGTTGAATATGCTTTTCTTTGCCAGAGTGTAACGTTTACGTTTCGAGTCCTTCTTATTAGAGCCGTGAAGGATGGATACTATTAAATTTAGGTCGATTTATTTATTATCCGTTTTATATAAATTTAATCATGATTTAATTTATTTATTAAATATGTTAAAAATTGTAATCTTAATCTAACTTATTTAAGAAATAAATTGACTTATTTAACACATTTAAATATATTAAATAATATATATTGTATTTTATAATATAAAAAAATCAGAGATATTATATTGAGTATCAATATATATTTACGTAATCTATTAATATAATAAATTTTAAAAATAAAATTAATTTAAATATTATTTTAACAAAAAATGTAAAAATATTAACTAATATAAAATAAAAATAATATCAATAACCATAAATATTGTGATACATTAAAGCCAATATGTTAAAGTTTCAAATAGTAAAAAAAAAATATAACAAAAATATATATCATAAATTATTTGTAAGTAAAAATTTATTTTAAGTCTAAAATAAATAATCAATAATAAAAACATACAAAATTAAACTAAATAATATATTATTATAAATTGATAAAAATAATAAAATAAAATATAAAATGAATTTAAACATCATTTCAATAATATTTCAAAGCGTAAGCATACAAAATAATTTAATAAAAAATAATTACCTATATATCCTAATAATTTTAGTTGTTTACTTGTGTTACTTATAAGGGTTACGAGTTTCTCGATTAATCCGTTAAGACCTGATTTTTTAAATAAGTTAAATAGGTAAACCTGTTTATGACCTAACCTATATAAGTTCAACCCAGATCTAACTATTTCGTGGATGAATCGTATCGAATTTGTAAGTCATATTAAAAATTGCTGGCTCTACTTCTTTTGTGTTTGGTTGAAATTTTTTGGAGTGACACCATAATGATACCTATATTAATCTTTTGGTATTTAGTATTGCTTAAGTTATCAAGTGTTATCTCAAATTCAAAATTTTAAATTGATATTTTTTGGCAAAAAAATTAATTACAAGCATATTGTATAATTAAAATAAAGAAAAATTTGATCATTTTAAATTTATTATTATTCTTCTATGGATAATGGGTTGAAATGATCATGTAATTTTATGTAATAGATATATTGATTATTTAACTTTTAAAGTAGGTTAATTTTTTCCTGTAATTTAAAAATAATCAATTAAGTTTAAATTTTAAAAAATTGAGAATTTTACTGATAAAATAGGATATCATTAAATAAAAAATATATATATCTTCCTTTTATCCATATTTTTAATTTTTAATTATCTAGTTTTTTTTCTAACGAATTGTCTAATTTTATTATTTTAATTTTATAAATAAAACCTATCATTTTACTTATTTAACATAAAAAACTGAATATAATATTAGTTTATCTTTTAATTATTTATTGTTTCATTCCTTTCTTATTTATCTAAATCATTAATCATAATTCATCCATTATTTTTTCCGCCTATTTTACATAAAATTGATATCCAAGCCAACAAGATTTTATTTTCTTAAACGAAATTTTTTCCCACTTTTTTCCAAAAACAATAAAAACTCACTAAAAAAAGGGAACTAATCTCATAAAAATGGGGAGAAAAAAAGAATATAAAAGGTTTTTTTTTTTTAATTTGTTTTTTTTTTTAATGATTTCTTATTTTACTTCTAAAAAAATCTCAAATTTTTAAAATTTAGACTTTATTGACAATTTTTTTAAAAAAAGTATAAAACTAAATTAGCTCATTTTAAAAATTATAGGATTAATATTTTACTTATTAAAAGACCATTTCAACCTAAAATTCAAAGTATCATTATAATATATATATATATATATATATATATATATATATATATATATATATTATTATTATATATTATATATATATATATATAATGACTAAATTACCCTTCATTTTTAATATGTGACATGCATATATATATATATATATATATATATATATATATAATGACTAAATTACCCTTCATTTTTAATATGTGACATGCATGTATATATATATATATATATATATATATAATGACTAAATTATCCTTCATTTTTAATATGTGACATGCATGTAATCAATTTTTGGCTTAAAATGTGCTACTTTTAAAAAAAATATTTTTAAAGTACAATTTGAAAACTTGGATAATAATAAATACCAAAAAATAGACCTATTGTATACATGTCTTCTTCTTTTTTTTCTCTCTTTTTCTATAACAGTTATAAATGTGTCACAATTATTTAATAATTTAAAAATATCCCTAACTTAATGACCATGTTACATGTAAAAACTTATATATATTTTGTCAACATATCTAAAAAAAAAAATATGTGGTATTAAATTTCATGTAATTCATATTATTTTTTGTTATATTTGTTAACAAATGACATGTTTGATAACAATTTTGATTCCTAATTTTTTATTTTTTTAAATGATTTTTCAATCAGGTGTGTTTGGTAACGATTTTTTATTTTAATTTTTACATTTTTAAGGAATCACTACCAAAATAAGGGGTGATTCATAAATATTTAAAAAAAAGATTTTTTAATCTGATTTATGATTTTTTTTTTCATTTTGACCAAACAATTTTTATAGAGAGTAAATCAAGTCTTTCAATTTTTGTATGATTGAGTATTAGAAGAAAATAATTAAAAACTTAAAATTTATAAAAAATAACTAAAAAATTTCTTTATTTTTAAAGTTTTTTGAAAAAAAATCAAAAAATAAAAACAATTACTAAATAACTTGAAAATAATTTTTGATTTTTTTCTTAAAAATTACTAAATAAAAATTATTATTAAATATATTTGTAATTATCTTTATAAAAAAATCAAAAATTATAAAATAAATTATTTAATCATAAATTATGAATTATAAATTCAAATCTTTATCATACATGAAAAAAAAAAAAAAAAAGGGACAAAAATCCTTAAATGCAACACAGAACATTGGTTGAAATTGCAACACACAAAGCCAAGTAGAGAGTAATTTGACTCATTTGTATTCCTTAGTTTTTATTTAAAAAAAAACAAAACAAAACAATAGGAGAGTATAAAGCCAAGTAGCTAGTGGCAGAGTCTGCACAAGCTCCAAAACGCACAAAACGTCTCTATTCATTTCTTATTAACTGAATTAATACGAACTTCAAATTTTTTTTAAAAGGTATTAAAGTATTTTTTTTTATTAATAAATAAAAAATACACTCACACAATTAAATTATATTTAAACTTAAATTTTTAATAAAAGATTAAAAATCTTAACACCTGAAATATAAAAAAATTTCCAATACAAATTTAAAAACTTTTAGAACGTGAAGAATTCAAAATCTTTGCTTGGTCTTTCTGCTCTGGATGGTTGTTTTGGACTTAATTAATTACTTGCTCTTGTCGTTTTTGAGTATGGAGTATTCCTCTTAGAATATTAGGTCTTAGAATATTAGGTAAAGCCCAATGACTCATTGTAGACTAGTTAGTATCTATCTTATAATATAACTAATCCATCATCTATCTGGTTCTAACAAAAATTAAACTAAGTTCTAGCAGACCATGTTATGATTTTTTATTTCTAACTAAGTTCTAGCAGACCATGTTATGATTTTCCAGTTTGATATAGTAGTAAGACATTTATGACTCTTAGTTTCTGTGGAAGGGTCTTGAAGCATAAAGAAAAACTCATAACTCTACTAATTTATCACCAGATCATTACGGAAAAAAAAACGACGAACAGATTAAAACTCAAAACAAAAAAAAAAAAAACAAAATCCCCCAAAATCCAAATTAGTAGAACGCAATTAGCTAATAAGAAATAATAATAGCACATAAATTTATTTTTATTTTTCACCTATATAACTCATATTAAGACAGAGCAAAATTATTTTGAATAATATAAAACAATTTATTTTTAAAATAAGTCTATCACGTAGTATTATGTGAATAATTTAAATGCAAAATAAATGTGATATTAATATAGTTTAATTGTATAATATAACTTTTTTTTTATGTATAAAATTTAGTTTTTAATCCCTCAAGAAAAAAATATATGTTAAATTATTTTATAATGTAAATAAAAAAATATTTTTTAGTGTTAGTAAAAAATAAACATTTTTTTATTGAGAATAATTAAAAATAAAATCAATTAAATAATTTGATAGAATATTAATATAGAAAGAAAAGAATTTTTTTTTTTGAAAAATTACCAAAAATAACACTCCTAAAACTTATAATAACAAAACTAACACTTCAATAATGTTGAACGTTTAATTTGTACGTTTAATATTGAAAGTTTTTAATATTGAACGAGTCTAAATTATCGTTGTTCAATTACAATTAAATAGGTGTTAAAAAAAATAATATATCAATTATTTTTTTAATTATAAAATTATAAATTTAAATATAAAAAATATTATGTTTATTATCATAAATTTTAAATAATTTTTGTTATTATTATTATTTTTTATTTATTTATTTTTTTTCGCAATCACCGCATCAATAACCGGTAATATTAAAGACGCTTGTTAGTGTCAGAGTCAATCTACGCGGTCAACCACACAACCTTCCCTTGTATTTTTGGAAGGGTAAACATAAACTAACAAATATATTATTTAATTATTACAAAATTATTATTAATTTTATTTATCAATAAAAAAATATAATATTTAAAAACTTTTTACTAGCTGTATATATAAATATATCATTATGGTGATAAATTTCTTATTAATAGTACAAAATTGTATAAATATATCATTAAAAATAACCAACTATATATATAAAATAGTATATTTGAACAATTAATTATATTTACTTATATATTTTATCACTTGATAAAATTTGATAATATATTTATTAATATTTTATTAAATACACATAATTTATTAACAAAATATATAACAACTAAAAAACTGATGATTTTTTTGGTATGAAATATCACTAGAAAAATAGTCATTGTTACAAGTTGTGACATAGAATGAGATTGAATTTAAATTAAATTTATTGTGAGCTTTATATTCAATCTTTTTCCACTGTTAAAATGTCTCACAACTTATAAAATATAGCATTAATCAATATCATTATGTTCAAATAAAATTACTCATTGTACTAAATCTTAAATGTAGTGGGAAAATTGGAAGGTTAATAATAGTTTATGTTTCAACTAGCTAAGTTTATTCAATATTATTGTATATTTTTTTTGGTATTATAATTAAAGTGTATTATTTAAGATAAGAAAAATGTTAATATAATATATATTTTATCATATGTTAAAATTAAATTAAAAATAGAAAAGTGATTTATGATAATAATAATAATAATAATAAGTCAGTAAATGTGTAAAAATAAATATAAAGTTATGTGTTAGTATTTGTTTCAATATAATTTCTCGATTAATTAATATTTTATTTTTATTTTTAATGAGATGTAGTGAGATTATTAATGGTGTTATAAAGCATTTTGCATGTTTAATACTATGCTATACCAATTTCATTCCATCAAGCTTAACGTTGTTAGGTCTTCTATATACATTATTTCCAAACACCGTTTGTTATTCTTCTCTCTGAGTTTTTTGGTTGCTCCTCTTAACTCTTTATATCTTATATATAAAATTGCCTTATTTTTTAGCTTTTTCCCCCTCTTTTTGTTTTCTTTTTTCTTTACCTGTTTTTATTCTTTTCTTCTTCTTCTTTTTTGCTTTTTATTCTTTTAAGTTTTTTATAGCTTTTATTTGCTTTTATTATTATTATTATTATTATTATTATTTGTCTTTTAAGTTTTTTTCTCTTATATAAAAAAAATTTATTTTATGGCTTTGCTTTTGCAATTTTTTTCCATTTTTTTAAACCTATTTTTATTTTCTTTCTCTCTCTCTTTTTTTTTTTTAGTATTATTTAAAGGATGACTTTAATTATTTACTTTTTTATCTTCATTTTTAATTTATAATTTTTTTTTTCAATTATTAGATATTCAAAATAAATAAAAACGTTATATAATTATCTTGTTAGAAATTTATCTTATACTATTTTAAATGAATTATTGATCATATTTTTTCATTTTTTAATAAATAAGTCTTATTTTTAATTTTTATTAATAATTATAATTTAAATTTTATTATAAATTTTGAAAAAAATCAAAATAAAAAGACAAGCACTAACAAACCTAGCATTAAAAAAAAAAAAAATTCCCACAACCACAAGCAGCAAAGTCCTCCCATAAAGTTTGAACAAGAGGTCTCTCTTCCCCCGTTTTTCATTTCCCTCGTTTTTTCTTTCTCACCCTCTCCTCTCTTTCTCAACTCTCGGAAACAAAGCAGGAGGCACCTAAAGAGAATCCAAAGAGTGGTCAAAATCTCAAAACACGTAAACGAGGAATGACAATCTTTTGGAGGTTTTGGATTCTCATAGCGCTCCTATCACTAGTGGAGTCATCAAACTCTACATTATGCAACACTACAGACCATGAACTTGTCTCCAAAGCCTTCAAATCAGTCTCTAATTTCAATCTTTCTTGGTTTAAACAGGTAAATTCCAACTGCTCAAACCCACCAATTACAGAAATTAACCTTTCTTCTAAGAATCTTCGTGGAATCATAGCTTGGAGATTTCTAAGAAACGTGTCCAAGTTGCATACTCTGGATCTTTCAAAGAATTCATTGAAAGGTTCTATCCCAGGTTGGTTATGGTCTATTTCTAGCTTAATTGAAGTCAATTTGTGTATGAACCATTTTGGAGGTAGCATTGGATCGGACCACATCTCGGGAAATGGGTATTTTTCTTCGGTTCAAGTGCTCAATTTATCAAACAACCGGTTCACTAATTTGGTTCGCCTTTCCGCTTTTTCTAATCTTAAGGTTATTGACCTTTCTCATAATAATTTGGGAACTCTGCCTTCTGGTTTTGGAAACCTCACTAAGTTACAATATTTAGACATCTCAAACTGTAATATTTCTAGCGAATCAAAACCCATTTCAGTTCTTCACTCATTGAAATACTTGGACGTCTCAAGCAACAGATTAACTGGTAATTTTCCTACTGATTTTCCTCCTCTTAACAACCTTGACCACTTGAATGTTTCGTTAAACAACTTCACTTTTGTTAGTTCAGCTGACAAGTACCAAAATTTTGGAAAATCAGCGTTTATTCAAGCTGGGAATTTTACTTTCAAAGCTTCCAAAACGCACAGTTTTCATACCCAACCGCCCCCACCTACACGTTCTGAATCCTCAACATTTCACAGAACTCCACTACTTCCCCACCGAAACACGCCTCACACGCCACTCCAAAAACAGAAACCCAATAGCCAAAACGCCATTAGGAAAAAACCCAAATCATCAAAATCCAAAAATGTTTTGGCTTTAGGCTTGTCTTGTGCTTCTGCAGCTGTTTTGGTTTCGTTGGCTATCTGTCTAGTCTGCGTTTACAGAAGAAAACAAAAGGCGAGAAAGAACAAATGGGCAATCTCTAAACCGATTCAAATCCCATTAAAGATAGAAAAATCTGGTCCATTCGCGTTCGAAACCGAATCAGGATCTTCATGGATCGCAGATATAAGAGAACCATCATCAGCACCAGTTGTGATGTTCGAGAAACCTCTGATGAATTTAACATTCAAGGACCTGATTGCGGCAACGTCACACTTCGGCAAGGAGTCTCAACTAGCAGAAGGCAGATGTGGGCCCGTCTACACCGCCGTGCTTTCTGGTGACCTCCACGTGGCAATTAAAGTTTTAGAGAATGCTAGAGCCGTTGATCATGATGACGCAGTGTCCATTTTTGAAGACCTTTCCAAACTAAAACACCCTAATCTACTACCTCTCTCTGGTTACTGTATTGCAGGTACTGTACAATATACAACATTTACTTCTTCTTTCTGTTTTTCCCGATTCATTTCTGCATTAAAATTCAAAACCTACCTGTCTTAAATTCAAATCACGGGATTTCAATGCTTCTGACGATGCATCGTACGGCGTAGACTTTTACAACCATTTTCACAAGCAAAATGTTAACAGAGTCTATGATTGCTTTTATTAATATTTGCGCCTCTTTCATGGGGTTATTTGACTGAAACAATTTTGTTATATTGATATAGGGAAAGAGAAGCTAGTTCTGTACGAGTTTTTGGCAAACGGTGACTTGCACAGATGGCTACATGAGCTTCCAACAGGAGAGCCCAACGTGGAAGACTGGAGTAGTGACACGTGGGAACATTATAATGGAAGACGTATATCTTCGCCTGACAAAATGGGTTGGCTCTCGCGCCACCGTATAGCGGTGGGGATAGCACGTGGACTTGCTTATCTCCACCACGCTGGTTCTAAGCCTGTTGTTCACGGCCATTTAGTGACTTCTAACATATTATTGGCCGATAATTTTGGTCCCCGAATTGCTGATTGTGGGATGTTAAATTTCAGAAACCGTGATATCGGCCGAGAAGGAAATCGTGGGACCGAGACGGATGTTTATTGTTTCGGGGTGGTGTTGATTGAGCTGCTGACTGGGAGACCAGGTACAGCGGAGACGGTAGTTTGGGCCAGGAGATTAGTGAGGGAGGGAAAGAGTTTGCAGGCGTTGGATCTGAAATTGAAAATCGGTGTCTCGGTTGAATCGGAGACCGAAATGGTTGAGAGTCTCCGAGTCGGGTACTTGTGTACGGCTGAGACGGCTGGGAAAAGACCTACTATGCAACAGGTTTTGGGATTGCTCAAAGACATACATCCCACTTTGGACTTTATCTGAGTTAACTCGTATCGGTCACTGAATTGGATCCCCGGGATCGGTTTCAAGCTCACGCGATTCAGTAGTGCTTTACCGTTTTCTAATCAGAATTCATAAGTTAAGAACGCGATTAACTTTACTTGCCTGCCTTGTCGCGTGCATATAATTTGTAAGAGGTTTTTGTTCATTTCTTTTTGCAACTTTTTAAAAGTTGAATGGAAATGCCACGTAAGATTTTCTCGGTATCTTTATATTCTCATTTGGATTTGATTATTATTATTTTAAAATTATGAATAATATTATTTAAGAAAAAAAATAAAAATCAAATATAGTATTTGAATAAATTTTTATATTTTTTTAAAGCAAATAGATGTAATTAAAATACAAATTTTTAATAATTTGAAGTCATATTTAATATAAAATTATTTTACAAAATTTTATTTTAATATTTATTAATGATAATTCTTAATTTTTTTAAAAATTAAAATATATGTTTAAATATATTAATAATATAATTTAAGGAAATAAATGTTATCAATTATTTAATTTAAGAGATAAAATGATCATAGTTATTAGTTTGAATAACTTTTGTTTCTTTATGTAAGATAACAAGTTTTTTTTTTATTTATATGTCCTCTCAAGTTAAAAGTGAAACAAATACAATTAAATTATTTTATTTTGTGAGATATGGTCATAGAATCATGGCCCTAAATCTAATTAGAAAATGGAAAGGAAAAAAGAAAAAGAAATAAAAAAGGGGCAAGATTAGTGGGGCAGGAAAAGGATGGTGAAGGTGTGAGAGTCGTTGAAATTAAGGTGAGCATAGAGACCAGAGAATCCCACTTATTGTTTGTTTTTTTATGTATGGTGTTTATCATAATTCATATTCTTCTTCATTGATCCTACTTTTTCTTTACAAAATCCCCCTGTACTCTTCTCTATTTTATTCTCTTTTTGTCACTGACTCTATAGTTTCTACTGTTTGCTTTATTCCTTGAAACTTTTCCTTTTTCAATTTTTATGCATTTGTTTTCCAAATCTGCAAAAGTGAAAGGAAGATTATACGTGCATCATATTCATATCTAATTACGTGTTTAGGGGAGTAACTTTGCAAATGGGTGGGACCTTTTGGTTTTGGTTATCTTTTTGTCGATCAATGGTTGGATGCGGTTACTTTTTAAAGAGCTGTTTTTTTTTCTTTGCTCTCTTTGGTAATCTAGTCTACACTATTTACCATTTAATCATTTTATACTTAATAATTAACATTATATTTAAAAATAAAATTCATTTAAATAAATGTTAAAAGTAGTATTTATAGTATAATTTTTTAAATAAGACGGAATAATTTGTTGGTACTTTTATTGCCATGTTGGAATTATTGGAGCTTTGATAATATTCATGTTTTTTAAGTCTACTTGGTCCTGTAAAATATTTGAGATATAAGTTCGATTACAAGTATGTTTGAGTTTGAGTTGTGTCAAATAAAATTGTTGAGATGAGTTGTTAACTAAGTTGACAGAGGCTAATTAGACAATAAAAATGGAGTATGGTATCTTACTAGTATCTATGCTAATCTTTTGGTACTCATTGTCACACAATTTCTTGAATAATATCTTCAAAGTACCAAAATTCTCGAAAAGGTTTGGATGTTTAAATTTTTTTAGTATTCAATGTTGTTAAGAATATTGAAAAATATATATATATTTTTTTTTCAAAACGAGGAAAATAATGAGAGTTTGTAGAAAAAAAAAAAAAAAAGTTGGAAGATTTTACTTCGATAAAGAGATGTCAAAAGGAGTAGAGGATAAAAAATGAGAAATAGTAAGGAAAAAGAGTAAGATTAAGGAAAAAAAAATTAAAAAAATTAAATTATACTTTATTTTTTGTGTACATGTTTTCTTTTTAGGAATTTTAATTTTAAAAAAACATTAATCCTGCCATATGGTATGCAGTGAGAAAAGAATTAATAATTGAATTTTGTGGAAGAAGAAATTAGAGAATTTCTTACGTATAGAGATGGTGTGAGAAAAAAAGAGAAAATAAGAGGAGAAAGATAGAAATTTTTTTATATAAAAAAAAAAAAAAAAAAAGTAAAATGAGTGTATTTTTGCATACATAATTCGTTTTTGACTAAATACCTTTTTAAAAATTTGGATAAAGTATCACCAAGTAATTTAGACTATAAGTACATGAAAAGTTCCAAACTCATAAAAATGAACCAATTGTTTAATCGAGTAATATTATGTCAAATTTTTTTTTTTTTTTTAAATAATGATATTGCTCATATGCTAATAATTACTAGTCTTTTACGTTTTTTTAAATACACTGCATGCATGCATTTAAGTGTGAAACTTAAGTTGAGAAATTGCTTTAAGTCACTCATATGTGTCTACTTTTCCTTCGAAATATTTTGGTGCTGGTCTGTCTATTGTGTCCAATGTATGATTGAAGTCGGTAAGTAAGGCATCATTTGAAGCTGACATATATATATATCTATATAAAGTGAGTTGGAATTACATACAGAATCCTCGAAGCTGAAGAAGAAAAGTATGCACTAATTTACATGCTTGAGTGGTCAGACCATTCTAAAGCAGACAATCAAGGACATTGAAAAGCTGAAAAAATTCCGTGCCCTCTAGGATTATTACAACTTTTGAACGTACTTCTTCCACTTTATCCACAAACATGTACCAAAATTTCAAATGTAAATAAATATAAAATCAAAGATGCATTATGTTTTATTGAACTTTTTTTTTTTTTTATTATTATTATTCTTCAAATCAAAATTTCATGATGTTGAACAAAATAACGGAATATATTTTGTTGTGTAATTTCATCCTGATTATTTTAGGCATAGTTTAATTAGGGCATATAAATAAATTAAGATTTAATTATATAGTAAAAAAAAATTATAGATAAAATTTTATATATAATCTTATTTGTGCAATGCACATATAATTTTTTTATAACGTAAAAATATATATTTTAAGCACATTAAAAAAATTTGGTGCATATAATTTTTTGTGTGATGTGCCATGTATAAAAGTCTATTAAATTATGTCATTTATTGGATATAAGATGTGCATGTTGTTAGTTAGTTAAAGTTGTAACATGTGTATGCTTGACAACTATATTAGTTGAGTGTGTAGGTTGTTATAAATAGTATTCCTTGTATACTTTGTAAAGTAGTTAATCGAATACAATACACAACAAAGCATTCTATTTTCAATAAAGGTTCTTTGTGTATTTTGTGTATGGTATCAGAGCTAAGAGTTTTTCAAGAATTTAATAATGACAAACAAGAGTCAGACTTACAAAGATGTTGTGAATAACTCACCTAGTGTGTGTCCAACATCAAAAATGCCTCCTGGTTGTGGTGCTTCGTCTGCGAATGGTGCTTCACATGTGAATGATGTGAATCCTTCAAGACTTTATGCTGCTTCTCAAGGTTATGTTACAGACAGTAATTCAATTGATCAGTTGGCTCAAAGCTTATCTTCATCACCTCCAATGAATGTTTCATTGTCTGTCAAGTTGGATGATAATAATTACCTAATTTAGAAGGATCAAATTCTCACATATGTTACTGCTTATGGATTTGAGGGCATGATTGATGGCTCTTTGGTGTGTCCTTCTAAGTTTCTTGCATTTTCGGTAAATCCTAATCCAACATTTCTGAACTAGAATCGATTAAACTCTATAGTGAAGGGATGGATTTACGGTTCTGTCTCTACCTCTATGCTTGGTTATCTCAGCAATGGTATGAGTGCTCGGCAACAATGGATTGCTCTTGAAGAGTGTTATTCAGCTAATGTACAGTTCAAGATTATGGATTTGCGTGATCAGGTTCGTAATTTGTGTAAAGATAATATGACTATTTCGCAATATATGATTAAAGCAAAGACTCTTTTTGGTCATCTTGCTTCTGTTGGTGATCCAATGTCTGAGAAAGATTTAATTCATTATGTTCTTGAAGGGTTGGGTCCTAGGTATTTCTTGTTTGTTTCTAACATGAATATGAGAGAGGTTTCACCTTCCATTAATACTTTGCATAGTCTTCTTGAGGGATTTGAAAGAAGCTTGCAAAAATAGTCAAGTCTTGGTAATAATGAAGTTTATATGGCTAATGTGGCATCGTTTGCTCATAAAAAGGTGAATAGCACTGCTGGTTTTAAGAGTCATGGAAGTAAGGGTGCTGATCAAGGTTATCGTTGGAATTTGAAACAATTCTTGCAATCTAGTCAGTTTCATGCTAGAAATTCTTTCTGAAGTGGGTTCAAGAAACCTGTTGGAGATGAGCCTATCTGTCAAGTGTGTGACAAGGTGGGTCATAGTGCTCAATCATGTTTTGTGTTAAGGGATTTGCTTCTTGGAATGTCTTCTCCTACGACTTTGGCTGCTAATTTTAGTGTTGATAATAATGTTCCTAAGAAGGGTGATAAATCTTCATGGATACTTGACATAGGTGCAAGTCATCATGTGACAGATTCTGAGGAGAACTTGACTACTTCAATTCCTTACTTTGGTAATTAGGGGGTCATGATAGGTAATGGAGCTAAAATTCCAATTGTTAATGTTGGTAATACTGTACTACACTCCACTACTGATACTGATTGTACTTTAACTCTTCGGAATGTTTTGCATATGCCTGCTGCAACTGCTAATTTACTTTCAGTAAATAGGCTTTGTAAAGATAATAAAATTTCTGTTAAATTTGATTCATCTGGTTTTTCTGTTAAGGATCTCAAAACCAAGGAAATCAAGTTCAAGGTCCCAGTGTGCATGGACTTTATAGGTTTCCAGCTTCAGTTGTTGATCAAGATAAGATTACAGAGGAGAATGAGTTTGGTGTTTCCAGCATGTTTCATGTTACAATACAGAGATGGCATGAACACTTGGCTCATCCTTCTTTTCCAACAGTTAAGAATGCTTTGTAGAAATATGTTGTTGGTTCTCATGTTGTTAATAAGTCTTTTGATAGCACTCCTTTTTGTAATGTTTGTCCATTAGCTAAATCTCACAAGTTTTCTAAATGTTGCTTTTGGATTGTTGTATTTGGATTTGTTGACTGCTCCACGTGCAATCAATACAAGTGTTAGATATTTTCTTTCAATTGTAGATGATTTTACTCGATACACTTGGATTTTTCTTTTGCATTCAAAGGATCAGACCACTGCTACTTTCATTCAGTTTTAATGCATGGTTGAAAGGCAGTTTAATGCCTGTATTAAGTCCATTAAAATTGATGGAGGTTGTGAGTTTAAATCACTTACGCCTCAATTGGTTAAGAAAGGTGTTGTTCATAGTATGACATGCCCACATACCTCAGAGCAGAATGGTGTGGTGGAGTGTCGTCACCGACGCATTATTGAAAGGGGCTTAGCTCTATTGTATACAGCTCATATGCCTATGGAGTATTGGCCTTATGCTATAAGTACTGCAACATATCTTCTCAATAGATTACCTACCAAGGTTTAATCTGGTGTGTGTCCTTATGAATTGTTGTTTGGCAAAGTACCTGATTATAGTTTGATTAAAGTGTTTGGGTGTCAATGTTTTCCTTGCACCCGGTCTTATAATAATCACAAGCTTGAGCCAAGATCGGTGGAATGTGTATTTCTTGGTTATGGCATGAATCAACGTGGGTATCTTTGCTTAGATAAGAATAGTGGTAAAATTTTTGTGAATAGAGATGTTGTTTTTCATGAAAATTATTTTCCATTTTCTACTGTCTTTGGCAGAGCAACGGGTTGATATGTCGTTGTCACCCTCTATTACCGTGCATGATGTTGTTCCTTTCGCACAGTCGTTGCCTCGTGCCTTTTCTGACTTTACTTCACAACCCGTTCCTTTATCTGCTGATAGTCAATCTCACCAGCCTGGCACACATTTCTTTAATTCTAGTGCTCAGAATTCTGTGACACCAGTACATACTAATTAGTCTTCTAGTCAACTGTTACCTATGTCTATAAGTTTTGATTCATCTCAGCCTTCCAATGGATTGATTGAGCCAAGCATTCATTCCAATGAATCTGACACAGTCTCAGTTTGAAATGAATTGCGTGTGTTGACTGATCCTCTTATTGTGCCTCCTTGTTTTAGTAATGATCTTAATTTGCAAGTTCATCTACCTTTGCCTATGCCAGCTAGTGATTTGAATGTGCATTCTATGACCACTTGGTCCAAGGCAGGTACTTTTAAGCCCAAGGTTTTAATTGCTTCTATATCATCTAATAGTTTTCTTTCAGAACCAAGAAATTGGAGAGAGGTACTCAAGTCTTTAGAATGGATAGAAGTTATGAAAAAGGACATAGATGCTTTGTTAGCTAATGATACATGGGAGCTTGTTATGCTGCCTGTTGGTCATTCTCTTATCTCTTGTAAGTGGGTTTTTCGAGTTAAGCTTTTGTCTAATGGTTGTCTTGATAAATATAAGGCTCGCCTTATTACTCGTGGTTTCTTGCAAGAATTTGGGGTTGATTATTTGGATACTTTCAGTCATGTGGTTAAAACAACTATTATGAAAGTTGTTTTATCTCTTGCTGTTAATAGAGGATGGAGTGTTCGTCAGGTTGATGTTAATAATGCTTTCTTGCATGGTGAGTTAGTAAAAAATGTTTATATGTCTCAACCTCCTGGATTTGAATCTTCAGAATATGAGTTGAAGCAGGCTCCCCGTGCTTGGTATCATAAGCTTAGTCAAGCTTTATTGAGCATGGGTTTTACTAACAGTAATGCTGATTGTTCCTTGTTTCTTTAGCATGCGCAAGGTTACACTTTGTTTGTACTTGTGTATGTTGATAATATTCGTATAACTGGTTCCTCTGTGTCTAAAGTTGATGCTCTTGTTACAACCTTGGATGTTAAATTTGCACTTAAGGATTTAGGTTTGTTGCATTATTTTTTGGGTGTTGAGGTGGTGTATAGTAATGCGTGTCTTTATCTTTCTCAAAAGAAATATGTGCTTGATTTGCTTCATGCTATTGGTTTGACTGATTCCAAATCGGCTGTTACACCTATGTGTGGTGGTAAGCCTTTGAGTAAGGCTGATGGTGTTTTGCTTGCTAATCCTTCAGAGTATAGGAAGGTTGTTAGTTCTCTTCAGTATTTGACACTTACTCGTCCTGATATCTCTTTCTCAGTTAACAAGTTATGTCAATTTATGGCTTGTCCAATTGATTGTCATTGGTTGGCTGTAAAACGAGTATTGCAGTATCTTAAGGGCACTGCTCATTTTGCTCTTATGATACCTAGGTTTGATGAGTGTGATATGTTGGCATATTGTGATGCTAATTGAGGAAGTTGTCCCGACGATAGGCGGAGTACAAGTGCTTATTGTGTTTTCTTTGAGGATTCCTTAGTGTCTTGGCAATGTACTAAGTAAAAGATTGTGTCCAGGAGTAGTACTGAAAGGGAGTATCGAGCTATGGCTCTTGCTAGTGTTGAATTGATATGGCTTCAATTTTTGTTGGGTGATCTTTGTGTTGGCTTGACTGGTCCTCCTACCTTGCTTACAGATAATATTGGTGCTCAAGCACTTTCTCATAATCCTGTCTTTCATGCTTGTACTAAACACATCGAGATTGATCATCATTTTCTAAGAGATCAAGTTATTCAAGGTGCTCTTTATGTTGATCATGTTCCATCTACTGAGCAAATTGCAGATCCTCTCACAAAGACACTTTCTTCCTCAATCTTTTTGTCTCTTAGACCCAAACTAATGGTTGTTCCCTTACCATTAGTTTAAGGGGGAATATTGGATATAAGATGTGCATGCTGTTAGTTAGTTAAAGTTGTAACCTGTGTATGCTTGACAACTGTATTAGTTGAGTGTATAGGTTGTTATAAATAGTATTCCTTGTATACTTTGTAAAGTAGTTAATCGAATACAATACGACAAAGCATTCTATTTTCAGTAAAGGTTCTCTGTGTATTTTGTGTATCATTTGTATAATTTAGTTCTTTATATTAAAAATGATGTCATTTAGTTTCATATATAGCTTTGTAAAAATTGCCAATTAAGGATAATTTGTATTATTTTAATGGTTATTCTATTAAATTATTACAAAGTTATTAAAACACGATTAAAATACAAGCCTTTAACAAAGATAAAAGTAAAATTTAATATATAATTATTTAAGAAAAAATTAACAATAATAATATTTAAATAGAAAGTTATTTAAATATATTTTTTAATTTTTAATAAAATTAAAAATTAATAAAATATTAAAATAAAACAATAAAAATGAACAAATATTATAAACAACTACTTTGTAAAAAAATTTTATATTAATTGTGATTTTACTATTGTTAAAGATCTGTGTTTTATCACATTTAAGCATTTGATAGAAAAATAATAAGACTTTAATAAAAAAAATTATTAAAATAATATATTTTGTCTTTAATTAGCCCTTTTTACAAAGCTATAGAACTAAATAATATCGTTTCTAATTTGAGGGACCAAATGATTTTAAAGACCTAATCTAAGAGACTTTTATGATATTTTTCTCTATTTTTTTTATAGAGAAAAGTGTCATGAAAGTCCCTCGGATTAGGCTATTTGTGTAATTTGATCATTTAGATTATAAGTTGTATTCATTTATTGCCTTAGTTAAAAAAAAAAAAGGACAATTAAGGATAAAACTCATAATTTTAATGATATTTTAATTAAAATATTATTTTTTTAAGAGGCCAATTAAAGATGAAATTCATAATTATAATAATTTTTTAATTAAAATATTATTTTTCAAGAGGCCAATTAAGAATAAATTATTTTTTAAATATTTTTGATATTAAAATATTAATTTAAAAATAATATTTTACTTAAAAATAATTAAAATTATCTATTTTGTCCTTATTGGTTCATTTTTCTAAAATTATGGGACTAAATTGTACTACTTATAATTTAAATGACTAATAACACAAATGTTAAAATCTAAGAAACTTTTATAATCTTACTCTTTTTTATAATATAAAAATATATATTTTTAAAAAATTAAAAATAAAATCAATTAAGTAATATGGCATGCAAAAATTCGCTACTCTTTCATCATTTAACAACTTATACGGTACGGTCACATTTAGCTAAATTACATTAATTATTAATTATAGATTTTAATGAAGATTGTTTTATAATAATAAAATTAATGCTCCAATATTATTAAACGCTTAATATTGAATAAGTTTAAATTATCGTTGTTTAATTTCAATTGAACGAATGTTTAAAAAAAATAATATATTAATTATTTTTTTAATTGTAAAAATATAAGTTTGAATAGAATTAGTACCATTTTTGTTATTACAAGGTTTAAGGAGGTTATTTTTTTTTGTTTCCTCCTAAATTTTTCTATTTTTTTTATTTAATATTATATTATTCATAGATAAAGGATTAAATGTTGAGGATGTTACGCAGGTCTTTATTCTTAAATAAAGGATTAGATAATAATGGTATTATAGAAGTACTAATCTTATTTAAATGTCCTGGTACATGCACCTCCTAACGTCTTTCATCAATAACCTTTCATTTGAAAAAAACTAAACTACGTTATTTTCTTAGCTATTCAATGTCTTTTGACTTTGAGTCACATCTTCACGTTAGTAATTTAAATATTAAAGGAATCAACAAGCTAAAGTCAAATAACATATCCATTTATTTTAAATACATACGTTCGATTACAAAGGAAAGGGAGTCGAGCTATCCAATTACAAGGACTTACATTATTTCTCTGTTTTGTCTTGCTACGCTACGCTAGCTGTTTGTCCACGGCAGGTGTGGCAATAGGACTCTCGATGACCTGTATGCTTTGTTTATAAGGCGCTCCCTTAGAAGCAATAGCCATAGACTTAAGTTTTTCAATGGTCTTGATGATCAGCAAGAACAAAACTCTATAGAAAACTACCATTCCTAACAAAATAGCAAGATCAACCCACTTGGAGTAACTCATATTGACTTGCCATATAACTCTAAGTACCTGATTTCCATCAATAGTGGGTGGTCCTTGACCTTCAGTGTTAGGGAAAACCAAGCCTTGAAACTCATTTTTGAAAAGTCCTTGATAGGCAAACCTGTGAAAAGAAATGTAGGACAAAGGGTACCTCCAAAAAAATTGGGGAAGGTCTTTAGGCAATCTGAAAAATCCGCCGCCCAACATCATTAAACCTTGAACTCCAGAACCAGTTATAATCCCCATGAGAAAATTGGGCACAAGACTTGCCACGATCATCATTAGGCTCTCAACCAACATCATGCATGTAAATATTAAGGAAAAGAAGTAGAAGAAATGTTGGTATTCTCTTTGTAGTCCAGATAGATAATAACACATTGCTCCAGGAATTAATGAAATGAGTACCAAATAAGGTATTGCTGATAATGTGTTGCCAATCACAAATGCTATTGCACCATAGTGCCCATTTAATCTCTCTCTTTCAAATACCTGAAGAAGTTGCATATAAAACATTAATTGGTAATTTAATAAGTTATTGCTAAACTCATTTGTTATATTTATGTCCTTTTCATCACTTAATTAGGTCCCAAATTGATAACTTTATGGACCTAAGTGCAACAAAATAAGCCATATAAAGTCCACAAACTTGTAATATTTAGGACTTGAGTGTAACAACTTAATAAATTTGGGGACTAAAATATAATTTTATAAAAGATTTAGGAGAAGTTTAGCGTTAAATCAAATTAAGGGTATTGGATATTTTGTCACAAATTGTCTCTCATTCCTCTATCCCTTCAGTAAAAAATAACCACATGTATTGCTTTTTTTTTTTTTTTTTTAAACACCAACCAACTATATATAACTTTAACCCATCAAACAGTTGCAACTTTTCATTAACTTCCAAATCTATTGGTTTGAAAAGAAAAAAAAAATCAAATTTAGTTTAGTTTTTTTTTTTTATTTGATTTTTTTCATATAAATTATTTTCCTTCTAATTAATAAATGTTCTAGGTTAATAAAAAATGAATAACTAGTTGATAATTAAGAAGCAGAATTGTTTTTGTAAGGAAAAAAAAAAAAAAGTAATACATGTGACTATTTTTAATTGAAAGGATAAAGAGGGAACATTCAATTTTTCACAGAACATCGTGACTCTTAAAATAAAGCTTCATGTCCTCAAAAAGGTAGGGGGAAATGTAAGTTAAATTACCTTCATGTCCTCAACAAAAGATGGGAATCCACCAATAGCCATGAAAGTTAAGAAAGAAGCCACATACATGAGTAGCGAAACTCTTGCCTGAAACATTAAATTGTGTACCAATTTAATTAGGAACTTGTTTCTCTTATATGTTTATTTTTTAATTTTTGAAGGATTATATAAATAGTATTGTGATCCAAGCTAGTGTTAAAACAAACTAAGAATCCTTAGGATCCATATACAGTGACACATGCATGCATACCTGAATTGATCCATGACTAAAGCCAATATTGTAAAAGATAGTGCCAAGCCCCAAACACAAGATGACATAGATAACAAAGCGGAGCCAGTAGTAGCCTAGATCACGACGCATATTTAGACATGATCTCTTTGTAAGAACCTTGCATTGATTGACGAAACCAGCATGTTTCTTCTTCTTCATCATTCCTGACTCGTCCTTTTCCTGCTTATTTACACCATCATCCTTTATTATTTTTCTTTCTTTCTTTCTTTCTTTTTTTTAGTTATACAAACATTCGATTATAAATCAATTTGATACTCAAATCAAATTAAATTATAGATGAATATACATTTACATTTAATTTCAAAATAAATTATAAAATTAGAAGGTAAATATATAATTAATCATAGAAAAAAGTGTTATAAATATTCTTTAGATTAGATCATTTAATTTTCTTTTAGATTATAAATGATATTTAATAAACTAAATTGTATAAATGACTTAACCTCGTTCCATTAATTATATACAATTGTTTAAGACGTAATCTGTTATTTAATGCCGATTGTACATGTCGCGGTCATCATTTGATTACCTCTTTGTATATGTCGGCTATTTGTCTTCTTAAATGCTGGTAAGTTTCAGTTGCTTTGTAAGACTTTATAAGTGTATTAACTGCTTCTTGGGTTGATATTTTTCCATCTAAACCTTGTTCAATGTCCTGCAAGTAGCATTAATTATTTTATAAGTTTATTAAACGCTAACTAGCTGTATTTATTATTAGAGCACGTCAGACTAGTAAATAGTTACCTGTTCAAAGTCTTTGTTTATGGTTTTTAAGAAGTGATCAGAAGGATTTTGGAGAGTCGGGCAAGGGAAACCACTTGAAGCGAAAAACTACAATTTAAATAAAATATTCACAGAAAAGAATTAGTTAGCTAGATATTACCAAAGTAATAATTAATATGAAAAAATATTAATTAATTAATTACCTGATTAGCATGAGAAGCAGGACCAAAATATACAGTTTTACCAGAAAAAAGAAGACAGAGAGAGTTGAAAAGTTGAAAGACTTCAGAGCTAGGCTGATGAATAGAAACAACAATAGTCCTTTTGGTTCCATCACTTTTGTTTAACTTAGCAAGTCTGCTCATTACATGATATGAAGCAGCACTATCAAGCCCACTAGTTGGCTCATCAAGGAATAGCAACTTTGGGTGTGATAGGATTTCAATGCATATACTCACTCTCCTCTTTTGTCCACCACTTAGTCCTTTTACTCCCCATCCACCAATCCTAGTGTTAATTGCTTCTTGCAAACCCATTTCTCTTATAGTCATTTCACCTCTCTCTTTCTTCTCTGATTTTGACATTGTATCTGGCAATTGCAATTGGGCTGAATAGTGTATTGCCTCTCCAACCGTTAATGTCGTCATTAAGGTATCATCTTGAGTTACATACGCCTAATTTTGTTCAAACATAAAACAAAAATATAAGAGGTTAAATTAATTTATGGTGTGTTTGATTATGAGTTTTTTTTATTATTATTTTTGAAGTGATCTTTTAATTTGATATACTTATAACAATTTTTTATTATATATATATATATGCTTTGTTGATCACAAACTAAATGTAGGAATTTACCGATGTTCCATAAGCCATACTCTGTTTATGTCCATTTATTCGTATCTCTCCACTTTGCCTTGCCTTTGAGCTTAACCTGCCTGTATATATATATATGTGTGTGTAAATTTCATACAATTGCTATTATTATATTTTTGCCACTACTCTCCAAACATACAACTGATATTGATAGAAAATTTTGTATATAATTATTGTATATGTTATATAATATAATAAATTAATTTTAATTATTAATTTTTATAAAATAAAAATTAATATTATATATGTGAATAATATTAATTTTTAGATTTATACTGTATACGTCTGAGATGATCTGATATTAGATTACTCGGACACAAGTGCCGGATAAAGTTGTTGAATGAAATAATTGTTCACTTTTATTTATACAAGATAAATTTTTTTTAAAGAAAACTCTGAACTCTTTTGGAAATATTACGTGTAACTCGAATTTTGGTCCGAAGGGGATTGGGGTTTAACTGCCAGAACTTGATCCATCAAGACCAAGTTCAATTCACAAGAAAATTCTTACTTTTTTTTTTTGTTGTTGAAGAAAATGAAAATTCTTACTTAAATGACCTATCTTACATCTCTACATCTCCATGTATGTTTACTGCATAGTTATTTCAATTAATATTTTTCTAAAATAAATTCTAATAAATAAAATTAATTTAATAGGATCTAAAGGTTTTTATTTTTTTAATTTAATAAAGGATCTAAAGGTTTAAAATAAAAGAACGTAACACACGTATTCTGTAAATATTAGAAAGAAAAAAAAAAAAAAAACATATTCTGTCCATTAGAATGACTCTCAGGTAATACATGCATTGATTAAGAGTAAAAAAATGTTTAATTATATATCATAATATTTTTTGTACAAACAATTTTATTTTTAATTTTCTTAAAAAAATACGTATGTGTAAAATAACATATATTTTTTACAAAATATATATTATTTTATATTATGATAAAAATAATATACATATATTTTTAAATAATTAAAAATAAAATTATATAAATAAGTATATCAGTATTAACAGGAACCAAAAGTTGTTATATATCTTTACGTAATTAATTTCTTTCACAGCCCCACATCCCCCCTCCGTGAAATTTACTATGTTCGTGTTCTTTGTTTGTTTACAACTAAGACTACTTGTTTCTATAAAAAAAAAAAAAAAAAGACTACTTGTTTGTACAAATCACGTACTTCATAAATGAAATTTGATATCAAAAATCTTATAATTATTTAATTTAAATATTTTAATTTTATAATTATTATATTATATAAAAAGAATCTTATATATTTTTTTAAAATATTATAGTAGTTTTATTATTATGTACAAATAAATACTATAATATTGTAATTTTTCAATTTAACACCTATAAATTCATTATTTATGAAAGTTAAGTACTACAAGTTGTCAAATTTAATAGTTTTGTTAGACTAAAAGTGCTTAATTTAACAAATTATACGATTAAAATTACTTATTTTTCATAATAATATGATTTATAGTGTTTAAATCATAAATTATAAAATTAAAGTACTAATTTTAAAAAAATTAATGCTTAATTCAATTATTATAAAATTAATATGTTTATGACTTTTTTTCCCTCCATAAATGTCCTTTTCCAGAAAACTAATTGTTTGTCTCTACATGTTTGGTTAATCGACATGAGAGAAGACTTCTAAGTTTTGAAGGTTGTCATGATCACTAATTTTAAAACCTAGTGTATCCATGGTCCAGCCGAAATCCGGGATCCTTAACTTAGGAACGGGTACTGTTAAAAAATAATAATAATAAAAATAACATTTTTTTTAAATTTATAATAATAAAAATAGTATTCTTATGTTTAAATTATATATTTTTACAATTAAAAAGATAATTTTACATCATTTTTTTAAACATCCGTTCGATTGAACACCGTTAAAATTAAATTACAGCAATTTAGAATTATTCAATGTTAAACGTAATATTAAACGTTTAATGTTATTAAAATATTAATTTTATTATTATAAATTTTAAGGATATTATTTTTGATAATTTTTTGAACTATTTTTTCTATGACAATAATAATTTTGTCCGATCTGTTGTGGTGATATTATTTCTAATTTGCTTTCTCTATGACAATAATAATTTTGTCCGATCTGTTGTTGTGATATTATTTATAATTTGTTGATGCCGTCAAAAATTTCATACTCTATGTAAGAGTACAACTAACTTTAATTTAAAATAAAAATAAAAGAAACAATAATTATGTTGTGCCACATCAAATAAATAAACCCTTCGACATGATTATTCCATAATTTTATTTTCAATTCTCTATTCTTTCTTTTTTTTAATGCTATCAAGAAAAAAAAAAATTACATTATATAAAAAAAAAAATTAATTAAACCAATAAATAATCTATATAAAATAAAAATTCACTTACAAAAATAAATTATGCTAGATAATTAAACTAATAAATAATCTATTCATTGTATAAATTATTAAGTTATTAAAATAAAAATATATGTTCATTTATGTTATAAAAGAAAAATATTCTTAAAATTCATAACAACAAAAATAATATATTAACTTCTGATTGGGAAATATATGAGTTGGTTTTATTTTGTATTTTTTGTTGTTATATATATTTTAAGAGGGTCAGTATTATGATTTTTTTTTTCTTGATTCGATAATAATGAAACTTTATATAAGAAGTAGCTTATACCTTTTGGCATAAAAAAAAAAAAACCATGAATATAATTCGGTTTCTTAGGAAACCGTTCAAATCTGTTTCTCAAGAATATTGACATCGATCGTTAATTCGTAGCATGGTTAACTGCATAACAAAAATATTAAGCATATAAAGAAAACAAAAATTTGCTTCTGCATTTTCTGATTCATGAGAAAAGTAGCCCGTTAAGTAGATGTATTATTAGTATCATAGTTTTGAACTGTTCAAATTGAATTTTAAAGTTCAGTATACCTGCTAAAGCATCAAGAAGTGTAGACTTGCCACAGCCAGAAGGACCCATTATGGCCAAGAGTTGAGCTGGCTTAGCATAACCAGTTAGGCCTTGAAGTATTGCTTTGTTTCCTTTCTTTCCATCTCCGACTGTCACCCACAGGTCTTCCCATGTCAGAAAAACACCTTCTTTAACAAACTCATCATCACGATCATCGCTTTTACTACTTCTGAATGAACCTCTTTTTTTATCAGCAATTGTAATGCTTGCTCTTTCTAACTCCAAAACTGTGGACACTGTGGACTCTGTGTTGTTCATAACAATCTCCAAGTTTTCTGTGGAGTTGAAAAGATCTTGCAAAGAATAATCCATGAGATTACTACTTACTAGGTTGGAAAAGTATTAGAGCAGATTTATTTTGATAAGTCCTTTGATATATTTTTCGGGGAAATTCAAGAAAGCTCAATCATTATTATATACAAGCAGTGATATATATAGGAGGTCCCCGGCAGATGAGTAGGTTAGTTGCAGGACGGAGGCACTTGAATTCCAGGAGAGGCACGTGTCATCTCTGAATTTTAAAAATGTATTTTATGTTTATAATATTTCGTATATTTTTATCATTTTTTGGCATAAAATTTGAATGTACCTCCTCTCAATTTTTCTAGACGTGTATATCGCTTGTAATATTAAATATTTTTTTCATTGTTAAAAAAAGTTACATATATTTTTAGTTTATTTTTAAATTTTTCAACATTTAAAAGAATAATAATTATTATTTATAAATACAGAATACAAAATTACTTAATTTTTTATACAAAATATTCTAATTGAAATCATTTCATTAACTATAACTTGAAAAAGACTAAGGTTAAAAAAATATTTTTTTATATTTCAAAAAAAAATCTAATCATTTTTTACTTTATTCTTTATTCCCTATATTTAATTTTTTATTCAATTTAACAGCTTTTATAATACTAAATTAAATTATGAAAAATTTAATTTGACTTCTATATTATTCTCTAGTACAATATAACTACTATTTTATATATTTTTTAACAAATTCTATCCCTAAATATTTCTTATATTATTTTTTGGAAATAACATTACATAAATCACACCTTGATCGAACTTCTATTTTATATTTACATGTCTAATAAGGAGCTTTCGATATTACTCATAGTTTGCATGGTGTCCCCTCTGAATAAAATTTCTGGCTACGTCCTTGGTTGCAGTGATAATATTAGTTAATTTAATTGTATGATATAACTTATTATTATATATAATTTTATTTTTAACTCAACTATGTTTATTTTTTTATAACGTAAATAAATATATGTTTTTTCAGTATAAGAAGAAAATGAACATATATTTTTTTAACTCAGATAGTTAAAAAATAAAATCAATTGAATAACTAGATTATTTCTGCATCGAGACTTATTAATTTGGTAATATTTTCACCGATGTTATTAAAATGTATTATTTTAGTACTCAAATTTTTATTTTATACAGTAATATACATAATTTAGTTATTCAATTGGTTTCATTTAAAACATTAAAAAATATATGATCATTTATGTTGTAAAAAAATTAACATATATTTTTTTTGAAGAGGCAAAAAATAAAACTCTATGTATGAAGAGGGTTATACCATGCAATTAAATTATGGTTTAATTGTATAGCATAACTTTCATTCATATATTGAGTTTCATTTTTAATCACCTTAGGAAAAAAAATATGTTCATTTTTCTTATAACATAAATGAATATACGTTTTTTTATTATTATAAGAAAATGAACATGTGCTTTTTTTATTAAAAAGGGTTAAAAATAAAATCAATTAAATAATTAGATTGTTTATATATAAGAGAGTTAAATTATTTTATTTTAACATCTTTTTTTTAAAAATTACAATAATTCAAAATTTTATTCAAATAAAAAAAAACTAACATTTAAAATTATAATTATAATTTTTTTACTCCTACTTAAAATTTTTCCAGAAAATCCAGACAATAACAGGATCTCAATAGAAGGATCGAGAATCTACATAATATTTTGATTTTTTTTTTTATATATTTTTTGCAAAAAAATCAGACAATAAGATCCCAATAGAAGGATCGAGAATGTACGTAATATTTTGATTTAATTTTTTAAAAGTTGGTAAAACTACGACCTCAAAATATATAATAGCAAAAATAATATCTATAATATTAAAATTATATATTTTTATAATTAAAAATTTTTTTTAACGCCTGTTTAATTTTAAGCCGTTTAACTTGAATAATAATAATTTAAATTCGTTCGATATTAAATATCGTTAATATTATTAAAATATTATTTTTATTTTTATAAAATTTTAAAAATATTATTTTTGATAATTTTTCATAAAAAATTTCTTACTTCTGACCCAATACAGGGATCGAAAATTTACATAATATTTATATTTGACTTTTATAAAAAGTTTTTTTAATTCTAATTTTTATAGTAAGGTAAAAAAAAAAACAATAAAATTAAGTAAATAACAAAGACATAATAATAAAATAAAAGATCAAAATCACAATTATAAATAAATTATAAAATAATATAATATAATAATTTTATATTATTACATTTTAGTTCCTAGTTTAAATAATTTTAATATAAGAAAGTTATTTTTAAAATAATAAATAATTTAATATAATAAGTGATGAATCTATAATGTGTTATATTTAAGGATTTAAATTAAAGTTTCAATCAATATTACGTACATGCATATTTTGAAAAATTATAATTAAAAGGTATAATGTTTTGTAGAATAAGGAGGAGAAATCTCGTCTTGTATTGTGTCATTAAAATATAGATTCTTGTTTAAAATAATCATGTTCTTGTTCCAAGTCATTAAAATAGAGATTCTCGTCTACAATCTTCATTTTTTATTTTGTTATTTTCATCATAAAATGTTTTTCAACAAAAAAAAAAATTACCTCATTAAAAAAAATTAACAACTCTATATACAATAAACAGATAAATTAACAAGTATAATAGAGATATTTTCAACGTAGGGTTTAAACTTTGAAAAATGCTTAATCAAACACATTCAATTATAACCGAGTAATTGGCGTAGGTCCCACTTTTTTTAGAAATTTGTCTCTAAATTAAGATTCATGTGGATAGAAATAGAAGTACTATTGCAATGTTCATGTATGTTAACGTTTCATCAATATTTTTATCGTATTATTAGTACGTGCCCTAGTTGGTCAGTGTACCAATTTAAGTACTCCGTGTGTTTTGGGCCACAAATTTAAAATGAGGTATCAGAAGAAAGACAAATGGCTTTCACTTGTCTTGTAGGGTTGGCAACGTTTATCACGAAGTTTAATTCATGTTTCACAACCTATTACTTATTATACGTGTCCTTAGTCAAGATTCCATATATCTGTCATTACTAAAATAGAGATCTGTCACTGTCTTACAATTAACTACTACAAGTTGATTTCTTTTACAGTCTTTTATCTACCAGAATGAATTCAATAAAGTCACGTAGTTTATAACATGAGTAATTCATAATGTTGTTATGTATCATAAGTCCATTACGCACCCATGTAATCTGAGTTACACAATTATATAACCAAAATGTCACAAATTTATTATAAATTTTAATTAATATGACAAATTATAATTAATTATTAATTTAATATAAATTTATATAAATTTTATTTAAACCGATCACATGTTACCATGTCGATTGAGATGGTCACAAATTTTTGATAATAAGTATTTTTCAATCAAAGTTTTTTTATAACAACTTAATTCATACATTAAGATTTGATACATATTTTTGGTGAATATATGTGTATATAAGAGTCTAAATTTTATGTATTATTTTTTATATCAGCTTGTGTGTATATATATATATATATATATTAGGAATTATTAAAGTAAGAAATAAATTTATTTAAAAATTACAAAAATTTGTACATTTGTTAGATATATACTAATAATTTGTATATCCAGTCCAGCTATACTATTTTTTTTTATTATTATATATTTAACAATTAAAAAATATACACATTTTTGTAATTTTTAAATAAATTTATTTCTTACTTTAATAATTCCTAATATATATCTCAAAAGTCAAAACCAACTGCCGTTTGACATTGCATTGGAGAACGTTTTAATGCTTTTATTTGTAGAACTAGTATTTCACATTAGGCATCGTAAAAATCAAACCTTCATTTTCAGAACTTCAATAAAATCTACGTCTTTTTATGATATTAGTCAATAGTACGTGTTTTGCATGTAAGAAACATGCAATTACAAACTTAATTTAAAAGTTAGTTGAAGAAAAAAAAATATAATAAATTGTGATCACATGTAAGAATCATAAATAAAATTATACTATATAAAATTATGTTAATGTTTAATTATGAAAATTTCTTAATGAAATGTTGAATAAATTGTAAATATACTTCTCATGATTAAATGTATTTTATCATATATTTTTTTGCGATTGTTTTTAATTAAAATAAAAGTGAAATGAAATTTCAATTAAGAAAAAAAAATTCCCAACGAGAAACATAATATTTTTAATGGAAAAAACTACACCTATCAAAAATAAAAGAAAAGTCTAAATATGCCAAATAACATGGCCAATATATTTGGCAATTTCCACAAATAGCCTAATGTCAAAATATAAGTGCCAACAAAATTTTGTCATTCCATAATTAAGACACTTTGCTATGAATTTTTTTGATAATCTGTAACTTATAATTAAAATATTATAAACTTTAGTAATTATATAAGTATAATTTAAATTAAATATATGAGTTATAATTATAAATTACATAGTTAATTAATCATATTGATCTAGTGTAAAAATATGTTAGTAAAACCATATCAAGTAAATAAAATTTTGCAATATGCATTGTTTGACACTATGATGTATATCAAATATGAGAGAAAAATAAAATAATAAAAACAAGACATTTAATTATAAATTTGAACAATTTTACTACCAAATGTGTGGTTGATGAATAGTAAGCAATAAACACATGAGGTGTTATTTCATGTATAATACATATAAAAATAATTTATGCATACTTCGTTTGGTCTAAAGGACAATATTAGTAGTCAATGACGCCCCAAACAACAAATTATCTTAATAGAATAAAGAATTTGATCTAATATTCATCCTCAATTATCTATTAGAACTGCAATGTACATGCACATCAAAATAAATACATGAATATATATATCATCAACTCTCACTACTACAAATTTGCATTTATAGGACGGCCTCTGACCGTCTATATGACTTATAGGGCGGTCAGTGGCCGTCCTATAAACTCCCGTCCTAAAAGAATCGAAAAAAATAGGACGTTCGCGGAGCGTCGTAAAAAAATTTTATAGGAACGGCCACTGACCGTCCTATAATTTTTTTTTAAGACGGTCACTGACCGTCCTATAAATTGTTTATAGGACGGCCACAAAAATTTTAAAAAAATTAAAAAAAAAAAAACATATAGGGCGGTTTTTGACCGTCCTATAAAAACTATATAGGACGGTCAAAAACCGCCCTATATAGTTTGCCGTTCTATAAAAAAAAAAAAATTGTTTGCCGGAATTAAAAGAGCGGGAAGTTGTTTCTGTTTCTGTTCAGGGGAAATGGCGAACCTTCTAACAGAACCATCAGAACCAGCGCTAAAGGCCACAGACACGTTCTGAAAACAACAATCTAGAATTGCAGCGTCGGATGGAGATTCTAATCGAAGAGTAAGCTACCCACATCGTAAAGACGAAGAGTCTGTACAAAACAACCAATGCATAGAGTTCAAAAGGAGTCAATAGAATAATAAACAAACTTGAAAATGAAAAAGAAAACTCACCGTGTCCCAGAAGATATAAGAAGATTATCAGATTCTGGAGCAAAACGGACACTAGATATTGTGTCTTGAATGGGTTTTCTAAGTCTAACGGAATCCGCTCATTTCAACGCCGGAGAGACTACTCAACTCAAGCTTCAAAGTAGAGGAGGCCAAAAAATTGTTTATAAGTAAACAAATCAAAGGTTGGTACGGTTTATGAGTTAAGATAAATTGAAATTTGGAAGCAGAAAATAAATTCAAATTTCGAACAGAAACAACTTCCCTCTCTGTTATTTGAAATTAAAATGAATTCAAATTTCGAACGAGCTGGCAAGTAAAAAAAAAATTCAATTTTCTTATAGGACGGTTAATAACCGTCCTATATGTGGGAAAATAAAAAAAAATACATAATGACATCGAGCTGGCAAGTAAAAAAAAAACAAAATTCAATTTTCTTATAGGACGGTTAATAACCGTCCTATATGTGGGAAAATAAAAAAAAATACATAATGGGATCGAGCTGGCAAGTAAAAAAAAAATTCAATTTTCTTATAGGACGGTTAATAACCGTCCTATATGTGGGAAAATAAAAAAAATACATAATGGGATCGAGCTGGCAAGTAAAAAAAAAAAAAAATTCAATTTTCTTATAGGACGGTTAATAACCGTCCTATATGTGGGAAAATAAAAAAAAATACATAATGGGATCGAGCTGGCAAGTAAAAAAAAAAAAAAAATTCAATTTTCTTATAGGACGGTTATTAGCCGTCCTATATGTAGTATATAAGACGTTTTATCTAATTACTGAACAGATATACTAATTAGTTATTAAATGCCGGCACTACTACGTACCCATTTCTTGATCCTCTTGAGTCTTGATCTACAATGCCAACAGTTTATAGATCTATATATGTTGTAATTCTCTGTTATCGTTTCTTTAATTGGCATCCGTAATTAATCAAATACATAAATTTGGATATTATCTATTTAATGAAATTTGATAACATATATGCAATTATTTATGAGAGAGAGGACGCAGACCAAAGGGAATGAATGAAGGATTTGCTTTCGATCATTGCGCCAACTGTTTATGGGGGGATGTTCTTATAGGACGGTTAATAACCGTCCTATATGTGGGAAAATAAAAAAAAAATATAATGAGATCGAGCTGGCAAGTAAAAAAAAAAAAAAATTTAATTTTCTTATAGGACGGTTAATAACCGTCCTATATGTGGGAAAATAAAAAAAAATACATAATGGGATCTGGCAAGTAAAAAAAAAAAAAAAGTTCAATTTTCTTATAGGACAGTTATTAGCCGTCCTATATGTAGTATATAAGACGGTTAATAACCGTCCTATAAGAAAATTGAAATTTTTTTTTTAAGACGGCCACTAGTAACGCCAATTTTTTTCCGTAATGGTCGTCCTATATTTCTTAAACGACGGTCATATACATGTGACCGTCCTATTAGTTTCTCACTCTAAATTTGAGACCGTCCTATATTGCTTATATTGTAGTAGTGTCTAATATCATATTAAAATGTCATTAATCATCTAAAAATCTTTAGATCACTAATTAAAATAAAAATTTTGTTTACAAATAGAGGTAATTCTGTAAGAAAAGAAAATTATACAAGTTTGAAATTCTCTAGTGAAAGAATTGGTAAAGAAAAATAGGAACAAATTAGATATAATATTATAGATAGAGAAAACCTGCAAAGTTTTGAATACAAAAATGATTTATATGAGACATTAATTTAAATCATCTACAAATTATGCCATAAATTAATTTGAAACCAAAAAAAAAAAAAAGTGAGTTAAAAAGAACAAACAACATTATCAGTAGAAAAGATTAAAAAAAAAATGGAATAAAATCTTGTAGTTCAAAGCTTTTGAGAAGCTCCATGCTTAAATCAGTATAAAAATACAAGATTGATATCCCTTATGCAAATAATATACCTTGTGTTTCAATGCAATTATATTTATTTGTATTTTGAATACAAATGCAAGCGTGTGCGCCATAAATAATCAATTTATATAAGTAATAGCATGCAAAACATTGCTCACGTTTAACAAAATTTTTAGGGAAATCATAAAAAATAACACCCCTAAAACTTATAATAATAAAACTAGCACTCTAATAATATTAAACATTCAATTTGAATGAGAAATATTGAACGTTCAATATTGAACGAGTCTAAATTATCGTCGTTAATTCCAATTTAATTGGTTTTCAAAGAAAAATGACATATTAATCATTTTTTTAATTATAAAAATATAAGTTTGAACACAATGGGTGCTAGTTTTGTTATTACAAGTTTTAAGAGGTGTTATTTTTGTTATTTTTTAAATTTTTATTTTTGATAATTAATGTACAAGTTTCATATCCTAATTAAATAATAATAATTTAATGTCATTAATGAAAATTAAATATTCAAACAAAAACAGTAATGCTAACAGAAGAAGTTTAAATTATAGAGGTGTTTTAATAATGCTTTACATATTCCTCCCTATACATGCATATTACAATTTTATGGTCCATATTTATACGCAATTTTGACCGATAAATAAATGTTAAATTCAAAATTGTTTAAAAATTATTATAACTGTAATTATATAATGGGTGGCTCTAATTTTTGAAGTATTTGTGTACTAAATTGCAAACTAAACATTTTTAAAAAATATATATATACCTTAAAACAAATAATTACAAAAATATCATTCTTGTGTCTAGCTTATATAATTTTATTATTAAAAAAAGTTAAATCCATCATTTCACATAAGAAAACCATTTCAAATGTTAAATTTCGTCCAATTATAATATTTTTGTTATTAAAGTGTTATTTTATACGATTTTTCAATTTAATTTTAATATTACTCGTACATTACTTTTTTCTATGAAAATAACAATTTTCATATTATAACAATACAACTAATTAATTTTATTTACATCTAAAAATATAATTTTTATTAGAATGATTTTTACCAAAATAAAAATAAAAATGCAAACTCACACCTTTATTTTTTTCTATTATAATAAGCTTACACTTTTATAATAATTGTGTAAGGAAAGAAAAAATGACAACATGTATTTTTCACACATTACAAGTAAATAATGAGGATTTTTTTTTTTTTTGTCAATAATCAAATATAATAATGAATTGAACATCGTCATTATTTATAGAAGTTAAGGTCGAATAAAATCTAATTAAATTTAAGTCTTTAATTTCAAAATGATTTAACATCATTTACATAATTAATGAATTTTAATGGATGAAAAATGTGTAATATATGCAAAAGGAAGGATAATAGTGTATTTCTTTTTTCAAATGGTAAACTCCAGAGGTAATAGATTTAGAAACAATTCCTTGCCTTTTTTATATTAAAAATTTAAGATTGTGTACTATTTAGATAATAATTCAAATAATGATTACAATAACAGCTATAAGTAGTGGTTTACATTTTTTTCCTTAATTTTTTTTATAATGTTAATATTTATATAAGATAGAACAAAGCAACTAAATTTTTAAAAATGTATAAATTATTTGGAGTTATATGACATTGTCATTGTGCTCAAGTACTTTTTTTTTTTTAATAATTGTGCTCAAGTACTTAAATTATTTTTATCATAGCAATATTTTATTTCTTAAAAGTAAATAAGAAACATGAATTAATACATAAATAAACAAAAAAGAAGAAGGAGATATTAATTGATTAAGGATAACATGCAAAAATAATTACATGTACAAAGTTATAAAAACATTCCTATGCCTGTTTTTAGTTTATTAAGTTTCATAGTTTCTTTAATTTCTTAATTTATTTTTTTACCATAAATTTCACAATTTCTTTCACTTTGTGCATATAGAATTTTACATGTTTAGTGAAAGATCATGTATCAATGAAATTAAAAAAAAAAAAAAAACTAATTAGATCAAGAATATTATAGGACTAAACTATATCATTAGTACATAAATTTTAACTAAATTTACAATTAGGTACTTAAACTTTTAAATTCTACAATTTAGTCATAAACTTTTAAAGTTTCATACATAGGTCCTAAACTTTTAAAATCTACAATACGTGTTTTTGAATCAAAATTTTATGACCTACGTATGAATTTTTAAAAATTTGGGGACTAAATTATAAAATTTAAAGTTTGAGGACTTAAATATAAATTTAGTTAAAATTTGGATATCAATAAAGTAGTTAAGCCAATATTTTTACAAAGTGAAAATATACATACCTTGGCACAAGCAAAAATATTAAAGAAATTAAAAAATGTAGTTCTAATTACATAAAGGCTAATGCACTTACAATACAAATAAATTTATAGTCGTTCTCACCATCATTGGCTCTTCATACCCATCATCCTCTTTAGATTTAGGGAAGTAAGGCTACTATGAAAAGCTTCAACATTTCATATTTATCATATTTGCAGTTTTTTATGAAAATTGATTTTAGGACTTTAAGATCAACAAATGTAACTTTTTCCATTCGCTTGATACCTCTTTGAATTAACGTATATACACAAGTTGATAATAAAATTTAAGATTGGATAAAAAAAAATTGAAATTGTATGTGATAAAGAGCTTAAATTACCAAAGAAAAATTAGAGGAGGGTGTGATGGGAAGATGTAACATCGAAAGTTATGTAAATTATTGTGTCCTTAATTAATAAGATAATTAATTGCTTCTTCATTTTTAAATAAATAAATAAATGTGAAATTAAAACAAAATCGTAATAACGCAATTAATATGATATCAAATTAATAGCAAGTGTACAAAGCAGTGTAATTAATGTTGGTATACGTATAAGGCCTAATGAATTCTCATGGCCATCCGTTAATGTACTTTTATTGTTATTATTTTTTAGTTGATAAGTAAAAATAAAAGTTAAACAAAAAATAACGTCTATAAAATTTACAATAAAAATAATATTCAATAACATTAAAAATATTGAACAAATCTAAACGATCGTAGTTTAACTTAAACAACATCTAATTGTATAATGTTTTCAATATAAAATAAATTTTTTTAATAATAAAAATATATGAACTGAACCAAAAAATAATTGAAAAATTACATAAAATAACACCATATTAACTAAAACAAATAATAATTGTTGTTGATCAACAAAAATACTATTAATAATACTGATGGTATAATTATATATGATTTTTTAAGGTAAAATGCAAAATCATTAATTAATTTGTCAATTATATTTTTCATGATTCAATTATTTGAAATTAAAATATTAGACCCATAAGAAAATCATAAATCAGAAGTTTTGTGGTTAAAATTGTCTAACTAATAAAATAAGGGCAATTTTGTAATCTCTCATAAAAAATGAAAACTACATCTTTTATAGTAGATTAGTTTTGAGACACATGCAAGCACCACCAGCTTCTTTATATTTTTTTTTTTATATAATTTATATTTACGCAATTTTTATTAAAATTTGAATCATAATTTTTTATTATTTTTAAGTAGGATTTATATCATATGTATTTTTTTTAAATGCAAGAGATTATTTATAATAAATTAAAGATATTAAAAAAATGTCTTTTATTTAAATTATTCAACTTTTGATGTCAAATAAATTCTACTATTTAACAAATTGTTTCTAAATTAGATAATATCATCATAAAAATAACTAATCAATTATTATATATCATTTCAAATTGGACAATAAAAAAATATTTAACTAATATTCATATATATACTTAGTTTCAATGTGACAAAAATATTTAACTAATACTTATATATATACTTAGTAGTAAAGAGTATTTTTCTTAACATGATACTTGATTTTTTCTTCTTCTATAAATTAGATATAATAATTATTTTTTAAATTAGTATAATTTAGTTACCTTTTTATTATATGTTATTTAATATATACTACAACTTAATATATATAACACTATAAAAAAAATATTTGTTTATTAATATAGTGTCAAATTATGTAGGTTACTAATTACTTTTTTTTTAGCCTTCTACTTTTTATTTCAAACAAAATAAAAAATTTAAATATCAAATACAAATAAATAAGAAATAAAATAAAAGAAATAGAAATACCAAACACAAATAAATAGGAGAAATACTAATAGATAAAAATAACATTTTTAAGAATATTTAAAATAAAAATAAAAAACTAAAAGTAAGAGAGATATAAACATGATTAATTATGGACCACTCAATATTTTTTTATGTTCAAAAATAAACAAAATAGCTATTTATACGAAGGAACAAACTCTCTCTTTTATATATTTATTATTTATATCTAAAAATAAAAAAATATCAAAAAAATTATGACAAAAAAATGAAAAAAAAAAAAAGAGAGAGAAATCATGAAGAATAAAATAAGAAGGAAAAAGAGATTAAATAAAATCTTCTTAGATAAATAAAGGGGGGACAACTCTCTTTTTTATATATAGTACTAGTTTTGGGCAAGTGCATAATTTTTATACAATTTATATTAACACACTTGTTATTAAAACTCAAATCACAAAATTTTATATTTTTAAGTGAAATTTATATGGTATGTATTTGTTTTTAAATATAATAGATTATGCAGAATAAATTAAAAATGTTAATATGTCTTTTTTTAAATTGTTCAACTTCTGATATAAAAAAAAAATTTATATTCAACAATCTGTTTCAAAATAGATAATCATCATAAAAATAGCTACTTAAACTATTATATAATATTTAAAATTGAACAATAAAAAAATATTAAACTAATATATATACATATTTTTAATGTGACAAAAAACGATCTGATAAAAAAGTAGTGCTTTTTTTGTCACTAATAAAAACGTAATACTAAGACACATAAATTTATACTTATATTAATTATGGTGTAACAATTGGTCAAGTAATTTTGAAAATGAAAAAAGTTATTCATTTTAAAGAGTTTTTTTTTTCAATTAATATGTATACAAATGTAAGTACAAAATTATGTTACATTAGCATTTTTTTAATAAAAAATGAATCAGCTCAGTCATATTTAAAAAAAAAAAAAACTCACAATGTTGATATTATTATTTTATGCAATTAGAAGTATATCTTTTAACATCAACTTCAAAACAACATTATTAAACAAAATAATAACAATATAAAAAAATTATCAAAATAAATAAATAAATAAATAAAATATTAAAAAATAAAAAAATCAAATATATATATTTTTTACTTCTCTGATAATTTTTTGACATCAACTCCTATATAATTTTGTCAAATAAAAGAAAATCTCAAATAAAATAAAATCAAATAAATATTATTTGTATAGAAAATAAATTCGTGTTGTATATATATATTATATATATGAAAATTAAATTTAAAGAAAAATGATTTGATTTGAAATAAATAAAATACATATTTTTCACTTTCCATCATGCTTGTCGATGTTTTTTTTTTTTTTATAATAATATATGTCAAGAAGTTAGTACATAGTAATTGGAGATTCTTCCTTTAGTTTATGTAATGCATTTAATATTTTTTAACTTATTTATTATCTCTTCACTTTACCTACTTCTGTTATTATTTATTTAAGAATTAAATTTTTTTAATAAAAAAATTCACAATTTCTTCTTTAAAAACTTTTTTACTATTCAAATAATCGTAAAAATATATAATTGTTAAAAAAGGACAATAAAAATTATTTCAAGATTCAATTATTCCTTAAAAATCTGATTTTTATTAGGAAAGTTTATTCATTCTTGTAAAGAGTATTTTCTTGAAGGTAATATAATACTTAATTTTTTTTTATTTCTACAAATTAGATATAATAATTATTTTTTAAATTGGTATAATTTAGTTACCATTTTATTATATATTACTTATATATATAACAACTTAATACATATAAACTACTAAAAAATAATTTATGTATACCAATATCTGTCAGATTATATATGTTACAAATTATTTTTTTTAGCCCTCTATTTTTTATTTCGAACAAAATAAAAAAAATATAAATATTAACTACAAATAAATACAAAATAAATAAAAATATTAAACACAAATAAATAGAAGAAAGTAAACTCTCATTTATATATAGATAATAGATAGATATAAATACAAATAAATAGAAGAAAATGAACTTTCTTTTATATATAGATAATATATAAATAGATAAAAAACAAAATAAAATAAATAAAAATACCAAATATAAATAAAAATAAATAAAAAATTTCAAAAACAAATAAATATAAGAAAGTAAACTTTTATTTATATATAAATAATAAGATAAGATAAGATAAGAAAAAAGAAAATAATTGAGCCATCAAAGTAAAATAATATTTTTTTAAAAAGAAAAATATAGTAACAAATTACATATATATATATATATATATATATATATATATATATATATATATATATATATATTTATTTTATTTTTTTACAAGAGTAAGCAATAAAGATTTTTAGCAACAAGCAAAATTTTTGTACAAGAAAAAAATGAACTATACATATATTTTTGTACGAAATAAGCGTAAATTTAAAAAAAAAAAAAAAAAAAAAAAAGAAGAAGAAAGAAGTACATATTCTAAAATTATTATATTTTTATCAAATTTATAAAATTATTAAATAAAAAAAATAAATAAATATAAATTTATCATTCTCCTTTATATATAATAATAATAATAATAATAATAGATGTATATATATAGACTAAGTGTGTGTGTGCGCGCGTGTATATCAGTCTCTGTTTTCAATGTTAAGAACTGTTGTTGCTTATAGAACATCAAACATGTGACATGGTAAATACTTAGAAAAATGATGACTGAAGAGAAATATATGTGAATTGAATAATGAATAATCTGTTATAAACTTATATACAATGTTAATTTTTTTTTATACAAACTAAAAAATTAGTAAAAATTATATTAGATTATATTTATTTAAAATTAAATTTTTTCATGTCATATTATGATAGATATATAGAATTAAAGCTCAAAAAATATAAAATTAACACATTACAATTAACTTATAACGAAAATTAAACAAAAATATAATAAGTTAATAATTATTAGTATTATTCATGAATAAAATAAATGTATTAACTAAAAAATCTAAATAAATAGAAAGCTCAATTGAACACATCAAAATTTATAGTTGTTAAAACTAAAATAAATATATGAAAATGTAAAAAGGAAAATATGATTTAAAATTTTAAGTTTGAGACTATATTTAAAAATATATGTTTATAAACAATATAAGATTGACCTAATAATAATAAAAGTAATAAATTTTTTATATAAAAATTTTTTTTTTTAAATAAATTCTAAAAGATTATTAAAATAAATGTCAAATAATATAATATTAGATAAAGTTAAAATTTGAGTTGAAATAAAATATGATAAACATAAACTTAAAAGTTTTAATATGAAGTTTATCATATACTTATTTTTTTTAAATTTTTTTTTTATAATGTTGAGTTTAAAGTTAAATATTTAAAAAAAATTTGGATTATCACATTTAAAAGAATTTTTATATAATAAATGACTATAATTTTATTTTTGTTACTTAATAGTTACCAAATATATATGATATATATATAACATTTTATTTACAATTTATATCATTTTTATCCACGTATTTATTAAATATTGTTAATATATTATAAAATATGTACATAAAAATTATTTAAAATATATTATTATAAATAAAATATTTATTTAATGTTAAAAATATATATATAATTAATTTTTTATAAAAAAAAATTAACCGTGACTCGGAGTCCCGCTCAATACTTACTATAGTCTAAATTTAAGAGTAGAGAACCTTTAATTAGCTATGGAAGTTTTGTTAAAATGTCTGCATCTTGGGATGGTGTGATCTGGGGATGGTGTATATCTCACATCCAGCTTACCTTTAGCTATTAGTTCCCAGAGAAAATGAAAATCTAATTGCACCTACTTCATTCTACCATGCATCTTGGATTGGATGTGATTGGATGTTAAGTGCTTAGCACTTATATTATCACGGAACATGATTGGTATATGAACCACAGGAACTTTATTTCATATATTTTAACTTATAGTTTTTATACACGTAACATACAAAGTCAAAGAAAATACAAATATTAATAAAAAAATATATAGAAGTTTACGGCTGAAATGATTTCTAAAAACAAATATAATACATGGTTCTGAATAAAAAGATTTTCAAAAGGGTTCTCAGTATGCAAAGATCATCATAAAATATGTATTTTAAGTCCTAAACGTCTCTAATTTGATTTGTTATCTGCTTTGTCCTCGACCGAATCTTTCCCTTCCAATCCTTAATTTGTACCTTAAACTATCAATTTTCCATTAAACTACTTTGAACGGTTCCTCTAAACCATTATTTTGTTCATTTTCATATCGGTCTCAATTTCTGTTGCGTTCAGATTCCCAAACCCTAGTTCCAATGACATCCAGAAAGAAACCATCCGAGGGAATTGCTTTGCTTTCCATGTACAACGACGACGAAGAAGAAGAAGAAGATGAGGTGGAGGACGTGAAGGATGCCTCCCGAGAAGAACAAGGACGTGATCGGCAAGAACTGACGGAAGAGGATGATTATAGAGAGTTAAGGAGTGCTAAAGAAGATGCTCAGATGGTGGATGGCGATGGAATGGATGTTGCTGGCGATTCGGGTAACAGTTATAATACGCCCCAAGTTGTTGATGACAGGTTGACTCCTGATAAGGGTCAGTTCGGGCCTTCCACGCCTCAACAATATCGCGTCTCAACTGCTTCGCCTATGCCACAACAACGGGTTGGTTGTGCCTGTTGGAAACTTGAGGATCAGAAGAGGGAAGGTTACGATTGTGGATTATGGTCATGATGAAGTTGCGATGTCACCTGAGCCTGAGGTAGTTTCTTTCTTCTTCTTTTCTTTCTTTTTTTCGTTATGGTTTTTTACGTATTTTTGTTTGATTGCTAGGAAAGCTTGGAGAATTTAAACAAACTTATATGTGGAATCTTTTAGATTTTGAATTTATATTGCATTCGAGAAGGTGGAAAATTGGAATCCTGAATTGCTTGTTTTCGAGTCTTCATAAAAACACAGGGTCTTGAAATGGAGCAACTTGTGAATTATTGATATGTTGGGAAAGGTCTCTCATAATGGTGATTGGTAATGTATGGATCGTGTTTCAGGAAGTTATGACTCATTTTAGTAGTTTTATGTCTTTATTTATTGGCTCGGTTCTGTTTGCTCACAGGAAGAGGAAGTGGAAGGAAATGGTCGCGTCGTGTTTGGCAAGTATTTTCAATCTGCAAATGGTATGCATGTTGCATCTCTTCTTATTTATGTTGTCTTCTCCTTATTGATATGAATGCCTCAATATGTGACTATGTTCTAGCTAGTGCTGTTAGCTATTTCCTAGTTACATGATGCGTAAGCATATTCTGGACTGAAGCTATAATATGAGCAAAATGATATAATCAATATCTAGTGCCTCGTTTAATGTGTTTCTTTAAAACCTTTTTATTTGTGTTATGATGCATTACAATAATTGCTGGTCCTTAACTGAGGCAGTAAAAACTTTCTGTAGGGGCAGGGTGGGGTATTCTGATCGACTGTGAAGCCTTGCGCTAAGTAGTGGCATTGGATTTCTTTTTCACCAAAATAAGCTCAGGCAACCTCATCACATTGAGTTTGGGATGTCAAATTTGACATTTTTAAAAGATTTAAGGTTTCACATTTTAGTCAGCTGCTTGCATATCATACAAGTGGGCTTGCATATTATTTGTAAAGTATATTTTGGGGATTTAAACTTGAATTTCTGCATACTTTTTTCGTCTTGTATGTTATAATCCAATTTAACATCATTATTTTCATGCATCCTGTTTAGTATTGTTGTTTTAATGACCATATTGTTTTTAGATGTAGTAAATTGCATTTAAAATGAATACATGTTATATTTTGTCAAGATGACAAGTGCAATTTGAATGTCAGGATTATGATTCAGAGGGTAGGGATCATATTTGCTAGTTATACTTTGCCAAATAGATCTTTGGTTTCCAGTTGCTTTTTTTCCTTTCCTGTAACAGGCTAAAATTGATTGTGCAGATGATCTACGTGATAAAACTCCTCCTGGAACAATTCAGGTTCTACCAACTAGCAATCAAGCAACTTCTCCATTGTCTGATCCATCACAAACTGATAATATAAACTACGTGGTGCATGATTCAGAGAGTGGAGATGCTGCAGAAGCTGTAGTAGTAGACAAAACGGATGTTGATCCGTTAGATAAATTTCTTCCCCCACCACCAAAAGCTAAATGCTCTGAGGAACTGCAAGTAAGCTCTTTATGAAAGGTTGTATGTGAAGAATGATTGCTGACTTATTGAATTCATTTGTTTAAAGCGGAATTTTGGTAACCTGATGCAGCCCCTGCCATGAGTAATCTTTTAGACACAATGGCCTAAACTTGACACTAATGTGATTGTACTTTATTTCCCAAGGTTTAGTGCCAATTTTAATGGTTTAAAGCCATGAGAATTGGATACTATAGGACTAATAATGTCCAGTCTCATTCTACCTTCCTGAAGGCCATAGTATGGTTGAAAGGATTCATATAGGGTTTGGAAGGATAGTGAGGTCATTCATGTTTTATTTTTTATTTTTAAAATTGAATCCCATTGGATCCTATTTTTGTACCATTATTTATTTATTTGTTATATCAATATATCATAAGTTAATGAGCGGCTAGAACACAAGTATTGGTTTAATAATCAATGTATATCGTTTTCTTTTTCGTTGTTTATTTTGGGGATGGTTGTTTGCAGTGGTAACAGCATGTTAAATTTGCTGAGGAGATAGGAAATATCGATACAATGTTTTCTTTTATTAGTAATGTGTCTTTTCTGTTCTGCATCTGGCTGGAATAAGAATGTGAATTTCATACATCAGTATATTGAATATGATTAAAAAATTATCTGTGATGTGGTTGACCTCATCTAATTTTTCTGTGGTCCATTTATTGATTTGTTAACGGTCTTGCTCTTTTCTTTTATTTTAATGCAGAGGAAGATAAATAAATTTCTTGAATACAAGAAGGCTAGGAAAAGTTTCAATGCTGAAGTACGCAACAGAAAGGACTACCGGAATCCAGACTTCTTGCTGCATGCAGTGAGGTATCAGGATATAAATCAAATAGGATCTTGCTTCAGTAAAGATGTATTCAACCCCCACGGATATGACAATAGCGACTACTGTGATGAAATAGGTAGGTCACTGTCAGTTCCTTATTACCTACCTTTCTGTCTGTTTTGAATTTGGGCTTATCTTTTCTATCTTTTCATTCAGTATCAAAATGCTGCATATTGAAATGTTATGTATTATTACATTATCCAGGGACGGAGTCAGAAAATAATTGAGGGGGTTAATTTTTTTTTTTATACAAAATAAAAAATTATAAATTATAATAAATTATATTCAATTCAATACTAATTTTTTTCATGTCTATATTATAATAGAGACATAGAGTTAACACATTATAATTAACTTATAACGAAAATTAAATAAAAATATAACAAGTTAATAAATATTAGTATCATTCATAATAAAATAAATTTATTAACTAAAAAATCTAAACAAATAAAAAATTCAATCAAATACATTAAAATACATTAAAACTAAAATAAACATATGAAAATATAAAAAGTAAAATATAATTTATAATATTAAGCTTGAGACTATATTTAAAAATATATGTTTATAAACAATATAAGAATGACTAATAATAATTAAAATAATAAAATTTTTATATAATTTTTTTAAAATAAATTATAAAAGATTATTAAAATAAAATGTCAAATAATATAATAATAGATAAAGTTAAAATTTTATTGAAATAAAATATAATAAACATAAATTTAAAAAATTTAATATGAATCTTATTATATACTTATTTTTTTTAATTTTATTTTTATAATGTTGAGTTTAAAAATATCTAAACATTATTTGGATTCTTATATTTAAGAAGAATTTTTTGTAGTATACTATAATTTTTTTGTTGTTACTAATATTTACTAAATACATGAAAAAAAAAATATATTTAACCATTTTATTTACAATTCATGTCATTTTTATCCACGTATTTGTTAAATATTGTTAATATATACTAAAATATGTACATAAAAATTAGACATAATATATTACTATAAATAAAATATTTATTTAATACTAAAAATATACACGTAATCAATTTTTTGTAAAAAAGTTGGCCGGGGCTCCTAAGCCCCACGTACGTCTGCCCCTGACATTATCATTATTATTATTCTTTTTTCTGAAGATTCTAACGACCTTAATTTTTCTATTGTATTTCTTAATATGATGTGTGTATAAGATTCTAAAGGTAGCTTTTAGAAAAGATAAAGAAAGAAAATCCACTTTTGGAATGTCTGTAGTCTACTTTGAAGCAAGAATCAAGTTGAGTAATACTGAAAACTGTTTTCAGAATGGCTTATATGCTCGGGGAGTCTGGGTTATAGCTCTTCCTTCTATTGAGTCTACACAGCAAGAGATAGTGATGGAACGTTAATCATTACTTTTATATGTACTGTGACAATGGGGTTTGAGGGAGGATCCTTTCCAGATTTAATTCAGTTTTATGTACACAGTCACTAAATCTTAGAATACGTTGGTTACAGTGTTCTCTGTCTCTCTCAGAGTATAGAAGTCTACATCAATTTATATTCTAGATTTTTTATCTTCTTACCTTACTTTAGCCATAGTTGGTCATTTTTATTTAATACTTCTTGAGAACAGAGACTGATATGAGGCGTGAAATGCATAGAAAGGAACAAGAGACGAAAAGGAATCAAAAAGTTGACTTTGTTTCATTGGGGACCCAACCTGGAATGGTTTCTACTGCACCCAAAATTAACATCCCTCATCCAGGTTCAAGAACATTCATGTTCACTTTTGCTAAATTTTTGGATCCTGCACCTATGCCTTTATTTGATAAGACATATTATTTATTAGAGGCCAATGAATCCCTTCTTTTGCTAACATAGTACTGTGATCGAATATGACTTGTTTTTTTGTTTTTATTTTTACATTTTGTTTATATTATGTTTTTAAACTGGGTCATTCTCTAGGTGTTTCCACCACGGCTGCAAGTATGTTAAATTCTATTTCATTGACCGCTGATGCCATCACTCGCGATGGGAGATCCAATAAAAAATCAAAGTGGGATAAGGTTTGTATCTATATTTCGCATTTCGAAGTTTTCTAGTTAGTCGATGACTTAATATTCCCTTCAAATTATTTTGTTTCAGGTAGATGGTGATAGAATGAATCCTCTTCCCTTACGAATGCAGGACTCTGTTTCTGCTGTGGGAACTCATGCGACTGTTATATCTGCTTCTAATGCTGCTGGTGGTTATCTGGCTTTTGTGTAAGGAATACAAACTGCTGTTAAATCTAACCTTTCTTGTCTTCCTATCAGCATCTATGATCATCCTTTCATTTTAACAGTTGGCCGTGTAGTGAATGTATAGTTAATATCTTTTGAGTTCTGATCTGATTGCCTTTGCTCTGTTGATGGGGATTGACAGAAGGATAGGCTTTTTTCGAAGGCAAACTATTTCTCAGGAGATTTTGCTACAGTAGCAAATAGGATGGGCATCTAACGTTGACATGGTTTTTGCTTTCTTCCCTCATCTTTCTAAAGCAAATAATTGGAGGAGTCACAAAACATTGTTTTTTTAAGGGTTCTCCATGTGCTTATCCTTTTAAGTTAGGACCTATTTGTGTTTTTTAGCCTAACAATGTCTATTATATCCAGTCTACCATTGCGAATTCCCTGAAAGCTTAATCAGGGCGACTGCATGATTAAACTTGGCTCTCATTTTAAATCTCCAGTTGAGATTAGCACAGGATTGTATTGGTTGACATGAGTTCTTCATGATAACGTAATGCATTCTGTTAGGCCTCCTATTTGATTTACATATGCTCGTAAAATGGTAAAGGATAGTGGACGGCATTAGCAAGGAGCACAGGGGTCAGAAAGTTTGTTACAATGTGGGGAGGAAGTTTGTCAGAGAATATTGCCACATAGGATAATTCTGTTAGGAATTATGGGAAAGAAAATATAATAAATAAGGAAAATTATGAGGGGGAGAGGGTAGAGAATTTTTGTAAGGAGCTTTAGCTCATTGGAGAGAACAAGCCTCTCGAAAGCTTGGTTTTGATGCAAACTTGTCTCTGATTTTATAAGAATTGTTTCTAGATTATCTTCTGTTCCTATTATTGTTTTATTTCTGAAAATCAGTTCCTAACAAATTGGTATCAGAGCAATCGATCATCAGAAAATGGCTAAGACAAATAACCAGAGGTTGGAATTCATGGAAGAAGTGATAGGAAATATGCAAGGAGAGCAAGAGAAATTAGGCAAAGAAGTTGGGGGACTTAGAGATGAGATTCATACCTTGGCGCAACACTTGAATCAAGGGTTTGAACAAATGTTTAAATGGCAAGAAGAAAACCAGAGGCAAGCAGCTTCAGGGAAGGCAAAGGAGGCGTTAATCCCAAACACCCATAACTATGGCTCAATCAGGTTCCACACACCATACTAGCGAATCCTGTGGCGGAACTAACCTAAGGCATGATTACCGGTTTCGAAAGCTTGAAATGCCAATCTTCGATGGACAAAATCCTGATGGTTGGATTATGAGGGCTGAGCGCTATTATGCGTTTAATCGAATGACTGAAGAAGAGAAGCTGGAGGCGGCAATCATAAGTTTTGAGGGAGATGTACTTTCTTGGTACCTTTGGGAAAGTAAGAAAAAAAGATTCTCGTCGTGGGAAGAGATGAAGATGCTCTTGCTGAGACAATTTTGATCAACTCAAATTGGTTCACTCTATGAACAATGGTTGGCTCTCGAACAAGATGGAACGGTGTTGGAATATAGGCGGCGATTCATAGAGTTATCTGCTCTGTTGGAAAATGTTTCTGAGGAGATGGCTTTGGGCAACTTTCTGAATGGGCTCAAACAGATATAAGGGCTGAGGTGAGGATACTTGGGCCAAACGTGTTGGGCCGAGCCATGGACTTGGCTCAGCTGGTGGAAGAAAAACTTAGATTAACCCAGAACAATAGATATTCGAAGACCCAAGGAATTAAGCCACTCTATGGGCAATGAAATTCTACGAATTACCCAATGATAGCGCAAGCTTTTTCGAGAAGCAACACTGAGCGCAACTCGACGACGCTACCTCCGATGGGGGAGATAAGAGGTTGACCGACTCGAAGCTACAAAAACGATAGAAAAAGAGCTTGTGTTACCGGTGCGACGATAAGTGGGCACCAGGACATCGGTGCCGTAGGAAGGAGCTCAGTGTATTGATCACCCACGACGATAGCGACGAAGAACAGGGGGTTGTGGAACAATTGGAGGAGGAGCTGGATTTAGCAGAGGTGGACCAAGAGATTGAAGTATCTCTCAACTCAGTGGTGGGTTTCACCACACCCAGAACGATGAAGCTCGTGGGTTCTCTCAACAACCAGGAGGTAATCACTCTTATTGACCCTAGGGCTACCCACAACTTCATTTCTCAAAAGGTTGTAGAGAAACTTCAGCTACCCATAACTAAGACTAAAGGTTATGGAGTCACCCTTGGCGCTAGTGGAGCTATTAGAGGTGAAGGTGTATGCAGAGGGGTTCAGTTGCAATTACAAGGCATTACTATCAATGAAGATTTCCTTCCTTTAGAGTTGGGCAGTTCAGATTTAATACTGGGAATACAGTGGTTGGAAACCTTAGGGATGACACATACAAACTGGAAACTGCTGGTAATGAAATTTATTGTAGGTGGGCAGACTATTACACTTAGAGGAGACCCAACACTGGAAAGATCAAGAGTATCTCTTAAAACCATGATTAAGGCCATACACCAAGAAGGGTCGGGGTGATGGTGGAGTTGACTCATATAGAAGGGAAGGAAGATGACAAAATTGTTGAAGTAGGGTGTATAGCTCCTCTGTTAAAAAAATTTCAGTTGTGTTTCAGATGCCAGAAGGGCTTCCACTACCAAGAAACAAGGAACATGCCATAATTCTCAAAGACAACAGCACCCCTGTCAGTGTTAGGCCATATTGATACCCTCATGTGCAAAAGGATGAGATAAAAAGATTCATCAAAGACATGCTCAAGGCTGGCACAGCACCAGCCCAATTTTGCTGGTTAAGAAAAAAGATGGGTCCTGGAGGTTTTGTATTGATTTCAGAGCCCTCAACAAGGCCACAGTGCTTGATAGATACCCAATTCTTGTGATAGACGAGCTGCTAGATGAATTGCATAACGCACAGATTTTTTCTAAATTGGATTTGAAATTCGGTCACCAAATTAGAGTCAAGGAAGTGGACATACCCAAGACAGCTTTTAGAACCCATGATGGACACTATGAGTTCTTGGTTATGCCATTTGGTTTGACCAATGCTCCAGCCACCTTCCAATCTCTCATGAATGAAGCTTTTTAGGCCCTACCTCAAGCAATTTGTGTTGGTATTTTTTGATGATATATTGGTCTACAGCAGGGATGAAGAAGCCCATAGACACCATGTGGCGTTAGTCTTAGAATTATTGCAAGAACACTAACTCTATGTCAACAGTAAGAAGTGTAAATTTGGCAGAAGCGAAATCAGCTATTTGGGGCATGTAATTACGGGGTAGGGAGTCACTGCTGATCCCCACCAAATTCAGGCAATGCAAGATTGGCCATAGCCCAAGAATGTTAGGGAATTGAGAGGCTTTCTCGGACTAATCGGTTATTACAGAAAGTTCGTCTTCAATTATGCCCAAAAAGCATGGCCCTTAACTAAACAATTGAAGAAAGATTGCTTTGATTGGACTAAACGTGCCACTGAAGCTTTTACAGAACTCAAAGCTGCAATGACCCAGGTACCCGTACTAGCTATGCCCGATTTCACTAAAAATTTCATTGTAGAAACTGATGCATCAGGATATGGATTGGGAGCTGTGTTGTCTCAAGGAAAGAGACCTGTGGCGTTTTATAGTGACACTCTGGGTCCAAGGGCACGATTGAAATCAATATATGAAAAGGAGTTAATGGCCATTGTGTTTGCAGTTCACAGATGGCGTACCTACTTGTTGGGGAGACATTTCACAGTCAAAACAGTACAACAAAGCCTCAAATACTTGCTAGAACAACGTATCATCAACTCGGACTATCAAAAATGGGTGACAAAATTGATGGGCTACAGTTTTGACATCCAATACCGAACTGGAGCTAGCAATAAAGTGGCTGATGCTTTATCTCGAATGCAAGATCCTATTGAATGTACTACACTAACAATTCCTCAGTGTCAACATTGGTCAGAACTACAAGAAGAGATTTCCAAAGATATAGTTTTACAGAATCTCAAACACAGATTGCAAGAGGGCTACCTGCACCAGCTGGGTTTCAAGTTCTTGATGAGAAACTATGTTTTAAAGGAAGATTGATCATCCCCAAGAAGTCTGCACTAATACCTATTATTATTGGAGAGTTTCACTCTAGTCTTGTGGGATGTCATTCGGGTGAGACCAAAACTTATAAAAGACTAGCTTTAGAACTGTTTTGGGAAGGCATGCACAAGGATGTGGTGAACTATGTCCAGGAGTGTGGGATAGGCCAACAAAATAAGTATCAAGCAGCCTCTCCTATGGGCCTCTTGCAGCCCCTCCCAATTCCCGCCAGAATTTGGGAAGATGTGACAATGGATTTCATCGATGGATTACCGAAATCAGAGGGATTGAATTCTATTTTGGTGGTTGTGGATAGACTGAGCAAATACGCTCATTTCATTGGGCTTAAGCACCTGTATATGGTTGCTACTGTAGCCACGACTTTTGTCAAGGAAGTAGCTCGGCTCCATGGGCTACCATTGTCCATCATTATGGACAGGGATCGAATTTTCCTCAGTCTCTTTTGGCAGGAATTGTTTAAATCCCAAGGGACCAATTTAAAGCAAAGCACTGCCTATCATCCACAAACAGATGGACAAACCGAGATCGTCAATCGATGCCTAGAAACCTATCTCAGATGTTTTTCTTTTGAAAAGTCACGAACTTGGGCTAAGTGGTTACCATGGGCTGAATATTGGTATAATACCTCTTTCCATACAGCCACAGGTACTACATCTTTCGCCGTGGTTTATGGAAGGGACCCTCCACCAATAATCCGTTATGAAAAACACTCCACTTATGTTTCTGAAGTGGATCAGCTCTTGGTGGATAGAGATGTTGCCTTGGATGACATGAAAATGTATCTAATTCGAGCACAACATAAGATGAAGAGTGTGGCCGACTCTCATAGGCAACCAGGTAGTTTTGAGGTGGGAGATATGGTGTTCTTGAAGCTCAGACCATACCGACAGCAATCCTTGGCCAAAAGGAAGTTCGAAAAATTGGCTGCGCGATTTTATGGTCCTTTTAAGGTCATACAAAAGGTGGGATAGGTAGCTTACAAGTTAGAGCTTCCAGTCACCTCAAAAATCCATCCAGTTTTTCACATCTCGCAATTAAGGAAAGCAAGAGGAGAAACACACTCGTCAAATGGGTTACCATCACAGTTAACCTCTGAATTGGAAATGATCACTGAACCAGAACAAGTTCTAGATGTGCGCTCTAAACTGAATGGCACAGGAAATCAGCTCGAGGTCTTAGTGGAAGGACTTATCTGATTTTGAAGCCACTTGGGAGGATTTCTTGACCACACAAAACCAGTTTCCTGCTTTCCACCTTGAGAACAAGGTAGAAGTTTGGGAGGGGAGTAATGTTAGGCCTCTTATTCGATTTACATATGCTCATAAAAAGAAAAAGGATAGTGGACGACATTAGCAAGGAGCACAGGGGTCAGAAAGTTTGTTACAATGTTGGGAGGAAGTTTGTCAGAGAAGAGAATATTGCCACGTAAGATAATTCTGTTAGGAATTATGGGAAAGAAAATATAATAAATAAGGAAAATTATGAGGGGGAGAGGGGGAGAGGGAGAGAATTTTTGTAAGAGCTTTAGCTCATTGGAGAGAACAAGCCTTTCGAAAGCTTGGTTTTGATGCAAACTTGTCTCTGATTTTATAAGAATTGTTTCCAGATTATCTTCTGTTCCTATTATTGTTTTATTTCTGAAAATCAGTTCCTAACACATTCCCCACATTCGAGAAGACAATTCATTAATTAAATGATTTACTTATGATTGTGTGTGAATTTATGATGAACAAGTATTTTAAGTGAGTTTTAGAAGCTGATCTGCAATTATTTTAATACATTTACCTTGTAAAATTTCTTTGATTGCAAGACGGTAGATTGTGTCAGCACTTTCCACTGTTATGTTTCTGATACCCCTTTCCCTTTCCCTTCCCTGCCTCGCCTCCGCTCTCCCTCTCACACATGGCACAACTAATGCTGTGTCACCCTGACACCGCTGTACTTGTGTCACTGTATTGATACATTTTTAGTAATATGTGGCTGTTATAAGATATTCTTGTGGGTGTACACCTTGCTTTAATAATTGAAATACACTGAACTTTCTGCATTGTAAATTGAAAGACATAATTAAGAGATTCATGTAGTATTTGACTCTTAAGAATGTAATGGACAAACTCTTCTCTCGTAATAACAAAATTTTCATCCACTTTGCAGGCAGCAAAGACGGCGGGAGGCAGAAGAAAAAAGATCTAGTGAGAGGAGATTAGAGAGAAGATCATGAGCCATCATATGCTATACTTGTAGTACTGAGATACATTTTTCGAAGTATGAAATGGATTTAACTGCTGTGACTGGAAAAGGCCTTTGGAATTCTGAGGCTTTTCTGCGAGCGTGTATTTTTTGTTATACAATCAATTTTGTATATGATTAGGATATATATGACTATCGCATAATGGATTCTAGAGGTGGCCCTAAATTATCCTTTCGTCTCTTGTGAATTATTAAACTACTTGATTTAACGGAAGCTTGTTATGCGGAAAGAAGAGGATACTTTTTACGGAATGTTTTTTTTTTTTTTTTTCTTTTCTTTTTGGGGGTCAAATGACAATTGGTTTTAGGCTATAAAAGATTTTACAGTTGTATGCTGAATTTTGTTTCTTCTAGGATAATATTGTGAGGTATTTAGAGCTATAAATTGTTAGGAAATCAACTCTTCTAAAGTTTGAGTTGTTAAGAGGAGGAGCAAAAGTGTTAGCTTTATATAATATATAAATTAAATAACTGTAATTTAATAATTTACTGGACATGAATTGTGTAAATGTATGACGGAATGTAGAGAAGAAAATAAAAAACCTCAATGAATCATTTTATTACTCGTAACGATTTTTATTACTCGTCGTTAATTGCCTTATGATACAATGGCATTTATTCTTAATAGGCACGTCGAAAATGTGAGTTTGAATGTTCCCTTCGTTGCAAATGTGTGTGTTAAGTTAGTGTATTATATTAAAATAAAAATAAAAATTTTATTACAGTATACTGCTATATATATAGACCACAGCAGTCTGATTCTGTTACAGATATTCTTTAAGACTCTAACCACTTGTGCTGGCCTGGTTCATACATAAGAACAACCCTCAAAGCTTACGCTAAGAGCCCGACACCTGAGCACACTCACAACATCTGCTTAACGTTTAGTGGATCACAAAATCACGTTTTTTTTTTTTTCGACAATAAAAATCATGAGTTATTGAACTGGTTCGAATTATTCTTGTATCTTACTGTTCAAGTTTAATCATATTTTTAAGAATAAATTATATTATAGATTATTAAATTTTAATTAAATTTATATTTGTGATCATAAATTTTTAAATTATAGTTACCAAATAATCATATTTTTAAGGATAAATTATATTATGAATCATTAAATTTTAATTAAATTTATATTTATGACCATAAATTTTTAAATTATGTAATTTAGTTACCAAATTTTTAAAATTTTATAAATTGGTACCTAAATTTTATAATTTAGTCCCAAATTTTTTAAAAAATTTTCATTAAATTTTTGATTAAAAAATATGTATTTTAGTACCTAAAATAAGACATGTATAAATTTTTAAAAATTTATAAAATAAATTGTATTAAAAATTTATGTGTCAAATTTTTAAAATTTAAAATTAAATTATAAATTATAAAAATTAAAATTTAAACTTAAATTAAATTAAAATTTATGAACTAATAAAATACTTAAACTTATTTTCAATTCATGCACAAAATCTTCTTTGGTTGCTCGGTAGATTTGACTGGGTCCCCACTGACTAATAATATTTACAATTTATTTATATTAAAAGTTTGTATATTTTATTTGAATTAAACATAAAAGTCACGGGCTTTGGTTATAATACATAAAAAGCAGTCTTCTATTTTAAAGATAATTTTTATTTTTAAAAATAAATGTGTTTGGTCTTTTTTTTTTTTTTTTTTTTAAAGTATATTTAAAAAAAAAAATTGAAGTGCTGTTAAAATCAAATTTGAAAAATAGCTCTAAGCTGTTTTCGGTGCCTCTGTCCATTAGCAAGCATTTTCAAGTTTTTTCTTTTTTTCTTTCAGATTTTTTTGTTTTATTTTATTGCTATAGAAATTTAATTTAGTTATTTTTGTGGGACCTATACTGACACAATAGTTCGAATTCCAAGGTCAAAAAGCAAAATGAAGTGACCTTTCCTTGTTATTGAATTTTTTTTCTTGAAAAATGTGTATAAAAAAGAAATAAATTTATATTTTATAACACCTTATTTTATAAAGGTTTTTTTTTTTCACATTATTATTTTTATTTTTGTTGTTTTTATGCTATATCTATAAGTTTTATAGGTCTGCAACATAGAAAAAGCTTCTCCTAGTTATTGGCATTAGCTTTTCAAAAAAAAAAAAAAATCCTGAATTTTTCCTATTTTTTATTAAAACTACTTTATTTTGCCATAAAATATCATTTTTTATTTGCTTGAATTAAAAAAATCTACAATATTCGAATTACTGTAAAACAACTTAAATTAAATATACATGTAAAATAAATTTTCAAAATAATTTGACAAACAGCATGATATTCATTTTTTTGTTGCTAAAAATATTTTGTTAAATGACAAAAAAATATTTTATTATTTTTAAAAATTAATTAAAATTGTTTTTAAACTATGATTTTAAAACAGTTTTTAAGAACATGTGGCCAAACAAGCTCTTATTTTCACATATTTTCATTCATGCATGAGTTAGTTTCTTTAGGAAAATGAATGCTCTAATAATCACTTTATTTGTTACTAAATTATATTCATTTTTTAATATAATTTAAATTATTTCAAGTTAATATTTTATTTTTATTTTGGTTGTAATATTTTATTTTACTTTTTCATGTCGATTTAATGCTATGCGAATAAAATTTATCCTCATTTTTTAAATTTGTAAATTTATAATTTTGATTTATTTCATTCCAATTTTGGGAGTGAATTGAGCCAAATAATAATATATATGTGACATTTTGAAAATAATAATAAAATAACAGTGAGATTTATTGTTAATAATATTTTAATAAGTTTGATTTTTTATATATATATTTATTTTGACTAGATTTTGCGTTACTTGTAAATATAAATTAGGACGATTTTATTAAAAATAAAATCAAATGGAATTAATAGACATTGTTCTTCTTCCCTAGCTATACATTTTATTAATATTAATGAATTGTAGAAATAATTTGATGTCATTAATAATTCTCAGTATTAAATTTATCAGGTGAATTTTAACCTTCACATAAAAATTAGTTCAAATTGTTGTAGAGTAAAATTTAGAAATTTTTTATGATTTAAATAATAAAATTTTAAATTCTTCCACCAATATTTCAAATTTAAATCCTATTTATATGTGAGAGTATATTTTTTTTTATTAATAAAAAAAAATTTATTGCCTCCTTTTAAAAGAAAGTCATCTCAAATTTTTCGGTTAATAGTAATGAAGTAATGTTATGAAGATCAAAACTAAAACAATTATTCTCCTTAAATAAGAACTAGGTTCAAAATATCTTGTTATGCATAGAAATAATGAAATAGATTTGTTCTTTTATATATATAAATAAAAGCTTTTACGTTTATTTTCAATAAGTAGCAGTTAGTTTTAGAAATTTTTTTATGTTTATTGTAAGGTTTATGAGTATTGGCAATTTTTGTGGACAAAATGTTTGATTGTAATTTAACATAAGCGTCCACTGTTTAATTAGATGATACATGATGATGTAGTTACCAAGCTTGCAATGCCCATATGACAGGTAAAATATTCTCTCATGCATACATCCTCACACAATTGAGCACTATACTTAGTATGAATAGAATTGTTATGAAAGTAGAATCCTTATATGAGTAGAATTGTTGTGAAAGTAGAGTCCTTGTTTGAGTAGAATTGTTGTGAAAGCAAAATTCTAACATAAGTAGAATTGTTGTGAAAGCAAAATCCTAATATGAATAGAATTGTTGTGAAAATAGAATCTTTATATGAGTAGAATTATTGTGAATAGAATTGTTGTAAAAGTAGAGTGCTTATTTGAGTAGAATTGTTGTGAAAGCAAAATCCTAACATGAGTAAAATTGTTGTGAAAGCTAAATCCTAATATGAGTAAAGTTGTACTCTATTATTAATCCTCTTTCAAGTCAAATTGGACTCTATATAAGCAACGCTTATTTGTGCAAAATATTTAACTCACACTGAAATAATATTTTCTACATCTGTTGATGCTTTCAAAGAAAAATCTTATTCTCTTCATCTATTAATCTTAGGCACTTTCTTATTTTAATTGTTCAAACATATTGTGTGGTTATGTTTGAATAATTCACGTGCCTAATTATTTTTCATGATATTTAGATTTGCATGATCGTTCTAGAGTTTACTAGCTGATTTGTTTTTTACGTTATATGATATTGAATCTGCTTGTTAAGGTTTTTCATTGTTGAATCTGCTCTAGGACACACTTTGCACTTGTGCTATTTGTGCTAACGTGTCAGGTACTGTGGTGACGTGTTCGGTATTTCGTGTGACTCGAAATTACTGAAGTTGACGGGTTCGATTGATCTTGTGGAACTCAAGTAGATCGGAACGTTGGTCCGGATCCAGACACCTAGCTTGTGGAGGCTATGAAAGAAGCGGAGGCTCGTAAGTAAATTACAGAAAGGGAGATCTATCTGTGAAGGGTACGTAGTTCTAGGACCTATGGTTGTAATTGAACATTGATTTTCATAGTAGATAGTTAGGTAGTTCGGTGGACCAGTGGTTTTCCTCTTAGGTCATTGGAGTGACCTAGGTTGTTTCCACCTAAAATTATCGTGTGTTATTTTTTATTCCGCATTTTATCTTTACACGCGATTGCATGTCTGACCGTTGTGATTATGTTACATAATTATTAAAATTGAAAATAATCTATTCACCCCCCTCTAGGTATATTTGATCTGTAACTAAAAACTTTCATTTATAATGTGTTTTATGGTTAGAACATAATGTCATCTAATTTATCTCTTTACTTAATAAAAATGATATGTTAATGTGCTTGGGCGGAACCAAAAATTTATTATAAGGAAGGTTGAAAAATAAAGATAAGAAAAACCAAAAACTAAAAAAATCAAAATTTTATAATTAAAAAACTTTAAACAAGCGGAGCTAATTAATAGAGCCATAAGTGGAGCAGTCCAAGCAGCGACAGCAAAACCAGGCGAAACTCAATAGCAGAGCAACAATTGCAGAATCAAGAGCTAGAGGTGACTCATGCAATCACACTGTCTCACGCAAGCCTAGAACCGAAGGCAGTCAAGCAGCAGCAAGCAGCACAAACCAAGAGTTAGAGCCTGGAGTAAAAGTCAGAACGACAGAATGAAGAGAAAGAGCAGTAAATTATAAGTAGGGTGAAGAAGCTGCTTTATTGCTTCTTCGTTTTAAGCATTCTTCTTATTTATTATTTTTTTTTATTTTTAAAGAGTAGTAAATTTGTAATTTTACATTAAAAAAAATTGTCGGAGTTGTAGCCCCTAGTCTCTGAGGTCCGTCGCCCCTATTGATGTGTTTTTATGAACTAACACTATATATAAATGTAATTAATCATATAAATTTAATAATTTTAATGTGTTAATAACAAAAATTATGAAATAGAAGCACAAATAGACTGTTTTAAAAAGATTAACACAAAAATCTTGTTATTATTGAATCAAGTATTAATTGTCTTATTATAAAAATAAATATATTTAGTCATATAATTATTAAAAATAAATATTTAAAATTTCATAATTATTTAAATTAATGCATTTTAATTTTTGAGCTAAAGTATATTTTTACATTACAATTTTTAATTTTCATAAATAACGACGGGATTAAAAGTATTATACCATAATTATGAAACTAAGAAGTGTCCCATCATAATTAGGAAACTAAGATGTATATTTTTACATAATAATAAGACTTTTAGGAATTGTTTTTTTTTTCTCGGAAAAATAATAAACATAACACCATTCAAAACTTATAATAACAAAAATAACACTCTTTGTATTCAAATTTATATTTTCACAATTAAACAAATAATTGATATATCATTTTTTTAACATTCATTCAATTAGAATTGAATTACGGTAATTTAGACCCGTTTAATGTTAAACGTTCAATGTTATTGGGGTGCTAGTTTTATTATTATAAATTTTAAGAGTATTATTTTTGAAAACCCTTTTTTCTTTCCAAAAATCATTGTGTAATATCATTATACAATTTGAGGAATGATATTTATTTCAATCTCTAACAAAGGAAAATGTTATTGCAGTATTAGTTTTATTATTATAAATTTTAAGGGTATTATTTTTTGTAACTCTTTTTTCTTTCCAAAAATCGTTGTGTAATATCATTACACCATTTGAGGAATGATATTTATTACAATCTCTAACAAATAAGAATTTTTTTTCTATATTATGAATATATAAAAATTTTGGGTATAATAGAACAAAAATAAATACATATTGGAGGTTGAATATGAGGGAAAAAAAATATTAAAACTTAAAAGATAAAAAATTAAAATATTTGAGTATATTTTTCTCTTAAAATATACTCAATTTTTAATATACGTGTTGTAAAGAAAAAAAAGTATTTCTAACAAAGAAGTGATCAGTTAGTGGAGGTTAAATTAGGATCGGTTCAGTTCTGCTGTTAAGTTTTAAAATAATTGAGATTTTTGCTTTTTTTTTTTTTAAATGAATTATAAATAAGGTTGTTAATTTTATTTGATAAGATAAATTTTTGTGAAAATTATTATGTTTTAAGCAGAAATGTGTACAATAAAGTGGGAAATGAAGAACATGAAACTAAGAATATATATTTTATAATATGAGGTGAAGTAATGATATAAATTGCATTCCCCACCTTGTTATTCGAATTTGTATACTTTTTTTAATAAATATATATTTGTTTATATTTTTTAATTTTTGAAAAAATTTAGTTACATAAAATTCAAATTAATTTTAAATATGCATTATATATTATATATTTTAACTTTAAATTATATTTTTATTCTTTTAAAATATCAATTGTTTTATAAATATTACTTAAATTCAAAAAAAAAAATTAAATCATATAATTATTTTATAATTTATTCTTATTAATTCAAAGTAATTTGTAACAAAATTCTATCAATGTTATTTAGCATAAAAAAATATGTATTTATTTTTACATATTTTTATTTTTCTTCTTATCATATAATATTATTTATTAGTTCAAAATTTTATTTTCTTTCCCATCATAACATATTCATTATTAAATAGTTTTTTTTCTTTTAATAAAAATAAAAAAATTACTGAAAAGTTAAAAAAAAATTAATAATTTGAATATTACTTAAATTATCGTTCTTTATTTGAAGATTCCATTCCGTACTAGAAATCTCTGATATGTTACTGAACGAATTTTAAATAAAAATAAAAAACAAATTCAAAATTTTAGACAAAGAACGGAGAGTAGGTATGATCCCGTCACGCCCCACAACTGTAATTATAAACGTAACTCAAATAGCAGCTACTCTCAGGTGATGAGCAGTTTCTACTTTGACAGAAAATACTTGTTTCAATCTTCCAACACCAATTATGGTTGGATTAGAAAACATAATTGTTAAATGAAATTATACTAATTCGAAGAAAAAATAAAAATAAAAACAGTTTTTACAACCTTTCTTTTCGAATGAAAGAAAATACCAACCTTTTCTCCTTCCCTGCTCTGAAGGGAAAAAAAATTTCAAATTTTTTAAAGAAGTATTTGATCCATATGAGAGAGGGAGAGAAGAGTCCCTATTTTTGTTTAAAATAAATAAATTATCATACCAATATTTAATAAAAATTAACAATTTCAACTTCATATATATATATATTTTATACATTCTAAATAAAAACCAAAGAACACACAAAAATTAGTAAGAAAAGTAGTTCACTACTCAATTAACTTTCAAAGAGATACAATACATATATACTTATGAATAGAAAGACTCACGAAGGGTCCTCAACATTTAAAATCATCAAACCATAAAATATCTTATCATAAAAGACATTAGATAAATCGGCTTTGTAGAACAACATTCTATATTTAATAAAACAAAATTACATTAAAAATGTGAATAGAAAGTTAAATAAAGTAATAAATAATTAATATTTGAGTGTAGCAAAATATCCTTTAAAAAAACAAAGAAGTTTGGATTTTAGTATGTTTTGAATTGTCTTCATTAAAATTAGCATAATATTCTCAATACAACTCAAAATCACAAACTTTAAAATTAACAAAAAGTATAATTTATATCTTTGCAATAATATATAACTTGACTAATAACTCCACATAGATCAATATAATTTAACCTTTAAAATTGAGTTAAAATTATGGCTAGTACGATTATATGTTGTACACAATACATTATGTACATATAGGTAAAAACTTTTGTAAATTGATAGAAATTTTATTAAACGGTCAAAAAAAAAAATTCAAAACATGAGAAATAAATCTTAAAAAAATGTAAGATATGAATGAAAAATATTCAATTTTAATAAAGATATGTCATTTATTTCCATAATCTAATAAACAATTATTGTATGACCCTTTATTTATTACCTTACCTTCTTTTTTTTTTTTATTAACAAAAAGAGATAATTTCATTAGTACAAATAACAAATACAATAAAAAAAATAAAAGAGTTTAATTGGAACAACCAAACGAACTAAACTAAAAAACAAATCTTAATAAAACAATACCAAATCATCAGTGCCAACTACAATTACACAAAGCAATCAGAAACTAAATCGATCATATTTAATAACATAACACTATCGAACTTGTAATAGCTTTGAAGAGACACCATCTTTCACTCTAACACAACACTTCAACACTATAGACACAAACAACCAAACAAAATATATCAATGAAACAATAAAATTAAGCCTGCTAGGATCTCATACTACTCTCACATTACCAACATGAGCGACTTAAGTTTCCAAGTAGAATTACAGCATTAACAAGAACAAAGCACACCTCATTTGAAAAGGATTAAGATTCGCATCAAGCTTCTCAAACTCAATACCCTCATTCTTTCCTCATATTTCTTGCAAGAGCATAATCAAAGCGTCAAGATTCTTTTTCAAACTTGTTGTAACCATAGGACTATACGAGCATCAATAATCATATCAATCATCACCCATTCCTTAATGATTAGGTCCTCAAATTCAATCATTAGATTAGGATTATCAAAAACAGTAGAAAACAATACATGCTTCTTGCTAAGCCCTAACAATCTCGCTACTTCTGATACAATTACATCTTCAAATTAAACATTATAACTCCATTCCAATTCCAATAGAAACAAATATCAGATCTCACCAACACAGAGAAAAGCTAAAGAGATTACCAACGATAGTTTCTCTCATAAAGAGAGTCGCAACAAATCCCTCACCCTTTGATGCTTACAAATTTGCTCACAACCAAAGAAAAAACAACCACCTAGAAGCAAGATCAAATCGAAGAATATCGAAACAATAGTAGAGAAATTGTAGTTGTCTCTCTTTGATCACACGAAAGGAGATCAAATAAGAGAACATTAGAAGGGAAAGTAGAACCCTAATCACAAGGGAGATTGAAGACTAGCACGAGACTTGCATAAGAGATCCAAGAGAGTCAAATGTCCAAACCACTCAAACAGAGTATCAAATGCATATACGACTCAAACGAACCAAAAGGGCCACAATCAAATGTAATCCTTGAAGCCCATGTCACAGTGTTTACGAAACGGTAAAACCTTCACATTGTCGGCTCTAACGTCACTCAGAACCTTCTCGACCTCTTGAAGCTCCAGAAGCCCCTTGGTGTTTGGACTATAGGTGGACGAAGTTAATGTTGTTGAGGAGTTTCACATCGGCAGGGACGATCCTTCTGTTGTGCTTATATCACTGAACTTACCTTTAACCCATAAGCTGGCTTTTGGGTTATAATCCGGATGGCCCGGTAGTTCATCAATCCTATTTAGAATGTTGAGAGAAAAACTAGCATAAGGCTAGGAAACAAATTCCAAAGAAGCTAATCGCTCTCGGAGAAACAAAGCTCGAGGGCTAAAATGGGACTGACTTCAACGATATTAGAGTTCGCAACCGAGAAAAGTCACAAAGGCCTTTATGTTGCAATTTGGTTTGGTTTTTAATAAACAATTTCAATTAGATTATGCCTACCTTTTGAGAGCAGCAGTTTTGTAAAGGAAAAATTAATGGGAAATAGAGGCAACGGTAACATTTAGTTTGGAAGTTCCTTAAGGGGTAAATTTGGGAATATCAATAGTTAACGGAACGCTCCTGGTGTGAATAAAAAAAGCAGGGAGAGAGAAACACAAACCACAGAGCAGTAGCATAATAGTGAGCGGCAAGTGCTTAATTTACTCGCTGCTTTAGAGTCTCTCTTCAGCAGTGAACTCTCTCTTACTTGCACACTCACTTTATTTTACATCATCCATAAGCTTTCTGCTTTTCAGCTACATTGACTCTTCCTTGTTAGACTCGCTCTCTCTCTCTCTCTCATTGATTCACCGGGCAAAAACTCTGAGAGGATCTATCTTATCTCTTTTACTCCATCTCTATTATTTGATTCAGTTTCTAGATACCCATTTGAGTTTAGAAGCCATGGAAGCGGCTAAACCAGAAGAGATAAGCCATCCACCAATGGACCAACTTCAAGGCTTAGAGTACTGTATTGACTCCAACCCATCTTGGGGTACTCTCCAATCTCTAACTTTAATCAAAGCCAAGTCCCATTTGATTTGATTTTGATGAATGTCTTCAATTTTCTATCATTTTGCTTGTGAAAAACAGGTGAGGCTATAGCTCTTGGTTTCCAACACTACATTTTGGCCTTAGGAACGGCTGTGATGATCCCTTCATTCCTTGTTCCCTTAATGGGCGGTAGTGATGTGAGCTTCTCTAACTAATAGAAATTACTTCATTTTTTGCCCTAAGAAAAATGAACTAAATATCTGAAATAATTCAATGTTGGTTAAATTTAAACGGAATATATGTATGTGGCTGAATTGATCTTTACTTAATCTGCTTATTCAGGGTGATAAAGCAAGAGTTATACAGACTCTACTATTTGTGCAAGGAATAAATACACTATTGCAAACTCTATTTGGAACTCGATTACCGACCGTGATTGGTGGGTCGTATGCGTTCATGGTTCCAATTATATCCATTATTCACGATTCTTCTTTGGCCAATATTGAGGACCCTCATACTGTAAGCATTATTCTTCTTCTCAATTATTCTTGTTTCCTTTCATTTCTCCTTTTCTTGTATCTTATTGGAGCTCAGCTTGAAAGATATGTAATTGCATTTACCTGACTTTATTATAACTTTGCCCTTACTATAAAGTTTTGTATTGTAATTGGCCTTTACAATAAAGTTTTTGTAGCTTCAATGATTCATGCTACTTTTAATGTCTACAAGAGAGTAGTAATCAATACAGTGGATTTAAAATATGTTGTTAAAAGTTATTAGTTACCAATCACGATTCTTCTTTGGCCAATATTGAGGACCCTCATACTGTAAGCATTATTCTTCTTCTCAATTATTCTTGTTTCCTTTCATTTCTCCTTTTCTTGTATCTTATTGGAGCTCAGTTTGAAAGATATGTAATTGCATTTACCTGACTTTATTATAACTTTGCCCTTACTATAAAGTTTTGTATTGTAATTGGCCTTTACAATAAAGTTTTTGTAGCTTCAATGATTCATGCTACTTTTAATGTCTACAAGAGAGTAGTAATCAATACAGTGGATTTAAAATATGTTGTTAAAAGTTATTAGTCACCAATCATCCCAAAAGCTTGCAGACCTCATGATACCATTAAGTGGTTCGTCATCAATTCTTCCAAAAACTTATCTGAACTATGTGAAAGGAGTACCAAGCCAAAACAAATTCCATTTATTTAAATTAAATTAAATTCTAAATTAAGTATGTATTACTACTATGTTTACTTTTAGAACATTGAAGACTTCCTTGTTTGATATCTCAATCAAGAAAACTAATTTCCTTGGTATGATTTCTAGAGGTTTCTTAGAACCATGAAAGCAGTACAAGGTGCTTTAATAATAGCATCCAGCATACAAATTGTCGTTGGATACAGTCAAGTATGGTCCATTTGTTCCAGGTGAAGTTTTGATCTTGGAATCAAGAAATAATATTTCTGTATTTCTTTGTATCTTACGAATCAATTACACCTTTGTTTTTTTCTCTTTCCAGGTTCTTCAGCCCCATTGGAATGGTGCCCGTTATTGCACTAGTGGGTTTTGGTCTATTTGATAGAGGCTTTCCAGTGGTACATTAAAATTTTCAATTGCCATGTTTTGGTCTATTAAGTTTCTCTAGTTTAAGAAGATTAAAATTGAAGAATTTCCCTCTATTTATATCATTACATTTGATTTTTGCTTTCTTTGAAATATCTTCAAGGTTGGAAAGTGCGTTGAAATTGGCATTCCAATGCTTATACTATTTGTGGCCTTCTCACAGGTGTTTATATTCCTTATTAAACAACTTTGTGCTTAATTGAAGCATAAAACAAATACAGTTGATCTTACTTTCTGTGCTGTTTTTATTCTTCTCCCTACAGTACCTAAAAAACTTTCATACAAGACAGTTGCCAATACTAGAACGATTTGCTCTTCTGATATCAATTACAATGATATGGGCATATGCACATCTCTTGACGGCCAGTGGCGCATACAAACACAGCCCTGAACTAACCAAGATTAATTGTCGCACGGACCAGGCTAACCTGATATCTTCTGCTCCATGGTTGGTATATTAGTTGTGTCTGTTGCGATCTTATGAATTAACAACAACCTCATATCTATTTTATTCTGATGAACTAAATTAGTTAAACTCAAAATATGTATGCAGAGGCATATATATTACTCAAACACTCGTGTACATAGACACTGAGGGGACAATAGATATAATTTGCATTATTGAGCAGAAAGAAAATGTGCACCATAGCAGCAGATCAGGGATTGCAATCGGTTTACAGAAAAGCTCATTGTTGTTTTGTTTGCCTCCTAAAACAGGATAAAGATACCTTATCCTCTCCAGTGGGGTGCCCCTACATTCAATGCAGGTCATGCTTTTGGAATGATGGCTGCTGCTCTAGTCTCCTTAATTGAGGTATTAACATGTCACTGGACTTTTAGTCTAAAACGACTTATCAATGAGAATGAACTAATGCTTAAATTTGACAGTCAACAGGAGCATACAAAGCTGCAGCACGTCTAGCAAGTGCCACTCCACCACCACCTTATGTTCTTAGCCGCGGTATTGGCTGGCAGGGAATAGGGATCCTATTAAATGGAATGTTTGGCACATTGACTGGGTCAACCGTTTCTGTGTAAGCATCAGTTCTTCTCATGCTTTTAAGTCTCAGTCGATGCCGCTTCACTAATTTTTTCTGATATAAACAACAGAGAAAATGTAGGGCTCCTTGGAAGCACTCGGGTAGGCAGTCGTAGGGTTATTCAAATTTCAACTGGTTTCATGATATTCTTCTCAATATTAGGTGAGTCACGGATGATAATAAAAAAACCATAATGGGGTCTCTAAATAAACTTCATGATTCTTTCATGCAATTTATAACTTGGTTTATGCCTTCTCAGGAAAATTTGGAGCTTTATTTGCATCAATACCCTTCACCATATTTGCTGCAGTGTATTGTGTTTTATTTGGTCTTGTTGGTGAGGATCTTTCATCCCTTGCAAACTTTTGCAAGTGCTTTTCACTTCATCATCTGACAAACTTTTGCTTTATCAGCTTCAGTGGGTCTATCATTTTTGCAATTCACAAACATGAACTCGATGAGGAACCTCTTCATCACAGGTGTTTCTCTGTTCTTGGGTTTTTCAGTTCCTGCTTATTTCAGGGAATACACTGCTAAGGCTCTTCATGGCCCTGCTCACACAAAGGCTGGATGGGTTAGTGATCTCTTGTTCTTGTTATTCACATTTTCAGCTTTCTCCTCATTCCTCAAAGGTTTTGGCATATGAGAGTGGAGCTGCAATTCAATTTCTAATAACATTATCTCTTGCTCTGTTGTGCAGTTCAATGATTTTCTAAATACCATCTTCTTCTCATCTGCCACGGTCGCCTTGATTGTTTCTGTTTTCTTAGACAACACCCTTGATTACAAGAACAGTGCCAGAGATAGAGGAATGCCATGGTGGTCAAAGTTCCATTCATTTAAAGGAGATAGTCGAAATGAGGAGTTTTACACCCTCCCCTTCAATCTTAACAAATTCTTCCCTCCACCCTGATGCGTTGTGGCAACCAAATAAAGTTGTATAGAGGAAAAGCATCATTTCCAGTTAGTTTGATGGAAGATCTTCTATATAGTGAAGAAAATTGAAGAATCAGGGAGAAAGATGTTCCTTTTTTTCCTTATTAATAGTTTAACAAAGATATGTTTAATCAAAATTATTTTATTTGCTCCATGCATGCACATTTCTTATTTTTTTCATTCAGTGATAAACAGTTTATACAAGTAGGACAGTAGAGAGTTTTCATAGAGAGTATATAAGGTTTATGAAGAAGCCGTTGTACAGTGAGTACAACAGTAGAGAGCAGTGAGTGTATAGAAAAATAGTTTTTTGCAATTCTTTAAAAATATCACTAAAATGTTAACAAACATAATCAAGAGGATAATGATATCTAAATCAACTAAGCTAAGCTACATCATTTACAACAACAACAAAAAAGGTATTATAACTAACTAAGCAACGTTGTTCAGTTAAACCCTACATTGTTGGTAGAAATAGTTGGAACGAGAGAATATGTTGTTCATCGTATAGCATATCAAATTGATTCATAAACGGATTCATTTACTTAAATCAAAGCCCACTCATAGTAAACCTTAACCATAAGTAACATAAAAGTCGGAGATCAATGGAAAAAAAGTTGAGGAATTATAATTTTAAGCTCAATACTACAAAATTAATCAAGTTGGATTAGATGAAGAACATGAAAAGGGAACCATGGTGCTCTTTTTTCCCAAATGAAATAGATGAGAATGAATTCCAGCAATTGGGTCAGAGTGTCGTTCCAAAGTTGAGTTCAAACCTTTAGGTATAGGAAAACAAATCATCAATCCACATGTCGCAATATAATTAGCTCATGTTAGTAATTAGTTTATAATTGGTAAACCCTTCATGATACTGCTATACTACTCAATACTACTTATGTAATCTGACGCAGGAAGCAAAAGTAATTCTGAATTTCAAAAACTAAATTACAGAATCTGTAATGAAAGAGCTCGTTGGCTCAATTCCAATTCTCAGAAAAGTCAGAGAATAATCTCTTCAAAACAGAAATTCATCGAGTGCCCTTCCCTCACGCATTTCTCTCTCTTTTTGACTCCAGACCGTTACTCGAAACGCACTAACACGTAACTTAGAGTTGCGTTTTGAGTAACTACGCTAATAACTAATTAACACTACACGACAAAACAACGATAACAACAATAACAACAAGACGACACGAAAACATTACAAACGACAACGATCTAATAACAGAAAATTGAAATGCTAGTTATTGGCTGCTGCATCAGTTCCCCTTTCTTGGAAAGAATTCAACCCAGAATTCTCTATGGAAGTAGTTGCTGATCAGGAGGATAATAAAGTGACAAATCTGCAACATTAAATGTAGGAGAGATATGCCAATCCTTTGGAAGATCAATAACATAAGCATTGTTATTGATTTTCTTTAGAATTGTGAAAGGACCATACTTCCTATGTTGAAGCTTAGAACACCCTGAAGGAAGTCGATGTTTATTCAAGTGTACTAGGATTAAGTCACCTTTTGTAAATTCTTTGAATCTCCTACGTTTGTCTGCATTTTTCTTGTACTGAGCATTCATCTTTTCAATATGGGACCGGATTTCCCTATGAAATTCAGTGTAATCAGAAGCCCAAGCATGAGCAGTCTTGCTCTTTGGAGTTGGGAAATTTGTTAGGTCCACAATGAGGTTGGGAGTTTTTGTGTACACAATGGAGAAAGGGCTGCAACCAGTGGACCTATTTCTCATGTTGTTTATTGCGAATTCCACTTGGGGTAAAACAACATCCCACTGTTTTGGTTTATCGCTTACCAGGCACCTTAGCATGCTTCCAATGGTTCTGTTGAGAGCTTCAGTTTGCCCATCAGATTGAGGGTGATAAGCACTGCTAAAATTAAGGGTCGTGTCAAACCTTTTCCACAGCTCACGCCAAAAGTGTCCCACAAATTTCACATCTCTGTCAGAAGTGATGGAGTGAGGAATCCCATGTACTCTTACTATGTCTTTAAAGAAAATGTACACAATGTGACTTGCGTCATTGACTTTCTTACAAGGGAGAATATGGACCATTTTAGAAAAATGATAAACCACTACTAAGATGGAATCTACTCTCCTCTGTGTCGTCGGCAATCCCATGATGAAGTCCATGCTTAAGTCTTCCCAAATGGAGTTAGGAACTGGCAGAGGTGTGTAGAGCCCAGTATTGGATGAACTACCTTTTGCTAGTTGGCAAGTTGAGCATCTCTGTACATAGTTAGCTGCTTCTTTCTTGAGTTATGGCCAGTAGTATTTTTCCTCAAGTAGAGAAATGGTTCTGTCCCTACCAGGGTGAGCAGAGAGACCTCCTTCATGCATTTCTTTTATGAGTTGCATCCTAAGAGATGTCTTAGGGATACAAAGTTGATTTCCTTTGAAGAGATATCCCTCTTGTATATGGTAGTCTCCATTGTTTTCATAATTCTTGCATTTGGTCCATATCTCCCCAAATTGCTCATCATCTGCATAAGAATCAGGGAGGTGCTCAAAAGAAATGATGTCAGTTCTCAAAGTAAGTAACAGAGTGTGTCTTCGACTCAAGGCATCTGCAGCTTTGTTTTGTTGTCCAGACTTATGTTTGAACATATAGGTGAATTTTTGGAGGAAAATCACCCACCGAGCATGTGCACGTGAGATGTTCTTTTGGGAGTTGATGAATTTGAGTGCTTGGTGATCACTATGCAATACAAATTCTCTCTGAATTAAGTAGTGTTCTCAGTGCTTCAAAGCTCTAATGATAGCATAAAATTCTTGCTCATAAACACTCCATTTCTGTCTAGCTTCACTAAGCTTTTCGCTAAAGAATTCCACTGGTCTTCCATCCTGTGATAAGACTGCACCAGTGCCCACCATAGAAGCATCTGTCTCTACTTCAAAGACTTTGTCAAAATTAGGTAGAGCTAGTAGAGGAGTAGAATTGAGCTTGTCTTTGACAATCTGGAAACTTGTTTCTTGGTCAATTCCCCATTGGAACTTTCCTTGTTTCAAACAATTTGTGAGTGGTGCTGCTAAGGAGCTGAATCCCTTGATGAATCTTCGATAAAACGTGGCTAGTCCATGGAAACTTCTCACATCATGAGTTGAAGTGGGGATTGGCCAGCTTTTGATGGATTCAATCTTCCTTTCATCTACCGAAATGCCTGCAGAGCTAACGACAAAACCCAGGAATAGCAATCTTGTAGTGGCAAAATCACACTTCTTCAGATTTAAATAAAGCTTGTTCTTCCTGAGAGTTTGTAAGACTGCTCTTATGTGTTCAATATGTTCTCTTTCACTCTTGCTATGTATTAGTATGTCATCAAAATAGACTACTACAAAACTGTTGGTGAAAGGTTTCAGAATTTGATTCATAAGCCTCATGAATGTGCTTGGGGCGTTGCATAAGCCGAAGGGCATTACCAGCCACTCATATAATCCTTCCTTGGTTTTAAAGGCTATCTTCCATTCATCCCCAGGTCTGATCCTTATCTGATGGTAGCCGCTTCTCAGATCAAGTCTTGAAAACATTACTGCCCTTTGTAATTTGTCAAGCATATCTTCCATCCTAGGTATTGGAAACCTATACTTTATGGTAATTTTGTTTATGGCTCTGCTGTCTACACACATTCTCATGGAACCATCTTTTTTTGGTACTAAAAGTGCTGGAACAGCACAGGGGCTTAGACTTTCCTGAATTAGCCGTTTCTTAAGTAAATCATCCACCATATGTTGTAAGACTTCATGATCCTGTGGAGCAAGTCTGTAATGGGGTAAATTAGGTAAGCTGGATCCAGGAATGAAGTCTATTTGATGCTGAATATCTCTCATAGGTGGCAGCTCAGAGGGCAATTCATCAGGTGATAAATCAGTGAACTATTCTAGTAAGGCTTGTACTAGAGAAGGATGTGACTCAAAAACTTCTTTCTGTTCTCGTGTGAGGAGTGCTATAATGCACTTGCTATTGCGTACATCTCTAAGGAAGCTTTGGGTGGTAGTAGTGAGTAAGATTTTTGACTTTGAAGGGAGCTCTGTTGTTGATTGCTGTTGGCTAGAACAATTAGTGGGTAGTAAGGCTATTTTTCTTTCTTTCCAATTAAATAGATAAACATTTTGTCTGCCTTTGTGTACTGCATTGATATCATGCTGCCAGGGCCTTCCCAGAAGTATATGGCAAGCATCCATTTCCACAACATCACACTTAGCTTCATCTTTGTAATGTTTTCCAATAGAAAATGGTACCCTACACACTTTTTGTACCTGAACTTCTGCTCCTCTTTTAATCCAGCCAATCCTATAAGGCTTTGGATGTTTACTAGTGGTGAGTCCCAAGGTTTTGACTAGTGTTTTTGATACTATGTTCTCTGTAGATCCACTGTCAACTATCACCTCACATACTTTTCCATTCACAGTACACCGAGTTCTGAACAAGGCGTTTCTCTGGGAACCTTTTGTTTGTTTGGGACTGAGCAATAATTTTTGAACTATGTAGTTGCAGGCTAGCTCCCCTTCATCTCCATGAGTTAAATCTGCTCCTTCATAAACATCTGAGATATCTTCCTCTTCCTCTAATTTCTCTTCGTAATCCTCCACTAGATGAGCAGCAGGTCTCTGTGGACATTCATTTGAACGATGTCCTGGCTGTTGGCATCTGAAGCATTTGGAAGGGAAAGGTTTAGCATAAGGGTTTGGTTTCTGTTGCATGTAAGGAAATTTTGAGCACTGGTTGGGGTTATTTTTAATGGTATGTTGTGATTCAGCTGGTGATTTTGGGTTACTTGGTTGGGGTAGTTTACTCTTGTCAAAGTAAGGATCATTCACAAATCTTTTTGTGTTGGAATTACGCTTGGCCTTCATCACTTGAGCTTCTGCTTTCAAGGTTCTACTGCTGGCTTCGTGTACTGTCCAGCAAGTCTGACCAAGTTCCAATCTCTCTCTAATTGGAGAATTCAGACCCTGCATGTATCTGGAGACCTTTTGAGGCTCTTTTTCACTTAAGTTAGCTCGTATTCCCAATCTAAAAAACTCTTCAGAGTAATCAGTGACAGACTTTGAACCTTGTTGGCATTGATGATACTTCTGGTAGAGCAGTTGTTCATAATCATTGGGCAAGAATTGCTTAACCAGTTTTCTTTTCATTCGTTCCCAAGAAGTAATGGGTGCTTGATTCCTCATTCGACGTTCATGTTGGATTTGATCCCACCAAGCCGAAGCTCCTCTAGTGAGTTTGTATGCTAGTAGCTTCACTTTCTTTTCTTCAGGAATATCAGAGTAGTCAAAGAATTTTTCAACCACGTGAAGCCAGTCAAGAAAATCCTCAATGTGCATACTTCCAGAGAAATGAGGTAAATCCACATTTAGTCTATAGTCATTTCGCTCATAAGGTCGATTAGGCATTTGAGGTCTATCGTTTCGATTATTGACAATTTCAACCTCGCGATTTGCAGGAGCTATTTCATCATCAGATTCTGATGTAGGTAGTCGAACGACCCTAGCCCTATTCATTGGTTGTCCAACATCCGGTATAGGTGGAGGAAAAGCTCTCGCAAACTCACGACCTTCTCGTCGTCGTTCTTGTCTGAGCTCAACAAGTTGTTGAGTAATGAGCTCAAGGGTTTGTTGAATGCCCCCAAATCGTGTTTCCCACCGTGTCTCTAGCTCTCGAAGCTCTATACGAATAGCGTTTGGGATGGCTATTCCTAAATTTCTCTGTTGAACTCCTTCATCTTCAGTGGACATCGTCGCTCAGGTGAACCAGAGGCTCTGATACCAAATCTGACGCAGGAAGCAAAAGTAATCCTGAATTTCAAGAACGAAATTACAGAATCTGTAAGGAAAGAGCTCGTCGGCTCAATTCCAATTCTCAAAAAAGTCAGAGAATAATCTCTTCAAAACAGAAATTCATCGAGTGCCCTCCCCTCACGCATTTCTCTCTCTTTTTGACTCCAGACCGTTACTCGAAACGCACTAACACGTAACTTAGAGTTGCGTTTTGAGTAACTACGCTAATAACTAATTAACACTACACGACAAAACAACGATAACAACAATAACAACAAGACGACACGAAAACATTACAAACGACAACGATCTAATAACAGAAAATTGAAATGCTAGTTATTGGCTGCTGCATCAGTGTCCCTTCAATATATCATCTTCTCAATTTAACACTTATACGATGATTGCCCCATTGAAAAATAGTCGTGACAAAGATAAAAAGAAAAAGATAAGTTTCACCAATCATCTGCTTGTTTCTCTTCTCTACTTGTTTTTGTTTAGCTTCTCATGGATCTTCATATGCAATGCACCTTGCACCTGATAAGTTTTTGTTTATTAAAAGAATATTGTTACGATATCTTTCGTTCATTAACTCATAAAATAAAACATACACCACTACATTAGCCAAGCAAAAACAAAACCTCAACAAAACAAGCAAGCAAAAGATCCGAATTTAAATTTCATTAAATGAACAATGCAACTCAAGGAGTCTGGGGGGAGTAATATTGCATTAGTAGTCTAATAAATAAAAAAGTTCAGATAATAAAATCAAAAACGGACAGAAGAGTCAAAAGTGCCACTTATATGTTTACAAAATATTGCTGCTGTAAAGAGTATCTATGCTTTAGCCTATGTATCAGGAAAATACTGGAGTATCAGGAAAATTATTAAAGTTAGAGGACCGGTTATTGTGATTGCACATGCATTCTGGGCACCTTGGTTGTGGATAAATGCTTCGGCCATAACGCCTCAAGCGCACTCTCTGGCCATATCCAGCAAGGTATATGTAAGTTCCGCGCTTAAAGCCAAGACCAGCAAGAACAAGTCCTGCTTCTTCTGGGCTTAATGGACACCTACCTTAGGTTGCTGCCTCAACTCAGTAGGAGAGATTGGCCTGCAATAGTAAAAAGTTGAAATAGAGATCAAGTTCAATGTCATCGAATAACATCAGAGAACTGCCCAACTTTAACAGCTAAAGATGAAGAGAAAAAGTTAAACATACTTTGATTTCTTGAGTCGTTCAATGAGCTGAGGAAAATGGGTTTGCTTGAAGTTCCTTTCCTTCTGTTTATCCACCTCCAAAATTACAAAGGGAGTAAGCAACCAAATCAATTTCAAACCTTAAGTGTAAAGCCATGCTCCTTAGGGGGAAGAGGAAGCATGGAATTTCCAAGTAATTGTTCGTCCAACATGCTCAGTGCTGCATTGTAGTTTCTTATCCTCCTAACTAATTGTGAACCAAGTCGTTGAATTTTTGGCACAAACTTTAAAGAATGGCAATTGTCAATCTCTGCAACAAAGGAGTTATACATTACTGAACCATGAAGAGATAATAACAACTTCCCTGATGATCTTAAAGGATACCTTCTTAACCGCAACACAAAAGCTAATAGAATGCTGAATTATCATACAAGTTCGTGGTCTTTAGTTGTGAAGATATATGGGAATGCATGACTTCTTAATAGAAAATAAGTATTCAAAATGAAAGTTTATTCACCACATGACTGAAGCTTGGCAGGAATTGAAGATGATGCTAGTCAGCATGAATCAAATGGCAAATTTTTTTTTTTTTTTTTATTATGAATTTCATGAGCAGAGTATTTCTACTGCAGTGCTGTGCTGTCTCGATAAACTAAAATATGGTGAATCAATTGATAAAATTTGTGTTTTGTTCTTTCATCTTTGCATGATATTTTCTTGTGACAAGGGAATATTGAGGAAGGGTTAATGTAAAAGTAAAATGACAACCTGAAGTTCTAAAGGTAACGGATTAAAACCAAACCAAGTCGATTTCCAAATCCGAGAAAAAGAACAACTCTATTTCTCAATAGGAGAGGAAAGACAGTTCTAATATAGTCAACAGGCTTTGCCTCTTTCACAAGATCTGCATCAGTAATCTGGAAAATGAAGTCAAGAGATTAACAAAATTGTTGTAAAGATCGACAAAACTTAAACGATACAGAGAAAGTCATACACAAAAAGAATGATTGCTTCAATGTCAACTGATTTAAGATCAGGAGGCAGCTCCTTTACAATATCCAACTCATCTTTCATAGAATTCATAAAGTATCTCTCTTGGTAAATATCACCAAACTGCCTGCAAGTTTATTAAAATAAGTTAAAGCGGGTTTTCTATAAACTAGAGTAGATTAACAAGATAACCGTTGTCAATTCAAAAATGTTCGAACAATAGAAATATTTCTCCTATATATATATATATATATATATGGAAGGACTCAAAACAAAGAGTAGAGTTGTTGTGAATTAGGTTAAGAATTATAACCATACATGAAGGAAAGTGAGTTATGACCTTTTGTTACTAAAGATTCATCACCATTGAATAGTGTTATTGAAGTAGTCCTACATTGTCTAGGAGATCGTAGAATGTGCAGTATCTAAGGCATGTGCAATTCTCTTCCTATGAGAGCTCTTCTGGGATAGAATTAGGCTCGTGGGTTTCTACATGGTATCAGAGCAGGTTTAACTAGAGATGTGGGGAGCCCGAGCCCTGCGTAGAGGGGGACTGCCGAGTGGATCCAGCCCCTGACATGGAGGGGATATTGAAGTAGTCCCACATTGTCTAGGAGATCCTAGGATGTGCAATATATAAGGCATGTGCAACTCTCTTCCTATGAGAGCTCTTTTGGGTAAAAAACTCAAGTTTTAATGTTTTAACAGTACACACTTTATTTAGAAAAAATAATAATAAATATTCATTTCAGTATATCGACCAATGGAATTAACTTCAACAGTATGAAAAAAATATTCAGATATCAGCAGACCTAGGATCTTTCCATACATTGCTGTAAAGAAATCTTGGAAGAACAAGAGTTGCATTAAGAAGTGATGCAACAACCACAGCATTGCAGATCTGCGTGGAGTAATAAGAATCTTGTTAACTACTAAAATCTCATATTTGGATTTCAGGAGCCTCTTATATTAACAATCTTAAGAATGGAATCCATCTAATTGGAGGAGGCAATTACTAGATTTCAATTCAAAAGCTTTTATCTTTTATATGAGATCTTATTCAAAGATCAACTCCATCCTCCTCAATCTTTTAGAATGAAAAACACCACCCATGAATTAAGTTCTCTGACAATAAGTTATATCTATTATTAAGAAGGCATATAAATGGATTTCTCCCATTTCATATCATTTATAATTAAGATAGGTTGGACCATTAAATCAGTGGGATAAGGTGATATTGGTCACTAGTCTCATTAGTTATTTATTTATTTATTTCAAAATTTTATTTTATATATACTTAGATTGTTTTCCCAAATTTATAACATTATTTTTCTACAATTAATTACATTTTAGTGCTATTATCATTGAATAAAATAATTATTATGCTAATAATATTTTAGTTATGACAATTTCATTACTTATATTTTGATGTATTCAACTTTTATTTTAAATTGCTAAAATTTATTTGAAATTTATTGGATTATAAAAAAAATTAATGTACTCTCAAGTTATTATTCAAAGACAATAGCAAAACAAAAAGATTATTACTCAAAGAAAAGCACATGTCATGTTATTAAAATAAACTCTTGCATTATTCGAAGAAAAAAAACTCAAATTATTTAAATAAAAGTCTTATTGCATAGTATTATGAATAACATAATATTTATTTACTATTTGAAAAATAAAAAGATACTGAGCTTCAATTGTTAAAAAACAACTCATGTATGGTTGGTTGCCTAGAATTTTTGTAACTCATATAGAATCCATTTCTTAAATAAGTTGTTGGACTGAGATGAGATAAATTATGTTTTGAAATGAGATGGGATGAGAAATCAAATTTACAAATTTTAAACACAAATATAACATTACTACATCACAATCATATATATGTAATATGTTTGTTTTAATTTATATTTTTCACGTGTAAATGTAGTCTAGAAAACATAGGTTTGTGAATTCATTTAATCTTATAATTTATAAATTAAAAGAAATAGAAACTAATTTCAATTTGTTTAAAAATTAATTTTTTTTAGTAAAATTAAAATTCTCCATTTTTATAATTAAAAAAATAAAAGAGACGAATATATTTATCTCCCTCCAACCCGTGAAACACCTAACTGCAGCCCCATCACACTGCCCATAGCCACCACCATCCTAACCTACCAGTACGCCACCTTTGTCATCTACAGATCCCACCATAGGCATCACACTAAATTCGTCTTCACAACCGAAGCTTCATCGCCGGCAGATCTCTTCGCCACCATCATTGGAAACCTCCTGTCCCACATCAGTTACCACCGTTAAAGCTCAACTACACCACAAAATTCCTGTCGGTGGCAATACCTACTACCTACGTCAAAGCCACACCATGAACCCTGCTACCCTTGCACTGTTGGCGTTTGCTGCTGCCGTCACTGTGAAAAACCTCAGCAACAACCTCGCCCATCTCTGGTTCTCTCTTTCTCTACACTATTTTTTTTTAAATTTTTTTTCATTTCAGTATATAAATTATTTAGTTATTAAACTAATTTTAAGATTTTTTTTACTTAAAGAAAATTATGTCATAAATTTTATTTATTTTTTAATTAAAATATAAGATAATTCTAATTTTACTTAAAAAAAAAATATCCAATTTTATAAAATTAAATTTTCTACTTTTCAAACTAAAAAAACTTGTTTAAATACTTATAATACCAAAATGTATTATGATTATAATTACTAGTAGACATCGATGGATAGAATTTTATAGAATACAAAAATTATTATATAAATGATACAAATTAAATTTTTTAAATGTAAAATAAAGTAAAATAAAAAAAATTAAAATAATTTTATAATAAAAATAATATTAAAATAATTTTATAAAAAATATTAATTACCCTAATGTTCTTATTGTAATTTTTTTTTTTATGTTAGTTGATATTCATAAAAAAAATTATATATTTATAATAAAAATAAAATAAAGACTTTTTAAAAATATGAAATTTGTATGAATTATACTTGATTAGTGTCATATAATTGTATCAAATTATCAACCTTACATGCAGCTAGAAAGAAAAGGAAGTCCTACAGAAGAATTGAATGTCCTATGTGCGCTTGGAAAAGTCAAAAACCCGCAAATTCAAGTTGGCGCCACTTACCAGCAGTCCAAGACAGAAGGCTCAAATTTTGTTGTACTCATCAGCTCCAAGTAACACCAGTTGTAATCTGAGTTGCAGATTACTAGTAAAATCTAAACCGTTAATTTACTTTCGAAAATACATTCGATAAATCTAACGGATAAAAAGATCATTAAGAACAATATAATCATAATCCCAACCGCAGATAACAAGAAGTTCACTAGACTGTGGGAGACCATCTCTGGTACATCACAAATCTCAAGATGTCTTCTTGTTTTTACAAGTTTTTACCAAATTTTCTAACCTCAATTTTTTCTCTCTTCGTTTCATTTTAAATTTAATAATATTTTGGATTTTCGAGGCCAAAGAAAAATTGGATGGTAAAGATCCCACTTCTAAAAGTGCCCATTGTCTGATTCTTGCACTTTTTTCCCCCCGTATTTTGCCGATCCAGTTCTGTGATTATAATGATGAAGATTGAAGATGTAAAGTTGGTGTTTTGGGTTCCCCTTTTCTTGTTTGTTCCTTTTATTGGAGCTTCAGATAGCCACCTCTCACCCAAGGGCGTCAACTATGAAGGTTTGGCCCTTGAAAAGCCTAAAGGCTAACGCCCATTTCTTTCCTTTTTCTTCTCGTTTTACCTATAGCCTTGTAATCCCGCTTATTTATTTATTTATTAAAAAAAAACACTATTTTTATTTAAATGGCTTTTTTTTTTGTTTGAAGCAGTGGCTGCATTGATGGCGATTAAGAAGGAGATGATGGACGAGTTAGGAGTGTTGAATGGATGGGATATAAATTCAGTTGATCCATGCACTTGGAACATGGTCGCTTGTTCTCCTGAGGGCTATGTTGTTTCACTGTATGTGTCTTCAGTTTTATCCACTCTGTTAAGTTTTGGTACAAAGAAGAAATAAATATTCTTTTTTTTATTAAAATATGGGTATATTTTCCCTTATCTATTTAGTAATAATGTTTGTATTTATCTATCTATATATATATAGAATTGTCTTATTCTTGAACATCTAATTAATTTAAGTTTGAATTTTATGTAATTTTTGCTAGTGAAATGCCCAGTATGGGCTTATCTGGAATGCTTTCTCCGAGTGTTGGGAATTTGAGTCAGCTACGAACAATGTAAGCCAATTTTCTTTCGATTCTGCTGTTTCTTCATGTTTTATGACTATTCATTTTTTGCTAGATTTACTCGACCATTAAATTAAGCACAGAGTATCTAAAAATTCAAAGCTAGTTTTCATGTAGAGACAAAAATAAATAAAATTCCATTTGATAGAACAAAGTAATTTGGTGAAAATTTACATAAAAATAACTCTTGATGTACTAAAAAAGTCAGTGTATCATAGTTTACTATTAATAAAGTCTTGAACTTGTCTTTGAATCTTCATTTATATCACATAAATAATGCTTATACATAATGAAATCAATATTGCATACTGCAGGTTGCTGCAGAACAATCGGTTAACTGGTCCTATCCCAGCTGCGTTAGGAAAACTCTTGGAGCTTTGCACTCTTGACCTTTCGGGTAATGAGTTTGCTGGAGACATTCCAAGTTCTTTAGGATTTTTGACTCATCTAAGCTATCTGTGAGTATGTCCTAGAGTAAATTGTAAAACATTATTTGAAATGGTTCAAATGCAGCATTTTGTTTGTAGCCACATCATTTTTTCTCTAAGCATTCATGTTTTGAACATCTTCCTTGTCAAGTTTTTCAGGCGGCTTAGCAGAAACAAGTTAAGCGGACATATTCCTAAGCTAGTTGCAAGTCTCTCTAGTCTCTCATTCTTGTATGTTTTCTTTGGAACCTTGACATTCTTATATTTGGATTGGTTGAGAGGTTCTGAGTTTTATTAAATATGCTAAACAGGGATTTATCGTTCAACAATCTGAGCGGTCCAACTCCCAAAATATTAGCAAAAGATTATAGGTAAGGTGTTGCTTGTCAAGAGATTAGAACGAAACTTATTACGTATTCAACTTGTAGTTCTTGAAGTATTCTTTGGTTTTATGTTTGTTCTTTGAAATTGTTGGCTAATTTTTTACATTGTGATAGACCCAATAGATTCTATAGGATTTTACATGGCATTGAGCTACCATTTCAAAATGTTAACCGGTCTACACTCCTGCTTGTTTGCTCCATCCTAAGGTGGAGTTGACTCAATATACTTATAAACTCGTGTTTTTATTGATATTTTATCAATGTGAAATTTATTTACTTTTTTTTCTTCATAATTAGCCCTCAAACAAGAACACTTGTCTTTCTAAGTCCACATTTTGGCTCAAGTCAATTCAACTGGTCTTTTATGGTAAACTCCCTTGAATTTTGACCTTAATTCACTTTAGTTATCCAAGGTATCAAGGTCCTCCTAGCTCAATGTCCCGTGCCCACACCACTATAAGGTTCATTTGAAGTTGATCGAGCTCACATTTCATTAATTAGCCCAAGATAACAACCATAGACTCTAATATCATTTAATAAATCCAATAGCTTCCATGAATTTCTAGCAATGAGCTTCAATCTTGAAAGGGTTAACCTATTAGGTAAGGTTGACTCATGCATTCTTTTGATAATGTCCCACTCTAACATATGGTATGATATTGTCTACATTGGGCCTAAGACCGCATGATTTTGCCCTTGGGCTTCAAATTAAAAGGCCTCGTACCATTTAGAGACGAACCTATATTTATGAACTATTACAATTTTTTTCCCAAGCAATGTGGGACTGCACAGCTTACCTTATGTTGTTCAAGCTTAAGGGAATGATAGCTTTCACAATTAACCTCGTAGAGGGCCTGGCGTCATCATCAGCCACATTTTTGGTTGGGTCATGCTCTGATACCATCTATAACACCCCATTCTAACACATGATATGCTATTGTCCACTTTGAGACTAAGCCTGCATGATTTTGCTCTTGAGCTTCCACCCAAAAGGTCTTATACCATTTGGAGTAGAACTCATATGTATGAATTATTACAATCTTCCTCTCCTAGGTAATGGAGAACTGTACAACTTACCCTATCTTGTTCAAGTTCAAGAAATTGATCATTATCACAATTATGTTACTCACCAAAGTGGATAGAAGCTTACCATATGTTAGAGTGGGGGTTACTAATGGTATCAGAGCATGATTCAACAAAAAATGTGGCTGACGAGAACGTTATGCCTTCTACGGAGGGTGATTGTGACTATCATCAATCCCTTGAACTTGGGTAAGATAAGGTAAGTTGTGCAGTTTCACATTGTTTGATAAAGAAAGATTGTAATGGTTCATAAGTATGAGTTCTGTTTTAAATGGTACAAAGCCTTTTTGGGTGGAAGCCCAAGAGCAAAATCATGCGGATTTAGGCTCAAAGTGGATAATATCATACCATGAATTGGAGTTGGGTGTTACACTTTTGGTATTTTATCAATGTGATGCATGTTTACTCTCACTTCTCCACATATTATAATGTAACATATCTTTTAGTTAGATCCATGTTTTTCTTTTGTTCAAGTCTAACAGAAGAAAGTATACACGGAATATACTTTTATTAAAAGAGGCTCAATCTTTACATGTAATGGAGTGAATAATAGCAAATCGTAACGTCAACTTTGAACATTTTGATGAAACATGTTGAATAGAACCTAGTTTTCCTTGTAATTAGATATTTTCTGGCATCTTATTTCATATCCTTTTGACAGCCTGTGTATTCAATTGCAGCATAACAGGAAACAACTTTCTCTGCATTCAATCAGCTCAGATTTGCATGGATGTTTCAAAACCAGTGAATGGTAATATATATTCTAATTGTAAAACCAGTTCACTATTGTCCAACGGTCTCAAAGCTGGTTTTCTTATTATCCTAACGGGATATGGGTATGTATTCACGATAAATTGATTGCAGACATGAGCTCACCTCAGAAAGTCAGGAGCCATCATCGCTGGGCACTCTCTGTTGCTATAGGCATTAGTTGCACGTTTGTCATATCGGTGATGCTGATTATTTGCTGTGTACATTGGTACAGATCTCGTTTTCTGTTTACATCTTATGGTATGTCTTATACTTTGGATTTACCTGTGTAATGAGTTATTCTGTGTTAACTATTGTGAGAGATTGTAATTATTTCAAATTGCAGTGCAACAAGATTATGAATTTGAAATTGGTCATTTGAAGAGGTTCTCATTTCGTGAGTTGCAAATTGCTACAAATAATTTTAATCCCAAAAACATCCTAGGGCAAGGTGGATTTGGGGTTGTATTTAAAGGATGTCTTGCAAATAAAACATTGGTGGCAGTTAAGAGATTGAAAGATCCCAATTACACCGGAGAAGTGCAATTTCAAACTGAAGTTGAATTGATTGGCTTGGCTGTGCATCGAAACCTCTTGCGTCTCTATGGCTTCTGTATGACACCTAATGAGAGGTTGCTTATTTATCCTTATATGCCAAATGGTAGTGTTGCTGACCGCCTGAGAGGTTTGTTTCACGTTCGCAAAAGAAACTTGTTTTTGTACATCTCTTTCTTTGTCTTTCTCTATGAGATAATCCCATTTGAGGATGTGTTTGAGCTACTCACTAGTCACTCCTGATTAATGTGTTTCAAGCTAACTTCTTCTGTTATAGTATATAACATTGTTGCCCATGTGACAGACCCTAGTCACGAAAAGCCATCACTGGACTGGAGCAGAAGACTGCAAATCGCACGTGGTACAGCTCGTGGACTTCTTTACTTGCATGAACAATGTAATCCAAAAATTATTCATAGAGATGTTAAAGCTGCTAATATATTGCTGGATGAAAGTTTTGAAGCTGTAGTTGGGGATTTTGGTCTTGCAAAGCTATTAGATTGTAGAGATTCACATGTTACTACCGCAGTGCGCGGCACAGTGGGTCACATTGCTCCAGAATATCTTTCAACAGGACAGTCTTCTGAGAAGACTGATGTTTTTGGTTTTGGTATACTACTTTTAGAGCTCATTACGGGCCAAAAGGCATTAGATGCTGGAAATGGTCAGGTTCAGAAAGGAATGATTCTTGAATGGGTGAGTGATTTATCTTCTACTTATGTGGTTAAATACATGCAAGAAACTGAAAGTATAGGGTTCAGATTGCAACAAATACACAAACTAGGCAGAGATATGCATATTTGTTAATAGTCCTTTAACTTGGTTACACAACTGTAAAATGCAGTTAAAAGGAAGAGCAATGCTAAAAACACACAAATTTGCAATCTAGAGCGTTAATGAACTTGTCTTTATGCTGCATCTGTTGCTTTAGTTCTACAATCTATAACATTTTTTTTTTTTTTTTTTGCATATGCAGGTCAGAACCTTATTTCAAGAGAAGAGGCTGGAAGTGTTAGCAGACAGAGATCTGAAAGGATGTTTTGATCCAACCGAAGTAGAAAAATCAGTAGTGTTGGCACTACAGTGTACTCAATCAAACCCCAATCTCCGGCCAAAGATGTCCCAAGTCTTGAAGGTTTTGGAAGGTTTGGTTGGACAGCAAGGACAAGTAGATGAATCACAAGTCGGAATTGGAACTGGCCTTAATGAAACAAGAGCTTGTAGTTTTTCGAGGAATTATAGTGATGTCTACGAGGAGTCTTCTTTCATTATTGAAGCTATAGAGCTATCTGGACCTAGATGAAAAATTATTCATTGCTTTGTATCGTTGACATGGTATTTTATGAGAAATGTTAGAATAACATAAATATACGTAATTTTATACTAATATTAATCATATAGTGACACATGATAAAATTGTTTTTAAAAATGAAAAATTGATTTGATTTTTTAGATAATTTTATCATGTGTTATGATATAATTAATGCAGGTGTAAAATTAAGTATAAATTTATGTATACTTAGCATTTTTTGATATTCATGCTTAGTATCTAATATTTTCTTGAATAGTATTATATTTTGTATAAAAATTAAAATCTTACAACTTAGCACGTAACAAATTGATTTTGTATTTTCCAAGTTCAAGTGAATAAAATGGGCAAATAGGTGTGTTTTATACCTAAAAAATTGGGACTTCGAGGCCGACAATAATTCTCTATTTGTTCACAATCATAAGGGGTTGCTTAATTTATCTAATTTTTTTTTTTTTGAAATGGAAGTAGTATATGCATTATTCTTTCATGTATCCTATTACCCATTGCAAGAGTGCTATATTATATTATTTTTATTTTTCTTACAATCATTATATTATTAAGGGTCAAATAGTTTTCTTGCAAGAGAATTGAACTTTTTTTTCTCTGGATAAAGGTATATGTACTTTATTTCTGCTAAGTATTTTTTTAGATTAATATAGCAAATTAATACTAATGACCTTGTGTAAGTTATAATTTTTTTATTACTTAATACGTTAACTAAGGCCTATAATTTAAAAAATTGCAACTTATGAAAGATCAATAGCATTAATTTATTTACGTGATACATATTAATTCTAAAAAAATATTTTTGTGGAAACTCAAGCAAATTATGTATTCAAATAGTTTTATAAAAAATAAACTTAAATTTAAATATCTCAAAATATGTATAGCCTAAGCATATATCATGTATGAATATTTATTTGTCGTTTGCCTAAAGTTAACAATTGGATTGTCCATTTTAACAACATTTGTCGGTTAGTCCAGCGAGACTAATGTTTGCAAATTTTAAAAAGTAGAGGATGAAATACGAAGTCAGTTCAAACTCTTTTCATTTTAAGATACATACCATTACCAACCAACAAGATTGAAATTCCGACTTTTCCATGTGAGTTAGCTAGTTAACATCCTTTTGCCGATAGCTGGTAAATGATAAAGACCTATTCAATATTGAAATAAATAAATAAAAAAGCAACTATGCTGATCACGTGCCAATTGGTGCAGGCCTCATTGACACTAGTGATAGCTGGCAATTCATTTATTTTTTAATGTTAATAATAATTGACATTATTTTCAATCAATATATTATTTATTTTATTTGTAACAAAATTAATATGTTTAAAATCGCAAAAAAATTAACAATTAACTATTATTAATTAAATAATATGTGGCGTGTTGTTTTTTGTTTGTGTTGTATTCCTTAGCTCAATTTCACTCTAGTTCAAAACCAATAAATCATACAATTATACAACTAAATAGAAATTATCTAATATAGGATATAAAAAATGCAACTATTTCACATTATAATTTGAGTGATGATGTGTAATTTTTAATTTTACTACATGTGTATGAGTTGGTGTACAAGTATAATTAAATTTAAAACGAGATATTGTACATGGCATGAGTCCAATTATCACCCTTTTCGTTTAGATTTGTATGTAATAAAGTGTTTAAAAATAGCAGAGTTAATAAATTGCATTATTATAAATTGTTTTCGCTCTTCATTACAAATTAGTTTACAAATAGCAAAGTCACTGTACTATATATATATAGCATGACTTGCAGTTGTTTTGTACACCATTATTTTATCTCATTCATTAAAATTAAGAGAGGGAAAAATAAAAATGAATAAAATTACATAAAATGATGCAAAATATGACTATAAGAGCCGTGCACCAAGCCATTTTCCAATAGAAAGAAACGGAGTTCATAACAAACCTTACGTTATAACAAGTATCTCATGACACTCAATTCATGTGAAGTGCATGCATTTGAGCTTTAGTTTTAAGGGTATGTTTGATTGGTATGAATAGAACCAAGAATAAAATAAGTATTCTTATTGCTTTGTTCGTTTGAAATTTTAATGTTATTAAAAATTGTAATTCTTATGTAATACCTATTCTCTTTAGATAAGAAATAATATTATTCACTAGAGGAGAAAATATGTATTCATTTTCTAAAAAAATAAGATTTAATATATTTACCAAAATAAACTTTTCAATTACTAATAAAAATATTTATTGCTAGAGAATTAAATAATATTCATTCATTCATTTTTTGATAACTAGTGAACAAATGAATAAGAAATGCTATCATTAATCCTAATTTTATATTCTCAATAACAATTATTCCTAACCAAGTGTTTATTCAACTCAATTATGAAGAAACATGTTGCTCGCTAATTAATTTATGAAGATTATAGTTTGGCTACATTATGTTTTCTTTTACCCTAGCTATTAAGGCAGCTTGTAAATATATAACCAACCTTTCAATCCTTTTTTATTTTATTTTTATTTTTATATATAATACACACATGTATAACAGACATAATTCAAATTTACATTCTCAACTTGTCCTATTAAAATAAATATCATTATATCACAAAACAATTAATTGACTTTCAATCCTTAAATTAGAATAAATATGATAAAATCATCAAGGTTTGCTCAAATAACAAAAAGTACTACCTAGTTTATCTTGTATCAATCAAACATATGACTTAATGTCAAAGAACTTATAAGTCCAACAAATATCGACCTATAAAAATAAAACAATAAAAAATATTAGGTTTAATAGCATGAAATAATATTTTTTTTATGCATGAAATTTTACTTTTTAGTCTATTTTAATTTTTTTTAATAAAATTATGTGAATAAGTGAGTCATATATGCACCAAAACGAAAATATTATGACTTCATGAGTAAAAAAAAATAAAAAATATAAAATATAAATAAACTAGAATTTAAAAATAAAAAATGTAAAATAATATAAAGAAAACGATAAAATAAAAATAAAAATGTTGATATCCATAATATCATTTATTCTTTTTCTCATAACTAAAAAATTATATAATAACAAAAAAAAAAATAATATCCATCTAAATCAATCAATTATAGATTTTTTTATTTTATTTTATTTTTATTTTACGACAAGACTAATTCCATTTTTAATAATAGTAGTAGTTGATGATCGTAATGACAACAATAAATAATGAATTAAAATTGCAGAGATCAAGGTGGAGGGAAATAAAACAAATTATATTTAGAGGGTAAAATGAATAATGATAAATAGAAAAGAGAGATTGAAATACAGATAAATAACAGAGAAAATTGGAAATGTATGAGAAGTGATATGATTTATTTTATTTCATAATCTTTATTTTATTAAGCTTTTTATATTTACTTAAAACATAATTTTTTTTCATTTTAATTATTTTATTAAATCAATTTTGTATTATTAGTAATAAAAAAAAGAATGCATATTTGTCACTTCCAATTATTTTTAATGGAGTGTGGAAATGAAGTTTAATAATATTATTTGCAAACTTGAGATTTCTTTCATATTTAAGCAAACTTTGAGAATATTATTAATATTTACCGAATTGCAAAAAATATCCATTACTTACTATAGTGATGGAAAGGAAATCAAGGTAGAATGTAGTTAAGATAGAGCTAACACTTCAACAAGTGATTAATAAATGTGCAACGGTCTCATCAATATTAGAGCTATACAATGGATATGAAATAATCTCAACAAGGAAGTGGTGCTATAGAAGAGAATGACATACTCTAATAGCATCATGTAAATACCTTACTTCAAATACCTTCATCTTCCATACATACTTCCAAATCATCTTATCTAATAGACCAACAATACCATGCAAACTACTACCAAATAGACTACACATGCAAATCATCTTAACTGAAAACACCCCACTAGTGGTATAGTTACAGATTAATTGATCGTTCCCCTGCCTCTCGGATTAGGGTAGAATACAAATAACCTCATTTTTTATTGTTTAATTAAATTATACATGCAAAATACTCAAAACCGTTTTGTTTAATTAAATTTTAAGTGCACAATATATATATATATATATATATATATATATATATATATATATAGAGAAGATATTGATTTTATTAATAAATCACTAAAAAAAATGTTTATAAATAAAAAGAACACCAAGGCTCCATAAGAAAACACATAAAGTCATAATAAAAGTAAACAACTCCACCAAGCCACTAACCATCTAATGAATAAAAGTGTTGTTAAGTTGCCTGATATCTTGGGAATTATTTATAGTTAGAGTAATAAAATTTTTAAATTTTTTATCCGGAGCTTCAAGTTTCAGTGTATGAGTGTATTTTTTTTTATTAATAAAAGAAAAAATTTAAAATTTAGAAAAAAAAAAAAAAAAAGTTGGCCTGAAACCCAAACAAGTAATCGCCAATTCTATTTAACCGATAAGTAAGATTAATTAAATCACACATATGCTGCCTATACCGGTGGTACTGTAATATTCATGAAATAATAAGATAAGAACATATTTTTAAAGATCGAAAAGTTGGAGGCATATTTGCAGCCAACTCCATATTGGGTTTGGGATTTTACAAGTAACTTATTTTTTATAAAATATATACTTTAATTTTTTTTAAATAATATACTTTAAATTCTCTAAACTTTATATTGGATTTAAGATCTTACAAATCCATTACTTTTTATAAAAGGTATCCTTTAATTCTTTTTTAAATAGTACACTTTAAGTCATCTAGCTTTTTAAAAGTTACACTTAAATTTAAATTTTTTTTTTAAAAAAAAATCAATTTTTTGACACATGGTTCTCATATGACTTTTTAAGAAAGTAATTTTGAAATTTCAAATTTTTTTTACTAAATTTTTTTTCAAAATAAAATAAAATTTTAATTATGAGACAAAATAAAAAAATAAATAAGAAACTGATCAAATTTTTTGTCAATTTTAAAATTTCAAAATTATCATTTTAGAAAATCATATAAGTACCATGTGCTAAGAAATTGATAATTTTTTTGAAAAATTGAATTTAAATATATTTTTTAAAAAATTAGAGAACTATCATTTAAAAAAAAAAAAATACTAAAATACACCTTTTATAAAAACAAGAGATTAGAAAAATATCAAATTCCATGATAATATATAAAACTAGGTAGAAGGTCTAAAGCTTAAAGTATAGAGTTCCGTACCTAACAATATAATTATTAACTAATTATGATACAAAATTTGTGCAAAAAACACGTTATTTTAAAGGTTAATTTATTAACAATATTGTATCTACTGTAATTTTGTATAACTTTGCCACGTCAAATCGTTAATATTATATATCATTTTGTTGATTAAAGCCTACTTGTTTGACAAATCAAATCAACTTAGAAGATAGCCAAATAGCTTTAGGTTTTAGTTATTCACCTCCCACAATAAGGATGCTTTAACTTGCTAATTTGCTTGAACTTTGGAGTTAACATCACTTCATTCTTAAAAGTATAATTAACATTGAAGGAAGGAATTAACGAAGCAAATTTGAGAGGGTATAAACATGCAAACTAATCATAATCGTTTTCAAGAGAACGATTTGGTGATGTTTGATAATGGTTATAATTAAGGCTAAATAGTTTTTTGAGGTATTTAAATTTATCCATTTTACATATTTGAACTTTTTTCCTATACAATAACACCTAGACTCTTATATCATTGATATAAAAATTAATTTTGTGATTAAATTTTATCATATAAATTAATTAATAATAATTAAATTTTATTACGTTAGCTAATTAACTGATATGATAAAATTTAATTATAAAAGAGTACTTTTGTGGAAAGATCCAATATTGGAGGAAATAAATACCACGACTAATGGGATAAAAGTTTTGAGTACCATTGTGGAGAAAAAAAATTCTATTTGGATTTTATTTTACTTTCAATTTTTAAAAAATATATGTGCACTGAATGAAAAAAAAATATTATTTTACTTTAAAAAAATATATATTTAATAGATAAAGAAGTTAAAAATAAAATTTTATATATAAATAAATTATGTCATCAATAAACCCAAAAACAAAGCTCATATATCTTTGTGTAAAGTATATTAAAGTTTAGATAATTCCAATAACCTATAATTAATTATTTTTAACTTTTAATTATCTAATTAATTTTGTAATTTTTTTTTCTTTTGTAATAAAAATCACAAAAGTACAGAAGAAAATAAGTCAAACGTAGAAGCAGGACCGACCTTTTCAAAGCAAAAAGTTGCTATGGCCCCAGCTCCTCCAAAACTCCACTAATTATAAGAAATTAAAAATTCCACCACTATAAAATAGATAAAATCTGTATATCTAAAATTCACATTTGGCTCCCTTCAAAAGTGAATCCCTAACACTTTAAACTATTGTTTTAAAAAAATATTCAATGATCAATAAAAATAAACCATATTGAAGAAAAGATACGTGAGTGAAAAAAAAAATTACACTTTAATACATAAATAACTTAATTATTCTATTAATTTTATTTTTAACCTCCATCAATAAAAAAAATATATATGTGTATTTTATTCTAATATTAAAAAATATTTGTTCATTTATAATATAAGAAAAATGAACACACACACATATATATATATTTAGAATAGTTAAAAATAAAATCCTATTTATGAAAATAAATTATGCCATAAAATTAAAACAAAAAAATTAGTTCCCTTATATTGACATAATTTTGAATTTTCTTTCTATTTAACAATTTTTTGTTGTTGAAGATATTGGTTTTATGACTTGATGTATCTAAATTTTTTGTATTATTTTTAGTGTATTAGCTTATATATTATCAATATATAATATATATATAAATAATAATTATTAAAGTAAAAAATAAATTTATTTAAAATGTAAAATTTTTTATATATTTATTAATTATTTATTGATAATATATATATTAATATACGAAAAAATAATATATATATATATATATATATATAATGGCTTTATCAGTGTTAATAACCTTTTCAACAATAATAATAATAATAAATAAAAAACTTTAACAGTGTTGTCAGTTAGTTTGGTTTTATAATTTTAAAATTGGGTGTGTACAGTGATGAATTTATGTCATGGCTTTACCGTGCTTTAGTCCAGTTGGCTTTCTATTTTTTTTATTTTTATAAATATTATTAATATTTTTGTAACGTTCAATACATTATTTATATCTAAAATTTTATAAATAAATTTAAACTAATACACCATTTTATAATAGTATATTTTATATAACTTTGCTCCTTTTTTTACTTTACAATTCTGCTCTCTGCTGCATTAAGTTAAAATATAGAATTTTTTTAAAAAAAAAATTATTAAAATTATCTATATTTTTTTAAAAAATAAATATTTAAATTTATACTCAAATCAATAAATATGTGTTATATATACTTCTAAAAATTATAACTTTTAAACTTTTTTATCCATAAATATCATATAATTATTAATTTAAATGTTATTGTAAATATAAATTTGTATATATTTAGTAGTCCTCTTTCTTCATAATAATTTACCATCGTTTTATGATTTGTTAAGTTTTATGTTCTAAAGTATTATTAGGCTTAACTTAAATAAAAAATTTTGTTTACATTTTAAAAATATATATATTTTTAATGTTAATTATAAATAAATTAAAATAGAGAGTACATAAGTCTTTCTTAATTTTTTTTAATCATATATTAGCACACCTTAAAAAAATTTCTTAGGTCCGTCCCTTACCACTTTTTAAAACAATAAAAGATTTATAAATATATTTTTTTAAGTTAAAAGACTAAACACTACATAGAATCTAAATAAAATAACATTCACGACACTTTTTCCATTATTATTTTGTACACTTTAACAGTTGGTCGGATGCATTAAGAATAATTTGATCATTTAATGTATTTTTTTTCGAACACAAACAACTCAATATTTCACCTATATTCTTCCCGCCAATTTTGAAGCTTAAAAAAAAATTTAATAAATGATATGATATTTCTTTTTTACTTGATTAATGAAAACTATTAAATAATATAAAATATATTCTTAACAATCAAAAAGGATTAAATAACATAATTTTAACAATTAAAAAGGTTAAATAACATTGATTAAAAGCATGAATTAAATAACACCTAAAATTTCATCGAGTGGACTATTCTAATCATTTATCCTTTCAAAAACTGAAATAATTTTGATTTGGTTCGAGTTATTTTATTTTAATTGCTAATAAACCGAACTCACTGAACCGGTGATACAAAAGTAGCATTGATAATTTAAAATATGTATGAGTTAGTTATTTATCTAATCTTAATTAGTAAATAATTATTATATGGAGAGAAACATTAAAAATAAATTAAATCAGTTTTTGCATGAATTTTATTTTGTATTTATTATAAGTTTAACAAATTACACACTCACTCATGCTTGAAATACAATGGATCATCCATGTCGTCATTATTATTATTTTGTCACAAAAAGCCTCACCTGGGAGGGATGATCACCTGGTTTCTACCCTGAATTATTGACTATATTTCTAAGTGTTGACGGAATGATAACAAAAGGCTTAATAATTGAGTGATTTTTAAGTACAATTAAAGTTTTTTGTATTCCTCAAAACCAAATTTTTTTTTTTTTTTTTTTGCTAAGTAAGATTCAAGTCTTGATATTTAATAGTCAAGTAATCTCATTACCCTCCTATTACAAGGAGATGGTGACAAATCCCACATGTCAACTGTAGTAAGTGGTGTTTGATCTCATCATGAAGTTACTCCACATTCCTTAAGCAACTTTGCTTTAAGGCTTAGAAGTTTTCAAAATTATTCTCAACAAAAATCACATTTGTCGACAAGCACCTATTTATCTCGAGTTTTATATAAAATAAAAATAAAAATTATCTTGTTTCGGATATTTTACATACAAACATACTCTGATAAATCCAGCTTCTCAATTTTTCTAAACAAGAAACATCAAAATTAGCCAAAACAAAACAAACAATACCTAAAATTTACATTTAAATATAAATCTATGTACAAATAACGTCATACTATATCAAAATCTAGGCATAATATAAAAAAAAAAAAAAAAAAAAAAAGAAGAAGATTGTAATTACTGAATAAACTAATATTTAGAAAAATGATCTACTAAAGCTCCTAGGAGTCTCTCCATGAACCAAGTAAAGTGAGGGAAAAAAAACAGCTTGGTTTTCTATATACGAAAGGGAGAGAAGCAAAGGGAAGTTACTCCTTTTTTATTTTAAACCCAAATAAAATATTTACACTTCTCAAAGAGAGAAAAAAATGCTTAAAAATATTATACAAAAATAATACTTTTATGTATAATAATAAATCCAAAATAGTTTCTCTAACGATTACTTTTCATCATTAAAATATTTTATGATTATTATTTTCGAAATATGATAACCTATAAGTAATGTTCATTATTTTTAAATATATAATAGATTATTACAATAATAAGAATTCTGTTAATTTATTCATACCAACAAGACAAGTTGCCTAAGCATTTAATATAAATAAATATGATTATTAATGTACACAATAATGATCTTCATTAAAATAATTTATCATATTTATTTCGTTAAGTTTGTTAATCTAAATTTGTCAAAAATTATAAAGATTATAACATGGCATCAAGTATTTTTTTCTTTGAAAAACATTCAAAATATTTGTTGAAGCAATCGTACATTTGACTAAATAAAGTGAAAGATAAAATTTCAAGTTTTTTTTAATTAAAAATACATATTTTATACATAAATTATTTTAATTATTGTACTTGAGAAACTTTTTAATAATAATCTTTTAATTTTAATTATTTATGTATTTACAACAATATATATATAATTTTTAATCTAAATTGTACTTTTCATTATTTAATTAAAAATTTATTTTATAAAAACCAATTTAAAATAACTCAGCTACACACATGTAATATTGCTAAGTACATGTGTAATTTAAAGTGTAACGGACCAAAATAGTTTATTTATTTATTTATTTATTAAGCTTTAGGTCCAACTTAATTCATTTAATTTAAACCAATATTATTTAGTCATTCTAATTGTTAAAAAAATGTCTTTTATTTTTTTAATTGTTAAAAATATATTAATTAAAGAAAAAAAAAATACTATTTGTTTATTTTATGAGTTAAAAAAAATAAGGGAGAGAAATTACTTATGTTTAAATAGAAAGTTATTATAAAATCAAATTAGTAGTATTCATGGTTCGATCAAATCCGATTTTTAGTCCAAAAAAAAAATCAAATTGAATCATGTATATGAGTTTAACCAAATCGAATAAGACTGTATGACTTATAAAATTGTTAAAATTGGATAGTCTGATCCAATTCAGTCCGATCCGATTTTTAGCAACAAAACAAAAATCAAACAGAATCATTTATATGAGTTTAACCAAATCGAATCAGAGCGTATGACTTATAAAATTGTTGAAATTGGACGGTCTGGTCCAATTCGATTAATAATTTTTCACTGTTTTTATTTTTAATTTTTTTCTTCATCGAAATCATGTTGTTGAAACTTAAAATTAACATAAAAAAAACTTTAAATCTAACCGAATTACTTTAAATATGATATAAATATAAATCATATAATATCCCACAATAACTAATAATTAAGTTGAAAATTTTGAAAGATAAAATCATCATAATATACATATAACTGAAACTGTAAATTTTATGTTAAAGAACTAAAACTGAAAAAAAAAAAAAAAAAAAAATTTAAATTTAATATTTAATTTTTAATAATAACATAAAATAATTTTTTTTAAAAATAAATATTAATATATTATATTTATATAACTTTTTTAAAATATAATATAAAACGATACTATTCTTTTTAGATGATTACAAAATTTATAAAACTAAATTGGACCAATAGATTCTAAATTCATAAACAAAAGACTTTACTTTAATTTAAAATAAGGTAAAATTAGTGTAGTTTTAAAAATATATTAAAGTGATTAAGATACATACCTTTTTTAAGAATATTTTAAATTAATTTTAGCCTTTAAATTTTAATTAAACATAAAGTATTTATTTAAATAATTACTTAATAAACATGGGTGATAGTATATGTAAATGAGAGAAGTTTGAATTTTTCAATATAATTTTTTTTTTGATAAAAAAAATATTAAAAGATTTTATGTTTTTAAAATAATATTTAGAAGTTTTATTTTGTACGTTGCTTGCAAAAAGAAAAGAAAAACAAGAACAAAGAACAAAAAACTCGATAATAAGGGAGAAAAACTGTATATGTTTCCTCCTATCACGGCAAAGCACTCAGGCAGGGGCAGACAAACGAAATTGATACCATCTTCAATTTACTTGTTTAGTGGGTTTACCCATTCTCTCTCTGCCTATTTGCAGAACAATTGCCAATAAAAAGAGCTAAAAATTAGGGATACAAAATCCAAATCAACCCTTCAAAATCAAATCCATATTATCCTTTTTATACGCCTGGTTTCTTTTTCCACGCACTCTCGATTTACCTAAACTTTTGTACTGGCTCGTTATCAATCTTTCCAAATCTACATTGTTTACTTGTTCATTTGCTTCACCTGATATCTAATCATCTTACAGTATTTAATATTATTTACCAATTACCATCCAGTTCCTAGAAAATCGAGTCACACACTTTGTGTTACTTTAAATTGGAAAGAAACCCAGATCTGAAATTCTTCGTACGTTGATTTTAAGGAATTAAAACTCTTCCTTTACGCTGATTGAAGCTCTTTTTTCTCAGCAACTTCAGTATTTTGTTGTAGAAAAGGTTCAAGTTCTCTTTTTTCTGCAATATTTAGCTTTTGAGTTGTTCATTTTATAATTTGGATTTTTGTTGTTGTTGGTCGTCATGAATTTGATCACATTGTTTATCTGCCACAAATAGAATTGTTGGTTTTCTTAATCGCGTTTTTTTTATACGGACTTAGCGTTCGCTTTGAATGGCTTTATAAAAAAATAATTATTATATATTTTTCTGCGAGAAGTGAAGAATTTGTTTTTGTAACTGAGTGCAAATTCTTGCTCAAAATTGTTTGAAAATTCAAAATTTTCGGGTAACAGGGACGCTCTAACAAGTTAGTGATGGATGAGAAGGCACATGAAATTCAATGTAGCCATGAGGAGGTGAGTGGAGAAGTTGATCAAAGGGCAAGTGGAAATTCGAGATATCTGCTTGATGAGTCAGTTGTTGATACTAAAGAGGCTCCATGTCAAAGTGCAGAAAATAAAGATGTGGATCCTAGTAACTCTGAGTTGGGATCAAAAGAAACAATAGTGGAAGTGATAAGCAGAGTTGGAGGGGAAAGTGAGGAAGCATCTTATCCTGTTGAACCAAAAACTACTAAGAGTTCAAGCAATTTAGCTGTTGGGGTTGCATCCGAAACTGTGATGGCTATTAGTCCTGTTGGGACTCCAATTGTTAATGGAGGGCATAGAGTATTTGATGCAAAAGTTGTCGAGTTGGGACCAAGTAAGCTATCTGTGGACGAGTCGGTGACAAAAGTATCTGAAGTTGAGAACCAGTCATTTGTAATTGATGTAAACTGTGGGAGTGGTAAAGCCAGTGGTGATAAACGAGAGGGGGAGAGGGTGTGTAGGATTTGCCATCTTAGTTCTGATCAATCTCCAGATAGAAGAAAATCAATTAATCTCAGTAATGTTTCTACAGATTTGATTCATCTAGGTTGTGGATGTAAAGAGGATTTAGGAACTGTACACGCTCATTGTGCAGAAGCTTGGTTTAAGTTAAAAGGGAACAGGTAATTTTTCCTCTGATTTAAAAGTTTCTACACTCCACGCACAAAGATTTTCTAAAGTGCTATATTTACGGTCTCATTTTAGCATTTTATTCAAGCCAGAAATTCATGAAAGCCTATTAGTAATGGATTTGAGATGTTCCTTTCAATGGTTGGCGTGTATTCATTTTCTTGAGTTTCTTCATGGGAACAACAGTTAGACATTTTCCTTCCTTTGATTTGTTTCTAAAAATATTAGATGGGTGAATGACTAGATGGATGATGTGGTCATGGGTAAATAAACTATTGATCAATCTTTCGTTCTCTATTAAACATGTTGATCTTATATATGTATTCCCTATGCTGCATATAGAAGTTCACCTTCCAACCCAATATCTTAGGTTGAAAACTAAAGTCTAAATGCATATTAGTATTTCAAGAGCTGATATCAATTATTTTCATTTTCCAATTCTTCTTTGGCATTTTCCCTATGCATATTGTCCTTGTATCTAACTGTCTAATTTAGCTTTTATGCATGAAGTCTTCATTTGCGTTTAAGGTTTTTCCAAAGTCTTTAAAATGTACACTTTAGTCTTGTATATTTTAAAGTATATTCTTAGGGTCCTGTAATTCTTCAAAAGATACACTTTAATTTTCTATATTTTATGGTATATCCTTAACGTCTTATAATTCTTCAAAAGTTTCAATAAAGTCCAAATAGTCTTACTTTTCAAGGATAAATTCAAAATTTTAAAAAATAAAATACAAAAAGTAATATTTATTTTAAATGAACATTAAAAATTTAATTTTTAAAATAATATAAGGAAATAAAAAAATTAAATTTGACATGTTAAAAAAAATGGAGATTCAAAAATTTTGATTTTTAATTTTTGATTTTATTTTTTTAAAATTTGAATTTACTCTTAAAAAAAAAAAGAACCATTTGAACTTGGTTGGAATTTTTGATTAATTATAAGACTATAGGGGTATAACTTTAAAGATAAAGGACTAAACTGTATCTTTTGAAGAATTACAGGACTCAAGGGTATACTTTAAAAGATACAAGACGAAAGTTTACATTTTGAAGGATTACAGAATTAAGGATTTGTATAGATCTTAACACTCTTCATTTTGTGTATCTTCTTTATAATTTTTTTCTGATTAGTACCCCTTCGTCCAAAAAGAAGGTAATGATCTATAGCAATTTTTAACACCTAAAAGAAAGAAAAGAAAATTCACCTCATTTATTTATTGTCTTTTTGGCAACAAGAGGATCTGAAATTAACCGTTTTCATACTAAGAAATCATGAGGTATCACTACATGCCTGTAGATGCATCATGCATTTATGATTCCTAGTGTGTGTATATACATTGTGTTTGTTTTTGTTCATATGCATGAAATAGTTTGTTTTACAATATTGTCGTGTTATATGCTCTGATAGCACTACAGAATGCTATTACATACCTCTTGCTTGCAAATCCGGATGAGAAGATGCACTTAGAAATTTTATTTTTTGTCCCCAATATATTTTCAATATTAACCAGACTGCTTTTTACCTCAAGTGCTGAGGACACTATTAGCAGCTAGTGACTTCAGTTTCATGCTGTTGGATTTGGGTCAATGCTGATTCCGGAGTTATTTTATTGTCTATGGTTATTCAGAATAATTAAATTACAATAACTTATACTGAATTTTGTGTTTTTGTCTTAGAGTTTGGGCTAAATCTGACGGAAAAGGAATATGGTAAAGGTTGATTGCTAAAGTAAATTTTCAAGTTAATGGTTATTGTTTTACTTGAATGATTCTAATTGCTGGATTCATTGTCTCCCCACCATCTGTTCTAAAAGAAATTGTTGGGTAACTATTTTCTATGTCAAAATTTCATAGGATGCATTTTATTTGTTTGGAACCACTCCAAACTAAAATATAACTAGTACGTGAGATGAAAATTTACTTAGATTTCTTTGTTAACTATATTTTTGCAGATCGTGTGAAATATGTGGTGAGATTGCAGCCAATGTAATCGGCATTGCGGATGGCAGATTTATGGAAGAGTGGAATGAAAGAGGATTTCCTGTTGGAAGTAGCTCGACAGACAGGAATGGAAGGTGTTGGCGTGGACAGCCATTTTGTAACTTCTTGATGGCATGTCTGGTAATAGCATTTGTGCTTCCATGGTTTTTTCGTGTAAATATGTTCTAGTAGGGGTGTAAAACAAAGTGCTTCGTTGTCTTTCAAGTTGGCGTCTATATCAGGCGCTTCATGTCAATTGTTGCATAATTCAGCTTGGTTGGTCTTGTGGTAGTTATCCTCAAATTATAAGGGGGATATTGAAGCCTATTCTGAGTTTCTACATTTTGGCTTTAAATATCTTGAGGTCTTAAATGATTGAAGATTCTACTTTATAACTTTAGGATAGATTTACCCAATTATTTGTTTTTGTTGAGATTGATACCGTTCTTTAATGTAATGCTTTCATGTATTGTAATGAAAATATTTTTATAGAGAGATGATGTTGGCTTGAGATACTCTTACAGTGATGATATATTTTGTTGTACATATAGAGCTGCGCATGCAGATATTTGTTATGAAGCAGCGAACTATAAATCACAACGACAAAGTTTTTGCGAAAATTTTGAAAAGCTCAATACAACTTTTCGTAAAACATTGTTGTACCAACAAGTCAATTGTAATATGCACAACTTGTACGACATTTGTACCTTGTACAACATGGAATATGCATTAGAAATGGCTAAAACATGAAAATTTCTCTCTGCATAATGAAGAGGTCAAAGTTGCAGCTGGACAAAGGTTCTTAAGTCCACAAACAACCCACGCATTTAAGCAGCACTTACTGTCAAATTTAACTCCAAGCAAGTCTCTGATGTTTCTCAGTGTCTCAATGCCACATGGAGAAAGTTTCCCAACCCGAACCTTTGAAACATCTAGTGAACATATTGCACTTAGAAGAAAGAACAAACCCTGCAAGTATTAAATGATGTGTTAAGTTCATAGAAGATGGGAAAATAAATATGCTTTCAGGACAAAAACAGAAATAGGAAGTCAAAGGCTAGAAAATACATACCTGATGAGTGGAATCGACAACTCCACCTTGCTCAATTTAGGTGTAATGTGTTTATTGAATTTAACTAGCAAGAAAAAACTAATATAACATAGAAAGATTACCAAAAATGAGCTCCAATATATTGTTCACTTCACTTAAATTTGTTTTTAGCCATTAGAATATATTATCAATCAGATTTTATTATTGATAATTAAGTTTTCTTTTTTTAGGTGGGATGATATAGATGTGATTTAAATATATGACTTAAAAATAAAAAGAGACTAAGTCTTTTCTATTAGATCAAAATATGAACCATTCTCTTGAGTTTTGTGACCGACACATTACTTTTTTTCCTTACCAATTTCTAAATTAATATTTAATACAAGATTTTTGCTCTACCTTAAATAATATGAAAGTGACTAAAATGTAGAGACTCAAAAGCTGGACTGAATATAAATAAGGGACTATTGACACCATTTATCTTTATTTTATTTTATTTCATCTTATCTTTTATTCACCGTAGAGATATTTCATTCAATTTTCTTGTAGATAGTTTTTTTTTTTTTAACCTATTTAGTATTATTAAATAATTTTGTAATTGTCATTGATCGCTTCTTTATCTGAATCTTGATGTAGGATGATATTTTGATATCTATATTTTAGTACGTGCTTGTGTATTTATTTTAGTATAAGTCTTTGTATATTAAATTTGAAATGAATATCAAATAATTTAACATTTGTAAGCACAATTGAATGTATATAACAATATTTAACGAAAAATTATCATTGTGATATATATAATAGTGCTCATTTTTTACTTCAAATCTAAACACAGAATTGATACTCTGTGGTAGAATTGTCGATCGTTCAAGTCATGAAATATTTGTTGTTTCATTTATCTTAAGAACTATACATTGAGAAAGATGTCAAAGAGCTAATCAGGAAGATTCTAGAAATCTCGGTTTTTTGTAGATCCTTTAAGAATGAAACTCGATATATTTTATATAATTTTGTCCCAGGTGCTTTTCATGTATTCTTCAAAGTATGATTATAATTCTCTATTTTAATATATTATTTAGAATAAATGAAATGTGATAACTGCTACTAAAAATGAATAGTGACAATAATGGTCTGCAAGAAACAACCAATCTTCCTAAAAGTGAGGTTATATTTTGACTATTAATTACAATGAAGTTCTTTTTTTAATAAAAAGAAAGAAAGAAACAGCTTGCAAGCAGTTGTTGTGGGCATATTCTCAACACAGCAATTTCTACTGAAGAATTAAAAAACAAAAAAGAGAGTGGATAAAAGTATATAAAAAAAATGAGACATATTCATTTATAACGTGGGATGTTTCAGTTTGAATGACCTTAAAAGAGGCAACAGCTCCCTATAATTTTATAATTTTTGAAACTAACTTAACCAAAAGTTTAAATTATTAGAAAAATAATCAATAATTATTTTATTTATCTATTATTTTTTTCACAAATGTTGTTGTATGCATTATGTAGGTTAGTAAGATTTTTAGCTCTAACACAATATTTATAAACCCAATTTGGAGGTTGCACAAAGGTTCGACCACAAGATCTTGCTGCTTTGAAATTTAATGCATTAATTTTCTTAAAAGCTCAAACTTGTGGGAAATATAAGCTAATCATTTTATATAATTATATGGTTTAACAATAACTTCATACTTGTTTTGCAGGGAATTGGTACAACGAAAGGCCAAGCTCCTCCAACCGTGGAAGTTTGGGAGCCATAATCAATCCTTGATTTGAAACACCATAGCAAAATGAGCGTCTGATCTGCCTTAACTTGCTCAATTTTATCAAATAACATGAACATTGGTTTAACAACTAGAGAGACAGAACCATATATAATTCTATAGAAATGAATCCATTGATAACAATAATGATTTACTTGTACACCACTCTGTGTTAGTTACGTACATCAAAAAAGAACTTATAACACAAAGAAGAATATCAACATTGTGAAGTCTGACTCAGAATGAAATGGATACATATGTTATTGTAGTTGTTAAATTGATCACATGCATACGTGGAGAAGTAACTGAAATGAATAAGTGCAATTGTATGCACTGTTGTAAGGCTTACACAGTAAGGTATCTTATGTGTAAGGTAGCAATGCAATCTTGTAAGTTGTAGTGTTGCTTCTTATTAGCACGTGCGAATAGTGATAACCGTTTTCTATCTTTGTTAGCACGAGGCTATAAGTTGGTTAGAGTTGTTATTCTCAAATGCATGTATTTTTCAGTGAGTATTGTAAGCAATTCTTCAAGAATTGCGTGAGGGTGTAACTTTGGCTTCAAGAATATAGTGGATTGGTTGGATTGGCTCCACCCGTGGATTAGATTCACGCATTGTGAATTGAACCACGTAAAACTAACTGTGTCATCGTCTTCTTGATCATTTTTGTTGTTTCATGCGATTGATTCTCTAACAAATCTGGTATCAGAGCATTTGGTGTAAAAGATTGCATAATATTGCTAGATCGAAGTTTCGAGCCTGATCAACTCAAACCCATCGATTCGCAATTGTTAAAACTGAAGCAGTAACTTGTGCGCACATAAAAGCAAGAACAATGGGTTTCTCAAAGTATGAGATTGACAAGTTTGACGGCTCCGGTGACTATGGATTATGGAAGCAAAAGATGTACTCACTACTGGTGCAACAAGATGTTGCAGAAGGAATTGTAGACTCTCCTGAATACCCTGAAAACTACCCAGAACTGAGCAAGAGGAAATTACTTGAGAAAGCATACACAAGTATAATCCTGAATCTTGCAGACAATGTAATCAGACAGGTTAACAAAGAAAAGACTGCTTTACAGGTTTGGAAGAAGCTAGATGAACTATATCTTGTCAAATCTTTATCCAATCAAATCAGCTTAAAAGTACAACTTTTTGGATTCAAGATGGATATCTTAAAGAATCTTGAATGTAACCTTGATGAATTGAAGAAGATGACAATTGAACTTGCTGATTCTGGTGAAGAACTTTCAGATGAAAACCAAGCTATTATCTTACTCAATTCAGTACCAGAAGTGTATAGGGAAGTGAAGAATGCACTACAATATGGTAGAGATGGACTAAAGTTTGACACGGTTGTATCAGCCCTCAGAACCAGAGATGCAGAATTGAAGTTAGAAAGAAAAGAACTCGGAAAGAGTGATAAGAAAGATAACTCCTATGGGGATTCTTTCTTTACCAGAGGAAGATCTAACAAGAAAGAAAATGGATTCAAGAAAAAGAACAGATTCCAATCTAGAAGCAGGTCGAAATCTAGACAAAGAAATACAAAGTGTTGGGCATGTCAAAGAGAGGGTCACTTCAGAAGAGATTGTCCAATTCTCAAGAAAGGCTTAGATAATGCTAGTGATGGTGATCTTGATATAGTATCTGATGATAATGTTGGTGTACTAACTGTTGCTACCTGTATGAATGATGATGAATGGATTATGGACTCAGGATGTTCATTCCACATCTGTCCAAAGAAAGATTGGTTTGTTGATCTAAAGGAGAAGGACTGTGGTCATGTGCTCCTTGGAGACAACTCTGAATGTAGAGTGAAAGGCATTGGCAAAGTGAAGCTCAGACTGCATGATGGGTCTGTGAAGTAGCTGTCATATGTAAGGTATGTCCTTGAGATCAAGAAAAATCTAATTTCTGTAGGAATGCTAGATGATGGTGGTTACTCTATCAAAGTTGATTCAAACAAGATGAAAATAACAAAGGGGTCACTTGTGATCCTAAAAGCTGTTAAGAAATTTGGCTTGTACATTTTGGAAGGTGCTCAAGTGTAGGCTCTGTGACAAAGAAGGTTGAAGACAATACTCTGATATGGCATAAAAGGCTCGGACATCTCAGTAATAAAAGACTATCACAGTTGTCAAAACGAGGCTTGCTTTGTGGAGACAACACTACAGAGATAGACCTGTGTGAACATTGCATCACAGGAAAGCAAAAAAGAGTCAAGTTTGAATCAGGCAAGCATACAACAAAAGGGATCTTAGACTATGTGCATTCAGACCTCTGGGGACCTGCTTCAACGGCTACACTTGGTGGAAACAGGTATTTTCTCACATTCACTGATGATTTTTCTAGAAAGAATTGGGTAATTGTGTTGAAAAGCAAAGAGGAAGTCTTCAAGCAGTTTAAATAGTGGAAGTCACTAGTGGAAAATGTTACAAGAAGAAAGATTAAAACTCTCAGAACTGACAATGGAATGGAATTATGTCACTCTGAGTTTAATGAGTTCTGCAGAGATAATGGAATTGAACGGCATAGGACAGTTAGGATGACACCACAACAAAATGGTGTGGCAGAAAGATTGAATAGATCATTGCTAGAAGTTGTAAGATGCCTGTTATCACATGCCTGCTTACCAAAACAGTTCTAAGGTGAGGCAGTACAAACTGCTTCATATCTAATCAACAGATGTCCATCTAGTGCTATTGATTTCAAGATACCTGATGAAATATGGTTTGGAAGGCCAACCAGCTATGCTCACCTGAGAGTGTTTGGATGTATAGGGTATGTACATGTGAATGAAGGGAAGCTACAACCAAGAAGCGTGAAGTGTGTGTTCCTTGGTTACCCTGATGGTGTGAAAGGATATAAGTTGTGGTGTCCAAAGACAAGAAAGACTGTAATCAACCGAGATGTGATTTTTAATGAAAATGCCAATATTGTAGGTCTAACAAGTGCATCGGACTCCAAAGATGATAATTCTTTAGTTAAACCTCAATTAATTGAGGTGGAGTCAAGTGAATGTGATCCATTTGGTGTGCACACAGATGAACAGACTGAAACACCCCACTCATGAATTACAAACCGATGCACAACCTGTTGCAAGTGATACTGAGATTATTTTAAATGATGAAGATCAGACCTTACATGACATTGAGTTAAGTCAGTACCAACTGACTGGAGACAGAACCAAGAGGGTTATAAAGAAGCCAAGTAGATTTGAAAAGGCAGATTTGATTCAGTATGCCTTGGCTGTGACTGAAGAGCCTTGCTATGATGAACCACAAACTTATAAGGAAGCTGTGACTTGTAAGGAATCAAGCAAGTGGAAAGAAGCCATGAATGATGAATATAATTCTCTGATGAAGAATAACACATGGATTTTGGTACCTAAACCAAATGGAGTAAAAATTGTGGGCTGGAGGTGGCTCTTTAAATTGAAAGATAGCATTGATACATCTGAACTCACAAAGTTCAAAGCAAGATTGGTTGCACGGGGATTTACTCAAGTGGAGGGGATAGACTATAATGAGGTGTTTTCACCAGTGGTTAAGTACACTTCAATCAGGTTGCTCTTGGCTTTGGTTGCACATTTTAATATGCACTTAGAACAAATGGACGTCAAAACAGTTTTTCTTCATGGTGAATTGGAAGAGAGTATTCATATGGAACAACCCCTGGGCTTCAAAGTCAAAGAAAGGAAGATCAAGTGTGCTTGCTGAAAAGATCCCTCTATGGACTTAAACAATCCCCCAGACAGTGGTATAAACGGTTTGACAACTTTATTATTGTCATAGGATTCAAGAGATGTGAGCATGATCCGTGTGTCTACATCAAGGTGGAGCAGTGGAAGCCAAAAGTGTTCCTGTTATTGTATGTAGATGATATGCTTATAGCAAGCATTGACTTGAATGAAGTTGCAATGGTAAAGTCTCTGTTGGCATCTGAGTTTGAGATGAAAGACCTCAGGCATGCAAGGAAAATACTGGGAAGGAAATTCAGATAGGACATGCGGGAAGCTGTTTCTGTCACAGAAGAACTATTTATTGAAAGTACTGAAGAAATATGGAATGTTGGATGTTAAATCAGCATCAACACCCCTTAATCCTTAGCATAAACTCTCTAATGATTTATGTCCTACCAGTGAAGAGGAAAGATTTCAAATGCAGAGTGTACCATATGCCAGTGCTGTTGGAAGTTTAATGTTTGCAATGATTTGCACAAGGCTAGACTTGGCTTATAGTGTTAGCCTTGTTAGCAGGTATATGGCTGATCCTGGCATGCAACATTGGAGAGCTGTGAAATGTATTTTAAGGTACATCAAAGGGTCACTGAACTGTGGTTTGATGTATGGTAAGGGTTTTGTGAATGCAAATGCAGTAAAAGGATTCGTGGATGCAGACTATGCTGGAGATCTTGATAGAAGGAGGTCACAAACTGGATATGTTTTTACAGTTTTGAACAATCCAGCAAGTTGGAAAGCCACTCTTCAGCATGTAGTTGCTCTCTCAACAACAGAATCAGAATACATTGCTCTTACAAAAGTTGTTAAGGAAGCATTGTGGCTACATGGGATTGTTAGGAGCTTTGGTATAAATGTGACGACTATACCAGTGAATTGTGACAGTCAAAGCGCTATCTATTTGTCCAAGAATCCTACCTATCACGAGAGAACCAAGCATATTGATGTGAAGATGCATTTTGTGAGAGAAGTGATCACGTCTGGTTCTGTGATGGTGAATAAGATTGCAACAGCAATCAACCCTGCAGACATGTTAACTAAAGTTGTACCCTTGAGTAAATTCAGGCTGTGCAAAGGCTTGCTGAGGGTTGGAGAAGGTTAGTAAGGCTGCAAGAGGTAGAAGCCAAGGTAGCCGAAGCACATGATGTTCTTTATGAGTCAAGGTGGAGATTTTGTGAAGTCTGACTCAGAAAGAAATGGATACATCTATTATTGTAGTTGTTAAATTGATCACATGCATACGTGGAGAAGTAACCGAAATGAATAAGTGCAATTGTATGCACTGTTGTAAGGCTTACACAGTAAGGTATCTTATGTGTAAGGTAGCAATGCAATCTTGTAAATTGTAGTGTTGCTTCTTATTAGCACGTGCGAATAGTGATAACTGTTTTCTATCTTTGTTAGCACGGGGCTATAAGTTGGTTAGAGTTGTTATTCTTGAATGCATGTATTTTTCAGTGAGTATTATAAGCAATTCTTAAGAATTGCGTGAAGGTGTAACTTTGGCTTCAAGAACATAGTGAATTGGTTGGATTGGCTCCACCCGTGGATTAGATTCACGCATTGTGAATTGAACCACGTAAAATTAACTGTGTCATCGTCTTCTTGATCATTTTTGCTGCTTCATGCGATTGATTCTCTAACAAACATTAACAAGCATCATAATATAATATAATATCAAGATATCAAAGATACATGAAATGCTCAAAATAATAGAAAGAGAACTAAATATCATGATGTCTGACTTATAAAGTTATAAACCTGTAATAGATACCGAACATCTCACGGAACATATTAAATGCATAATTAGTTACTAAATACTTATGACACCAACCATAATCTGCAGCTTTTACTTACCTTCCCAAACAATAATATCCTCATCAACACGTTGTTCATTCTTCGTGAGGTAGTATTCCCACCAATTATATTGCTTGTTTTTTAATCAAATATGAGGTAATTGTGTTTTTCAAGAAAATAATTACATTAATATTAAATTTTATCAGCCTGTTGCTTATTGAGCAATGAATAAGTTCATCGGAATATTACACTCAGCATAATAAAAGTGAATGCTGTCTAGAAATCAAGAAGGTAAAATACACACAAAAAATGTCATGTGCTAATTCGGCACGCTAATGAATATTGCAAAGTTGCAAACATAGGATGCATCTGGGAAGTAGCTTTTTAATCATTGCTTAGAAAATTGCGGTGGAACATGAGGAGAGAAAATAGTGAAATATTTCTTTAGTTCAAGAGTTCAAGTTCATGTAGGTAGAGAGAAAGAGAGAGAATTCAAAAGACTGCTTCAGCAAATGCCTGAACACAGCACTTGTATAATAATCCTAAAATCATATTGATATATTTCAGTTTCAATTTCTGAACTTTTATTTTTCACCTTCATTCTCCAATAAATCAAATTCATCATATCCTGTCAAATGTGTACTTATAACTATCCTCTTCTGCAAAACCAATACTAGGATCTCTACCCTCCCTAATCACCTCTCTAACTTCCTCTATTCTGTTAAGAATACCCTTAACAGCTAAATCAAATGCATCCTCAACAGTCTCCAATTTTGACCTGGGATCTCCATAAACTATCTTTGGAATTAGCCTTATAACCTCCTCTCTCATGGCCAGTTCTTCCTCCATTGAAATTCCAAGCAATACCTTCTCAATACTACCTGTCAAATCTTTAACATCCTTCACTGGAATGAACACAGAATACTTTGTATGATTCTTCGGAAAATGCCACAAATACTGTGAATAAGCCGTGCCCGGATGAAAGAAAACTGGAATACAACCAGCTAGAATCGAATCAAAAGTAGATCTTCTTGTGTATGAATCCCCAGGAGGTTGCAGGCAATAAACTGAGCTTTGAAACTCTCTCATAACATTAACTGGGTTGTCACAGTTGTTCTCACCAGAGCTACAATCTATAAATTTACAATTGGTTGAAGCTTGGCATTGATCAATAATCTTTCCCCGGATTGAATTCTGAAGGTCAGGTCTCGGAGCGCCAGCAAAAGTAAATAAATGAGGCCTTTTCTTCTTTCTGACTCTGCTCTGCCATTCAATTAGTTCAATGTCTTTAGCAGGGTGGAAATAGGTTGGATAAGGTATTGCAAAGTCATTCTTCCAAGAGCTTGATTCAACGGATAACATCGACATATTCATTGATTCTGGTAAAAATCTCAACTTGCTACCCCAATCAGAAGCATTTTCTGTTTGCCTTCTAAAATCCCAAGAAATCCTTCCAGCAATGAAGAAATGATCTCTACCCCACATTTTCATCCACTCTGGTTTGCTTGAAACCCACTTAAGAAAGTCCTTAGCAGAAGCATCTCTGACTGTAAAGTCAGAATCCCAAAGATGGAGACTAGCATCAAGCCCAGCATAGAAGGGTACATAAATAGCTGAGGCTTCTAAGGAGACATTTGTCAAACACTTGTACTGCTTCATTTTATTATGGAAAATAACTTCTAGCAAGAATTGATTTGTAGAAAACCAACTTTGGGTTGATAAAACAGCCCCTTTAGAATCTTCAATTTCAGAACCAAGACCAAAATTCACCAAGTAAGGACACATAGTCTGATCAGCTCCTCTAGTGAGCGACTTGCAGTTCTTGAGCAAGTCATAATTGAATCTACTTGGAAGATCATGTACATAGATATATCGACCTAAGCATGAATCTACTACATTGGGAACTTTCGTTGTTAAATTCGTATTTTTCCTCAAAATAAATGGGTTTGTCCCTTCTTTTTTGACTGAAGGAATGATCTTTTTGTCAGCATCCATTATAGTTGAAAAGTCAAAGGAAAGCAATACAAAGCACAAGACAAAGAAGGTGAAGATGGCAAACCAGAGTTCTTGAGAGCATTTTTTTGTGATTGGTTTCATTATTTCCTCTTGACGAGTTCACCTACACAGCTCTACGTTCTTTGATCAGTTAATGGGTCATTACAGAAAAAGAGAGCCACTGATTGTCTGAGAGGAAAACACATAATAGGTAGGAAGAAATGGTGAAATGATCCAAATATTGTCGGTTGGATGATAAAGAGATCTGTTTTTTTTTCTTTTGGAGATGCGCAAAGAGCCAAACTCTGTGGGGTAGCAAAAGTGAAACGTCGTTACTTTGCTGAAAAATACAGGTACACTCTTGAAAGTGCTGGGACACTGCTTCCCTAAATTCGTGCATTAAAGTCTTTAAATTACTTTCTTACCTTTGAATACGCAACTTAAAGTGCGGATTTTGGAATATGGGCAGAGATATAATATTAGCTATTTTATTTAAAGTAATTATAAAATAAAATAATAAAAGCCACTAAACAAAAATTAAAGAAAATAGCTTGACTAATAAATAAATAAATAACTAAAAGAGTTGACAACCTCATGGGCCTCATCGCATCGCCATGCCCCTTAATTTTTTCGATAAAAAATTGTCTGTAATAATTTATAAATTTTGTCTAATATCGCTACAGAAATGTGCATATCTTGATATTAACCTACTTTGTCTAAATTTAAAGACAATTAATTAAGTGTATTAAATTTAAAAGTTTAAATACAAAAAAAAAATTAACATTTTAATTATGATTGATGCAGTGTCATTTCATTATAATTTCTAAATTAAGGCTCAATGTATTAAATACATAGATAATTAACGTAATATAAAAAAAATTATGAAATCAAAATGCTGACAAAGTTCAAGGGACAATTATATAATTAAATTATATTCTAAAAAAAAATTTGAGAACTTGTATTTTTTTTTTCTCCAAAGAAGAACAACTTGTATATATTTTCAATGTTTTTTTTAAATAGATAAAAACACCATGACCACCAATTCCAAAGGGTTGTTCCTTCCAAAGTGATAATTGAGGACATGACAAGCATGATTTAAAATCTAACACAAATATTACTCAAAAAGCTTTCGATTTATTAACAAGTCGACTCAACCAAATTTTTTGTCTGATTTATATTTAATATTAATATGTTAGGTCTTTAATGAGTGATCCTGTTTGACCTAATAAATATTTTATATTTTAAAAAGTTATTATTTATTTTAATTTTATAATTTATATTTTTCTTAATTTATTATTTATACTTGTTTTGAAATTTGATTTTAAATGTAATAATTTATATGGTGACTTGTAAGTTGTAATTTGTAGCTAACGTTTATTTACGCGAGAATAGGATGAATGAATAATGATTTTTTTTCATCCTCTTTTTTGGTTCATTTATATGGTTGACACCACTTGGCTTCATGCTGATTTTCTTGAAAACCAACGGCTCCCTATAACACCTCCTCATTGCTCCTGTTACATGTAACCTTGTTCTCTCATAAATAAAATATAAAAGTTTAAATCTCCTAAATTTGTGATGTATTTTAAATAATATAATAAATTGTGACTAAATATTACAATTACACTATATAATTGAATCCAATAAGATTATAATATTTTGATTCTATGAAAAATACAAATTTAAAGGTTAAAAGTTAGAAAAAGTAGAATCTATTGCTGCTCTTCTTATTGTCTCCTGGACCATTGGTGCCCCATAAATAGTAATGCAATTGAATACTGTCATGTGCTTGCTCGAACCTAGACCCCATGATCTCATCAAAATAAAACAGAGTAATTCGATCGAGCTCATAAAAAATATCTAGGAATATTTCCCATGTATTGCAGGCCATGTCATACATAGTATGATTGAATTCTGATCTCTATAGGACAAGAGAATCACAGAGAACTAAAACATGAACCAAGCAAAAATCACGTTGAAATTAATGTGCTTTTAAAAGACCAGCAATAAAAGGATAAGAGGACCAATTAAATATAGAATAATTCTTTTTATGCATGTTACAATCCTCTATTAGTAAGATCGTCACTTCATTTCACGTCCTCACTTCAATTGATTCATAAATCGGTACACTTAAATCTATTAGATTATATTCTGAGACTTGTTACGAAGCTCGTATTACTTGTCTTTCAAGCCACTCTCAAGAAGCTGCAAAACTTTCTCGCCTCTAATCGTGACGTAGCAGGCAATCTTCTCGTAACGCCGGATTCCGAAAGATCGAATTGTGTATCGAGCCTTGGAAAACACTGGAGTCTGACCACTCAGTTGCTCCCTCATAGGGTACGTTAGCTTCTGCTCTGAAGCCATTGTTGGTGACTAAGAGAGATGGAGGCGTCAGGGTCAGACCTGCAAAAAAAAAAAATGATGCCCAACAAACAAAACTATATGCGCTATTGACCAAAAAAAAAACTATATCCGCGGCTTGGGTTTATCAGGTGAGGCCGTGAGGGCGTGAGGCTGATGACCCTGGAATTAGAGATTTGGAATTAAAGCAAAAATATTTTTCCGTTGCCGGGACTTGAACCCGGGTCTTTCGGGTGAGAGCCGAATATCCTGACCAACTAGACTACAACGGATACATGCTATTGTAATGATGCTATCTTAAATGTAAATAAAATTTAAAAAAAATTAGAGACAAACATAAGTAAGAGGCTTACCGTTCTTCTATGGGTTTTCTGTGTGAATTAAAATGAGCATATTAATTTATTTAAATGTTGTTTTTAAAATTAGTAGTTATTAATATAAAATAAAATATTATAATTATTGATTAATTTAGAATTGAATTTGATAACGTGATTTAATAATAAGATGAATGTTAGAATTGATCGATATGAGCTATTTTTCATTTTGTGCAATTCTTTTTTATTTTCTATCATATTCTTTTGAAGTGAAAAGGGGGAATGAAATCTCGGCCTTTCTCATTCTTTTTTAAAGAAGAATGAAGTACCCGTTTATTCCGATCAAAATTAACCAAATATATTGAATCAAATATAATTCAAATTAAAAAAGTTAAACTTAATACAAATCAAACATAAATAAATAAACTTAAATTAATTTAAATTATTAATTTCATTTTTTATAGTCAATTGGTATTTTTGATATATATAAAATTTTTCTTAATATTATTAAAACTTAATCAACAACAATAAGCTATTTACATGAACTACATTATTTAAAATAAATAATAATTATATATTGTAACAATAAAATAATATATTTTAACATATTTTTATTTAAAACAAAATATATGGTATTACTAAAAATTTATAACATAAAATTAAACATAAAAAATTTATAATTGTAAAAATATCAACGATAAAAATTGAAGAGGTAGAGCAATAAGTGCTAGCTTTAGTTGAATAACAAGAGATAAAATATAATGGTTGAATAACATAAATAATTGTGTGAAAAACATGAAAACTTTGTGACTGAGAGGAGTGAAAATGAGAGCGAGAGAGTGACAACGTGAGAGTGAGTTTGGGCCGGCCCTAACTCAATCCTATTTTTTTTTAGGTTATTTGAGTTGATACAAATTAGCTCAAATTTAATTTTATTCATGTTCTTTATTTTAAGCTCAATTTAATTCATCGAAGTATAACATAAATTATCACTTCTTAAAAATATAATAAACATAATTGTACCATTCATATTTCCAAATACACCAAAATTTCAACTGGTGGGCTAAAACTAGCAATCAAAAATAATTTCAAACTAATTATAGGAAGAGAGAATACACATGAGCCTCATGCGTACATATCTTCTCCTTGATGTTTAACCATACGTCCATACACATTCACAAAGCATTATAATTCAAGAAAATGTGAAATGCCATAACCTGTTCGATGACATTGGTAAAGCAAACAAAAACAACCAGAACTTGGTCGAAGAAAAGCAAACAAAAACAATCTTTCACATGATACCAACTATACAAGATAGTAGTTCTATTATTAAAAAAAAAATTATTTATTGTTATTAAATATATAATAATGTGATATTTTAAACTAATAGAATACAAGATTAATGTAATAACATTTTTTAACAATACAAATACCTTGAATAATGAATAACTCCTAGTAACATTAGTTGTTAGTGTGTCACCCACCATGTTCCTTCCACATGGTACATGGAACATGTGATGCGCACATGGTTGAGATATTGTACATGTTGTGGGCATAGAAGATATTATTTTTATTTTCAAAGTTTAATGGTATAACAAATATTTTATTAGTATAAGACAAAAATGGGGTGGGTACTTTAATGGTACCTATTTTCATTTTTGGTATCTATTTTTACCTAAATTCTTAAGTGGTACCTTAAAAATATTTAAGTTTTTAAATTGATATATTTTTTTGCCAAAAATTAATCACACATGCATATCATATAACAAAAAAAAAAAATGAAGGATAATTTAATCATTTTAAATTTATTATTATTATTTTTTGAATTTCATGTCACATTAGTCTTATAACTTTAAGTAACACCTTAGTCATGTAGCTTTAAAGATGAGCTAATTTATTCATGTGATTTAAAAAAAAATAAAAATAAGAACTCTATATATTTATTTTCTCTCTGAGATCAGTTCTTCTTTTTTTTATTTTTATTTTTATTTTTATTTTTATTTTTCTTTCTAAGTGAGTTTTTTTTTTTTAATGAAAAAAATTGGATATAAAATTTATTTAAGAAATTTAATTCTTATCAACTCTGATATCAAATTTATATAGAATAGGAGAAAGGAATAATAAACGAATTAAAGTTAAATATTTAGACGAATAAGAAAATGAAGAAATAACAAATAATTAGAAGAGAAATTGATATTGTATTTAATTCATTTGGCCTATAAAATAAATAAAATACTAAGTTTTATTTATAAAACTGAAATAACAAAACTAAATAATTATTAGTAAAAAAATAAATAATTAAAAATTGGGGGTGAAAGAAGATAAATAATTTTTTTTATTATTTAATTTTAAATGATTTTCTATTTTACTTTTAAAAAAATCTCAATTTTTAAATTTTGAATTTAATTAATAATTTTTTTAAAATTATAGGACTAAATTAGTTGTTTTAAAAGTTATAGATAATGTGACATAAAATCTAAAAAATAATAACAAAAATTTAAGATAACTAAATTACCCTTAATTTTTCATTATGTGATATGTATGTGATTAGTTTTTATTCAAAAATATATTAACTTGAGAATTTATATACTTTTAAAATATTACTTAAAAACTTTAATAACAGTAGATACTACAAAAAAAAAATATAAATACTCGCCCCCCATTTTGAATTTAATTAATAATTTTTTTTAAATTATAGGACTAAATTAGTTGTTTTAAAAGTTATAGATAATGTGACATAAAATCTAAAAAATAATAACAAAAATTTAAGACAACTAAATTACCCTTAATTTTTCATTATGTGATATGTATGTGATTAATTTTTATTCAAAAATATATTAACTTGAGAATTTATATACTTTTAAAATATTACTTAAAAACTTTAATAACAATAGATACTACCAAAAAAAATATAAATACTCCCCCGGGCCCCCCCTTCCTTCCGAATAATAATGGTTTGTCCATAGAACTTTCCTAATGAAGTAGGCCTAAGATATATTATGCGAATTAATGACCTCATATAAATGCTAAAAGCATAAATGATTAATTTTTTTAACTTGTTTCACGGCTTTGTTTTGACACAAAGAGATTACAATTTTGTACTCCACTAACACCGTCGATCCCCTTGCCACTAACGCATACAATATTGTCATCTCACGTCATGCAGTCACTACACCATCTCTAGTTCTCTGTGTGTGTGTTTTTGAGGATCAAACAAAGCTACAACCTGCAGATCATCTATCAAGGCTTCGACCTTTGAATGTTCTTTCTATGTTTCCTTTGACTATCTCTTTTTTGAATACATTTGAAGCTTGTGAAATTACTCATGGTGAGTATGAGTATGTAACATAGCTTACATACTGAAGATCATGTATGTAAAATGTGATGAGTATGTAAATTGTGTTACATATTCACGCTGAGTATGTAACATGTTTACATATTAGAATAACAGGTTACATATCTCGCAGAAAATTGTAAAATTTGTTTTTCTTTCTGTTTTTCAGAGCTTGTAGAAAATTGTAGAATTTATTTTGGACATTCTCATTCTAATAAATTTAATGTGCTTGTATGTTATATGAGTTTGTATATTATTCTTCAATTTTTGCTAAGTTAAAATGCTTTACTTTCCTTGATTTGTATGCTCTATTTTGCCTAGCAAAAAACAGAGTATCTCAATTCATTACCATATGTTTTACTTACTGAGATGTATATAACCAAGTTACATATCGTGTTACATACATGTACATTCAGTATGTAACTTATTACATACTGATATCACATAACTAATGATATTTTTGTAATTTATCTAATTTTGATATAATTAAAATATATAATTTTAGTCATATTATTACTAATTTTAAAAAATTTAATTTTAAATTAAAATATAAATTATTTAGATAAATCACTCCATATTATGCAACTAGCACAATTCAGTGGCCGCCGGGCTGACATTCTCAAAGGGCCGATTTTTATCGGTAGCTACATTAATATTTTATTTAAGAGTTTAATTAACACCCTAACTTAAAATACTAATTAATTTAATACCTTTTTCCTTCAAATTAGCGTTTGCTAAAGAAAGCTAGGATAATTTTGGAGAATAAGGATTACTTGCTGCTTACGATTTAGTAGTTAGTTCATTGTTTAGATCCTCTTTCTCTTCGTCTTAACAATTGAGTTCACTGCCGATTTGAAGAAAATAAGTTGGTCTTATCAATTCGAGTTCAGGTCATTTGCTCTCCCATTAATTTTTCTAAATTTCTGGTTAGTTTACGTTGAAGAGAAAGAAGAGTTAAAATGGATTGTTGTTTAATGAAATTGTCGATCCGTAAGTTTTTGAATCGATAAATTTTCCAGTTCATATTGTTTGTTTCGGTAATTGGTGTTTATTCACTGATTTGTGCATCAAAATGTTGTTTGCTTGCTGTTATTGATTGCGAAACAATGAGCTACCTAGGTTTTCGGTCTTTTCGAGGATTTTAATTCAAATTCTCTTCCTTTTCCCCTCTTAAATTTGATGAAAATGGTTTAAGAGTAGTTGTTATTACCACTTGTTTGTGTAGTGTCTTATTTGATTTGAAATGCAATGTCTATTGGGATTTTGTCTAAAATGGGCAAATCCCATAAGGTAGTTTAGAAATAGGCTGATTTGGTTTAAACTTTAGAAATAGGCATTTTTTAACTGTCCACCTGTTTTATTGGTTTGTAGCCGGTATTTTATTAAAAAAAAAAAACGAAAATTCGCGTGCTTCAAAACATTTGAATTAAATCCAACAGTTTCGAGTCTATTGAACTAAACTCTCCCACTCTCCCACTCTCCCACTTACCTGAGGAACGAAACGACGCAGACTTATCTCGCGAGGAAGACGATTTAGGAACATTTCCAGTCTATTACCGAGGACGAAGACGACGCAGGAAACAAGAATTTCACGGAACTTCATTTGTGAGCTCTGCAACTTTTGGTAAGTTTTGTTGAATCAATGTCTTCTCCGTCCCTTCACGAAAACTTCTTGGGAATGGTTTTTTATTGGGTTTTTGTGGAATATTGGTATTTCTGTATTTGGGCTTTTGTGTTTTTATCAGTCTTGCTGGCTGGGTTACTAGTAGCCATTGCCATTGAGATTGAAGGTTCGAGATATGGTACCAGAAAATGGAATTATTCATTGTTACCCTTTCATGTATGATTTATTAAAAAAAAAAAATCTGATTTCTGGTCTTTCTGCGGTGTGGTATATCTCGATATACCTAGATATACCTAGATAGATCTTAGGTATATCGATGGTATATCTCGATATACCTAGGTATATCTTAGGTATATCGATGGTATACCTAAGATATACCTAGGTATATCGAGATATACCATCGATATACCTAAGATATACCGCCCATGTATATCTCGATATACCTAAGATATACCTAGGTATATCTCGATATACCATCGATATACCTAAGATATATCTAGGTATATCTCTGTTTTATCGAGATATACCTAGGTATATCGATGGTATATCGAGATATACCTATGTATATCTGTGGTATATCTCGATATACCTAGGTATATCTCGATAAAACAGAGATATATCTAAGGTATATCTCGATATACCTAGGTATATCTAAGGTATATCTCGATATACCTAGGTATATCTAAGGTATATCGAGATATACCTAGGTATATCTAAGGTATATCGAGATATACCTTAGATATACCTAGGTATATCGAGATATACCTTAGATATACCTAGGTATATCGAGATATACCTTAGATATATCTCTGTTTTATCGAGATATACCTAGGTATATCGAGATATACCTTAGATATACCTAGGTATATCTAAGGTATATCTTGATATACCTAGGTATATCTAAGGTATATCGAGATATACCTAGGTATATCTGTGGTATATCGAGATATACCTAGGTATATCTAAGGTATATCGAGATATACCTAGGTATATCTCGATATACCTTAGATATACCTAGGTATATCTCGATATATCTAAGGTATATCGAGATATACCTAGGTATATCTAAGGTATATCGAGATATACCTAGGTATATCTGTGGTATATCTCTGGTATATCGATATATACCTAGGTATATCTGTAGTATATCTCGATATACCTAGTTATATCTCGATATACCTAGTTATATCGAGATATACCTAGGTATATCTAAGGTATATCTCTATATACCTAGTTAAATCTCGATATACCTAGGTATATCTCTATATACCACAGATTTACATAGGTATATTTGTGGTATATCTTGGTATATCTTAGATATATGTTGGTATATCTCGGTATATCGAGATATATCTGAGTGTATTGAATTGTATTCATGTTATTTTGAATGTTATTTTCAACAACTTGTTCATAAGTATTAATTATTTTTTTTTCTTACATTGCAGGAAATGGTAGCTGAATCAAGCTATAGTCCTGCAGTCTCCCCCTCTGGATATTATGTTGCTAAAATTACCAACATATCACGCCGCGGCACTTTTAGCACATTGAAGACGACCCTTGAGCGATTTGGGTTACTTCAGAGGTATGAAGAATTATGTTTTGGTTTCATCACAAGGATGAACCATATTGAGTTCACAGGGGGATTGTTGCATCACTTATTGATGATGCAAGACAAAGATCATTCGGGGAAAGAGCTCCGAGTGATTATCAATGGCACACCCCATATTTTTGGATATGGAGAATTTAGTTTAATAACCGGTTTGATGTTTACCGGTTCGGAAGAGTGCCCAGCTCGAAATAATCGGTTACGGAAGACATACTTTAAGACCGACGGTCTCATCAAGAAAGGCGACCTGGAGAAGGTTTTCACAAAGCTTCCTATCTCCACTGACTTGGATGATGTATTGAGGTTGGGTCTTATTTATACCCTGGAAATTATTCTTCTGTCTGATAATAGTCTAAGGTCCATTACTGAAGACTATTTAGAACTGGTTGAAGATTTTGACAAATTTAATAAGTACCCATGGGGTAAAATAGTTTATGACTATTTAATAAGAAGGTTGAAGAGTGTCATTATGCATATTAATGACAGAAAATCTAAAGGCCACAAGGAGGTCGCGTCTGAAGATTCAAACAAACACGCGATCACTTACAGTGTCTACGGATTTTGTTGGGCACTGCAAGTCTGGGCTTATGAGGCCTTACAGGTGGACATTTCTGATTTAGCCACCCAAGTATTCCCCGATCAAATCCCAAGGATACTACGTTGGGAAAATCTAAGAAAGGGACAGATTATTAAATTCTGGGAGTTGAACCAGAATATCTTCAAACGAGAGGATGTAAGTGTTTAGCATATATAATTTGTCTTTAATTACTCTGATATACCTGAAGTTGTTAAAAATAATTATATTGTTTTTTTGGTTATTGTACAGTTTAATATGTTGAAGAGACTCGCTCCAAATGAAACTGAGAGACAGAGTCCTTCCTACGTTTCAGCACAAGAATGTGCCAAGGATACAAGCTTCGGTGTGCCGAATGTGTCCATAAACGTTGGTACAATTGATGAATCATTGCCTTCAAAAGGCGATGATATGCATCATCAATCTGGTCACTTTGAACATATTAGTGACCGAATCCCAGAAGTCCAAACTCATCATACCTCAGCTCATTCATCAACTTCCATTATGGAGGTAATGGAACTATCAAGGATAAAATTTCCCCATTCAATGATATATATGATTCTATAGATAACGTATATAATTTCATTGTACCTCAGGTTTTGCAGGAGATTAGGGAGTTGAAAAAAGAGGTGGCAACAATAAAAGATAACCAAATATGGATGATGGATGCTTTGAAGAAGGTTTTAAGATCAGAAAAAACTTCTTCACGACCACGGGACGAATCAATGAAAGCTTCAGGTTCAGTCAAACCGTCCAGGGTTAAATCTGTCCCAACTTTCGACCGACGTAAGGTTGGGGATGAGAATTTATCTAAGGACGAAGAAATTGTGATACCTACAAATGAAGAGCCATTACTGCCACATAATGGTTGCAAAGAAATAGTTGTCTTCGCAGAACAAGTTGCTGAGGAAACAACCTCAGCTACTACATATAAGGAAGATACATTTGTGGGTGTCAGTGAAACTTGTCCCCCTGAAGTAAACATTGAGAAACAGCCAACTGATGTCTTCCAGGAGGAACAGAACTTGTCCAACATTAATTTATCTACTCTGGAAGAGATTTTGGAGGCTGCCCCTATTATAAGTGGTTCATCGTCAATGCGATTAGGATCGCTAGCATCCATGGGCGTAGGATCAATTGGAACGTCCGCACCATCTGCTACGACATACAGTCGTAGGAAGAGAAAGCTTGGTCCCTCGCTCAAATCTCCCTATGTTCATCCAAGGAAGAAATCTGGTATATCAATAAGATCTGAACAATCGGAGGAACATCAAGTGCCAACCCTTTATGACCCAATGAGGATGTTCAGTGAAGATAGATACAGATACTTCTTGGAGTGGCTATATACAAATTACTCAAACAACCAGTACGTATATTCTTTTATATATATTTATTTACATCTTAGATATATTTCTATTAAAATCTCTTATCAATATTAATAGGTTTACCGTATTAATCATATTTTATATTGTTTACCTTTTAGGGAAAACATTAATGTTTGTTGCCCAAGCAAGGGTATGGCAAATTCTTCCTGGTTTCATCGTATTTTCAAACCACATTCATCCTTACTGAACGAGGTATATTTATGTTATGAATTTTAGCTTTTGCTCTCTTATAATGAAATATGATATGAAAAAATGGTATTCTAAGGATAACTGTCATTATTTGAAATGCCTGTGACTCTTGAGAACTAATGTATGCAAATTTTTCTGGTGTTATATCCTGAATTAAATTTATGCAGCACATTGATTGTGGACTATGGTTGTTGAGGAAAAAGGAGGAAATTCACCCGGACTTGTTCCCTAACAATCTCTGGACTACAGTTGACTCAACGTTTTTGGTAAGGACCAATAATATTATACAATATTATTGAAAAATAAATTCTTAACTTATTTTAAATGTATTTGGCCATTATGGAATATTAAAATGTAGGCTTACGTTGAGTCAAGTGCGGCTGAATGGAAGAAACTTAAGAAGAACGACCAAACAAAATTTTGGTCGCTCAACAAAAAGTGGTTGGATTATGTAACAGGTATATTCTCTAGTTATTGTGATTGTTGCATAATTTGTTTAATTTTATTGTCTGATTAACATGGTATATCTATTGTTATACATTTGAACATAACCAGGTGCACGTCCTAAACATGCTAAGCCATGGAATTATGTGCACATTATTTATGGAGTTGTATTGGAGAAGGGCCATTGGATTGCTATCGGAATTGACATAAGATAGCAACATATTGATGTCTACGATTCACTTCCGAAACACATAAGGGATGGAAGTCTTAAGAAAAGACTTCATAACTTATGTGTAATGATCCCAAGCTTAATTAAAAGCTTGGGATTATTTGAATATGAAATCAAAGAACGGTGGCCCTTTTATCGTAATGCCATATCTGTTCCTGAACAGGTTGAAGCGTAAGTTTCTTAAAATACTTTGGTACATTATTTTTTTGTGTTTAATAGAACATCGTATACCATGGATTACCTACAAATTAAGTCTAATATTTTCAAATTGTTTTCATTTCACAGGGGAGACTGTGGCATTTACGCTTTGAAGTTCATCGAGTACTTAGTTAATGAGAAGGCCTTAATTGAAATTAAGGACGAGTCCATTAGTTTTTTTAGGAAGAAACTATGTTTAGAACTTTTCTTTGCTGAAGACGATTACATTATTGTATAACTTAATTGGCACATTGATTTTGGTGTATATCTTCTTTAACATAACCAAAAGTCCGTGTTTAAGTTTATGTTCGGATTGCACCTGTTCTATTATTTATATTGCTAACTATGGTATATTGTGTTATATGTACTTATGTCTCTCGTTAACAAAAGATTATCCTCACATACAATTATTAAAATAAAACTTATATCAACATATTCGTGCATAAAGGTTTATAAAAAAAACATTACCTAGAAAAACATCAATTGTCAAAAGTAAACTACTGTCATATAAATCGAGCTGTAAGGTTTATTTTAATTGGCAACTTTCGTGAACAAAATATCAAATGTAATCTAGCATAGGGGTACCTGTTCGATCAATTGACACACAACTAATGTATTCCTCGAACGTGCAATAATCATCAGGTAAAACACTTCATCATGCATACACACTCACATAATTGAACACTACACTTAGTTTGAATTGTATCGAAAGAACATATTGTGCACATCATGTTCGATCGATCGAGGGTATGGTCGATCGATCTAGACATGTTAGATCGATCGAACCTGGATCAACTTCGATCCAGGTTCTCTCTGTTTGGATTAGATCGATCGAGACATGTTAGATCGATCGACCCTGGATCAACTTCGATCCAGGTTCTCTCTGTTTGGATTAGATCGATCGATAAAATTTGATCGATCGATCGAACCATGTTCGATCGATCGATACTGGATCAACTTCGATCCAGGTTCTCTCTGTTTGGATTAGATCGATATACCTTAGATATACCTAGGTATATCGAGATATACCTTAGATATACCTAGGTATATCGATGGTATATCGAGATATACCTTAGATATACCTAGGTATATCTCGATATACCTTAGATATACCTAGGTATATCGAGATATACCTTAGATATACCTAGGTGCGAGACATGTTAGATCGATCGACCCTGGATCAACTTCGATCCAGGTTCTCTCTGTTTGGATTAGATCGATCGATAAAATTTGATCGATCGATCGAACCATGTTCGATCGATCGATACTGGATCAACTTCGATCCAGGTTCTCTCTGTTTGGATTAGATCGATATACCTTAGATATACCTAGGTATATCGAGATATACCTTAGATATACCTAGGTATATCGATGGTATATCGAGATATACCTTAGATATACCTAGGTATATCTCGATATACCTTAGATATACCTAGGTATATCGAGATATACCTTAGATATACCTAAGGTATATCTCGATATACCTAGGTATATCTAAGGTATATCTCGATATACCTAGGTATATCTAAGGTATATCGAGATATACCTAGGTATATCTAAGGTATCGATATACCTTAGATATACCTAGGTATATCTCGATATACCTTAGATATACCTAGGTATATCGAGATATACCTAGGTATATCGAGATATACCTTAGATATACCTAGGTATATCGAGATATACCTAGGTATATGTAAGGTATATCTACGTATATCGAGATATTTTTGATTATATCTAAGGTATATCTAGGTATATCGAGATATACCTAGGTATATCTAAGGTATAAGTAGGTATATCTCGATATACCTAGGTATATCTAAGGTATATCTACGTATATCGAGATATTTTTGATTATATCTAAGGTATATCTAGGTATATCGAGATATACCTAGGTATATCTAAGGTATAAGTAGGTATATCTCGATATACCTAGGTATATCTAAGGTATATCTAGGTATATCTCGATATTTTTGGGTATATCTAAGGTAAATCTAGGTATATCGAGATATATCTAAGGTATATCTAGGTATATCTAAGGTAAACCTAGGTATATCTAAGGTATACCTCGATATACCTAGGTATATATAAGGTAAACCTAGGTATATCTCGATATACCTAGGTATATATAGTTATACATAGATATATCTCGATATAACTAAGGTATATCTAGTTATACCTAGGTATATCTAAGGAATATCTCTTGGTATACCTCGATATTTTTGATTATTTTAGTCAATATATACCTACATATATGTAGGTAACCCTACCCTACAAATAATGATTTTGATATGTATGCTAAGTCATATGTGTAGTTAAGTGCAAATATCTGGGAGTGTATATGGTAAACATGAAAGTCCAACTTAAAAGTAGAAAGCATTAAAAGATATGTGGATACATCTCTAGTATGACCTGCCATGAATTAACCATATTTGCATTTATAATTAATTAATACAAATCGAAAAATACATAAATAATACATTAAACTCTTAAGGATGACATGGTGCCAACCGTCAATTTAACAACAAATGTTTATCATACAGAAGGTAGGGAAGGTTCTACAATCATCTGACGGAATACATTACAAGTCCTCATATTATGACCACTATTTCCACACCTACTGCATAGTATGACCTTTTTTATTACTTTCCCGCGTGAACGTATGCGTCGCTTTCGCGGTCGCCCACATTGTTTCTTCGTGTTGGGAGGAAGTTCAACTAAATCTATGATCTCTGGTGGAATGTCCCATTCACCAGTATCAGTAGCCGGAAAAATGGATTCTGCATATGCAATGATGTAACAATCTACTGTATATAACTTGTCCACAAGTGTATGAACATCAACATTTTGAAAACGGGCCGCTGCAATGGCATGACAACATGGGATTTTGTGAATATCAAACTCCCTGCAACTACAACTTCTGTTCAGTAGATCAACATCGTGACTAGTGTCACCATGTACAACCTGATTTTGGTAACAATAAACTTGTTACATTAGACAATAAATAAAAATATATAAACATATAATAAACAATCAGATAGTTGTACGAATGGCATACCTGGAAGACATGTGCATTAATTCTAAAAACCCTGTACCTTGTGGACTTATTGTGATTTGCACGCATAATTGATTCCACCACATCGGTTAGATGGCGAGTTCCCCATTTCAACCCAACTTCCCTACGTTCGACAAACCAAGCTTGTATCTTGCTACGGTAGTACTCAGCAAGCATGGTTATGGGTAATTCACGAGCAGATTTCATGACATTATTAAAGGATTCTGAACTATTTGTAGTCATTATACCGTATCTCATACCTGGGAAATGATATCTTGACCACTTCTCAATGCCTGCTTCAACTAAGTACTTTTCTATCTCAGGATCGATCAATCTCAAATCCCCCATGTACTTGTCAAATTCACGCTTTGTATATGCCCTTGAGCAACATCTAAACAAAGGTGTAATATCTGGATTCTTAAACTTGTGGTTTAAATTCATCTCCATGTGAAATGCACAATAACCATGCAATGCATTGGGTAATGCTTTCGGAACAGCTTGAATAATACTTTGGTGCCTATCAGAAACAATTACAAGGTCGTCGATGTGCCCGACTAATTCTGATACTTTTAGCAAAAACCATTCCCAAGCTTCATTATTCTCAGAATCTCCAACCCCAATGGCCAGTGGATATATGTTGTTATTTCCATCAGAAGCATTTGCAACGAATAATGTCCCAGCAAACCTACCTGATAAGAATGCACCATCAACTGTAATTACATGTCTTATACAAGATAAGAATCCTCTGATACATGGACCTAATGCCATGAAGAAATACTTAAATCTTCCGGATAATTGGTCAACTTCAATATGTGTGACGCTATCGGGATTCCTTTCCTTCAGGACGTGACAGTAGGAAGGAAGCAAGAGGAAAGATTCCTCTTCACTTCCACGTAGCAACCTCAGAGCCTTCTCTTTAGACCTGTATGCTGTGGTGTAACCAATTTCAATCCCAAACTCATTCTGACAATCATCAATAATATCTTTCGGCTTATAAATTCTTCCGGGTCGCACCAACTTCATTTTTATGGCATTACCTATGACTCTTGAGGTCGCAGTCCTATTCTTCCTCATGTAATGGTTAGGATCACAAGTATGTTCTGATTGAAAATGCTTTACCTTGAACCTATCTGAGCCCTTGATCCGATTACATCTAATCTTCCAAATACAACTACATTGAATGCAACTTATCACGACACGGTCTTTCCTACTTGTCAGTGTCCTTGTCTCAAATCTATTTCTTATGGCATAAAGGCCGACATGTGTGGTGAAATCTATCTTACTGTCAAACACTTGATCAACTTTCAAATCAACCTCAACATGTGCCATAGAAGAGGAAACGTTACCATTAGAAATAATCTCTGTGGCTGTACTTGATGGACCAAAATGTATTTCATTATTGCCCACAACAACATTTCGTCCTTCAGACTCAGTTAAACCATTTAACAATTCATCTCTTAAAATCAGTCTTTCTTGTTCATCTGATGTCATTTCATTATGATTGCCTTGTAAAGTACCAATTCCGCCCATGTCATTATCAATGTTTTCGTTGACAGTAACAACTTCTAATTGACACTCTCTATTCATATCAACAAACTCATCATCACCCATATGCGGTATATCTAAATAGTTATCTAAATCATCACCAATACCATGAGGTATATTATCGCAATTTCTTATGGGATTTTGAGTTCCTTCCTGCGGATGTGTATCGCTCAAGTCATTTACATGACGCCCTATAGTATTAACAAGTTCTTCACGGCAAATGGAATGACTTGTACCTACTGATCTTATCTCATTTTTTGTTACATATAGAACAGCCTTTCTTTCATTGTCTTGAACATGAAGGTCAAAAAACTCATCCAAATCTTCATCATCGCCAATTAAAACAGAAGGTAATGTCAAATCATTCTTATAGAAGTATCTTACTGAAATTTCATACTTTAACTTATCTATTTTCAACTTCATAAACAACTTTTCTTTAAGTTCATTATACTTATATCCCTTTTTAATCTTCATCACCCAACCTTCACCTCCTCGATATATTTCTTTATCATCTTTCAATAACCACTTACCATTATGAATTATTAGAATACTAAGCCAATTCATTCTGTAAAATGTTTTCAAATAATTAACCAATATTAATTCAAAATTACATTTAATTAAATTGATATATGAAATTATATACCGCAATATACCAGAGATATACCTAAGATATACCTAAGATATACCTAGGTATATCGAGCTATACCTAAGATATACCTAGGATATACCTAAGATATACCTAGGTATATCTTAGGTATATCTTAGGTATATCCTAGGTATATCTGTGGTATATCTCGATATACCTAGGTATATCTTAGGTATATCTCGATATACCTAGGTATATCTTAGGTATATCTGTGGTATATCTCGATATACCTAGGTATATCTTAGGTATATCTTAGGTATATCTCTGGTATATCTCGATATACCTAGGTATATCGAGATATACCTAGGTATATCTTAGGTATATCGAGATATACCAGAGATATACCTAGGTATATCTCGATATACCTAAGATATACCTAAGATATACCTAGGTATATCGAGATATACCACAGATATACCTAAGATATACCTAGGTATATCGAGATATACCTTAGATATACCTAGGTATATCTAGTTATATCTAAGGTATATCTAGGTATATCGAGATATACCACAGATATACCTAAGATATACCTAGGTATATCGAGATATACCTTAGATATACCTAGGTATATCTAGTTATATCTAGGTATATCTAGGTATATCTAGGTATATCTAAGGTATATCTAGGTATATCTAAAGTATACCAGAGATTTACTCAACGACCTAACGGATAAACCCAAGACAAAAGGGAAAGAAAATAGCAGATTAAAAATGGGGGATAACACGCGAAATACATTAGTTCAAATTGAACACTGAAAATGGCAGATTCATACAACAAATTAAACGGCAAAATAACACCCAAATCACTTTCCAACCAACCAATCACCCAAATGGTTGGCAAATTTTCAAAAAAAAACATTGACCCAAAACGATAAACTGCAAAAATTGTTGGTACAAATGCCGCGGCAAATTTCACCATTTACATGCTATTTAAAACTGAGAAATTTCTACCCAACCAAAATATTTAATATCACTAACCTCAAATTTCAAAGTTTGTAAGGATGAGATGAAAAAATGGAGGGGAGAGTGCGTAGAGAAGGAGAGAGAGGAAGTAAGAAAACTTTGGTGGGAAGGGAGAGTGCGTAGAGAAGGAGAGAGAAGAAGTAAGAAAACTTTGGTGGGAAATAAGGGGTGGAACCGGCAACTGGAAGAGCCAATTTCAATTTGCCTATTTCTAAAGTTTAAACCAAATCAGCCTATTTCTAAACTATCTTATGGGATTTGCCCATTTTAGACAAAATCCCATGTCTATTACTGCTGTAATTTATTTACGAGTTCCTCGGTTTTAATATTGAATCTGAGAAGTTCTATCTAGAATGAATCACTACGTGCTAAAGTAAGGTTATGTTTACTATTATTTGTATACATTTCAGCTGGACATTTCTGTTCACTATTGGGCCAACTGATGAAAGCCCAAGTGTTTCAAATGCCAATACCATAATTATAATGAAAATGGTGTTCACTTAATTGTTTTGTTTAAGCTTCTAATTCTGGATAGAAGTCGTCATTCACTCGGTCTGGATGAGCTTAACTCACATCATAAACAACTTAGGAACTGATAAAAGATGAGTTATACGGTTAGCATACGTACAATATTCTTGGTTTAAACTTCCTATTTTTTGGTTGTAGGATTTTTCAATCATGAAGCTTGACACCAGCGGTTTTGAATCAACTGCACCTATCTTTGGGGCAAGCAATGAGCTTCTTGATGGGTTTTCGACTGCCACATCATTCTTGCTGCCTAATTCCAATGATGTGAGTACTAATGTTTTTTATTTTTCAACATTCTTTTATCTGATGTTAGGTAATACAGAATTCTTTCTTAGTGATTATTTATTCATACGTTTTCTTTCCCTGCCATCAGTTTGATGGATTTCAGAAAGAGGCAATACAAATGGTTAAGCCAGCAAAAGGGACAACCACTCTTGCTTTCATTTTCAAGGAGGGTGTTATGGTTGCTGCTGATTCTCGAGCTAGCATGGGAGGCTATATATGTAAGTCAGCTTGCAGGACTCCGTTTTTCATACTTTCATTTGCATCCTGTTGGAGATAATACCTAATAGATAATTATTATGTCGAACACATCCAATCTTAGTCAACTCATTTGATTTCTCTTAAGGTTTACTTAAATAATAGGAAGAAAAAAAAATTCAATTTTTTATTGCCTACAGAGATGCATTTCCCCCAACTCTTGCATGATAAATCCACTAAAAGTGCATGAATGCACAATTGGCTTTAGTTTAACTTGGTTTAAGTGATTGTATTGGTATCGGTACCAATTGTTTTATTTACGTTTGATTGAATGCTAACCTTTTTGCCATTTTCCAGCATCGCAATCTGTGAAGAAAATTATTGAAATAAATCCTTACATGCTTGGTACGATGGCTGGGGGAGCTGCTGACTGCCAATTTTGGCATAGGAATTTAGGGATTAAGGTAGGAAACCTTATCCTTTTTTTTCCTTCTTCCCCTAAAGCTGCTCTTGCTATTTTACTTGCCTAAGATATATTCTTGGCTAGACGTAATTGATTCCGTGGGTTATTATGTTAATGTTCTTGTTATATATATCATGGATATGAATAAGCATATGCTTGGATAAGTAGGAAAACCCACAAGTGATGCTATGTGATAAAGTTGTATCTTTGTCATTGGAGGGTAATATTTTTCCAACTGCTTTTCTAGCGAGGAAGCAGTTAGCATCAGGCTTTATGTATCTGTTTTTTTATTTCCTCCGTCTTCTTTTTGAGTTTGTAGCCGATCATTACATGCTTTGCTTCTTTTATCAATTGCTAAAGGACAATTCTTTGCCATAATATAGTGCCGGCTGCATGAATTGGCGAACAAGTGCAGAATTTCAGTTACAGGGGCATCAAAACTATTGGCAAACATTCTATACTCCTACCGTGGGATGGGTTTATCTGTTGGAACCATGATTGCTGGGTGGGATGAAACGGTATTATAAAGACAAATCTTATCACATGATGACGATTCTGTTACTGTTCATGTAAGGTATATAATTATTATTTCTACTCTGCTGCAGGGTCCTGGACTGTATTATGTGGACAGTGAGGGAGGAAGGCTGAAAGGACAGCGATTCTCTGTTGGATCTGGTTCACCGTATGCCTATGGTGTACTAGACAGTGGGTATGCGCAATATGCCTATTATTCTGCACTCTATTGCTAATGTTTGTGGAATTGGTTATGGACATTGAATACTCTAGCATATTTACTGAACTTCCTTTAGAAAATTGGGATCTTAGTATTGCAGTTTAACTATGGTTAGCATCATATGGGCAACAAGAAAAAATTGCTGTTTATTGCAACATCTTCAGAAAAAAATTGAAAAATCTTAGAAATATATAGCAGCACTTGGATAGCTGGTAACATGTAATGAAGAATTTATTGGAATGCTTTGAAGGGATTCGGAATTATTATGCTTCATCTTGTAATGTGAATCTGTTCCTGTGTGTCTCAAAGGTTTTATTGCATGGGAATGGTTTTGCCATCTTTCTTTTTCAGAATGTGATAGCATTTTCTACTATTCACACGTATTCCAAGAAGTTGACGCATGACAGTTGAAAGTAATATTTTATGAGAATATATATTGTCAAACAAGCTTATCTTTCTGTTATTATTTGCTCTGCAACATTTCAGATATCGGCATGATATGTCAGTTGAGGAAGCTGCTGAATTGGCCCGGAGAGCTATTTACCATGCAACCTTCCGTGATGGAGCCAGCGGTGGAGTTGCTAGCGGTACTCTCTCTCTCTCTCTCTCTCTCTCTTCTCTCTCTCTCTATATATATATATATATATATATATACATCCATTATGTTTTTAAAACTTTATTTGATCCTAAATTGTGTTTTTTATTCAGTTTATTATGTCGGACCAAATGGATGGAAGAAACTATCCGGTGATGATGTTGGAGAACTTCATTACAAGTACTACCCAGCAACTCCAGAGACAGTGGAACAGGAAATGATAGAAGTTACTGGTGCTTAAGTTCCTTCACTAAGTGTGCCAGATTTGAGGGGTCTTTTCTTATAAAAAGAAAAAGTTCGAGATGTCTTGTTAGTTGTCTAATGGAAGCAGGAGAATACAAGATATGCTGGAAAAGTAGAAAATGCATTTATTGTTTTTATTTTGTTTATTTTTTATTTTTTTAAGATGGTCCCTGGAAACAAGGATAGTTTGTGAGATTTTAATTTCATGTAGATCTTCCTATCAATATATTTCTTTCACAATTCCGTTAAATTTACCAGCGCTCTGTCGTTAATCTTCTTAAGGCTTCACTTGAAATTCTCATGGGTAGAGTTTAGTGATTATTTGTGCTTGTGACCCTCACAATTAACGCGTAAAGAAAAGAAAAGGCCTTGTACATCTCTAGTTCAATGAAAAATAATGAAGTTTTTGACTTCCTTTATGAAATATTAGACATGCTCTGCAAGAGATCAGAGATTAGGCAGTACATTAAGTTCAAAGCTGCAATGGAAATGTTCGAATTTTGTTAGAACAGTCCGAATGGATAATGGAGTCGGGTATGCTAATCAGATGGAATGAATGCAGCGTGTTCTTGACATATTTGTTGGGATCAAGTCCAAAGAAGGTCATTAAATAATGCTCGTTTAGTTCTATACTTCTACATTTGCAATGAGTAATTTCAGTTTCAACAAGATACTTAAGACGATAAATTGAAATTCATAGCTAGAATTACATTAAATAACACTTCTCTCTCTTGGTTTTTTTTTTTCTCCGGCCTCTCTCTTCTAAGTTTTTGATGTGCTGTCTATCGGTGACCGTCAACAAGCTGTTTGGCTGATGGCTAGCTATTTGTTATCTTTTTCTGTACAATTTTTCCTCTTTTTAGACAGTTGTCTCTTGTTCTGTTCTTCGTTTTTGACAGTTCTAACATTTTATGGATAATCATGGTGCTCGACGATGACAAGATTTTATTGCTCATAATTTTTTGTACTTGGTACCTTCCGCTTCTTCTTTGCTCGGTCTTAATTTTACCTCCAATTTGCATCCCTCGATTGCTGTTGTCTCCAACAGTGGCTCTGGCATGCTAATGGTGTATACCATTTATCAGTGGAAAAGAGAGTTATTTTGGGTATTATTGTTATCTTAATTATATTTGTGTGATTATTTTAATGTGTATTTTATGTGTCATACTATTTTTGATGTATTCTGAAATATGTAAGTTATTTTTGTTGTAATTTTATTGATATTATGTTCGAATACTTTCCTTTTATATTTTTTATTTATGAAAATTATTCTCTTTTTCATTTTATTGAGTCAAATATTAAAATGAGTCGTAATAAGAAATTAATATGAAACACTTATGTGTATTCGCTCATAGATTTGAGTTTCTTGTTATATGTTAGTTTTAACAAAAATTTTAGAATTGTATTGTAATTTTTAGAATGAGTGTGTTTTAAGCTTGTATTTTAGATTCATATTTAATAAAATTTTATATTTATTATAAAAAAATAAAAATAAAAAATAAGACGACAAATCGAAGAATACGACAGAATCGGGAGTCACTACATACACGAGGGAAGCATATGCATTTAGCAGTGTTTTTTCATTTGGTTAAAAAAGGAGGAAAAGACTTTTTTTAACGTTAAAACAAGAAGCAGGATTTTGGGACTTTAATCGTGCACAAGTTGTTATTAATTAGGGCATTAAGGTTGTTCTAAGTTGTATAATATAAATGAATAAAAATAATTTAAATATTTTTATAAAATATTTTTTTTATAATTTTTTTAAAATTAATATTTAATATATTTTTATATTTTATTATATTTAAAAAATATATATTATTTTTAATTTAAAATAAAATAAAAAAGTTAAGACATTTATTAATTTTACAATTAAAAATTTAGACGGATTAAATTAAGTGTTTAGTATAATTTAAACGTACATTTTTTGATCGTATAAATTTTTTCATTTAATTGTATAATTTTATACCATACGATACGATATAATTTTACATAATTGTATAAAATTATACGATCAAGATTTCTTGTACTATATAACAAACAAGCCATTAGCAAACTTGAGGTAACTTGTTCAGTTGTACAATGGTTTTGCTCATGAGTGATGACTTATCCACAAAAAAGAAGCAGACATTGCATTTGAGACAAATTAGTGTGTGAATATTGAGATAAAGACATTGAAATAACAATTCAAGAATTCAACAGAAAGAGCAAATGAAGAAAGGAAGAAGACCGAAGAAAAAAACTGAATAGCCTCTTTTCTATATTTCTGCAATGTACAAAAAATACAGAATTGAAAAATATCATACACGTCCAAATGAAAACTGTCTATTTATACACACTTTACAACTACTAAACTTGCATTCCGTTACAACAGAAAATAGCTACATGACTTGCATTCAGTTACAATAGAAAATGACGCCACAAATATTGATTCTCTTATATCTCCATCTCATCAATTAACTTTGCCAAGTCAGCACTTCATATAGATTGCCAAGTCACCTTTCCATTTAACAATCTGATTACTTTAACCAAATAACTAACCATATCCTTCAATCAGTAAATGATCACTTGAGCTTCCATTAGCTTTAACATCCTCCCACAAACTCAAGGGTAATATCATGGTGGAACGACGATCATTCGGACAAGACGCCCAATCAGCATTTGTAAATCCTTAACAATAACTGAGTTGAAGACTTAAACACCACACCATAGGTAACAGTACCTTGAAGATATCGAAGAATGCGTTTAATAGCATCCCAATGTGATTGAGTAGGCTTAGACATGAATTGGCAGACTTTATTAACAGCAAAAGAGATGTCAGGCCGTGTGAGAGAAGCATACTACAAGGCTCCTACTATGCTTCTGTAAAAAGATGGATTCTCTAAAGGATTCCAATGAAATGCGGAAAGAGAAGAGTAAGAAGACATGGGAGTGTGAACTGGTTTGGAATTCTCCATTTTGGCCTTAACTAAGAGCTCACGGATATACTTTGCTTGATTAAACAACAAATCACCATTAGGCAACCTATGCACTTCAATACCTAGAAAATAACTGATACGAACCACGCCAACTTGTGACGAAACCCGTAAGAAGTTTAATACCTAGGATCGTTCTAATTTCAGATTCAGGTGGGAAAACCTTGACCCAACACCTATATAGAGATGTGAACCTTGGTATAATGAAGACGCCACAATCAAGGATGGAAACTTGATTGATAAGTCTAAGATTTGAACGCCACAGAGAAATCTGATAAGTTCAAGAAGAATCAAGAGAATTTGCTCTCAAGTTTGTATCAATATTCAAGTGTGCTTCAATTAATGAAAATGTTACAATTTATAGAGCTAGGAAATCTAAGCACTAAACATTCACATGTGCTTAAAGAAAACAAAATAATAATGGTGTTTCCTAAAGTAGTGATTCTAAAGGGTATCCAATGTGCTCTTAAGAGGTATCCAATGTGCTCTTAAGAGCACTAAACATTACAATTTGTTGTTTTCCTCTTTAAGAGAATCCAATGTGCTTCTTAAGAGTAATAAACACTATAATTTCGTCCACACCCTAATCAAAGAGTATCCAATGTGCTCTTAAGAACACATGAGCCCAAATTTGTCATTTTCTCTATATCTTGGATTTGGACCATATTTATTAATGTTTGGGTCTCTTCTTCTTCTCCTTCAATGGGTCTCCATTTGCATGCTTGAGCCCAAATTACTTGATTCAGCCCATTTAATGCATTTATGAATTTCTTAGCCCGTGATCTTGTGATTGGGCCAATAGGAACTTGAATCGGGTCTTCATTCCATTCTCTTATGTTAGCCATGTCCTCATCATTAATAACTGAGCAAGCCTAAATATTTAAGTGTAAAGCGATCATTTAACAGAGAAATAAGCCCTTTAACTTCAACTTCATCAATTCCTGCGGAAGTCGAGCTCAACTTAAAAAGAGAGAAACATCTGCCTTGGACTGCACAAAACTCATAGAGAGAAGAGTGGCCTTAAGTGTGTCAAACTAAGCTCTTGGAGCTTGTTTAAGACCATAAATGGCCTTTTGCAGCTTACAAACATATGATGGGTACTGTTCATCCTCAAACCCTTGAGGTTGGGACATGTAAACCTCCTCAAACAAAGCACCATTCAGGAAGGCATTGTTAATATCTAGCTGATGAAGAAACCAACCTTTAGACAAAGCAATAGTTACAATGATTCTGATAGTAATTTGTTTTACTACCGGACTAAATGTCTCAGTAAAATCAAATCCAAGTTGTTGATGAAAACCTTTAGCCACCAATCTTGATTTCAATTTATCAATCAAACCAGATGGAAGCTTTTTTACTCTCCAAACCCACTTGCACCTAATTACTTTTCTATCTTTTGGAAGAGATACAAGAGTCGAAGTCTTATTACGAATCAGAGCTTTAAATTCACTTTGCATTGACTGCCTCCAACTAGCATGAGACAAGTACTACTTTATTGTAGTAGGTTCTGTGAATGACAAATCAAGAGTAACAGCTAGAACTTTGGGCTTAAAAACACCCACTTTGGCCCGTGTAACCATTGAATGGGTATTAACCAATGGATCAAGCATAGAGGAGACAAGTGGCGCAGTATCTGACACTAAAGCTGATACATTTGGAGCAGAATTAGGTGCTGAACTAGCCACAACAGGCATAGAGGAAATAAGAATAGATGCAGAACCAGCTGAAGACATACTATCAACAGGTACAGAAGAAGAGAAAGAACTTTGTTGAATAAAAGAAGTACGCACAGGTAGAACAGTTCTATAGGCCTTAGCTAGCAAAGGCATGGTTGATTGAGATGTTATCTTGGCAAAAGGGAACACATTTTCCTCGAAAATCACACTTCTGCTAATATACAATTTACCTGAAGCTGCTAGGCATTTATAACCCTTATGCCTTAGACTGTACCTAACAAAAGTACATGATAGTGACCTTGGCTCCAACTTGTGAGAGTTATAGGAACGTAAACAAGGATAACATAAACAACCAAAAACCTTCAAAAAATAATAATTTGACTTCTCATGAAACAAAACATCAAGTGGTGTCTAAAATTTTAAAGCTGGTGTAGGCAACCGATTTATAATAAAGCTGCTAAAATAAAAAGCCTCATCTCAAAATTATAAGGGCATAGAGGCATGTGTTAACATGGACATACCCAACTCAACTATATGTCTGTGCTTTCTCTCAGCATGATCATTTTGCTGAGAAGTATGAGGACACGAAGTTACATGAATAATACCAGCACCAGCAAGAACAGAAGTTAAAGCCTGAAATTCATCACCCCAATCTGACTGTAACTTCTTAATTTTGAATTTAGTTTGTAACTCTACTTGTTCCTTAAACTGTAAAAAGGCTTGTAGAGCTACACCCTTAGTTTTCAAAAAATAAAGCCATGTAAACTTTGAAAAATCATCAACAAAATTGATATAGTAACTAAAGCCATTACTAGAAATTATGGGAGACGACTAGAGGTCAGAATGAATTATTTGCAGGGGCTCAGTAGCACAAGAAGACGAAATGGGAAAAGAAAGAGCATGCCTCTTGGCTAATTGACAAGCATTACACACCATATTAACACTGTCAGTATTATTGCATGAAAAGGGTACATTACAATGAGAAAAAGCTTATTTGACAACTGACATAGAAGCATGCCCTAACCTATGATGCCAAAGTGACAAATCCTTAGGTGAGATATTAGAAGCAATAAAAACAGAAGTAGTACGTAGTAGAGTAGGAGTAGAAGTAGAAGTAGCTGAAATAGCAGAAACAACAGTACTAGCAGTGGAAGAGGGCATAGAGTGACCGAACTGCAAATCAAAAGCATAAAGGCCATTAACTAGCTTGCCTTGAAGAAGAACCTGCCCTGTTGCTTAATCCTTAACATCACAATGATAAGGATGAAATTCAAAATAAATACCATTGTTAGATGCAAATTTAGACACATTGATCAAATTTTTTGCAATATGAGGAACGTGAAGTATATTATTCATGACAAAAGATCTGCCATTAGAAGTAGAAGAACTGAAAGAATTTGAACCAATATTTGCAATGGTAAGATTATTACCATCACCAATCATAAGATTTCCTGCTTCTGTATATGGTTGAAACATTGCAAGATTTTGGGCATCAGCTATCATATGGTGAGTAGCACCTGAGTTTGTGTACCAACAAGGATCTGAGGAAACTTGAAGAGCTATTGCCATCAAAGTTGTTGGTGAAGGAGGAGGAGGAAACTAAAACTAAGGAAAATATATTGGACAAAAACCCTACATATAAATTTTTTATATAATTGTATAATTTTATACCATACGATACAATCTAATTTTACATAACTATATAAAAATTATACGGTCAAGATTTCTTGTACTATATAACAAACAAGCCATTAGTAAACTTGAGGTAACTTGTTCAGTTGTACAATGGTTTTGCTCATGAGTGATGACTTATCCACAAAAAAGAAGCAGACATTGCATTTGAGACAAATTAGTGTGAATATTGAGATAAAGACATTGAAATAACAATTCAAGAATTCAACAGAAAGAGCAAATGAAGAAAGGAAGAAGAAGGCTGAAGAAAGAAACTGAATAACCTCTTTTCTATATTTCTGCAATGTACAAAAAATACAGAACTGAAAAACATTATACACGTACAAATAAAAACTGTCTATTTATACACACTTTACAACTACTAAACTTGCATTCTGTTAGAACTGAAAATAGCTACATGACTTGCATTCAGTTACAATAGAAAATGACTGCCACAAATATTGATTCTCTTATATCTCCATCTCATTAATTAACTTTGCCAAGTCAGCACTTCATACAGATTGCCAAGTCACCTTTTCATTTAACAATCTGATTACTTCAACCAAACAACTAGCCATATTCAGTAAATGATCACTTGAGCTTCCATAGCTTTAACAATTAGTAGTTATTCTCGTTGGTCGGATGGAAATTGTCCTCAGATTTGCAATGTCTAATGAAAAAACTTATTCTCGTCTCGTCATGCTACTGATGACACAAGCACAGAAATAAGCTTGTGATGTTCTAAACTATGAATGACCTAGGAAGGAAACAATTAGCTCTAATTTGGCCTATTTGCATAGGAACAGTGGTAATATGCAAATCTTATCACCACAAGTTTTGGAGAAATTCACCAGGCATCACTAGCACAGAAACACACCAATACATGCAAAGAAAAAGTGATGAAAAAAATATAAAAATTTAAGGACAACTTGAATCCAGCCATCCATGGTTAAATCACAAAATCCACATCATTGTTATCATAATTTACCACTAACAAATCTCAAGTCATCATGAACTCGGTGTTGCCCTTTGAACCCTTTCTATTCACAAAAACAATTAATGTATTCAAATTAATGACAATTCACATAATCATTATGTCACCTCATCTGAAAGAATAGCAAACCGGCATACCTCATCTACATTCTAAAGGATATATTATTTAAAGCTCCTGAAACAACCGGCATACCTTATCTATATTCTAAAGGATAAATTATTTAAAGCACCTGAAATAAGTAATGTTGTTATACTAAGTAAGTTATACTGCAAATCAATAAAATACAAGACTATTACAAATTTTTTTTTTTTAATTTTAAAAAATATAACTATTCAATACTTAATAAAAAAAATAACTAATAAAATTAGTTGGCGTATCAATGAATACCCCTATCTTAAACAAGTATAAAGTTCATGACTTTGATACATAACAGACTTTTTACAGGCTCATGAGTGAAACCATGAAAGAGACAAAGCTGCACATGAAACTTAATACTGAAGACCTTATGGTCCCAATTTTACAATCTACTTTCAAATTTCGATTAACCAAATTTGAGAAATAATTAAGCTTAAGAATGTTCATGCCATGGGTAAACTAAACTTTCCAGATAACAAAGAAAAGTTTCATAAATATCATTTTGATTTTATAAAAGATAGCATTTAGTTTCCTAAGTTATAAAAAATGTCTTTAAATTTTGTTACTTTTAAAAAATGTATTTTTAAGTCCATCTATTTGTAAAAAATATGTTAAGTAAGGACAAAATTAATTTCTCATTCAATCTAATGGAATAACAAATGTGTCACATACATATTTATATTTTTTGATATATATATATGCATTAAAAATTTAATATTTAATTAAAAAATTACTTAGTTTTTTTAGTTTTCAAAAAACAATTAAAAAATATTTCAATGTAATTTAAATATAATTTTCAATAAAATTTAAACTATTTAATATTTAAAGCCACAACTTAGATAATAATTTTTTTTTTTAAGTTTGATAGAATTCAATAAAATTTTAATTTTTTATTATTATTTAATATATAAAATCACAAATTAGACAATGAAAATTTTATTTAAGTTTAATAGAAAGAAATTGTAAAAAATTAGAGTAATTTTTTAATTAAAAATTATTTAATTTGATATATATATATATCAAAAAATATAACTATGCATGTAACATATGTACTATTCTGTTAGATTTAATGAAAAATTTGATTAAAAAATTAATTTTGTTATTACCTGACACCCTTTTTAAAAGCAAAGAGACTTTAGAACACATTTTTTATAAACAAAGGGAACTTAAAGACACCTTTTATAAGTTAGAAGATTAAATAATATCTATTGCATAAGCAAAAGAATCATTCAACTCATCATCTTAAAAAAAAAAAAAAAGAAATATTAGTGGCAAGACAACGAAAATAACATCACAGCTTGACAAAATATCCAAGCTAAATGAGAACACGTGAGAAAGAGTAGAGGTTGAATTGGTATAAAGTGATGGAAAAGTAAATGCTTGTAGCTCAAGAAAAATACACATCTTGAAGAATTACAATTACAAATCAAACCGCTTATGATCACACCCAAATACCTTACAGAAAAAATGGGTCAGTGTACCTTTTCTCCATAAAAAGAAATTAGGGACAGAAAAGGCAGTGACCAAATAAGCACACCAATTTAATCAACACTTCTCTGTCTACATTTTTTTTTCTGGATCAACCCATTTACTTATCCTCCTCATTAAGTATAATAAATTAATAAAAGAAATAATTTTTTGATTACCAATTTTTTCTAATCTAAATTCTGGACAACCAAGCCAGTAAATAATCAATTTTCAACGACAGCATTTAGAAATGCACACCAAGAAAACAATTAGAAAAACTAAGGAAGAAAGCGCAATTGCCACACCAAGAACAGCCTTATTTGGTCCATGGTGATGATGCTCCTTGGGACTCGAATCATCATCTTCACTGTCATCATAATCTGAATCACTGCTATTATCTTCTTTAGCTGCAGGGGGTGACATGGGCAATCCATGTCTATCACAAGGAGAAATTCCAAGCTTCAATTTTGATGACAAAACCGAATGGTTATAGCACAGATTGCTATTCTCACCCATCTTAAACACTACCAATCTCTTGAGAAAAGAGGCATTGAAAGGCACAACTCCATGGAAGTTATTATTTGCAAGATTCAAGTACTTCAAGCTCTTCATCTCTGAAAAGAACTTCGGAATCGTCCCATTCAATTGATTGGAACTCAGATCAACATGAACCAAACCCGGAATCGCCGACATGGAGTCAGGAACCGGTCCAGATAATGAATTTGAAGCCAGAGAAACGTTTTTAAGGGAAATGAGATCCCCAAACGTTGTGGGTATCTCACCATTGAGACTATTATGTGAAAGGTTCAAAAGTACAAGGTTTTCAAGGAGACTCATAGAGCTGGGTATCCTTCCTCTGAGTAGATTACCCGAAAAATCAATATGGGTAAGATTCAAATGCAAGTGTTTTGGGACATAACCAGTAAGATTCGCTTGAGAAATGGTCACAGATTTGAGTTTTTTTAAATTACCAAGAATAACAAAAGGGCCACTAGCGTTTACCTGAACATTGGAGACAGTGAGCTCAGTGAGGTTCTGGAGACGAGCGAGCCAAACACCAGTGAGTCTCCTAAGGCTGCTAATGCAAGTGAAGGAACGCAAAGAGGACACAAGACCAGCAGGGAAGCGAATAGGAGAAATTGGGCAGTCAAGAAACTGAAGGGACTGAAGAGTAGAGAGAGATTTGAGGGCAGTGAAGGACAAAGCAACGTCGTCGGAGCAATTAGTGTCAAGAATTATGGCTGGAAAGTGAGGTAAGCCATGACCTCACACCTGAAGCCTCCAGAATTGAAGCAGCTGGAGAAGAAGAAGCTAGAAGATAGCAGAAACCATTTTGTCAAAAATGGAGAAACGTCTAGCAGCTTTCCTTGACAAAAGAGGCAGCTTCTTGCATCATGGCTTACATAAGCCTGAGCTGAAATTTCTCTATAAATAGAGAAGGTTGGAAGCCTGAAAATATATCCCCTTCAAAATGTAAGCGCACAGAGAGAAGAGGAGAAAAACTCTCTCTGCGCACAGAGAGAGGGAGATGAGCAGAGAGGGAGATGAGAGCTGTTTCCTATATTAATATTAATTAGGAAAGGTGAATAGTGAATTTACTATTCACATGTACGAGCCTTGGTGAATAGTAAATTTACTATTCACGTCAACATCATGAATAGTGTTGAGGGAAAATTCTATAGTGAGAGATAAATACATTTTCCAGTGAGTGTTGAGATTTATTCTCTGGGTATACTCTGTAACTGATGTGAGTGTTTTGTGATAAACACTGTTGTATTATTGTCACTATAGTGAAGGCAGAAAAGTAGCTCTGTGTGGAGTAGCCCGTTTAAACTTTTGGGGTGAACCACGTAAAAATCTCTGTGTGTTATTTCCTTGTTCCTGCTCTATTTTATCTATCGTTTGCTCCCCCGTAAATCTGGTTGTGGGAAATGATTCCGCAATTACCGATATTTTCCCAACAATTAGAGAGGCGGAGAGTGAGGAGGTGACGAAATGGAGTAGAGGAGTCACAGAGAGTAATGTTGTTGCGGACTAGAGTGGGTTGAGTACAAGGGTCTTTGGAGGTTGGTATGTTGAGGGATTGGAGAGCTCTAAGTTGTTTGGGGTCAAGAGTTGAAGAAGATGGAGACGAATGGGAAGAGTTTGGTGGGCTTGGTGAAGAAGTGGGCGATGGAGTAGGGGGTTTTGCTTTTGGTAGAGAGGCAGAGAAACTGTTTATGGAACAATGGAGTAGCAGAATTAGAAGGAGAAACAATGGCGGATGTTTCATTGCCGAGGCCACAGGGAGAGAGAGTGAGAGCTGCTTCTATAGTCTTGTGTTGTGTAGCCGGACCAGTTGGTTTTGGAGCCAGAGAAGTGAGCGATCTAGGAACGAGGGAGATTAGATTTAGGGAGGTGTGAGAAAGTAGGGAAGTACAAAGGTGCCCTTCTTTTTGGGTACAATTTGCATCGGGGACTGTTACGTGTTGTCCCAATAACACGTAGCCTTTTTTTTTTTTAAGTCATGGGCTTAATAAATAAAAAGTCCATTAAATTATGCCTATATATATTAAGAAGCAACTCCAGCAGATGGGTGTGAGGCAGCAAACATAAAGGCAGCAAGAAGAGATCCATTTAATAAATCTAATTAAAAATATAAGTTTTTTTTCTCTCTATTTTTTTGGTAATAGATTTATAGTTACTGTTTCTCTTTAATTTATCTATTGTTGTTAAATTGGCAAGACAGATTTATTGTTTTTGTGAGAGAGATTAATTTGGGTGTAATTGGGTATTTGGATATTTGAGTGATTTGGTCAATTAACTGTTGACAAATCTTATTGTACTCCTCTTTGACAAGTATAGTGAAATTTTTCGGTGCCGGCCTCAGCAGTGGATTAGGTAGTCACATTGACTACTGAACCACTTAAATCTTTGTGTCCTTTGTGTTGATTATTTTCTTTATATTTTTTGTGGGTGCTCGTTATTACTATTATTTTATCGCTTCCGCATTATTATCTGATCTTGGGTACAACAAGTGGTATCAGAGCTTGGTTAAAGATGACGAGCACAGAGTCATCCACAAAGGTTGAAAGATTTAATGGAGATAATGATTTCTCGCTATGGCAAATGCGTATGAAAGATGTTTTGATTCAACAGGGAGTTGCAAAGCCATTACAAGGTAAAGATAAAAAGCCCGCTGATATGAAAGATGAAGTATGGGATGAACTTGATCAAAAGGCAGCAAGTGCAATTCGTCAGGGACTCTCAGATGAGGTAGTTCATAATGTTTTTGATTAGAAAACTGCTTATGATTTATGGAAAACTTTAGAGCAGCTTTATATGGCCAAAAAATATGACAAATAAATTATTTTTGAAGAAAGAGTTGTACACTCTTCGTATGTCTGAGAATACAAACTTGTTGACACACATGAATACCTTCAATAGATTAATTTCTGAACTTGCTCAGTTAGGGGTAACATTTGATGATGAAGATAAAAGTATGTTGTTATTGTGTTATCTGCCATTATCTTATGATCATTTGATTACCACCTTATTATATGGAAAAGAGACCATTGTTTTCAAGAGTGTGAAGGAAGCTTTGTTGTCTTACCACAAGAAGAAGAAAGTTGATGGTGAGCAATCACAAGCAGATGGTCTCGTCGTTACTAAGAAAGATAGTAACAATCACAGCTACAGGCGTGGAAGAAGCAAGTCTAAAGACAGAAATTATGATAAAGGTAGAGGAAGATCAAGCTCAAGACCTAGACAGTTTAACAGAGACATGGAATGCCATTATTGTCACAAAAAAGGTCACATTCGAAAATATTGCAGAATTTTAGCCAAGGAATTGGAGGATAGAAAGAACCAGACACAACCCACTAATTCAGCTAGTGTTGCAGAGGATAAAAGTGAATACAAAGATGATGATTTGTTATCTGTCTCATCAGGTATTGATTCCTTTGCCAATTCTTGGATTCTTGATTCCGGTTGTTCCTATCATATGTGCCCACATAGAAATTGGTTTGATACTTATACTCCTAAGAGTGGTAATTGTGTGTATATGGGCAACAATGCAAAATGTGAAGTTGTTGGAATAGGAACCATAAAGGTTAGGATGTTTGATGGTGTTGTGAGAACCTTAACAGGTGTAAGACATATCCCTGACCTGAAAAAGAATCTGGTTTCTCTTGGTGGGTTAGATGAGATGGGCTATTCGTATTCTGCAAAAGATGGAGTGCTCAAGGTGTCTAAAGGAGCTTTAATAGTAATTAAGGGTAAGAAATTTGGCAATCTCTACAAGATGATTGGAAATACTGTTGTAGGTGGAGCTGCTTTAATTTCTGAAGATCCTACTTTTGATGATACTATGCTTTGGCATATGAGGCTTGGACACTTGGGTGAGAAGAATATGTTGGAACTCCATAAGAGGAACTTGCTGAAAGGTGTGAAGACCTGCAAGCTTGATTTCTGTGAACATTGTATTTATGGTAAGCAGAAAAGAGTTAGTTTTAAGGCAGCAACTCACTCTTGTTATGGTATTTTGGACTATGTCCACTCTGATGTTTGGGGACCCGTGACTGTTGCTTCTCAAAGTGGAGCTTATTATTATGTTACTTTCATCGATGACTACTCCAGAAAGATTTGGGTTTACTTTATGAGAAGTAAAACTCAGGTATTTGATATCTTTAAGGAATGGAAGGCAGAGGTAGAGAACCAGTCCGGCAGAAAAATAAAGATTTTGAGAACTGATAACGGTACAGAGTACAAGCACAAGGCATTCAGAGAGTTCTGCAAGCAAGCTGGTATTATTCGACATTATACAGTGAGGAAGACTCCTCAGCAAAATGGAGTTGCTGAAAGGATGAACAGAACCATTGCAGAGAGAGCAAGGTGTATGAGATTGCAAGCAGGTTTGCCAAAGAATTTTTGGGCAGAGACTGTGAGCACTGCTGTTTTCCTTATTAATCGAAGTCCTCATTCTTCCATCGATTTCAAAATTCCTGAAGAGGTATGGTACTCTAAACCTGTTGATTATTCTATACTAAAAGTTTTTGGTTGTCCTGCTTTTGTTCATATACAGAGTGATGAGAGATCAAAGTTAGATGTCAGATCCAAGAAGTGCATTTTTCTTGGCTACCAGAAAGGTGTCAAAGGTTACAGGTTGTTTGATCCAGAAGCTAAGAAGTTGGTTATTAGCAGAGATGTGATTTTTGACGAGAAGTCTATGCTGAAAAGTGTGACGGTAGAGCCTATGTCAGAAAGTTCTGGTGAGAAGGATAAAGCTCCAAAGGAGGTGGAGTTTGCATTTAAAAACTCACAGGACAAGGTTTATCAACCGGTCATTAGAGATGTTCAGCAGCAACCACAGGTCCAGGATCAAGAGCAACCACAGGCTCAGGATCAAGAGCAACCACAGGCTCAGGATGAAGAGCAGCAATCAGACCAGTATAGTATTGCTACTCATAGAGAGCCACGCATTCGTAGGGCACCACAGAGACTTGGGTTTGAAGACGACACAGTTTCATTTGCTTTGTTCACTAGTAGTGATGACCCTAATTCTTTCCAAGATGCTATGAGCAGAAAAGACAGTGAGAATTGGAAGGCTTCAATGAATGAAGAAATGAAGTCATTACACAAGAACAAGACTTGGGAGTTGGTTCCACTGCCTAAGGGAAAGAAAGCTATTAGTTGCAAATGGGTTTATCGAATAAAAGAACTGAAGCAGTATAAGAGTCGATTGGTAGCAAAAGGATACTCACAGAAAGAAGGAGTTGATTATAATGAGATATTTTCACCTGTTGTGAGGCACACTTCCATTAGAGTTGTTCTTGCCATGGTCAATTTGTATGACCTGGAGTTAGAGCAGTTAGATGTCAAAACTGCCTTTCTTCATGGAGATTTGGATGAGGAGATTTACATGCAATAGCCAGAGGGGTTCATTGAATCTGGTAAAGAAGACTATGTCTGCAGTCTGAAGAAGTCATTGTATGGGCTGAAGCAATCACCTCGCCAATGGTATAAACGGTTTGACTCCTTCATTGTTTCTCATGGTTATTGTTGTTGTGAGTATGATTGTTGTGTTTACTTTAAGATCTGTGATGATAGAACATTGGTATTGCTTACTTTATATGTTGATGATATGTTAATTTCCGCTCAAAGTAAGGAAAAGATCAATGATTTAAAGAATTTGTTTAAAAGCGAATTTGAGATGAAGGATCTTGGTGTTGCCAGAAAGATCCTTGGAATTGAGATCAGTCGTGACAGAAAAGCTGGAAAACTTTGGTTGTCCCAAAAAGGTTACATGGAGAAGATCCTGCATAAGTTTAGCATGATGAATGCTAAGCCTGTGAGCACACCCCTTGCAGCACATTTCAGATTGTCCACGAGTTTATGTCCTAGTACAGAGGATGAGGTAGAGTACATGGCTCAGGTGCCTTATGCCAGTGCAGTTGGATGTCTAATGTATTTGATGATTTGCACTAGACCTGATATTTCTCAAGCAGTAAGTGTTGTGAGTAGATACATGGCAAATCCAGGTAAAGAGCATTGGAATACTGTTAAATGAATTTTCAGATATTTGGCAGGCACACGTGATTGTGGCATCATGTTTGATAAAAATGGTGCTTCTAATGTTGCCATGGGTTATGTGGATTCTGACTATGCTGGTGATCTTGATACCAGAAGGTCGATGACAGGTTATGTCTTTACTTTTGGTGGTGGCTGTATAAGTTGGAAGTCAAATTTGCAGGATACAGTTGCTTTGTCTACGACAGAGGCCGAATATATGGCTATGACTGAGGTAGCAAAAGAAGGCATATGGCTTATGGGTTTGTTGCAACAACTTGGTTTCAAACAAGAGAGTGTACCTCTTCTATGTGACAGTCAGAGTGCTATTCATTTAGCTAAGAATCAAGTTTTCCATGCGAGGACTAAACACATTAGTGTGAGGTATCACAAGATTAGAGAATGGATGAATCAAGGGTTGATCAAGCTGTCAAAAGTTCATACAAAAGAGAATGCAGCTGATATGTTGACAAAGTCAGTGCCAAGGGATAAGTTTGAGCATTGCTTGGACTTGATCCATATTAGTTCTTGTTGAGAACCTTGAAGAGGGTGGAGCATTCCTACCCATAAATAGAATGCTGTTTTGGTGCCTATCAAGAGGTACCTTGAGATGGTGACAGTGGAGGCTCGGCGTTTGAAGACTTGGTACGCGTTTTTGGTCCAATGTGGAGATTGTTACGTGTTGTCCCAATAACACGTAGCCTTTTTTTTTTAAAGTCATGGGCTTAATAAATAAAAAGCCCATTAGGTTATGCCTATATATATTAAGAAGCAACTCCAGCAGATGGGTGTGAACTTCAGCGGCAACACACCAGCAACTCCAGCAGCAGGCTTTGAGGCAGCAAACATAAAGGCAGCAAGAGGAGATCCATTTAATAAATCTAATTAAGAATATAAGTTTTCTCTCTCTCTATTTTTTTGGTAACAGATTTATAGTTACTGTTTCTCTTTAATTTATCTGTTGTTGCTAAATTGGCAAGACAGATTTATCATTTTTGTGAGAGAGATTAATTTGGGTGTAATTGGGTATTTGGATATTTGAGTGATTTGGTCAATTAACTGTTGACAAATCTTATTGTACTCTTCTTTGACAAGTATAGTGAAATTTTTCGGTGCCGGCCTCAGCAGTGGATTAGGTAGTCACATTGACTACTGAACCACTTAAATCTTTGTGTCCTTTGTTTTGATTATTTTCTTTATATTTTTTGTGGGTGCTCGTTATTATTATTATTTTATCGCTTCTGCATTATTATCTGATCTTGGGTACAACAAGGACTTTACTTATACTCTTCGCTAGGACAAGGTTGGAGTTATGATCGGTGTTTATGGTCTGGTTAAGATCATAATATCAAATAAGATTGAAGAGTCATGTAGTCTAAAGTATAGATTTCGGTTTATATATATATATATATATATATATTTACAAAAAAAGTATATATTTTAAAATAAAGTTAATAAAAGGTAATTATGTTAGGTAAAACAAATTTAATTCATATTAGGGATGAATTATATTAATATTTACTGTCTAATTTGCAAAAATTCAAAATGTAATTAGAGTTGGGCTAACTTCATAAAGAAAATTTCTTAAATTATTTATATACTAATCATGTTATATATGTGTTTTACGTGTAATCACGATGTGTAATTTTTATTAAAAATCTTTATTATAAAATATGTCTAATTTAAATTATATTGTAAATTTTAATAATACTTAAACATATATAAGATGATTACCGCTAATTTTATTTCATAATATGTTTCGAGCAATGTTTATCAGTTATGATATTTTTGCTACAATTTTCACATTTCACATGCCAGTATCAAATTTTTACATGCACGCTTATAACAAGTTAGTGTAATATGTCATAATATTTACTTTTTTCCACCATACAAGGGTAAACGCATAGACATAGCGAGCAAATTTTTGTTTACTAAAGATGAAATAAGATTCTTTTTTATATACCAAAAATCAGCTCCCTCAAAGAGAGATATTATTTGAAGCTGTCGTGCAATGATTCTTTGCGTACAATTATAGTTTTTTTACCTCTAGATATATGACTACAGTATATATAATTCAATTACATTACCAACTAAGCTATCTAATGTAGATTAAAGTTGAAAAAAGATGTTGGGTAATAATTTTTTTCTAAAGTTTGAGAAGTCATTCAGATAGAACTCTGATTACAAAATGCTTTTAGAGAATTATGTTTTGATCTGAAAGAAGTTTCAGACACAACTCGATTATCTTAAAAAGTTTTAGTTGTTCATAAAGTAAGAAGACAAATAAGTTTTTTATTGTGTGCAATACATGTGAGACTCAATCATGAATTAAAAAGGTTAAATTTTTTAATTAAGTCTAATAATGACGCCTTTATTATTTACATTATATTCCTGTCAATAAAATACCAACTTTGTTTTAGATAATTTCATGATAAAAAATAGACTGACCTTCATAATTTATAACATTAGTTAAATTACACCTTAATATAAAAATTATTTCAAGTATTACACGATAATGAAATTCCTTCCACGATATTAGTAAAATTTGGGATTAGCACTTTGAAAGGCACGTGTTAATTTGATTTCATCTTCGATCTTGATTCGTGAGTTTAATTCCTTTGTACCATTTTTAATATTTCATTATATGTCTTACAAATACGCCACAAAAAAATAACAAAATTAATTAAAAATGTGATTCTTTATTGTATAAAAGGTGAATCTTTTATCCACACAACTACTAATAAGTAATAACACATATTATAAATATAGCTGTTTAATGGATTATCATTATTATTATTATTATTATTATTATTATTATTATTTTTTCACTTCATTGTCTTTGAAGGTGTTTTCTTCTTCAATCTTCCATCTATATGTGTGGCCACTAAAGTATTATCTCCTTCAATTAGCAAAGTTACACACGTATAGATCTAGAATTAATTCCAAAGAGAACAATATGTCAAAACACAAACAGAAACATGCTTAAGCACGACAATAATTAAATTTTAGCGAAAAATATACCATTAACTAGTTTACGAGGACTTTCTCTATTAATTGTAAAATATAATTGAAGAGGTAAATAGAAAGAAGAGAGAGAAAGTAGCAAACAATAGTTCAGGTATATGTACGTTCAATGCATTGAAATTGATTTTATTTTTAATTTTTTGGTAAAAAAACACGTATTATTTTTATAAAAAAAAAAATGTGTTGTTTCCATTAAAAAAAATAAAAAATATGTCGTTACACGGTACAAGTAAAATAATAAATGACTAAGGCCTAACTTGATGTTATTAAGATCAGATTATATAACAGTGAGTATTAATCATGCCATACTCCATGCAAACCAAATGTTTTTTTTTTTTTCCAAATATTTTCTTGAAAAATAAAACTATACTATATTTTATTAAACTAACTACTAATAATAATACTAGGTAATATCACCTAAATTTATACTTGAATTAATAAATAATATATTAGTTAACTAGTTTGAGACATGTGTAAGATTTAAGTAACATGCTGTCTTGAATATATAAGATACACTATCTATAAAATATATAAAAAGAAAATTCTGAGACGAAACCCTACTTAATCACACTTGCCCAGTTCTGCTTAACATCGCTGTCACAGACTCAATCGTTGCTTTTTCTAGCAAATAAAAATAATATAAAAAAGAAAAGTCACTGCCTTAAATTTGAATAAATGGCCAGATTTATTAATCTTGAAGCTTCTTTCCCACGAAAACTTATGACAGTAATCATTTGGGACACATACTGTCTGAATTTATACTTTATGTCCTTATGTGGATAATTTTTTCAATACCGTATAAAAATTATAAATATAGTAAATAAAAAATAGATATAAATAGAGAATAAATGTTGGAAAAAAAATATTAAATCTTAAAAAATAGGGTTAGAAAATATAAATTTAATGTATTCACTTCTCAATATATTGAAAAAAAATTCTACTTAAAGGCATTGTTATTATGTCCTTGTAAGTTAATATGAATAAGACATATCAACCAACAAAAATTTAGAAAACTAAATCTCATGTCTTCTATTATCACTCAACTCTTTTAACAAATCTCATTTCATTGATATTGAACAGAGAGCAATGTTTAAACAACCTTGATAGTTCTTGTACATCTAAACTCACTGAAACAAAAAAAAAAGAATTAATTTCTGGTAAGACTTCACATTCAGATCATAATACAATATATAATTTCTCAGAAAACTTTTCCACAATGACTTAGCAATCAATGGAGATGCAGCTCTGGGCAGAGGCTGTGCTATCAACAATGTTGACAAAAGGATTAATCCTAACCCAAATAAGAGAGAAGACAGAGGCCAAAAGTACTGACCAAAGAACAACAATAGTAGGAGTTCTGTTTTGTCGACCCATGAGACCTTTGAGGAATGGATAGAGGTGAAAAATGACCCAAAATGCAAAGAAAACTTTACCAAAAAGTGGACCCCAAGCTTCATATCCTTTGTTTAATGCATCAGAAAATCCAGCAACTACACCAACCATGTTCACAATGAGAAGTGATGTTGGTGGGATCAAAAGTGTGGTCCATTTCACAATATAGAGATCTCCAAACTCTGCATCATCAGCTGCTTTTGCTGTAACTGTGAAGTTGGTGTCGACACCTGCCAACATTTTTAGAAATCCTTGGAACACAGCAAATAGATGTGCTGAAACTCCTCCAATCACCCAAAACTGCTCGTTACGCCATAAGTCTTCTATACTAACACCACTCCACCTTAACTCAATCACGCTTGTCAATATGATTGAGAAGAAAAGCCCAAGAAACAACACACTAGCCAGGTTCGAAAGCTGGATTGAGTCGGAAAAAAGAAGCAAAGTTCAGTTGTTTGTTGGAAAAATTCAAAACAAATGCCTTTTCAAATTTCTAACTTCTGGTATGTTATCGTGTTCGTGTGCTCTTATATATGTATAGAAAATTACCGTTGGTATGATAAATTTGCCAGTGAGGAGGCAAATTGCAGGCAGTGAACAATATGCAATGAGAGGAAGAGATGTAAAGGGGTACACAATGGTGTTGATGTAAGCTAATCTTTGAAGCCATTTGAGTCGACCTCCTGCAAATCCATACCAAAGAGGACAATGTCTGCTGAGGAAAATCTCCACAGATCCAAGTGCCCACCGGAGAACTTGGTGCAATCGATCAGAAAGGTTGATAGGCGCTGAACCTTTGAATGCAGGCCTTAAAGGCATACAGTAAATTGATCTCCATCCCCGGCAATGCATTTTGAAACCCGAAAGAATATCCTCTGTGACTGATCCATATATCCAACCAATCTGAGAATACAAAACATACCCACTTGAGTTAAATGATCAAAAGAAAAACAAATGAAGGCACTAAATCATTTTATATTTTTAGAAGAAGAAAAAAGTCCTACTTCTTTTCCCCAAGCAGTCTTCTCTTCATAACCACAACTTATGACATGAATTGCCTCCTTGATCAATGTTGATGGGTCAACACTATCGGGTACTCCTCCATATTCCATTAGTGTAGACTCAATGAATACAGAAGATAAACCAAAAGTTTTCTCAAAGCTCATTTGAGAGATTAGCATTGACCTTTCATACTCATCATAATCTGCACAAAGTTAAAATACAAACACGTTTTACACTTTTACTTATTGAAAATATTTAAAACTTGGTCCAAACTCAGTTCATTGAGATTAACTAGACTTACTGTCGATTTCCCTGAGGTTAAATATGGCAGCATCAAGCTCCTCGCGCTTTGCATCTCGATAAACCTCTGTGACATCTTTTGCGGGTTTCTTAGAGGGACAGCAACAAGAGCAGGATGAGGAGGAAGACTTTGGTAAGGTTGGCATTGAAGGAGGTCCATAGCCGTATAGAGCCTGCCTATTGAAAACACAACCTGTTCCCACATAAACCGGGCCTTGAATGCCATCAAGTCCTTTCATGTTAACCTGTAATCAGAAATCAAAATATTTCCGTGAAAAGATATCTAGGATAATTGGCTAATCTTCTGAAATACGTAGTCTTCAAGCAGTCATTAAGTTATGAAAATTTTGTATGAAACTTCCCCGAAGATACTTGTGCATTCTCATATGAAACATACCTAAATGATATAATAAAGTTAGCTATAAAATAATAAAAATTATATGTAGCTAGTTTCAACGTACATCAAAGAAGACTGTGTTTCGGTTGGCATATCGATCACTACGATCAATACCATCAAATCTCTGAGGGAACTGCACATAGCATAGATCTTTACCAACTACTGGATCCATCAAGAAACACATGGCCTCCCGAATTGCCTTGCTATTGTTGACATAGTGATCACAGTCAAGGTTAAGGATGTATGGAGCATTGGTAAGTACTGCAGACACCCTTACCTGTATGTACGAGCCATTGTTCACATATGAGTACAATATTTATTATATATGTATATAACTTTTATCTGATCTATGTATACATAACATACCAGAGCATTTTCAGCACCGGCTTTCTTGTGATGCTGGTAGCCTGGTCTCTTTTCTCTGGAGACATAGACCAGTCGAGGAAGTATGTTTCCCTCTAGGTCAGGTGCACCAGTTTGTCCAAGGAAAACCTGTGATAGGTCACAAAGCTCTGATGTCAAAAATCAAACTTAACTGGGAGGTGAAAATGAAATCCATAGCTAAAGAAAGTCATATAGAAACTGAAAATAATATTTCTTCAGGATGCAGCAAGTGTTGCATTAAAATACAGAAAGCCTATTCTTTGATCTTTCAAGGGGGTAATAACATAAGAAATTGTGTGATTATACATATTGAAAAATTGATTAACATAGTCTTTTCAAGTGAATGATTTTTGAGTTTTAAAATATAGCTCTAATTGCACATTTGAGAGGGACCATAAATCAATGAAGAGTTTGACCTGGATCATTCCGGGGTGGTCACGTGTGTTGTTCCCAGGCCAAGCCGTTCCATCTTGCATAGTCCAACCTTCATCTGGTGTTTTCTGAGCCCTTGCCACCAAAGCATTAATGCGCACTTTGAACTCTTCATAGTCTCTCTATATCAAAGAGCAAATGGAAAATCATAAAATATATTTTCTATATATTAGCAAGCAATTGCTGAATATGAATAAGATAAATAAAACTTTCATTTGTTTCGCCAACAGTAGTAGCTGAAGAAAGCATGAATCTTACTTTCATTGCCCGGCGTTCCTTGACAAAAGAAGGTTGAACTTTGTCCTTCAAGTAGTCAATTTTCTGTGAGAAGTAAAACTCAGGTGCACGTGGTTCTATAGAGAACTTTTTGCAGAATGGAACCCATTTTCTAGCAAAATCAGATGTTTCAACTAGAGATTCAAAAGTAAGCATGGCTGCACCATCATCAGACACATAGCAGGAGACCTTATCCACAGGGTAATCAACAGCAAGGATAGAAAGCACTGTATTGGCAGTGATCAATGGTGGTTCTTTCAGTGGATCAACTGTACTCACAAAGAAGTCCACTGCAGCTAGTCCAGAGGGTTCTCCCTCTCTTTCGTACCTTGCAGAAAGCCGGTCGGTGAATGTTTGCCTACTAATGGGAGTCCATTTTGGAAACTGATCCAATACCCAAGAGAAAGCAAACCAGATCTCACATATAACCGAAGTGAGCCATAGACCAAAAGCACTATTAACAGGATTTGTAATTCGATAATGGAAGAAGAGACCCAGAATGATCAATCTCATGATTATCACAATTCTGTATGGTGTAAGCTTGTTAGAAGGAAGTGGTATGATAGTTGAAAGTGCTTCTGTATCCTCTGTAGACCTGCAAGATCAATCAGAACAATTCACACATTATATGTATATACACACAAAGTATCATGCATTGAACTATATATGATCACTTTAGAAGCAATTTGATGCATGTTTGATTCTTTATTTATTTCTAAAAAGAATTCAATTGTAACTAACAAACAAACAAACTTTTAAACGAGAGCGCATGATTGGTTCACTTACTGCTTCCCTTCCATCTGCTGCTCGGGGGGGATTTGTGCTGGAACTTCAGTTTCTTTTTGCTTAGTTTTAGTCTTTTTCTTCTTACCTTTTCCTTCCTTCCAACTCTCAACTCTGTTCTTCCAAATCGGATTCCCCGTTTCGTCAATTAATTCTTTAACAAAGAAAACCAACAACGACGAGACAATTAAACAGTTTAAGAAATAAGCCAAAGTGAAAAGATGATGAATAGAAAAAGAAGAAGAAGAAGAAGGTATTGCTCACCACTATCCATAGTAGATGTAGTACTAATATGTCTTGCATGAATTCCAACATTCTAAGAAAGCCAGACAAACCAAAAGTTAGTACAATGGTAAGATACATAGAATAAATAATTGATTTCAAACTAATCAATCGAATCCTCCGTATAGAATTGAATGGTAATGAAGAAAAACCATCGAAAAATAGTCTTTACCTCAGGCTCGTTGAGTTGAGCTGCCATTGTAGATCTACTGCTAGACAACTTGGTTTCACCCTCAACCAGCAAGTTTTCTAAAGAAAGCAAAGCAGCCATATAGTTTTAAAAAAATCATGAGAACAACTTGTTTTCCATCAACCATTTCATGGTAGTTTTTAATTTACATGTTTAAATAAGACACTAGATAATCACGACATATAATTGCACAAAAAGTACACCACATAAATAAAAAGAAAAATGATCATATTAGTTATGCTATTATGTGAAAATGAGAGCGCCGTTATTTTCAAGTTAGGCATTCCTAGTCCTAAAATTATGAAAAATGAATACTTCTAATCGCATAATTATGAAAGAGAGCACTTTTACAATATAATGCTCAAGTTGCATAAATATAAGACTGCACGAGCCCAACCTGAAAATAACATTTGGTGTTGGAAACCTATAAATAAAATGTAAATAGAAAGCCAAGGCATACCAGCATAGGGAGTACCACAGCGCAAGCAAACTTGACGACCCTCCTTGATCTCAAAATGGAAACAATCCTTGCAAATAGGGAAATTGCATTCATGACAAGCCACAAAAGCCTCACCATTGGCATCAAAACTCACCTGCTCACCACAGGTGTGGCAGATGGGAACTTCAGGTTGTAGCATTTTTTGTTTCAATAGTAGTAATGATCACTTCCCAGAAACCAAACACCTCAAACCTTGCCCAACAGCGGTTTGCTTCTGCTTCTCAAACTTCCCTTTACTCCCTGATTATATACAAAAGAAGCTGAATCTTAGGAAAGGGTATTAGAAGGTAGAGAGGTTGTGGGTGTAAAAGGCTATGGAAGTTGGGGTGTTAATTTCATTGTTTCTGTAGAGAAAGGGAGAGAAAGATGAGAAGCAACGTCAATGTTTCTTTTGTCAAGAGAAAGAGGAAGGATTTCAAAATTTTGCTGCAAGTTTAAGGAAGGTTTCTGTTGGGCAGGGCACGTCTTCAACTAACAAATCTTAGTGAGAACTAAAGCCTCCCTCCAAACCACCAAATACAAGAAAAAAGTATACATGCGTCTTTCTTACATTACATCTACATAATAATAATAATATTTTGGCAAAATCTGGTTCTAATTATCTATTATGGTACTGAGATTAGTGTTTATATCAGCAGTCATTCATAGAGATCCAGAATTTCCCAATATTCCAACATAAAACTTTTTTTCTTTTTTTGGTTAATATTCATTAGAAAACTCCCTTTAGTTCAGAAACCAAACTTAAATAATAAAATAATTTAGATACGTTTGTTTTTAGTTATTAATTATGTTAAAAGTAGTTTAAGGTATAAGCGGATAAAAAAAGTAGTTTCGAAATGTGCTTTATGTGTCATGAAAGCACTCTAATAAATTTTGGGATAATTACAAAAAATAACAACGCTAAAACTTGTAATAACAAAAATAACACCCACTAACATTGAAACAAATCTAAATGACCATTTAACTTGAACAGCGTACAATGTAAAATGTGATATGCTAAACTTTTTTTTAGTATTAAAATATAAGAGCTGAACGTAAGGATTACTAATTTTAGTTACAAATTTTAAAAGTATTTTTCCTATAAAAAAAATAAATAATAAAAACTAAAATTGTTTGGTCCAGCGCTTTACATAGAACTAGAGCAGAAACATACATATTCAACCGAAGTTACAGCATTACTTTCTTTAAAAGAATCACTGTCGTTGTAGATACATGTCACTCACGAATCACAATATTACTACACAGCTGACTGATTGCAATAAGTCTAAAAACAAAAAATAAAAATTTAAAAGTTGGACCTCGGACCGAAAAGGTCAAACATAGCTTGTGCGTTCATAAGCTTTGACAATGATACGGACTGATTGACCAATATTCCCACCGACATAGGTGAATCAAACATGGCAGCGGAAATAAGATGTTCAGTATAGGTTAATCAGCACCATATATATTTGCATTGCAACTATCCAGCATGATTTTTCCCCAGCAGTATTGGTTCCACAATCCACGAAGGTGCATTACTTATCTACAAAACGGTAAAGACTTTAACTACTTTCGTTGTGTCACATACAATGAGGTTTTCGACATCAGATGGAGTGGTACAGAGCCAATTGACCTGACAAAGTATCAATTCCAAGATGAGAAGCTTCGTATAAAACAATGTAGAAACAAGTGAGAAACAAGAATCCAAAAGTACTCCTCGAAAGTGAAACATAACAAAAACTCACTTTTTTGCTCAGGTTGATGTTCAGATTTAGAAGATCGCTACTTTGCTCTGCATCATTATATCTACACCAATCCCATAGCTTTACTGACTTGTCATTCCCACCTGAAATTATGAACTTTCCTCTCTCTCCAAATAATGAAAATGACCTGAATAATTAACGCAAATCAAATAATTAAATTATGTCTTCCAAAAGTAACCTAAATGGCTAAATTAATTTACTCACACACAAGTTACTGCGGCAGTATGACCTCCCATTGTGTAATCCAATTGTAGTCTTTTTCTACCATTTTGATCTCTTATTTCCTCATCATTTGCTTGGCTGCTATTTTTATGTCTACATTGAGACCCTTTTTGTGGTTTTGTGAACTTTTTTGATTTTGTGGCCGCAAGTTCCGATTCAATGTTTATAACATCCAGAATACCATCACCCCTAGCCACAACACATATCTTGTCTGTTTTGTCTAACATATCGACATCTGGAACTGCTATGGCATGAATAAAAGCAGGATTAAAGCACTGCCCTGTGTTACCGCTATTGTCTACATTATGTGAACCTGCAGAGAGGGAGAGCATGAGAATTATCCAAATAAGTGAAACTATAAACAATTAGTACGGTTTATCAAGAATTATCAAAAAGTTGTCTCTCGGAAAACGAAGGTGACTATCACACAACAATCTCAAATAGAGATGACAAGGGTTCAGTTAGGGCAAATCTGAACCGAACCAGACTGACCCGCAGGGTAGTTTGAATTAAACCATTTCATGGCATTCGAGTTCGGTTCAGGTAATATTTGCATATCAAAAACCTAACCTGTTTACCCTTTTTTTCCCAAATGAAAAGAGAAGTACAGATGGAGTCCACATTTTGAAGCTAGTATACCAAATTTGCAATATTTTCCAAGCAAAGTACAGTAAATAAATCAATTTTGGATTAATAGCAAAAGAGTTTTAGAAAAATCATAAAATTATTAGTGATAACAACTGAGAAAAGATACTTACCAAAATCCAGAATATTATAGGGGCGACCTTTGGAAAAGTCCCACATTACAAGCTTTGTATCAAGACCTCCAGTAATAACTGCAGAACACCATAGCAAAAAATGTCAGCACACCAAAAATAAAAAATGGGACGAAAGTTTTACTAGTTTCTGCAACCAGATGAAGACAAATACAATATCTATAGTTGACTTCAATTTCTTTATCTAAGCCAACAATATACCCTGCTACCTTCCCAAACTGTTGAGCCAGGGAGGAATCAGGGCAACATACAAAGAAAGAGGGGGAGAGAGAGAGAGACCTTCCCATGGTTTCCACGGAAGGAACTGGACACTGCTACATATCTATAATTACAAGTTAAGGTGCTAGAGAAGAACCAAAAGATCTCGCGCTACATGACCAATGAGAATAAGATATACTTGAGTAAAAAGCAATAAAGAAAAAAATAATAAGACAAGGGGAAAAAGAAGGGTGGATGTAAGATTTACTAAAACTTTTTACTCATTTTGCAATTTACCACTTAACTTTCTTTCTTTTTTCATTTCAATTTGGTTGAAATTAACTACTTTTTCCTTTTTTTCATGTCAATTCAGTACTTATGTTTTCATATTGATTCATTCTACTTTTTTGGCATTGCAATTTACTACTTGGTTTTTATATCAATTTATTATTTTATCATTTCAATTTGGTTTAACTCACCACCCATTATGCATATTGAAATAAATTGAAAACATAGACCTTAAAGTAAATTGAAATGAAAAAAAGAGATAATTAGTAAATTGAAAAATTATTGAAAGTTTTAGTAGTATATTAAACATTCACATGAAAACAAATACAACAGAAAATTTTCTTGACAGACAAACCATTAGATACATGCTAGTAGAATACATTGGAAGAAAAAAAAAAGGTTGTAAATCTACAAGAAAGGATATGCTTTGGAGCAAAGAGAGATAAAAACAAAAAGAAAAGAAAGGATACACTTGTATGGCCAGCTCTCAATGTCTTATAGAGGCATTTCTGCTGAATGTCTATGATCTGCCACAAATTAAGAACAGGATCACAGTAATGCCTTGTTACCAGACTTCACCACCTCAGATTACAATGAATAATAATGACACAGAATAGAATGTCAAATAATACAGACAATTATTCACTTTATTATGCCTAACATTATCAGACTAGAGTTTTAAAATTGTCTAATTTGGTTTGTCCTCTGTAATGCCCTATATAGAGGGATCATACCATCGAACGGAGTAAACTTCCCTTGCATAGGGTAGGATCACAAGATAGAAAAAAAATAAGTTCCAAAATCAAATTGGTAATTTACAGAAACATATTTAATTTATGGATTCAAAAGAGCAACGTCCTCACAAAAACCACACAAAACATGAGAAAGATAGAGAGATTTGACAGGGGAGGATTTTCAAATTGAAGATAAAGTTAACAAGTCTTCCATTGAACTTTGCTCGATCATGTCAAAGCCTACAAGTCACAAAATAGTTGTTTTGACTGCCATTAATTTGGAGGATGGTTTCTCGATTAATCCAACTCTCAAGTTCCCTCATGGATTACAATATTACATGCACCTCTTAGATCATGATCAAGGACGCAATTATTTGTGTTATTGTGTCACTGCCTAAGTCTTTCTCATCCTCAAAAACTCTTAGAATGGCTTGCCCTCATACTTATGTTTTTCTTTTTTATTGATTTACAATTCAACTAGTCAGAGTTGAGTTCTTCTGAACCAGTAAAGTTTAAAGGAATAATGATAATTAATATTTTAAACCAATCAATATTTATTTAGTTAGAGATATCTTATAGAATTTTAAAGTATTTTGAAAAGATTTATTTTATTTTAGAATTATTATATTTTGTTATTAGTATTGTACAATAAATAGGGTGCACATTGTACACGTGCATTCAAACTTGGAATATTAATTGGTTATATGATTAGCTCTTCCCCATTCTAAATTTATCTTGAATTTTAATCCTATTCTTGCTTATCTCCCCTAGTTCTAGTATGCTTTGTCTCTCTTTCTCTCTCTCTCTCTTCCCCCCCCCCTCCTCTTATTTTCTACCTCCCAATTCACATCATCGTGTTTAAGCCATTATCCAATTAGACTAAAAATGATAACAGGTCCTACTGGAGCCTGGTTGAGCTGGATATGAACATTGTTCAGATAAGCTTGATTATGGCTGGGATCAGACATGTGGGAGGAAAATACATGGTAAGTCTTGGGCGTGATGCAGACCTTGAAGATAGAAGAGAAAGAATCTAGCTATAAAGAAAGGGGTGTCATAGAAGAGTTTAAGGTTAGGATTTTGTTCTCTCTTGTAAATGTATCAACCTCGTTCAAAGTGAGAGGAACAAAAGTCAATTTCAGGAGATGCATTCCTTTTCCATTATAATGCACTTTTATACCTCACCCCCACCCCAGAAAAAACCTATTTTACTTAAGGGGTCTTTAAAAAAGGGAACTTTGCTTTTATATATGTTTTATATAAGTAAAACAATGGAATCAAATTAAATTTCAACCACCCAATCATATAATGAAATTATGAAAAGGCTAAGAAATAACTGTAAAAGCTGTTTGAAGAAGTAAGGGTTATAGATCTTGACAGTATATTTGTAAGTACAAACTAGATTGTTTGATCCCTCAGACAACACAACCATAATAGACAACTTCAAACCTTTAGCAATCATCCTTCATGATGTGTCACTAAATATTTACGAAACCCTAGAAGGAATTTAATCACAGCTGTAATGATGTATTTCTGGTCAAGATAGGGTGAGTAGGGGACTCCTTTCTTAACTAAAATAAGAATGGCAAGTCTAATTTGGCAGTCACTGTGAAAGCTCACACCATCATATGAATAAGAACTAAAAGCTGCTTTAGGAACAATTTTTGACAAAAATGAACATCCAAAGATCAATATAAACTTTATATTATATAAATAGAAGGAGGCAATGATCAATATAACCTTAACATCACCACTGTCATCTGCAGCAGCAAGAAAAGATGATTTTAAGTGACATGCAATCTGCATAGACAGAACATGAGATAAAATGATTGGAAAAATCAAGTATCAGGAAGAACAGTTAACCTTGCAGCTTTGTAGAAGATAAGAAGCAAAGAAGTCTCACAAAATAATAAACTCTAAGAAACTATTTGCTATTTTATTTATTTTTAAAAGAAACTAAGGGTAACTAAAACACAGAAAGCCACATAATTTCTCTGAGGTAATTAATCTACAAAGTATTGAAAAGTCATGACAACATTGTGATGTGAGAAATGTGATCTTTTAAACTTTAAAAGATACGACAGTATCAACCAACCAAAAATATCCAAAACCAAGTTACACCAGCTAACAGCACTGTTATTCATTATGTTCATTTTGTCTGGTGTTTACCAACCCAATTTGCAGATCATTTTCATTGATGGGACATGGGAAAATTGTTGTCTTCTTTAGTGGTAAAAAACAATTATATTACTTTGAAAAATGAAATAAAAGAATGGATACCTTTAATAAAGATTGGATATTAAAGGATGCACGCATGTTTAAAATTTTTCTAAAAGAGTACATAATAGTTGTAATATTTAAAGCTTAAAGAAATCAAATGCATAAATGATTCATAAGTAAATTGAACTTTTACAATGACCAAACCAAGTCAAAATTAACAAAGTTAAGAACCATCTACCTGATTTATCTCATCTTTATTATAAACAAAACTTTCCAGCGGCTTATCTGAGGTAGCCTACAAGATGTAACATATAAGTTATAACATGTTAGAAAACAAGATTATAACATCAAAAATACAAAAAGTATCAGCATATGGTGAGAAGCATTAAAAGTTGCAAAAAATGATTAAAAACCTTCCCACCTAAATAAAAATAATAAAAAACAAAATGGAAGAAAAATGCAGAACAAATAAAAGCATATAAAACTTAATAGTTTCGTGCCCACATGAAGGAACTATTACCAGATTAACATCAAAGCACTTGACTTCCATTCCCGAGGAAACGTAAATGATATTTTCATTTCCTGAGTCAAGAAAAGATCACTTGCAAATGGATATTAAGTATATGCATAGCATCATTTTTGTTAAACGGACATCCTGCATATTCATCACATTGCATTGTGAACATTATGTCACAGAAAAAACATAATTAGCTCACACCATCACTTGAAGAAATAACCATTGAATGTTACCAAAAAAGAGAATGGCCATTTTCTATTACTTTCTTCATTTAAAGAAATTTACATCAAGTCCGTGCCTCTCAAGACCAATATCCATATCAATCTCACATCTATCAGTCAAATTCAATATATAGAAGTCATATATTAGTGTTCAGCTTGTGGTTCAAAAGCCGTGAGAATTGAAAGGAAAATAATAAATAAACAATATACAGCAAATTGAATTTGAGTAAGGTACATAGAAGGTGTACTATTAAAAGGCTCAAGGTATAATGAATTTAAAAAATGAAAAGGTCTCCTTTATACGTACAAACCTCAAGATCAAGAATAATGATAAAGAAGTCCTTCATTCTAAGTCATTGCACACAGAAATAAGGGGGAAATAAAACCTACCCAATGAAGTAATCAACAAGAAGTATTCAATGAGGCTGAAACAAATCCTTAGGATACTAAGATTCTATCATCTCTCTTTGCTCTGCTCGCAGAGAAGAAGAGAATAAAGTGAATTAGCTAAACTATTTGTGTTTGTACGTAGTTTTGCATTGGCAATTCCTTTTGTTAACAAACAATTGTACTTTGATTTTAGATAATTCTCTGATTTGACCAAAAACTAAATAAATAATTCCACGACAAGAACCGAGTTAAGTACTCGTCAGGATTTCCCCATAACAATGAAATGATCATAAATACAATTTGAAACTTATAAAAAATTAAAGGAGTTGCCACACAATTTCTAAATTCCGAGAGAAGATTGAGCTACCATACTACCTGGCTTCAAACTAATTGATGAAATAGCTTCCTTTCCCACTTCCAAAGTCCGTACTACTTCTTTGGCTCGCATATCGAACCAGCATACTCGACCATCCTTTTCGTACATTCATAAGTTATGTTGAAATTAGCCAAAACAATGAATTAAAACCTTCATCAGAAAATAGCCAAAATGGAGTACCTCGCCGGAAGTAACAACAAAGCCAGGCTTGTCACGGGAGGCAACGCAGCACGTAGCTGTGGAGTCGTGACCCTTCAGTCGCCTTGGGCTTTGATCCGTCATTTCTCTGACCGTCTCAGGCTCTCAGCCCCAAAAGTTTATGCTCTCTTCTGTTTAGGATTAGCTCCGTTTTGTCATAAGCGGCTTCGTATACGGTTGATTCTACAAGGGCTCGTCAATTTGTACGGGCAGGTGGATTTAAATTTAATTTGTGTCATTAATTATTAAATTTAATTTAATTTATGTCAATTCTAATTTAAATTAAAATATTTCAAGTCTAAATTTTTATTTATATATATATTAATTAATTTTTTTATTCAATTCAATATTATTTAAAAATATTTTAATTCTTTTTATAATTTTTAAAATAATTAAAATAATAAAATATTTAAACAGATTCTATACCTTTTAATAACATTAAACATATAAATAAAAATTTTATTATAAATTTTTATAAAATAAAAATTTAAAAGTCATAATTATATTAGAAAATAACTGAATACACTACTACTTAAAATTAAAATAAATAAATATTTTAGAATTAAATTTTATATAATTGTGATTAATGATAACGTAATATATTTATACATTATTGATAAAAAAAAATGTAATAATTTTTTTATGACATTAATTAACAAACTCAACTTATAATAATAATAATAATAATATAACAATAATTATAATTATTTTTTATTTTTTATTATTAGATTGACCATAATTCAACCCTAACCTAACCTTAATATTTGTGTGTTATTCGAATTGATCCAAATTAGAACTAAATTTAATTCTTTCATATTTGACTTATATTTTTTAATTTATATTCGATTTGGATAATCATATTACAGCACAATTTGCTACCCCTAAATTCTCCCATACACCTCCATTTTTTTTTCCTTCCCTTAATCAACTCATACTACATTATATTAATTTAAAAAAAGTGCTAATAATATATAAATTTGCATTTATTTTTATACTCACATCAATCATAATTATAACATGTGATAAAATTATTTTTAAAAATAAAAAATTAATTTAATTTTTTAAATAATTTTACCATATATTATAATATAATTAATATAAATACAAAAATAAATATAAATTTATATCATTATAACATTTTTCTCAATTTAATAACACATATTACCTGCAATATAACTTCATGTCTATAACAACAAAGAAATTTTGTCTATTTTATATTACATGTTCAAAATCTTTGTGAGGTGAATATATATATTAAGTTCACACTAATCTTTTACAAATATATTACAAATATATAATTCATATTTAATAATCGAATAGTTTAGTAATTATAAAATAACAATGTGAGATGATAGAAAATTAAATTTTTTAATTCTTTATCTATTGATATTATAATTATCTTTGATTTTACTTAACATTCACAACATTTGCTTGTCCCATTCAATCAAGTGCCCGTTTTTAGAGTCCAAAAATCCCGCAAATTTGAAGCAAATATAATTTTTAAACATTCTGTAAATATAAAGTAACTGCATAAAATAAATAAATAAATAAATATATATATATATACTATGTATATTAGTACACCATTTTCTAAATCAACAAAAAATTATACGGACAAGCCTAGCACTACCACAAAACTGGCATATGGTCACGGTTTTTAACCGTGACTGTAGACCTATGGTCACGGTTCTAAAAACCGTGACCTAAGAAGGAGAGACCATAGCCTATGACCTATGGTCACGGTTAAAAACCGTGACCGTAGAATATGATATAGTCACGGTCTTTCAAAAAACCGTGACCAATTATTAACTTTAGGTCTCGGTTTTTTTAAAAACCGTGACCATATGTAATATTTAAGGCCACGGTTTTTCGAAAGACCGTGACTATATCATATTCTACGGTCACGGTTTTTTCAAAAACCGAGACCATAGGTAATGTTCATTTCCAAATATTTGGTACTTTTGGTCTCGGTTTTTCTGAAAACCGTGGCCTTAAATGCTACATACGGTCACGGTTTTTTCAAAAACCGAGACCATAGGTAATGTTCATTTCCAAATATTTGGTACTTTTGGTCTCGGTTTTTCTGAAAACCGTGGCCTTAAATGCTACATATGGTCACGGTCTTTCAAAAACCGTGACCATATGTAATGTTCATTTCAAAATAGTGGCACCTATTTTTAGCATTTTAATAAATTTAAATACCTGTTTTTTCAATATTATAAGTGCAACATTCATATCCAAAAATATATTATTAAAACTAATATAGCGATTACATTTCATGCGATCCGAATTAGGTTTAAATTATAAATATTAATGCCCAGATTGTTTCAAAATTAATGACACATTATACAGTGTCATATAATAATTACAATTAAGTCTAATAATTAAACGTACGTATATGAAATTAAACTAATTTAAAGTATTACATAATACTATCGCTTTAAGAAGCGATTTGTGAACTCCGCCCATTCATTCCGCATTTCATCAATTTGACTATCAGTGTATGATCCTTCATTATTAAGCTACATAGGAAAACAAAGTATAAATTATTATTTTGAGTCAATAATGGAAGAAACAAAATTAATTTTACTAAGAGAATACATAAATAAAATTGTGTTTACCAAGTCAATGATGGAAGCAAGTGGGTTAACAATGATTGTCCTTATAAACATAAGGACATAATACCCACACGTAACCAAATCATCTTGATGAGGACACTACATATTAAATAAGATAAATAATTGTAAGCTTAATATTTTGATATGTTAAATTAGATAATTGTAAGGTAATCATGTAAATGGTTCACAGCCAGTCTATTTATGTATATATACATATATAAGATAAATCTTAAAGGGTACTTGAAATTGTAGAGCCAAGAACATACCCTTAATCTCGACCATGTTGGCAAACCTTGAGCCCTTCGATTTTGATGGCTACTCAACATAATATGAACCCTATATATACATATATAAACATATACAATTTTAATATATAATTCGATATTATTTGCATAAAAAGAAATAGACTTAAAATTAATGCTTCTAAAGACATTAAACTATATAAGTACTAAAATGTTACTTACTCATTCATAATATTTTGAATATCAGGGAACACTTCACCCCACTTTGAATCCAAATAATATATGGTATTTTTAAAGGGGTCATACACCATTAAAACCCAATGATACCTATATATCAATTGATAATAAAATTTATTAAAATACAAAATAAGCATAATTAATTACAATAATAAAATTAAAAGAAAAATAACTTAATTACCCTTCATTATATGGAATAATCCACTTATCTTCCTCTTGAGTATTTTTTATCCTTTCAAACACTTGTCTTGCAATTTGAGTACACGTCCTCTTCTTCTTTACAACATACAACCAACTTGGGTCAATGAATCTAATAACATTATGCATATTATTTTTCATCAACTCCTCATAGCATCGCCTATAAAAAAGTTAGAATAATTTAAACACATAATTTATAGCAATCATCAAAATATAGGATAGCATGAACATTTAAAAATCATTAAAGCTGACCTAATCCATAATTTGACCACTGAATAGCCAATTTCCACCTTGGTATAAAATTGTTGGACACACTCAACTGACAAGTAAATAGGAAGATCATCGCCCAATATATTACCATCCATTGGTACTTTAGCAGCAAGATCATGAATAGAAGATGCAGATGAGCATGCAAGCATAAGAAATCTCACTTGCATGGGCAAACCATTAGTTTGGTCATATGTAAATGAGATTGGTTTTTTTACAGATACCAAAGCACGCTTCTTAGAAGAAGTTAGTTTTCCTGTTGGTTTACTTACTAATTTCTCCTTTAGACTTCCCTTTTCGTTTCCCTTGCTAGTGGGTATCTTAGATTTTTTATTGATCAAATCCTGTTAACTCACAATATTAACAAAACTAATAAGTTTATAAGATATTCTTAAATGACTATTAAGCATGTGAAAATATCAATTCTTACCAAATCTTTTCCCAATATTACGAGATGTGGAGGCCAAGGAACAAAAGAATTAACCGCCTCTGTAACGGTATTATGTTCTTTTGTTGGTATAGGTAGTGGGCAATTTTTTTCAATATCATCTACAAGGGAAACCTTCCAACTTCCATTCAATGGTTGTCCATGACAAATACCACTAGAGGAATCTACAACCTTTCCACGCGCCACAATACGAGATGGTGTCTCGTATGCAAGTAAACAATTTCGTCCCTACAATTTATATGGTAGGGTAAAACAAACATATATACGTACTTATATTATTAGCTAATAATTATGCAAATAACTTTGAAAATTAAAGATTACTTACAACTAATCTCATATCAAATGTAGGCACATTAGAAGGTTTGACAGTTTCTTGGATGTGTGGTGTAGATGTAGGCGTCATTAGATTTTGCTCATCATGATCAATAATGGGATGTATTTCTTCCGGATAATGGCTTGAAGATCCTACACTCCTAGATCCAAGCAACTCTGCTCTTAATGCATCCATCTGTGCCTTCATTGTATCAATACATGCAACCTTCTCTTTCAATGAGATCACTTCATTTAATACCTTTACCATTTCACTCGTGGGATAAGTACAATGTTTTCTAGGCATGCCAAAATATTCACTAGATGTAGTATTTTGGGAGCATCCTCTAAGACGACCTGAGTGGTCTTTCCCCAATGCAAGCACCATTGCATCCACACCCATCTCTTCTTCAATCTCACCAATGTCAATTTTTTCTTGTATTTGACTCTAGTTCATACACATAATGGTGCTTTAAACATTTTATGATCCAAGCAACTTGAAACAACTTAACATTGTGAAATATAAACATTTATCTTACACATCAACTCCTTCATCCCACAATAACTTCAAATCATCAATAAGAGGCTCTAAGTACACGTCAATGTCATTACCTGGTTGTTTTGGTCCAGAAATTAACAAGGTAAGCATCATAAACTTTCTTTTCATGCACAACCAAGGAGGAAGGTTATATGCGATAGTAATTACTGGCCAACAACTATATCTACTACTTAGGTTCTTATGAGGGTTGATACCGTCAGCGGCAATAGCTAGACGCAAGTTTCTAGGCTCCGACCCAAAATCTGGCCACTTTTCATCAATGACCTTCCAACACGGGGTATCTACTGGATGACGCAAAATACCATCTGAGGATTTGTTTTCCGCATGCCACGACAACATTTTTGATGTCTCCTTACTTTTAAACATTCTTTTAAAACGAGGTATAGGCGGAAAGTACCAAAGTACTTTAGCAGGTATACCTTCTTTTACATCATTTCCATTTGAGGTAACCTTCCACCTTGAAGTACCACACTCTGGACACTGAATAGCATTTTCATATTCCTTCCTATAAAGTATACAATCATTTGGGCAAGCATGAATCTTCACATACTCCATACCAAACTTACCCAATGTCTTTTTCACTTCATACATAGAGGTAGGCAACTCGTTTGTCATTGGGAGCATTTTATGAATTAACTGTAGTATATCATTGAACCCGGCATCAGAAATGCCATGTTTTGCCTTTATATTGTATAAATTGACCATAGCAGACAACTTGGTAAAATTCATGCAACCTGGATAAAGTGGCCTCTCAGCATCTTCTAACAACTTGTTAAATTCATCAGGTTTGAAGTCCGCTTCATTTTCTATTGCATTTACCATTTCAACCGGAGATTCCCTCATATCCATGAATGGGAATTTGTGGCTCGATGGTGTGTTTGTTTCATCATCCTCCTCAATTAAGGGCTCTCCATGCATATACCAATTTATATAAGTTGGAACAATCCCACTACTAATAAGATGATCTCGTATGTCATCAATTTTTTGAAATTCTGTGTTTGTACAATCATTGCAAGGACATCTAATACACTCATCATCTATGGAATTAATCCAAGCAAAGTTCAAAAAACTCTCTACACCAAACAAATACTCTTGAGAAAATCTTGGCTTCAACATCCAAGACTTGTCCATTCTAAAGACGCAACACAACACATATTAATTTAAATGATAATATTAATTCAACTCGTGCTAAAATTCTGATTAAAAAGATTAACGCATTTCATATTCATGCCAAAGTCAACTAAAAATAACAATGCATGGGCTGTTTAATAGGGATATCAGACGAGCTGATCATCCCATTTGAAACCATCATACAGAAAAAACCAACAAGTAAGAAATATGGTGGCTTAGGTATGCGATTCTAATTCCCAAATATAACAAAACAACATATAAAATAAAAGCACACATAGCAAATTAATCAGACATAGCAAAATACAGAGCAAACATCTACAAATTAATGATGTTTCATTCATGAAATTTTTCATAATCAGACAAACTACACTACATATAAAAATTTATTTGATTTCTTGCCGAGGACTACCTGGTATGTGTCGAAGAAGATGAGGCAGCGAAAGAGAGTGTTTGCGGCTTAGACGACAACGGCTGGGACTGCTGGGTGCGGCTGGGACGACAGCAGCTGGGACTACCTGGTATGGTGGAGGGCTGGTGGAGGGCTGGTGGCTGCTGCTGGTGCCAATCCTTGTGTCGAAGAAGATGAGGCAGCGAAAGGGAGTGTACGTTTGCGGCTGAGACGACAGCGGCTGGGACTGCTGGACGCGGCTGGGACGACAGCAGCTGCGAGGAGGCCGGACGAGGGCGGCTGGGACGACAGAGGCTGAGCGGAGGCCGGACGCGGGCTGCGCTGCTGGCTGGTTCGCTTTTTTTCTGGCGCCGCACGGGATGGAATTGAATACTGGGTGGTTCGTTTCTATGTATTATTAGTTAGGTTTAATTTCTATCCCGCGATGCTGTTTTGTTTTGTTTTTTTTTTTTTTTTTTTTTTTCTACATATTAGTTAGATTTTTAGTCACGGTTTTTTTAAAACCGAGACTATATTATATGATAAGGTCACGGTTATTTAAAAACCGTGGCTATCAATTTCAAAAAAAAAAATTTACTTCACCTATGGTCACGGTTATTTTAAAAACCGAGACTATAAATATACACTATGGTCACGGTTTTATGACGACCGTGACCAAAACCATATGGCCTCGGTTTTTATTAAAACCGTGGCTAATTTTTCGAGACTAAAAACCAGTTTTGTTGTAGTGTAGTCATTATTTAAATGCAACAAAAATAAAATAATAAAATAAAATACTGATATAAATTATAGAAAATATAAATAAATAATTCTCTTTTTCCTTTGTTCCATCTTTTACTTTTCTTTTATTCTTTTATTTTTCTTCTTTATTTTATTAATTCCTTTTATTTATTTATTTGTTTCTTTAAGTATAAAAAATATTTCACTATCTTCCTTGTTTTATTACAATTTTTTCTCCCTTATGAGATCTTACTAGTATGTTAGCTCTTCATCATCATGGTAGGTAGGGATATAACTTTGCAATTAGTAATATTTCGTAATAAATGAATTTAATACTTTGAAATATTATATATATAAACCACTTTGATAGTATTTTATTGTACTTTCACTTTTATAATTTTTAATACAACATATTTATGATAAGAATTATGATATAATAATTTATAATTTTATTATTAATTAATTGTTTTAACATAATCAAGCCTTTTTATAAAATGATATGTCAGCCTCGCCAAAAATTACATTCTTTCACTAGTCACTACAAGAATTTTGACCTTTTGGGACAAAATTTTTTGTCCTTAAAACTTAATAATTTGTCTTTGAAAAGAATCAAGGAAAAAATAATTTGTCACAAATTTTGTCCTTCAAACACCGTCCTTGAAAATAAACAAGGACAAAAGTTAATTTTGTAGCTAAATCATATCACATTCAAGGACAATTATTTTGTCCTTGTTAAGAAAATCATTTGACCTTCAAAACAGCCATAAGGTATGGTTAAGGATCTACAAGAACAAATATTTTGTTCTTGAAATTAAAATATTTGTCCTAAATTCTTTTATCCTTGAACTTAATTTTATAGGACTAAATACTTTGTCCTTAAATTATGGTTTTTTTTTTCCCTAAAATGACTTTGCTGGACGGAATTTTTGGTCACTAATTGAGTATTTTTTGGGACGAAATTACTTTGTCCTAGAAAAGGTAAAATGAGGATAAATTAGTGACAAAATATTTTGTCTTATAAAGGCTAAAATGAGGACAAAATTTTGAACAAAGAGTTTTGTCCTAGAAAAGGTAAAATGAGGATAAACTAGTGACAAAATATTTTGTCTTATAAAGGCTAAAATGAGGACAAAATTTTGAACAAAGAGTTTTGTCCTAGAAAAGGTAAAATGAGGATAAATTAGTGACAAAATATTTTGTCTTATAAAGGCTAAAATGAGGACAAAATTTTGAACAAAGAGTTTTGTCCTAAAAACGGTAATATGAGGATAAATTAGTGACAAAATATTTTGTCTTATAAAGGCTAAAATGAGGACAAAATTTTGAACAAAGAGTTTTGTCCTAAAAAAGGTAATATGAGGATAAATTAGTGACAAAATATTTTGTCTTATAAAGGCTAAAATGAGGACAAAATTTTGAACAAAGAGTTTTGTTCTAAAAAAGGTAATATGAGGATAAATTAGTGACAAAATATTTTGTCTTATAAAGGCTAATATGAGGACAAAATTTTGAACAAAAGGTTTTGTCCAATAACAAACTAAGACGAAATTAGGATAAAATATTTTGTTCATAAAAGTAACATTTAAGGACATATTTTTAACAAAATATTATGTTCTAAAAAATGGCATTTTGTTAATAAAAAAAAACTGTGACAAAAAAAATGTCCTATAAGGTGCCATTTAGTGACAAAAAATTAACAAATATTTAGTCCCAAAAGTGCCAATTATGGACGCAATTTTGAACAAGTATTTTGTTTTAGAAGAAATCATTATGGACAAATTTTTCACAATGAAGAAATTTATGTCAAGTGTCAAAATGAAGAAATTTATTTTTGCAAATTTAAATAGAGGGAGGTTTCTAAGTCTTCACAACTTCATGCACTCAAAGATTCTAATTTATTCAATCAAAAAAAAAAAGATACTAGTTTATAAATTATAAATTTATGATCAATTAATATATACAAAGTTATAGCATTAAGAACAACTTTAATTTAGACAAAATATATTTTAAATTGATATTCCTCCCAATTGTTTATAGGTTGAATCCACTTCAAATTAATCCTGCATGTTCAAAAAGAACAATTCATAGTTAATTAAATATCATGAAATTAAAAAAAGAAAATGATGTAATATCTAATTTTTAGATCAATAAGATTCAATTAATTATTTTTTAGGTTGTTAACATCCTAAAAGTGAATGCTAATGAAATAAACATGGGAAAGCTAAATGCTTCAAGAAACCATAAAATATAATAATAAACGTATGAAGGAATTAAAAAGACAAACTTGCATAGAATTGAAAAAAATACATATAGCATGCCCAATGTTAAATCTCATTAACAATAGCTACGTAGTTACCACAATAAAAAGAAGTTTAATCCTAATTGCAAAATAAAAATACCAAGAACCATATGTAAACAATGAAAGTTACATGCCATGTCTTATCCTTGCTATAAATAAATAGTAAGTTCTTATTCATTAGAACTCTTTTATCAAATTATAAAAGAAATAAATAAAAGCTCTTACCAAGGCTTGACTAGCTAGCTTACTCATTACACTACTTTCAAATCAAGAAATGAAAATTTATAAATCAATACATATTAGATGGCATGCAATTCATTTTGTTAACAAAGAAACAACAGAAATTAGTATTAGCATACATATATTGAATACGATATTAAGTTTTTGACATACATTAACAATTGAAATTTTCTATGAAAAACAAACTATCATTTAACTAACCTAAATCAGTTTTCATTTTGATCAAAGCAGTGCATTATAGTTAAATATCAGCAGCACTACAACAGTTCATCATATTTAAGGTATAATTGCTAATAAAAGAATATGAAAATTACCATGCTAGTTTGAAATTGCTGGCTACCAGGGAACATGCTACCCGATTGTGAAATATTATATGAAAAGGAGTGGCTGGTTGAAGAATGCATGCCAGGGATAGGGGGTTGGAGAACCATTGAAGATGTTGATGGATTTGAAACAACTACCTGTATTGGCAAATTAAATAGGGAGAATTAATAATTTCCCTTTCATAAGAAAATGATAATATCATAATATGCAATTCAGTGTCATTTCATAAGAATTATATCAATATTACCAACTGCATTAGATGATGACTGTTGAGTGGTTCCAGAAGTGATGTTTGCACTTCGTGACGAACTATAAGAAAACCCAGTTTTTGTCTGCAAAGACTCCTGTACTGAATTATTTGTAGTAAGACTGTAACTCTGGGAAAGCAAGTGTAAAATTAACCAAAAGCAAAAACTTACTTTTTCTTACTTGGGTAGTCACAAAGTAAATGAAGAGAAGAACCTGTAGATTAGAAGGGGAAAAAAGGTGAATATAACATGCTCTGTTTTTCAAAACCTTAAATGGATAAAGAAAGCACTAAAAAAGTTGGCTTATTTGAGATTATGGGTTCTACATACTGATCATGGTCATGAAATTTGCATCATCGTTCGACACTAAAATCTTAGTAAGAGTGAAAAACAGAGAGAGTTAGTAGGAAAGAAAAAGAAAAAGAACCATGGAAAATGACAAAAAAAGTTTGCAGAGAAGATTTTGAGAATGAGTTTTACAATATAAGTTTTTATTTCTTAATGTGTTTTGGATTTTTTTTTATACTTAATTATTATTGTTGTATGATAATAAAAGAAATGTTGAGCTCAAGAGAATTGAAGAAAAGCGGCAAGTGAAGGCGGCAAGTGAATTATTTCATTTTGTTATGGAAAGCGCCAAAAAATGATAGTTTCCCGCATTATTGAAAGGCTGCTTCTTCCACTCATGAATTATGGCTTTAGATGTAAGTTTTTGAGGGAACTTTCCCTCCACAAATTTGTTTCCATATATATTGCGGGAAATTTTCCCACCAAAAGAAATAATATAGTGGGAAACTTTCCCTCCAAATATGATGAGATATTTTTACAGTTGAATATGATATTAGTTAAAAAAAAATTAAAAATACACTTTTTTTAATTACGTATAAATTATCCAAACGAACCTACAAAATACACTTTTCAGAAAAATAAAATAAAAATATTTTAAAGTATAGACCTACAAAATAATTAAATTAATAAATTATTGGAAGGATGTTCAAATTTATTTCATTTTTTATTTTTGTGTTTTTATAATTTATAGTAATATGTTATTTAGTTTAATTTTGTATGTTTTAATTATTTATTTTAGAGTTAAACAAGTTTTTACTTACAAAAAATTATGATATTTATATTTTTGTTAGTATTTAAAACTTTAATGCTTTGATTTTGATGTATTATAATACTTATAATTATTGATATTGTTTGTATTTTATATTAATTAATATTTTAATTTATTTGTTGAAATAATTCTTAAATTAATTTAATTTTTTGAGCTTAATTAGAATTTATTATATTAACATATTATATAAGTATACGTTAATATTTGGTACAATATGTCAAATTTTCTTACATTATAAAATATAATATATGTTATTTAATATATTTAAACAAACTTAATAGTTTAAACGGGTCAACAATTTATTAAACATGTTAAGTCATAGTTGCATTTTCTAACCTGTTTAATAAACTAGTTAGATTTGAGTTAAGCTTATACAGGTTAAGTCATTTTCTAACCTGTGTTACATAGTATGTAAATCAGTTTACATACTATGTAAACTGTGTTACATAGTATGTAAACTGATTTACATACTATGTAAATCAGTTTACCCAATTGTACTACCAATAGATTTACAATACTTCTTTAATTTTCTAGTTCTCTAGTTCTTCAATACTTCTTCAATTTTTTAGTTCTCTAATCACTCATTTTGTGGAGAACTAGAAAATTGAAGAAGTATTGTAAATCTATTGGTGGTATAATTGGGTTTACATAGTATGTAAACTGGGATTACATAGTATGTAAACTGGGATTACATAGTATGTAAATCGGATTACATAGTATGTAAACTGATTTACATACAACAAATAATGGTTTCAATAAAGTGCACATGAGAAACAAAAAATAAAAAGTTAAGCATATACATAAAAACATTAAACTAAAAAGAAGTTTGTAACTAAAGAAATTAAGCAACAACAAAGTTGAAGATAATTAAAATGATGTTTTGAGAAATCAAGTTAAATCACAATCAATGTTGTTCCAAATACTAAATGGATAATCTCACTTGTAAAATATAAATATAGAATAATGTCCAATCACTCCTTCTTTTTTTCCTCAAATTAAATTCTCTAATCACTCATTTTGTGGATAACTAGATAAATTGAAGAAGTATTGTAAATCTGTTGGTGGTATAATTGGGTTTACATAGTATGTAAACTGATTTACATAGTATGTAAACTGTGTTACATAGTATGTAAATCAGTTTACATAGTATGTAAACTATGTTGCATACAATGTAAACTGTGTTACATACTATGTAAACTGGCTTTACATACTATGTAAATCAATTTACATACTATGTAAATCAGTTTACATAAAAACATTAATAAAGTGATTTACAATACTTTATTGAAATTATTACTTATTGTATGTAAATCAGTTTACATACTATGTAAATCAGTTTACATACCATGTAAACTGATTTACATACAACAAGTAATGATGTGGATAAAGCGCAAATGAGAAACAAAAAAGAAAAAGTTAAGCATATACATAAAAACATTAAACTAAAAAGAAGTCTCTAACTAAAGAAATTAAGCAACAAGAAGATAATTAAAAGTATGCTTTGAAAAACCAAGTTAAATCACAATCAATATTGTTCCAAATACTAGATGGATAATCTCACTTGTAAAATATAAATATAGAATAATGTCCAATAACTCCTTCTTTTTTTCCTCAAATTAAATTCTCTAATCACTCATTTTGTGGAGAACTAGAAAATTGAAGAAGTATTGTAAATCTATTGGTAGTATAATTAGGTTTACATAGTATGTAAACTGATTTACATAGTATGTAAATCAGTTTACATAATATGCAAATTCGTTTACATACAATGTAAACTGGGTTTACATACATACTATGTAAATCAGTTTACATATTATGTAAACCCAGTTTACATACTATGTAAATCAGTTTATTTGTTGTATATAACACAGTTTACATACTTGTATATAAACTCTGTTTTGCCTAGCAAAAACATAGTATAATCAATACCTTCCAAATTGTTAATGCCCAATATGCTTGATTAGCAAAAAACTAAACGACTGTCTGCACCAAGAAGTATTCATATGATTTACAAAAGAATGATTTTTTTTCCAAGTTGTTAAATAAATAAATTTAAATGCTTTGGTAAAAATAAAAATGGTGCCACTGATAGAAAAATTATTAACACAATTTCCAATCCATCAGTGAACGATTTTTCATAATTTTAAGATAAAAACTAAAACATTTATTGGACAAACTCTTGGTATAGAAAACAAAGGACGTATAAGAAGTTTCGATGCCTCAACCTGTTTCATGTGAGAGGAAAAAACGGCTCGTTATGCTTAAAAATTCAGAGGGTTAAAATCATAAAATAACATAATTCAAACAATGTCGTAAAGCGATATGTGAAAAAATTAACAATTAGTCCAAAAATAAGCTACAACGGGTCATTAAATCAATAAAGCTTCTTCTAATAATAAGGTTTCTTCTGACAATGAAACAATAAATATAATTAATGTTTCATTACTATTTTAATTTTCAATAAAAATAATTTATTTGTTTTATATTTTAGCAAAACAAAGTTAATTAATTTTGTAAAAACTAAAATTGATTAAATAAATATCTGGCCAAAAATTTTTAAAGAAAAAAAAAATTTACAGAGAAAATGTACACTTGTCACGACATAGTATTACAACTTAAGTATTTATATGTGTGTTAACAGCCACTGAGCGAGATTACCCCATTCCTTTTCCTTTCCTCTCAATTATCTCAAGAGTTTTGAGCCCATCCCCTTTGTCAACTCCATCTTCAATTTGCAGCTATCACTTGCTGATCAGATCCCCTCAATCGGTGAGGGTTTTTTAAATTTGTTTCTTTAATTGTTGTTTTGGACATTATTATCATTTGATATTGTGAATAAATGGAGCATTCTGTAGTTTATGACAGGTTAATAATAATATGAATGTTGAAAACTAATCCTTTTTTATCTATAAGCAATCCATATATATATACTTCATTCACTGATCCTTATGATTTTCAATGGTGTTTTAGCATGACTTTTTTATTTTTTTGTTTTTTAAAAGATTTGTGTTTTTTAAAGAAATTATTGGATTTTACATGTTAATAAACAATAACATTTACTTGATTACTACATGATATTACCACATCTAGAATTTTCACTGATTTTGTGACTTGATGAATATCTTTATCTATTATGTATAATTGACATCTACTCCTCCCCTTGTCACTAAAATAGTTGTTTTATTCAACTGGACATATTTTGTTGTTACTTCCTATAATATTTGTTTCCAAATGCATACTATGAATTTTATATTTACTTAAGTCTTTCAAAAGTTAACAATATTGTCTTCTTTGAAAAATTTCAAGTAATTTGTTACTTATTATGTTCCATTTTAGTAGGTTAAGATGGTTGGTAGAGGTCGTGGAAGAGGACGTTTAAGGAGGGCTCGAATTTATTCGACAAGATCCACAACTACACTAGAGGTTCCTACTTTGGTTGCTCCAACTTGCCCTCCAATGGGACCTGCTGCAACAACAGAGGAACCAAGAAATGTTTTGACAAATTGCCCTGCAGCCGGACATGCTACTATACCAGATGTCACTACAAATGTGACTGATGTAGCAAATGGCTCTATTGTGTCTGACGAGCCTGCTGGTATATTTTAAATATAAATGTCATATTGTAATAAAAATAGCCTTTCTTTAAATATTTATTATATTTCATTATACTTCATGTATTGATAGTAAGAATAACTTGCCTCTTGTAGTGGAGAAAGAAGTTCGTGGTCGCAATAGGGGGATGGGTTTAGCAAACAAAAAGTTGCCAATAGTAAAAAAAAAGATTTGGTTTAAGCCAGGGTGTGACAAGCCCATAGGAGATGGGAATGAGGCAACAAACTATGCAAGAGATTTAGGGTGCATTGTTCGCTCTAATAATGCAATGTTGATTAAGGGTGTGTGGTCAAAAGTTGAAAAGGAAGATAAAGAAAAGTGTATGGATCTCATAAATGTAAGTTTTTGGAATTGTCTATGCTTCAATTTTGCCTTTTTTTTATCATATCAACTTGTTTGCTTAACTTAATCATATAATCTTGATGTTTTTTAGGGTGGTTATGACATCAATTGGTCTGATAGGGACACTGAAGAAGTGGTGGAGAAGAATATGTCTGATATATTTAGAAGATACGTGGGAAATTTGAGTACATATTATAAAAGCATGGCTGATAAGCCCATGGAATATAGGAAAGCCAATAGGTATCGACCATCTAAGAAAGATGACGTTGATCACCTCACTGATGAGGCCTGGGTGAAAATGTGTGATTACTTTGCAACTAATACCACATTCAAGGCATGTTGTCAAATTTTCAGTCAATAAAATGTCTTATTCTATATGAAGGGTTTAATTATAAGTTTATATATGACTTACATGCTTGCTAATTATCGCAGAAGAGATCAGCTGCAAATACTGAGAACCGCAAAAAGCTTAAGCACAAGCACACAGCAGGCTCTAAGTCATATGCACAACATGCACATGATTTTGTAAGTTGGAAATTATAATTTTCAACATTTTATTTGGCTCTAAAATAAATTTAGAGATTACTTAAAACAAACTAATAACATTTCATAATGTCCTGTTTATTTATTAACTATTGAATCAGGGTAAAAAGGGTCTTGCTAATGATAAAAGAGCAATGTGGGAAAGTTTGCACTCCTCAGATGCTAGTCGAGAAGTTTTGGTAAGAGTTTAACTAATTTTTCACTTTATGAAAAATGTGTTATTAAACATCGACATTCTTTTATTGTTATTTAACTTGCTTTCAGGAAAAAGTGAATAGTGAGTTCTTGGGAGAGGATGGCAACCCCTTAGGGATATCTGAGGCTTCATTGTTTGCCAAACATTATCGTAAAGAAAATAGTTATTGGAATGACTATGGATTGTGGGGGTCATCATCAACTGACCCAACATCTTTTCCTGAAGAGGTCCACCTTGCTGAGGACTTAGAGAATGAAATTCGCCAGAGAGAGCAACTTCAGAAACATGCTGATGACCTTGAGAAACGATTGGAATTGCAAGAAAACAAGATTAAGGAAAGAGATCAGGCTGAGCAGACAAGGCAAGAAGATGAAAAGGCAAGTAAAGAAATTGAAGCTAAACGCTGGTCCATGATGATGACTTATATTCAGTCCATTTCTAGCCCACGTATGGCATCTCAGTTCTCTTCATTTTCTGCTTCAATGTGTTTAGATGATAATGGCTTTCCACTTGGCTCTCATCCATCATCCTCAACTACCAATATCCCTCATACTCTTGAGAAGAATTAGACATGCAGCCTGAAGTTTATATATCTTAGCTATATCCTAATCTAATCATTATGGCATAGTGTGCTCTTTTTGATTTCCTTTTGATTTAGTAGTGTATATAGAACTAGTAAATTTGTGTTTTGTTTTGATGAATTGCTATGCTTGTGTATGTAGAAACTGTGTGGTTATGCTTATGAAGAATTGTATTTGAAACAAACCTTGGTTATTAATGGATGTAAATTTAAATACTATACAGTAATTTTAACATGGAAACGCATGTTTGTTATATACTCGATCGTAAATTTACATATTCGATCGATCGAGGGTATGGTATCGATCGATCGAACCATGTTCGATCGATCGATACTGGATCAACTTCGATCTAAGTCCTCTCTGTTTGGACTGGATCGATCGAGCAATTGGATCGATCGATCGAACCAAATTCGATCGATCGAACCTGGATCAACTTCGATCTAAGTCCTCTCTGTTTGGACTGGATCGATCGAGCAATTGGATCGATCGATCGAAAGCAATTCGATCGATCGATACTGGATCAACTTCGATCTAAGTCCTCTCTGTTTGGACTGGATCGATTGAGCAATTGGATCGATCGATCGAACCAAATTCGATCGATCGAACCTGGATCAACTTCGATCTAAGTCCTCTCTGTTTGGACTGGATCGATCGAGCAATTGGATCGATCGATCGAACCAAATTCGATCGATCGATACTGGATCAACTTCGATCTAAGTCCTCTCTGTTTGGACTGGATCGATCGAGAAATTGGATCGATCGATCGAAACATGTTCGATCGATCGAGTATAGAACAACTTCGATCCAGGTTCTCTCTGTTTTAGTTAGATCGATCGAGTTCTGTGTTTCGATCGATCGACATTCAACTTGGTCGATACATGTTGAAACTCGATCGATCGAGTTATGCCATCGATCGATCGAAAAGGTACAGTTTAAATACCCCCACGGTTTTTCCCTCCTACTTTCACGAGCCGCACAGTTTCCTTCGCCTCCCACACGCACCTTTTCAGCAAAAAATCAATCAAAATCGCTCCTTTTTGCTCCCAAATCATTCCAAAGTTCATTTAAAAGATCGATCCAGCGTTAAACTTCATCAAAAATCCTTCTTTTTTTCAAAAAAATCAAATTTTCAAAATTTTCTTTTTCCCACCAACCAAACACTCTCTAACAACATCTCTTAGTGACAATGGCATCCCGACGACGCGCTCTTCCACAAGGTGCACCAACATCACACAGTTCACAATGGTGGACTAAAGAATCACAAGTCAGGTATCGTAATACATTCTCTAAACGCCCCATTTTACTTGAACGTGGTGTCAACTGGAATGATGTGCATGAAGTGGGCGTAACTAGGGTTATAAGAGGTCTCGGGTGGGAGTCATTATTTAGCCCAAAGAAATTGTGTTGTCCTGCTTTGGTTAGAGAATTATATGCCAATGTTGATTTAGGAATTAGGAATGATGGACCAATGTGCTATAAAGTATTTATACAGAATAAGATTTTAGATATCACCTCTGCATCAATCAATGAATTTTTAGGTATTACTAATGTGGGTACACCTGATTTTGATTTTGAGAGTTTTGATGTGTCAAATGAGGAGTTATTGACTGAATTGGCGGGATCACCTGATTCCGGGAAAAACCTCAAGGGTCTGTATATACCCGGTGAATTCAAGTCGTTCTACCGCATCCTAAATCGGATGGTGTGTACCAACCTACTCCCTTCCAACCACCCTGCTGAGATTGGTTATGAGCACGCCAAAATTCTATACTGTATTGGCAAAGGGATTGCATTTGATGTTGGCATCATTATTTTGGATGAGTTTTTGGCCCAAGCTGCGGATACAAATCCTAGGATCGGGTTACCCTATGGTTGTCTGCTGACTAATATGGTTATATCTATTGGGGTTGCACCGACACCGGATAGTGCAACGGTTAAGTATATGGGTGATATTGGTAGAGGTACAGTCTCCCGGTCTTCTGCTCACACTACGAAGAAACACAAGAGATCTGAGGCTGGAACAAGCGGGGCTACCATGGCGGAACTTTTGGGGGATGACGACATTGAACCCCCCACTGGACCAACTTTTTCCCGACAGGAATTGTTTGAAAATGACATGGTCACGAGAATGGAAGCTCTTTCAAATCAAATGGGTGCCATGCATACCCTCTACGAAGGTTTGAACCGTCGGGTCAATGAGATGGATGAAAGGCAACATGGCATACGCACCGACGTCACTGCCATCCTTACTATGGTTCAGGATCTACACAATCAAAAACAGCCTCCTCCCAATGAGGACGACCAGTAGTCCAACCCGACCATTGTTTATTCTTTACTCATTTTATTTGTACTTTTCGTTTTATATTTTTTTCTTTTTTGGTTATGTTATCTGGATGTTTTATGATATTAAGTGTTTTTGGATTCTAATTGCATATTTTTACTAACACATGTTGTCGTAACTCTTTGATGTTTGTCCTTTTCGTATGCCAAAAAGGGGGATAAAGAGTTTAATGAGACATGAGTGACATGAGTGTTCAATAAACGGTAATGTCATGTTTAGGGGGAGCACATTAAGGGGAGCATTGTTTTCTTAAATTTTCATTAGGTACACTGAACAAACATACTAACAATGGCTCTTGAGCCCAAGCTGCTTGATTATACATGTTTCTTTTTCAGTGTATCAATTATACAACATGGCTCCACCGGATCATAAATAGCTCCACTATTGAATTTCTAATATATGTAATTTATGAGAGTTTTGAGCGTTATGTAGTGAGCGAGTAATTTTGTCACACGAAAATGCCAAAGGGGGAGATTGTAAGGTTTATTTTAATTGACAATTTTCGTGAACAAAATATTGTAATCTAGCATAGACAGTGGCGGATTTATAATTTATATCTAGGAGGGGCACCATATGACAATAAAAAAAAATATTTAATATTTTTAAATAATTAATTATTTTTAATTAAAAATATATATTATATGTATCTTATTTTAATGAAAATAAGCGTAAATTATTAAATTTGTATTGAATTATTGAATATTAAATCTAAAATTTAAAATTCAGGTAGGGCACAATAACATTTTGTGTATATAATTATTTACAATTTTATAAATATTATACATAAAATTTTATTTGTTAAAAATTGAGGTGGGGCACGTGCCCCTCCTATCACGGTTCAATCAATTGATACACAACAATGGAGTATGTATTGAAAGAATATTTTTTGCACAACTTCGATCGATCGAACCTGGATCAACTTCGATCCAGGTTCTCTCTGTTTGAGTTAGATCGATCGAGACCATTCTCGATCGATCGAGAATGGATGTATTGAGGGTGGGTGACTCGAACCTGGGGTATTATCACCAGCCTTCATATCACATCCACCAGACCAATTTTATTATATATCTGTTATTTGATTTAAATATTTTGTATACTAATATTTGTTATTAGTTAAATACATATAAAACATGTTATAACTCAAAATCATTTTCACTTCTCTCCTGGCTCCACTCTCCTCAAGCTCCAGGCGCGATCGTCTTCTCTCTGCCTCTCCGCTTGATCTGCAGCTCTAGCTCGCACTTGCGGCACGATCCTCTTCTCCCACATCAGAGTGTCTGCCTCTCCCACACCGGCACACGGCCTCAACGTTGTCTGCCTCTCCGCCAATACATGTGCTAATTCTCTTACTGATTCTACCCAAGTTCATCAAATACTAGGTAAAGTTTAATCTATCAATTATAGCCTTTCTCCTTGTGGTTTATACTCATGTATCTAATTTTTATTTTACAATTCTTATTACCCAAGCCCTTTCTCTTTTAAATTTAAACCAAAAAGAAAGAAAGATTTGTTTCCATGAGAAGTGAGAGGTGATTTTGTTGTGAGGGGATCAATCTTTCTGAAATAGCACCTTTTTATTCCATATTCGGCTGAAATTTTTGAGGAACAATATAGCAAAAAAGAGAAAAAAATTTGCGTATGGTAGGTGATATGAGTAGGTTGTATATTTTGTTGTTTTTTCTTCAAGTCGACAAAGTTGCAAGAATGAAAAATAGGCAAAAAAAAATCGAATACACCAGCCTAAATATGTCCAATTTCACTTCCTCTGTTTCTGTCAACTAATGCAAGTATGAAATTTTAAATTATTTTTATCCTTGATATTATTTTTTATCATTAATAGAAACTATTGAAATATCCTTGTATCAAATAGTTGACTATCACTAAAATCATTCATGCTATAGGGACTCATTAAGATGGATAAAAGTTGGATATATGATAGGGAGAGAACACGACCAAATTTTCAAAATGGAGTGTTGGAATTTATCAATTTTGCAAAGAATAGCTTGAAAGAGGGTGAAACAGATATTATTTGTCCATGTACACGATGTTGATTACGAAAGAAATGGCCTGAGCAAAGAATTAAAGAAGATTTGGTAAATTTTGGTTTTCATAAAAATTATACAAATTGGGTTTTACACGGAGAACCTTCTGTTCGACGTGTGGGAGAAACAAGGAACACAGAACTTCAAAATGATGAAAATAGTGTTCAACAAGTAACAGATGATATGTGTGAAGTTTTGGAGGATTTGGGCTATGCAGATCTTGATGCAGAACCCAATGATGAGGTCTTCAATAATTGTCATATGAACGGACACTTCATGGAGAATGTGCTAGCTGCAAAGCAAGAACTCTATCCAGGTTGCAATAAGTACACACAACTTAGCTTCATTGTACAGTTGTTGCACATTAAAGTCTTAAATAATTGGAGCAATAAGTCATTTGATATGTTGCTCAAATTGCTTAAGGATGCAATGCCTGAGGGGTATAAAATTCCTTCATCTCATTACGAGTCAAAGAGGTTATTAGCTGAGCTTGGATTAGGGTATGAAAATATTCATGCATGCCCAAATGATTGCATTTTATATTGGAAAGAGCATGAAGACTTAAATCAATGTCCTGTTTGTGATGAGATAAGGTTTAAGGAGAACAGTCGTATCAAGTCCAAAGTTCCAAAGAAGGTTATGCGTTACTTCCCACTAAAACCAAGATTACAACGATTGTTTCTTTCACGACACACAGCAAAGGAAATGAGATGGCATAAAGAAGTAAGATTAGCAGAGGAGGGGGTGTTAAGACATCCAGCTGATGGAGAAGCTTGGAAATCGTTTGACAAATTGTATCCTGCATTTGCAGCAGATTCACGAAATGTTCGACTAGGCCTAGCAACTGATGGTTTCAACCCTTTTGGAAACATGAGTACTAGCTATAGTATGTGGCCAGTGGTTCTTGTATGTTACAATTTTCCACCATGGAAGACGATGAAGCAACCAAATATTATCTTATCCACACTTATACCTGGGCCAAAATCTCCTGGTCAAGATATTGATGTATACTTGAGGCCTTTAATGGAAGAGTTGAAAGCATTGTGGGTTGACGGAGTTGATTCTTATGATTCATTCAAACAAGAATCATTCATATTGCATGCGTCCTTAATGTGGACTATCAATGACTTTCCAGCATACGCAGCAATATCTGGGTGGAGCACTAAAGGCTATAAGGCATGTCCAACATGTTTAGATGACAACACGTCTTTGGGAGTGATTAACAAAATATCTTATTTTGGACATAGACGTTTTCTACCAAAGGGACATAAGTGGCGTAGATGCAAACTTTTCAATGGTGACACGGATACTAGAAATCCGCCTTTGGTAAAGTCTGGAGAGGATATACTTGTTGAAATTAATGATATTGATTATGAACCATTTGGAAAGAAGAGAGCTCAACAAATGAGAAAGCGTAAAAGAAAGTTTGTTAAATCAAATTGGAAAAAGAAGAGTATTATGTTTGAATTGGATTATTGGTCTAAATTAAAATTGCGGCACAATTTAGATGTTATGCACATAGAAAAAAATGTTTGTGATAATTTATTGGGAACTCTACTAAACTTGAAGAAAAAAACAAAGGATACAATAAATGCTCGACTAGACCTTCAACAGTGGAATATAAGAAAAGATTTGTGGATACAAGAAAAAGACGGTAGGATGATCAAACCCGCAGCATCATATACGCTATCCAAGGATGAAGCTAAGGCATTTTGTAAGTTCTTAAAATCAATTAAATTTCCTGATGGGTATGCTTCAAATATATCAAGGTGTGCTGATGATGAAAGTGGTCGAATATCTGGACTAAAGAGTCACGATTGTCATGTGATGATCCAAAGGTTATTACCTATTGGGATTAGGGTGTTCATGCCAGATAACATTTCAGAGGTTGTAGTTGAGTTGGGCAGCTTTTTTAAAAAGTTGTGTGCACGTACTTTGGTTGTAGATGATTTGGAGGAAATGGAGAAAGGAATTGTGTTGGTATTGTGCAAAATGGAGAAAATATTTCCCCCAGCTTTCTTTGACGTTATGGTCCATCTTTGTGTCCATTTGCCTCGTGAAGCGATGCTAGGTGGCCCGGTTGCTTCAAGGTGGATGTACCCTATTGAGCGATACTTAGGCAAATTGAAGAATTATGTCCGCAATAATGCAAAGCCAGAAGGGTGTATTGCAGAAGGATATGTGGCGGATGAAGCATTGACATTTTGTTCAATGTACTTTTCAGGAAAAGAAACAATTTTCAATAGACAAGAACGCAACTACGATGTTGATACTGATACAGTACTACGAGGTTCTTTGTCTGTATTTTCCATGCCAATTCGTAACTTAGAAGGTCATCAGAGATTTAGATTGTCTAAGAAAGAAATCAATATAGCCCATTGGTATGTTATCAGCAATTGCATTGAACTTGAATCATATTTGGAGTAAGTAATCAATAATTTAATAATTAATCAATTCTTATATTTTTTATTGCTTTTTAATTACCAATTATTATGGTGATTATTCCAAAATGCAGAGAACATGCAGCTAGTGCACCAATTGGAATGAGCGATGTTGAATTGGAGAGATGGCAACAAGATAACTTTTCAAATTGGTTTAAGCAACGGGTACATTTCTAATCCTTCTTATTGACAAATGATTTCACTAATATAATGCCTACTTCTTGTGAGTTGATCTTTCAATGACTTTATTTATTTTTTATTATTAAAGATGTGTTCTACCAATGACGTCTTTACTGAACCCAATATATGTGATGAGCTGAAGTCCTTAGTAGATGGTCCTGGATGTGACCCACACATTTATACGGGATGTGTTGTAAATGGAGTAAGATTTCATAGTATTGCTAGAGGGAGTTCTCTTGCTTCACAGAATAGTGGAGTCATGACACCTGGTAATCATGTAGGGCAAGATATAGAATTTTATGGAATATTGGAAGATATTGTTCGATTAGATTATTTAGGTGGTTACAAGGTTTGGTTGTTTAAATGCAAATGGTTTGACAACAATCCAATGGGAAAAAGATTGTTGACTAACTTTGGCTTCACGTGTATTGATATAAGTCGGTATTGGTATAAAGGGGATCCGTACATACTAGCATCTCAAGCAAAACAAGTTTTTTATATTCTTGACACAAAACATGGAGCAAATTGGAGAGTCGTTCAAACCATTGATCATAGACATTTGTGGGATGTTATAGAAGCTGAACAAAATACAGAAAATAATTGTGATAACATTTCTGAGCCGTTTCAGGAAGTTCAATCTAATAATGTTTATTTTGGTGTGGATGATAATGATTATGATCATATCTCTATTAGTCGATTAAATGCAGAAGGAGAAGAAGTCAACTTGAGCGAATCACATAATACAATAAGATTGCAATGCAATATTGACGACTTTATAAATGATGTGAATGTTAATGAGACATTTGAATCGAGTGCAAGTGAGGAGAATAGCGAATTCAGTGATAATTATAGCTCTGATATGGATGGGATGTTAAAGGAATATTATACTTCTGAAGAGGAGAATGCTGATATTGATCTATCTAGTTAATGGTAAGTCATTTTTTTAGTTGTTATAAAGGTAATAAAAATAAATTTTTACAAGCTTTGAGTTAAGATATTCATTATTTATATTTTCTAATATAATTTTTATAATGTTTTATTTAGGATGACATTATTGTGAAAAATCTCCTCCGCGCCGTTCTTCTTCTTCAGGTATGTGTTCACAGTTACAAGTCTGATTTTCTCCCTCACCGTTAATTTTTCATTTTTTATTTTTGTTTATATGATAAAAATTTGGGTTGTCTTTGTTTGTTTCCATGATTTTGAGTATTTGTGTATTAAATTGTGTCTGCATTAACCCATGGCCAACTTGTTTGGTTTCCGAGAAAAGACAAGTGGAGGGAAAATGGTAGAGGGAAGAAAAACGAAGCATATCTCTGTTTCATGTTTATATTTCTGCAAACATTTAACGAGTTATGTAGCTGAAATGATTCAACTGGAAGTGGGTTTGCTTATAATGTTGTGAAATTTGAAATTTCAGTCCTGAAATTTTTTGGTTTACATGTTCTCTCAATTATTTTTCCTACTTTTAGCGGATTGTTAATTTATTTAGAAATTTATTAGGAATTGAATTTAGGTGTCAAGAGATGCCAATTTTGCTTGGAGCAATTGGAGGGTAATTCTTTGGCATTCTTATTTCCTTTGTAAAATTATAATAGTAGTTCAAATCCTTCTTCTATTGGCCGCAAGTGTAGTTCATTGGCTAAAATTGTAATAGTAGTTCAAATCTTTATTCGCTGTGTTGCTATGCTTGTTTACTGGCATAAACATGGTGATTCTTGATTATGCATAATTGGGAAAAGTAGTTTTCTCCTTTTTGTACTTGTTTTTAATTTCCTTTATTGATTTCTTCATACTAGATTGGATTTTGGGTTTAGAACTTTTCTACCCTCTTTTTTCTTTCAATATTTAGGGAATCCAAACAGAAAAAATTGTGAAGAAAAAAATGTTAGGACTATTGAGATCACATTTAATTAAAAACTTAAATTATTGAGATCAGCTAACCATATTTTTATAGATTTGTAGATATCAATCACAGACACTGTAATTACTATTGAGATCACAATCTAAAACCTTTACGCATTCTATGAAGAGATGAACACATCAAAGTATTAAATATTTTCTTAAATCAGATCTTTGAAACCGAACCTCTACTATGTTTAAATTTAATTTATTTTTCTATTTCAATTTCTAATATATATTTTTTAAGCATCTTCCTTTTATTGGGTTATGATATGTTTTGAATAGAGAACGATTCCGGGAAGTGAATAATGATAATAAGAGACATGGGGTGTAGTAGTTTAGGCATTATATTGTATTAATTAGTTTGGATCTGCATTGGAAATGAAAGCCAAATGCTCTGTTTTCTACATTGAGATAAGTAGTCGGAGATTAAGAAGGTGAAAATTCCCTCCAAACTTACGTCAGGCTATTCTTGTGCTTCTTCCTCTGTTTACTCCAGTATGTCCTCTTTTTGAGCAAACCATGTCTTGTGCTTGCATTATTGTAAATAGGGAATAAATTCAAAACACATAGAAGAGAAGTTGATCATCCTTTGGATTCTCTGATTCTTTGTTTCTTTCATATAATATATTACTACTTGTTACAATTCTCTCTCCATATAATATAATGACCATAACCTATTTTCTTTGAGGCATCTAATTGAAAATATCTTACAATCAAGTTGTTTTGGATTGCAGGTGCTATAGAACTTGAGAAAAGTCTGTGACCTAAATAAACTAAAGTGTGATGTAAGCTACTATTTTCTTGTTATTTTGGTGTCTAAATTTTTTTCAAACTTTTTGCAAGCTATCATATTATTTAGCTGTCGTTATTTTCTTATTTTGTAATTAGCACTATGCCAAGCTATTTATACTCACCAGTCACCATAGTGTATCTTTCTTCTTTATTTTGTAACTAGCACAATGATAAGCTATTTATACACACCAGTCATCATAGTTCACTGGAGTTGTGAATATAATAGTAGGACATTTTTCTGTTATGTGTAGGTACTCCGACTGACATCAGGAGTTTGGGATGCTGATGAACACTATTTTGATCTACTATTTGTGATATTTTTAAGTGTTTATTTTGCATATAATCTCGATATAATCTTGTTTTGGAGGGTATTCTACTGTTTTGCAGGTCAAAGTAGGTTTGGAGAGAAACTTGGAAAAAGAGAGCAAAAATGGAGTAAAAATGCATACATACGTAAGCCTTACATTAGGTGCCATACATTATGTAAGCCTTACATCGATAATCAACAGAATATGTACAAGGCACATACATACATGTACATACCATGTACACCCTTACATGCAAGGCGCGCCGCGGCGAGGAAAGTGTATGCCGCGGCGGGGAGCTCTCGGGTTGGAACATGAAAACCATCAAAACACTGAGCGCCGCGGCGAAGGAATGGTATGCCGCGGCGAGGAATTTAGAGAAATATGTAAAGCCATGTACATACTATGTACACTCATGTACATACAAGGCGCGCCGCGGCGAAGGAATTGTATGCCGCGGCGAGAGGCTCTCGGGTTTGAACACCAAGATCACGAACACAATGTGCGCCGCGGCATGAAAAATGTGCGCCGCGGCGCGCGCGCGCGAATTGGACTCCTCCTGATGTACGAGACTTACAGAAAATAAAAGAAACCCTTACAAATCCTATCGAACATCATATCCTCTCCAGCCTCCAAAAACAGATCTGAGCCTTAATTCAACACCTCTCCAGCCTCCAAAGACTCCAGATTCACACACTCTGTTCTTCAAAGAAATATACGAGAGAAGGAGAAGAAAAGCATCGTAACAGTGCCAGAATTCTTCTTGTCTCAACAATTTAGAGAAAGAGATTACTCAATCAAAGCTCCACCATTGATTTGGGGTATTTTAATATTTGTAATTTACTTTCTCTTTAAGAATTCGTATGATGTTATTCATGATAGAAAATATTGATTTAAATTCTGTCATGAGTGGCTAAATCATCTGTGTGTGGGATTTTGGTAATGTAACTATGAGTAGATAATTGGTTTTGTGGAATGTTTATTGTTAAAGAGATTTATTTCGAGTTTATTGATTCCACTATTATGTTCATTTATTATTTCTGGCCAATTTAATTTATGAATGTATGAAATATTTTAGAATTGAGTTTTAGAAACGCCATCTGAATTCAATTAAGCACTCTTAAACTTGAGCCTAATTCAAGTGCATTGATTTGTCTTGAGTTAGGCGATTAGACTATTTTCTTGGATTTAAAGCTGATTAACTAATTAACGGTCCAGATCAAAGAAGTTAATTGGTTAATTAAGGGGAGATCACCATTGATTTGGGGTTTTCTAGTATAGAGAAAATAATCAGTAAATTCCACTTTTCGTGCCTAACTGTTACATCCACATAAACCAATTCATCCATGATTAGCTTACTAACCAATTTCCCACACTTGTTCACCCCATCGTTTTACACAAAGTCTACGCATTCACTTTATTTTTCTTGTCAATTTTTTTATAACTTCAGCTAAAATCTCCACAACCCTCCTTTGTTAGAATGTTTAGATTTAATTTTATTGTCATCTTTTAGAAAACAATTCACATTTTTGAAAACCACCGCAATTCCTTGAGAGACGATCTTGGGAGTATACTTGTCGCTTACTACGAGTGACTCGTGCACTTGCGAGCTTTATAAATACAAAATTTGGTATCAAGTTTTTGTGCATCAAGTTTTTGGCGCCGCTGCCGGGGAATTGGCGTTTTTGAAATTGTTATTTGTTTTCTTTTTAGTTTACTTAATTTTTAGTCTTTGTTGTTTTCTTTATTTGTTTTTCTTGTTTTTGTGTTTTTTGTTACTTGTTGGAGTCAATTAGTTTCTGGTGCTTTGATTTGTTGTTGTTTTTGATTGTGCATGCACGGTAGAAGATCTCTTGGACATCCACTCGTGCCGTTCATAGATAACATCAACAGGAAGAGCACTCATTTGAGACCATTTGAAGCTGACATTTTGGAGAAAGAGCATCAATCAATTATGGGAGAACAACTTCCTCCACACAGAGAGATGACGATGAAGGAGTATGCAAGGCCAATCATTGGCACTGCAACTTCTTGCATCCAACTAGGGGAAGCAGCTCGAAACTATGAGCTAAAGAATATACACTTTAATATGCTACCGTCATTTTATGGGATTCCTAACGAAGATCCTCTAACGTTCATTCGTGATTTTTATGCTACTGTGCAGACTTTTCCGCTACAGGGGCTAAATGAGGATCAGCTGAGGATGAGGTGTTTCCCATACACGCTGAAAGATAAAGCCAAGTCATGGCTTATGACTCTTCCACCTGGATCGCTTTCAACTTGGGACGCTGTATACAACAAGTTCATGGGAAAATTCTATTCCCACCAAAAGACAGCAGACCTAAGAACTAAAATTGCGACGTTCTCCCAAATGGACGGAGAACCATTTCATGAGGCGTGGGACCGCTTCAAATTGCTTCTAATACAATGCCCACACCATCACTTTCCTTTGCAACTCCAGAATCAGTTCTTCTATGACGGGTTGACACAACAGTGTCAATTCACTGTGGATAATGCCGCGGGAGGAGCAATGGGAGAGAAGACCGCAGATGAAACATATGAGCTATATGAGATGTTGGGTGCTAATTCCCAACAAAAGAGTTCTAGAGGAAGGAGAATGGGCGTTAACGAGGTAGCTCCGGGGAATGACATGTCAATGCAAATCGCAGAGCTCACAAAACAAGTCGCACTCCTCACCTCCAAGAATTCACCAACTCAAGAGGTATGCGGTATTTGTAGTACTTACGGACACGGTGCTAACATTTGTCCTTTTGTTTGTGATCCACATGTAGGTACAAGTTACGAGCAGGCCAATGCTATGGAGGGATACCAACCGAGGCCAAGGAATGATCCTTACTCAAACACGTACAATCCCGGTTGGAGAAACCATCCCAATTTCTCATGGAAAGGAAGTAATAATCAAGGCTATGCTCAGAATAACTTCCCACATCATCCAAACAACAACAATTCACAGCCCACTCTTCCTAACAAACCAAGCTTGGAGGACAACTTGAACGCATTCATCCAAGTTAGTCGGGAAAATCAAATGAAGAGTACTCAGAGATTGGACTCGTTGGAGGCTTCGATGAAAAGGGTTGAAGGCCAAGTAGGTCAATTGGCGGAGCACCTCCAACGTCAAGAAAAAGGAAAACTACCTAGCCAACCTGAGCAAGCAAAGGCGGTCACAGTCCTTCGAAGTGGTAAGATCGTAACTAAAAATTTACCTGAAATATCTGATGATCTACCTTTTAATGCAAGAAACATGGAAGAAGGCAATGAAATACCTAAGGAGAATAATACACCCAAGGCTAGGGAAGGTGAACCTTCAAAGGAATCAAACGGAGAGTCATCTACCGCTCCCCAATTGCACAAATCATCCGAGCCTTACCGACCTCCGGTACCTTTTCCACACCGTCTCAAGGACGATAAACAGGATAAGCAATTTTCTGATCTTTTTAACATGCTTTCTAAAGTTCAAATAAATCTGCCCTTACTGGATGTTATTAGAAATGTACCTTCCTATGCAAAGTTTTTCAAAGATTTAAATACTAGGAAGAGAAAGTATGGTTTAAATGAAAGGATAGTTGTTTCTGAAATTTCTAGTTCAATTCTTCAACAACGTTTACCACCTAAACTTAAGGATCCCGGGAGTTTTAACATTAACATTACTTTGGGGAATGAGAAAGTGGTACGAGCCATGCTAGATCTAGGTGCAAGTATAAACTTAATGCCTTATTCGATTTATTTGCAACTAGGTTTAGGGGAATTGAAACATACTACCATGTCCCTACAATTAGCTGATAGATCTGTGAAATATCCTAAGGGAATGGTAGAGGACTTGCTTGTACAGGTTGATAAATTGATTATACCTGTCGATTTTGTTGTATTGGATATGCAGGAGAATCCATCTATGGACAAAGAACACACCATTCTTCTTGGTAGGCCATTTATGGCCACTACTAAGACAATTATAGATGTCCATAGTGGAAGTCTAACTATGACAGTTTTGGGGGAAACTGTCAATTTTAGAGTATTCGATTCCTCCCCTTTACCTTCTATATCCTCAATTGATGAATGTTCTTCTATTGATCATATTGATAATCTTGTTTATGATGCCTTTTTGCAGGACGAAGTTAAGGACGGACTTGAATATGCTTTAGCAGTTGATAGGATAGAGACGGAATTGGATGATGAAACTAAGGGTTACTTAGAGCTGTTAGATAATGCTGAATCATTAGAAGAACCAAGTACACCCTTAGAGCTACCCAAAACCCCATCTAGGGAAGACACTGCTCCACCTAAGCTTGAGTTGAAAGATTTACCAAAACATCTTAAGTATGTATTTTTGGGTGAGGGGGACACTTATCCGGTCATAATTTCATCTACCTTGACCCGAACCCAAGAACGAGCACTAGTGAATATACTTAGGAAACATAAGAAAGCCATAGGATGGAGCATTGATGATATTAGAGGTATTAGTCCCACCATGTGTATGCATAAGATAAATCTTGAGGACAATACCAAACCTGTGAGAGAAGCCCAAAGGAGACTTAACCCTATTATGCAAGAGGTAGTGAAAACGGAGATTTTAAAACTCTTGGCAGTTGGGGTTATCTATCCTATTGCGGATAGCAAATGGGTCAGCCCGGTACATGTGGTACCGAAGAAATCTGGGATCACTGTGGTAAAGAACGATAAAAATGAGTTAGTGCCCACGAGATTGATCACGGGATGGAGAATGTGCATTGATTTTCGTAAATTAAATTTGTACACAAAGAAAGATCATTTTCCTCTTCCTTTTATTGATCAAATGCTTGAACGTTTAGCAGGGCATGACTTTTACTGTTTTCTTGATGGTCTTTCAGGTTATTATCAGGTGCCCATCGCTCCGGAAGATCAGGAGAAGACCACATTCACGTGCCCATTCGGGACATTTGCCTTCAGGAGGATGCCATTCGGCCTTTGCAATGCCCCCGCCACATTCCAGCGATGCATGATTTCAATATTCTCGGATATGGTGGAGAAATGCATAGAGGTATTTATGGATGACTTTTCAGTTTTTGGAAATTCATTTGATGATTGCCTGAATAATTTGACTCGCGTGCTTGAACGTTGTATTGATTGTAACTTGACCCTTAGTTGGGAAAAGAGTCATTTTATGGTTCAGCATGGCATTGTATTAGGACATGTAATTTCACGTAGAGGCATTGAGGTGGATAGGGCAAAAATTGATCTAATAGCCAAACTTCCACCTCCCACTAATGTTAAGGGAATTAGGAGTTTTCTTGGTCATGCGGGTTTTTATAGGAGATTTATTAAGGATTTTTCTAAGATAAGTCGTCCCCTATGCAACCTGTTAGCTAAAGATGTTTCTTTTGTTTTTAATGATGATTGCTTGACTGCTTTTAATGTTTTGAAAGAAAAATTAACTTCTGCACCCATTATCATGGTACCTGATTGGTCACTCCCCTTTGAGATTATGTGTGATGCGTCTGATTTTGCCATAGGGGCTGTCTTAGGTCAACGAGTAGATAAGCGTTTGCATGTAATTTACTATGCTAGTAAAACTCTAAATGACGCTCAACTTAACTACTCAACCACCGAAAAAGAGTTTTTGGCTATTGTGTTTTCTCTTGATAAGTTTAGATCTTATTTAGTAGGGTCTAAAGTAATTGCGCATTCGGACCATGCTGCTTTGCGTTATTTGTTGAGTAAACCGAATGCCAAGCCTAGATTAATTCGGTGGGTTTTGTTGTTACAAGAATTCGACTTAGAAATCAAGGATAAAAAGGGAACGAAAAATGTGGTAGCTGATCATTTATCTAGGTTGATTTCTGACTTTGACACTACTGAGAGTGACAAAGATATTGCTATTGTTGAGACTTTTCCTGATGAGCAGTTATTTTCTGTGGGTCCAAACCCTTGGTACGCTGATATTGTAAATTTTCTTGCTAGCGGTTTGTTGAGGCCTAACATTTCTTTTCAGGAAAAGAAAAGATTTTTTCATGTGTGCAGGCAATACTTCTGGGATGATCCATATCTATTCAAGATTTGTCAAGACCAAGTCATCCGGAGGTGTGTGCCGGAAGAGGAGCATGCAAGTATCTTAACTTTTTGTCATGAACTTCACTGTGGAGGACATTTTGGGGGTAAGAAAACTGCTATTAAGGTACTTCAATCTGGTTTTTATTGGCCTACACTGTTTAAAGATGCCTATAATTTTTGCATGTGCTGTGATAGATGTCAGAGAACTGGTAATTTAAGTAGACGTAATGAAATGCCTCTGACATATAATCTTGTTGTTGAGTTGTTTGATGTATGGGGAATTGACTTTATGGGTCCTTTTCTCCCTTCTTCTGGTTTTGAGTATATCTTAGTTGCTGTTGATTATGTGTCCAAGTGGGTAGAGGCTATACCCACTAAGTCTAATGATGCTAACTGTGTTGTGAAGTTCTTGAAGGAAACAATATTTAGCAGGTTTGGCACACCAAGGGCAATAATCAGTGATGGAGGGAGTCACTTCTGCAACAAACTTTTTGATGGATTGTTGAGAAAGTACAACATCACACATAAAGTGGCTACTCCATACCACCCACAAACATCGGGACAAGTTGAAGTGAGTAACCGGCAAATTAAGGGTATTTTGGAACGTACGGTGCGACCTTCAAGGAAGGATTGGGCTTCGAAGCTCAATGACGCATTATGGGCTTACCGTACGGCATACAAGACACCTATTGGGATGAGCCCATACCGGTTAATTTATGGCAAAGCATGCCATTTGCCCGTTGAGCTTGAGCACAAGGCCTATTGGGCAATCAAGCAGCTGAACATGGATTGTCAACAAGCGGGTGACAACCGCTTACTTCAACTTGATGAGCTTGAAGAGATTAGGAATGAAGCATATGAGAATGCTAAGATTTACAAAGAACGCACAAAGCGCAATCATGACAAAGGGATCGTTGGTAAGTCTCTCTATCCTGGAATGCAAGTACTTTTATTTAACTCTCGTCTTAAACTTTTTCCAGGCAAGCTTCGATCAAGATGGAGTGGACCATACAAGATTGTGGAAATCTTTCCCCATGGAGCTGTTGAGCTCATCAATCCCAACACACAAGCAACTTTCAAGGTGAACGGACATCGTGTAAAGCCTTACTTGGAAGGAGTAGTTCCCCGTAGAGATGTGGAGTGCGTTGAACTGCATGCACCTTAGCTATGCGCATCGTCTTGCTAAGACGTTAAACTAGGCGCTTGGTGGGAGGCAACCCACCGTTTTAGGTATTATTTATCGTTTTCTTTTAATTCAGTTAGTTTAGTTTATTTATTTGCCCTTCCTAAATTCTTTTCTGAACTATTGTGTAGTTGAAAACATTGAGGACAATGTTTAGTTTAGGTTTGGGGGTGCATTTTGCATTTTGTGTTTGATTGGTAACAATACTTTCATGCTTTGATCAATTTTTGATGAATAACTAGTCTTTGTGCATTGTCTATCTGATTTTTAAAACATTTAAGGTTTGTTGTTAAGATTGAAATCAATTTGCAATCTGTTTTTCATGCTTTTGATGTTGAAACTGAGATGAACCCAAACACTGTGTCTAGGATTTGACTAGTGGAGACTACCTTGTGAGAATATTGTTGAGCCTTTAACGCTTTATTCTGAGAGACAATTATTCTTCTACTCTTTTAAACACCTTTCATATCATTTCAAATTGCTAGATGATCTCTATAGGTTTTTGCATTGAATGTTAGGATTTTAAACATTTAATGAGGGATCATGTGCTTAATTGAATTGCTTAGACTAAATGACTTAAGTAAAATTTGAAGTGTTTGCCTATTTCATTCGTGCTTGACTTTTAAAAAATTAAAGGGAATTCCTATATTAAACACAAAAAGAGCTAAGAAGTAGCCATTCACAAATTACATATGTATGTGGGTCTAAAAAAAAAAGAAGAAGAGATAATAAGTTTATTATGACCCTAAGTTCTTCAAGTATGAATGGTTAATACAATACAAAAAAAAAAGAGAGAGAAAAATAGGAAATAAGTTCCCCTAAAGTCAAAACATTTTCATTCTATGGCACACTTGAAGTTTTTGCTTGAGGAATTTAATTGAAGCATGAGATTAGTAATGTGATTCCTTCATAAATCCTATCATTTGATTCCTTTCATGAGATCAATGTTATGCACTTTTGAGCCTTTCTTATTTAATCATATGCGAACCTATTAGCTCGTTTCTTTACATAACTTCTATTCGCATATACATTGTTGAGTGCTTGAACCCATAGGATCGGTGTGATTTAGAGAGTAATTATTGTGAGGATTAGAGTTGAAACGAATTCATATTCTTAACACTAGGTTTGGGGGAGTCAATGTTGATACGCTTTTAGTATTGGAATTTAGATTTGTGAAGCAAAATTGATCTAAATGGTGAACCTTGATGTGCTTGATTGTCGGATAAATTTGTGCATGAATTTTTGGTTATGATTTGGAAAGAAATTAAAGCATGACAAGTTTTGTTAACTTCAATTTTAGTTTTGTTATTTGGCCTTTTAATTTTGGTTTTGCTTGAGGACTAGCAAAAAGTAGGTTTGGGGGTATTTGATGAACACTATTTTGATCTACTATTTGTGATATTTTTAAGTGTTTATTTTGCATATAATCTCGATATAATCTTGTTTTGGAGGGTATTCTACTGTTTTGCAGGTCAAAGTAGGTTTGGAGAGAAACTTGGAAAAAGAGAGCAAAAATGGAGTAAAAATGCATACATACGTAAGCCTTACATTAGGTGCCATACATTATGTAAGCCTTACATCGATAATCAACAGAATATGTACAAGGCACATACATACATGTACATACCATGTACACCCTTACATGCAAGGCGCGCCGCGGCGAGGAAAGTGTATGCCGCGGCGGGGAGCTCTCGGGTTGGAACATGAAAACCATCAAAACACTGAGCGCCGCGGCGAAGGAATGGTATGCCGCGGCGAGGAATTTAGAGAAATATGTAAAGCCATGTACATACTATGTACACTCATGTACATACAAGGCGCGCCGCGGCGAAGGAATTGTATGCCGCGGCGAGAGGCTCTCGGGTTTGAACACCAAGATCACGAACACAATGTGCGCCGCGGCATGAAAAATGTGCGCCGCGGCGCGCGCGCGCGAATTGGACTCCTCCTGATGTACGAGACTTACAGAAAATAAAAGAAACCCTTACAAATCCTATCGAACATCATATCCTCTCCAGCCTCCAAAAACAGATCTGAGCCTTAATTCAACACCTCTCCAGCCTCCAAAGACTCCAGATTCACACACTCTGTTCTTCAAAGAAATATACGAGAGAAGGAGAAGAAAAGCATCGTAACAGTGCCAGAATTCTTCTTGTCTCAACAATTTAGAGAAAGAGATTACTCAATCAAAGCTCCACCATTGATTTGGGGTATTTTAATATTTGTAATTTACTTTCTCTTTAAGAATTCGTATGATGTTATTCATGATAGAAAATATTGATTTAAATTCTGTCATGAGTGGCTAAATCATCTGTGTGTGGGATTTTGGTAATGTAACTATGAGTAGATAATTGGTTTTGTGGAATGTTTATTGTTAAAGAGATTTATTTCGAGTTTATTGATTCCACTATTATGTTCATTTATTATTTCTGGCCAATTTAATTTATGAATGTATGAAATATTTTAGAATTGAGTTTTAGAAACGCCATCTGAATTCAATTAAGCACTCTTAAACTTGAGCCTAATTCAAGTGCATTGATTTGTCTTGAGTTAGGCGATTAGACTATTTTCTTGGATTTAAAGCTGATTAACTAATTAACGGTCCAGATCAAAGAAGTTAATTGGTTAATTAAGGGGAGATCACCATTGATTTGGGGTTTTCTAGTATAGAGAAAATAATCAGTAAATTCCACTTTTCGTGCCTAACTGTTACATCCACATAAACCAATTCATCCATGATTAGCTTACTAACCAATTTCCCACACTTGTTCACCCCATCGTTTTACACAAAGTCTACGCATTCACTTTATTTTTCTTGTCAATTTTTTTATAACTTCAGCTAAAATCTCCACAACCCTCCTTTGTTAGAATGTTTAGATTTAATTTTATTGTCATCTTTTAGAAAACAATTCACATTTTTGAAAACCACCGCAATTCCTTGAGAGACGATCTTGGGAGTATACTTGTCGCTTACTACGAGTGACTCGTGCACTTGCGAGCTTTATAAATACAAAATTTGGTATCAAGTTTTTGTGCATCAGATGCGTCTGTATTTAGTTTATGCCCAAAGATTATACTTGGGGCAGATGTATTTGTATTTTCCTATCTACTTCCCATTTTTAGTACTTGTAGTTATAATATATAGTCATTTCCCTTTTGTAGCATAATTCGAGTGAGTTCTAGCAATGAATTATTGTGCTCACGTACAAGACATGTACCCAAGTTGCTAGGATGTTTTAAGCCGGTGGCCTATAGTGCTACGTAATCATATTATTCTTCAGGATTGCATTTGGAGATAATTGGTAATGTGAATTAACATGAAAATTTTGTTCCTAACACATTGCAAAAGTTACCAACGAGCTCTTAGCTCAATGACATATAGCATGTTTAGATAAGTAGAAAGTTTGAGATTCGAGCTTTAGTTACGGGTATATGAATAGTGTAATTATTCTTAAAAAAAATAATCCAAAAGTTCATCCCATATTTCTTAACATTTAAACACAAAATTTTTGTCCTTGATATGTTTTAAAATATTCGTCCCAATATTTTATATTTTTAGTGACAAAATTTATGTCCTTGACATATTGTAAAATATTGTTCCAATTTTTTGTATTTTCAAGGACAAAATGATTTGAGGCAATTTGTTGGAATAAATTTTCAACCAATTTTTTAAAGACAAATGAAATGTTTGTCCCAAATAAGTGTAATGTGATGAAAATTTTGTCACAAAATTTGTCCTTATTAATATTTACTTCTCAAACTTTTGTTCAAGAATATCAGGGATGAGTTACAAACTTTTGTGCCTAAAGATGTCACTTTTAGTGACAAATTTTTGTTTCATCGTAAAATTTCGTCCTTAGTACCCATTTTTCTTGTAGTGAGTTATATCAACTTAAAATGTAGCTTACAAAGAGAAATAATGCCAAAAAGAAAAGTAGATAAACCTCACAACAATTAAACTTAGGAAGAGATACTTCAAAACACACAATAATATTGTTTTGTAACATGAAGTTTTATGACATAGCTCTGTCATATTTCTATTAATTATAGATTTATCATTGTCAGTCGTCAACCTCAACAACATTATTTTCGTCTCCTAAAGCCTTCAAGTTTTATTAGCTACTTTGAAAGAAATGGTTTTTAGTTTAGTAAAAATTTGAGGAAGAAAATAAATGGAAAAGAAAGAGGGCACTAAAGTTGTGTTTGGTTGGCTGTAATAAGACATGTAATGTAATCAATTCAACTTATTATAATGTTTAGTTTTCTTAAAAGATGTAATGTAATGTAATTAATTATATCTTTTTAAGGAATTGACATTACACAATTAAACACCAGGAATTGCAATTACATTACATAACCTATACTTCACGCTGCTTCCACTTCACTCGTTCGCAAAAAAATTTTGGTGCGTTGTCGTCCGTCCCTGTTCCTGCGCAGCCGTCGTCATCCAGCACCTGCGCTGGCGTCGTCATCGTCTCATCCGGCTGGCCTTGTCGTCCCCTCCGTCATCGTCCCGTCCGGCTGGCCTCGTCCTCCAGCTCGCGCGGTGTTCTAGCTCGCGTCGCCGTCCAGCCCGTCGTTGTCGTCCAGCTCAAGTCCTCCCGTCCAGCCGTCGTGCGCCAGCCATCGCTCTCCTCTGAGTTTGTACGATGATTGTGCTTTTTTTAAAAAAAAATTGTTTTTTTTTCTGAAATTGCATTTTTTTTGCTGAATTAATTTTTGTTGTTGTTAATTTATTAATTGTTGTTACTTTTTTCGTTATAATTAATTTTTTTTTTGTTGAATTAATTTTTGTTGTTGTTAATTTATGTGATTAATTAAAATTTATTAATTGTTGTGATTTTTTTTCTATTCTATTACATTACAGTTGTTAAACCAAATACTGTAAAATTGATTCCTTTTTTTATTACAGTAACTAAACCAAACATTGTAATAGTAATACTGATTCCTTTACATTCCATTACAATTACGATTATAATTACAATTACATTCAGCGAACTAAACGCACTGTAAGAGAGAAGGGATTGGTTATTCATATTATTGTTTTAGTATTTTTTTTAAAGTTATTTAATAATATTTTATTAAGCCTCAAATTGTTAAAAATGTATCTTTTGTACCAAAATAAATGATAAAAGTATTACATTAATTCATTGAAGTGATATTATGGTCATTTTAAGTCTCTTTTTTATTAAAAAAAAAAAAAAAAAAAAGGTAAACAGTTCCATTTGATAAAGAATAGAGGTGAGGCTTAAAATAATTTAGTCGGTTAGTTTATTTATTCATTATTTTTTTAAATAAAAAATAGGCTTAAAATGATCATAATATTCATTTGGTGAATTAATGTAATATTTCTACTGTTCATTTTAGTAAAAAAATAATATATATTTTTAACAACTTAAGCCTTAATAAGGTATGATTAAATAATTTGAAAAACAAAGAATAATAAGCCCCGAGAGAGAAGGAACTTAAAAAGTTTCAGTGATGAACTAATAGATAGATACTCATTCAAGAGCTCAAAATCATGCACTGTTGGATCTTCATGAAGTAATCGCTTCCTCTAGATCACTCTACGACTACTTTTCACATACAAACGCCTCTTAATAAATAGTTACAAACAGACAGACTTATCTTATGTACTTTTTCAGGAAAAAGAAATTGTCCGCAGAATTCATCTTTTAAGCTCAATCCCAATCAAGAAATTCGATATTCAGCTGTGATGGTAAATTAGAATATCAATAGGATTCATTATTATTATTATATATCATTATAAAGTTGAGTCTAATTCAACAATTAAGGAAAACTTTTTAAATACCTACTCAAATAATTTAAATATGGGACACTTCCTTACCACCTATTCCAAGAAGGCCAATAGAATTTTTGTTATATTTGAAAACAAAAACTAAAAAAATAAGAAAAAAACCATAAGAAAATATTATAGGAAAATTTTTCTTTTTGACATCCCTTGTGTAGGTATTAGCCATATTCAATTAAAGTCCGAATTATCCCGAATGATCCAATTTAACTTAAAATATCTGGACTCTACTTGAATAAGATTAGAACTAGGCTTCCAAAATTTTAAACTAGCCCATCTCAAGTCTAAATTAAAATATGAGTTAAATTTAAATTTATATTATACATAAAAATTTAAATTACGCTTTATTATTTTGTGAGAAAATAATTTTTATATTTTAAAATATTTACATTAATTACTTTTGTAAAATATGTTATCACATTAAATAAGAACTCTAAACATAGTGATAGAATAAAGATCACATCCGATAAGAACTTTAATTTATCACATTTAATAAAAATTTTAAATATTATTTTACTTTTCACAATTAATTTAAAATATAAAAAAAATTAATTTTTGTATTTATTTTAAATATGTTGTAGAAATTAACTAATAAACAACTAAAATAAGAAAAAATAATTAACGTGCAAGGCACGTGTTCAAACTTAATATTTTCTTTTTAGATAAAGTTATCTATATGTTTTAAGCTATTGACATTAGTTACCCTTTTAAAATTTATTATCATTAAATAAGAAATCTAAATATGATAATAAAATAAATATAATATTCAATAAAAATTTTAATCATGATGATTATTACCTCCAATAAAAATTATAAATATTATTTTATTTTCACAATTAAGTAAATTAATTTTGCATTTATTTCAAATATTTTGTAAAATAAAATAATTAACATGCAAAATACATATTTTTGACTAATTTTATAAAATATATGTACATTTTAATATTTTATGACATTATTTTAAAATTTTATTCACTATTTTAACTTGGAAACTAACCTAACTCAATCTAAAGTTCAAAAAAGTTGGCTGGAACTTACCAAATATTTTAGAGTTGGATTTTGGGTTATATTTAGTTTGAAAAACTTGATCCAAAAATATACATGGCTTGAAAATGTTTGACCCAAACCCGATCGAGGTTTTAGAGCTTGAGCTAACTTGGCTAGTTCGAATTTACATCCTTGCCCTTGTATAATGTGACCCTAATCAATTTATACTCAAATATGAACACAAATAAACCTTATTTTAACATATGTTCAAGAAAAATGTTCATAATTTAACACTTATTTTTTTTTAAATGTAGTAGGTGTTCTATTTATTCGACAACTATTAATTTAATGTCAAATTTATCAAAATTTTAAATTTATTTAAAAGTATGCATAAAATAATTAAATGTATTTAAAATTATGAAAGAGACAGGAAAAAAAAAAAGAGAGAAGAAGAAGAAAAGTATACTCAAAATAGGTCATCAATTTTAATCTTATACAATATTTTCAATATTATATTCATTCCTTTTAGAATATTGGACCATCCCAAGAATTTGATCCATTTTGTTCGATTCATAGTTTGATTCAATTATGTTTTTTTTTTTTTTTTAGAACAAATCTCTTCAAAGTTAAGATTACTCTCACATTTTTCAAATCATGGCAAAATTATGTTCAAATTAAACATTAAAATACTAGTTCAAGGCTCGAATTCGTGTATCTTTATCTAATGAAACCACAAATTCCACGCACAATCAATCAAATGATTCTACCAATCATTTTGACCGCGTACAATTTAATTCATTTATTGATTAAATTACCTAAACTAGCAAACTTTTTAGTCTAGATAGCACTTTGACATATATGGCTATGTGATTGTGTTTGGCATATGACAATTTACATTTTTGTCCTTTCTCTCTCTCACATTCTTAGACCTTGCGACTAGGGGTGGTGATTCCTGTGCGTGCTGGCCCAAATAAATCCAGCCCGAATTCATCTAACTCGAACACGGCCCAAATTTAATTTGGGTTGATATTATGAACCCAAACACGAAATGTTAAAGTTCAATCTAACACAAATTGGCTCGAAATATCAAAATAATCATAATTTTTTTCTCACAATATATTTTATACCAAGTTAGCAACTAATTAACATACTACCATTCAAAGATCCAAAAAACATATAAAAATTCAGGATTTAAAAGAAAAGACAACATGATAAACTAATTATTATAAAACAAAATATAAAAGAGTAAATATAAAAATAAAAGAAAAGACATACATGGTAAATTGATATATTACAAAACAATTCAAGAAAATTAAATTCAAGAAAATAATGGAATTATAATTTATATTCTTGTATGCTTATGAGTCAAGAGTCAAGAGTCAATGTCCCACTTGATACCAAAAAAATCAAGTTTTTTTTTTATAAAAAAATTATCAATTCGGGTTAAACGAGCTGGCTCGAACTGAGCCTGAATCCGAACTGAATTTTTTCGTGTTATTTGGACCAACCTGAATTTGATCCGAATTTAAATCGTTCATGTTCGTTTCATGTTCTTTTTGTTCGTTTCGATTCATTTATTTGAATTTCAACACGAATTGTCACTCATACTTGCAACTCATAACAAAAGAATCCAAACCACCTAACCTTCTTCTAATAATATCGATTATCGATACACTTCTTATTGTTCATTATAATCACTACACACAAAACCCATTCCATTTCATTCGCAACAAACAATGCCCATTTCCTTTCATCCTTTATCATCGCAAACCCAACACCCTTTACCATCACCATTTCGTCACTCATCAACCCAAATTTCATTCCCAGAAATTTACCCAACAGTCACAGTCGACTCGCAATCTTAGTTTTATCTTCCTCACAAAAACCCCATAGTTAAATTTCGTCCACTTCGCAACTACAAGCATCACCAGCTCCTCTATCAAGCCCAACTACCCAGAGTCCATCGCAGTTAATGCTACCTACCCTAAACCCACCTTCATATGCACAAAAGTATCGCCACCTCACTTATAGTCGCTACCCCATTTTTCAGCAAGTCGACTTCAAAAAACATTTTTGTGTCCATCCCTTTTGAACCTAGTAATTTTTTTTTTCAAAAAGGTGGATGTATTCGATAATAATAATTTTTTATAGGTTTTTAAAGAGTTATAACATGTTACATATCTCTCTGTCGTTGTATGTAATATGTTATATATCAATCCAACGAAGTTGCCAAAGTTTCAATGTTGTCGCGGTAGAAGCCACCAGATGTCGCTTGTAGAAGTCACTGGAGCTCCGATAATATTACCGGCATAAGTCGCCAAAGCTCTAATATATTTATTTGTTACTCTTAAAAGACATTTTAATACTTTGTATGATTTTAATATAATCAAAATTTACAATTTTAAACATATTTTTATTAATTATAAAAAATATTAACTTATAATTAAATATAAGTTATTTAGGCCCGAATTTCTTATTTATTTGTAAGGTATGGCTCAATATATATATAGGGTGAAGAGCGAAAATAATCCTTTTATTTATACAATAAGTATTGTTTAGCCATCTAATTTATAAAATGTGTCTTTAAGTCTATTTGCTTAAAAAAAAGTGTTCTAAAGTCCATTTACTTGTAAAAAGGGTGTCAGTCAATGACAAAATTAATTTTTCATCCAATTTTATGTTAAATCTAATGGAATAGTACATGTATCACATACATGTTTATATTTTTCAATAGATATATATATCAAATTAAATAATTTTTTACAATTTCTTTCTATTAAACTTAAATAAAATTTTCATCGTTTAATTTGTAATTTTAGATATTAAATAATAAAAATTTTATTGAATTCAATCAAACTTAAATAAAATTTTCATTATTTAAATTATGACTTTAAATATTAGACAATTAAAATTTTATTTAAATTACATTGAAAATTTTATTTAAAATTTTTTTGAAAACTAAAAAAATTAATTAAATTTTTTAATTAAATATTAATTTTTTTTTAAATAGATATATATCGAAAAATATTAATATACATGGGACACATCAATTATTTTGTTAAATTGGATGAAAAATTAGATAGAAAATTAATTTTGTTCTTACTGACACATTTTTTTATAAGTAAAAAGAACTTAAAAATATATTTTTCAAAAAAAAAAAATGTAAAGATATTTTTTTTAATCTAAAAAACTAAATACTACATTTAATAAAAATAAAAAAAATTATTATATTTATCAGACCTCTAGATTCTTAAAACTTGCTGACTTTGAAAATTGCAATGAATTTTCTTTTCTACAGGCTTCTAGGTATTGATCAACATATACTAGATGTTTCTCCAAGCATCTTCCATTTTGTGAGCAAGTTGTAGGTTTTTATTTTTATTTTTCTTTTTCTTTTACGAACACCACAAAGGAAAATTCTAACTAACTTTAAGTTTGATAAAGATTAGAAAAAGCCGCATTAAATCATCGATCACAAAGCACGATTAAAAAAAAAAATCTGAACTTTTATTTACATGTAAAAAATTATCGAAACACTTGATCATTGATTCGCAAATAATGTGAACCAAAAATTGATTATTTTCATCATCTAACGGTGGAAGCAACTGTATGAGCCCACCATCTGAGACTCTCCTTAACATCAATTTCATTACTCGTAGAAGGAACTCTCCAATTCATCAATGGGTTCTCTTTTTTTCTCTTATCAAATGTGAACGCCTCCCATGCTTCAGATAGATAAGGTCTTGAAATTGCAGACGTATCCACAACTTCGTCTTCTTCTTCTTCTTCTTCATCCTTATAATTACCTAATCTTTGCAGACCAGGAATAATAGACACCAAGCTCGATTGTCTATCTTCTTCAGAGAAAACAAAACCCAGATCCATAAACCCTTTTAGTTCCTCAAATTCAAGGTCTGACAAACTCTTGCTCTCTCCCTTTTTCTTTCTTCTTCTTCCAATGTCTCTGTTTTTCCTTTTCTCGTTTATTGTTTGATCTTCAACAAAATGTTCTACTTTTGGTGTAAAACTTTCGAATTCTGTGGTGTCTTTACCAGAGAGGATAGTATTTAGTTTTGGTGTGCTGAGTTGGACTGAGTCTGGTGAGAAAGATCCCGATAGATAGCTTGATTTTGAGTTCAATTGATCGCTCGTAGATCTTGTATGCAGAATTGGAATGCGTAAAAGATCTGATCTTTTTGGTTTTTCTTGGTTTTGCTGATCTGGGTTTGTCTTAGAATTTGATGATTTGGATGAAATGGGTTTAATTTTGTCGAAGATTTCAAGCTCGAACCAGCAAGAATCATAGAGTCTCATAACTTCCTCTGCTTCCATTTTAAGGCGGCTGGTAAGTTTTATGTTTTGTGCGTGAAATTCTAGTATTTATATAGAGCCACTTTGAATCATTATATTACACATGTCAACATAAACGAGTTATAAACTATTTACTACACGTTTTTCATTACGGTATTTTCTTTATTTTTATTTTAATATTTAAATTCTTACGGACCGGGGGTTAATAACTTTGTAGGAGTTATTAATTAAGTAATAAATGTTGCATGAAACGTGTTGAAAAAGTTGAAAAATGTGTGTCTTAAATAAAGCGGGCAAAGCAAGGTAAGCATTTGCGTGCGGTGAAACAGTGTGGAGGTTACTAGAGGATCTCATATTATGCTTGTGTTGATGATAAATTGATAATAATAATGATTAATAAGTGATAAAATATTTGGAGGTAAGTGGATTTTAAGTTAAAATAGTAATATATTAATTTTGTAATTTTTAAAATAAGTTAATTTCATCATATAATTTAAAAAAATATCTAATTAAATCTAAATTTTAAAAAATTTAATCGTTGAGTAAATAAAATAGAAAATTGTTAAAAACATAAAAGATAAAATTGAATTGAAAAAGAAACTTCTTTTTTCTTGGCTAAGCTCATCAAGGAGACCAAGTGACAGGGGAAGACCAGCAAAATATCAACAAATTTGGACGATTAAATAATTAATTTTAAGAGCTTGAAGTCGAAATTAGAGTCTACATAAAAATAATGAGAATTTTGAATACATGATAAATTGATTCTTTCAAACGAGGATTTGTTTTTTTTTTTTTTAAATAGAGGAAGTATTTGCCATGTGCCAAAAGAAAAGGTTAAAATTAGGATAGAATAGATAACAAAAACAACTAGCAAAAAATTGAAAAAAACTTAAAGAAAAGAAGAAATCTACACTTGTATGCAAAGTTGAAGAACTCCATTAATTTAATTTTTTTTTTAAAGATTTTTTATTTTATCCCCTAAAAGATCAATTTTTTTTAAATTGGACTTTATTGATTTTTTTTTTTAAATTACATAACTAAATTAACCTACCCTAAAAGTTACAGGACCAATGTATCAATTACTTAAAGTTACATGACCATTTCAACCCAAAACTCGAGTGAAATAGTAGAACAATTTGATTTTTTATTAATTTTGCAGTATATTCTTCACCAATTATATTTTTTTTATTCCCTTCATTAAATATTTGATACTTATGTTTTTTTTTTTTTTAAAGAGAAAAATATCCTAGAAGTCCTCTACTTCTTTGAAAATAAACAATTTAATCTACTTATTTTTTATAGGACATTACAAGTTCTCTTCTTATAAAAAAAAAATAATAGTTGAAATCCTCTTTTTTAAGCAAAAATAAAAATATTCCTCATAAAAAAATACATTTAGATTTCGTCTATTAATTATAAAAATTTATTTGTGCATATGAGAAATTTTATGTCAATATAAGTTTAAAAAGAAAAAATTGTTCTGAAAAATTTATCTACTTAAATATTGAAAATTATTAAAATCAAATTGGTGCACAAAATTTTGGTATCAAAACCGATAATAAAATTAATTAAATTTTAAAATTAAATTTATACAACCTAATACAATAAGAGAAGTAAATTATCGAAAATATTATAAAAAATAATTAATAAAATTAATACTCTAGTTAAGAAAAAATAAAATAATTAATATTGAATAGGTAAAATGAATTCAACTATTAAAATAAATTATAATTGAATAAATAAAATGTTATAAATAATAAGTTATTTTATAAAATCTTACAAATGCCTAACAAAGATTTGTAATATCTTACATAATAAAAAATAACTAATGATGTCACTTTAAAAAAAAAAAAAAAAAGAGAGACTAAAGTGATACAAAATGTAAATATGGAACTAAAATACTTATTTTTATAGGAAAAAAAAAACGACCATTAAAATCTCTTTACTTTTTTAATAAATAATTATATTAATATTATATTTTATTAATCTAAAATATTATATCATTAATTACTTTAAAAATAATGCATAATTTGTTAGACTAATTCTAGATAGTGGTGTCACATTGAATATACTCTAATAAATCAATAAATTAAAGGGAAAAAAAATGATCTCATCTAGTTCTTACTAGAGTAACTAAACATCAGCTATGTGACTTTTTTGTCTAACTAATTTTTGGTTTCAAGAAAAAACATAAAAGTCGAGAGAGAAAATAGAAAAACAATAGAGTTAGAGTGATTATATATAGTTTAGTGACACAAAGTAGAATATAGGTCAAGACATTATAAGTGTATTAATCCTTATAATTTAATTATTATATTTAGAGTCATTATTAATTGTAATTATATAATTATGTGATAATAGAGTTCTAAAAAAATAATTAATGTCAATAACTTAAATATGAAAGTAATTTTCTCTAAAAATTATGGTTTATATGTATAGCATAATCTCCCTTTATATATAGAGTTTTATTTTTAATCCCCATAAAAAAAATATGTTCATTTTTCTATAATATAAATAAATATATATTTTTTAGTATTAAAAGAAAATAAATATACATTTTTTTATTAAAAAATGATTAAAATTAAAATCAGTTGAATAATTAAATTATTTATGCACAAGAGAAAAATTATTTGGCATAATTTAGACGGCGTTGATTTAACTTTTAACATTAATTACTATAACATTTTTTTATTATTCAGTCTAATAATCTTGTGGCATGTCTATTGTTAAAATACTCAAAAAAAAAAAAAAAAAAAAACCGTCCAAAGGAAAAAGGAATAAATACTTTTGGGACACACTGGCATTTAAACCTATAAAAAAGATAATGTAAATTGACTAAACTCTAATAGAATTTCGTTGAATATGATCATTTTGAAGATGATTAAAACCCATTATTCTTAGAGGCACATTGATAATTATTTAAGTAGTGTTGAAATTGACTACGTATTTGTGAGTATAGCGTTGCATCTTTATCAAAATGAGACACTACAACATAGGCAATCATGAAGCAATAACATAAAGCTATGATTTCTTTTTTGGTGAAATAACAATAGCTATGATGAATACATGCTTCTTCGTTACTCAAAATCCAACTGCCTTAATCAATAAATTGGTGTGGTGGGCATCGGGGCATCTCATTCTTTTACAAGTTCTCCAACGATTTGACAACCACTAACAACCTTGCATGTGAGTGGTAGTTCAGCTTTCCATATATAATTATTTGAATCTTAATGTCAATTGGCACGACTAGCTCAAATCATGTCATTATATCATAAATACAATTGCTTTAATATAATATCATTGATACAATTATGTAGATTCAACTATATTTTTCAATTATATAATATCACATTATAAAATATATTACAATTCAATTATGTGTCATTTGCTATTTTAAACGATTATATCATTAAATTTTTACTTTAATTACAACATTATTATTATTATTATTTATTTTATTCATTTAATGATTAATAATAATAATTATATTATCATATTACAAAGATAAGATTGTAAGAGTCTTATTGTATATTTTTATTTATTGTATATTATATAATAATTATATTATCTTATCATTACTATTTATTGTATATTTTTATTGATAATGAAGAAAAAAAATGATGCAAATAAATAAAGAAGAAAAAAAATATTTGAAACATAAAAAATAAGATTAAATTTTTATTTATGGTTTAATTTTCTATGCAAGAAATCCTAGATAAAGTAAAATACATATATATATTCAAAATAAAGGCACTACTCGTAATTAATAAAAAATTTGACAAACTTCAAATTTAAATACAAAATTTTTCATTATTATTAATTTTATTTATTTAATATAAAATATTATAAGAATCATATTTATTGTTTAATTTTTTTTAGAAGAAATCTTACATAACCTACAATACACAATATATGTTTGAATTAATTTTTTTATTTTTTATTTTCTTAAAATAGTGGATTAAAAAAGAAAAAGAAAAAAATGTAAGAAAATAAAGAACAAAAAAATTGAAAAGTAAAAGATAAGGTTATAAAAAATTTAGTTATAGCTTAATTTTTTATATTAGAAATCATAGATAAGTAAAAATATTATAATTAAAGGAAAAAATATAAAAAATTATGAAATTTATCATTATTAATAATTTTATTTATTCAGTTATGTTATAATTATATACATATATATGTATTTTACTATAAGAGTACATTTTATATACATAAAAATTAACAAATATATAATTAAAATTTATATTTTTATATTTGTAATGCAAAATTTTTAATGCTATACATAATTTTCATTTTGTGATAGTTAATTTTTTCATAATTTTTTTATTTTTTTAGTTAAGCGTCTAAAAATTAGTCTTGATATTGTTGCGTCTCATAATGAAATTACTTTATTTATTAAAAAATAATAAAAATATATTTTAATATCATACAGAATATAACAAAAAAATTAAAATATAACCCGTGTTAAGCATATGCATTTTACTAGTACGTGTATACACACACACTAGTACAATGCATATGCTTAGGATATATTATATTTTATTTTTATATTTTAATTTTTGTTATATTTTTATGTGATATTAAAATGTATATATTTATTAACTTTTTAACAAATAAAATAATAAAAATTTAATAACCACTTAATTATGAAAAAATATAATTGTGAATTAACTATCACAAAATTAAAATTATTTAGAGTAAGAAAAAAATTGTATTATAAATGTAAAAGGGTAAGTTTCAATTATAAAATAATTAATATTCATGTAATATAAAATTAAACTCTTATAATTAAAAAAATAAAGAAAATTTTAATATAATGTAAATATTATAATTAAATAAATAAAATTAATAATAATAGCTTTCATAATTAAATATGACTTTTTTTTTTTCTTTCAATGTTTCCTTTAATTATAATATTTTCATTATTTTTAAAATAAATATGTATCTTAGTTTATTTGTAACTTCTAATATGAAAAATAAAATCATAAATAAAAATCTTTTATCTTATTTTTTATCTTTCAATTTTTCCCTTCTTTATTTATTTATTTTTATTTTTAACCCATTACTTTAAGAAAGAAAAAAATTAATTCAAACATATATCGTATATTTTAGATTATGTGAAACTTATTATAAAATAAAAAATTATACAATAAATATGATTTTCGTAATATTTTATATTAAATAAATAAAATAATAATAATAATAAATTTTGTAATTAAATTTGAATTTTTTTTTCAATTAATTACGAGTAGTGCCATTATTTTAAAATAAATATGTATTTTATTTTTTCTAGGATTTCTAATATAGAAAATGAAAGCATAAATAAAAATCTCATAATCTTATTTTTATTTTTGAAATATTATTTATTTATTTATTTGTTTCCATTATTTTTTTAAGTGCCAATTTTAAAATAAAAATATTTATTCGTTAATAGTAATGATAATTTTGTAGTTTAAACAAAAATTTGAGGAAAAAATCTTTTAAAATATTTTTTTGTTTGTTTTTAACTCATTATTTTAAAAGAAAAAAATAATTTTATTGCATAATTATGTATTTTAGGTTATCTATGACTGTTATAAAAGAAATAAATAATAAATAAGACTATAACAATCTTATATTTATAATAAGATAATGTAATCATTATTATTAAATAAATAATATATAATTTTGTAATTAAAATAAAATATTTAAGGATAGAATTGTCAAAAGTGATAAATATTATATAAATAAGATATATAGTAATAAGATATATATGTGTGTGTGTTTTAATTTTTATAAGTTTTATAATTTTTTTTAATCAAAAGATAACATTTTTGATATTTTTAGTGGAATTAAATTGCCAATATAATATTAATCTTGCTGAAAAGAAAGGAGCAAAGCAATAAATTTGTTATGTGTATTTTTCACTCGTTTACGTGGCGGGCAACATGTATGCAAATCTTACCAATACGAAGTTATTAGTCAATAGGTTATAGGAGTAAGTTCTCAATTTATTTTGGTTTATGATTATCGTCTAAGGATTAAAATATTGTTTTTATATAATAACCTTAAATTAACTTCAAATATTAATAAAAATAACGGTTAAAATTTAAAAGTAAGAGAAAAAATAAGTAAATTATTCTAATCCAAGAATATATACGTAGAATTCTAACCTAAGAAATTGTCATGTTTTACGAAAATTTATATTGAATTAAAGGAAGAAACAATTATATAATATTCTTCTGCTTGTTTTATCCGATATAAAAAGAAAATGTTTGTCAGACCAACAAGAGTCAAGAGTTGACATCTTATTACATCATTCACATCGTGGAACATGTGATCGTTTAACAACTTTTATGACGTTAGATCATTTTTTTTAATTCTTCATAAATTTTATAAATAATATATATGGGGCTGCTTTTCTTACTTAAAAAAAAAAAAAAAAATAGTTTAAAGTAAAATGGTTTGATTAAAAGTATTTTTAAAAAAATATTTAAAAAATTATAATAAAATGTAATTTTGAGTGTTATTTTAATAATTATTTTAAGATCGGAATATGCGTTTAAAATTATGTCTTTAATATTATTTACTTTTTTTAAAAGCACTAATATTTTTTATTGAAATTATCAAATATTTATAAAAATACTTTAATATATTTAAAAGTAATTTTAATTAAAAGAATAATTGGTTCCACAAACTCATGATATATGTAATTCGTATACTGCACTTGGTGGAGTATATCATGTTTGATAGCACCATAACTTAATTTTAGAATTTCATGAGAGTGAAATTAAAACCGTTGGGAAAGCTACAAATGTTGCTTTTATATCACTATCTTCTTATATAAATTTTTAATATTTTTGACCTCAAACGTTATTTTGAGTTTAGCTCTAGTTTATTCATCTTTCAATTACATTGTATAACAAATATACTTCTTGTGTAGGCTAAGTGAACGTTGATTTAAACCTACCATACATGTGTGCGTGCGTGCGTGCGTGCGTGCGTGAATGTAACCCATTATTTCATTTGCAGTGATCTTCCAACTTTTTTCTTTTTACAGTGTTCTAAAATGACATAAAAATTGATAATCACGTTTCATACTTTTATAACAAAGCATTCTCATTTACGTATATGATTAAGTATTATGAAATTCACCATATGAAGTTGACCGTCCTTAAATGAAGTTAAAAAAAAAACATTAATGATATTTTTTTGTGTGCGGATCAAAATAGAAATTCATTCACACTAATAGTTCATACAACAAAACGACTGAAAAATAAGAAGGGCATTGCAAGAGCTAGAACCTATTATTGCACCGTTTTATCCTTCCATATATATATATGGTTTCTAATACATGTCAAAATATTAATTTACTTTAAAATAAATTTTTATTTAACAAAAATATTATTCTTAAATTTAGGATATTACAGTCTCAATGCCCCCTACACTATGAGCCGTTGATTATGATCTATTCTTTCTGAGACAAAAATTCTTTTCCTTACCCAAAAGGAAAGATTAATGGGTTACATCTATTGGCTCTACCAGTCCATTATGCCACCGGCCAATATAGGATATGGCCATATGGCGGGTTACCTCTAAATTATCCAGACTATCCTATCCCAAACCAACCCATGGATATTGTATGATTAATTTGTGTTAGTTTTTAATTTTAAAAAATTAATTAATATTAAGTTGTTTTAATTTTTATTTTTTAAAATCTTACAAGAACCAAACCTACTCAATCTATTTAGTATTTTATCAATATTTTTATTTTTATATTTATATATTGTTTTTAAAAATTTAATATTCTCATTAAGTTTTATTTATCTCTCAAATTAGACATTCACTAATTACTATTAGAGTAATCCTCATTTTTGAGATTGTTAAATTTTTACTATAATTAGTAAATTTTTTTCAAAAACACTTAGGTAGAGTTGGTAGTTATACTCAGATCAATACTAACTTCTTCATTTATTTTTATTTATAATAATATATGTCATTTTGCATTGGATAATTTTATTGTTTTTACTTTCTCAGGAATTGAATAATTAAAACTTACTAGTATTTTATAAGTTATTATGGAATAGAATAATTCATTCAAATACAATTCTTTTAATTTCAGACAGTCTTTTTGTTTGATTAATTTGATAATATAAGAGTTAAAAAAAATTAATAAACAAAATCAATTAACAAAAAAATGGAGAAAATTTTCCTTGACTTAATCTAAACCGACCTAATAAAATTGGTTTAGATTGAATTAATTTTTTATATTTATTAATTTAATTTAATTTTTATTTTTTAAAAACCGACAATATTAAATTGATTTCAATTTTCCCCCACACCCCAACTACAGAGCGCAGATTGATTCTTTAAACTGAGATACTTCAACCTTTAACTTCCATAGTCAAGAACACTTAACTTTAAAATAACAGTGAATTAATAAATGATGATGTTATTCCCCATACAAAAATTGATTAAGCTGATTAATTGGGAGGTTTAATGTTATTTTAACATACAACTTTGTTATGATTTTTATAGCACAATGATGTCACTTTTCTCATTTTGTACTAATTTAGTGTTCAATTTGTACTTAAATATCCTAGATCCAGAGAGCTATTTGTAAATTTGTAATTCCACTAATTATATTGAAAGTCTATTGTTTTTATTTTGGGTTATATGATGACTTTATATTAATAAAAATCATATTTGACCATTTATACTTGTCTCTTTTATAAAATATTTTTATGTTTTATTTATCAAAGTTGAATAAATTGTAGTTAACTAATAAGTAGGGTGTTCAATTTTAGCTATAAATAGTGTAAGGAGTCTAACTCTGCCTATTTCCCTTTTATTTTACTTATATATTTTAGACAAAAATATTATAGAATGTTAGATTATTTGTTTTACTTAATCTTTTATATTAAAAACGGTGTTATATAGTCTTTTAATTTTATAAAAATGGCCAATTAAAACAAAGTATATTATTTTAATGATTTTTTATTAAAATATTTTTTTATCAAGTGATTAATTAAAATACAAGTCTTTTAATAATGATAAATTCACAATTAATATAAGTAACCAATTCACAAAATATTAGTTTTTAATATTTGTTAATTGCCATCGTTTTATTTTTATTTTATTTTATTATAAAAAATTATAATAAAATTAAAATATATATTTCAATAAACTTTTGTTTGAATATTATTATTATTGATTTTTTTTTAAATAATTTCATATTAAATTTTACTTTTTATCTTTGTTAAAAATACATATTTTAATTATATTTTTATTACTTGATAAAAAATAATAATATTTTAATAAAAAATTATTAAAATAATATAAATTGTCATTTAATTAGCTTTTATACAAAATTAAGGAATTAAATTACATCTTTAAAATTTTAAAAACTAAATAATATAAATAAACTAATTTAAGAAAATTATGTGAGACTTCACGTATATTCTACTTAATCTATTATATATTAGAGTAATGTGTTCTACTTTTATTTTAAATTTAGGGAGCATGGGGTAAATATCTATTTGATTAAGTCATTAATATTGTATGGTAATTAAAAATAATGTTATGAAGTTTTCTTATTTAAAAAAAAATGATTTTTTGTCAAATGAGATTAAAACATAAGCATTTAAAAATGATAAAATAAATTAATTAAAGCAAAGAAAATATATTTAAAAAATTAAAAATATATAATTTATAATTATATTAATTATATAGTATGTGTTAAAATAATTATAAAAATAATAAAATTATTATTATTATTATTATTATTTTATTATATAACATATTATAATTAATATAAATATAAATTTATATTTTATTATTTATCTAATATCTTCTATTATATTCTATTATAGTGGTGGACCCAACAGATGTGCCATCTCTTTGAAATAAAGCATCTGTAAATGTAATATACACATTACACATACATGATACATAAGAAATGAAGTGTCATGAGCTAGAAAACAAGAATAATTGTTGAAAAGTGTTTAATTTATTCAACGACCTAAGAAACAAATGTCAAAACCTGTGTTAAATAGGCTTTTAATGCATCATGTTATTTAATACTTGAGATAATTTGCTAGTTTACAGACAGTTAGGCACAAACCAATAACCATATAGCATGTGTGAAGTGTATGAAGCAAGCTGTTGACGAGAGTAATTGTTGGGACCAACAAAGCATGAAGGAGACAGAGAACCTCTAAACAGGAATTAAACTAGGCATATCCCAGCAGTTCCTTCTCCCTTCTTCAGATATCCATTATGATATATATTAAAAATACGTAAATATATACTTATTTTTATATTACGATACGTGTGAAAATTTTATTATAAAATAAAAAAATGAATAATTTTTTTAAATAATTTTATCGACGTGGTATAAGTGATGAGCACAAATTTATACATTTTTAGCATTTTTTAATCCAATATTTAGGTACAATATATTTTGTTATTATCAAATATCGGTATATAAAGGGCTGATTGCATACAATTGAAGTTAAGAATGAGATGAAGTCCAGCTCCAAAGAGTAGAATTAATTTCATGGTTTAGGAATTACAGTGTGATCCTCCTTTGGCAAGGAGAATGTGTACATACTTATAAAATATACTTTCTTCCTTGCCAAAGGAGAATTGCCCTGCCATTCCCTCCCATTCGTCTTCTCTCTTCATCTTATTCTTTAGGTTTGGAGCTTCAACAGGTACAATAATTCATCTCTCTGGTACTCAAAATAAATGCTTATCGATTAATAAAAAATTAATTACTTGTCTTATTCTTTTTTCTGCATGCTTTCATCAATTTCTCAATTGATTAAACTGTCAAATTTTGTAGTGCATTAAAATATACAAATTAAAACTCATTTACATAAGTGGTTTAATTTGTTGTTTTTGAGGGTAACGTCTACGAAAGATTGGTTAGATATATATTTGAGCAGTTGGCTTATAATTATAATTTAACATTGATCAAACAAGGCAGACATATTTTTGGATCATCATTTATCATAACATATCATAAATAAAAATGAAAAACTGCATGTAAAGATTTTTTTTGGTAACATCGAGTGTGACTAAGAACCCAGTTAGGCAAAATTGAAAGAAATGTCTAAACTCTACCTACAATGAATCATGCTCCGGCTAACACTAATAATTTCTGAAATTAAAGGAATACAAATAGTGTGCATAGAGAGTAATTAGAAATTTTGAGTCTGTTGGTTTCTATATTTTTCTCTAAACAAAAGAGTCAATTATACCAACCAAATTGAAGTTGTTGGAATTCAACAAAAGAGAGTCAATATTATACCAAACAAATTGAAGTTATTTGTTTCTAGCTTCTTCATTTTTGTCCTAGCCCTAGTCTAACAAAAAGAAGTCAACCCAGTATACAGGTGCCCATGGAGTTGAAGGTATAATAACGGTGGGTAAAGGTAATTGGCTGGTAATAATGAGGGCAAGTATATACTATTTTTTACTACTAGTATATAGTAACGAGTTGAAAACACGTCCAGATTGCATTATTTGCAAGTAAGTACATAAATTTGGTCATAATAACACTATAAATTTCTAAGTTTTTAAATTCTACAATTTAATCTTAAACTTGTAAAATTTCACATATAGGTCATAACTTAACTACTAAAATACATATTTGTAACTAAATTTTTTTGACTAATGTGTAAAATATTAAAAATTTAGGGCTAATTGTATGATTTAAAAGTTTAGATAATTATGTGTAAAATTTTAAAATTTTGAGAAAACCTATATGTAAATTTAATAAAAATTTGAGAACTAAAAGTATAGTTTAGCCATTAAAATAAACTAAATATACCATTAGCACATTCTGTTTGTAGCGCCTGAATCTTAGCTAAGGCGTGACCTAGCTATCAAGTTTTGAGAGAGGACGAGTGCTCCCTCTTGAGACAAGATAGGGCTCATAGATGCCAGGCTAAAAATGGCAAAGTCTGCCAGGGACTGTGGTGGTAAGCTTGTGGCTGAATTTTTCATTCATTTTGATGTTATATTTTTGGTTTTGGTGTTGGTGTTGACACGGCCACATAGGACCTTAATTTTTCATTCATTTTAATGTTACATTTTTTGTGTTCGTTTAATTTCTACCAAACAATTAGAGTACCAGTTTGGCACCAAATCCATCAATAAAGCCAAATTATAGGAGAAGTCAATGAATGTTTTGAAAGAAAGATAAAAGAGAGAAGTGATTCAATCGAATTCTTTATATATGATTCTTTAAGCTCTAGCCATCCACCTTCTTGTTCTTCCTTGATCAATTTCCTTGCTTGTTTTCTCTAGAACCCACACACACTCTTAATCTCACCCCAAGCGGTGAGATGAATAGTATGAAGGTTGATCAAGAGCTATATTATATGGTAATGATTGACCAAATTTTGGGATTGAATTAGAAGTCCAAAATATTTCAAAAATGATGCAATTTTGTTGCTAAATTAGTGAGGTAGACTGATTGAAGGAGGGCTCTATCGCCTGATCACCAGGTAGAATTTTCACAATCTTTTGGATTTGATTGGTCGATCGCCTAATGGCTTTATCAATGGGCTTCTATATGATACATTTCTTACACAACAAACCCAAGATGTTCATTCGATCCTCTCCCAACCCAATTTCTCTACCGATCAATCTATGAAGTCAATTGATCAACCTTTTTGCACACACGTTCAAAACACTATGTTTTGGCCTCTTTTTCCATTACCTAACTTACATATACACACTATCCCAAAAAAAAAAACTTACATATACACATTTACACGTATTGTAACCCTTCACAACTCTTTTTATTTATAATAAAGCTAACATAAAGCAAAAAGGGTCAAGACAATAAGCAAAAGAAAAGGGGGAAAAAAAAACTAAACTAAACTAACAAGACATTGATGAATCATGCACCAATGAACGTAATAGTTTTTAATAAAAGCATTCTTGACAAATGAAGTTTCCTTAAATGTTTCACGTATCACTTTAAGGAGATTCATATAATTAATTAATGTTGAATATAACATTCATTAAATGTATAACAAATCATTTTATAAAACTTTCATTGGCGTACAAATATTGACTCTATGTATCATGCATCTCAAATACTTGAAATTCAATAATTAAAATTACAAGAATTTTAATGTATATAGAACCTCTAGTTTTAATAATATGTTAAAATTAAATTTATTCTTCATTTTGTGGGTCATGCCATTTATGTTAGAATTAAGGTACATGATAATTGGCAATAATTTTTGCATTCTAAATATAAAAATTTATGCATCTATTAATTATTTTATCAAATATAAATTTTTATGCACAAATTAATTATCAACATGTGACATAAAAATAGTTACAATTATACATATAAAAATAACAAAAAAATACATTATTATTAATAATAACAATAAATAAAATTTAGAATAATTTATTACATGTTTAAATATTTTAAGTAATATATGAAAAATCATATTATAAGTGGAACAAATAACTTTAATTCACAATTTATTATTTTTAAATGTAAATAAACAACAAAAATAAAAATGCAAAGATTATCGACCTTTTACCTTTTATGTAATTTACATCATTTTATTTTTAGTATAAGTATCATTCAATATTACAACTTTAAAATTACTAGTTTTTATTTTTTATTTTTTATTTTAGCCAACATCTTTAAAAACAACTAATATTGCACTAACACAAACTTTTATTAAAATATTCATTTATATTTTAATTCTACAATATTATAATTAAGTAACATTTTTGACAACTTTAGACATGTGTGTAAACTAAGGCTATTAAAAACTTTCAATCATTTTAAATAAATTTTAGTTAGATTATTTTTTTATTACAATTAACAAATATTACAAAAATACTTTTAAATAAAATATGTGAATATGTTGCAAAAACTTAAATTGTTATTACAATAATATAATGACACCAAAAAAATATAATTAATTATATAAATAATATAGTCAATGTAATTATATAATTATATAATGAAAATAATTATGTTAATGAAATTATTCCTTAAATTATAGTCAATGTCTTCTATGTGCTTCTATACCTAGTAGATCATAGATCAAAAAAGTGAGAAAACATTATATATAGACAAACTTATTTGCAGCATTTAATATCACATGAATATATATATATATATATATGCTGCATATAATATCGAGAGTGAACTGGGAAATGTATGCAAGTATCGTATGGCTGAATTACGGGGCAAATCTCCTTTGGCAGAGTGGGCTGACTTAAATCGATCACTTCTTCCTGCAATGTGTACGTGATAAGTATATATCATGTATGATGTACATGCAGTGCAGCTTAGAGTAGCCATCTGCCAAATGAGAACTTGCCCAGTAATTCCACCATACTCAAGTTTATTAATTTGGTGGGGGATGAGCATTGTCAACACTCAGACGTACCCATATTTATAGGTGGTGATGATGATGATCGAGAACTTAAAGTCGGCATTTTCTTTTCAAAATGCCACTACAATACATGGTTCTTAAATTTGGATATTCCAACAACATATGCTTTTTCTTAGGAAAGGGCTTGAATTTATTAAAGATAGTTTAATTCATCAGTTTTATTTTTAACTTTTTTAGGAAAAAATGGTCTATTTTTCTTATAATATAAATAAATAAATAAATATTTCTTAGTGTTAGAAGAAAATGAACATATATTTTTTTTACGAAAAAGAGTTTCACCCCTAAAAAAAAAAAAACACAATATGAACAAGATTCTTTTCAAATAAAGGTTTATTTTCATATATAATGTCAAAAGTTGTTGAAAAATTAATTATTCTAAAAATTTAAACTGTTAGGAGAATAACTAACTATATTTTTATACATCTATGACTTCTTACAAGTGTTAGAATACTCAACTCTACTTTTATATATCTATGACTGCTTTATAAGTGACGTTAGCAAAATAAACGACCATACTTTTATAAAATTATGATTAACCTATATAACTATGTCTATTTATAACATATATTTAAATAAAATATAGAGATCTAACGTTATAAAATAGTCTTACTACTTGAGTGTGAATGAAGTAGTACTTGGTATCAATTAATACATGCTGTTTTAGAACAAATATTTTATTTGAAAGTGTGTAAAGTCAAAAATAACTAGTAATATAATTAATTAAGATAATTCTTTGAAAAATTACAAAAAAAATAATATTTTTAAAATTTATAATAATAAAATTAACAATCCAATAATATTGAACGTTCAACAGTAAATACGTCTAAATTGCCGTCATTCAATTCTAATTAAACGAATGTTAAAAAAATGATATATAAAAATATAAATTTGAATATAAAAAGTGTTATTTTTATTATTACAAGTTTTTAAAGTATTATTTTTGTTGTTTTTTCTAGTTATTCTTGGTTGGGTACGGTAGAATCACCAATAACATTTATTGCAAACATTAAATTTTAGATGCAAGTGTGTTTAGACTTTAGAGGCTCTTCAAAGCCAAGGTACGTAAAAAATTTATATCAAGTTGAAAAGGAAAGCTCTTTTTTTTTTTTTTTTTTTTCCAAATGGAAAAGGAAGGTATGATTTAAGAGAAAGGGAGATATCAAATTTATGCGCATAGTATATGAGAATCACAAAAATGCATTAATAATAATAATAATAATAATAATAAAAAAAAACAAATTGAAGATGGAAGATCCAAACGAATGTTCTTCTAATATGTGGCAACATGACACAGTTGTTTTTGGATAGTTATTTGCAAATTCCACTTGCATATGTTTCTGCGAATACATAATTGTTTTTTGAATTATACGGATTTTACCACCACAAGAAATTTTTCTTTTTGCTACGCTAAGAAATGTAGTTTATTAAATTGCAGTAAAAAAACACATTCAACATATACCACAATATTTCATGTACAAAATGAAAAGTTTTTTTACATCTTTTAAGCTATGTTTTGTTATAATTATTAAAATGAACATAAAAAAAGCTATAAGTGTACTTATTATTTGCTACATTGTCAAATATGGTATTCTTTAATAATGCAAAATACCATATTTTATTGTAGGCTTCTTTATAAAGTATAAATATTTCTTTTGAACCATTATATTATATGTAATTATTAAAAAATATTAATGTAGAGGTATAGCACATTTGTTTGACGTGAGCTAAATCGCCTAAAATGTAATACCGAAATATTTGCAGCGGTTTGATATAAATAATATTTGAGAAAATAACAAAACTAGCACCACTTAAATTTGTAATAACAAAACTAGCACTCCTTGTATTTAAACTTATATTTTCACAATTAAAAAAAATGATTAATATGTCATTTTTCTTTGAACACTCATTCAATTAGAATTGAACGACGACAATTTAGACTCGTTCAATATTGAACATTCAATATTATTAAGGGTGCTAATTTTGTTACTATAAATTTTAGAGGTGTTATTTTTGGTAAATTCCCATAATAATTTTAGTTAAAAGTAGTTTTATAAATAAGTAACTATAAATTTGGTGATTTTGTCCAAATTTATCAATAATTTTAAATTTTAGGACAAAATTAGTTTAAAAAATAATAAATTTAAAAAAAAAACAAGGTATCAAATGTATGATTTATTCTAGATGAGTATAATTGCTATGAAAGATCGATTTAGAAGAATAAGAAGAAGAAAAATCCATGTATCCACTCACAGTTTAAGGGTTCAAATTCAAACGTTTTTCAATATTCACATAGAACATATATTAATAATGCATTACAGGTATAAAACAATCTAAAAAATTAAAAACAAATATAGTGTATGGTCTCTTGTACATGAAAATTAAAGTATACGGAAAGAAAAATTAAGTATTCGAAACAATATCAACTCAAATTACGATTAATTAGGAAAAAACAATCAAACCTCACTAAAATATCTTAAAAAGAGAAATCAAGCCACAAGATTAACAATATATTATTGTCCAAATACAACAAAAATAAGTTTATTGTTCTACAGCCAAAATCACATATTTTTTTTATTTTACTTTTTTTAAATAAAAATGTTGAATTATATTTGTCTATAGTATTTATATTGCTATTGATTACTAACAATTTTAATTGTCAATTTTTTATTTTTTAAATTATAAACATTTGATAACTCATATTAAGTTTTATTTTCTAAATTTTTAAAATTAGTTCAAATTTTGTTAAATTAAAAAAATTCAATACTGAAATTAATTTTTTTTTTTTCCCTCAATACTCAAATTTAATAATCCAACCATTCTGAATCTTACTTAAAATGAGTAAACAACTAAATTTTTAATGAAAAATTATCATAAAATTAACTTTTTTTTAAATACAACTCAAAATCGTACACCACTTTTAACTTGAACCCCAAACCTATAATATGCCAAGGGAGTTTCATGTCATTAACCTACAACTCTTTCACAAAATGAAACGCCACATATATATGCATGCATAGGTTGAATAAAAAAAAAAAGGAAGCCTAAACTCTCAAAGTCAAGAATAAATATTTGAATATAATAATAATTAAGGCTATGTTTAATAAACAAAAATTTATTTATGATTTTTTATTAAATAATTAGTTAATTTTGTGATTTATGATATTTTGTAAAAATAATCGTCAATATGTTTGAAATAATTTTTACTTCGTGATTTTCAGTATAGAAAATAAAAATCACATGTATGCTATTTGATAAAGCTTTATGAATTTTTTTTTTAAATTACAGAATTAAAAATATTTTTTTTTAAATAAGCTTTGTTTGATTTTTTTTTTTTTTTTAAATTAAAGAATTAAAATTTTGTTGGTGTTATTCATGGTTATGATTTTAGTCATAATCTTCTAATATTTTTCCATATAAAATTCATAAAACTTGTTTTAACTTCTAAAAAATGCTTTGCAAAAACAGACGGAAAAAAAATCGTAAATCCAAAATATAATTAAAAAAATATATTTTTGAAAATTTTTAAATTACCGTGTATTTTGTAAGTGATTTCTTTAATAATAAAAAAATTAAAATCAAAATTAGAAACAATCATTATGAAACATACATGACTAAAAACTATAAAAAAAGAAAAAATCTCGTGATAAAGCATACCTAAATATTTATGAATCACGAGATATTTTGTAAGTGATTTCTTATAATAAAACATACTTAAATATTTATGAATCACATAATATTTTATAAGTAATTTTTTATAAAAATAAAAATAAAAAATTATTATCTAATATACTTGATTAAAAAATTACTTGAAAAAAAAAATCAAATATTTAAAATCAAATATTATTATATAACACACACTAAGGAAAAGTATGAAGAAACATATTAAATCTAGGTACTTTAATTAGTTGATTTGGGCAATATTCGAACAATATGTAAGACTATACGTGCACATATTCATATATGAAAAGGTCCGAGAAAGAGAGAGAGAGTTAAAATTAAGGGGGACCATGAGAGAGGAAATTAAAAGGTAAAGTGAAGCAGAAGAATGATGCTATTGCTCTGGCATATGCCAATTCATTAATTTTTCAATATATTGGAATATCCATTCTGCCCTGTGCGAATCCCCAACCGCATAAAAACATGGGCAAACATATATACATAGACCTTCTTAATATATTATTAGCTGCAACACATGCATGCAAGCTAATCTAGCTACCTTCGTACCTGGGAGCGGAGCCAGAAAAAATATATAGAAGGGGCTAATTTTTTTTTTAATATAAAATAAAAAATTAATATAAATTACAGTAAATTATAATTAAATCAATACTAAATTTTTCATGTCATATTATAAAAAAGACATAGAATTAGCACTCAAAAAATATAGAGTTAACACCTTATAATTAACTTATAAAAAAAATTAAATAAAAATATAAGTTAATAAGTATTAGAATCATTCATGAATAAAATAAATTTATTAAATAAAAAATCTAGGCAAATGCATATATGATTTAGTATTTAATTTAGAATGTAAAAAGTAAAATATGATTTAAAATTTTAAGCTTGAGACTATATTTAAAAATATATGTTTATAAATAATACAAGACTGATTAATAATAATAATAATAATAAAATTTTTATATAAAAAATTTCAAATAAATTCTAAAAGATTATTAAAATAAAATGTCAAATAATATAATATTAGATAAAGTTAAAATTTAGGTTAAAATAAAATATGATAAACATAAATTTAAAAGCTTTAATATGGAGCTTATCATATACTTATTTTTTTAATTTTATTTTTATAATATTGAATTTAAAGTTAAATATTTAAAAAAAATTAGATTATCACATTTAAGAAGAATTTTTACATAATATATGACTACAATTTTATTTATGTTACTAATAGTTATCAAATATATATATATATATATTTAATCATTTTATTTACAATTCATATCATTTTTATCCACGTATTTGTTAAATATTGTTAATATCTATCAAAATATGTACATAAAATTATACATAATATATTACTACAAATAAAATATTTATTTAATGCTAAAAATATACATGTAATTAATTTTTTGTAAAAAAATTGGTTGAAATTATAGGCCCAACTCTTGTGACGCTCCATATATATATATATATATATATGGTGGTGAAGAATTATAGTGCAATTCTCCTTTGCCAAAAAATATTCTATTATTATTATTATTATTGTTATTATTTTGGTAGCTATTAGTTTTAGCTAATACCATCGTCTTTCGCCAAAGGAAAATTGCCCTGCCAGTCAATTGCACTCAATCCCCATGCACGTGTTTGTTTCACCAACAAATTGATAGACGGTATTTATCATATGCATGCATGATCAATTTAGGGCTTCTTTAAAAATAGTGTACGGCAAAAAACAAGCTAGGGCAACAGAGGCGAACAGAGGCGAACAGAGGCGATTAGGGCAAATCGCCGGTCTTCTTCCTGTGAGACACCGTTCACGTTAGGGGCAAACTCAAGCTACCAGAGGCGGACTCGAGCGATTGCTGTTTCTCCACGCTGTGAGAACAGACTGCGCACTCCCTTGCTTGTCGGTAGCTTCCTTCCTCCCACTTCTGACAGTTGATTCACAAGTAATTACCGGTTGATGTTTCTATACGTTTTCGTTTCGTCCTTCACCAGCTGATTGAAGCCTAGTCCGTACCTCATCTTCAGTCCCAAATCTCACCAGGCCATTAATTCACAGTGTAGCAGAAAGAGTAAATGTATAGCACCATCGCAAGATTTGGCAATCGCTCTAGCAGGTATAGAATTAAGATTTGGTAATCGATCCTGCTGGTATAGAAGATTTGGTATTTGTTCCATCAAATCAGTTATTCAAGATTTGATATTTGCCATAGCAGGTTTAGACTTTATTTTTGGTAATCGATTCTGCTGGTTTACAAGCAAGATTTGGTAATTGATCCATCGAATCATAACCTGGTTGTTCCATCGCATGTGTTCAAGAGCATTTATTCGAGCTCACCTGTTCTATCGTATCACAATCTGTTTCCATGCCTTAATATCCTTATCAGTGGGTAAATCAGAGTAAGCCTCATGAACTAGCATTCATTAAGTAACCACTCACCATTCGTATAAAGTCGCCCATACCGAACATTAATTAACCACACACACCAACTAATTCCTCTCTGTCCACAGTCAGACGAGTAATTGTTTAACCTCACCCTTACTGTCCTTTAATTAACCTCTTCCACAACCCAATCTCTTTTTTGTCCAGTACAAGACCAGACACTGCCAACAAGAATGTCGTCTCTGTTTACTTGTAAAAGGAACTTAAACACAGAAAACAAAGAACCTTTTCTTTTACGTGTTGTACTCAGAACCATTAATGTTGTACTAATTTTAAGCACGTTTTTGAGAAGCTTGGTATTCACAGCACTCCCATATCACTATATAAGGAAACTGAGACTACTTGGAACAATCAGCTCTGAAGTTTACAAAACAAGAAACAAAACAAGCTATTACACAAATATCCTCCCGCAAACAAAAATGCCCCAATCTCCTGTTCGAATTAATACTGAGGAGCTTAATTTGCTTGTGGAAGAAACACAAAACCTAACTTGTCTACTGCCAGAGATTCAACTCGATGAAGACACTTCCCTTCAATGCTCCGCATCACTCAAATTAATAGGCAAAATCCTCTCTCGTACCACGATCAGGAAGGCGCAGGTGATAAGTGCCGCAAAAAAAGCTTGGAACCTAAAAGGAGAGGTCGCAATATCCGTAATGGATTATAACAGGAACATTTTCTCCTTCACTTTCTCAATGGAAGGAGACAGAGATTAGGTGTGGGAACAAAGAATTTGGCATGTCAACAATGCACTCATGGTACTCAAAACTTGGAACAACCAATTCACCATACAAGAACTAGACTTCAGTACTGCCTGCTTTTGGATACAGGCACACGGGTTACACTTTGCCGGCATGAAAGCATCCAATATTGGAAAACTGGCACAGGTTGCCGGTAAACTGGTGGATACAGGATTGAACGAACTGGATTCAACTCCAATGCGCCAATACCTCCGATTTTGAGTGGAAGTTAATGTACATAAACCTCTTGCAACAGGCTGTATTGTTCCCCGGAAGCCAACACAACATACCAATGGTAAGATATGGGTAGAATTTCGTTATGAAAGACTACCTGACCTCTGTTATAAATGTGGCATCCTGGACCATAGCACTAAGGATTGTGACCTAACATCTGCTACAACGTTTATGATCAATGACACACTACAGTCCCCTGTCTTTGGTGACTGGCTCAAAGTTAGTGCCAACCAAATTGCCCCTCTGAACAAATTCTGGCTTCTCACAACCGAATCTGAACTCACACCAACTTTGGATGTGCACAACATGGGAAACCGAAACCCTGACATACGAGCGAAGCATGCAATCAACTTCCATTCCCAATCCGAAGAATCTCAATCAGTGACCCAGAAGGAATCATTCTCAATGAAAATGGCAAGACTTCACAGAGAAGTACAGGACTTGTTACAACTGACTAGTGATCTAGATCTCATTCATTTCGCCGCGGCTTATGAGGAGTGGTACTCAGCTGGAGCTACCACAGACAGTGACATTAATTTACGATGCAAATTACTAGCTCATGCTATTGGCTATCGACTTGACTTCAATATCCAGGAATCACCACTCAGGCTCACCACAACAAGAATTTTCCAACTTGCTGAGTACGCCATCCATGGTGTACGTTTCAATGCATCGGATCACCTGTCCGAAATCACCTTTGCACTATTCCAATACCAAATGGCAAACCATAGACATGAAAGGTCTCCTTCAGGAAAGCAGCACAAAACTCCAACAACCAACCTGGCATCTCTGAGACCTCCCAAACGCAAGGCACCTGCGGCTCCACTTTTGCCTTGCAAAAAGAAAGTTTTTTTACACCATTCTGACATCAACCCAGGTTCTGAATCTGTATTGTGTTTAAATGATTATTTTCACTCTGGCATGGAAAATGTGCAGGACAAAGGTTCGGGTACAAAAGGAGACTACATGGTCACGCCGGATAGTAACTTCACTCCCACTCCTACGTGGGCTCAAGCTGACAATTTTAAGGATAATAATATTGAAGGCGGGGAGGCGGCCTCAAACTTGCCCCCCAAGCAACCATGAAAATACTTAGCTGGAATGGCCGAGGACTGGTCTGGCCTCGAGCCAAGTGCGAACTGCGCTTTCTGATTAAAAAACAAAAACCGGACATAATTTGGTTAATGGAAACGAAGGCCCAGGACAATCAGATTTCTCATATACAAACTACTCTAGTAGGTTTTCCCAATAGTCTCATCCTACCTGCTTCAGGATTACGAGGAGGCTACTGTTTGTTGTGGACTGGAAATGTAAATTTAAATATCAGCTTTGTGGGCAGTTCTTTTGTAATAGCAGATTTAAATTCTGCCTTTGGGTCCAATGAAATAACACATATCATATTTGCCTATATCCCTCCTTACTACAGTGCTAAAAAACAAGTCTGGAAGGAGATTTCGGATAGGATCCCTCTGTTGAACAATTCTTGGTGTCTAATTGGAGATCTAAATGACATCACTCAAGACACTGAGAAATGCGGAGGTATACCTTTCCACATCCAACCAATGAATGAACTACTTCAATTTATGGAGGAACAAGAGGCAGTAGACCTGGGTAGTGTGGGACATAAGTTCACTTGGAACAACAAACGACAACAGGATCAACGAATACTCCAAAAATTGGACAGAGTCATCTCGTCGGTCAACTGGTTGAATTCGTTCCCAAAGGCCCTGGTAACTAATTTACCCACCTACACTTCAGACCACAATCCTATTATACTAAACCTTTGTGGTGCACAAGAACAATATCTTCGTCGACCTTTCCGATTTTATGAGATGTGGACTCGTGACACCAGCTGTGAATCTCTAATCAAACAATCATGGGCAACACTTACAGGCAAGTATTCTAATGTCACGGTCACACTCAAACTGTTGGCTAATAATTTAAGTAAGTGGAACAAACACCAATTTGGATTCATTCCTGACAAAATAAAAAAACTGGAAACCCAACTTATGGTCATGCAACAAGGACCGCTTGAGAAGGAAACACAAGAGCAGGAAAAACTGGTATGCAAGTTACTGGAAGAACAATACTCAAGATGGGACTCTTTATGGAAACAAAAGTCTCGAGAACTTTGGATTCAAGAGGGCGATCGAAATACTAAATTCTTTCATACTTCTACTCTACTGAGGAGGAAAACGAACTTTATTCCTTCTCTAAAGTTGAACACCGGTCGAACAACCTGGCAAAGGAAAGAAATTGGTAATGAATTTATTACACACCTCACTAGTTCTTTCACTTCGGATCTACCCATATTACAAGATGAATTAAGCAACTTCTTCTCAAAGGTGGTTACAACAGAAGAAAACTCCAGTCTTACAGAGATTCCCTCACATTCTGAGGTCAAGAAAGCACTGTGGGAAATGGGGGATTATAAATCACCAGGCCCGGATGGTTTTCCTGCTGGCTTTTATAAGACTTACTGGCACATAGTAGGAGCAACTATTGTTAAGGAGATACAACAATTCTTCCTAACTGGCGCCTTGAAAGATGGTTGGAACCACACATTCATCATCTTAATCCCAAAAATCTCAGGCTCCATGGAATGCAAGGACTTCAGACCCATAAGTCTGTGCAATGTTACCTACAAGATCATCTCTAGGCTGTTAGTTAATAGACTTCGGGCAATCCTACAAAAACATATTTCCCCCTTTCAATCAGCCTTTCTCCGGGGAAGATGGATTGCTGAAAATACAATTCTAGCCCAGGAGGTTGCCCACACTATCTCCAAGAAATCAACGGGAAAAGGTGGTTTAATGTGTATAAAGGTAGACATGGAAAAAGCATACGACAGGGTTGAATGGAACTTCCTCATGAAAATTATGGAACTATGGGGTTTCTCCGCAAAGTTTAGACGATTAATTCTGCAATGCATTTCAACCTCTTCAATCTCACTCTTGCTAAATGGCTCTCCTTTTGGTAGATTTCAACCTTCAAGGGGACTCAGACAAGGGGATCCTTTATCCCCCTATCTTTTCCTTATTATCTCAGAATGTCTTTCCAGGATGATTATGAAGGCAGAACACGCAGGAGCCATCCATGGTATCAAAATTGCAAGAAGAGCCCCTCCCATCTCTCACTTAATGTATGCTGATGATGTAGTCATTTTTCTGAGAGGTAATCTTTCAAATACAAATAGCATCAAAGACATACTGAAAACATATGGTATTTGGTCTGGACAAAAAGTGAACCTTCAAAAATCGGTAATATTTTTTTCCAAAAACACACACCCTACCCTCCAATCTACCATATGCAATGAACTCCAAATCCAGAGAGCAGCAGGAAGCATCAAGTATTTAGGGAATTCCCTCCCACTCAACCGCTCAAAAAAAGATAACTTCCATGGTCTGCTACAGAATCTCAAAAACAAACTACAAGGTTGGAAATCCAAATTACTTTCACAAGCAGGTAAAGCCACTCTAATCCGTTCGGTTCTACAAAATGTGCCCACTTACACCATAAGCACCTTTAAACTCCCCTCAAGCATTTGGGCAGAGGCGGACTCTATAATCAGGAAATTCTGGTGGAACAAAGACATGAACGTGAAACACTACTTCTCTCCAATAAGTTGGCAACAAATTTGCTTACCCAAAGAGATAGGTGGATTGGGGTTTCGACAATTAAAAGACTTTAATCAAGCAATGCTATCAAAATTAGCATGGGAAGTCTTCAAGGCCCCAAATAAACTCTGGGTCAACATACTCAGTGCAAAGTATATCAAAGACATGGAATTCTCAACAGTAATCCCTCGCAATTCTGACTCCCACATCTGGAAAGGCATCCTATGGGGTAAAGAATTAATCCTCCAAGGCAGCTATTGGAAACTAGGACATGGACAATCCATAAATATATGGTCACAACCTTGGATCCATGGTTTACCACAACAAAAACTCCCGCTTGGGCTGGGACAAAATATCCAAGAAACCATCTCAACTCCTGCTGACCTATGCCACTGGTATCCTAATCTACAATGGAATTTGTCAACAATTCAACACATCTTCCCAGCATACGTGGCAAACTTTAGACAGGCAATCCCTCCCCCAACACCAGGTACCCCTGATATTCTAACTTGGTTTGGTACAGGTACATGTAACTATTCAGTCAAGGATGCATACCATACTCTACAAAAAAACAAAGGCACTCATGATTGCAAGAGTTTTTGGCATTTACTCTGGAAAGCGAAAGACATGAGAGACACAAAATTTTCCTCTGGAAAATATTAAAAAATGCCCTTAGCACAAAAAAACGGATCGCCAATTTCATACCAATGGTAGACTTAAGCTGCACTCTCTGCCACAAAGAAACAGAAGATGTGGAACACCTATTCATCAGATGTGAAATCTTAAAATCTTGGTGGAAACATTGGAACTGGAATATATTATGGGAATTCACTCAATCGCTGGATATTTTCTCGTACATCAGATTCATACTACAACCTCCACAGAGACTCCTCCAGACCAACGTTTCCACGGACACGTTCACACTGACAGCAGTCATTATGCTTGAACAAATATGGTTTTCCAGAAACCAAATCATCTTTAATGCAGGATCCCTCAACGGACCTCGAGCCATCAGTTCAATAATCAGACGAGTTGAAGAATTCCAAATCTGCCTTCTCCCCCAAAAACAAATCAACAATCCGAAATTACAGGACACGACCTTCATTCCCATTCCAAACCATTGGCAACCACCTCCTTCTGGTGCGGTGAAATATAATTTTGATGCATCATGGTCCCATGGAAATGCAACAATCGGTTTTGTTACTTCTGACAAGAATGGCAACATAGTTGAAACATGGACGGAACAAAGGTACACTGCCAGTGTGGATGTTGCAGAAACATTAGCTTTGGAAGCAGCGATTACCCATGCATTATCAATAAAAAACAAAGTTATCTACATTGAAGGAGATGCAAAATTTGTAATCCAAGCTCTAATGGAAGACACAAAGGACACAATATCCACTACAGCTGCGTCAATCATCCAGAACTTAAGGCAGCAGCTACAGTTCTTCTCTATGATTTCAATTCGATGGATCCCTCGTCATCTGAATAATCGAGCTCACAATCTGGTTACATCAAAGCTAGGAGCTACATCTACCTCAACTGTTCCTCAGAATCCAGTACGATTCACTTCCCCCCCCACCCTTCTCCCCTCGACCCATACTTAGGCTTCTGCCTATCCCCTCTAGCAAAAAAAAAAAAATTTAGGGCTTCTTTGATAATATTTTTAATTTTTTTTAAGTAATTTTTTAATCAGGTATGTTTGATAAAGATTTTTTATTTTAATTTTTACATTTTTAAGGAATCACTACTAAAATAAGGAGTGATTCATAAATCTTTAAAAAGAAGATTTTTCAATCTAATTTATGATTTATGATTTTTTTTTCATTTTGATCAAACATTTTTTCTAGAGAATAAATCAAGTCTTCTAATTTTTGTATGATAAAGTATTGAAAGAAAATTATTAAAAATTTAAAATTTATAAAAAATAACCAAATTTTTTTTATTTTTAAATTTTTTTTGAAAAAATAAAATCAAAAAATAAAAATCATTACTAAACAATTTAGAGGTAATTTTTGATTTTTTTCTTAAAAATATTAAATAGAAATTGTTATCAAATACATTTATGATTATTTTTATAAAAAAATACATAAATTATAAAATTAATTATTAATCATAAATTTAAAAGTGACTTTTCTTCCTATGTTAATTAATAATTGTCATTTTTGACTAGTATTATAAATGTATAACGGTACGCTAGCTATCTTAAATTTTTTAAAGACCAACAACTCTTAATATTCTATTAAATCTGGACGTAATGTGTTCAAATTCATTAAATTCAACTGATGAATTTTAAGTGTTGGTCGGATATGGTATATGATGCTTACACTAAAAAAAAAGATCATAAATATATAACAAATAATCATTTGCCCATTTAACATATATTTAATATTCTTGTTCGTCGTACTCCAAATCCCCGAACAAAAATGACGCTAAATTTTAAGCCATCATTTGAAAGTTTTAAAAACAAACTATTTCATATATACTACAAAAATAAAAAACAAGAAAGCCTATTACCAGAACGAAGGATGATAATTGGTATCATAGTTTGATTAATTAAATTAAATTAAATTAAATTAGAATAAAAAAATATAAATTAAATTAAATTTAAGCTTATTTTGGCTCAATTTAAATAATTCAAAAAAAATTGAGCTAAGTTAGGGTCAACCTAATTAGCCCAAAATAAAATTAAATTAAATTAAATTTTAAATAAAAAATTAAAAAGAGAAAAAAGGCTATATTAAAATTAAAATAATCTTTCATCTCATTTAATACTTCTCTTTTATGATATATTAGTTATTTTTCTTTCTTTTTCTTTTGAAAAATAAGCTGATAATGAATAAATCATTATAATTTATTTATTTTGTCACATTATTATGTTATATTATTTGATGTTAATACATTTAGCGTTTAAATCTATCTAACTCTTTAAAAAAAATTCATATTTAATTTCAATTAGCATTATGAATTTTCTATTTTTAAATCGATTAAGTATTAGTTTTTGAAGTTAAAATTTTAAACCTTTTATTAACTAATGTTATGCTATTCTTCTTTCTACTTGTTCATTGTCTTGAGAATTATGTATTATATAATAGTCAAAATTTTATTCTTGTGTATATAAAAAAGTTATATTATCGTGTGACATTTTTAGTTACTTTAACTCTTTATTTTTTGATAAGTATCTTTATTTAATCTACTCATCTCTATTTATTTTGTTTAATAGCTAGAAAAAATTTTATTTGAACTTGAGATCTCTTTATTATAAATGTGAGTTTTTATGAGGGTATAATAGATTTTAACTTTTGCATGGGTGGGGTTTGATAGCATTTATCCTTTACCTAATTAATTTAAAAATTGGCTTATTATTTTAATAATTAATTTTTTCTCTTATATTTATATATATTTTTTATGTAATGATACTTGAACTTTAATTATTAAACATATTTTTTTAATAAAAAATTCATATTAACTAAAATAATTTGGGTTAGTTTGGTCAGTTTGAACTAACTTATTTGTGTTTGGTTTGAGTTTAAGTTTAAGCTCATTTTTATTGGCTTGAATTAAATTTAAATTAAATTAAGATTAAATTAATTTAAACTAGACTAATTTAAACCAGTTTAAATTAATCCAACCTACACAAATTCACACCTCTAACCAGAGCTAAAAAAGTTTATGTAAGAGCTAAATCATCAATCACATAAGTTACATTACCTTTTACCCTTTCTTTTTATTAACACTGTAACAGGGGTGGCATTTTTTTCAAAATTTGACCAACCAATCTTATTTCAAGTCCAAACCGAGTTTTTTTTTTTTTTAGGTTGATTAGTTTGATAGGTCTAAAATATTACAAAATCGACCTTATTAGTTCAGTTATAGGTCTACCAAAAATAAAAATCGACAAACCCGAATCGACCTGTACTTTTATATATTAATATATTTTTAAATATTATATAATAATGTTATAAAAAATAAATAAATGATGTATTAATTAATAATATATAAATATATAATGTAAAAGACTTAAACATATATTTAGCGTGTGGAATTATAATTTTAAATTTAGGAGGGTAGCAGTGAAGCATCAAACATGAAGTGTCAATAATGAGATATCATTCTTATATGACACATATTGATAGCTTTAAATTTATGAAGCATTAAATATGATGAAGGATAATAGTTTTTATAACTGATAATAACACATCTATATGCTCTAACTTTAAAAAAATGTTTATAAGGGTAAAATATTGTTTGTATTTTTTATTATATTTTTTATTATGATAATAATTTTTAAATAAAATTATAGGTTTAAAATTATCAAATTAATTTTCTTTAAATCGACGTTATAAAACGGTTTGAAGATTAATTTTTTATAAATTATAAATCAGTTAAAATTTTAAATATTTTATAAATTTTAAGATAAAATTAATTTATAAAATAATTTAATAATAGAACTAACGAAGTTACGCCCATCATTACACCGTAACATACTCTTTTTATCTTTTATTTCCTGACACACTCAACCTTTTGGTTACTGTGAGTATTAATGTGACTTGTCTTTAGCCAGTAAAAACCAATAAAATAAACACTAATTTAATATTAATTTTTATTAATTTAATTAGAAAAATCTCTGACTTTAGTTTACTAATTTTTATTAAATTTTAATTTCCTGACTTTGGTTGTTTGCTGCACACAGTTATTAAAAGGAAGAAAGAAAATAGTGTATATGGTCTAGCAAATCTTTTCTTCTACCCTGTAATCTCTATATTGCTCAAAAAAAAAAAAAATCGTTCTTTAACTAAAAAAATAAAATAAAAATACAATATTAGAATATATTATTTCACACACTAATTTTCTCAATAAAGAGCTATTGAGTGAAACGAAATTTATACATAGATATGTATTAACTAGTTTCAAATCATAACATACATGTACTAAATGTACATATATATAGCTTTGACCTTGTTTATGTCATCTTTAGCATAACTCCAAAAACCCATATAGCATCATTATCTGGCCTACCTTAAAGACAAATAATATGGTGCCACAAATTAAAATATAAATTTCAAAATATGAAAAAGAGTAGAGAAATCTTTAGCTTTGCTTCAAAAGAATGACGGCAGATGAGCAAGATACTGAAGAGTAGTTCTTATTATTATTATTATTATTTTTCTTTCAGTTTTCCGTCAGAAAATGAAGAGTTGATTCTTTTGCTTATTAATGAATACTTACCTGACCAATACTCACACGCTCACAGCTAGCAATACGAGTGATGTCAGCAAATGAAAGAGAAAAGGAGTATGTTAACGTGTTAATATTAATTTTTATTTTATAATAAATGATGATTAAAATTAATTTATTTTATCATGCGAAATATAAAATACTTTTTTCGTCAGCTTGGACCTTGCATATGCCTTTTTTTAGTTTTAACTTAATTGGAGGCTAGCCAGATGGCGATAACATATCGATGTTTGCAATCTCTCTATCTGTACTTCACTCTTCCAAGAAAATTATTTAATTTTTCATCAATTGTATAGTTTTTATTAAATTGTCTGTTTGCTTATTATTGTGCAAAGTTCGAGTTTTTACCAGAAAATTTTTCCAAAAAAAAGAAGAAGCATCATTTATAACTAAAACTCAATTCACTACTCTTGTGTTACCTTAATCCTATTACATACTGATATTTTTAATTAGAGAAAATTTTATATACAATTGTTATATTTGTTAGGTAGTAAAATGTATCAATTCAACAGTATATTTTATTAAAAAGAAATTAGTATTAGATAAATGAATAATATAAATAATACAAATTTATAGGGGATATACATTTGTTATATTCAAGAATTTATTCAGGAGCAATGTTTTCTTTATGCTCGGGCCACATTTCTCTCTCTAATGTGGACGTTTGTGGGGGTGTTTTTGGATAAATGAACCATTAGTTTTTGGGTTGGCCCAATTAGTTTAAATACCACTGTGAGTAACAGGCCTCCACCTTGGAACAAAGTCTCCAATTCAAGGAAGTGTACAAATATCTCTTCCTTTCTCTGTGGTTGAAGAATGGCATAATAGACTTGGTACAAATCTTTCTCAATTAACAAGAAAATAGAAATTCGAGTGTGACCGCCCCCTAATATATTAACATTGTAGTATTATAAGTTATTAGCCATCAATTCTCTTAAAATTTTAAGTTATTAGATGAAAGATTAATAATTGTTTTATACATTTATTAAATACGATCAATTTACCTACACATAGACCTAAAAGTACTCACATTCCAAATTCACACAAACATGCTGTTTTTAACTTGGCACACTTCTTGGCTTTAAGGAATCTACCAAAAGAAATTTATTTCTAAGTATGAAACCATATTGTATTAATGCTTTAAGATGCTATTCAGAATGTTACTGTTTTTTTTTTTTTTTTTTTTTCCGTAGAGAATTTTCTTAATTAGAATGTCTTTGAATAAAAGGTGAGGAAACTCAAACTCGACTACATGAGGGGTAAAAATAGTACAGAAAAAAAATATTAATAATTTTCTAGCAATCAATTTATAAATAATATATTACTATTTAATTCATTTTTTATTTTATTTTTATTTATTCTACATGCACAAGACGAATGTTTCAATTTTTGTTCTTTAATTACTATCTTTCACTAATTTAATTCCAAAATAAAGAAAGAATTGTTAATGGATAATATTCAGTAGAGATCAGATGACAACCTCTACTAAACATCATTATCAGCTTAACTAACATTAATTTTTTTAGTTTATCTTGTATGAAAATTAGAATAATTAAAATTTAAAAAAGGTTTTAATTATAACTATGCATTTTCTTTGAAGTTGCAATGGGGTCACTTCCTTATTACATATGCATGTAAATTAGTTTATGTATGATGGTTCTATCATTTGGCTAATAAGTCATAATACTCATCAACATCGGCCTGTATAATTAATTAATTTTTCATTCAATAATTAATCAAAGTCTTTCTTTAAACCTTTCCTTCATTTATACCTTATTAATTTATTCGGACGGAACGTTGCCTGGATCAGATTTTTTTTCAATTGAAATTTTTAATAATTTTTATGGAGTTTTTAAATTTAGGTCTATTTAATTAAGATTTTCAAACATTTTCTAAAAATTTATGAGTATTTAATTATAATTTTATAGCAATTTTTAAAAATTTATAAAAATTTAAGTGTATTCAATAGGGGTGAACAAATTTTAGTTGGTTTGAGTTTAGAGTAAAATTGGAACCAACCTAATATGATCGGTTCTTTAAAAACGAGAACCGAACCGAATCATAAAGTTTGAAAAATCAATTCAACCCGAACTAATTTTTTTGGTTTGGTTTGGGTTGGTTAAAAAAAAATTTCTTCGTTTTTTTCGCTAATGAACTATTCTAAAGTTTTTAATGCTAATTTTATTATAATACCTAATTTTAAAGATATAAATTTTGGTCATTTATCTAATATCATTATCCATATCAAATACTAAGTGTTAGAAAAATTTAAAATCAAGACAAATAAACAATAAGGAATAGTAATCACATACATTGCAAAATTTGTTAATTTTTATATTTAATAATATTGTTCAATAATGTTATTCATACAATGGAAACTCTAACGACAAAAATATGAAAGACGATGTAATTATAAATTTATAATAGATAAATAATTACATAATATAAAATTAGTGTCTCACGTGGATAAAAAATAAAATAAATGAGAGTACCTGATAGAGATCTGCTTGCATGAATTTTGCTTAAATATTTAAACTTTAAAGTTGAAAGTGGGAAAAACATGTTGGCCACTAGCTAGAGTTGGATAAATGTGTGACTTGTGAGAGGTGTCATGAGTAACTCGTAAGAGGCGTTTTAGATTTTTTAAAGAAAACTGATTCATTGAAAGGGGTATAAAGTATAAACTTAATTAACTGTGAATAGAACTTTAATTTTTTTTAAATAATAATATAAATATAATGAGAAAAAATTAATAAATGAATTGAGTTGATTCGATTTTTTTAAGATTTTAATAAATAAAAACCAAACAAACCAGATATTAATCGATTTTTTATTTTGAAGAATCAAATCAAACCAATAAAATTTAAGAACCGATTTTTTTGGATTGGGTTAGGTTGGATTAGTTCCGGTTATTTTTATTCATCCCTAATATTCAATTATAATTTTATATAAATTTTTAAAAATCTAAATATATTCAAAAATCTTTAATTTTAAATTTTTTTAAAGTTTGATGTATTTTTAATAATTTTTTAGTTAAAAGTTAAATCTATATAAAAAAAATCATTAATCATTATTCTCTTTATTCAAAACCTCTATGAATTTTTAATAATTTTTACTATAATTTAAAATACTCTAGATAAAATTTACAAAATTTTTTAAAAATTTATAAAAAAAATATTTTAAATTTATAATTTTTTAAAAATCTATAAAAATTTTAATTTAATAGAGAGTATGGTTTTTTTTATTTTTAAATTTTTTTATAACAAACACACTAAAAAGCTTTTATTAAATATAAATTACAATTACAATCTTAAATAATAACAACTTTAAGAAATACATTATAATTCTAAAAATACAGTCAAGACACGCAACTAGCTATAATTTTAATAAATTTGTGAGCGAATATATATGAGCATTACCTAATAGCTCTATATTATAACTTACTTTAATACTCGACTCAATTATTTAAAATAGTGAAAATTTCAAAGCAACATAAATTATACATTGAAAGTAAGTCACCACATCAACGAAAGCACAAAAAACATTACTTGTATATTTCAAAATACATCACAAATAGCAGGACACATAATAAAGACACATTAAAACAACAATAATTAAAAAAAATTAGCACATCCAAAAAATCAACCCTCCCCACCAGTTAAGGGAATTCGTCGAAAACAATCTATCATAGCCACTTGACTACCAGAGCCAACTAGGTATCCTAGCCAAGTACTATAGTCAAGAGTCACCACCCAAAAACGAAAGAGTATGAGCTTTGAGACATTGAAAAAAAGCAATGATAAGTGCTTAAAAAGCACTAAAAATACTATAATTTAATGCACTTTAATTGATTAAATAGGTTTATATATGCATGATTTTATCATATTTTATATAATTCTATCTTTTTGAAATTACGGGTATTTTTATTGTTTTTTATAAATTTTCGCTTCCAAAATAAAATTAATTACTTGAAGAATGTTTAAAAATAGTTGGAAGCAATCCATCACAATATTTAAAGTATAGTATTTATTTACTATTCAAAAAGGCGAAGAAAAAAATAAAGAAAAATCAAAAAAATGGAAAAAATGAAGAAATGTGCAAAAACTACCTGTCCACGAGCAGCACGCCGCACACCCGCGCCTAGCCTGCCTGTCACACAGTGTAGCACTCTCGTCCACGCCTCACACCTCGTTCTCCTGCCTGCGCCCAACGCCTGCTGTCAGCGCATGCGCTCCATCGCCCACACCGCACGCCCTGTGCCCAACGCCTGCCTGTCCAAGCGCGCCTGCCGCCCACCAGCCTGCCAGCTCGCCCAGCCAGCCTGTCATGCGTGCCTTTTACACCCACTTGTGCCATTTTGACATTTTTTGTCAATTTTAGCCTCATATTTTTACCTATAAATACACCCCCTCCCCTTTGTATTTTCATACATAAATTTTCAGCTCTCTTCTCTCTCTCTAGCTTTCTCTCTCTAGAAAGCTTTCTTAGTTTTTTAAGTTTTTTTAGTTTTAAAGTTTTTCTCATTTTGAGAAGAACTTAGTTATGTTCTTGTAATATTTTTAGTTTTGATTCAATAAATACCACCTATATAACTAAAAATCAAAACTAAAAATATTACAAGAACATAACTAAGTTCTTCTCAAAATGAGAAAAACTTTAAAACTAAAAAAAAACTAAGAAAGCGTTCTAGAGAGAGAGAAAGAAGAGAGCTGAAAATTTATGTATGAAAATATAAGGGGAGGGATGTATTTATAGGTGAAAATATGGGGCTAAAATTGGCAAAAAATGTCAAAATGGCACAAGTGGGTGTAAAAGGCACGCATGACAAGCTGGCTGGGCGCGCGCAGACAAGCAGGCTTTGGGTGTAGGGCGCGCGGCGTGGGCGATGGAGCGCGCCCGCAGATAGACAAGCGTTGGGTGTAGGGCGCGCTACATGGGCGATGGAGTATGCGCGCGGACAATAAGTGTTGGGCTTAGGCAGTCGAGCGAGGTGTGCGGCGTGGAAGGTTTGCTGCGCAGCAGGACGCGCATGCTGCGCGCGGGATGTGCGACGTGCTACGCTCGAGTGTGCAGCGTGTTGCACGCGGACAGGTAGTTTTTGCGCATTTCTTCATTTTTTCCATTTTTTTGATTTTTCTTTATTTTTTTCTTCACATTTTTGAATAGTAAATAAATATTATACTTTAAATATTGTGATTGATTGCTTCCAACTGTTTTTAAACATTCTTCAAGTATTTAATTTTATTTTGAAAGCAAAAGTTTCTGAAAAATAATAAAAATATCTATGAAATATGATAAAATCATGCATATATAAATTTATTTAATTAATTAAAGTGCATTAAATTATAATATCTTTAGTGATTTTTAAGCACTTATCAAGCAACAACTTTGAATAAGGGCTACTCATAACCGTGGAACTCAAAACCCCAACACCTCATGCCACCAAAATGAGAGCGTCGTCAGAAAACACACCGAAAAACACAAGAATGTAGGCCAAAGCAAGAGTTGCTGGAGAAAGCACAAAAATCGAAAAAAATTGACAAATGAAAGGGGAAATTGTACAAGAGAAAGGACCAACGGGCCGGCATGATGGCCAACCAAGGGGAACACCTTTCAAACCCTAGTTTGAGGAGAGAGATAAGAGAAAATAAAATTAAGAGAGAACGATTTGAGTATTTGAAGTTAATCATGATATGTTTGAAACTTAGGACTTTGAAACATAAAGATGAGTCTGATCAATTCTTTACAATTAATTGAAAAAGCCACAACTCACGATAACCATGCCGGCCTTGAATTTCTCAAGCAACCAAGTAAAATAGTGTTTATCTTTTGTTATAAAAATATGATTCTTGTATAACATTAATTAGGTAACAATTCTTATTAAACTTTGTTTAAAAACCTATACCGCTTGAGGAAATTAGAGTCTAGGGAGTTTCCATTATAATATTGTCACTTTCATTTATCCGTAAAGATCAAAATTAATTAAAATTTGATTGATTTAATATATAACATATTTATTTAACTAATTTTATTTTTATTATTATTTTCATATATTATGAATATATATTCGACACATATTTTGAATTTAATTTTTTTATATGTAAATACACTTTCATAAGTAAAAAGATGAAAAAATATTCATATTACAAAAATGTTGAGAATTGGTAAAAAAAAAAAAAATCAAAGCATTACAAAAAATAAACATATATTTAACGCTTTTAAGAGGGGTTAAAAATATTTCACCAAAAAACAAAAAACAAGAGGTGTTAAAAGTAAATCTATAAAAATAGGTTATGATGTTCATTTTTTCGTACAAGGGATTAAAACACTTTCTTTTTTATTATCAATTTTTCCAACAGAGTGGATAACCATAGGAAAACTTAAACTTTTTATCGATGAGATTATTTGATAGAGAAAACGTCATTTTAGATCGGTTGGGTATCATACTTTCCGCCACATCCTTCCCTCAAATATGATTTTTTTTTTTTTTTAATTTTCAATTTAATTTTACTACATTTAATTATAAAATATATATATTTGATGAAATTAAGTATTTTATTGAAAATAATAATATTATAAATAAAAATACATTATTTATCTCTAGCAAAATAAAAAATATTAATTATGTATATTATTTGCACAATAAATTTCGTATATTTTAAATTGATTGTAAATTTTATTATTATTTGTTTTAAGAGAGATAGTTTTATGGTTTTTTCCTGTTTTAATAGATATACAACCCAAATACTCATAGCTGAGACTTAAACCTAGACTTTCTAATACCTAAGTGAGCTATATTTTGTTGAGGTGGAAAGATAAACTTTATTATCTTATTTTATGTTTCATTTAGAGTCCTAAATAGATTTACGGTAGAATATTATCTTATTTTTAAAATAATATCCTATTTCATTTAGATTATAGTACTAATTGGCCTAATTTAAACATATATTATTTCTTATTATATTTATATTATAAATAATCATATATAATATTTTTTTTATTTTTACTCGTTTTATTTAAGCCCATTAAAAATAAATGAGATATCTTAATTAATATCGTCTTATCTTCATCTCATCTCATTAAAAATTAACTTAAAATAAAATAAATTTTAAAAATTAATAAATTGTATTAAATTAGAGTCTCATCAGAGGCAACCCCATGCAGGGTTGTCCAAGTCGCGGTCCGAAATGATATATTATATATATATATATATATATATAGTAATCACAATTTAATATTTTACACTTCACATAAAATTTATAAAAGAGGTTGTTGATTTTCCCTCCTAATATATCATACATAATAATAATAATATCAATATGTTATTAAACTATTCGCTTACCAACATAAAATTTTAACTTATTGTAATCAAATAAACATTCTTTTGAAAATATTTTTTTCAAACTACACTAATTATTTTACATTTAAAATTATATTTTAATTGCATTAAAATATCATTTAATTTTAAAATATTGCATTAAAAGAAAAATTATTAACAATTTTTTCTATTTTGATATACTATTTCAAAAACTTAAAATTAAAATATTTTAATGCATATGATCCATTCATAATATTAAATAAAAATAATAATTGTATCATTAATTAAAAAAACTATCATTTGTAAAATAAACTAAATCTATTTTTTTCAACTCCTTAAAATAGAACACACTAATTAAATCATTATTTCTTTTCCTTATAAAGGTAGGTTCTTTTATCACCTCTATTTTGTTTATTATTTTAATTTAATTTATTTACGTTTGCTTAGATTGAATTTAGAAAATTTTATTTATTTTATTTTATAATTTTTTGTTAATGTATTAAAAATAATATGTTAATTTATTTGATGATTAACTTATATTATTATTATTATACGAGGAAATAATATTAATAAAATCTTCCCTTAATTATTTTGATAGGTATCTTTTTTTTAATCTCAAACATTCGTGTAAGAAAAAAAAATTATATTAAGAATACTGTGTAATACAAGCTCCAATAATCCTTTAATTTTTTTTTTATTTCTTTATTTTTATTGTAATTTAAAGTTTATGTTTATGTAATTTCATTTATTTCAATATATATATATATATATATATATATATTGCAATTCTTGTTTGTCGAAAACTTAAACACATTTTTCGTTGCATGCAATATATGTTTAAATTAATATAAAATTAAATAATAAATACTTGTATTAGTTTCTATGCTATTTCAAATTTAGAATTGAGTAAATAATAAATCTTTTTTTATTTATTGTTTGAAAAAAATAAAATTCTTTTAGATACTAATTTTAATCAATTATTAAAGCATAAAATTTAATGCAATAGTTTCTTGTCTCTTCAAAACAAATATTTTAAAAAAATTTGCCAATAGTAGGGGGAAAAAAAAACAATAGAACACCCTATTTGATCCACCTAATTCAAAGAATTTAAATTGGTTTTATAGGATTGAATTGGTTATTACTTTTTAAGAATCGTTTGGTTCAAATTTTAGCTCTAATTTAAATCAAGTTATGATATGTACATCCCTAGCCACAGACATGAGAAATGCAATAGTAAAATGTACAAAATTATACATTATTATCTTCTTTATACCTCTCAATATAAACCTAAATCAGGATGTTAATTTGCTCCATGAGAACATAAATTCATGGAAAAATTTCAATTTTGATACCGGTGAAAAATGAACTTATAGGGGACGGGGTGGAGTTAAGAACTTTCCTATCTTTTCACCCTACCTATTCCGATTTCAATCTCATTTTCTTATTTTTTTAAAAATATATTATATATTTATAAAATTTTAAAGATACATTAAATTAATTTTGATAAAAATAATATTTTTATCAATAAATTAATACTTTAACCATGAGAATTTAAATATATGATGCAAAAATTATTACCGTAATCATAAAATAACAAAATAAAGCATTTAGTTATTGCTATAATCCGTCCCATATATTTAAATTTTATTATTATTATATATATATATATATATATATATATATATATATATATATAACAAACAAATATATATACTTAATTGAAATTTTATGAGTATTGAGACTATTAACGATTTAATAGATCTTAATTTTACTATTTATGAAAAATCTCGATGGATGTAAAAATTAGAACATTTGATAATATATATATATATATATATATATATATATATATATATATGCTTTTGTCCCCCGTAATGTTTAAATAAAAATGTGTATAGATTCCGTGTTTTAAGAAAAATTCTTCATTATTTTTATAATAAATAATAATGTAATATCTTCGAATTAATAAAATAAAATGTTACTGAAATTATTTAAAAAAAATGCAACTACTCAATAATTTTAAAATAGAGTTGTCAATAAAATTAATTGAATGTATAAGGCCCAGGGATGTAGTGGTCATTTTGCTTGTATTAAGTGGACACTTTAATCACTTTGTTTTTACAATGAATATTTAGATCACTCTCTCCATAAAAACATGACACTTTAGTCACTTTTTAAATAATAAAATATTATTTTATGAATATATTTTTTTGAAATAATAATAAAAATAATTTAATGGGAGCAAAATTTTTATTTTATTTTAACAATTTAAAATTTAAGTTGAATAGTACAATATTTTTTTATTAAATTCTTTTTATAAATTTATATTTTTAAAAAAAATTATACTTTTTTATATCGCATTTTTCTATAAGTATTATGTTTGTATTGAAACTACATACTTTATAATATAAAAATAGAGATTATACATGTCAAAAAATTATAAAATTAGTAACGTTGAGATCACACGAATGATTTCTCTCTAGTTCATAATCTTTATAGAATATTATTAAAAATTGAATGGTGCACTTCCATTATTTTGCTCAAAGTTAGGCAGCAGTTGCGACATTTATGTAGTCTTTGATAATGGTGAAATAAAAAGAATTTATATATGTGGTTCCAATATCACTAATTTTTTAATTTTTGGACTTGTGTAACTCCTATTTTTTATATTGTAAAGTTTGTAATTGTTATCCTATAAAAAAAATGATACATAAAAATGCTAAAAAATGAAAAATATTTTGATAAAATATAAAATTTATAAAAAAAAAAAATTGAGTAAAAAATAAAAATAAATAAAATATTGTATGATGAAATTAAGTTATTAATTATTAAAATAAAATAATAATTTTATTCTTAATAAATTATATTTATTATTATTTTAAGTTTTTTTATTAATAAAATTATATTTATTATTTAAAAATAATTAAAATATTTTATTTTTGTCAAAATAATGATTTAAATATTTTTTATGAAAATAAAGTAACAAACTAAAATATGTTAATCACATAATAAATACTTAATTCAATGAATATTATATCACCAGACAGCAGGTCAGGTCAGATTTGTCTATGCACATTACACGGAGCAAGACAGCACGTGAAGCACATTCCATTGGTTATTGGTTGATGTTAATATATACACCTTGATATGGTTTAATTTTTTTTTTTTTAAATACAGCCACTAACAATTATATTTATATTTAAATAATAATTTTTTTTTGGAAAGAGATAATAAATTAATTTGACCAAACAGCGCAGAAAACGTATGCGTTTGGAACTTAGGGATATAGTGCCAACTATTAAAGATCAAATAAATGTGAATGTCTCTTGGCAAAAAAAAAAAAATTGTGAATGTGAGGAAACATGGGAAAGTTCGATATGTTTCTTAAAATTGCAGTTGTGAATCAAAGAATTAATTTATATATAAATAAATATAAATGAATTTGAAGAGGTTGTTGACGGAGCATCAATAATGCCGTGGGCGAAGGAAGAAAAGACTGAGATTTGAATATTATTATTGTTATTATTATTATAAATAAATAGATTGAGATTATGAATAGTGGATGATTTAGTTGTAAAGTAATTTAGTTATATGTACGAAGTTATGAATTTAAGAAATGAAAAAATTATAATTGTGTATAAAGATTTTTCTGACGAAAGTCTCAAATGCTAGCTATTGTTGATACTTTCAAAATAAAGTGTTAATCTGAACGAACGGAGATTAGTAAACATTACTTTGTCCTCTCCAAAGTTTTTTTTGTTAAAAAAAAAAAAAGGAAAAAGGAAAGAAAAAAAAAAAAGTAACAGTGCACGAGATTAGCGGTGATAGGAATTTGCTTCGTTGACATATAATAATAACTGAAATAATTAGTAGAATGTGTAATGTGTGTGTATAACTAAGTAGTATTGTTATCAAAGAGTTTATAGCTCATAGTTCATTGAAATATGAAAAAAAAAAATAGAATTTATGTTTTAATTAAGAATATGTGAATATTGTAATTATAGAAAAAAAAAAAAAAAACCCTTAGAGCCATTACTTCACGATTAAGGATGTCTAAAAATTGGACTAAATTAATTAAAATCAAAAAATTGGACTGAATTAGATTGGACTAAACGGTTTTATAAATCAAATTGTTCGGTTTCATTGTTTTTTTTTTGTCCAATTATACGAATTTTTAAACCTGATTGGACTGGACTGTTACTTATAATTATTTTTAATATATTATTCTTAAAATATATATATATATTAATTATATATCTTCTTATAATCAAAGTATACAACTCTAATTCTCTAACTTATTTTTAATATATTATTTATGGATTAATGTATTATTATATTTTGTTATAGAATTTACGAAAATATTTAGCTCTAGATTGTAATTGATTCTATGATTATTTTTAAGATGTTATATAATTTATGTAGGATGTAATATAATTTATATTTATAGTATATATTAATTTATTTATTTAAATTCAAAGTTTTTTTCTTTATATTATTTTTAAGTTTTAATAAATTTGAAAAAAAAAATTAAAAATAAAAAGCGTCAAAAATAATTAATCAAATTGAATTATATCGTTCGATTTTAATAATTATATTAATTAAATAATTTAATTTAATTTAATTTAATTAAAATATTATGTTAGATTTAATTTAATTATTTATTTTTATTAAAAATTGAATTAAACTAGACCATAAACATTCCTATTCACGACATCCATTGACCATAAGCTTAGAAGACTTTTATTTCTTTTGGTTTTTTTCCATACTTCAGATATTTTTGATGTAACAAGTTGGCCAATTGGTTCGTCTTTCCTTTCGTTTCCCGTTGGAATGAACAGAAGGTGCCGTAGCTTATTTCATCAAAACGTATTAATTATTAATTAAATATAAAATTAAAAATATTAAATAAATAAATAATCATAAAATTTTTTATTAATAAAAAAATTAATTAAATTATATCATATAAATTATAATAAAAAAATTATTCAAAGCAGAATTACGAGAGTCAAGTGTTTTTATTTTATTTTCTTCTCGTTTTTTTTCTCTCTCGCCTTTTCATGTACAAGATGATCTCATAGAAGGTTCTGCTGTTACGCACTAACTCTTACAATTATTCTTAGATAAATTATATATTACTCGTATATCAAAAAATATATATATAATTTTAAAATTAATTTAATTACGTTGAACATGTCCCAAACTTGATCAGTATTATGAGTGTGATAATTAAAACTTTTGTGCACATAAACGTAGATTCATGACATAATTTAAAAAAAAAAAAAACAGATGACATAAATGAAGACAAATAATCAAATATTGAATAAGCATAGTATTAGCAAAAAAATATTGAATAAAGATAGAAGCTGATCAAATAAGAATTTCCTTCGAGGAGTTTTAAGAAAAAGTGAAAATTATTATATAATTAAATAAAAATTTACGAATCAACCTTGTCTCAAAATTCAGAACAAGAAGCTCACGAAAAAGCATAGAAGCAATTGGCATCATCGTCCATGGGCACATGGTAAGCACATTTTATAGGGAAGGTTTAACCAGGGATAGCTCTTAACTAGTTTATTATAATTGAAGGAGATAAATTGAATTATATTTGGGTATTTAAATTTTCTTTTAATAAAGAAATAATTTTGAGTAAATGGATTTGGATTAGATAGGGCGAGTAGACTGGACCTTGAGAGTCAATAAAAAAACTGATGAGATCAGAGTTAATAAAATATCTTATTATAATATTAATGATGAAGCTAGAATAACGTTATTATAACTATTTCTAATTCGTTCCATTGAAAAGTCCATGTGAACCAAATTAAAATTGGATCTACATTTAATATAAAACTTATTTTTATATATTTTTAATAATTGAATAATGCCATTGGGTCTGGCACACACGCAATTGATCAGGATAAGTATCTCTTAGCAATAAAATTTTCAAATCTGATGTGTTTTAAACTTTGAATTTAAATTAGGAATAAATATATTAATGGTCAGCTGAATTATTGGAAAGGTGGATATTTAAATTACCTTCGGTTTTATATATAATTCGTTTCATTTCTAACTATCTTTAAATCTAAATGTTTGTTCAACTATTATCTGTTTTAAACATATACCTTTTATAAATATAAATATTAAAATATATATTCAAAATATTATAAAAATTAAACATATATTCAAAATATTTATATAAAAAAATGCATAAAATATATGTTTATTGTTGAGGAGTCTCACATCGGCCAGGTACGATCCTTCCGTAGTGCTTATTAGGTTGAGTTAGGCTTAGATTTCTACATGGTATCAGAGCGGATATCTGGGTTCACCGTTGTGCCCAACATGGCCGTCCTCACGGTCAGTCGGTGTCTGCCGATGTGAGGGAGAGTGTTGAGGAGTCCCACATCGGCCAGGTACGATCCTTCCACAGTGCTTATATCATTGGGCTCACCTTTAACCCATAAGCTGGCTTTTGGGTTATAATCTGGGTGGTCCAGTGACTGCTCAACACTCCCCCTCACATCGGCAAACACCGACTGACCGTAAGGGAGGCCTTATTGGGTTGAGTTAGACTTGAATTTCTACATGGTATCAGAGCGGGTCCCTGTTCTCGATTGTGCCTAACACGGTTAACCCCGATCAACCTCATTTATGTCTATCGGTGTTGGTGCCGATGTGATGAGGGGTGTTAAGGAGTCGCACATCAACCAGGGAGCTCAGTGAAGAGCTAAATATAAGTCTGGGCAACCCTTAACTCAATGAGATCTTATTGGGTTGAATTAGGCTTGAATTTCTACATTTATTATGTTAAAAAAAAAAAAAAACAATTTGAACATATGTTTTAAGAAAATGTGTCTGAACCAATAATGTTTTAATTTCTCTTTATTTTATTTCATCCTGTGGTCGGATTCACCAATGACATTGTTGGCTAACATACATTTTATTAAATTTGAGTAGCTAAAAAATATTAATTAATATTAATTATTGTTAAAATTGATCATAAAATATACTAAAAACATAAAGGTATAGGATAAAGGTCCAAAAAAAAAAAAAAAGAAAGAAAAGGACAAAAAGAAAATAAGAACTTTCCAAAAGTATCAAATCCCCATTATTTTTTTTATAGGATTTTGTTCCTTAAAGTTTAGCGGAAAAAATATATATAATTCCTTCAAACAATTCTGTAATTAATAATTTTATACCAGGAAAAAAAAAAAAAAAGTTACTGACGTAAGCATTTTTTGTGGATGAAAAAGACATTTTCAAATTCAGTAAAATTTTATTTGTTTTGTTTTAGTAGTATTATAAGGTTACTTTTATTTTCTCATTTTAATTTCTGAATCATCCGACGCAAAATTAAAAAATAATAATGAATTATATTAACAACAGTTTCCTTTTTTTCTTTTAAAAGAACAAAGTTATATGGGGAAACCATTTTAAATTTTTAACTAAAATATTTTTTAAAACTATATTACTCATAATTAAGAATTGAATTTTATACATTTTATATATTCAAATAAACTAGATGCTTTGTTTCAAACTTAATTGGCAACTAGAAAATTGTTAATTAAATAATATAGAAGTATTGAAAAGTTCATCATCCAGAGGGGATGAAGAATATAAATAAATAAAAAGAGAGAAAGTAAGAAAGGTTCCGAGAGTTTTTCTATAAGTAAATGAAGGTACCAAGTTTATAATATTAATAAATTAATTATTATTAAAGAAAAACTTCGATAAGATTTTTTTTTTTTGCTAATCTGAATAGACTTAAAGTCGTGAGACATAGTCTATAGGAGGGGATTCTTGTGTCTTTTAAGAGTATCCAGCCAAGTCAGCAGGTAGGAGAGATAATAAGATGTCGCCTACTCTGTTATTATTGGAAGCCCATTGTATCAGTTGATGTGCTCGATAATTAAAGTCTCGAGGAATCCAGCGGATTGAGATCATGTTAAAGCAAGAGAGATGTTGATTCATATCCAATAAAATTTGTTTTGTAGTGGGAAGGATATTGTGCCAGTTTTCTTCGAGTAGAGCTTGAATTACAATTTGATTATCACCTTCTAGATAGACTGGTTGATTTGAAAATTGTTTCAAGTAGTTAAAGGCGGCAGAAAAGGCGAGAGCTTCAACTTCTTCACTACTAGCAGCATTTCTGAAATCTACCCAGGCATGAGTTGTACGGCCATAACTATCTGTGGTGATGAAACCCAAGCCAGCAGTCCCATTGTTCCAAGCAGCATCAAAATTGACTTTGATGGCATTATGAGGTGGAGGTTGCCATGTATGAGGGATGGCTATGGATTCCCCAATTGCAGATTCCCTAGTCCAAAGAGGGAAAGAAAAGAGTTTAAAAAAAAAAAAAAAAACTTTCAATTTTTTGAGTTGTGATATTATAATTTTTTTTAATTAAAATAATTGTAATAAAATTTTATTTATTATTTTGTTTATATTTATTTGATATTTTGCTTAAAAAAATCTAAAGTTATGGTCTAATGTTAGCCTTACTCGCCTAAATTTAGTAGGGAGCGTTCTATCTAGTAACATGCATAGTCTAGTAACTAGTTTTTTGTTTGGGACAACTTAGAAACTTCTCTTATATATCACTTGAATATCTTTTTTGTGCGTCATCGTTCATTATTAACCCATTTTTAAAAATAGTTATAGTTAGAAAAATTAAAATTAAAAATACCTTGTATTACTTACTATTAACTTTTATGTTATTTTTTAAAATAATACAAATTTGATTCTTCTAGAAAATTAAGTATGCATTAGATACCGAATGTGTAAAATTTATTTTAGGAAAATTTTAATTTATATATTCTGTATAATAAATCCTTTACCAAATAGATTAATTTTAATTGAGAATCTCACTTTTGTTTCGAAATTGCAATATTAATTAATATTTTGTGATTACTTTATTAGATTACCCAAAACAATAAAGCCCCTCCCTAAGTCCAAAAAATATATTATTATTGTATTCTTTGCAGGTAAATAAACAAGTAATATATGAATGAAATTGATTTGGTAAATATTTTGGAGCAACCACACTACTTAATATATTAACAATTCATAAATTTAACAATACTTTCAATAATATAAATACATTTATTTAAGTAGTTTGGTATACACTACATATAAAATTATTGAATTCGATTTCGTCACATTCGCAATGAATTTTTTTTTTATTATATATATATATATATATGAATATGTGATCTACGTTAATAATTTAAAAAATATAAATTTAACAGTATTTTAAATTATATTATTTAAATTATTTAAATTTAAAAAAATAAAATAATTAAAAATAAACGTAATATGAATTACATGGACATTTTTGTCGTTGGTACAAAAATTTTCTCAAAAGCCCAAAATGTCAATACGACGGCCAATAATAATTTTATTTTAAGGGCCATCCTTACGCACCACCTTCCTCCATTTCCTACCTTCTCCCATCTTCTCTCTCCGCCGTTTAGTACAAGCAATAGGTCCTACAAATTAAACATTGTGATAATCAGAAATAGCCGTACATTAACCAATATTTTCCAGGAAGCCTCTATCTCTTCCAGGCCTAGCTTTTTCCGTCCTCATCTAACTTTCAATTTATAAAATCCCAAATTAAACAAAATTACTATGGAACAAGCTAGATTTGGTAATATCATTACTACCAACAACGACCGCCCATTCATAATCACCCATCAGTCTGAAGACAACCAACACTACTCTCCTTCTTCTAATGATAAAGGCTCCGAGTCTCCTCCTTCTTCCTTCTTCAACGACCCCCACATTCATAAAATCTCTTCCCCTAAGAAAAGGTCATCCCAATCTCACATACCAAACTAATATCACTTTTTCTTTTTTTCTTTTTCATCTCTGCATGGCCTTTGATGCTTTTAAATTAAATTATTAATTTATTTTTGGTGAATATATATAATATAGTGGTAGAAGAGCGGTGCTTAAAAGAGTAGTTTCCGTACCAATCAAACAAGTAGAAGCTGGGTCAAGGCTAAAGGGTGATATGATCAGTTGCAATACAACTACTACTACTCCACCTTCTGATTCTTGGGCTTGGAGAAAATATGGTCAAAAGCCCATCAAAGGCTCTCCCTATCCCAGGTCATTAATGTTCCTAATTTCTTATTTTCATTTATTTTTATCAATTTGAGATTTTCTTATGAAATTATATTTTGGTCTCAGAGGGTATTACAGATGCAGTAGTTCAAAGGGTTGTCCAGCAAGAAAACAAGTAGAGAGGAGCCGTGCGGACCCCACCATGCTTCTTATCACTTACTCCGCCGAACACAATCACCCTTGGCCTCCTCCTTCTAGAAACCATTCTCACCATCACCAACAATCTTCAACCAGAAGATCTATTCAACCCGAGATTCGGCCCCATCCGGAACCTGAGACTGAATCCGAGGAAAGATTTGCGGATCTCGGAGAAGACACAATGATTGCTGGCGATGAATTCCGGTGGTTTGGTGACATGGAAACTACAACGTCTACGGTTCTGGAGAACCCGATATTTTCTGAGCGTGGTGGAGTTTACTCCACATCCGACGTGGCCATGGTGTTTCCGATGAGGGAGGAGGACGAGTCGTTGTTCGCCGATCTTGGGGAGTTGCCGGAATGCTCGGTGGTGTTCCGACATCGACGAGGTGTGGGACCAGAACTTGAGATCTGCTAACACGTGTCACCACTTGCACATATAATACAATTTATAACTACAACTTCAACACTAGCGAAACAGGATCTTGCGCCGTAAGATACCGAAACCATTTTTATCTTTTTTACATTTTTTATTAATATTTGTAATGATTTTTTCTTTTCATTCATGCTTTTTAACGTTGGACTTGATAGCGTAGTGAATGATGAATAAATAAAAAATACTCTTAATCTTAAATCTTAATACTGTACATTATGGACTTCTACAACCCATTCCAACAGGTTTCATTTCATATTTGAAGCATTGGATGCTTTTAATTTTTACCTCTAATTATTTTTAAATACATGATTATAAATATTTTTATTTTATACGTATATTTAAAACCATGATGGTTGTCATTGTCAAAATTAAGTTATATTTTTAAGATAAAATTTAGATTATGTATATATTATTATTGAATGTGTTTAAATAAATTTTATTTTTTAATATATGTTTAATTTTAAGCATAAATTGATTAAAAGGTTAAAAATAAAAGGTTGTGTAGAAGAGCGTAAAAAAAAATATTACTTTTTATTTTAGTAGCTTTCGATTATAAGCTTTAAAATATAGTTTGATAAATTTAATTATAAATATTTTAATAAAGTGACTTATATTTAAATAATTTTTTATTACAAAATTTGTCTAAATTATTAGTTAATTTATTTTAATATTTTTATTATATTTTTAAAATAAAAAATATTTTTTTTAATTGAGATGAAAGAAAAAGATATAAGATATAATTTTATAATTAAATATTTAAATTAATTATTTAATATAATTTAAATTAATACTCTTAATTTTACAAAATTTCAATATAATTATATTATTTTTATATTTTGCAACAAATATGCTATTAAAAACATGTTCTGTAGATGATAGTAGACTAATAAACAAAATAATTAATAACTTTATTCATTGCAATTTTTATCAATAATAGCAATTCATATTCAATAAAAATACCAATTTATTTGTGAGATCAAATTAATTTTTCTCTCTAAATAAAAATAATATCATTTCCTTTTTTGAGGGAATGTAATTTAAAGAAATTTGTGGTTTACAGTGTTCTTCTAGTAGTCTTACTTTTTTCCATTTTAAATCACAATTTCGAATAATAAAAACTAATATTTGATTTAATAAAAAATTTAATGCATTTTATTAAAAAGTCTCTTAGAATATCTCAAAAAAAAAATTTTTTTTTTTTGCATGATATTAAGGTTACTTTGAAATTTTATAACAGAAATCATGTTATATTTTTTCCTACAATATTATACCCAAAATTGGTATATGCTGCATTGAGAGGGTTAGAGCGTGTGTAATTGTTATTCAAAACAAACTATAGAAAGGAATGTGAATTACAGTTATTTTCTGCCTATTTTTAATTTATCAGTAATCCAAAATTTATTAAATTACTATTAGCCGAATATCCTTAAGAAAATTTTATTATATTTAATATTTTTATTTATTCTAATTAATTTTTTATTTTAAAAATTAAATTATTTTTAATTTGAAATAAAAGAAAAGTTAATACAATTTTAAAAATGAAAATATTGGCAGTTTTCAAAAATTAATTCAAGTATAGTTTTTATTCTATATAATTTACTATTAAAAGTGCACTCAAAGTCACTTTTTTTTTTTTTTTTTAAATGGATCACTTTAATCTCACTTCAAGCTAGCAAATTGAGATGCCATACTTGCAAAGGCTAATTAGTAAATTTGATTGTTAAAAAAAATGTGGAGACAAACTAGAGATGGCAGTGGGTATTCAAATTCAACAATCAAATTGAGTTAATAAGTTATTCAGCTTGCATATGAATTACTATTTTAAGTTTGAGATGGTCTAACTTTGTTGAAAATATTGGGATTTAATAGGACAAAAGGGTTGGGGATCTACAAAAAAACCACGACTACATTGATGACCAAACTGTATTTAAACCCATCAAACTTTATAAAACCATTTCAATGTTGTGTACATTTTGTCTATTTTGGAATATATTTATAGTCAGTAATTTGGGGTAAAATGTTTGGTTTTTACATGTAAATAGATAGGTATATTTAAGAGTTTTAAACAAAGATAATTTTTGTGCACATTCTCTAAATAATTTGTTCCCTAACTCCGTTGCTTTTTTTTTTAAATTATAGCAGGCACTTTAATTTAATTTTATAACTATTGACAAAAAAAAAATTATATATTCTTTTCTTAGAAAAATATTATATGCTCAAGGTGAACCATGTAGCTTTATGAAGTTTTTTTTTTTATATTTAAAAAACATGTTTTTGATATCAAATATTTATAAGCATGAGATTGTATTGTTAAAAAGAATTAGCCTATAAATCATTTTTTTTTTTTGTTTTATATAAAAATCAAAAGAGTTGGTTGATATCCAACAAATGCCCTTTGTACTTTTTTTTATAATTTAAATTGAATATTACAAATCGAAGTAGATTTGATATTTTAGTAGTACTTATATTCAAAAAAAAAAAAAAAATTGTATGTAAATTTATATTATTAAATTAGTATATTAGTAGTCTTTCTATTTAATAAAAGATATAAAAATATTCTAATTTTAAAAAATAATTAATTTATAGAAAGATAATTTTGTTTTTATAAAAATATTTATTATTTGATGGCTTCTCTCATATTATTATTTTTGTCTATTTCATTATAGAAACAATCATATCAACCATGTTTATATTTATCATTCTCTTTGTTCTAGTCCTAATACTACCTCATTCTTCCACCTACTCACTTTTTACTGTTTACTACAGAACAGTCAAAATACAATTTTTATCAAAATTAAAGTTAGGCAACTACCAACTTATTTGAAACATCATCTCTGCCAATGTTCGCAACTACCGTCAATCATTCCCTCCGATTTTTTCACCCTTTATTCTTTTTCGATTACCTTATATTAGATCAAAGCAACTTTCACCTTAAGTTTGATCAAATATAAGATGGTTATAATAAATAAAGCGGACAATAAAATCAGAGAGAATGAACTGATGGAAGTAATAATTAGGAGATAGATGAGTACTTCATAAAAATTAGTGGTGTTTCTAACTACAAATTCGTATGAAAATATAATTTTATATTATTTTGTAGGAAATAGTAAAACTTAGTTGGCCAATAAAGAAATAAAACGATATCAGGAATATGACAGAGAGGATTATGAAAATTGACGGTAATTACTATGATAGTATGAGATTTTTTTCATATTAAAATGAACAAAAATAAATGAGAGAATATAAAAAAAAATATAAATATTTTTATAAAAAAAATTACCTTTTTATAAATTAAGTTTTTTTTTTTTTTTTTCAAAATTAAATCATTGTTATATTTTTTTGTTAAATAAAAACTACTAATATATTAATTTAAAAATATGAATATACATATATATTTTTTATTAAATATGAAAACTACTAAAATATGAATTGCTCGTTTTAAATCAAATTGATATAGGGTTAAATAACTGAGAGATTGAGCAGTTCGAATCGGATTGGTGCTAGTGTTAACATAGTAGAAATGTCAGTGGAGTTGCCGGCAAAGGCATTTTGCAAAACACCAACTTTTGTTTTTTTTTCCTTTTTGTTTTTTCATCAAGAGTAAGTGAAATCCCTTTTGGAGTATAAACTTAGCTAGTGCATCTAAAATAAAATACTTTGACTCTTATGTTAACCGATTCGTTTGAAACCCACCATTGTTCAGTTGTTTACAAAAGTTTTTTGTTGCTTTGTGAATTTATTTATTATTTTTCAAAAGAGTAGCAAGTGATTTGTGAATCTTGTAAAAGCGATTCCACCATTTGATTGGATTTTGAACTCGTTGCAAACCCGCTGTCACATGTTGAACATTTGAAGTATGTGCTCCGTGGGTAAACTAGTTATGTCATGTCACAATTGTTTTAGTTCTTCCTTATCCGTTATGGCATTGGAATATATAAACTATAGAAAAAAAAAAAAAAAAAGAGCTCAGCCTATACAAACCATACCATTAATCTGAGGAAAGCCAAGCTTTCATCTGTTACTCACATGTTTATTAACATCTCGTTTGATAACAATTTTGATTCTTAATTTTTGATTTTTTTCAAATAATTTCTTAATTAGGTATATTTGGTAACGATTTCTGATTTTAATCTTTACATTTTTAAAGAATCACTACCAAAATATAGACTAATTCATAAATCTTTAAAAAAAAAAAAAGGATTTTTCAATCTGATTTTTTATTTTTAATTTTTTTATTTTGATCAAACATTTTTTCTAGACAATAAATTAAGTCTTATAACTTTTGTATGATTAAGTATTGGAAGAAAATAATTAAAAACTTTGAATTTATAAAAAATAACAAAAAATTTCCTTTGTTTTTAAAATTTTTTGAAAAAAAAAATCAAAAATATAAATCATTATCAAACAACTTGGAGGTGATTTCTGATTTTTTATTTTAAATCACTGAATTGAAATTGTTATCAAACGCATTTGCGATTATTTTTATACAAGAATCAAAAATCACAAAATCAATTATTTAATCATAAATCATTATCAAACATACCCTAACTTCTGCTGATTTAGGTGGACATATTATTTTTTAGGTAAATGAATTTTAAGTTTTAATTAACTTCTAATCAATTTTAAATACCCATGTAAAGAAATATATGATATTTGTCTCGCCATCATAAAAGCACAAAAAGTGCAACAAATTTTTTTCAACGGTTTATCTTCGCATTCTAGTCTATTTCACAAAAGAAGATAAGGGAATATTTTAAAGTATAATTTGAGTGCCCGAAAAAAGGAAATTCATTGAGTGCGTATAATATTTTACGCATCTGTGTCAAAATTTTGCATGCACTGAATATAACACGTTACAAATATACGTGAAATTTTAGCTTAGCTATATGCAAGTTATGTGGAAGTAAAATTGGGAAAGAAAAGTAGAATGAATTGCTTGGCAATGGACTGCCAAGTGTGTAGGAGAAAATGTTTTCGACGCTTTTTTGCTCGTGACCACCCCACCACCACATAAGGTGACTAATCACCTCTTAAAGAGGTAAGCAGGCTGAATAGTGACCAAGAAATATTATGAAATAAAGTCAACTCAAACTAGATTTTTGTAAGATCTCCCAATTTTCGAAGCACCAACTGCAAATCTTTTTCTTAAATATATTGTGAAGGTGGGGATTCTAACCAAACTAGTCAAAAAAATGTCAAAGCCTTATGCCAAGTGTAAATGTTGCTGATGCACTAACTGGATACTATTGGGGGTAATTCCAGGCAGAGAACATTGAGAATACAAAAATCAGCTTCAACAATTACGAAATGCAATATCAAAATACAAATTTTGTGCTTCAATTGAGTCCTAGTAAACTCCTGGAGAGCAGGAGATGATAAATTTTGTTACTTGGAGAACTTCTAGTGTTCACCTGCTAAAGATATCAATCTTCAATCACTAAAAAAATATGGGGTAAAATAAAGATAAATGCCGGCCTCTCTCTTAATGAAGACATCTTTCAAAGAATTTCAACCACCAAAGCTGCCACAGAAATAAATGTAGCAATACAAAACCTGCTTACATGTAATGCAGAGTCAAAATCTAATTTGAACAACACCCAGCTTTCTTCACAGCTGAAACATCTTTAGTGACATCAATTTTCTCTCCTTTCGGTGGAATGGTTGAAGCAGCTCCGTCATTGTTAGCCTCTAAGGCCTTCTTGCTCACAATATGGTAAATCTCAGTGAGGACTTCAGAAAATGCGTTATCAACATTAATTGCTTCAAGTGCAGAAGTTTCCATGAAGTAGAGAGACTCTTTCTCTGCAAATGATTTCGCATCTCCGTTGACACTGCTATAAGATGACGAAGATCTGATTTGTTACCTACAAGCATGACAACAATGTTGGGATCTGTATGGTCCCTCAATTCCTTCAACCACCTTTCCACATTTTCAAATGTGGAATGTCTAGTGACGTCATATACAAGTAGTGCACCAACAGCCCCTCGGTAGTAAGCACTGGTTATGGCCCGGTACCTAAATGAACCAAAATCAAAGTTATTGCACAGAGGAAACAATTTCAAATGCATTTCTAAAGATCAAACCAATGAAATGGATCATATTCTGAAATGGTTATCATTAAGAATGGATTTTTGTAAATGTAAATTTAGAAAATGTAGATTAATCCAACATTCTTTATATTTAGCAGGAGAAAGAATTCAACAATTAAGCTAGACTCAATTGCTTACCAAGTACTGCCTTTTTTTTTTTTTTTTTTTATCCAAAGATAGAAGGTTACCAGGTACTACTGTCTATGCAAAATATTCAACAAGCCTTCTTCAAAGAAACAAACAAATCAAATGCAGGCTATTTTAACAGCATATTCCAGCTGAAAACCCTCATATCAATTTTTATCTATAGATAAGTTGCACCTTGGATTAACTTGCTCACCAAGTGTACTTGCGAACCAAATTTTTGGTGATCCTTTGCTTAAAGAACTTCCTTTTTAAAAGATAAATTAAGTTATTAGAAGCAGTAAGCATCAACAGATGAAAAGGTCATATGAGTTGACCATATAAAAAAGGTCTGATTTGGGAGTTCTCTTAATTTCATGCTTTAATGTTACAAGAAGTTGGTACAACTGCAATCTTTTACCCATGTCTTTCATTATCACAGGATTTCTCTTGGTTATGCAAATTAGGAATATTAATAATTATGTACTCCTGCTTGGGCGCTACACAACTTAGACTAATGACAAAAGAAAGTATATAAAAAGATGTTTTTGAAAAGAAATTTATTGACTGGAAGGAACAGAACAGTAAGCAGGAAATTATGGAAGCACAAATTGAGTATAAGAATAAAACCTCCAATTGCGAACAAGTAATTTGTCAACGGCTGCCATTTTTCTAAATGCCAACATTTTAGAGCATCAAGGAAAGGGACATCAAAGATCAAGGAATAGAATGAAGTAAGGAACAGCAATGTCATGTTTGAGATACGAATCACTGTCAAGTGTCAACGACTATAGAAGAATTCATGCATGGAATAGTTCTGCATCAACAGAGCATGAACCAAAAAAAAAAACAGTAGATGAGTGTTCGGTAATATTCAAAACTCTGTTACTTTAGGCACCATATCGAGTCTGAGTCATGAACCAAATATATAAACACCCCTTTTCCCATTCTTAAAACTAGAGAAGTTCCATCAGAATCTTAAGGATTTAGAATAGGTAATTTCTCATTATCTCATACCTTGCAAAGAATTATCTTAAAATGGACAGGCCATTCAGTAAACGAGAACAAGCACTACACTGATCTAACTAATAGCCAACATGACTGGTGTATAATGACAGAACATAAATATTATTTGAAGACATACCCCAGTTGAAGAACATTGAAGAAGAAAGTGAGTGATACAAAAAGAGTGCTAGACTTGGAGCCAACTTATACAAATAAAAAATTATAAAAGCCTGGGAATTGATAATTGAACAAGAGAAGAACTACTGATACAGCACTACTAATCAACTCATTAAAGTCCCTTCATGCGTTGATGATCATGAACCTACCAATTATTAACTGCCAGCTAGTAACCGAAAAAAATTCACTATGCCAAGGTGCTGCACAATTCTGTGAATAACACAGAGCGGGTAACCTGATTTGAGAAATATCTAATCAAAAGATAACTTGATTCATAAAATTGTTCTAATTAACCTCATAAGTCCATAACAACCCAGCCTAATGCAACTCAGGACCATGGAAGTTGACCACATCTGATGTGAAACATAGAGAAATGGATGAAAGGGGTGAGAATATAGACCAAAGGGGGGAAATTTCAGATGAAATAGGTTCAGGGATTTGATGAATAGAAATTGGGGAAAGATAAAACAGAAAAAATAGGGAGAAATTGATACTCATTCATATTCCAAGTCTGATGCTAAAAGTACAATGGCATGTCCTATTTATAGCACTTTAATAAACAAGATAACGATATTTAAAATTAAGAGATAAATTGAAACTATTTAACAAACTAATAAGATCCTACAAGATAATAGCAACTAATCTAAATAATCCTAATTTAAATTCCAAATATCTATCTTTATTCCCGTAAACACTTATTGCCTTTCAACTCAAAGCACTGCTTCATGGAGCTCAAACGAAAGCTCTACAATCAAGCCCAGTACCCATGGAGCCAAAAAATATGCAACATAAAAATATTTTACACTGGTTCAATGAAATAAAAGAAATACCATTCCCATAATCAGAAAACAACAAATATAGTTTAGGATACGACTTAAAGGAAGTTGATCAAAAGGATTAGTCCAATGATCGTCAGAAAGGGTATACTCCATAACACTCACCATAAGGTTGCAGTATAACAATTAACAAACATTTTCAACCCCTATAGGTTATCATCCCTGATTAAATTATAAAACGGAATTCTTAGCTTTTGTAGCTTCCAAGTCATTAATTTCATGAGAAAATTATTAGGGGTTTTGCCTTATTTAACTACTTTGGGAGGACAAAGTTTATGTTTGGAACCAATACGGACGATTTTTTTAATAAAAAGATGACAAATAATTGGTTGGAACATGTTATAGCCGGTTAACACACATTGTCGAATTATCTTCTAGCTAACTCAAAATAAAGTTGAAAAGGGTTGAAAAATAAATATATAAGAAAGAGAGAAAAGTAAAGGTCAAATAGGAGTCAAAATATGGTTGAAATATAGTCAAATTTCTGATGAACGGTAGCAGCTGTTAAACAACAGATTCAGAGTCCTCTTTTAATACAAATCAAACTTTGTGTCCAAAATTATACTTTTGGAACTTACAGAAGCCATTAAGACATAACCCGAAATTAATCCTGGAAAAGGGGCTGTGAGAATTTCAATCCAAAAGTTGGCATCCTCTAAAAATTGCACCAATATAAAGTTATGTGAAATTCTCTCAGGCAGCTTTTTTCACCAATTGCCAAACAGTTGATTCAATCATTTTTATAAGCACTTTAGACTAGTAATTCATGAACCATTTGCCTTGTACGTACGGGGAAGTTGCATATACAATCAAATAGTAGTGAAAATAAGAAGATTAATCAGATGCAATCATAGGTTACATTTAGGCATCACATCTATTAACATGGAATAGGAAGCATATAATAGGGATTTGTTTGAAATAACATCTGACATGTGCCAAGTTTTAAAATGACCCCTTTTTTCGTTCTTTATTGAAAATGGGCACTCGTTATTCAGTCAGAAGCCAATTTGAAATTTGACATCTTCAACTATTCGACCATAATAGACCATAATTTTTTTTCTTCAATTATTTAATAAAATTTATGAGAAGAACTTAATTTTACATTTTGACTCAAGTCAAAGCCTATTTTAGAAGAAAGCTCCATATAATACATGGATACAATATTTATAAATCTTTCACTCAACTCTAAACTTACATTCAAGTCTTTGATACAATGTTTTATAAGAAACTCAGAAACACACATGAAAGTTGAGAAAATATCAAGATCTATTATGTGCTAATCCAGACCAAGTTTGATCAGAATGTAATAAGGATTATAGAAGAAATCCAACCAAATTTATCCTCTAGAGGAATATATGACAATGACACAAATATCCTAATTGGACAAATCTTATTAGGACCAGATCTTTTTAGATTTACTGAACAAAACCATTTGCATCCCAATCTATCAATCAAACCTCAGCTAAAAGTAATATAGTAAGTACCAAAAATATATACTACAAATGAACAAGCCTGACACGGTGACACAGAAGTAGAATCTCTAAGAAACAAGAAAGAGCCAGATCATAAATCATCATCAAGAATGAAATTAACAATAAAGAAAAAAACGAAATTCACACCTTTCTTGACCAGCAGTGTCCCAAATCTGGGCCTTGATGACTTTACCATCGACAGTCAAGCTCCGGGTGGCGAACTCAACACCAATGGTAGACTTGGACTCTAAGCTGAACTCGTTCCTGGTGAACCTTGAGAGTAAGTTGGACTTGCCCACTCCAGAATCCCCAATTAGAACCAACTTGAAGAGGTAGTCATAATCATCCTCAGCTCTGTACCCAGCCATGACCTCAACTCACCACTTTAACGTTTTGGTTCCCGAGAAAAATGTGACAGACAATCTCAGATCTCTCTGTTCTCTTCCCCCTCTTTATTATTATTATTATTATTATTTTGTTGTCTTTTTTCACATTCAATGTAAAAATGTGGGGAGTGAGTAGGAAATGTTGGCGATTGCTGTCCGCGTCTGTTTCTGTCTATTCCATTATAATGGGCTGGACTACGAAAATGTGTATTACAAAATAGCCCACATTTCATTTTAGTTAGCCCAGTCATGTGGGCTCACATAATTACTCCATTCAATGAACAAAGGTTCTTACATGTCTTTCTTAAATTAAAACAAATTATTCTAACTACATCCCACTGTCCTACATATGCCTATAAATACATATTTTAATATTTCAAATTATTAAAAGTATTAAGATCCTATTTAAATATGGTAAAGAAAAAAAAAACCAAATACATCCCATATGTTTAGAAAGCTTGTTTGAACATAACTTAAATGCTCAGCAAGCTTGCAAGTTTATTTGAACAAAATCTACATGTTCACAAGCTTATTTCAACTTGTCTTATTTTTTCGCAATTGGTTTTCCAAATATTAAATTGCAAAATTTACAAAGTTGTTGATACATCTATTTCTTTGAATTCTTCAACCTTTAGGCATTTAAGTTTTCTATTTTAAGATAAGTAAGAAGTAAGATAGTTAAATAGTTATATGATTTAGGTTAATGTTGGAGATTGTGTCGGTCGTGGTGGTGGTAGTTCAGGTAAATAAGGTTAATACATAAATATTTTCTTAAATTAAAGAGAAGTGTGGATGTATTTAGATAATAATAAATATATATATATTTTTATAATATTTTTATTTATTTTAATGATTTAATATATGGGATGTATATTTGACTTGTTGAAGTAATTATCATTACAAGTGCTTCCAAGGATATGATATTGATTATATAAGTGAAAATTATTTAGTCTCAACTAATAATATCTTAGCTTTACCATCTAGAACAATAATTTCAAATAAATATTGAGACAAGACATGTTACTAGTTGGGAATAAACAAATCAGTTTATTAACCAATATAATCTCTTAAATTGAGAGCCTTACACGTCCATTTTTAATATTTATTAAATATACATTATATCTTATAAATATAACAATAATGTTGTCTACATCTATTTTTTACAACTTAAAAAGAAATTAATTTCAACTCTGTTTCTACATCCAAATTCAAGCCTCACTTCATCATCTCATTTAACCACCTTTAAACTTTTTCAAAACTTCAAACATCAAACTTAAAATAGTGTTTAATTATGTAAGTTATTTAATTGAATATGGATAAAACAATCATGCAACTATTGGAGGAAACAGGTCATGCAATTTCAATGACTAGACTAGTATTAGATTATTATTATTGAATATAAAAGAAAAATTAATGGTAACAAATATGGTCAAACTTGGTTGCAGAGGTCAAGACGTTCCTAATTAACCAAATAGAATTAATTGCTTGAAATATTCTATATTTCCAATAAAATTGTACTTTTATTGTATTTTTACTAATATATATATATATATATATATATATATTTGTAGATCTTATTTAATTTAATAATAAAATATTTGTTATAAAATTAATTTTTGATAAAATTTGTGTATCAATAAAGATAACTAAAGTTAAAAATATATATATATATATTATAATTACGTAAATTTACATAATCTTATATGCAATAACTAAATAGTATATTAGGACTACTCGACTAATTGTCATTGGTGCAATAAAACTTCCTACTTAGTTCCACATTCCTTTTAACGAGTCTTGATATGGCCAACTCGTATAGAAAAAGTAGTGTTATATATCAGTACTCGTTATTAATATTTCTCAATAGAATTAATCAAATTGCTAAAATGGCACGAGAAATTAGGGGTATCAATTTTGTTGTATTAATCGTATTTATATTGTATTTATTTATATTTATGTTATGTTTATTCATATTATTTATATCATATTTTCGTGTTAGTTAGTACATTAAAAAATTTATTTGAATTTTTTTTATGTTATTTATTTATAATAGTAAAAAATAACAAAATTTTTAATAATATAAAAAAATTATTGATTAATTTTTATTAAAAAAATTTATATTATATCGTATTCGAATCGTAATATTATACCATATCCAAAATTCACCAGAAACAGTTAAACTACTAGTACCATGTGCATTTATTATAATTACTTAATTTAGAATAGTTGGTCGGATCTTCAGTTTGCAATAAATATATTAGTCAACTGTTTCAGCTGACTGACAGGTTATGCTAAAAATAGGCTTTTAATAAACATGCAAATGCTTTTGAAGATAAAATAAGTATTTTATTTGGTTGGTTTTAAACACTATCTAATTTTATATTTAATTAACTTTTAGTTGTTAATACAATTAACATTCAATATTATATTTAATTAATTTTTAATTGTTAATATAATTAAGTTATATATGTAAAATTATAAATTTGAGAGATAAAAATATTATAATTATATATAAAAAAAAATTTGACAATAGTCCCTGATATTAATCACTATCAGCGCACTCAATATTAATATTAATTCAAATAAATAAAAAAAATAAAAATTATTCAATCTTCTTCCCAATAAGCTTTTTTTTTTTTGTTCAAAATAAAAAAATATAAATATTGTCCTTAATTAAGCTAACATCTTGAAAAAAAGAAAATGGTCTGGTGATGGAAGTTTTATCACATGTGTTTTGTGTTCTTTTTATTGAGAAGGCGCTTATTGCTAGAGGCCTTTAACAATAATAATATTATTTGTGTCAAGTTAAAATAAATCTCAATTTCTATGTTTTTTTTTTTTTTCTTTCTAAAAAAAGACTGAATCTCAGTCCATTTATCAATAAATTACTAACTTCCTATAATGAGCCCCACCAATTTTTGACCAAAATAAACTTATTTAATTAAGACCTTACAAATGGACTGAGTAGCATATTAGTTAAATTTTGTCACGAATATTTGACAATTATAATTCTTCTTATTCATGTGCAATTGATCTTGCAACTAAATAATCTATTCGTCTCACCAACCAGTTAAAATAACCAATGAAGAAATACAAATCATCAAGTAGATGTCAGAAATGATTATGTGCTTCCACGTTCTACATCAAAAGAGTCCTATAAAATGCATAAAATATGCCATAGTTAGTAAATTAAACATTAGAATTAAAGCATTGGATCTCTGTTTTTATACAACATATTGCATGTTCGTTTCTTTTGGTTGTTGGGAGTTGCACATATAAGGCACTTGACACAGATTTCTTTCGCGCTCTGTCGTCAGATTCCAATTCTCCAGCGTTCTTTAACTTACCGCCCTAAACTAAGGGAAACCTTTTTTAATAATAATAAAATTGTATAAGTTAAGTACTATTTTGATATTTAAATTAAATTATTGGTAGTTTTTTTTATTCAAAGAATTTTAACATTATAAAATTAAAAATAATAATTTTATTAAATTTAAGAATTTTAACAAATATTATATGCATTGCAAAAAAGTTTAGAAATAATTTCAACATTTAAATTTTTTTTCTTTTTTCTTCCACTTGTTTTCTTTCCCCTTTCAAAACAACCAGCACTAGCACTAATCGAACAATCTGCCTACCGTCACCAACATCATTATCATCGATTTTCATTGATTTCGAACATCGTTATTTGTTGCGGTCGTTCTAGAAACAAAGAAAAAAAAGAAGAAAAGGAAGAGAAGAATGGGAGGTAAAAAAAATTGGCACTCATTTTGGAAAGATAAAAAAGAAGAAGATGAAATGCAGGGAGAGAGGGAAAAAAAAAATAATAAACAGAGAAGAAGAGAGGAAGGTATTAGAGGGAAAAGAAAAAAATTAAATATCAAAATTGTCCTTAATTTTTTTTTTCATATGACATGTGTTAAAATTTTCAAAATTAATAGATTACTGTTTAAATTTTATAATATTAAAATCAAATGACATTAATAAAAAAGGGTATCATTTATTTAATTTGGATATCGAATCTTTTTTTCTGCTTTAAGTTACAAAATTTTGCATATATATCTGCAATTGAGACAACAAAAGACAACTCATCGAAGATGATGCAACCCACGACAACTCTATGATTGCATAAATAAAGCCATAAACATCCTTTTCTCAGTTCCCACCATTTCATTTAAAATTGTTATTGTTCTAGTCTTCCACACCAATTCCATTCGCTCTCGACTCACATTACCTCCATTCTGTTTTAAATTATGTCTTCTTCCGAAATCTCTGCTTTCTCCTTATCCCCTAAGAACTCAATGCCAAGAGTGCAGTTGGTCTCGAAATCAAAATCAGATCGACTTCTTGAAAAATTCTTCGATGCCACGCAATTCGACTTCGATTATGAACAGAGTGGATTGTGGTCTCCTCCAATCAAGCGCAGTGTGTTCTTGAGCTCACCTGATAAAATATACACTCAACAACAAATGCTTGAAAAACTTACAAGCCAGAGTATTGCTCATAATGGTAGAAGACGAAAATTTACTTTCTTCGTATGTTGATGACTTGATACTCCTAGCATCATTGCTTTTTCACTAATTGTTAAATATGTGACTTTGAGGTAGAGAAATTAAGCTTTGATAGAAAAGAGTAGTTGGTCTCTCTTGAATGTAAAAAGAACATGTAAGCAACGAGGCCCAGATTGTTATTATTCTCTCTTGTATGTAAATCTACCATTGTTTGGAGAAACAAAAAATTATGTGTCTATATATTTGTTCTAATTTTTATTATATAGATACTTTATTGTTCTTAATTAATCTATTTTATTAATGTTATTATTTTTAGGAAGAATAACAAAACTAACACCTTTCAAAATTTTTAATAACAAAATTAGCACCCCTTATGTTCAAATTTATATTTTCACAATTAAAAAATGTCATTTTTCTTTGAACATTCATCCAATTAAAATTAAACGACGATAATTTAGACTTGTTTAATATTGAACGTTCAATATTTTACGTTCAAATTGAATATTGAACATTTAATATTAAACGTTCAATATTATTGGGATGTTAGTTTTGTTATTATAAGTTTTATGAGTGTTATTTTTTGATAATTTTACTTATTTTTAATGAAATTAACTGACACTGATGATTAGACTTTACTTTACTTTTTTATTTAAATATTTTTATTTGAAAATAATTAAAATTTGAACATCAACTATATTGTCTAACTTTAAAATATTCATTAAGATTAAACTGTATTTCAATATTTTGGTTGGGTCAACTCGAATGCAACAAAGTTGTGAACCACACCACTCCGTTTGCTAGCTTCTTTTTTTTTTGGACAACACTAAAATTCTATTAAAAAATAAGCAGTTCATACTATCCCAGATTATTAACATTGTAGCATTATTTATATAGACATGTCGATCCACACGTGTTGCACGCGGAGGCAAGATGTCAAAGCTATCACAGTATCTCTGCGCAATGAGTAAACAAAGTTTAAGCCCAATGAATTTCTCGAACCTACATTCTCAGGTCTACCCGCCGAGTTGCAAACCCATGATAGTTTCTTGGTTAGGTTGATTTAGTAAGTTTTGTCCTAAATCGGAAGCAACTTGGACCTTATGTCTCTTCTTTATTTGGAACACTTACCAAAGTAAAATATAACAACTCATTGTAGCAGAGAAATTGTCCTCTAATTCATACTTTATGCATTGATGATATACAAGAACTGCGAATATGCAAAGGGAAGGGATATTATTTGTCTACGTGCATCTGAGCATTATTCTTTTATCAGACTTTTATAAACATAATCTGATGCTGCTCTGCTTCATAAATTATAATCCAGATCTCTTCACTGAACAGAATACCATATTTTAGAATAACAAGAATGAGACATCTCAGAGGACAAAAGCACAAAGGCTAGCTTTTCATTGTTTGGCTAGCTTTTCAATGTTTTGCGACCTCAATTTGTATGTTCACATAACTCATAATCAAGGTTCCTTCAAAAATTTGTATGACCCAAATACAAAATTAATAGCTTCTGCATGTTCTTTTTGCACCATATGAATTTCTTCAAAATATGAGAATTCATCATAAATCTTTCGTTTAATTCACAACATCAAATTTAAAATTTTATTAAAGACTAATTATAATCGAATTTATTATTTTGTTCTATATCACTTTGCTTTGTAAGCTTATGATTAAAAAATCTAAAGCTATGGATGATGGTATGTTCTTCCAATGGTTCATGTGTTAATTATTGTAAAAATAATAAGTTTAATTTATTGTGAATTATGGTTATTGGTTAAGGCCTACTTTTACATAACCTATTAAAAACTGCATTTTTTTTTTTTCTCAAATTGTTTCGTTTGTACGATTAAAGTGACACGTAATAGCAAGTTAAAAAAAACGTGCACTTATTTATGCCGGTTTGAGAGATTGAGTATCCAAACTTCTTAGGGTTTTTTCTTTCTTTCCTCATCTGTTTCACTTTCTTTTCCATCTTTTTGTATTTTCCATTCTCTAGATAACCAAAGTAGCTTTTTTGTTTCTATTTTTTTTTTCCAATAAAATCCCCAAGAATCAAACTGTATCATAGATTTTTTAAAACAAACAATACTTTGATGTGGCTCTCAACTGTCACTTGTTCCCAAGTTTTATTACTAGATCATTAGTGAGACATACAATGTTATTTTTTTAAAAAAAGTTAATTATACTACACACACAAAAAACTTGAACACCAAACGTTATACGTGTCTAAATAAAGTACATTTTCCTATTTTACTTTCCCTTTCCTTAACCCATCTGCCTCATCTTATTTTCATATGCTACTTTGCTTTGAAACCCATGTTTTCCCCTTTTCTCTCTAATTTTCTCCGCTTCGAAAAGACTATTTTCATTGCCATCTCATCAGTCATCACTAGGTGCAATTTTACAAGAAATTACTCCTTTGATATGGTGTAGTTTTTGTTATTTCATATTTCCATCCAACTTTTAATTCTTGTCACGTTAACTTAAGTCACTAGCAAAGCATGTTAAATGTACAGACATTTTACGATGTCATATATATTCCAATGCTTAAATCATGCTCTTGAAAAAATAATTAAGATAAGAGATGAGTTTTAGCAGGTCTGAAAAAGAGCTTACGCATATCGGTCATTAATTGAAGATTGTGAGACCCTGTTTAAAGATTTGGATGGATGATATTTTAGTAAATAAATTGTATTAATTAATATTTTTATTATTTAATAATAATATAAATATTTTGTTTATTAATTAAAAATTTGCTTAAGTGCTAATTGTATCATTTTTCTGCTACTTGCATGAATCAATTAAAATAATATCACGCATACATAGTATATTTTATATCCAACAGTTTTTGTGTGTACGAAGATCATAGTGAGATCTCTTGGATTTCGGTGGTGGCGGCAAGATTCATGCATTGTTTGGTTATTTGCTTGGTGGGAGTTTATTACGAAGAAGGTATCGTGATATCATTTTATTGATCCATGAATCTTGCCCCTAATTTGTAACAATTTTGTCACCTTAAAACGTTCGCTGCAGATTTCTCTAGACCACTAGAATTTTGCTAGTTGTAATTGTGCAATTTTAATCTTGACAGAGATGTGTTTGTTGACGATGTTTGTAGAATTACAAAATGTTAAACTGAAATCCAGCATTTTCTATAAATTGTTAAATTCATTCTATTTATTAAAAATCAGAAAGAAAGAAAAAAAAAAAAAAAAAGCTCTTAATTTTTATTGAGTAATTTTAATTGAACATTTATCGGTGCTAAAATTGGACAATTATAAGTTAGATTTTAATTAATTAGTGCTAATTTAATTTTAATTGACCGGTGATTTCACTGGTCAAAGATAATCGATTAGTCAAATTTTGAACATTCAATAAATGGTCAGTTGTAAAACCACTCAATATATTCTTGGAAAATCCTTTTTTCTATAACCGAGAACATAAATTGAAGAAAAAAATTCTAGGTCACCAGAGAAGACAAAAAGAGACAACCAACTTTTCTTTTCTTTTCTTTTCTTTTTTTATTGAAAAAGAGACAGCCAACTTAATGGCACTGATCCATGAGAAAACAATTCTCATCAGATCAATCTTCTCATCATCTTCACTACTTAGTTCTGACTCATCCTGTTTTTCCATATAGAGAACATCATCTACATCGTCATCATCGTCATCATCACTTTCCTCCACAAGGTAAACAAATCCATGTACAAAATATGAAAAATTGGAAAATCATAATTTCAGAAAAAACCCAATCAGTTAGAAGGTTAATAAATCTGCCGACTTACTGGTCTATGAACTGGAGTCATACTATTAGTATTTGGCACTAGTGAGTAGTGACAGCTATACAAGTGAGAGTGACGAAGGCTAAGGATTTCGGCCACCTGTAGATGAATCAATAGAGAGAAATACTTGCTATCGGTGCCGAAAAAGAGGGAATGGCGCAATAAAACAACATGGGTATGCTTGAAATTTCTTTAAAAATTGCAAATGGGGGTGAGATCCGAATAGAATTAGTGACAGAGGTCTAACTTAATCTATTTTCTAATAAAAAAAAGAAAATAAATGTACGCTCATCTTTCTTGTCTAATTATTTACGTTATATTTATTACAATGTATTGATTATTTTATTTATATAATTTATTCACAATTATATATTTAATTATAAAATTAAATTATATAATATAATATAAAAATAATATAATTATATAAAAAATTTATATAAATCTAAATTATATTAAATAATTAATTTAATCTATCTAAATTTTTAATTATAAAATTATATGTGTTAATTTTTTTAATCTTAAATTAAAAATATTATTATTTATTTTTTAAAAATATAATAAAAATATAAAATTAAATTAAATACTAATTTAAATAAATTTTATAATAAAAAATCATGTTAAATATAAATTATTTTAATAAAATATATATAAATTTAATTCGATTATATTATACAGTTTTTATTAACTATTGTACAGATTAATTATAATATAATTTAATACATAAAATTATATGTATTAATTTTTTCTTTTATCTTAAATTAAAAATAATTTTTTTTATTTTAAAAATATAATAAAAATATAAAAATAAATTAAATATTAATTTAAATAAATTTTATAATAAAAAATATATTAAATATAAATTAATTTAATAAAAAATATATAACTAATTTAATTTAATTATATTATATAATTTTTATTAAATATTATTTATATTAATTATAATACAGTGAACTTAATATACCTATAACTAACTATGAAAAACGTGGCTAATGATTGAACTATACTTTTGTTACTAATTTATTATTTTTGATATTTTAACTAATTTTTTTAATCGGAATAAAATTAGTGACAAACGTCAAACTTAACCTATTCTCTAAAAAATAAATAAAAGAAAGAAATGTACGCTCATCTTTCTTGTCTAATTGTTTAATGATTAAACTATACTTTTCGTTACTAGTTTTTTATTTTTTATATTTTAACTAATTTTTTAAATTTTTTATCTATTAATATTTTATATTTAATTAATTTAAATTTAAAAGTAATAGAATAAATGTATTAAACTTTAAATATTAAGAGACTAAATATGTTTAAAAAAAACATCACACGTTAATTATAATTATTAGAGTATAATTTAATTTAAATTTAAATTATTAAATATAAAAAATTAGTAGAAAAAAATTACAAAAAGTTTAATTAAGATATCAAAACATCAAAAGTGATAAAATTATTAGATAATTATTGTCTATCACGTTCGGCGGAGCTACGTTGGACTGGGTGGACTGCATTTTTGGATAAATTTTTTATAAAAAATTAATTATATGTATATTTTTAATATTAAATAAATATTTTATTTATTATAATATATTGTGTTTAATTTTTATGTACATATTTTAATATATATTAATAATATTTAACAAATATATAGATAAAAATGACATAAATTGTAAATAAAATGATTGAGTAATATATATATATATATATTTGATAACTATTAGTAATAGAAATAAAATTTATAGTCGTATATTATATAAAAATTCTTCTTAAATGTGATAATTTAAAACAGATTTAAATATTTAACTTTATATTCAACATTATAAAAATAAAATTAAAAAAATAATTATATGATAAGTTTCATATTAAAACTTTTAAGTGTATGTTTATCATATTTTATTTAACCCAAATTTTAACTTTATCTAATATTATATTATTTGACATTTTATTTTAATAATTTTTTAAAATTTGTTTGAAATTTTTTATATAAAAATTTTTCATTTTTATTATTATTAGTCATTATTATATTGTTTATAAACATATATTTTTAAACATAGTATCAAGTTTAAAATTTTAAATTATATTTTACTTTTTACATTTTTATATATTTATTATAGTTTTAGGTTTAATAACTATAAATTTTGATGTGTTTAATTGAGCATTTTATTTGCTTAAATTTTTTAGTTAATAAATTTATTTTATTCATAAATAATACTAATACTTATTAACTTGTTATTTTTTTTAATTAATTTTTGTTATAAATTAATTATAATATATTAAATTTATATTTTTTAAGTGTCAACTCTATGTCTATATTATAAAATGACAGAAAAAAAATAAAAAAAATAATATTAGATTAAATATAATCTATTATAATTTTTATTAATTTTATACTTTATGTAAAATAAAATAAAAAATTTAGCCCTTCTATTTATTTTTTTTTAGCTCCGCTATCGATCGTAAATCATCTACAACAATAACTAAAATTGGTATCTGGGTAAAAAAAAATTAAAAAATAACCAATAATGGTAATGTAGATGTGGCACATAAATTTTATCTATGGTAAGACACCCAAGCAGCTGACACGGGTTAAACAGTAAGTCGCAAATGAAAAAAAATATGCCTAATCACAAATTATTTACTAAATAATCTTGTCTAAGCTTCATAATATATTAACATGATATAGAGTTTTTTTTTTTTCTTTTTTTATCAAATTTTTTAAACTAACAAAAATTTATCCTCGTAGTTTCATATCATAATAATTTAAATATTCTTATTGTATAAATTTAATAAAATAAAATTAAAATTAAACTTAAGGAGTTTTAAAGATTGTTGTCAAAAACCAATTGGAACAAAAATTCATCCTAATACTCAGAACTTCATATCATAAAAATCAAAATTATTACGTAAATTTAAAAAAATAAAAATAAGATTAGACCTACCAAAGTTCCAACAACCTTCGCTGAAAACCCAAATGGAGTTTCGACAGCATTGTTGAAAACCCAACTGGTGACCCAATTGAATTTCCATCAACAATCGTCAATGACCTCACTAGAGTTCGAATGGCTGTCGTCGACGAACTCACCATTACTAGATATAAGGCCTTATATATTTATAAGAAATATATATAATACATGCTTCGAATGTAATGATTTACATATTTTTAGTTCTAATACTTTACATTTGATGATCTCATTTTAGTTCCAACTATTGTTAACGAATATAAGGTCTTATCTTTTTTTTTTTTTTTGGAAACATATGCTCCAAATATAAGGTTTTACATATTTTTTAGGCTAAATGTAAAGTTTTATATTCGATAACTTTAATGGTGGTTGCAAGAACCTCCAAACAAATTGCTAGCAATGATTGTTTGAACTCTATCGAACTTGTTTTATTAAAGTTATAAATAATGATAGTCTTTTGATTTTTTTTATTGGATAATTTAATATAAAGTTATGAGTTTTAGTCATTTAAATGAGTTTTTTTTAATTAATATATTATATTTTAGATACATTTTTATTAATTATTTTAAACTATTAACAGTGAATTTGAATCCACATTCAAGAAAATACAGGTACCACCATTACCATCAGGTTATTGGGATAATGTGCATAAAAAAATGTTACAAATATATGTTACGTACATACTCATTTTTGATAAGTTATTACTAATTTTAAAAATCAATTTATTAAAAATGTGCTATTTTGAGGAAAATCTCTTTTCTTCAAGCTCATATAGGCTTTTTGTTGATATTCTGCCTTACACTTTACTTCTTTATTAGATCCTCTTGTGCGGACAGTCTAACACAAGTACTATTCCAAATTATTCAACACCAATGTTCCTCTCTCTTTTTCTTTTCATAGAAAAAAAATATCACAACTATATTATTTTAAAAAATATTAAATTTGTATTTATTTAAAAAAGCACTACAAATTCATTATTTTTAATTAAGGGTCACAAAAATCCATTTTTCAAAGATAATAGACTTATATTACTCTTAAATAGTTACAAATTTAAAATACATTTTCATCAATTATAACGAACTTCAACATCTTTTTATCCTTTTTTTATTATTATTTTTCCTCCATATTTTTATAAGTTAGATTATTTTATTTATATAATAATTTTCTTTTTAATAATACTTAAATAAAGTGTTTTAGTATTAAGAATAAAATGAAAATTTTATGCATTATTTTTATAATAATAATAAAAATAATTACGATAATAACTTTTTTTTTTTTTTTTTTGCATAATGTCTTCACATGTTGTGGGCAATGCTTCCTTGTTTATTCATGACATGCATCTATAGATATTAATTATGTAAGCAACCTTTATTTATATTACATGCACTCTTTTATATTAATAAGGTTAATAATTTTTTTTATATTTATATTATAGTGTCAAACACGCTAGTTATTTTAAATTTTTTTATAAATTTATATCAAATGAAATGTTTGAGTACCACACATAAATATATGTTATATCGTTTGAATATAAATACTTTATAAAAAATAAATGTTACAAATAAAAAAATATTTTATATCAAAAATTGAGATCAAATTTAACTTATTTATTTTTGAAAAGATAACAAATAAAATAATAATAATAGTTAAAATAAAAAATTGCAATCTAAATATCACTTTTACTATTTATGTGTAATTAAAATAGGTTAATAAAATATATATTATCTTTTATTATATATTAATTAATAAATAAAAATATAAAATAGTATAAAAAAAAATTATAACTTAGCACCTTCTATATATAGTATGAATACTCCGCTCCTTTTCTATCATGTGTTTGACTTTTCTTTTTCTTTTTAATATCTTTTCGTCTCCTCTTATCTCCTCGACTCCTCCACAGCACAATAGGAGGCAATGATTTTCTTTTGTCACATATTTATTGGCCATTTATTTGAAAGAATCCTAAAGATATGACTTTTGTGTAGTTGAGATCGAGTACATTGAGGTGCCGACATCTCTAAATATTGTATTGTATACAATTAGGAAACCAAAAAGACATTGGTAAAGGACCCTAAGGGGTTAAAAAGAGTACTTCAATTTTTAGCTTTTTAATAATTGTATCTCAGATTAGGTGTATTTAATTAAAATTTTTAATAAAAAAAATTGCCTTTTAAAATCTATTGGTATTTTAATTAGAATTTTTAAAGATTTCTTTAAAAATTTAAAAATATTCAATTATAATTTTATAAAAAATTTTAAAAATTTATATAAATGTTTAACTGTATTTAATTAATAAAGATTTTGTAGAATCTTTTAAAATTTAGTTGTATTCAAAAAGTTGATTTAAAAAAAAAATTAATAATTGATGAATTTTTAATGACTATTTACTTAAAAATATAAGTATTTTTTTTTTTTTACTCATTCATCTCATCACTCCTAAGATTTTTATGAATTTATAAATATTTTTATTATAATTTATAATATTATGTTAAAATCTACATAAATCTTTAAAAGTTCATAAAAATTTATTGAGTTCATAACTCTTTAAAATTCTATAATTTTTTTTAATTAAATACACCTTCAATTTTCAAGTAATTTTTTTCAAATAACTTGTTGGATAACACATGAGCAGGCCATATTGTTGAGTAAGCAAATTAGCTAAATTTTTAGATAAACGATCATAAGATAATTATGTGCCGAATATTTTCTAATTATTCGATAAGAGATAATTAGAAAGAAATATGCCCCCGATATAATAATAAGTTTGTCTTCTCGAGTAAGTAACCTACAATGGGTATATCTCTATCTCTTATATATATATATACATCGTACACATTCACTATAAGTCACAAATAAGACAAAAGTCATAAGTTGATAATTATACACAGCTTATGTATTCTCTCTATCTACACTTTTTTTTTCCCTATTGACACGGAGTTGAGGCTTAGTCTCCTCTACAATCACAATTACCCAAATTGACTTAAGTATCAGAAGGTCAAAAGCCATCACACTTTTTGGTGGTCTGAGATCCTAACGTGTTCTTCTATTTGGAAGTCCACAGTAAGAAAAAGAGTGTGCCCCTATTTTAATATTGACGTAAAACGTCATCGACATAACTAAATTCTAATAAATGGTATTTTTACATAAATATATAATATGTTTGAACTAATTGAGAATTTTTGAAAAGTTAATACCAATTCATTGATTTTAAAAGGGTTATTTTATCTACACTTTAATAACATTTTTTTAAACTTTTTACAAAGGTTTATCTATTTATTTAGTCCTTAATTTATTTATGATGGAGAAAAATGTCATATAAGTTATTGAAATTATGTCATTTACGTTATTTAGTCTATTAGATTATAAACAGTATTATTTAGTCATCAACTTTATAAAAAAAGCTAATTACGGAAAAATTATATCATTTTAATAATTTTTTTATTAGAATATTATTATTTTTCTTTCAAATAATTATAAGCGATTAAAATAAGTTAAATGATAAAGTCACAATTAATATAAAAAAAATTACAAAATATTTATTTTGAATAATTGTTAATTTTCACTATTTTATTTTAATATTTTGTTAATTTTTATTAAAAATTAAAATATATGTTTAAATAACTTTATGTTTGAATATTATATTGTTGATTTTTTATTTAAATAATTTCATATTATTCACTTTTATCTTTCTTAAAAGCTCAAATTTTAATAGAAAAATTATTAAAATAATATAGATTATACTTGGCCTTTTTAACATAATTAATTGATTGAATGACACTGTTTTTAATATAAGAAACTAAACGACACAATTGATTTAATCTAATGAACTTTTGTACCACCTCACCATTTAAAATATTATAATTTGGTCCATAACCTTTAAATTTATACAATTTAGCTCTTAATTTTTTTAAATTTGACAAATTTAATTCAAAATATAAATTTTTGTTAAACTAATTTTATGATGTTATAATAAATTATGATATGAGTTAAATATAATATTATTAAATTAATTTAATGAAAATTAAAATTTTAGACCGAAATTTTTAAATTTATAAATATTAGGGGACTGTGTGAACTAAAAGGTTAGCGGTGATCAAATTTTAATATTTTAAAAATCATTTCAAGAAATCTCAATAAGCTATCTAGGTTAGAGATTTTTTAACAAGATCTTTTAAAACAATTAGAAAAATTTGATTAATAAAAAAGAAAAAAAAATTATAAATGTGAGTAGACATAAATACTCTTTCAAATTTGACGAAATGATATGAATTTTACAAAAAAAAAAAATGCTCAATTAATTAAAAAAATATTATTTAATTTACCTAAAAAAAATATAATTGATTAAAATTATGTATCTATTGAAAATTAAAATAATTTAAGATATCAAATAAAAAACTGGATACTTTAACGTACTTAACAATATATTATGATATTAAAATAATTTAATGATATTTTTTTAATATATACAATAACATACTTCACGTACGGTTTTTGCTGAATATCATTTTTTTTTTCTTTATGAACACAAGGAATATGATGCCTATTGGATTCAGTACAAAAAACAATATATTATGATATTTGGTGAGACAGAATCAAGGAGGATATCCTCGAGGATTGTCTCCTAAATTTTACAACCGTCTTTTAAGCATTTTAAAGTAGTTTTAATTTTTAGATTATTCAATTAAATATTTTAAAATTAGGATACATTTAATAATTCTTTTAATAATATAATATAATATAATATATTTATTTATTATTATTATAGACATATTTTCATTTTTTAACTCTACTCCACATAATATACATATATTTTTTTTTCGTATAATATAAAAATATATATATATTTTTGCATATTAAAAAATATAATACACATATTTCTTTTATGATGTAAAAAATACTTTAAAAAAAAAAACTAAAAATAAAATTATATAAATAATTACATCATATAAAAATTAAATCGTAAACTTTTTATAGCAATGTTTAAAATTCTGCCTACGTTTAAACAGACAAATTTTTACGCCATGGTAAAATATTTATCATTCTTGTCTTATACATAAGATTTATATGTATTTACAAGAATTTCAGTTTTTCTTTCTCTTTAAAAATTTGCATCTCTCTCCTACTATAAAATTCACGAAAATAAATGAAATAAAATCAATTAAAATTCACATAATTATATCAAAATCTAATTAGAGAAAATTTCTTAAAAAATTTAAAATCTAATAAAATTTACAAATTTTTAAAAATCTATTAATATTTCAATAGAATAAACGCTCCTTATAGTAAATATAAAATGTATTGTTATGACTTATTGTTTGAGCAATAAAATATGCTTCTTATGGATGTGAGTTTGAATTGTATAATAATGTGTGAATATGTAAATATCATTTTAAAAAATATTATTATATGTATTAAATTATGATATACATTAAATAACGTATTAATTATTAATTAGATGTAAAATTTGAGACGTATGATGAAAAAATAATTGTGAGATTCATTATTAACTTGAGATAAATTAAATTAATATATATTAAATAATATATCATATAAATTGATATATCCAACAAGTTTTGATATTAAAAAAATATTGTTATAAATTATTATAAATAAATAGTATTAAATCGGAGGATCTCTATCCATTGCTGACTTTCTCTAAGTGAAAGCAAATGACAAATGCCATCAATTCCGTCACTCGATCTAAAATACAAAGGAAGCTAGTATATATTTTATGCAATAATTCTTGCTGACAATGCTTGTTCCGTGTGAAAAATATTAATAGGAAAATACAGTGCATGAAGAACCAAATGTAAACAAATAATGTGTTTATATTAGTTTTTAACATTAATTTCAAAACAACATTTGATATTTAATTTTTTAAAACTTTTTTTTATCAGAATTTAGTTTCTAACTTTTTTAAGAAAACAGAATTTAGTCTTTAATTTTTTTTAACAAAAATTATAAAATTAGATTAAAAATGTTAAATTTTAAAAAATTAAAGACTAAATTATGTATTACTAAATATTATTTTGAGGTAAAAATTAGAAAACAACATAATATTAAACTATTTTTATTAATACTAAGAATGTCAACGGTATGAAATGAAGCCATATGTATATTACTCAAAACCGAAACCAAAATCATACACTACTACTTGATATCGAAATTGAAACCAATAGGTGTAAATTTGGAAAACATCCATAAAATAACAGTTACTCGTTTAGAATTCCAAAATTCAAAATTTAATATTTTTTTTAATTTAAAATGCTTCAAAATGCATTAAATTTATCAAAATATAATCTTTACAATTAAAAAATAGTAAGTTTTATATACTTAATTTATTTGGTTTTGTTTTTCTTAATAATTTTTTTAATGACTTTTTTTATTTTATTTTTACATATATGCAATATATAATATATTTATTAAAATATAAATATAAAACTTTGGTACGAAGGTAGCAATATCATTCTCCCACAACCAAAACCAAAAAAAAAAAAAAAAAAAATTAAATAGGTGAATAATAAAACCCAAAAATCTTCCCACATTTTTCAATTTTTCCTCAAAATCGAACACATTTAATTATTACTCGCAATTATGCAAACTTTTTTATTTATTTTTTGGTTATTACTCGTGATTAGTCACTCGAACCTGCGATTAGTTTCAAGTCCCATCGTATTCTGAAGACTCCTTAATGACCTAAACATAACAAATTCAACTAGTAATTTTGCAAAATATTGATTCCTACTAAATATGCAATAATTGTTTTTTTTAAAGAAGACAAGACATATGATGCACTAATATAGAAAGCGAACGATTGCACTAAGCACTTCCGAGTTGAATACAAAGTTAGACCCGTTAGTCCAAATTATTTCTTGCACGACGTGCTAATGAATTTAAGAAGCAGCTACGTAGCTACTGGCCAAAGACTGAAGTTTACTAATTTAACTGACCTACCTAACCGCAAGTCAAGGTGAATAAAAGAGAGCAGAGTTTAAGGGACATTGACAAATTGCATATTGACAAATACATTGACGGTGCATCCAGGAATTAAGACAGAAAACTCCAACACACAAGTTCAATAGCCGGCGGCTTATCCCATGCTTTACCTAACTCCTGGCCCTCGCTCTTCGCACGACCTTGCCGCACTCACTCTTTCTCCTTTAGTTATTATTACCCTTTTAAAATAGATTACTTAAATTTACCAATTTTTTTTTAATAATTTAATCTACTAACTTTAGAAAAAAGTAACATAAAATATTTACATAATTAATTTTTTTTATATATATATTTTTTTTCACTTATTTACCTTTTAAAATTTATATTTTAAAAAACTATTTCTGTAATTATTTATGTTATTTTTTTCAACTACAATTAAAAAGTAAAAAAAGTAATTAAAATTGATCATTTAAATTGAATTGTCACTTTTTTCAAAATTGATATATTAAATTGACACATAAAAAAGTTATCCAGCCTAAATTATCCAACTACAACAGATAATTAAACTGTTTAACATTTGTCTATTATTATTGTTATTATTGTATTTATTTAAAAATTTAGTATTTGTGCAAAAAATGTAATTATAGGGATATGTGCAAGCAATATTTTAAATATAATATTGGTCAAAATATCAAAACTTAAATTTTATAAATATTGTCGAAGGTATTGTCACAAAAATTTTGAAAAAAATTCAACAAAATTATTGATTAATAATATTATGAATATTTTAATAAACATTCAAATATCAAAAGTTATTTATGCTTTAAATAATTTTCTTATATAATACATATTTATACTATATATAAAAATTTAAATCATGTGTAATATTTTTTGGATAAATTATCTATATATTTAGGTTATTGACTTAATTGTCCTTTTAGAATCTATTGTCAAATTAAATAAATACTCTCAACAAATAAGAATTTTAATTATATAATAATTATCACATTAAATAATAACTCTAAATATTATTTTATTTTCTCAATTAATTTGAAAGTATAAAAAAATTGATGTCGTATTTATTTTAAAAATATTGTAAAAATTAACTAAAGAAAAAAAATTACAATAATTAAAATAATTCACCTATAAAACACATAATTTAAATTAGTATATATAAATGCATGTAATATTTATTTTAATCAATAAATCAAAAAAATTATAGTAGGTATTTAAAATGTATAAAATGATAACTATAAATGATATTTTACCAATAATGTCACATAAATCTATATTATTAACTCATATTTTATCATATTCATATTTCATCGACATTATAGAGGAAAATATATATTGATGCTAGAACATCTAAAAACATGAATATTGTTGACACGTTGAATATAGTTTCATCGTTGTATATCAAGGAAAAATTTGTATCGTAATCGAATTGAACAAATTGAACCAAAATTAAATAACACAAATTAAATTAAATTCAAATAAATCAACTCAAATAATCTAAAAAAAAAAAAATTGAAATAAAATAAAATTATGTAAAAGAGACCAAAAGAAATATATATCGTGTTAACTATACAGGCTATCACCAAGCTATTTTTATTCTAAGCACAACCATAGCTTTAGAAGACATGAAGTGAAATTAAGTTATATTTTTATTATTATAAAAAATTTATATTTAATTTTTTATTATAAATTTTTAATAGTACCCATAAATTTAATTTTGAATATAAACAAAGTTTTAGCTTCACTATATATAAAGCTTATTCCTAAAATTTTAATGATACTTAGCAATTTTTCTAATATATAAAAACATGCCAGTAATAATTAGAGCCAGATTAAGTAATCTGTTCTTATTTGGTTCATGTTTGAGCTTATTTTTTTTGGCGAGATAGGATTGTTACAGTACGTCGAGCCAGTTGCCACTTGCCACTCACATTCCACCTATTCTATGTCAGGTGGGCTCACAGAAAAGATTTATTCCATCCCAAGTTGGGTGAAATTGAAATAGCAGTACTCTTGACTAATGTGACTTTTGGGCATTTTAAAATTCCAATTTGAGCTTCTGATCTTGACTTTGCCTTTTCCAATTTTCCTTGATCCCCAATTAAGCTCTTTTCCACTTTTAACTTCTCTCTAGCCGCCACGCGGCAAATAAGTAAATTTCTCTCTTTATATATCTTGAGCTCCGACAACTTCGTCTCAATCCAATACCAATTAATTCCCACAACGAAACCCAGCTCGTCTCTCTCTCTGTCTCTTGCCATTTATCTTGTCTCTTCTTTTTAAACAATTTCTAGTCCCCAAATGGGTTGTTTCAACTTCTGGGCTCTCACTTTGATGGTGGTATTTGCCTCGTTTGGGTCGAGTTTGGAGGCCAGAAAGCTTTTGACACCAAACGATGATCATCAGAACATCAACAAACTTGCAGTTGCTTCTTCTTCTTCATCATCTTCATCATTAATGGCGTCTTTATTTCTAAGCGTACTTCCAAAGGGTGAAGTGCCAAGCTCTTCAACACCAAGCAAGAGGGGAAACGCCGATGTCACCAATGAAAAGCTCGTTAACAGACACCTCATTTCCATTAATCGGATTCTTCGTTCTGTTCCAAGCCCTGGTGTTGGTCATTAGTTTTTATTTATTTTTTTCTTCTTTATTTATTTTTTCTTCAAAACTTGCATTAGTTTTTTAGTGTCATGTGTTTTTTTTTTTTTTTTTTTTTTTTTTGTGGTTCTTTAATTGATATTGGCTTGTTAATTTAGACTTAACAGAATTAGTCTTTTTTTTTTTTTTTTAACCAAGAATTAGTCAATTAGGGGACTTAATATGATGTATAGATACATTATATATACTTTAGGAGCTTTGTCTTGGAGTACTATATGCACTTTTGTGTGTTGGGGAATACCTGCCTTTTTAGATCGATGACAAGCTTTTTTATTATACACTAGTACTACCCTACAAAATCAGAGGGCGACCAGACTTGCCTAATTGTAATTCCTTTCTAGCTTAAATTGTTGTTATTGCTTTACACTTCACACTTTACAGTTTACAGTACCGAATATTCCAAGATGGACAAACTGAATAATTGAAAGAAAAAGAAGAGAAAAAAAAAAAAAAAGGGTCTTGGCTTCCGTACATAAACTGAAACTCTGGAGGCGAATCAAGTTGCAGTCGAGTGGCATATATCGTCTTAATGTCAGTGGGATATTTCTGTCCAAAACTTGAAAATATAAATGATAAAATCTACTGAAACTGAAACCCATGGAGTATGAATTGGGCCGAGCTGAATGTACCGGCCCATTCGAGAGGATTAAGGCCCACTATAACTAAAACTAAAACTGAAACTCATGACGTTCTTATTTACTTCTGAAAGAGGAGAGACAAGAAAAAGAGTTATTGTTTATTTAATTATTTTTTATTCCACATACACAATAAGATCTTAAGACTGATATCGGGTTTTCATTGGCGAAGCATTCCGTTGAACGTCAAATACCATTAATAGTGATGATCCTTAAATTTCTTTTACTTTTTATCTAGTAATTTTTTTAAGTTGAAATTGAACTAAATCTTGTGTTACTGTTATAGATAATCATTGTGTGATTGATTTATATTGTTCAAAAGTGGATATATTAGATAATTTTATCTAATTGTGGGGGTTAACTTTTTATCTTTTTGAATTGTGAGAATTAAGATCATACAAAACAGAAAATTAACAAATTTTTACATCTCAGTAGAAACAAAATAAACCTAAGATGTAAGCGCATTTTTCATTTTTTACGTGGTTCATAGTTAAGACGATACGCTGCGTTTCGAGGAAATCTATACATTAATCCAACGACACTTTGTGTCCTGTCGTTTGTATTCCATTTTATTAAACTTGTTAGAGTAGATTACCAAAATAGTTACCGTTTACGACTCACACTTTTGAACTGACATTACCCGCACAAACAAGAAAGCTCAACTACTGTCTTGGTTTCATCAATGGCTGAACAACCACCACCTTCCCTTCTCTTAACTACAATGGAATCACTAATAAGACGCTCTAAGCTCCTTTGGAGAACCCTTTTGATCTCCAAACTTGCTTTCAGAGGTCAGCTTCCCATTTTCTCTATTTTGCTTTTGCGCCTTTGCATCAATGTTTGCTGTTCGTTGTTATAGCTTTATTTGTTTTTTGTTGTTTTATGTGGAGAACTTAGCAATGGGTTTTATTCATGTAAGATACAGCTCATTATAGGCTTGGGTTTTTTACTTTCCATTTTAGCCCATGATGTGTTTGATGCTTTGTCTAGGAAGAACTTGTTGGTTATTGAACTGTTTCAGAGTAAATTTTTTGGGTAATTCATGGTTTTATTCACGGGCTACTGTTTCACTGTAATTGTTAATTTAGATTATCTAATCTAATAACTAAATGTATATGGGTGATTATCAATCACTTATTTTAATTTTGTTGGAAATATTTTTTGATAAAATAATAATACTTAGTCGTTAATGGTTTTATTTCACTAAAGGCTTTGATTTACTATTAATTTAATACTTTATGCATTCAAATTTGTATCAATTAGTAATTTAATTGTTATTAATTAGGTTACATTGTACTAAATAAGTTATAAAATTGTAAAGGAGACTATCTCTCTCCGCACAAACCAATAGTAAAAGATGCTACTCATTATTAGAATTGAAAACAATATTTTCAAGGATAAAATGAATATGCCAACAATTAGTTATTATTTTTACAATAACGTTTTTGAAATATTTTACAATAATGTTTTTAAAATATTTTTATTTTTAAGTATAATGAAAATATATTAAAAAAAATCATCTTACAATTGCTCCTTTGCTTCATGCATATTTTGGTTTTCAATGAAAATATCAAATAAAAAAAATAAAGAAGACAATTTGAACAATCAACTTAAAATTAAATAACAAGAAATTTATGCATTTAAGGACTGATCAAGTTTGCATGAAGCTTTGAAAAAATACAATGTAAAACTTAAATGCTTGATAGATAAGTGAATCTAAATTGACAGAGGGAAGATAAATTAGTTCCTTTGTTATACTTGTAGTTTTATTATGAAGTTTTATCATGTATATTATATCCCAATTCTTAGCCCATTAATTTTTGGTCTTTCAAAGAATCCAACTTTAATATCTCAAGACAATATGCTATTTATATATAATTCTTCATCGATAATTTTTTTCATAATTGTTGTGTGTTTTAAGGACAAGTTGTCAATGCTAAAGAAAATATAAAATAAAACGCAGATAAATGTTCACGGTCAAGACAACCTTTTCAAATATATATTAATTATTAATTTAATGAAATAATACATATCAAATAATTTATACACCATATATTTTTCATTAAGATGAATTACATTTTGAAGCCATTATTCAAATCCTAATTTGCTTCAACTAAACAAAATTAATTTTGGCGAAAGAATAATATAGGCCATATAAACTGTACTAATACCTTTACAAATCAACGTCATTTAACTCGCAATAAAACTAAAGCCGACAAGGGAAAAACTATTGGAGAACCTTAGTTGCGTTAATTAATTAAAGAACATAAGTTAGTTACTTCTTGTACACGTGTAATATATTAGAGGCTACAAATTACTACTATTGTATATAAATACTCTTGTATTACTCATATTAATAATTAATGAGAATATAATTTTTCTTATTGTTTTCAAAGTCTGCTATGATATTAGAGTGATAGATTAGGGATTTCATCTGAGATTTTTCTTTTCTTCTCTCTTCTTGATTCTTGTTTCAAGCAAGAATCACTTAGTTTCTCTACAATCATTTGAGGAAGTTTGATTTTCGTGTTTGCTAATTCAGTTCATTCACTGATTCATTTTCTTGTTTGCTGGTTTGTAATGGCTACTGAGGGAGAAGCGTCTTCAGGATTAGGGGTGACTCAATCCATTGTTCTACCTTGAACAAATCTCACTTTTTTTTATCATCATCCAATTTTTTGATGTGGCGAGAACAACTCTTGAGTGTGATTGTTGCGTACGGACTAGAAGCATACATAGATGGATCCAAAACATAGCCTATAAGGATTCTTGCTAATGGCGGTGGGAGTCCAGATTATAAGGTGTGGACTAGAGTCAATGGAACTATCAAAAGTTGGATATATGGATCAATTACATCTGAGGTGTTCTTAGCCTTGGTTGGGAAACAGACATCAAGCGAACTTTGGAAAGCATTAGAAAAGTCTTATGCGGCTCCCTCACAAGCTCGAGTAATGGAGCTCTAATTACAATTGCAAACTGTTCGTAAGGAAGGTATGATTGTAGATGCTTTTCTTTTACTTATTAAATCATTGGTTGATAACCTGAATGCTATTGGTGAGATAATAAAGATTTGGTCCTTTATGTTCCTGGAGGGTTGAACCTTATGTATAATACTTTTGTTGAAGGCATAACTAATAGATTTGGTGATACTTTTAGTCCTTTTGTTTGTTGGGAGGAATTACATAGTAAGCTGTTGACATATGAGCATCGCTTAATTCAACCAGACAAAATATGAGGAGAGTCAAGTGTTTCAGGCTAATTTGGCCAAGTTTAATGCTCTATCTGTTCAATCTAAATGGCAGTCTAGTAATGTCTTACTGAAACAAGCATCATCTGGTGAAAATGTGTTTGATCCGAGTGTTGCACAAGGTAGAGGACTTGGGGGTAATAAGAAGAATGTTCGGTGTTAGTTTTGTTTTAAGAATGGACATGTTGCGTCCCATTGTTTCAAGCTTCAGAAACTTCTTAGTGTATTTTCACATAAGTTTGGTACTAATTTTAAAGGAAAACCGCAAACACCATATGCTTTTTATGCCTTTGGGTCGTGCAATGATGAAGTTTGGGTGTTGGATACCAGTGCTACACATCACATGTTGAATGATCAAACCAATCTGAGTGAGCTTACTCCATTTATTGGTTCTGAGGGAGTTTTCATAGGTAATGGTGTTAAGCTTCCAATTAAACAAGTTGGTGGTACTAGTTTGTCTACTACTAGGTGTAGTTTACAATTGCCACATGTTTTACATATGCCACATCTTTGTACTAATTTGGTATTGTACATATGTTGTGTGGTGATAATGAAATTTTTATTGAATTTCATTCTGACTTTTTTGTATTAAAGACAAAGCTTTGAATAAGCTACTCCATCAAGGACCAATGGATAAGGGACTATACAAGCTGTGTACAAATTGAGATTGTAGTTCTTTCAAGTATGCTCTTATAGCTTGTTTGGCAACAATGTCCATTATGTCGATGATCCTATTGTGAATAAGGTTCTTAGTATTAGTCATATTAAGACAATAAAAAAGTCTCCACCTACTGTTTGTGTATCTTGCAAGTTGACAAAATCTCATAAGTTGTCTTTTTTAAGCAAACATGTAATAACATATGCTCCATTTGATTTGTTGTATGTGGATGTGTGGGCCCCTCGCCTTGTGTTGGTGTAGGTGGTTAAAAATATTTTTTTGCTGATTGTAGATGATCAACATGATGTAAATGGATTTTCTTTTTGCATAGCGAAGAACAAGTTCTTTATGTGTTTACTTAAGTTTCGTACAATGGTGCAATGTCATTTCAGTCTCAAATTAATTAAGGTTGTTCAGAGTGATAATGGTGGGAAATTTAAGCCATTGGCTAAATTTTTGGGTAATAATGGTCTTGACTATAGGCTTACATGTCCTTATAGTTATAAACAAAATGGAATGGTGAAAGAGTAGGCATAGAAGGGTTGTGGATACTGGATTGGATTTTCTATTTTGAGTTGGTGTGTCCAAGAAATATTGGACTTATACTTTTTGTTCAACGGTATTTACTTTAAATCGCGTACCTTTTCAAGGTGTTGGATTTTCAATCATCTTATGAATTTTTGTATAAGCGAATGCCAAAATATTTGTTCCTATGATGGGTCTTTTTCTACTCATGTAGTTGCACAAGCCTAACTCAATACACAAATTGATTCACCCATTGATGATGAGCCGCTATCATTGCCCAACTTTTATCATCTGCTCCACCAGTTGATGATGGGTCGTTGTCTTGGCATGGCTCTCTTATGGGATCTATTCCTAGTATAAAATTATAACCCACACCTATTAGTGCTACTCCTCTCGTCAAACCTCGATCTTTACATAATGTTCATCCTATGCAAACATGACTTAATTCTAGCATTGTAAAGCCAATGACTTTTATTGCTAATTCTACTCTTGCACCATCTAAGCCCAAAACATTTAGTGAAGTTACTAAATATCCTGAATGTCGATTTGCTTTAGAGGTAGAATATAATGTTCTTATGCATAATCATACTTGGGAGCTTGTTCCTGAACTGCCTGATGCCAAAGTTATTGGTAGTGGTTTACCATTAAGACACATGTTGATGGGTCTTTTGAGAGGTGTAATAAGAAATTAATGGCTCAAGGTTTTGGTTAAACTCATGAGGTGGATTACACAGGAACTTTTATTCCTGTGATAAAGGCTACTACTATTCGTGTGGTCTTGTCTCTTATTGTTTCATTTGGATGGAAAGCTAGGCAGCTTGATGTTCGAAATGCTTTTCTGAATGGTGACTAGGAGGAGTGTGTATATATGTCTCAGCCACAGGGACTTGTGAGTTCTAAAAAACCATATCATGTGTATAAGTTAAATAAAGCATTATATTGGCTTAAGCAGGCTCTTAAGGCTTGGTATTTAAAGTTTCAAAGTTTTCTTATGCAGTAGGGGGTTTGTGAAGTTAGATACCAGCTTGTTTACTTTCTATAGTACTCAATGTATTTTGTTTCTTTTGTTTTATGTGGATGATCTAATTTTGACCGAAAAAAATGTGGTGATGGTTGATGAGTTTGTTCACAAGTTGAGCGTAGTGTTTTCCCTTTAGGATATAAGGAATTTGCATTTTTTTTCTAGGGATTGAAGTTCATATGGTGTTTGGCAATATGTATCTTTCCCAAGCTAGGTATGTTAAAGGTTTGTTGAAAAAATGTAGTATGTTGGAAACCATCCCATGGTTTTTGGGGTTGTATTGTCTAAATTTGAGGATGATGTGTTAGATGATCCAATAGAGTATAGGTTGATAGTTGGTATGCTACAATATTATTGCATAACTAGGCTTGAATTGGCTTTCACAGTTTGGAAGTTGTGTTAGTTTTTGAGTAATCCTACAACAAGTCATTGATTGACAGTTAAAAAGGTTTTGAGATACCTAAGGATAATTACGAGTCATGGGTTATTATTACAGAAAGCCAGTTCTCTGTAATTAGTGGCCTATTCAAATGTATATTGGGCTAGTTGTATGAATGATAGAAGAAGTGTACGAGCTTATTGTGTTTTCTTAGGTGAGAACTTGATTTCATGGCAATCTTCTAAAATTAGAATATAGAACATTGATCTTAAGTTTTTGGAGAACTCATATGAGTGAAGTCATTATTGATGGTTCCATCAACTGGGAAACAAGCTTTTGGTCCATCAACTACCTCAAGTTTGAAGGGGAGTATTAGAAAAGCTAAAAAGTGTTAATTAAATAATATAAATTAGTTACTTCTTGTTCAAGTATACTAATATTAGAGGCTACATATTACTACTATATATAAATATTTTTGTATTTCACATATTAATGACTAATGAGAATATAACTTTTTTAAATATTCTCAAAGGCTGTTAAAAACAAACAAATGAATCAATGGTCTAAGATTGAACATAAAAACAAAATGAATTAGCATACTACATGAACACTTGCTTGGCAATCACTAAGATAAAATTACATTTAGCTTATCCTTACAAAAAGAAAAGATGGAGACATACAGAGAAATACTTTATATATAAATTTTCAAGCTAGCATAACATAATTTGTCCAAGAAGAAGAAGATGAAGAACATGATGAACAAAGACGAAGTTAATAATAAAATAAATTTCAATGTTATTTAATATAATTTATGAAGAAAACACCTTTTAACAAGCTCCTTTGTAACTTTGACTACATTTTTCAATCAAAGCATATGAAATCAAACCAAATAATGTTGATTTTAATTAATTCGACCAAAAAAAAATTCTAAAATTAGTAAAAATTAATTTTTTTGATAAAATTATTAAAAATAGAAAATTTTTGGGAAATAGGCTCATATGACCCCCTATTATTATTTGTATTCTACATTAGACCCCCAACTTACAATTTTAATAATATTCCCACTTTACCCTTAATTCACTAGAAAAAGTTGAAGATGAGCTCTGCGAGGTCTTCCACACCATTTTCTCGCACCCGAACTGAAGGCTCTCGAAGCATCATTCGGCAGTGGGAATATGAATAATTCGAATAATATGAATAATCTTGATTTGGGTTCGAGAGATGATGTTTCTCAACTTGGGTCGTTTACAAATTGCAAGAAGGGGGGACATGATGTTCATTCTGTGCCCGATTCACCGATGCTTGATACAACGTCGTCGTTTGGTTCTACATCATCATCACCTTCCCTAGCGAACTTGCCGCCAATTCGTGTCCATGTGGAAGATGGTGGTGGCGGTGTGAGAGCTCAGGATCAGAGGGTTGTCGGGATTGAGGAGCAATTAGCGCAGATGGGTATTGCTCAAAGTGGGCAAAAGCAAGAGGAGAGTGGTTTTGTTCTTATTTCTTCGCCGCCGCCGATGCCCAATACGATTGTAGCTTCAGCCGTACCAGTGAGTACCATTTCTGCGCCTGTTGATTACACGAATCGGGTTGTCTCTGATGATGAGCGATCCGATTAAAGAGTATCTATTGGGTATCGGAAAAAATCTCAGCCTCAGATTCAGGTTCAGGTTCAGGCTCAGGCTCAGACTCAGTCACAAGCTCAGAATTTACCTTCTCAGTCACAGCCCAAGTCCACTGGCTTTGTTGATGTTTCCTCCCAGACTCAATTTCGAGGTATTTTTTTAATCATTATATTTGAGTTTGTTTATCCTATATTTTGTGTATAGTTCTCTTCTTTGCCTTTTAATTGTATTTTTCTGTGAACCAATTATAAGAATCTTAGTTGAACTCCTGTTGTTTGATTTAATTTCACAGTGATGTAGTGCAAATGCAATATCTCGTTCAAAAACCTGCAGTTTATCAAGACCAAGTTGCACAAATACCCTCTGGAGCTTCAAGAGTTCCTTGCTAATCCTGTTGATTCAAAAACTAAACATGTAGTGACCAGAATGCTCGGGTTTAGATGCAACAGCTTCAGGATTCTGAGTATATTTTGCAACAGCAATTGGATTTGAGACAGCAGCAACTAAAATTCAATTACAAACCCAGCAGCAGAACAATCCAACACCAACAACAACAATTACAAGCCCAGCAGCAGCAAATTCCAACACCAACAATTACAAGCCCAGCAGCAACTAACAACAACAAGCCCAGCAGCAGCATATCAAAACTCTGTTGAAAAAATGTCCAACTCTGTTGAAATAAGCTCGCTAGTTTTTAGTTGGACATACGTCCAACTCTGTAGTTTTTAGTTGGACATGCGTCCAACTGAGCTTCGGCGAGTGGGGTCATCGGCCAATCAAATTCGATCAGTTGGACATACGTCCAACTCAGTTGGACATGTGTCCAACTAAGCTCCGGCGAGTGGGGTAAGTCGAAGCCAATCAAAATTCTGCTAGTTGGACAGTCGTCCAATTCTGAGCAATCTAGTTGGACATGTATCCAACTCAGCTCCGACGAGTGGGGTCGCCGGCTGGTCAAAAATTTCATCAGTTGGACAGTCGTCCAACTGAGCTGTTCGAGTGGAAATATGTGTCCTCTAAAATATACTCCTCTAGTTTTCAGTTGGACACATGTCCAACTCTGTTGAGGTGAGTTGGACAGTCGTCCAACTGAGGGGTTATTAAGGGCAATTTTTGTCATAATATGTAAAAAAATCAAGTGGAGGGGGTCATATCAGATTTTTAATAAATAGGGGGTCATGACAGCATATAACCCAAATTTTTTTGAAATATAGCCTTTTCCTAGTTTTTAATGTAGTTTCTACGTTTTTGGATGCCTTTTGATTCATAGCTATTAGTGTTGCTTGTGAAAGGTGAATTCTATATTTGAAAGATTTCCTTGGCCCAGGAAAGATATGAGTGATATATTTTTAAAATAACTTGCTTTTAATTTAATTTAAATGTATAAGATAATTTTTTGTGTTAAACAGATGAGTATTATGTCGTTAACTCTGAATTTTCATGTATTTTGGAATTTCTTTCTCTTATCAAGGCCAAAGATATCACTTGAAAGATTTTCATGGCAGAGGTTAACAACCAAGATGACAAAAAGAATTATTTAATTATAGACATTTTTTCATGGTAAATATTATTGAATTATGTTTTGGCGTTCTAAAACACGTTTTAAGATCATAAAATTAATGCCTCCTTACAAGTTGAGCCGATAAAGTTTAATTATTGTAGCATGTTGTACTTTTCATAATTTCATTCGATTATGTGCTCGTAATGATCTTTGATTTTTGTGATATGAAAATGACGAGCTCATAATTGATGAAGAGGAAAATCAAAAAAAGTATACAGTTGATTTATCAAATGCAGTTAATTTATTAGATGTGGCCTCAAAAGAATAGATAAATTGTCGAGATTGCATTTGTCATCAAATGTGACAGGAATATGCTCCTAGACGCTAGATAACTACTTTTATGATCAAATATTATTATTAAGTTGTATTTGAATTAGATATTTATTAATAGTTGTGTTTCCTTTCATTTTAAAAGTTTAAACAATTTGAGTTTAATTATAATGTTTAAATTATTGTAAAATACTAAAGTTAATTGTAAAAAATTATAATATGAAAACAAGTGTAGAATACATTTTAGCCAAACAACACAATCCATCTTTTTTGGTTTTTGTTTTTGAAAAATTGTATAAATAATTCATTATTTTTAAAAATATTGGAAATTATTTTAAGTTATGATTTAAATATCAAAATTTATAAATTGACCAACAAAACATGCCCAAAAGTTTTCAAAAAAATTCTAAAGTAAAAAGCTTTTTAAAATTTCTAAAAATAGAAAGTTTTTAAAAATTTCTAAAAATAGAAAGTATTTTTAAAATTTTAAAATTAGAAAGTTTTTCAAAATTACTAAAAATAAAAAGTTTTTCTAAAATTTTAAATGTAGAAAGTTTTTCAAAATTTCTAAAAATAGAAAGTTTTTATAATTTTTAAAGGTTGAAAGTTTTCCATAATTTCTAAAAATAGAAATTTTTACATAATTTCTAAAAATATAAATTTCTAAAAAATAAAAAATTTTCTAAAATTTCTAAAAATTCTAAAAATAATTTTTTTTCTAAAATTTCTTAATATAGAACGTTTTTCTAAGCTTTTTAAAAATAGGAATTTCTTCTAAAATTTTTAAAAATATAATCTTAACAAAAATTACTAAAAATAGAATATTTTCTAAAATTTTTAAAGGTAAAAAGTTTTTCTAAAATTTCTAAACGTAAAAAGTTTTCTAAAATTTCTCAAAATATAATCTTAACAAAAATTTCTAAAGATACAAATTTTTTCTAAAATTTTTAAAAATAGAATCTTAACAAAAATTTCTAAAAATATAGAGTTTCCTAAAATTTCTAAAAATATAAAGTTTTTTTTTTTTTTTTCTAAAATATTAAATTTGGAAAGTTTTTCTAAAAGTTCTAAAAATAGAATGTTTTTCAAAATTTCAAAAAATTGAAAGTTTTTTCTCAAAATTTCTAAAAATAGAAAAAAAATTTAAAATTTTAAAAATAGAAAGTTTTTCTAAAATTTCTAAAAATAAAAAATTTTCCAAAATTTCTAAAAATAGAAATTTTTTCATAATTAGTAAAAATAGAAAGTTTTTTTGAAAATTTCTAAAAATAAAATGTTTTATAAGTTATAACCTCAATGATTTTTGTTTTACTTTATTTATTTTTTACATTTTATTATCATTATGTTTTTTCGTTTCTTTTACTTCAATTTTTTTCATTTTCTTTTTCAATGATATATATACATACTTAATATATATATATAATTGTGAGTTAAAGAACTACGACTGAATAGATAAGTGGGGCCCCTTTTTTCAACTTGATGCATTATCTTTCTTAAAATTTATTCTTTTTGTTCGGGTTAATAAGACAATAAAATACACCCCTTAGTTTTGTATCAACCATAGAGAAGAGGGCTCTGTATCGTTTAATACTCTTTGAAAGTTCTTATAATTCTATTTTATTTTGCATATATATATATATATATATATTTTTTTTTCACTTTTTCTTCTCTTCATGTTCAATGTTATCCTCTCTCTTTTTCTATTAACAATTAATGACTAAATATAAAGTAATATATTACAATTGATGAATTAGTACAAAAATATATATTTTTTATTAGGAAAAAACCTACTTCTATAATAAAGATTGACAAAAATCAAGCATCATCATCCATAACTTATAATAATATTTAGTATTTTTCTTATTATTTTGAGAATAATTAATTTTTTACGCATATATTTTATCATAATTTATGTGCTAAGATAATTTTAATTTTTAAAAGTAGAAAGTTTTCTAAATTTTTTAAATATAGAATTTTTTTCTAAACTTTTTAGAAATTGAAATTTTTTTTAAAATTTTTAAAAATAGAATATTTTTTAAAATTTATAAAAATAGAAAGTTTTTTTAAAATTTATAAAAGTAGAAATGTTTACAAAAATTTATAAAAATAGAAAGTTTTCTAACATTTCAAAAAGTAGAAAGTTTTCTAAAATTTCTAAAATTAGAAATTTTTTTTAAAATTTCTAAAATTAGAAAGTTTTCCTAAAATTTCTAAAAATAGAAAGTTTTTTTAAAATTTTAAATATTGAAATTTTTTCTAAAATTTCTTAAAAAAGAAAATTTTCCAAAATCTCTAAAAATGGAATGTTTACTAAAATTTCTAAAAATAGAAAGTTTTCTAAATTTTTTAAAAATAGAATGTTTTTCTAAAATTTTTTAAAAATAGAATATTTTTCTAAAATTTTAAAAATAGAAATTTTTTTCTAAAATTTCTAAAAATAAATTTTTTTCCAAAATTTAAAGTTTTCCAAAATTTCTAAAAATAAAAGTTTTTCCAAAATATCTAAAAGTAGAATTTTTTTTTTTAAATTTCTAAAAGAATAATTTTTTTTTAAATTTCTAAAAATAGATTTTTTTTAATTTCTAAAAATAAAAAGTTTTTCCAAAATTTCTAAATATAGAATGTTTTCCTAAAATTTCTAAAAATAGAATGTTTATAGAAATTTATGAAAATAGAATATTTTCTAATATTTTTATAAATATATATATTTTTTTAAAATTTCTAAAAGTAGAAAGTTTTACTAAAATTTCAAAAGTAAAAAATTTTCTAAATTTTCTAAATGTAGAAAGTTTTCTAAAATTTATTAAAATAGAGTCTTAACAAAAATTTACAAAGTTAGAAAGTTTTTCTAAAATTTTTAAAAATATAATCTTTACAAAAATTTCTAAAAATTGAAAGTTTTCTAAAATTTCTATATTAGAAAGTTTTTCTAAAGATTTTAAAAATATAAAATTTTTGAAAAATTTTAAGTATAGAAAAATTTTCCAAATTTTCTATAAATTGAATGTTTACTAAAATTTTTAAAATAGAAAGTTTTTCAAAATTTTTAAAAATAAAATATTTTTATAAAATTTTAAAATTAAAATTTTTTTCTAAAATTTCTAAAAGTATAAATTGTCCAAAATTTATAAAAATAGAAAATTTTCCAAAATTTCTAAAAATAGAAAATTTTCCAAAATTTCTAAAAATATAAAGTTTTCCATAATTTCTAAAATATAAAATTCTTTAACATTTCTGAAAATAAATGTTTTCTAAATTTTTGAAAATTGAAAGTTTTTCCAAAATTTATAAAAGTAGAAAAAAAATTTCAAAATTTCTTAAAGTAGAAAGTTTTATAAAATTTCTAAATATAGATTTTTTTTTTAAATTCTAAAAATAGAAATTTTCTAAAATTTTTAAAAATAGAATCTTAACAAAACTTTCTAAAAATAGAAAGTTTTTCCAAATTTTAAAAATATAAAGTTTTCTAAAATTTTTAAAAATATATAATTTTTTGGACAAAATTGTCCCTATATTTTAAATTATTGATATTACTTACATTTTTATGATATATTATGACATTAAATAATAACTTTAAAAATAATATTAAAATATGAATTATATTTAAATAAAAACTCTAAACATGACAATTGAATGAGGATTATATTCAATAAAAACTCTAATAATATGATTATTATCATATATAATAAATTTTTTTAATATTATTTTATGTTTACAATTAATTTAGAAGAATAAGAAAATTAATTTTTTATTTATTTTAAATATGTTGTAGAAATTAATTCAAAAAAAATTTAAAAAATAAAATAATTTATATATAAGGCATGTATTTTTCATCAAATGTGCTAATGTTTATCGTCATTTCTTATAGAGAGACAATTATCTTTTGCAATAATTTAAAATGAATTTAATGGTATAGTTTTACTATTATGTAGGAGTGTTCAAAAATTGGACCAAATTATTTAAAATCAAAAAATTGAACTGGATCGGACCGGATTGTACAGTTTTATAAAACATATAATTAAGTTCAGTTAAAATTAACTCAAATCGTTAGTAAAATGGTCCAATTTTGTAATTTTTTTAACCAATTGGACTAGAACGAACTGTTATAAATAATATATTAAAAAATTATTTTTTAAAATATATTATATTATTATTTTTTTAAAAAAATTTATGTAGAGAAAATAAAAAATTTACCGTGTAATCGTTAAACTGATTTTAAATAAGTGATGATAACTTACGTAAGTTTATTAAATTAAGTCAATTTTTAAATTTATTATAATTGAAGACATTAAACCTAAAATTTATGTAGAGAAAATAAAAAATTTACCACAAATTTTAAATGAATTATCTTTAAAAGGAATAATAGAAGCAATGATCAAGATGACATTTCTGATACGAAGAAGCAGTGCTACGCGTGTAGCCTTAATATCCTCCGTATAAAAATCAATTAAATCTAAATATATAATTTATAATTATTATTATGATATCTAACATTAGAGAACAGATAAATCCACTCATAAAAACGCTCTGCCCACGTTAACATAATTTTTTGACATCTTTATCCTTACCTCAGCTTCAACAGAAATGAATATATTATATATTATTAATTTCGCCCCCCCTTTTCTCTGTACCAAATTTTTGAATCTGTCTTCCAACAACTTTTTTGAGAATCCTCCATGAAGATAATTAAAAAAAGAAAACTCAAAGTGAATAAATCAAACCTACAAATTTTATTTAGGACCTAAAGATAACTCTGATATATAATTAAATTAATGTAGCTAATACTAAAGCAGAGACATAGAGATGGAGATGTTGAACAATGGCGACACATGTGGACCAGAAGCGATAGAAGGTTTAGTATGTGCAAGACTTGTAGAGCACCAATTGGCAATGAAAAGTTTCCCAAAAAAATACGATTCTTATACAAGTATCAATGGTGCTTTGAAATAGTCTTCTTGTTGTTTTCACAGTGTCAAGCTTGATCTTTGGGGTAAGTATTTCGTAACGTTTGTACTAAAACATGTTGAGCATTCTTCAATTTATTTACGGTAAAATAAATTTATATTTATTTAAAAATATATTACTAAATTTATTAATTTTAAGAAAATATAGATCAAATTTATTACTTTTAAGAAAAGATACTTCAAACATCACTCATTTTCATTGAAAAAATAGTAGTTCTACATTTAACGAATTTTATTACCTTTTTAAAATAATCGTGTTTACTATTTTTATAAAATGAGAAGTATTTATTTTTTCTCTATTTTTTTCCGTATTTTTTAAAATTTTATATAGAGCGCTTCAAATTTTATAACTTTTATCTTAAAAAATATATGAAAAATAATCTCCACGTCTTTCTCGTGGCCTTTTAGAAGGAATTATTATTTAGAAGATCCATCGTTTACCGTGTAATCGTGTCTGACGCCTAGCTGGACGGCCAAGTTGAGGCCATTCGAAGTTTTCGTGACATGGTGGGAATAATAGCGCGTCGACGAAACTTTAAGGAGTGCCAGTTGTCATAACTTGGTACTGTAATGGCCGATCTTATCCTCTTATTTTTTAGAACTTTTATTTTATTTTATTTTTATTTCCAATTTCCATTTTGTTCTCCATTAGATATGGAATGACCGAATGAGCATTCAAAACTTCGAGAGAGAGAGAGAAAAAAGTGTCTTTTGCGAGTGGAAGTAAACCCTAGATTTTTTTAGCTGCTTCACTTCGTTTTATACGAATTCATTGTTCATATTCAAAGTCTTTTTGGGAAAGTTCAAAATTTGCTATTTCAACGCTGTGGTAGGTACGGTTTGGTTCTCATTAATATTACTATTTATTTATTCTTCTCGAGTTTTCCTCCACTGCATCTTATATCATAACTTACATCAAAATTAACATGTTTATAAAGAATTTTAGCGTGTAGATTGTATTATATGCAGTTTTGCAAGATAGAAATGACTCATTTGCTGTGTTTGATTCTGATTTATAAATGGCTGTTTATTTTTAATTACAGGACCAGTCAGGTGGTTTGAAATTATTTATGGTCTTTGGATTGAAGCTATTTATGTGATACCCATTACAGATCGTTCTCTATAATTCTATTAATTTCAAGGAGAAAACAATATTGGGTCTGGCGTATAGTTTCTGAGATATTGTACAAGATTTTCGCGTTGGTGTTCATACCCTTTAAAAGTTAGCGAAAATGATGTCCAGATCATATACAAATCTTTTAGATCTAGCATCCGGGAACTTTCCGGTGATGCCTCGAGAGAAGAAGCGACTTCCTCGAGTTATGACCGTTGCTGGTGTTATATCAGAGCTTGATGATGATCAGGCCAATAGTGTGACGTCAGATGTTCCTTCATCAATTGTTCAAGATCGTTTGATCATTGTTGCTAATCAACTCCCAGTAAAGGCTAAACGTCGACCTGACAATAAGGGATGGAGTTTTAGTTGGGATGAGGACTCTTTGCTATTACAGTTAAAGGATGGTCTTCCTGATGATATGGAGGTTTTGTATGTTGGGTCATTGAAGGTTGAGATTGATTTCAGTGAACAAGATGATGTATCACAACTTTTGTTGGATAGGTTTAAGTGTGTTCCAGCTTTTTTGCCTCCTGATATTTTGTCAAAATTCTATCATGGGTTTTGCAAGCAGCATTTGTGGCCGCTATTCCACTATATGCTTCCGTTTTCGGCAAATCATGGAGGACGGTTCGATAGATCTTTATGGGAGGCGTATGTGGCAGCAAATAATATATTTTCAAAGAGAGTGATTGAGGTTATAAATCCTGAGGATGACTATGTTTGGATTCATGATTATCATTTAATGGTTCTACCAACCTTTTTGAGGAGGAGATTCAATAGACTGAGGATGGGGTTTTTCCTTCATAGCCCATTTCCTTCCTCGGAGATATATAGGACTCTACCCGTCAGGGAAGAGATCCTTAAGGCTCTTTTGAATGCAGACCTTATTGGTTTTCACACTTTTGACTATGCTCGGCATTTCTTGTCTTGTTGTAGTCGGATGCTGGGTCTGGAGTATCAATCAAAAAGGGGTTATATTGGATTAGAATACTACGGTAGAACAGTTGGAATAAAAATCATGCCCGTTGGGATACACATGGGTCAAATTGAGTCAGTGTTGACACATGCAGATAAAGAGTGGAGGGTAGCAGAACTCAAGCAACAATTTAAAGGAAAAACTGTGCTGCTTGGTGTTGATGATATGGACATCTTTAAAGGTGTGAATTTGAAGATCTTGGCAATGGAACAGATGCTGAAGCAACATCTGAAGTGGCAGGGAAAGGCAGTATTGGTGCAGATTGCAAACCCTGCTAGAGGAGGAGGCAAGGACCTTGAGGAAATACAGGCTGAAATTCATGAAAGCTGCAAGAGAATTAATCAAAATTTTGGTTATTCTGGTTATCAACCAATAGTTTTCATTGATAGACAAGTCTCTATTAATGAAAGAGCTGCATATTACACCATTGCTGAGTGTGTTGTGGTTACTGCAGTGAGGGATGGGATGAATCTTATTCCTTATGAGTACATTGTCTGCAGGCAAGGAATCTCAGAATCAGATCCTAGTTCTGAATCAATTGGACCCAAGAAGAGCATGCTAGTGGTTTCAGAGTTCATTGGATGTTCCCCTTCATTGAGTGGCGCCATTCGGGTTAACCCTTGGAATGTTGAAGCTACTGCTGAGGCAATGAATGAGGCTATTTCTTTGGCGGAATCTGAGAAGCAGTTGCGGCATGAGAAGCATTATAGATATGTTAGCACACATGATGTGGCATACTGGTCTCGTAGCTTTTTCCAAGATATTGAAAGAACGTGCAGAGATCATTTTAGAAGACGTTGTTGGGGTATTGGTTTGAGCTTTGGTTTCAGGGTTGTAGCCCTTGATCCTAACTTCAGGAAGTTATCTATTGATGCTATTGTATCAGCATATTCAAGATCTAAAAATAGGGCAATACTTTTGGATTATGATGGTACTGTGATGCCTCAGACGTCCATCAATAAGATACCAAGCGAACAAGTCATTTCCATGTTAAATATGCTTTGTGGTGATGTTAAAAACACCATATTCATAGTCAGTGGAAGAGGAAGGGATAGCTTGGGCAAGTGGTTTTCCCCTTGCAAGAAAGTAGGGATTGCTGCTGAGCATGGTTATTTTATGAGGTATGCTATCAATATTTTTGCTTTTGCCTATTATGCTTGTTTGTCATGTCTACTTATATGTGCCTAAACTTGCTGATTTATAGGTGGTCAGCTGACAAGGATTGGGAGATTTGTGGTCAAGGTAGTGATTTTGGATGGATACAAATGGCCGAGCCAGTTATGAAGTTGTACACAGAATCAACAGATGGTTCTTACATTGAAATGAAGGAAAGTGCCTTAGTCTGGCACCACCAAGATGCAGACCCTGGTTTTGGGTCCTGCCAGGCCAAGGAGATGCTTGACCATCTAGAGAGTGTTCTAGCAAATGAACCAGTTGCTGTCAAAAGTGGTCAATTCATTGTTGAAGTAAAGCCACAGGTTGGTAGCCAAGTTCCACTACTATACTCTACTTTTGTTTAGAAATTCTCTAGGCAATATTTATTCCCCATTTATTATGAAGTTATGCATGTCATTGCCATAAGCATTAAAATCCCTTTTTTAGTGAGTCCTTTCACCTCATTAAATCAAATAACTTAAAATGTTTTGATTCTAGTTCATTGTAGGTAGTTCTTAAGCCAGAGGTTTACTGCACTGGCTGTTTTGAAAGTCTTAAAACATTGTGAATCCCTGTCATTGTTTTGAAAATCATTTTGTTTGATGGGGATATTCCAATATTTTTCCCACATCTCCTTGTAGACAAGCACCCACAGATACGTATAGAGAGTGAATGGTACTCTGCCGAGCATCAGGCATTCAAAAATTTCTTCTTTTGTATATTCATGTGTGTATACTGTGTATATATATATATATATGTTGGCTTCATCCGTTCATCAGGAGATGTTCATTTTTGTTTGCTCATGTTATTATGCTATATCTAATGGTGGTAGCACAAATGAATCACATAGAGTTCTATTAACAACTAATTAGTTGATACTGCCCAATTAAGTAACCAAGGGAACTCCTAAGTATAAATTTTATACAAAGGACTCAGAAGTCACCGCATTATGTGCATTGTAATAGCTAGATGTGATTCTTCTTTCGAGGTTGTCATTTTAACTCTGCAATGTAGAGAAGGTAATTGATGTCCATTTGCATGAAATGGACCAACAACGAACTACGTAACTACTAATCTTTGGTATTGTGGTATGCTCTCACCAGGAGAGTGTACTTGAGTGTACATCTCTGAACACATTTTTTTTTCATTTGCATTCACTTTTGACATTTTTTTCATGACTTCATGCACGTGTTATTTTATTTTCTTATTTTCCGTGAATGGATTACCAGTTTACCAATACCTTGTATTGTGATTTGTGGTTGATGCTTCTCAACGAATGTTCTTCGTTTCTGATTCATAGGGAGTCAGTAAAGGAATGGTTGCAGAAAAAATTTTCACATCAATGTCTGATAATGGACGGCAAGCTGATTTTGTACTATGCATTGGTGACGACAGATCAGATGAGGACATGTTTGAGATAATTGGAAATGCAATGAATCATGGTGTTCTATCTTCTAATACATCCATATTTGCATGCACTGTGGGACAGAAACCAAGCAAAGCCAAGTACTATTTGGATGACACGGTTGAGGTTTTAAACATGCTTGAAGCTCTAGCAGAGGCTTCGGACCCTTCTCCTTCTCCAAACACTGAAAGAGAAAACTCCCTTTAAAACTTTGAAATCCTAATCGGCCTCTTCAAAGTGGGTGTATAAGATTTCCATACAAGGGCTGTGATTGAAAATAAACATATTTTTCAGCCATTTTTTCTTGGGAGAACTACAGTTCAACTATTTGTCTAAAAATGGATGGTGACCACCAACTCAAAAAATACCAGCTTGGATGTCTTCTGGGTTTCAACAATGCGAAAGAACTAATGATGTCGTTAGTTGTATTTTTACAACGAAGTAATATACATATGCATCATGGGCTCAGGAATCTGAAGTGTAAATCAGTATCTAGTTTGCTTTGATTCATGAAGCAACCACATAGAATAGGACAAGCGCACAAATAATTGTTGCACCAAATATATTTTACTGACAGCCGAACCGGTTTATAGAACTGTGATACATGGCATTAGCGGGACAAATATGACTGCATTTTTAGCATGGAAAAGAATTTACTTTGGTTAATGAAAGATGGGACATATGGTGGTGGTCGGATATATATGTCCAAGCACTAAATAGTGATGTTCATTTCCTTGTTTTGAGTTCTGGCTTGAAATTCGCTTACCATTTGAATTGGGCTTAACAGATGATTCTCATTTATTGAATCAGTAAATTAAAATAGTGGTAGTTTCTAGTTAGCTCTCTAATAGAAATCTCTTTTCTTAGGCAATTCTGAACACCCATATCCACAACTATTTTAGAAAGCTACTATTTCACATTTTTTTTGTTTTGTTTTTAGTCGAAGGATCCGTTGAAGGAAGAAGATACGAAATTTAGGTATGGAGAGGGGACACCAAGTTTATCAAGCCCAATTTGAAGTAGGTTGAAAACAAGCTCGTTTTTGTCAAGTGTAATCTCAATGTACATAACCATGAAAAATAGTGCAAGCAGCAAACTGAACTCCTATAGGCAAACTCTTTTGTAGCTTCAGCGACAAATGTTAATGAATAATAAATTGGACGTCCACACGCTGATCCCTTCCAAGTATCCCCATCCCCATCACAATCAAACAAACTACACCCCCTACCTTTGGAGGCCTCTAAACTGATTGTTGTGGGAAAGTGCATAACCATTTTCTCATTGTTTACTTGGCTGAGTTTAGTTGTTGACACGTTATATTTGAGTTTGCATTACTCGGATCGATACAAACTAATCAATCCAATGTAATTTTTCGGTTTCAATCTATTAGTGGGGTTTATTTATTATTATTTAAAAAACCTGTTAAATCTGAGTTGGTTCGGTTTTTAGATGCCAAGAACATATCAAAATCAAACCAATATATATATATTATCATTTGAAAATAATCTTAGTATTCTATAATTAAGTCTTTTTTTTTTTGGGTATGATATAGACATAAATAGTCAAATTAGAGTAGTGTGTTTCACACCACATACTACTTTAACGTTTTGAACTATTGTAGTTAAAATAAAGTTAGTTACGGAATCATTTGCATTATAAGAATCGTAAAGCTTAAAATTTGTGTAAATAAATTGATTTTAAAAAAATTATAATTGTATAGCACAATCTAAAAAAATAAATAAAAGTTTCAAACCATCCATCCAACTCAAACTTATACAATTTTTTTGTTTTGATTTTAAACCATTAATTAGTTTGTTTGTTTGATTTTTTTTTTTTTTTTTTTGTTTCTAGAACTAGTTAAATTATATTGCTTCGAATTTCATCAAAATTGTAGAACTCAACTTTGAATACCCTAAATAGGTGATAAGGCTTGCAAAATGTGCATCTTAATTATTTATTTTCAATTAGATAGTGTTTTATTATTATTTGTGTGTGTGTATATATCTATATATATATATAAATCACACTTAAAATAATTTTAGACAAAATCCTCTTATATTTTAAAATAAAGATATATCTTGCTCTTAATATTTTATTTTAAATTTTTGACAAAAATATATACATATATATATATATATATATATATATATATATATATATATATATTCTAAGCTTAAGACTTCTATATTAAGTAGGGTACTTTCAAACATATATTATAGAAGTAGGGTACTTTCAAACATATATTAATGAATAAACTGCTCTCAAGGTACTCTTTGATCCTTTTTATACTAATGAATAAACTGCTATCAAGGTACTATTTGATCCTTTTTTATATAAGAGGCTTTAATTTATTTTGGATTAATTATATGGCATAATTTCCTTTCAGATATAAAGTTTCATTTTTAACTTCCCTCAGGAAAAATAACATATGCTTATTTTTCTTATAACGTAAATAAATATATGTTTTTTAGTACTAGAAGAATATGAACATATGTTTTTTTCCACTGAGGAAGTTAAAAATAAAATCAGTTAAATAACTAGGTCATTTATGCACCGAAGAAATTTATTTTTCTCTATACAAAGGTGTACTTGACCTTTATACCGTTTACATATACGTATGGATTAAATTTTTTTGATATATCTTAGATAATTATAGCTTAGATAATATAATTATCTAATATTTTTTTTAATACCAAATATTCACAATATTATCCCCAATATTATTATATTGATTTATGTAGTATAATTTTTGTATAATAAAAATTGAATACTATTCATAATATTATCGAATTTTTTTGAAATGTAGTGTAATTTTTGGATTTTTTTTTTCTAAGTGCTCTTCATGAGTGTATAACTGTCGGTCTAAGCATACGTATTATTAGGAAAGAATACACAAGGACCCCTCAAAGAGGATATAATAATATACTAGAATTAGATGAGGAAAAAATGGTTACAAGTTTGTCTTCAATAAATATTAATAGAAATGAAACCGATCTTTTATAGGTATACACAATCCTTATAAAATCTTTGAAAATTCTCTATAATAATTTATAAATTATTGGGTTTATTACAGTGGTCTATATATGGACAGGAAGAGATCAAGCAATTTACACATAAAAATTTAATCATTATATTCAAACAATTTTTAATAACATGTCATAACACTAATATTACTTAAATTAAGATAGTAGGTGCTTTGAACTTCCTAAAAAAAATTTCTTTTGGATGCAATAATAACATAATGCTTGGCTTTTGAATATTGAAACATCACATTTTCACTCAAGTTACTAGAATGACACATAGCTATTAATTTATTAAAAATATTATTTTATTAGGTTGAATATTATTTAATTTTTTCTATATTAGGTTATTAACTAAAAAAATTAGATAATATTTTCAAATTTTTTTTTAAAATTTTACATGAATATCAGTAAATATCGATAATATTTTGAATATTTTTATAAAATTGACATCGATATTTTAATTATTGTATATAAGTAACTTTTTATGATTAATTTATACTACATCAGCTAATCAATAGTAGGAAAAATGTTAAGAATACATAAATTTTTATAAATTTTTACATCTACATTAATTAGATTGTGATACGTGACAAAATTATTTTAAAAAATAAAAAATATTTATTTTTTAAATAATTTTGTTACATGTCAAGATATGATTAATATGTATGCAAAAATATATAACCATATCATTCTTCTTAATAATAATTAGTTGATGTAGCAAAATTTAATCGCAAAAATGTATTTATATGTAAATAGGATAAAAGTTAGGATACTTCTGTGTAGAGAATAAACTTTCAGGTACTTTTATGTAAAATGACTAAAATTTAGGTATTTTAAAAGTTATTTAACTTATATTAATAGATTTATTTTTATAATTAATTTAAAATTTTAAGAATAATTTTTATATCAAATATGTTATAAAAATTAATAAAATGGCAAAAAAGTTAAAAGAAATAATTGATGGAAAATTCAAAAGTTATGTGTAATCCAATTTTATTCAGACAATGTCAATTTTAAAAAGTTGAATAAGTACAATTAACGTACAATCATATATATATATATATATATATATATATATATATATATATATATATATATATATATATATATATTGTTATTTAATTAAAAAAATATAAATAATTATTAATATATTAAATAATTTATATTAATATTAATTTAAATACTAAATATTAAATATTAAATAAGACCAAAAGTACATCATCCAAGCCTATTTACTAACTCAATATAAAAAAACGTACACATGAGAAAGTCACAAACAAACACTCAAATTCTCTAAAATCATCTAAAAACTAATTTAAGTACCAAAATTGATATAACATCCCAAACTAACATTATTTGTTAGTGACTTACAAGATAAGCATGCCAAGAACGTGATGAATACTAAAATCGACCTTAACATAAATAAAACAGTTCCTTTATTTTGAGAGTTCAATTTTGTATTTTTATCTGACGAGTTGACAAATTTAATTTTTAATAAAAAAAATTTTAAAAGCGAACATTTTTTTTTAATTTAAAGATAGAAACCCAAATATGTTACTTTAATCAGAATACATAGTTCTATCAGTCATACTTCAATTTTTTCAGTATCTCTAACTAACTTGTGATTGGTAAAAATAACAAATTATCGATGATTTTGGTATGTAGTAGTGTGTGACATTTATCCTATCCTCCTTAACCATGTGAGGTTTTTTACTTAAAAAAAAAAAAAAAAAAAGATGCTACTGATTAATCAGAATTTTCTAAATTTTTAAGATAATAATTCATAATTTATTAATTTAAAATTACAATACCACATCATATACATCAAACAAACAAAAAAATATTAAAAATATATAAATTTAAATTATTTTTTGTATTTATATTAATTATAATAAAAAATTAATATAATTTTTTATATAATTTTATCATATATTATAATATAATTAATATAAATATAAAATGATTACAGAATTAAGTTACAGTATTTCTCATAAGATTATAACTAGAAACTGGAGACAAAAATAAGTGCATTTCTATCCTCGTTTTAACAAAAAGTACTTAAAAACTGTACAAAAAATAATGACATACAGCGCGCCACCTCAGACTGACTGACAGACACCAACTTCAGAAATGGTAAGAGCGCGTCGATTACAAAACATAATACCGAATGATGTACGGCCGCTTTTTAAAGACCGTATGATGTGTTCATTTTAAATTTTTAATAACCCATTTCCCAAACTATCACCGTATGATCATATTCTTTCGTATAGCCCACGAACATTGTACCGTGGGTCCCGCAGATAGGTATAGAGTGCGAGAGGCGCGTGGAGATTATAATTTCGAGGCGCGGCCCAGAAAAAAAGTTAAGGGACCCACGAAAGAAAATTCAGCATCTTGTTGGAGCAGTGGTCGCCGGAGACACGTAAACTTGGCTTTGAATTACCGTCTTTCCGATCTTAAACCCCGGTACGACAGTGAAACTCACTTGGACCTCCGAATTGGAATTAGAACCATTTAGTTGAGTCGAAGTAAACAGTGAGTCATGAGTCACACACTCCATGTAAACTTCTGAGAATCGACAATCTTTCTTTACCTGGAAAATGTCAATTTCTTCACCGAATGAGAATGCCAGACAATGTAGAAGCCAAACAAGCTTTGACATTTCTGCAAAAGCTGTAAAGAATGGAGTTTCTGGGTACCCACCAGAGGATATGAGCTTCCTTTGATTCAAATTTCCGAAAAGAGAACATTCCATTTTTGCATGAACCAATTGGAGATATTTACTTCTTGTGAATTTCGCGAAAGAGGAATGTGGGTTCTCGATGATGAGATGTTTGGAGCTAAAAGATTTGAGCTTTTTGAATTTTTGGAAGAAAATTTGTTTGTCTTGAGGATGATGAATGTCGTTGGATACTGTGAAATTTGGGTAGTTGAAGCCTTCAAACATAGTTATGCAAACTAAAGATTCAAAGGCGAAACACCGATGACTCTGTTTGGCATACGAAGCCTGTGGTTCGATGAATTTGATTGCAGCATCAAGATCCCAACTTGCCGATTCCATTTCACGGGTCATTAATTTCACAAAATTCCTGACTGATTTCAAAGTAAATTGTAAAAATTGAATGAAATGGGTTGGATTAAGCACCGAAAGCTTGAGATTTTCAAACATGGACAAAGACCCACTTGAGTTTAACCTCTTATCCAATGACTTGTTGCATGAAATTGAATCTTGAAGCCGCTTATTAAGAGAAGACACTTCGAAATCTTTGCGATCAACCTCACCTTCCAATTTCTTAATAGTGATCTCATATGTCTTCATCAAGCCCTGTTGTTCTTGAATCTCTGCAAGCATCAAAGTGACTTGAGGCGAGAAATCCAGTTCTTTCCTAAAAAAACTGCGTTTCAACTCTGATATAGCTTTGAGCTCACTAACAACAGACTGGTCCGCCAGCTGAATAGCTTCGCTGTTGTATGGGTGTTGAGCCATTTGGAGCTCTGCATAAGCAGCTTTAATGGAGGTAACATCAGCAAAGAGCTTAGCAATCAAAGCTTCCATAATTGCTCTGTTTCGGTTCCGAACTTTGATATCGTGGTCAAAATGCTTGTTGGGTAAGTCGAAATCATCATCATCACCATTCTTAGTTCTGGTTTGTGATGTGAGTAAGCAGATGCCATTATTGGAAGCAACTTTTGTTGCTGTTCGGAGGTTTACAACCTTCTGAAAAGTCCTTGCAAATTTGCTCTGTTTGTGGTTTAACGCTGATCTGGGTCTCACCGTATCCATTTCTATGAAAATGGATGGAATTTAATTTGGAGTAGTACTAGTTGTATGACTATGGAGCATAAACCTTACTGAGTTTTTGGAGGAAAAAAAATAATATTTTGAAGAATAAGAAAAGTGTTTTCGGGTTAAGAAAGTAAAACAATGAGAGTGATTTTAACGAGACATGGAGCGGAAAACTTTGACTATTGGATTCGAGCCGGAGATGAAGGTGCCCAAAAAATAATTAAAAGTTTCGTTATATAGCGCGGGAAAACAATTAAATTTATAATATATTTCACTAAGTAAAAAAGAAAAGAAAAAAACTCTATACCTCTTAAATTTGAAATAAATAGTGTGTATAGTCAATTAGTCATTGACAAAAAAAAAAAAAAACTAACCAGAAACCAGCTATATTAATCAAAAACTATGCTGAACGTGAGGCTATCCTGCCTAATCAATCAAATAATTGTTGCTTAACAAGACAAAGCCAAACTTATCATAATCTCATCCAAAAAATTAGAAAACTAATTTTTTTTTTTATTGTATCTCTTGATAATGCCATTTTTATCAAATCTTAGAATAAAGGTACATTTTAAGTTTGTGAATAATTATAATAAATGAGGAGATTTAAGTCTCAATTCCGTGATAATAAGGAGAAGAAATAGAGAAAAAACAAAATATAGATATTGTGTTCATGAGAAAGATATGAGATATATTATTCAAATGTGTGTATATATATAGGGATATAGATATATCGATTACTTATTCGAGGAGATAAACTCATTTTAACATCAGAGCTTATATCTCTTTAATTATTTTTTATTAGATAATTAAGATATATTCGACACTATTATCTAATGAATTCTTTGTTAACTTAGTACCCATTCGGTTGGATTGTAAGTCATATTAGTGAGTAGAATTAATAATATTGTACTACATGATGTGTGTTATTTGATGTCCAATAACTCTTTAATTATTTTTTATTGGATAATTAAGAGATATTCAACAATTTGTGCTATAGCTCTATTGATCGAATCAAACTCGAATCGAAAAACATTAATCAAACATGAATCAAATTAAATTTGGGCTTGTTTCGACCTAGCTCGAATAACTCGAAAAAATTTGTGTTAAGTTTGAGCCAGCCCATTAACATGAAATTAAATTAAATTTTAAATAAAAAAATAAAAAATACTATATTAAAATTAAAATAATCTTTCATTTTTTTTTTATGATATATTAGTTATTTTTCTTCCCTTTTCTTTTGAAAAATAAGCTAATAATGAATAAATAGTTATAATTTATTTATTTTGTCACAATATTATGCTACATTTTTTTATGTTAATGCATTTAGCGTTTAAATCTACCTAACTCTTTAAACAAAAAATAATATTTATATTTAATTTAAATTAATATTATGAAATTTTTATTTTTGAATCGATTAAGTATTAGTTTTTTAAGAAAAATTTTAATTTTTTTATCAACTTGTGTTATGTTATTCTCTTTTCCTATTGTTCATTGTCTTGAGAATTATATAGCATGTAATAATCAAAGTTTTATTCTAGTGTATATAAAAAAGTTATATTCTCGTGTAACATTTTAATTTACTTTAACTGTTTATTTTTTAGTAAGTATATTTATTTAATCTATCTATCTATATTTATTTTGTTTAATGGCTAGAAGAAATTTTATTTGGACTTGAGAACTCTTTATTCTAAATGTGAGTTTTCATGAGGACATGATAGCTTCTAATGTTTTGCATGTGTGGGGTTTAATACATTACTTATTGCCTAATTAATTTAGTAATTGACTTTTTGCTTTAATAATTAATTTTTTTTATATTTATATATATATATTTTATTGTTTTATTTAATGTTGTTTGAGCTTTAATTATTAAACATATTTTGTTAATAAAAAAAAGTCATATTAACTAAAAAATATAAATAATTAACAATTTGGACTAATTTGGTCCAATTTGAGCCAGCTTGTTTGTATTTATTTTGGGTTCAGGCTCTCTTTAACTAGCTCGAATTAAATTTAAATTAAATTATGATTGAACTAATTTAAACTAAATTAATTTAAATCAGTTCTAACCAATCCCTCCCACGAATTTACCACCTTCATGTTAATTGCCTCGAAAACAAATGATTGCTCGTTCTGTTGATTGAGAATGAAATAAAAATAAAGTACAATATATTCTATTCATTTTAGAAAGGAAAAAAAAAACTATTTTATTCATTAAGTAAAATATTCAAACCTTATGCTAAGTAAATATATGTAATGCAAATGTTAATAAAAAAAATATTTTTTAAAAAATATAATTTAATTCCAGTGGAATACAGAGGAATGATATGGACCCGAATTTATAAAGACATTGAGATGCCTACCATCTAATCAAGAGACCTACCAACTACGTCTAATTGGACTAATGCTTGACAAAAGCACTCCTCAGTATTAATTAACCTCTAATCTTAGTGTTCAAAGCAACAATTAGTATAATTTTCAGAGTGAAAGGATGGATTACACTGTAAAACGTTATTCCACTTTCTTTATCGAGTACTTCTGCTATACCACTACACGTAATAAATTTATGATTTATCACTGTGAAAAATATTAACAGCAGTGTATTTGTACTTATATTAACTAGATATCACATAATTAAATAAATTTAAAACTAAAAAAATAATTTATTTTTAAAAAAAATTGAATCACATATTACGCTATAATTAATATATTAAACTTAGCATTTTTCTTCTCGCAAATAATTTAACTTTAATATAAATGGACCCATTTTTACTATTGCAATCTTATGTGACATCTTGTTTTTTTTACTATTATTATTATTATTTGCAAAGAAATTTGTGATTAAAATATATTTTTTCCCTCAATTCTTGTGTAAAATGAGTTTTTTTTTGTTTTTTGTTTTGTTCTGGACACGAAATAAAAGAAAACACATGATCAATAGACTTTATTTTAGCCCACACAACATGGTTATGTTACAACACACAACCTAATTTGCACTTGTACATTCAATAATGTTGCTTGTTATGATTCACCTTAATTAGTAAGTAAAAATGGACATCTTTAGAAATTTAAGTTACTTATGAGGCAAATTATTCTAACACTAGTGTTGTACAACTTAATTAATGATGTCACTCTAATCAATAATGTGTCAAAACTACCATATGCATTTTGATTTATGTTAATCTTTTAATCAATTTATCATAAATTTTTATTTTTATAATTAACAATATAAAAATTCATGAATTTTGTAAAATCATTTCTAGGTACCAAGTACTGTATCGATATATATATATAATAGCCAAACAGAGATGCTTCCCTCGCAAACAAATAACACAACAGTCGTATAAAAGTGACGTCTAATTATAATAGCACGTCAATTACTTGATTGTCTTCCACGTGAATAATTAATCATTTTGCAATTTTCTCACGAAATTAAAAATGTATATCGTTATGGTTTTATTTTATTTTATTTTATTTTTATTTTTTATGCTAAAGCCTAAAGTTATGATGTTACTAATTCTTTTGTTTAGAACACGCTCAAAATTATAATGCGTCTTCTCAATGTTCTCGTTGTCTTAATTAATAGCTAAAACTAGAGACTAGGCTCTTGAAAGGTCTTAAAAGGTTGTTTAACTCTAATTGACTTTCTTCAAAAAAGGTAAATATTCAAAGAATAATCGTATCTTGCAAAAGAAAAAAAGAGAGAAAATATATGGATTGATAGAGTACCAATCACGTAAAGTATAAAATCTGATAGATGAATGAATAAATGAATAATTATATTTAGCAAAAAAAAAAAAGAAAAAGACAAGAGAACAATCGGATCGTCATGAAGATTGCACAATTGTTTATAAATATACATATATTTCTATTTGTAGACAGCCTAAAAAGAAGGGCTAGTACATTTTTAATGTTCGTGTGATGTGAACTACAGCAGAAAACGTTGAAATACTAATTTTTCTTTTTTGTTAAACGAAAACGTTGAAATAGTTTATTTTAGAGCTAGATCCTACCAGAGTATATCCGGCCCCTTACTGTCTTTAATATATGCATAAATATGGCGAGCTATGCAGCTTATCATATCATATCATATATATATATATATATATGATTGATATATTAAGAGATATTCAAGGGCGGATCTCTTTGGGGTTAGAGGGGCTTCAATTTTGGCCAACTTTTTTATAAAATATTAATTACGTGTATATTTTTAATATTAAATAAATATTTTATTTATAGTAATATATTGTGCCTAATTTTTATGTACATATTTTAGTATATATTAATAATATTCAACAAATACGTGGATAAAAATAATATGAATTGTAAATAAAGTGTTTATATATATATATATTTTTTTTTCCATATATTTAGTAACTATTAGTAACAAAAATAAAATTAGAATAATATAGTACACAAAATTCTTCTTAAATATAAGAATCCAAATAATATTTAAATATTTTTATCTCAACATTATAAAAATAAAATTAAAAAAATAAGTATATGATAAGTTTTATATTAAAGTTTTTTAAGTTTGTGTTTATTATATTTTATTTCAATCCAAATTTTAAATTTATCTAATATTATATTATTTGACATTTTATTTTAATAACATTTTAGAATTTATTTGAAATTTTTTTATAGAAAAAAATTATTATTTTTATTATTACTAGTCATTATTATATTGTTTATAAATATATATTTTTAAATATAATCTCAAGCTTAAAATTATAAATCACATTTTACTTTTTACATTTTTTCATGTTTATTTTAGTTTTAATGTCTATAAATCTTAATGTATTTCATTAAGCTTTTTATTTGCTTAAATTTTTTAGTTAATAAATTTATTTTATTCATGAATGATACTAATATTTATTAACTTGTTATATTTTTGTTTAATTTTCGTTATAAGTTAATTATAATATGTTAACTCTATGTCTCTATTATAATATAATATGAAAAAATTTAGTATTGAATTAAGTATAATTTATTAGAACTTCTGCTAATTTTTTATTTTATATATAAAAAAAAAATTAGCTCCCTCTTATATTTTTTTCTGGCTCCGCCCTTGGAAATATTGATTATTACATGTTAAACAACAACTATATATTTTTTTATTAACTTAAATCTTAAATCTTAAAATTTAAGTCCTAAGATTTCCTAGTTGGAAGAACGAATAATTTCTATATACATAAGCTTGTAATAGTAAGGTTACTAAATTTATATCTCTGATATAATTTAGTCTTTTAATTTTTAACTAGTGAACTTTAATTCAAGCTTTATTAGAATAAAAAACTTTAATCCCAAAATTTTAAAACTTTAAGTTTTTTTTGTACATGACATGCTAATCTATTGATTAAAGTATACTAGATTAAAATTTAGTGACTAAAGTACCAAAAATATAAGTTTAGAAATCGAATGAGTATTTTTTCCTTATAAAATATGTATAGAAAAATATACAATTTATTATAAATCAATGCAAGATTAGTAAAAATTTATCATCATTTTAGAAGAAAAATGACTAATTATAATCAAATTGATCATGATGTACAATTTTATTGTTAAATTATGTCAAAAATTTTATAAATGTGGTGATTTTAAATTTACTAATAAATTTAAATTTGTGTATAAAGTTTACTAAACTAAAAGGCCATAGAATAAAATAACAAGTGTCCTAAAAATGAACATTGCCTTGTATTACCACATATCAATGACTACAAGAGCAAGAAATAATATCTTATAATTTGTGATCAAACCAGTAGACCTTACTTTTTCTTCTTCTTTCTGTATATTTTTATAATTTACAAGGTTTTTACAAGTTTAAAGCTTTGAACCTCGGTGAATGTGGGTGGACAAAAAACCAAATAAACTAAATAAAATCAATATATCGAACCGGACCGATTATGCCATTATGACATTTAGCAAAGGGTGAGAGTGAGAATTAATTCTCAGCCAGTTCGTTTTCTTTTTAAGAGTTCTCAGACAGTTAAGTTCTTAAAGATGTAACTTTATGACAAATCTAACTATACATGGGAGCCATTTCGTTTTTCAGTATGGTCCTCTTTATCAAATAATTTTTCTTGTTTAATTATTTAATTAATTTTATTTTTAATTTTAAAATTATATATATATATATATTAGAATGGATAAAAATAAAATTTTATACACAAAAACGATTATACTATATAATTAAATTAATAATTTTTATTACAATTTAATGTTATAACAATCCATATATTATAATTTAATTAATTATTTATTAATAAATAATTTTATAATTATTGTAATATCTTTCATCTTATTAATTTTATATATATTTAATAATTAATATATTATTTAATGTATACAATACTACTTTATCAAATAAACGTCTCCACCAATAAAATGTGCATGAGTCGCATGACTGCCAACATATTGCTTTCCGGTCTCCAAGCACATGAATTGCCTCCAATTATAAGGATTAGTTAACTTCTCCACCCATTGTAGGAGCATGGTTATTCCATTAATTTTTAAATAAAGTTAGATAAATTTAGTCAATTAAGTTTAATTTAGAAAATATATAAATTTTTTAAGGATAAAATTTGATTTCTCTTATAATAATAAAAAAAACCTTTCCCACCTTCCAAAAAAATTAACATTTTTCTATATAAAAAAAAAAGTATCATTTTTGTTAATATTATCTCAAAGTAGTATATCATTTTCTTTCCTCCTAGTCTCTCTCATCTTATTTTATTTGTGTACTGTTAGAAATTATTAAGAAATCAACTATTTTAAAAACTTAAATTCTTGGAAGGAGAGTTATTAATCATTTTTTACATGTATCACTTCTCACAAATATTAGTTATATGCATCATGCTAATCAAACGCTTTACAATTCAAAAATTGGGGTTATGTTATGGGACCTTGTACAAAGGACTTAAGCTCCGATACTATGTTATAAATTGTTGCAAAATTAACTCTCTTAAAAACGTAAGATGTTACATCTATCATGTACATCTAATTTATTTATATAAACATTATAAAATTTATTTTTAATTGTGAATTATTTGAATTTACAAATTATGAAATTGAGGTAAATAGTATTTTTTATTTTTTAATGAAGAGAAATAAAGAAACTTATAGGTAGGCGAGACTTTAATGAGAGAAAATTTATTTTTATTTAGAAAAAAGGTGGAGGATATATAGTGGTTTTTGGGTTTTTAATGTTATTTATAGGAGAATTATTTAAAAAAAATGTTATTTTAAAGAAAAATTCAATTTTATTCAAGAAAAAAATATAATTTTTTAAAAAAATTGAACTAAATTATTTCTATCTAAAAATTATTGGACAAAACCTATCCAACTTTAAAAAAAAAAAAAAAGAACTAAAATGCCCATAACAAAGAGTTACAAGACTAGTACTGTAACCCTAATCCCCAATTATATGTAATTGGATCAAGTAATATTTTTTTATGTAATATTTATATATTTGCAGATTTATGATTTGTCCAAGGCTGTAGCTGATTGAATATTACCCTAATCCCCGAATCCAAATATAAATGGTACGCATTTCAATGTTTAGCATTGCATAATTTATGTAACTATTTATTTTAAAAGCTATTAGATTCTTATTAAGGTACAAGATTGTTTAGGTCTTTTTTCTTTTCTTTTTTTTTTTTCTAAAAAAAAATAACAAAAATATTACCCTTTAAAACTTATAATAATAAAAATAGTATTTTTATGTTCAAATCATATATTTTCACAATTAAAAAAAAATTATGTCATTTTTTTTAAACATTCGTTCAATTAAAGGTCGTTCAAATTAAATTGTAATAATTTAGACTTATTCAATGTTATTAAAATGTTAGTTTTATTATTTTAAATTTTAGAGGTGTTATTTTTAATAATTTTCTTTTTTCTATTTGTTAGACACGTGTCTTATATATTATTTTTTATTTAATTTCTACAAAAATTTTCTTATATAATTACAATTAATTCAATATATAAAAATTAATTATAAATTCTTGAGTCAATTAGAGATCAATTATGTAAAAACTCATTAATCAAGAACATATTCAACATGGATATGATAAACCTCATTAATTAGACTTAAATTTAATTACATTATATAATTTTATTTATACATACAGTTTCATTTTTAGCTCCGATTGAAAAAATTTGTCATTTTTCTTACTACATAAAATAAATATATATTTTACAGAAAACATATGTTTTGTTATTGAAAAATATGTTTTTTTTTCTTTGAGAAAGTTAAAAATAAAATTATATAAATAAGTGAGTCATATATACACTAAAAAATTAAACTCGTTAAATTTTAAAACTATTTTTATAACATGCATACTTTTTTGGAAAATTACCAAAAATAACACCCCTAAAACATCTAGTAACAAAACTAGAATCTTCAATAATATTAAACGTTCAATTTGAACGTGAAATATTGAACGAGTCTAAATTGTCGTCGTTCAATTATAATTAAATGAGTGTTTAAAGAAAAATTACATATTAGTCATTTTTTTTAATTGTGAAAATATAAATTTGAACAAGGGGTGCTAATTTTATTAATATAAATTTTAAGAAATGTTAATTTTATTAGTACAAATTTTAAAGGGTACTAATTTTATTATTTTTCCTACTTTTTTCCCCTATTAAGTTAGACAAATATAAAATTGAGATATCTATTAGAAAAGTAAACTACTTAATATGATAAAAATATTTTTAGTCAAGGTGCTTAGTTTAAATTTTTTTCAAAATTCAAAATAAAATATCATCAACCACTAAAAAAAATCATAAATCCTCAAGTCTCAAAACATTAATATAATGAATAGATATACAAATATTTCTCAAAAAATCTTTCATAATATAGCTTTTTATTAATATAATACACTTATTTTCTTTAACAAATATAAAAGACAAGATATGTCATTATTTTTTTAAAAAAAATAAGACATTTTTGTTCAATATTATTTTAAAAATGCATATTTTAATATATATAGTATAAATATAAATATACGTTTTACTAAATAAAGACATATTATAGCCTTTCAAAATAAAAACAAATATTTAATAATAACTAGCACTCTCATTGCAAATGATAATAGTTGTTTTTGTCTAGAAAATTTTAAATTGCGATTCAGAATATAAATTTTTAAGAAAATAATCCAGCACACTAATTTTTATTAATTTTATTTATATTTATATTTAGACACCCTATTTATATTTTATATATATACATAAAGGCCATTGCAAAAAAGGATTAAGAGAAAAATATCTTAGAGGTCTTCTACATTTTTAAAAAGTAGTAGTTTAATTCTTTACTTATTGTTTACAACATTTAAGTCATCTTCTTATAAAAAAAAGCACAAGTCCTATTCTTATAAAAAAATGATAACAAAATTCCTTTTTTTTTTTTTTAAGAAAATAACAAAAATTTTCCTGATAAAAAATACCTGATTTCGTCTATTAGTTATAAAAACTTATATGTGCATATTAGAAATTTTATGTCAATTCAAGTTTAAAAAGAAAAAAAATTCTAAAAAATTTATCTGTTTAAATATTAAAAATTATTAAAATCGAAATGCTACGGAAAAGTTTGGTATTAGAGTCGGTAAGAAAATTAAATAAATTTTAAAATTAAATTTATCTAATCAATAATAACAAAATAAGTAAATTATCTAAAATATTATAAAGAATTAATACTTTAGTTAAGGAAAAAAACTAAAGAATTAATATGGAATAGGGAAAATGAATCTAATAATTAAAATAAATTATAATTAAACTAAAAAAATGTTGTAAATAATAAGCAATTTTTGTAAAACCTTACAAATAACTAACAAAAATTTGTAAAGTCTTATATAGTAAAAAAAGAACAAATAGTGTCACTTTAAAAAAAAACTAAAATAATAAAAAATATAAATAGAAGATTTAAATATCTCTTTTTATTAAAAAAAAAAAAAGAAGAAGAGGAAAATTAAAGTGCCCTGCTCTTTCTAAAAATTTGAAGCTTCTAGCAAAGCATGAGAGGCGTGTAACAATGAGTTTGTGATCTGTTCAGTCGGTACCAAACATGGATAATCATGGTTGTTTTCATAAAGATGTTCACGCTCTATCTTATGAGTTAAATAGTATTTAGGTGTCAAAATAATATATGGAAGCTCCAAGTCAATGACATTACTTTGACTCAACGTTGAAATTAACTATCTGCTAATCTGCCTATTTACGGTTGTTTTTTTGGTTCAAAGTTGAAGGATTGGAAGCATGGAATTACACACGTGTACTATTTTAAACAGAAAAAAAAAAAAAAAAAATCAAATTCATGAAAATAACAAATAAAAGAAAAGGTTAACATTTTTAAAATTTAATTTCTTAGGACACTAATGCTATTTTGCAATATATATATGTCCTTTTATATTTTATATTTTATAAAAAATTTAAATCGAGCAAATGAGGCCAAAGTCCTCTAGTTTATAAAAGTGCGCTATATAAATCTCATAGTTTTTTTTAATAGATCATATAAATTTTGTTGTTTTTATAAAATTAATACTAAAATTTTGTTTTAACGATTGAATGAGAAAGTGAAACATATTGTCATTTGTTGGTAATGTCCAAAAATTAGAATAATAATAAATGACTATAAATAATTAACTTTACAAAATTTGTTTATTTAACTCGTCCATAATAAAAGCTGACCTTTTCTTTTTAATTAACAATCAAAATAATAATTTAGTGTTAATTTTATGAAAACATTATAACATTCTACTAATAAGCTACAAGATTTATACACTCTCCCATGTTACCTAAATTTAAATAACAAAAGAAATTTATCAAATTAATCGATAAATAACATATATGATTGGTGAATGGTAATTAATATGTTCCTCGTGGCAAGCAAGTTGCTGAGCATCATGTTTTACATTATAATTGTGTTCACCATTTTATATATTCTTTATTTATATGCTTCCTTCTATAATACATAGAACCGGTCCATGATTTTAAGTGAACCCATTAAATTATATATGTTGGTTTCAATTTTTCTTAGCAAAAAAGTTCCTCAAATCAAATACTTATTTAATTTTTTTTCCTCCTTTTTATCTACTCATTATTACCAAACGCATGCATGATTTCTATCTCTAAGTCGAGAATGCTCATTTTTTTTTTATTCTTTTATTCTTTCTTTCTCCTTTTTCTTTTTTTGGTGTTTACTCGGAGGTTGAAACTTGTTCAAATTGAGGATTCGTACGAATGAAGCAAACTTGTTTTGTGTACTGTTCTTTATTATAATATTATTTATTATAAATATAATACTAAACTTAAGACTAATTTAAAATAACTAAAGTAGTTTTTATGATTACAATTGGCCAACAACATAACTTATTCATAATATTTTTTATTCTTCATATACTTGCTAGAAATTCAGAAATTAATAACATCATCATTATTTCTTGTATGTTTGATCATAATGATAATGTTATCTTATAGACTTATAGTTCCTCTAATTTTTTTTAATAAATAAATAAATATAAGGAATATTAATAATAAAAACCCAGTCTCTTGTATCATCAAAAAAACAAAAAATTCTCTACTCAAGGTCTCAAGCTAATTGTGATCTCAACCAGGTTTAAATTTCAAAAGATCTAATAAAAAGTAGTCTTAAACTTCTTTTTAGCTTGGAGAACATCATACTCCTACGTAGGAAATTTTTTATTTTTATTTTTTGGAAATGTTAAGGGTTTTTTATTTTATTATTTTTTTTACTTTCTTCTTGGTTACGTACGTATATTTATTTTTGAAAGAATTGGTTACTTATATTTCAAGTTCAACCTTGCATTCCCTTTTATCTTTTTTTTTTTTTTTTAATCTTTCTGCTGGATGTGTTTGGTTAATTCTTAGTAAAAAAAAATTGTCATGAAAATTCATTTCGACTGGTTTCTAAGTACTCTTTTATCAATAAGAGTATAATTTAGGTTTAAATATATTGTAAACATATTTATTAGTATATTACTGTAATTTTAATATGAAATGTACATAAGCTGACAAAATATTTTACATTAAAAAAAAAAAAAAAAGATATAAACTAAACTAGTGATGAATGGTGTAACATAATAACAGCAAGGCATCTTTTCACCTATAAAAATAGAAAAACTTGAGACATGTATTACAATTTAGGGGAGATAATTTGTGATATGATACGAAAAATTCGACTCGAATATGAATCGTATTAATTTCGAATAAAAAATGGATAAATCTGAAATGACACTAAAAAAAGGTCGGGTCAGAGTCAGATCTGGATTGACGCGATGAACCCATTCTTAAAATAAATAAATAATAGTACACTCACTGACTATCTATTAGACATTCACTCACAAGTCATAGAATTTATGTGAACTCTAAATTTCTAATAATTTAATACGACTAAAAGCAAATACCTATTGTTATGGGTGAAAATTTTCGATGATACAAAAAACGACACAAAAAAACATGACTCTAACCCTAACCGTATTAATTTTACATAATAAAAAAAAAGGGTCAACTAGAAATGACCTGTTTTGAAATCAGGTCGGATTTGAGTTTATCGAGCTCGGGTCGTGTTAAAAAAAAGACGTGAATTGCCACCCCTATTACAACCTTTTCTTGTATGTACTTTTTTTTTTTTTTTTTTGGAATTTTATCTATTATAAATTTTTAATCATTTCAACATTTTTATTAATCAAAACAAAATTTATAGTACTTAGCCTCGCCAAGTTAGTAATAAATTACCTTACTATCAACTTATTAATTTTATGAGAGTTAATTTTCTTACAATTTTTAATATATTGTTAAAATTAAAGATCATGTGTTTAATGCATAAAAATTTTATTTGTTAAATTTTAAATGTTTAGTTTATATAGTGCGTAAAATTAATATTTATAAATAATGGATAGATCTTAAATATATAAAAAGTAATGTTAAAATAATTTGTTATATTAAAAAATGCACATTTTTAATTCTAAGCTTAGTAAATTAACTTTACAATACTTAGGGTTAGTTTCTCTCTCCGCGCCTCTCTCGTTCTCTCTAGGGTTTTCATTTGGTTCTGCTGGTGATTGGCCCACGGCGTGCCATTTTGGCCGTCGACCAGTATTGGGTCTTTTGTTTCACTGCTCTTTGCGTGGCTAACTTTGGTTTCTATATGTTGGAGTAGTTTTTTCGTTGCGTTTTCAAGGTGGTCATTGCGATCCCTTTTTTTTTTTTTTCCAGTTTTTGTAGGTAACTGGGAGGGGCTGTGGCAGTTTTTGTCTTCCCTTTCACACGCGGTTTCTCTAGTAACGTCAGTGTTATGGTTGTGGGGTGCTTGGCTCGATTTCAGTGTGAATATGAGTGAAGGAGGTGGCTTGTGCGGCAGCTTTGTTTTGCTCCGACGGCTCCTCACCTATTTTGTTGCCACTGTCGGTGGCCCAACCTTGGCTCCGTCGCTGGTGTTTTTTCCATTGTGGTATTTTGTTAATTTTTGCTATTGTGTTTAGTTTATGCTATTTTAATTATTTTATTGTTTTGTGTATGTGATTTTGTCCTGTAGTTTTGTGTGTTTAAAGCTTGTAAGTGGTTTGTTGTTGTTTTCTGTTGTCATCTGTGGTTGTATTTTGATTGTTCTTGTTGTGATCATCTAGATCGTAGAAATGTCTCAAAAATTTGTGAGTTTTTTGAGTGATCAATTCCTGAAGTTTAACGGCATGGACATGCATTGTTGTTTGGAGTACAGTTCTTTGCATCTTTGTGGCAAGTCATTAATATTGTTGAAGGTTGGTCAGTTGAAAAAACTCCTGAATGCTTGAATTTTATTGCAAATATGTGATTTTATTCACATTTTTTTTTCTAAAAATTTAGTCTTTTTTTTTAGTTTTTTTTTTTTTTTTTATGTTTAGATATGTATTTTAAACGAAAATTTATTGTGATTTTGATTATTGTGACTTTTTATTAATAAAAAAAAACTGCACATTTTTTGTTATGAAAGCTGACAAGAATAAGTACTTTTTTAAGAGAACATGGTACAATTAAGAAGATATTGTGCTGTCTCTTGTCTAATCAAAAGGGCATAAGATCCTAGATAAACTTTTATTGTGAAACTGGAACGAATTCTTTGTTACACAAGTTGCCGAGACCAAAAGTTTTAATTAAAAAAGTATCAGAGATCATTCTACCAAATTATTTACTTTGTCTCTGCAAATGCTATATTACTTGAAATTTTCAATAATTGATTTTCAAGTGCCAGACAAAAACTTTTCCAATAATTTAAACTTGTTATAGTTGAATCCAACGATTTATTTATATTCTTTAACAAGCATGTGATTCATATTTATCAACAAGCCTCAAGACATTTAAATAAAAAAAGTACAAGTTTTGGCCCTAAATAACAGGGTTAAGTACTTTTTTTAATATTTCAATTTTTCCTTTTGTATTCCAAATAATAAATTTTTTAGATACTTAATTTTTAGTATCTTTTTTCAACAATAATCTTCTTTCAATTGTTTAAATTATTGGGAAATTACCAAAAATAGCACCCCCTAAAAATTATAATAACAAAACTAGCACCCCTGTGTTCAATTAAAATTGAACGTTTAATATTGAACGTTCAATATTCAATTTGAACGTAAAATATTGAACGTTCAATATTAAATAGGTCTAATTGTCGTCATTCAATTCTAATTGAACGGATAATATTGAACGTTCAATATTGAACGAGTCTAAATTATCGTCGTTCAATTTTAATTGAACACAGGGGTGCTAGTTTTGTTATTATAATTTTTAGGGGTGTTAGTTTTGTTATTTTCCCTAAATTATTTTAGTACATGTCTTAAGCTATTTATATCAATATTTTTTTTTGTTTCATATAGTAAATTTTTTTATTAACTTATTTTTTTTACAAACTATCTTCTTTTAATTGTTTAAATTATTTTATGATATTTCTTAAGCTATAATTTATATCAAGATTTTGTTCGTGTTTCTTGTATATCTAAAACTATTATTATTACTCTGTGTTAAACCAAAATGCTTGAAAAATAAATAAATACATCATTAACCTACCATAGAGATGTATAATATATAAACTAAAATAGCAATTTTAAATCACAAAAAATACCATCTTTTAAAATTTAAAATAAATTGTATATCAATTTTCACAAAATATAAACTCCAAAGTAGCTAGCTTGAATTATAAATAATAATAATAATAATAAAATCTTAACCTAAATAACTTTTTAACTTAATTAAAAGAAAATATTAGTAAAAAAAAATAGTTAATTAAAAAAATTTTAAATATAGAAAAACAAAAATATCATTTTTAAAAATAATAAATTGATATTAGTATTTAAAAATAATTAATTAATTAAAAATATTTGTATAATTTAATCAAAAAGGTCCTAGTGAGTAAAATTCGAATATCTAAAAGATCACAATTAAAAATTGAGATTATTTGGGGTACTAAAGTAAGAATGAGGGTACTCTAAATATACCAAATCTCAAATAGTACGTACATTAAGTACATAATTAAATTAATTCTAAAATAGCATGTAAGTTTATATAACATGTACATATAATATATATACAAGCTAGTTAAGAAATTATTTTGAAACTAATTCAAATACGTACGATCTAAATTTTATAACAATTATCTATTTCTACTAATTATTCATTTATAAATTTTATCCAACTAAGTTATTCACATGATTTTATTATTTTTACCCCTCTAAAAATATGAAAAATAATAATACATGCACCACATTTTTTGAACATACAAAAAATATATTTCTTTTACGTTTTACGAAAAATAACATATGTATATCGTGCGAAGAGTATTAAAAATAAAACTTTACCAATAAAAAATAAATTATATCAAACAATTAAACATAATTTTTTTTTCTTCTAACACGTTATAAAACATTAAAATTTTCCCCATGTTTATCACATACATTATTTTATAAAATATCATGTGCATCCCGGCCCAAAATCCTCTCTTCCATGTCAGATCTTATTTCCTAATAAGTATCAAACCCATCAATCTACTACAACCCCAAGCCCAATCCATTCAAATCGAGTGTTCCAGTTATCCTAATTAATTCATGAATAATTTTTTTCATTATAACTTAATACATATAATATAATTTAATTAAACTCATATTAGTAAGGGTTCCTACAATTACTTATTTATCTCATATCTTTAACTTTACATCCAATCAATAATTAACATGTTACTTGATGTATATCACAACTTAATACATATATCACTATTCTTAATAATGTAATAAATAATACAAATTATATTTATAATAATACTATTAATTACTCTTTTTATTATCATAATATTACAATAATGTCTACCTGTCTTAAAAACATGCTACCTTAAGTTATTTATTTGTTCATAATATGGATTCAAGGGGTGGCAGAGGTTGGTTAGATTAATTATTGAGTCATTTTATAAATCAACATTATCTTAATAATTTTAGATAATGAAAAATCTTAATTGATTTATGTTCGAAAAAAAAAAAAAAAAAAACCAACATCAAGCCAACATACAAAGTTGGTTTGAGGGCAATTAGTTTAGCCACTTTTGAACCTATAGTCATAATAGAAAAAAACAAAAAAATATATATTATATAATTTTTTAGTGAAAGAAAAAGGAAAACAATGTATAAGAGTTAAATCATTCAATAGAACGTAGTTAGTTATAGATGATAGGATCCTCTAAGGCTCCAACATTATCCAATACTATCATCAATTTCACCAAAATTAAGAATATAATGTAAAGAAAAGAAGTTATAGAGAAATACGTAACAATAAATAAGCTAAATAGCCTCCAGTTTAAAGCAATTTACTTTATAGGTAATATTGCAAATATTAACTTTATTTTAAAAAGAGTATTTTACGGTAAGTTAAAAATATATTATAAAATGATTTATTAATACTTACATAAAATATCAAAGTTTGGTATTTCTGATATAACACTTTAAGTCATTATTTAGTTATTTAGATAAAATATTAATATAATTATAATTATAATTTAATAATATAGTAAATAAAATTTTTCATCACCGAACTTTTGATTGTTAAAAAAGTACTATCAAATTTTAATTTGTTAATTTAATAACATTAAACTTTACAAAGGTTGCAAAAAGGACATCAAATTTTTTTGTTATTTTCATTCCATTAAACTTTCTATAATGTTACAAGAACATCATTAACGTCAATTAGTTAATAGGAATTAACGACAAATTACACATATCTCAAATATATTTTTATAACATTTACAAAATTTAATAATATAAAAGTAAAAAAAAAGTAAGATGATATTATAAATCATATGCATATATTTCAAAGTGAATTATATTTATAAAAAAATACATAAAATAAAAAATCTAAAACTCAAAATAATAAAATTAAATATCTTATGAATTATTTTGTTTGTGTCATTTTATATATTTTTTTATGGATACAATTCATTTTAAAATATATACTTACTCTATAATATTTTACAATATTGATAGAGACTTGAACACACATCCCTAATAATACAAGGCACTACTTTGCGAACAAATAACCCAAGGTAGCATGTTTTTAAGGTAGATAGACATTTTGACGAAAATTGCTATAATAACATTTTGCATATGTTATTTTACTATTATATATTTAGTGATTTTTAGTAATACATTATAGATCTTTAATTATGGGCATTTTCCTCTTTCCTATCTCTTAAAATAAAATCTTAATAAAATCTTCATTGGATGAATCACCGCTGCATTAACACCTACATCATCGGCATCAATGACATATTTAAGATTTGTATTCAAGAGGTACAATATATATAAAATAGAGTTTTTATTAAGCAAGTACTTTTCAGTTATTATTTATTTTTATTTATAAAATATATTATTTGTATTTCATTTTAGTAAAAATATGTATAAATTATTTAGTTTGTGGTGAGTTATTGAGTATTAAAATCTTAAAATTTAAAATTCAAGTGAGATATAGTTATATTTTGTGTATCTAAATTGTATATAATTTCATAAAAATTATACCTAAAATTTTATTTGTCGAGATTTGAGGTGAAGTAAGTGTCTTTTTTCATTCATAAATACATGCGCATCTAATCAGCATCCCTGTATATTATTCCTTTCACTAGAAATCCAGATATATATACTAGCAATTTGGGAGCTTCATTGTATTTTTTTTTTTTTTGACATTTTTGGGTATCATAAATATGAATTTTAAGTTAGGGTCGTATTTGGATTTTAAGTTAGGCTGGCCCTAGTTGAGATTAACTACGCCACTCACGAGTATTGCTTTAACAAGCTTACTTTTTCTTTTTGCACTGTGTCTTAGGTAGCTTATTTATCGGCTGAGTTTGAAAACTTTTTTTCTTGTAATTTTAATGTTGTATATATGGTTAAGTCTTGATTTTACAAATGAAAAATCTAAATTGTGGTTGGTGAATGGAGATTCACACAATGGGTCTCAAGGTGGGGTGAAACTCATGGAAAACAATCATAATTCGAGTCAATTGTGTAATTACAAATGATATTAACATATATGTTATGCCTTTTATTAATCTTTATGTTTTTGTGTAATATTTTATTCTACGTTTATCTTTATATACATCTTACATTCATATTTTTTTTATATAGCATATTATATTTATTTTTATATTTATATGTAATATTTAAATTTTGGTGATTGTTATCAAATTTAAGCCTTACATTTTTAGCCAGATATAAGAACTTACATTTTCATAGGTACCTAAGGCCTTACATTTTTAATTAGACAATATTGCTTACTAATAAATATTATTCATATCTTATTGTAAAGTGATCATAAATTTATGTTGAAGTAAATTCTAATTATTTAATTTGTTTTTCATAAAACATGCAATGTAAATTATCATAAATAAAACTATATAACATACATTTATTTTTATTTTTGTATGTATCATATTAAATTATTTATATTTTTATATGTTATATTTAAATTTATTTTTATATGTAACATGTTAAATTTATTTCCAAGAGTTGCAAGAGTTTTAATGAGATCACTAAAATTACGATGAGGACATAGACAGGTCACTAAGCTTTGATGGGTGGTGGTTATTGGAAATGTGATAGTTTGATCTTAATCTTATTTTATTAAAATTATGAAATGATAATTTTTTTAATTTTTTATTGAATAATGTAATACAAAATTGTGAATTTTAAAATAAGTTATTGTTTGTTTGAAAAAATTAATTAATTTATTAAAAATAATGCTATTTAAATTAAAAATCGCTACTTTTACTCACCAGGCACCCGGATAGATGGGCCTGCCTTGGAAAGGTATAGGTATTTTTCTTTTAATTCGTGAACTGCAAGAGTGATATATTGGATTGCTGTTTTTTTCTGAGAAATATTCGTTTTATAAGAAATACTCCTTTAAGCAAAAGCAAGAAAATACATTATACATCAAAATCTTGGCGTCATAAATGGAGGAGTACCATAATTAGTGAATAGTGATACCTTCCAAGCAAATATTCTTGAAATATTGATTTAATAATAAAGATGAGGCACAATAATCTAAAAAAAATAACCTGTTCTTCGCCCGTATGGCATGCAAAACTTGTCACTGAATATTATGCGAACAATATAATAACTTTTTTTTTAATTTGTAAATAAATTATTTATTCATTTAATCCTTAATTAATATAATAATATCTTATAACTTAATTTTTAACTTATACAATTTTGTTTTAATACATTTAATTCAAAATTTTAATTTTCGTTAAATTTATTTAACGAAGTTATACTTAACTTTGAAAAAATTTGACTTTTTAATTAATTTAATCTCAACTTATTTTAAAATATACAATTTGGTTATTATTCAATGAAAAATTATAATTTAATACTTGATGTTTTAATCATGTGATTGTAAAGTATAATACCTTAAATTAATTTAAAAAATAAGATTTTAGAATAAGTGTACCAAATTTAAAAATATTAAAAATTAAATTTTATAAATTAAAATATTACGAATAAAATTATAAGATGTGAAATAGAACAAGAAAAAAAAATGTACTTGGACTCTTTTTCGTTCATGTTCGTCCAAGCATTTCACAAGGCAATTTTTTTTTATTGAAATATAATTAATGATAAACCAACTAGCATGATTAATTTGTTTAGCCATGCACAAGGAGTGGTCCATCCTCTTTTTAGTAATAAAAAACAATTAAACTAAATTTGACGTATTACTTTATTCAAATCAGTTATATCGTTTAATTAATATAATTATTAAAATTAAATGATACAATCTAATTAATTATTTTTAACGATTTTATTTTACTTTTTTTAATTTTTGTCTCAAAATTTGTTAAAATTTAAAAATAATATAATTTTTTTTTAAATTTAAACAAATTAAAATATATACTACAAATATAAATTATATTACATTTTACATAAATTATATAACATTCTAAAAATAATCATAGAATTAATTACAATCTAGAGCTAAATATTTTTTTAAATTCTATAACAAAATACAATAATACATTAATCAATAAATAATACATTAAAAATAAATTAGGGAGTTAGGGTTGCATCTTTGATTTTGAGAAGATATATGATGAATATATATGTTTTTTTTAAAGAATAATATATTAAAAATAATTATAAGTAACAGTCCGATCCGATCAAATTTAAAAATTCATATAATCAGATCGAACCGTTTGTAAAATAATTTGAAGAAATAAAAATCAAACCAGACTATTTGATTTATAAAATCATTTAATCAAGTTTGATCTGGTCTATTTTTTATTTTAATTAGTTAGGTTTGATTTTTGGACACACTACAATCACAATTTTTTTTTTATTAATAATACTTATAGTTAATATAATTATTTGTAATAACATAAATGACAATTTGTATATTTTTCCTACTACATATACATGTATATGCATTAGAGTTGACTTATGGTTAGTAGAACTTTTGTGATGTAGACGTAAAGTATTTAAAATTATTTTCCGTCAATTTTTATATAATATTATTATTGAAGTAGTTTTATTTTAATAAAAATATATATTTTTTATTTATAAAAAAATACATGTGTATCATATTTTTATTTATAAAAAATTATACTATATGCCTAATTAAATTATTTTATGTAAAAAAATAATAATAATAATAAATAAATAAATAGAGGTTGGACTCTTTCATTTTAACAAAATGCCTATCAACAAATGTTTTGACTGAGGTTATTATATTGGATGTGTAATATATAATTAAAAAAATATAAAATTTATTTTTTTTGAATAAATAATTAAATTTTCAAGCGTACACATTACAAAGCATGCCTTTCTATCTATCTACCTATTTTTATATTATATATAAAAATTTAAATTATATTTAAATTAATTTTAGACAAAAAATATCATTTTTCTTTTAGATAATGACATGTCTTACCATTATAATTTTATTTTAAATTTTTAAAAAATTTAAGATGAATGCTTATCATTAAAATTTTTAATATATATATACACTTTGGTTAAAGAGTTTTCGCAACGACTAAACAACTTATTGTTAATTTTTTATTCTCTATTTAATTGTCATTATACCATATAAGTCTTAAATATATTATAAAAATTAAACAAAATAAAAATAAAACTTGATAATTACGTGCAAAAATATGTACAAAATATGTGTTTTTAATTGGTATATTGATAAGTTCAATGTTATTATTAAAAAATTAAAGAAAATAATAAAAATAATACTATTAAAATTTGTAACAATAAAAATAATATTTTTTTAATATATATAAATGATATACTTTTACCATTTTAAAAGGTCATGTTCATTATTTTATATTGGACATGTTCAATATTGCACAAAGTTCAAAGTCCAATAAGATATTGTTTAATATTATTGGTGTTATTATTATTGTTATAAATTTTAGAGATGTTATTTTTTATAATTTTACAAAAAATTAGAAAAAAAAAATGTATAACAATTATTACAATAAAAATGCATAACAAAGTTATTTTACTCCTATTAATAATTGCGCTTTAGTAACATAATTATTAAATAAAATTATTATTAATAAATTATTTGTATGAAAATAATAATTTAAATAGTTCACAATACCAACATTCTTTTTAATTATTCACCTACATTTATATTTATACTAATACCCACGTGTCATGCACATAAACAAAGTCAAACTTCAATAAAATATTGATTAATGTTATTGAATGTTATTATTATTGTTATAAATTTTAGATATGTTATTTTTTATAATGTCATAAAAAATTAGAAAAATATATAATAATTACTACAATAAAAATGCATAACAAATTTATTTTACTATTAATAATTACATTTTAGTAATATAATTATTAAATAAAATTATTATTAATAAATTATTTGTATGAAAATAATAATTTAAATAGTTCCAATATCATCATTCTTTTTAATTATTCACCTACATTTATATTTATACTAATATCCACGTGTCTTGCACATAAAATTTATATTTATTAAGTTATTAAAATAATGTTAAAAAAAATAAAATGACACATTATTTAGTTGTAATTTTTTTAAAAGTAAACTGAGATATATAAATACATTCAAAATTAATAACAAAAAAAGTAGTGTTAGAAAAATATATTTTTAGATAAAATATTAATAAATAATGAAAATGAACAAATAATATATAAATAATTATTCAAATTTGTATTACTTTATAGTGCAATGATGTATATATACTCATTGTGTGTGTAGTGCATGAATGTGTAAATATATATATTTTTTAAATTTGTTAATTTTTTTTTTTTTTTGTAAATATATCTTAATTTTGTGAGAAATTATGGTATAATATATTTAATACAAGTTTTTTCTTAAAACAAAATAAGACTTTTATTAATAATGATGAAATATACAATTTATATAAATGCATGATTTAAATATATCAATAATTAAATTTGATAAATTAAAGTTAAAAGACAATCTTGAACTCAAGGAGTAAAACATAAACTTTCATTATTCGCACCATAGATGATTCAAAGTATTTAATTATTTTAATTAATATATTAGTTGTATTTTTATTTAAAATAATGAAAAACCCTATTTTGTTAGAGAGAGATTCTGAAGAGATAAATATTCTCAGATAAAAAACAAAGTAAATTGTCCGAAGGCTTTGGAAGAGAGCATTTTTCTTAATGTTGTTTTTTTATATTTAATAGGAGTTGGAATAAATGTTATTAATAAAGAGATATATTTATGACAAAAAAATAATAATTTTGAGACAATATATTATTTAAAAAATGGAGAGAAAATTTGCAAATGGCTAAAAAAGAAATATTAAATTAAACAATAGACATAAGAAAATAAATTCAAAATTAAAAACTACATCTAATACTATGTTAAAAAGTGAGAATAAGCATGAATACTTAATAATTGAGTAAAAAATTATAATTATACTTATAATTAATTTTTAAATTATATATAGACAAAGTAAGAAAATTTTAAATTGTGTAGGGATAAATTTAAAAAATAAATTATTTTGATCCTTCAGACATTATATATATACACACACACAATAATAATCATAAATAAATAAATAATAATAATACTTGATAAGTAAGTGAATTTTTTTTATTATAATTAATCTTTAATTTAAATTTTAATTAATTTTTAAATTAGATAAAGAAAAAGTTAAAAAAAATTTAAGTTATATAGGAATAAATTTGAAAAAATATTTTATTCTGATTCATTTACACTTTTATGTAATATAATAATAATAATAATAATAAGGTTATTAATGTGAGCTACGTGTCAGCATTTTTTATTTATTTAAATAACATTTTAGTTTTTAAAATTATTTAAGAAAAACAACAAAATTAACACCCCTTAAAACTTCTAATAACAAAACTAGCACTCCTTTATATTTTTATAATTAAAAAAATGACTAATATGTCATTTTTTTTTGAACATTCATCTAATTAGAATTGAACGACGATAATTTAGACTCATTTAATATTAAACGTTCAATATTTTATATTTAAATTAAATATTGAAACGTTTAATATTATTAAAGTGTTAATTTTATTATTAATTAAATATTAATATTAAAATTTTAGGGTGTTATTTTTAATAATTTTTCAATTATTTATAAATAAGGTAGGTACGAATTTGTATTACCATTGCATTCCTCTTCTTCCCACTATTCTGCCTTTTCAGTTTCTGGTGCTTTCCTTCGGCACATTAACGACAGTGACAGTCTGACAGCTCCATATCACCAAAATAAATATTCGTCCTTCACTTGAACCAGCCCACCCCACCCCACCCCACCCCTTATTCACTTGCACCTGTTCTACTTGACTACTTCGTCGCCCATTTTCCCATTGTGCTCAGATTCTTCTTCAAAATTTCATCGTCATATCAGAATGGCTTTGGAAGTTGCTGTTAAGGCAGCTGTTGGTGCTCCTGATGTTATTGGGGACTGTATATTTTAATTCTTGCCCTTTATTTCTTTGATACTTGTAACTTATTTTTTATTGAATATTTGAATCTGATGTTAGTTTTGCATTTAATTTCTTATCCAGGCCCATTCAGCCAAAGAGTCCTCCTAACTTTCGAGGAAAAGAAAATCCCATACAAGCTACACCTCATCAATCTCGCTGACAAACCCAAATGGTATCATATCAAGAATTGTTTCTAGCTAACACAGTACATACACTAACGCGAAAAAAATACATTTTTTTTTTGTGTGGTCCATTTCAACACTTATGGGTTTTGGTACGTTATTTGGAGTGTTGGAGTAAATGGGTTTTGATCATTGATGATCATGTGTAGGTTTTTGGACGTGAATCATGAGGGAAAGGTGCCCGTTGTGAAGTTTGATGATAAATGGGTGTCTGATTCTGACGTTATTGTTGGGATTCTTGAGGAGAAATACCCTGAACCTTCTCTCAAAACTCCTCCTGAGTTCGCTTCAGTGTATGGCCTGTCATATCCCTGTTTTTGATTTTCACTATTAAATAACTTCATGTTCATTGGTTGCTAGTCTTATCATATGAGTTTCATGAAAAATAAAACTAAATTTAAAAACCTTATGGGACTGTAATTTTAATGTATGATTTGATATAAAAACTATTAAATTTCCTCAGATTATAACTCTTTTTCCCTCTTAAATATGTCACTTGTTGCAGTGGATCAAAGATATTTTCAACTTTTGTGACATTCTTGAAGAGCAAGAACCCCGATGATGGATCCGAACAAACTTTGCTTAATGAATTGCAGGCACTGGATGAGCATCTCAAGGCACAAGTGTGTGCATTATTATTTATTAACACATCACACTCCACTCCAAAAGGATTCCACACTTTGTTTAAGTTTTTATTTGAAAATCTGTGCTTAATATGTCTTATGGGATGGATCAGGGTCCATATGTTGCTGGAGAGAAGGTAACTGCAGTTGATTTAAGCTTAGCCCCAAAGCTGTACCATCTTGATGTGGCTCTTGCTCATTTCAAGAATTGGACTGTCCCTGAAGGACTTGCTCATATTAACAATTACAAAAAGGTATGGAGTTTTTATGCATCGCACTCCTAGGATATTACTTTTTGTTAAATATTAAAACCTGTATTGGTTGTGGGGATGAAGGAATATGGTTGTGAATTTTTCAAGCGTGGCGAGATGTTTGTTTTGCTGCTCTGTATTTTTTCCGATTAGTCATTGATGTCTAAAAGTATTGTAGGCACTTCTCGCAATAGTTTAAGTTTATGGGAAAGTTTTAATATGGTGATGTTATTTTAATTTTGTCACGTTATTAGAGGTCTTATATTTAATCTTAGTAATCCCAATTATATAGGATATTGTTGGACTTCTACAATAGCTTAAGCTTTCGTAAGAATTGGTAGCAATTTTTAACACTTAAAAACATTTTTCCCCTGTTTCTCAATCGTTCAAGTTTGATGAGTTTATTACTTGTTCTTGTGCTTTTCTTAAGACTTTCTTTGCGAGAAACTGGCAGATTAATATAATTTCGGTGTTCTTTGTGATAATTTTGCTGTTGATGAATGTTGTCATTGTCATGCTTCGTGGCTTTGTAAATTCTACTAAAACAGTTCATCAACATTAAGTGGAAATTTTGACTATATATGTTGATAAGAATGGCTTTGTACGATCCAAAGCTCCAAAATCTCCTTTCTTCATTGTGTACAGTACTCCTACAATCTAACTGCTCTTAAAGAAGATGCACATCAAATATTAAAAAGTTCATTATTTCAAAGCGGTCCTTTCATAAAGTTACTTCTAAGCAATTGGCTAAAAGGAAATTTACGTTTTATATTCACAGTAGAAGCTGTAATCTTGTATATTTGTATTGTTATTGTTCATCATATTTAATCTATCTGGTTATGATAATTAACAACAGTTTTCTTGATAGAAGCCATTTTGAAATATCTGTCACTGCATGTCTTCCAATTTTGCATGTGAAAGAGTTTTGTGGAAGCAATTGAGATGTACATAAATATTCTGATGTGTACTCTTTGACCTTCTGTTATGTACTTTTTTACTAATCCTAACTGTTATTCTCCCAATATGTCATATTTCTGTGGGATGTGTTTTACATTAAGTGGTTTCTGGGGCAGCGGCAAGAACAAATTGTTAGGCGGCTGAAATTTAAAATTTAAATTTTTTATATAATATGAAAATTTTATTTAAGTATTAAAGAATAAAAAATACATAATAATATAAAATTAATAGAAATTATGGTGGACTTTCATCTTTCATGTCATATTACAATATAAATATAGAGTTAATACTAAAAAAATTCATAAAATTAGCATATTATAATTAATATATAACAAAAACTATCTAGTAAAAAAAAAATTTACAAATATTGATTTCATGTATATATAAAATAAATTTATTAACTAAAAAATTTAAGCAAATAAGAAATTTAATTAAAGATATCAAAAATTATTAGTGTTAACATTAAAACTAAAATGAACATATAAAAATGTAAAAAATAATATATGATTTAGAATTTTAAGCTTAAGACTATATTTAAAAATATATGTTGATAAACAATATAAGATAAATTATTAAAAATATAAATGAATTAAAAAGAAAAAATATTAAAAAATTTATATAATTTTTTTAAATAAATCAAAAATATTATAATAAAATATTAAATAAATATAAAATTTGGAGTAAAATAAAATATGATAAACTTTTGTGATATAAATAATTAAACTTTAAAAGCTTTTTCTTAAGCTTAATCATGTTTATTTTTCTAATTTTTAGTTTTTTTTAATGTTAAGTCTAAAGTTAAATATCCAAAGTATTTTTGGATTATTATATATAAATTTAAAAAGTATTTTATATATTATATCTATAAATTTATATATGCATATAATGTTTAACAAATATTGAAACAAAAGTGAATATATTTAATTACTTTGCTCACAATTCATGTAACTTTTATTTACATATGTTTGTTAAATGTTTTTGATATATATCAAAATGTTCACAAAAACTTATACACAATATATTACTATAATTAAAATATTTATTTAATACTAAAAATATATATATAATTAATTATTTTTTGGGATGCTCCGCACATGAGTGATTTTAGTGTGTGTATAAGTTTTTCTTTCTTGTTTTAGTTGTTTTATTGAATGAGAACATATTTTATGTATTTTGCCTGTAATAGTTTCAATATTTAGTCGTTCTTATTTCTTAACACGTTTAACACCAACACTTACTATTTTATATTTTCAAACTAAATCAAATCACCTATCAGGTGGCATTTTTGTAAAACACATGGACACAAGGTCTACCCATTTTGCAACATGGGCCTACCTTGCTACTTAGTAGTGGATGTGATGCTTTATTGATGACAGATGTATTTTAATAATAGACCTTGAAGCAAAACATAATGAATGACCATATTTTTTTGAAACACCCTTTTATCTTGTGTGCTTGCCACTATGACGGGTATAAGATGGTAGTTGAAAATGATTTGTTTTAATTTACTAATTATTGGTCAATTTCATATCTTATCTTGCAGCTACTCTTCTCAAGGGAATCTTTCGAGAAAACGAAGGCCACAAAGGAACATGTGATTGCTGGGTGGGCTCCCAAGGTCAATGCATGAAGTTCTAAAATATGACATGGAAGGGTTTGGATGTTTATGTACTGAGCATGGTTTTCTTTCTTGTTTTAAATAAATGTAGAATTGGATGAAGCTCTATAACTCTGACATTTGAACTTAATTGCTATGTCTGATAGTTGCATTATAATCTAAGAGCCCTTTATATGATCTCTGGTTCAAAGCTCCTATTATCTTACGGAATTGTCAAGGAATATTATATATACCTTGACAAGGTTAGGGAAAAAGGAAATATGATATATCCATACCTACATTTTACTTCAAGCTATACAAGAATGGAAAAGTGCCACCCAAAAGTCCCTTGATTATTTAGGGTCTTAATTTAAAAAATATATTTTTAAGTTCATTAATTGTTTGTAAAAAAAGTATTAAATTTTTATATATTTTTTTATTAAATATAATAAAGTAGTACACACAACACTTAAGGTGCGTTTGGTTTGCTGAATGTAATCGTAATCGTAATGAAATGGAATATAAAGGAATCAGTATTACTATTACAGTGTTTAGTTTAGTCATTGTAATCAAAAAAGGAATCAGTATTATAGATGTTTGGTTTGACAACTGTAATGTAATGGAATAGAAAAAAAAAATCACAATAATTAATAAATTTTAATTAATCATATAAATTAACAACAACAAAATTAATTCAGCAAAAAAAAAATTAATTATAACAAAAAAAGTAACAACAATTAATAAATTTTAATTAATCACATAAATTAACAACAACAAAAATTAATTCAGCAAAAAAAAAATGCAATTTCAAAAAAAAAAAAACACAATCGTCACACAAACGCAGAGGAGGGCGATGGCTGGCGCACGACGGCTGGACGGGAGGATGCGAGCTGGAGGACGAGGCCAGCTGGACGGGACGACGACGACGCCAGCGCAGGTGCTGGACAACGACGCCTGCGCAGGAACAGGGACGAACGACGGCGCACCAAAATTTTTCGTGAACGAGTGAAGTGGAAGCAGCGTGAAGAATAGGTTATGTAATGTAATTGCAATTCCTGGTGTTTGATTGTGTAATGCCAATTCCTTAAAGAGATGTAATTGATTACATTACATTACATCTCTTTAAGAAAACCAAACATTGTAATAAGCTGAATTGATTACATTACATATCTTATTACAGCCAACCAAACACCACCTTATATGTTTATATTTTTCAATGAGTTATGTAAAGAAAACAATTTCAGTTCGAAAAAAATTACTCAATTTTTGGTACCTAAAGAACAAATATTTTTTATTATCTAATGTACGAGTATGATATTTATTAACGCAATCATATTTTGTAGTGAGTATTATTATAATAATAGATATTAGACGATGAAAATTTTTATTTAAGTTTCATAGTAAAAAATTATTTTTATTTTTTATACACATCTATCGAAATATAAACATTTATGTGTCACATATGTTATTTTATTATATTTAATAAAAAATTAAATTTAAAGTTAACTTTATATTTGCTTAATATATTTTTTACAAAAAAAAAAAATTAAAAACAAATTTTGTGAATTAACGGTAACTAAACGCGCCAACCTATTAAAAAAAAAATTTAATTCGGCTCCTCACCTAGGTAGATCAAATTGTCATACAAATTCACTTAGAAACCTTAAATATGGTTTATCTATGGCAAGTCTGATGAAACCGAGTCAACCCATCGAACAATATATGTGAAAGTTTATAGCATTATCAGGAAATTTTGTCTAAAATAAGCTAATTTTATATTATAGTTTGAAAAAAGGTCATTTTATGTTAAATTAAAAAAAAAAAAACAATTTTTTCCTTCCTCAACAAGTTGTCGGTAAGCTCTTTCTTTTTCTTCGTCTTCTCCATCTTTCTCTTTCTTCATCTTCTTGCTCTTCCTTTTTCTTCATCTTCTTCATCTTTCTTTTTCTTCATCTTCATCTTCTTCCTCTTTCTCTTCCTCTTTCTTCACATTCTTCTAAAATTTTGCTTTAATTTTAATATAAAGAAAGCAAAATTCATAAACTGAAAATATTCAACACTCTGCAACTTTTGAAACTGAATTTTCTTTCCTTCTTTCTTGTTATTTCTTATGCGTTTTTCTTGTTTATTTATAAGCTGAGTTAATTTACACACTCATGCCAGCTCAGTTACTATCATGGGAAAAGAATTAACGCGGGAAAGAATTAACGCAGGAAAGGAAACAAACAACACTACATTTGAATGTTAACAAAGAAATAACAAATTGATTGCAACTAACAAAAAAATAACAAACTAATTTCAGCCAATTATAGTCTGATAACAATTAGAGAACACGTTAGCATTCTTGCACAAATTGGTGATAATCAAATTTAACCAACATTGCACTATTCATCATCTTCTTTAAGTTATCTATGGTATATCTGGTATATCTCTAGTATATCTCTAATATATCTGTGATATATCTCTAGTATATCTGTGATATATCTCTGATATATCTGGTATATCTGTGGTATCTATGGTATATCTGTAGTATATCTCTGGTATATCTGTGGTATCTATGGTATATCTGTAGTATATCTCTGGTATATCTGAGGTATATCTGTGGTATATCTAGGTATATTTGAGGTATATCTTGGTATATCTCAGTATATCTTGTTATATTTTGGTATATCTTGTTATATCTAAGGTATATCTAAGGATATCCGAGGTATATCTCAGTATATCTTGTTATATTTTGATATTTTCTGATTTCTTAATATTTGGAAATGAAACTAGATATCATATTAAAACTTTTAGGATTTTTGTAAAATAATAAACATATTTTTCAGTCCAATTTTTTTGCTGAGGAAGGAACTCTGCTTTATTTTTTTACGTCTAAAAGTTCCTGAAATGTACCCATTTGCAGCTGAAGTTCTACTATCACCGCTGCTGATCAAAAAACTCCATTTTTAGTTCTTCATTCATCTTTGTATGTACACGGACTACCACTTCCTGCTGTTTTCTCTCCTATTTGTTATATCTTGGTATTTTCTGATTCCTTAATATTTAGAAATGAAACTAGATATCATATTAAAGAGGAAGACGAAGAGAGAATTGAGGAAGAAAAAGAGGAAGACGAAGAGGAAGATGAAGAAAGAATTGAGAATGAGAATGAGAAAGAGAAAGAGGAAGACGAAGAGAAAAGAGGAGAGTAAAGAAGAGAAAGAGGAAGACCTGCTAACTTAAAAGTTTCAGGTTCAAAGTAAAAAATTGTACATTTTTATACTAAAACCTAAATGAGCCTTTTTTTAAACTATTATATAGGATTTGCCCATTTTAGACAAAATCCCTATTATCATCCTTCTAATTTAAAAAAGTTAACATAATAGGTAAAAATAACCATATAATTTATAAACTCTTTTATAGTATTTTTTTTTTTAATCAATGTACAACATTCATTTTTTTTCAAACCTTCCCTCTCAAAGTGTGAGTCATTTGGCTTTATACTTTATATTTTCAACATTTTATTATATTATAATTCTTTTAGATCACTTGTCTTTTTTATTTGCAAGAAGGCCCATGTATATATTTTTTGTGACGAAGACTATTAGTTTTTTTTTTTTTTTTGATCCATTGATCGACTGAAACTCTAATATCATGTGAAATGCTATAAAAATTATGAGCCCTCTAATCTCAAAAAGTTAACCCAATGAATAGAGACACTCATACTTCTTATAAACTCTTTCATAATATTAATTTTTATAAATGTTGAATAATTCCTCTAACATTACCTCAAAGTATGGGTATTTATTTTTTGCAAAGCTTATTAATTTATATTTTTAACCTATTTATTACATTTTATTTAAGTCACTTATCTTTTTTCTTCCGCAAGGTCCATTCTTTTTTTTTTTGCGAGTTAAGACCTAAAGTTTTTGTCCCATTGATCGATCAAAACTCTAATACCATGTAAAAGTCTATAGGAATCAGGAGCACTCAAATCTCAAAAGTTAACACAATGAATAGAGCCACTCATATGACTTATAAATTATTTCATAGTATTATTTTTTATTAATATAAGACATTCATTTTTTTCTAACAATATACAGTATACACAGACTAGACCCATCACCCATGTAATTTGATTAGAGTATTATCATACTCTTCCGTTTAACCAATTAATTCTATCTGAACTGAACAATCTTGTGTGAAGTTTATCCAAATATGCGTTTATTAGTTACAATGTCTTTACAAGTGATGTTAAGGCAGTTTTAACTGAATAGCTATATAATCAGAGATAGAGGGGTTGTTAACCTAAATCTGGAAGTGCAATCAGATGGCTCCCAAAACTCAAGAAACTTTCCTTCACCGAAAAAGACAGTTTGGCCACCCTATCCTGAATTCCTGAAATAAAGAGCGGCAATAATGTGTACCTCCTTTTGATAGTTATCCCAGAATTGCCATGAGATCCGAAAGGTTTGTGTAAAAAAGCTTCAAATTGTCCGAACGAGACACATTGTTTGTATCAAGCAGGAAGTTGAAGTTTTGCATTGTTTTTCCAGCTGCAAAACAGACAACTTCATTTGATAATGTTGTTGCACTATATGTATGAGAATCAAAAATTAGAAACACTAGCACCAAGGGCCTACCTGATAAAGTAGTAGTAGAAGAAATCTGCATACAAAGCTGTCTGAACCAAACCAGAGATAGCAGCTGCAATATTTCAACAACAAAAAAAGAAAAGAAAAGAAAACCATCATTAGAACAGGTAAGTAAACAGTTAAAGAAAGCTGAGGGGAAGACGAAAAAGAAAAGAAAGAAAAGCCAATCCTAATGGTTTTGGATTCATTTACCTATCCATCGACTGAAATGTGGCTCCGTTAGATAGCGATAAATCCAGTTTAGGATATAGAATGCACGATAGGCTCTGAAAAGAAGAAAACGTGATCTGTAAGAGTATTCATCAAGATTTTATAATGAAAAGGGTATGCTGGCCATTAATACTCCAAGCACGTTTTCAAACGTTATTATAATAGGATACAAGATAAGAATCAACAGCCTATATATTGACACAATTAGACAATAGTAAGTAGTAAACACTAGCACCTGCATTTCCTGAAATGTTTAAAATTCTGTCCAGTGACAAATATGAAGTCCTATAAAAGTGTATGGTACTCAAGTCAAAACCAAGAAGAAATAGCTAGTTGTTAAATCTAACTACTCTCATATAAACACATAAACCCCATCTTACATGAAAGTAGATAGATATAGCTTCTCTGGCATTCCTTTGCAAGCTTACTCAAACAAGCAAATACAAAGAACAAGCTAATCTACCAGAAGCATTAAAGATTTCTTTATACTTCCTAGTTATCTTTGATGAAGCAGTGCGGACTTTAAAATACCATTTTTTTTCCTTTTAAGGAACAAAACCTTAAATATTATCTGTTTCAATCAGAGATTGTGTGATGTTAAAAAGAATGTGATTCTTTTTAATAGAATTTACACTCTTAGTCATGTTGTCTTGAGTACACCCACCCTTAAATGTTGAGCTAGTATACCAAATCAAGCAAATGGTTATAGTTGTTGCATGCATTGATGGTTTTTCTTCTTTTTCCTTTTCTGTACGTGTTTCCTAATTTATGATGTAACAATTTCTCAGGTGGTCTCTTAACGACAGAACAATACAAAGTCCCCCTACTTGATACCAATAAAATTGCACATTCTTCAGTTACCCATAGAGAACTATATTCACATACATTCAGATATATACTTTATTTGATGCGCCTATATGATTATATCCCCAGAGGATTTCATGTCGGAGGGCTGAGCCACTATCCAAGATTGGGTATGTACATGGCCGTGTAACTGGGGTGTTAGTCTCATAACAGGGTGCCTGATTGTTTCTATTCATGTATCATGAAACAAAATGATAGTCTATCTTCCAACTTACTTCAAATCGATATCATACCACTGGTTGAAATTTCCAAGAATATTCATCACCTTTTATCATGCAAATCATAACACGATACAACTTAGAACTTTCAAAGTAGGGTTTCTCTATAATAATATGCCAATAAAGTAAAGGTAAATTAGTTAAACACACTTTACACATGAGGAACACAGTCAGCTCCACTAAATGTGGGTGAATAATACACAAAAAAATGTTAAAAAAAGGCAAAATGAAGTATCCAGTCATTTAACTAAGGCAAGACCTTGTTGACCAGTTAAACTAATCATGTTACATAAATAGAAGTTAAGTTGATGTGTTTTGGTCACCAATATATATTGTAGGCCCAACAATAGGGTATTGCAGGACTTGAACACATATCTGCTCTAATATGCTAGTAGTGTATTGGACATAAATCCTCCCAAAAACTAATTCTATAGGGAGATGGGCCAAAATTATTTTAATACCATCTAACAGAAACCAAGCACACTTTATATCCAATAATAAAATACTTACCCTAGGAAAATCACATATTGACCAGTCAAATTGTCCACATTACCACTTCGTTGTAGCAAAACTAACTGAGGAAGAATTGCAACTGCCTCCAAGTATATGGAAAAAGCCCACAAAATCTGCAACAAAATTTATGTACAAATAAGAAGAATAACGCATCACACATCAGCTTAACAACAATCAGAAAAGGAAATATTTACTGTTCAAATTATAGAATAATGTCTTCGGAAACCACTGATTAGTAAACAACATTACAATTTTCACATTTGACCGAACTTCAGGGAAAATTTATTTTCATCAAATACCTAAAAATTTACACGTGCAAGCTAGGAAAATAAAGCCGGTTCTCTCAAGTAAGAAGCGCAAGATAGGTAATATCTCAGAGGCAAGGTTCAAAGTATCTAAGTATCTAACAGGGGATATAGAGAGAGAATATGGAACTACATAAGCTAGGACCAGCATTGAATAATTCCTCAGAGTCATGAGTTCTGCTACATGTATCTTCTCTTTTGTTACACTGATACATATGAGACCTTGGAGAGAAAAGACGGCGGGGTAGTCATGTCTGATGTAAAGTAGGCACCCACAATCTTCAAAACAATGAGGGAAAAAAACTTGCATGCTCCCAGATAATAATCAAACCAAAAGATACACATTCAACAACAAAGGGATGAAAAGAGAGGCACATAAAGCCTAATATGGCTATACTAAATAGCCTAATACACATCTTTCATTTTTCACTTCAATAAGATCATAAGAGCAAAACAATTGCTAGCAGTTCACATATAGTTGAACAAATCAAACTTTTCCAGAGGCATTCACATAGAGCTGCAAGAAAGCATGCCCAGAGCATTATCAAGGAAAATTTTGGATACTGAATCATCAATGTTAAACCAAACCAGCACAGACCGTAAAACCAAACCAAACCAACAAGAACTGAAGCAGAACACAAGTACAGTGACAAATATCCATCAACAGTAAATACAAAAATAAAAAAATATTAACTATATCATTACCTCTTTTAATGTGAACTTGTCATGGAAAATAAGTGCCAATATAAAGCAAGCACCAACAAGAAAATGATGGCGAAATGTATCTAGATCTTTATCATAGCTGCGTCTAACCAATGGATGTCTCCGTATGCACCACACAATTGCCATAGAGCTCCCAATGAATACCATTTTCATCAACGTGTTGTAGATGGAGATGAATTCCGTGAATAGAACCAGGTAGCGTGCCAAAAACACCAAGCATAAAAGCTCTTGAGTCTTAAGTGAAATTCCTTTTCCCCACAAGTTCAATAAACAAAAAAATTAGAGAATCAAAACCATCAGCATCGCTTCATTTCTTTGACAAGAAGATAAATTATCAGAAGGGAAATTAAAACACAAGTGCATGTGTTTTATTAATGAATTGTTAGTCCACATCCCACAAGATTGAGCATTTGGATACCTTAACAATTATGCATCATTAAAAAATGTCAAACACCACAGTTCCTTACTAAAGGTCAAGCTTGTGGAAAAGGTACCTTAAAATTAATTTACGTTTTTGACATTTACTGATGTTGAGACCTGAAAAATCTACAGGTATCATATTTGTTCATTTCTTAGAAAATAAAACCAATCCTACTGTACAATTTGTCTAATGAGAAATCACAAACGCATATCCGGAAAAAAGAGAGTAAAGGTTTTGCAACCAAGTTTAATCTAAGCTTAGGAATGGTTTGTAACTTGTTCTGTTTTCTTGGGTACATAAAACAAATTTGGGAAATGCTTTCCGCATTTTATTAATTTGTTTTCTTTTCTTTTCTTAAAATAATTTTATAAAATATTTTATTATTCAAAATTTAGTTTTGTAGTATTTTCCATCAAAACTTAAGAAATTGAAAACAGAAAACTATTTTTCAAAACTCATTTTTAAGCTACCAAAAACTAGCTACCTTTTGGAACGAAAACAGCCGCGTTACCCAAACGCACCTAATTCCATAAGCAGTAATTTTCCAAAAGTTGAACATGGTATAAAAGGAGTCATTCAACAAAACCCAATGGTTAGTGCATGCAATCGACTTAATTGAGTTGAGATTGATTCACATTAACAGAAGATTAAAGAGAAACATCAAAATTGAAATATTAAAAAATAATATCAAGTGCTGCATTCGATTATGAGGATAACAGAGTTAAAAGTAAAGAAATAGTGGGAGAAGCAATTACCAGAGCATGATTTGGTAGCGTAGATTTTGAGGAGAAGAATCAAAAAGCTGATCAAGTGGGTCATATCACCCGCCAACCTGAAGATATTCATTGTTCAACAATCCAGATCAAGTTGCCACTGAACTTTGAAGCCCACACAAACGCGCACACACGAACACACACAGAGAGAGAGAGAGAGAGAGATAGGGTAAGGATCGGAGGAACCGCTGTTGAGGAAATTTAGGTCAACTTGTGTTTGGGTTTGGAAAATTTGTGAAAGAAGGGAGAACTCAGATGGAGGGAAGGGCTTACAATAAAAAAAACATTTCTTTTAGTACATGCTCACTTATTTTTATTTTTAACTCTTATATACTCGTACAGATGATTTTATTTTTAATTTTTACAAAAATTATGTTTTTTTTAATACCTAAAATAACCTATAATTTTTTAAAATATATATTTTTATAAAATATATATAAAAAAAATAATTGTATTATTTAATTTTATAAATTAAAAATATTTTTTATATTTAATTGTATATATAAATATATATAATATATCAAACAATTAAATAATAAAAAAATTTATTATAAATTTTAGTATTATTACAATTAATATAACAATTAATTATAAGTTAAAAATAAATCTTATTATTATAAATTAATAGTTATCTATCTTATAACAACATATATGCAATAAAAAAGTGCTTTAAATAAAGAAAGAAAAGAGAGCACTAAATTCTCAATTTGGTTGATGTGTTGTTTTTGTTTATAGAATGAGCATTCGATGTAAGTCCTCTAATTTTTCATCCATCTAAATTTAATTTAATTTTAAACATATTTGAATATATTTAACTCAAATTTAATTTGATAATATATTTAATTCTAAATTAATCTAAATTTAAATATATTAAATTTTTTGAATCGAATAATGTTGAATTAATATTATAACTTATTTTTAAATTATTTATTTTATATATATATATAATATATATATATACTATTTAAATTTTAATTTAGTATATTCTTAAAAAAAATTTATTTATTTATAATTACAAATAAGATAATTAAAATAATAAAAAAATATGCTTTTAAACGGTATTAAATTATTATAAAAGATATAACATCTATATTTAATTTTATATTAAAATAATAATTTAGTGTAATCGTAATATGTATAATATTTAAATATAATGAATAAAAATAAAATATCTATTTATTTATAATTTTAATAATAATTTTATCTAAATTGAATTACAATGAATTATAAAATCTATCGATCGAAATTCAAATAAATTTTATATTTTTTAATCCAAATTTAATCCGATTATAAAATTTATCAATTTAATTCGATCTAAATTTGATGGATTAAATTGATTTATTAAATTAAACAAATTAATTGTATTATTTAGTCACCCTAAGCATTTATACGACATGTTGCATTTTTGTGTTTTTAACAGAGAAAAAGCACTATTACATCACTTAAATACTTACATATCACAAATTTTCTTCTAACCGAAATCTAATCAATTATCATGAAACTAACTACTTAAATAACATTGGTACCCAGTAATGCGAATTACTAGCTTTTAGTAACAGATTTCTTTTATAACTTCCTAATCAAATTATATTAAAAATATTTAAACCCATAGTCATAGTCTAAATTTTTTTCATAAAAACAAAAAAATATTTGTCAATATATTTGTTAAAACTCTTGTAACTTTTATATTTTTAAACATATGTACAAAATTATTTTTAACATATGATCAGAAATGAAAACACTTCTTTTAAAATATTAAGAATAGTAATAATAATAATAATAACAATAATTGGGATAGGTCTCCACTACATACATTCAAAAGGAATACATGCCATATTGGGCTAGGCCTAGTGGCCAGAATATTACTCCGAGCTTTTTACAAGTCAAGCCCAACATAAACAATACTAATTTTTCTTCTCTTTCCTTTTTTTTTTTTTTTAATAAAAAAAATTATGTTATATCTTATTAGTATATATATTTGTCCATGTCTTACTTTTTATTTTGAACAATTTTATCATTTATAATTTTTATTTAAAACAATTTTATCCAATATTAAACCTGTTATTATCCAATTTACTAATTTGTTAAACTTTACTTTGAGAAACCATTATTATTAATTTAATATTTAATACTATATATTCACATAATTCACTCTACTAAAATTTGCTTGTATTGGATAACTCAAATCTTTATTATTTAATAATTATTTTTTATTAATGACTAATTATTTAACACTTTCTACTTATTTAATAACTATTTTATCACATTATAATTTTTAATAAGCAAATCTTAGACAACATATAAAAAGAAATTGTTATTATGAACATAGCTTTTACGAATTTTTTTTCAAATTATTATTTATTATTATTAAATATTAAATTAATAATAATAACTTCATAAAATAAAGTCCAACAAATTTATAAAAATTCAATAACATGATAATAATGGTTTATTATTGGACAATTGGTTAAAATTATCTCAATAAAATTTACTTTGAGTTTCACAATTTTATTATCTCAAAAGAAAAATATTTGTATCAAGATTTGTAATACTTTGAGCTTTCCACCATACTCACAAGTTTTTGTAAGGTTGCATTTCACAATTTTGAACACATATTAATGTACTCTCAGTATTTTTAATATCTTAAAATTGAATATTTTTATATTTCTAAAATTATTTTTATCATGATTTTAAATAATCATAAAATTGAAAGAATGTGTCTTTTTAAAAATATTATATATTTTAGAACTAATGTAATTTTGTTGTATTATTTCCAATTTTAATTATACAGTAACATGAATATACATTGCTTTAAATCAATTTTTTTTAATATAATTTTATTTTCTTTATAAATATTAGTAAATTTATATTTGAAATTAAAAAAGTCAAAACACATGCATATATATGATAATTATTATGTGATTAATAAATTAGATGATAGTTTCTTTCACCATTTGCACTTTCTCTTCACACATTATTAAATTTAAAAAAATTATCCAATTCTTTTTTTTTTTTTTTAACATAACTTGGAATGTGCATATCATGTGCTAGTTTGATTTCGTATTAAAATCGAAACTAAATTAATAAAATCAATTTTTAAATATTAGAAACTAATTCGATCTAATAAAAATTTTAAAATTAATCAAAACCAAACTCTTTAATTTTTTATAATAAAATAATTATTTCATTCAATTTCAGGTGTTAAATATTAATTAAGTTTAAGATCAAAGAAGAATTTTTTTTTTATTTCCAAATAATAATAAAAAAAATGTATTACAATTCTAAATAACATAAAAATTAAATAAAATTTTATTATTTAATTGGCATAGATTATATACATTAAAATTATTTATATAATTAAATAAATATTAGTATAACTTAGATGTATTTGAATGCTATATTTGAGTCTAATTTAATTAATTATCTTTTAAAATAAAATAACTATTAGGCAAATACATGCTTTTTATTTTTGAATTTTTATTTACTAAAATTAATATAAAAATAATAAATAAATAAAATAACATGCATTACTAACGGTTTTGGTTGGTTATTATTAGATTTTTAATATCAATAATCGATTCAATCAATCTTTGATAAATTTTAGAATTTTTGAAACCAATATTCCAACCCAAAAGATGAAAAAATAAATAATATGAGTTGAGTTGGTTTAAATTAAATGAGTTAATTTTGATCGGGAAAAAATAATATTTATTTTTAAAAATAACTATTAAATTTTTAGTTAATAATATTTAATTACTTTGATATATATATTTGTTAATTTTGACTTGGCCAATTGATGATTTTGTTGCATGAAAATATTATTTATTCTAGCCAAGCAAAAATAATTTATTTCCAGTTACCTTTTAAATACAAATTTAGACAAAATCAAATCATCTTTTGTAAATGTTCTCACCCAAATATTTTGCTGAAATTTGGATCGGGCTACACTTATTGTGCACAATGTAAAGTTATTTCTTTAGTAACAAATTCTAACTATTTATTTTGTAATGCCCTTATTTATCCCGCTTTAAGTATCTCTATATATACAAACAATTATTTAATATCATGTCATATTTAAATATCTTTAATTCTTATATTACAGGTGCGTTTAATTCGCTAAATGTAATCGTAATCGTAATAGAATATAATGTAAAGGAATCAGTATTACTTTTACAGTGTTTGGTTTAGTCACTGAAATCAAAAAAGGAATCAGTATTACAGTGTTTGGTTTGACCACTGTAATGTAATGGAATGAAAAAAATAATTATGTAATTATTTTAAATTCAACAATTGAGCAAAAAAAATAGCATATAAAATTTAAGCAATTCATAACAATAATTAATAAACTTTAATTAATCACATAAATTTAATTACAACAATTTCAGCAAAAAAATTACAATTTCAGCCAATTCATAACAACAATTAATAAAAAATACAATTTTAGTTAAAAAAAATACAATTTAAAAGAAAAAAGCACTAAAAATTGTCGGGAGCGCAGAGGGAGGACGCGATGGCTGGACGACGACGCAATGGCTGGACGGCGACGCGATGGTTAAATGACGACGCGATGGCTGGACGGCGACTCAAGCTGGACGACGACGCAAGCTGGACATGATGCGAGCTGGACGACGACGCGAGCTGGACAAACGGGATGACGACGCCAGCTGGACCGGACAACGACGACACTATCGCAGGAATGGGACGACGACGCGATGCGCAGGAACGAGCCGCGAAAATGAATGCGTAATGTAATGACTTTTCCTGGTTTCAGCATGTGTAATCATTTTTCCTTCTCTACATGTAATTGATTACATTACATTACATATGTTTGATTCAACCAAATAATATAATGTGCAAAATCAATTACATTACTTACTCTATTACATCCAACCAAACATCACCTATATGTTTATATATACCACATAATTGTACATGTAATGGGATGCCAAATGAGAGTGAAAACTTTGGTCCTTTTACTTTTGGTATAGGCCATAAATCATACGTAAAAACTACTTCCTCAAACTTATTTTTTTATACATAAAGAAGTTATTTTTTATTAAACTATTCTAGGTTTTTAAAAAAGCTATAATGAATAAACATCATCATTTTATTCACTTAACTTTTTCATAGCTTCTAATAGTCTTCCTCAGTTGATTGCAATGAACTATGCTCTTTAAAAGAGAATTAGGTTGAAAGTGATATTGTTATGCCTTATAAGTAGAAATAATGATATTGGATTATTTGTTCCTAGAATGATGCTATATATAGATATATAAGATTTTATGGATTCTTTTCGATAAGTAGCATTTAATTTTACGCATCAATGGATTTTGTGGTAGTTGTTAGGGAAAAATGTCTCTTAATTTACATATTTACTTAACAAAAATAATATGTCAATATTTTTTTTTTGATCTACACTGTACATATACATATACATACATATACGCTAAATTCGATTCTCGTGAAGAAAGAGTTAGTGTAACGCCCCGATATTTTACATACAAATAAGGACATTATCTAAGCATTCTATTGATTGAAAACTTTGAAATAATTGATTATAACTTTAAATAGAGAAGATTTTATAGCTAAAAACAAAACTTACAAACAAAAACTTGCAAAAAGTTTAGCACTTATTAAAGTTTACAATTTATTAGTTATAAAAAAAAAGGAAAATTTAAATCCTAGGGAACCAATAACAATCCTCAAACAAATCCTCATCATAGTGTTCCTGAGAAAGTGAAGGGAAACTTGGGGTGAGTGAAAACCACTCAATAAGCAAACTTCATCATACATGAAATAATAAGCATACACATCAACAACCATTTAACATCATATCATACTCTAGTTATACATGATCATGAAAATGAATATGTAAAAAGTGGTCATTACCCAATCAAAACTTTATTTTTCTCAATGCAATTTATCTTTACAATTTTTCTTTTTATAGAATGCCTTGACTTCTCGTAACAATTGTGAAGCCAAAATAATACGTCACCCGTCAGTGACCCAATCCAAATAAATCACCCGTCAGTGATTGGCACGCATGAAGGGTAAGTACAAGTGAGCCAAATATCGAAGGGACATAATTGGAATTCCATAACAAATCCTCACATGCACAAATACGTCCATACCCAATGGTAAGGAACCAAATGCCCCCGGATATCCTAAGTAGGTTAGGGACACGTCCCTCATACGGCTCAAATAAATACAATATGCTCCCATTCAAAGTCAAATCATAACGATCGTCAAAGGCATTCTATCAAAACACTTTTCACAAAAACGTGTTTGCTTTAATAAAATAAAGCCTTTTTGATATATAAAAAAAAAAAAAAAAAACTTTAACATTCATGTATGCAAATATGCACATGACAAACACATGTTTATGCAATTGACCTTACACACATGAACCATTAATATGAATTATATCTATAATAACAAGCTTAGCATGTAATAAAGTCATACAAGCATACAAACAAAATAATCAGACCACTTAATATTTCAAGTATAATGAGTTTACTTACAGAGTGGTTTTCACTCACCCCAAGTTTCCCTTCACTTTCTCAGGAACACCATGATGAGGATTTGGCAATGTTTGAGGATTGTTATTGGTTCCCTAGGATTTAAATTTCCCTTTTTTTTTATAACTAATAAATTGTAAACTTTAATAAGTGCTAAACTTTTTGCAAGTTTTTGTTTGTAAGTTTTGTTTTTAGCTATAAAATCTTCTCTATTTAAAGTTATAATCAATTATTTCAAAGTTTTCAATCAATAGAATGCTTAGATAATGTCCTTATTTGTATGTAAAATATCGGGGCGTTGACAGTTGGTATCAGAGCCAGGTTTTATGATTCTGTAGACTTAAGTTAATTGGGGACCAAGACAATTGCCAAATCTCAAGGACTCATGGTGTCGTGTGATGTTTTGTGTTATAGGAAAGTGTCACACAAAAATTTTACGTACAAATTTTTGTTACTGATCGAGTAATCTATAAGTCTTATATTTATGTTATTTTTATGATTTGTCATCTCAAAAGGTGAATTGAAGATTTGTTTTGTCTTGAGTAAAAATTAAATAATACCATTTGTTTTGAATTATCTTCCTATAATTAATTCTAAGTTTACAATCTTTGTGATCAGAACGCAAATGTATGTACATTATCATAAAATGTCATATATCATCATAGAAGATCCTATTATTTACTAGCATTGATGTATGTAACTGATTCTTTTAGAACACCTGATTAAATAGTTGGGTTCTAATGTGCTATTTAGATTTTTAGAGTAAGTTTGATTTATGTGTGCTTAAAGGATTGAACTATCTCTTGATTATCGAGTTTATGGATCTATGATGCTAAGAAAATGTCTAATATTGTTGAGGTGACACGAGTAGTAAATTTTTTGAGCTACTTGTTTATTAGATACTTTCCTTAATCACTTGCAGTTATAGTAAAATTTATGAATTTGATTTTAAGAATAAAATATTGAGGTACAAAAATAACTTGTAGTAAGAGTTTATTTAGCTTTGTATTGTAGTGACAAGTGTCTTATCCGAAGTATCTTTCAGTAGGCAAATGAAACAATCAAGCAGGACTTATGAGGAAACAGATTTGTGTATAATCAATGGATAAATATAGTCATTTATTTATGATGGAAGATATATTAATTTTGAGAGAAGTATTGGTTATAGGGTACCTTACCCTTAAGTAAGGATAGCAAGACCCTAGATAGAACATGTTATCATTAATGATCATCTCGTTGTTCTTTATCAATGTTACATAAGTAAATTAACTCTCATGTAGTCAGTATGTATTCTTAGTCACTTGAATAGTTTTAGTGGCATACACAAATTCATAGAGACAAAGTCATATTATTTTATGGTATAAGAGAATATATAGAGATATGAAGGATTTAAGTTGATCAATCATAACAATAACATCAAAGTAATTTGATTTACAAGGCTTATAATTTTGCTCAAGTCTACACCATGTGGTAATGAGTTACTTTGCAAGTGATTGTCAACACTTAACAATTACAGGGCTTAAGATACGGTTTATAAAAAAAATATATTGGTAAAACAAAAAAAGAGATTGAGTTGTAGCATGGTGGTAAATGGTACCTTCTTACTTTATTCTAGATGTACATAAGGAGATAATTGTTTCTTCATCTAGTGAAACCCATTTTCTTTTGATTTCATTGTTGATAGGATGTGATTTTAAAGGAAGGGACTAAATAATCATACGATTATTTGAGAAAATACATGATTATTAGGCTTGATTCATACAAGAATCTTCTGTATGTTTTTAGTTATTGTAAGAATTTATGAATTTGATTTAGACAATGAAATATCAAGGCATAATTATACATATAGTAAAATGTTAATTAGATTGATGTTATAAGATAAAGGCTTATTCAAAATTTCTTTCAAGAGAATACATTTTAGGAAATGAAATAATAAGATATTACTTACAAGGAGCATGAGTATATGTCTAACTATGAATGGGCAAAAGAATATTTAATTAATGGTGATAGTAATATGAATATATGAAAAATAATGATATTAATGCGGTATTCCATCATTAAATATGGATAAAGAAACGTTATTGGATGTTGGGATTCATAGCATAATATTAAGTGTTAGAAATATAAACTTGATATAGAAAAAGATTAAGAAATGTTGTGATTACTATAAGTTACTTACTGTATATATCTATGATAGTAAGTTCTTAAGATGGAAGAAGATAGTATCATACTTAGCTTGCCCTTTGTCATTGTTAAATACATTGATTCTAATGTTATTGGTTAAATATATTGTTTAGTTTATTTAGTAATGTAAGCTATGACAGCCAAGAACAAGTTAAGAAAAAAATGAATATTTTTCAATGCGCTGAAGTTTTCATGACTAGTGATAAAAATATTTTGGTCTTATAATTAGGATAATGGTCAAAAATGATTGTGAACATTTACGATGTAAGGAGAAGAGGAAAAATAATTTAAGTTGGTTCGATATAATTTTTTTGAAACTTATCGAGACAAATTAGAACGAAAGATTAACTCAAATTTTATAATTGATGGTGTTAAGTTATCAGGTTATCGGCATCAAATTAAAGAACTTGATATATGATCATAACCTTTATTTCTTTGTGACCAATTATCAGTGAAGATTAATGTTAATTGTTTAAGATCATAACTTTAGGGAATGAAATAAAATAGACTTCAAGTTTAAACAAGAATTGAACAATGCCTTATGAAGTATGAACTTTAAAATATTACTATTATTGGTGATTGGAGACCTAGATGATTAAATTTGAAGGTGATATCATGAACTAAAGAGCCTTATCTTATTTGAGTAGTAGTTCTCTAAATGGTGTATATTTGTTTTGCTTGTTAGGTGATAAGAAAATTACCTGTTATGATGGATATTTTAAGAGTATTGATTGCAAGGTGTATTTAAGTTTACGACATCTTCAAGTTAATGAAGGACTTTATGCTAGAGAATTGAGACACTTTCACCCATGTGGGAAAAATATATATATGTTTTAACAAATGTGTTAATGTCAAGTGATAAAGAGAATACATTTGGAGGCAATAAACCTAATTGATTTAATTGAAAATTATTGTTACTTTGGTACTAATATCTAAATTGTTCATTTTTTAGAGATATGATAATTACACTTAAAGAAAAGTAGTCTAATTTGCCATGGTGGACCCTTGAGTATAGGTGTGATAAGTAATCACAATTAATTTCATCCTTACTTATGAGTAGGCTAAGTAGCAATAGATCAAAATGTATAGATTCTAATATAAAACTACATGGTTTATCAAATAAAAATTTTAAACTTGTAAGTCTTAAGAGTAAGATATTCATAAGTGGAAGTCAATTCATAATTATATCTTTGATATAAATAGAGCAAGATATGAGTAGTAGGTAATAGTAGCAATTGCATAAAATAAAATTTATATATTTCACATAAATATGCAAATGTTAGTAGGAACACTTTGTAAGTGATTGATATGGTCTATACTTCATGAGATTAATATTGAGTTACTTTATAGACATGACACGGATTTATGTTCGTCTAAGGGGATTATTATGCTTAAATTAATTATATTTTATGGAATATGATTGATGAATTTCGAGGACGAAATTCTTTTAAGGGGGAGGAATTGTAATATCCTAAAATTTTAAAATAACATTAATTATAAAAATAAGGAGTTATTTGAGAATAAGTTATAATTTTAAAAAAGAATTGTAAGTGTAAACAAACTCTTTAAAGATAAAGCAAAAAGTATACTTGAATTAGTTGTACACAATATATTAGACTCTTGTTTAATTAAAAGATAATGATAATAATAATTAAAGAATTCCTAATTACATTATGTTTCTATACACTTATAAACTCTTTATGAGACCAAAGTATATAAATTCTCTATTAGACCAAAAGAGAAACAAAAAAATCTACGTCTATCCTTTTTTTTTATGTCTCTCACAACAACAACCATAAGAGATATGAGTTTATGAAGTAAATTAGGTAAGCTTTTTAATTACTCTCCATCACTTTATTAGTTTTGATGTTTATGGTTAATGTTTAGGAATTTTTATAAGATAATTATTTACAAAATTTATGTTGAAACGTGAAAATAAATTATTTATGGACCTTTATATTTGTCAAATAATTTTTATAACAAACTATAATTCTTGACGAGTCTAACGAATATCTATTTGTTAAAATATAATTTGTATTGAATTTATTATGAATTTTTGAAGTTCATATTTTTAATCTGTCAATTTCTGAACAACTCGTATATTAGGGTTATTTTATATGAGTTTCGATTTTGATCTGAACGTGAAATTTTTATCTTTGAAACTAGACATAAAAATAAAACTTTTTGTTTTAGAATCATTATAAAAGTCCATGTATTTAATTTTATATAATTTTTTGAAGTCAAAATTTTCTGCTGGAAACAGGAAACTTGAAGGATTAAAACAAAAAATTCGAAATTAATTTATGGTGTTATATATGTTAAAAATATATGAAATTTTTTATATAATGTTATATGTGTCTTATTTATTATGTGGTAAAATTTTATGATTTTTAGATCAGATATGAATAATTTAATAATTTATTTATTTATATATATTTGCTGCTAAAAACGTTTACAGCAGATTTTATAAACTAGATTCAAAACCTGTTTTAGCCATGAAAAAGGATTCCAAAATATTTGAAAATTTATATATATGTTCATATCTAAGTTATAGAGGTACTGTAAAAATTTAAATTCAAGATAACTTACTAATATTTTTATAAAAATGTTTAACTTTAATAGGGTACCTGATTTTCTTAAATGGACAGCTTTAAAAGTTAGCGAACAAAAATCATTTTTATAATAGTTAAGCATTTGGTTTTACCCATAAAATTTATTGGGCATTTTACTATACCTTTATGAAAATTTTGTATAATGTTATTATTTTATGACACAATTTAAGCCTTAAATAAATTATTTAGTTTTTGCTGACAGTGAAAATAACTAATAATTTTGTGATAAAAATACGAAATTTTTAGAAAAGAATGTTATGCCTAAAATGAGAGTTAGACTTAAGTATTAAGAAAAGGAAGGTAATTTTAAACAATACGAGAGTCTAATATTTATTTAATTATAATGTATTTAGGTTGAATTTCAAGCGAACTAGTGGGTGATTTTAGCTGTGCTAGCTATTCGTATCAGGTAAGTAAACTCATTATACTTGAAATATTAAGTGGTTGATTATTTTGTTTGTATGCTTGTATGACTTTATTACATGCTAAACTTGTTATTATAGATATAAAAAGAAAAACTTTAACATTCATATATGTAAATATGCACATGACAAACACATGTTTATGCAATTGACCTTACACACATGAACCATTAATATGAATTATATCTATAATAACAAGCTCAGCATGTAATAAAGTCATACAAGCATACAAACAAAATAATCAGACCACTTAATATTTCAAGTATAATGAGTTTACTTACCTGATACGAATAGCTAGCACAGCTAAAATCACCCACTAGTTCGCTTGAAATTTAACCTAAATACATTATAATTAAATAAATATTAGACTCTCGTATTGTTTAAAATTACCTTTCTTTTCTTAATACTTAAGTCTAACTCTCATTTTAGGCATAATATTCTTTTCTAAAAATTTCGTATTTTTATCACAAAATTATTAGTTATTTTCACTGTCAGCGGAAACTAAATAATTTATTTAAGGCTTAAATTGTGTCATAAAATAATAACATTATACAAAATTTTCATAAAGGTATAGTAAAATGCCCAATAAATTTTATGGGTAAAACCAAATGCTTAACTATTATAAAAATGATTTTTGTTCGCTAACTTTTAAAGCTGTCCATTTAAGAAAATCAGGTACCCTACTAAAGTTAAACATTTTTATAAAAATATTAGTAAGCTATCTTGAATTTAAATTTTTACAGTACCTCTGTAACTTAGATATGAACATATATATAAATTTTCAAATATTTTGGAATCCTTTTTCATGGCTAAAATAAGTTTTGAATCTAGTTTATAAAATCTGCTGTAAACGTTTTTAGCAGCGAACATATATAAATAAAAAAATTATTAAATTATTCATATCTGATCTAAAAATCATAAAATTTTACCACATAATAAATAAGACACATATAACATTATATAAAAATTTTCATATATTTTTAACATATATAACACCATAAATTAATTTCGAACTTTTTGTTTTAATCCTTCAAGTTTCCTGTTTCCAGCAGAAAATTTTGACTTCGAAAAATTATATAAAATTAAATACATGGATTTTTATAATAATTCTAAAACAAAAAGTTTTATTTTTATGTCTAGTTTCAAAGATAATAATTTCACGTTCAGATCAAAATCGGAAATCATATAAAATAACCCTAAAATACGAGTTGTTCAGAAATTGACAGATTAAAAATATGAACTTCAAAAATTCATAATAAATTCAATACAAATTATATTTTGACAAATAGATATTCGTTAGACTCGTCAAGAATTATAGTTTGTTATAAAAATTATTTGACGAATATAAAGGTTCATAAATAATTTATTTTCACGTTTCAACATAAATTTTGTAAATAATTATCTTATAAAAATTCCTAAACATTAACCATAAACATCAAAACTAATAAAGTGATGGAGAGTAATTAAAAAGCCTACCTAATTTACTTCATAAACTCATATCTCTTATGGTTGTTGTTGTGAGAGACATAAAAAAAAAGGATAGACATAGAGTTTTTTTGTTTCTCTTTTGGTCTAATAGAGAATTTATATACTTTGGTCTCATAAAGAGTTTATAAGTGTATAGAAACCTAATGTAATTAGGAATTCTTTAATTATTATTATCATTATCTTTTAATTAAATAAGAGTCTAATATATTGTGTACAACTAATTCAAGTATACTTTTTGTTTTATCTTTAAAGAGTTTGTTTACACTTATAATTTTATTTTAAAATTATAACTTATTCTCAAATAACTCTTTATTTTTATAATTAATGTTATTTTAAAATTTGAGTTAGTAGCATTCATTTATGTACGTTCTTGTTATAGTTTTTTATTGGAACATATATCCATAATAAGAATGTTTCAATCTTATCAAAAGTAATAGACAAAGAAAGTTTGATGATTTTTTTTCTACTCCCATCTACAAAGAAAAGTTTATGTGATGATTATTATTTCAAGCAATCTACACAATAATAGCAAATAAATAATAATCACCCAACATATAAGATATGGTGGTGGATGTATCTTACATAGGAAGTAGGAGATAATTTTTCTAGAAAACTAGATCATTTAGACAAAAGAACAAATTTTCAATATATGTGTGTATCACAAATTCAGCTTTGTCTAGAAATCAAGCACGAGAAAGAAATAAGAACAAAAAGTATTATTTATTTATTTTTTTAGTTTGAAAAGAGGAAATAAATCATTATTAGGTACATGATCATTAATAATAGTCTTAAAGTTCATACTTTTTTAACAAATAGCCTTGACCTTTTAAAAATATGTACATATGTTCTGACCTTTGTCAGTGAAAACCTTGATAGTTGTACATATGTTCTGTACCTTTGTCACTAACAACCTATATTATTTTTCTAATATAAATAAATTATTGATGCCTTAGCTCAATCTTAAACATCACTTCAATATATATTCAATTTATTTAAAATATTACAAAAAAAAAAAAAACAAAATTGAAAATTTTGATATTAAACTTTTAAAAGCTATAAATCAAAATTTTTCTCTAATCTAGTGAGCAGAACTCAACATATCAAGCTTGAGTTCATCAAATGGTAATTTCATATGCTCGCAAAAAATTTTATAGGTGGCGTGTAGGAGATGGGTACTCAAATGTAAGAAAACAATTTAATTTAATTTATTTGATGTTAAACTCATGTTTTATATGATTTTAATTTTATTTTACTATTTTTTGGCAGCTATATAACTTTTCTTTAATAATATTATATGCATTTATATATTATGTAAGTTCTATGCATATTATTTATATATATATATATATATATAATAACATCGCTTATTATTGATGATCTAAAATTAAAGAAGAGTGCAATTCTTGTTTACTATTATTTTGAAAATATTATAAAGTTATTATTCATTTGTAGTTATATATATTGAATGATATTTTTATATATGAATGATATATTGAGCGACGTTATTATTTAAAAATTAAACATTCTTTTTATACTCTAACATTTTTTTTTTAGATAATTTGATCCTATAATTTATATTTTTCACACATTTTTATTATATTATATTCTAATTTTTTTTGGATCATTTGTTCGTGTGCAAGGCCAAGTATTTTTTGTGAAGGACGCCATTAATTTTTTTTCATGGTCCGTTCATCGAATAGGTTCTTATTTCTATTTTCAATGAACATTTCAGTAACTACATGCTTTTTGTCCCTTAATTCTTTCATTAAATTAAATTCTCATTATTATTATCATTCTTGCTATGTTTTCCTTAAGCAAATTTACATGATAAGGTAAAGGACTGCCCTTTTTTATAAGCAAGTAAAATCAAAATGATGAAATAATACAAATATCATAGCCTAAATAAACATAAAATTCAAAGCTTAAAGTAATTAATATTTTATTTCTAGTTACTTATTTGTGTAGGAGAAAGGAAAAAAAAATGATGTTATTCTAAAATAATATTTTAAAATGATCGTAAATATTTTTAAAAGTATTTGGTATTTTTTTTTTTTATGAAAAGTGTTTTTAAAAGTTTTAAGAAGCACTATTTATACTTTTAAGAGATATAAATAATACTTAATTACTTTTGGGATAAGTAATTTTGAATACATGTTCCTATTCTAAAATTATTACTAAAGTGCTAAATAAATAACTTATAGTATTTTCCCCCAAATCCTTAAATATTTATTTTAAAATTACTTTTAATTAAACTACTTTTTTTTAAAATTACTATTAAAATAAACACATCTAAATGAGCCGGTAGACTATTATTAAATTTACTTGGAAAAACCTATAAAATAAGAACTGTTTTACAACTCTTATATACATCTCAGTATGCACCACATTACCTACCTCAATATAAGCTCTAATAGTTCAAATAACACACACATATATATTAAAAAAAAAAAAAACCAATTTAATCTTTTATAATAATAATAATATTATATATTAATTATTATTATTTTAAGATTACTGCATGTATATAAAAAGTTATAAAAAATGTTCATACTAAAGTTAAAAAAAATGTTTATACTAAAGTTAATATAAATGAGATTATGTCAAATTATTTTTCTAAATATTTAGTTAATATTTCAAAAACTTCTAGCTGACAAAGTCAAATTATCATTTGTAAATTATCTGAGTCAAATATTTTGCTCAAATTTGGATCGGGCTACACTAGGCCAATGACTACAACGTAAGGTTTTTTTTCTTAAATAAAAAACTCTTTCATATTTTGGAATGCATTTATCTTACATGTATCACTAATCATGTAATTGTCATATTGGTATTCCAATATCTTTAATACCACCCACTCTTTACTTTTTCTAAAATAATATCCATCATACATCTACACCAAATAATTAAGAATACCAAAATGAGATTGAAAACTTTGATTTAAATTTTTTTTTTTGTACCATTTTTAAAATATCAGTGTATGTGGAATATATTTGAAAAAAATAATTAAAATGAGAGCAAAATAGCTTAAAAGTGAAATTTTTTGCATATTTATTAATATTTATTAGTAATACATATACAAACATACTAAAAATAATACAAGCAAAATCTTTGGTCTTTTATATTAAGAGATGTAAAACATATGTAAAAATTACTTGCTCAAACACACACACACACACACATAGTGTGCTCCCTTAATTTCATTTCTTTTTATATTTAAGTAATGTTATATATATATATATATATATTAAATTATTGTATATATCTAGTAATATATTAATATTAAATGCTAAATTTAAATGGTGAAATGTTGAAATAATTATAGGACCATTTACTAAATTAATTATATCGTGAGATAAAAAATATTTTCTTTTATTTTTAGACTTATATGATTTTTTTTATTTTTAAACTATGTAGAATTTTTGTGCTTAACAAAAATGAATAAAGAAAACAAAAATGCTTTATTGATTATCTTGATATAAGAGAGAATAATATGTATTAAGTAACGTATTAATATTAAATTGGATGTTAATTTAGAATGTTAAGAGATTGGAGTAACTGTAAGACCTATTACTAATAGAGAAAAATAACTTTATTATAAAGGGAAAAAAAAAACATAAATAAGTTTTAGAAATAATAAGATTATTAAATAAAATTTCAATTTGTATGATCTTTAACTCTATATTGTCTTTGGTTACTCTTTTTGACATAAGAGGAAAAAAAAAAAAAGTAAAAAATGAGCTTCAACTATAAATATATTAAAAAAAAAAAAAAAAGGGGTAATATATAATAGTATTAATTATCAAATAATAATTATTTTAGCTAAAAAAAAAAACTATTTAAAAAATAAATAAATCTTTGTTGCCTTTTTTATAACAAAATGAAAATTTGATATTAAAATATAAAAATGATTGTATGAATAGTCTTAAAAGAACAAAAATATATTGGTGACTACAATTATAAAAGGCAGCATAGCTTTGAAGAGTATTGTTAGTTAATTATTTTGCAAATTATTGGCTTCCTCCACTAAAATCTCAATTTTATTCACACACAAAAATTATTTTACTTATTTTGTAAAATTATACAGAATTCTTTAAAAGATAAATTTTCTTCCACTCTACTATTAACAATTTTCCTAGTTAGGTTTCTACAAATAAAATAATCTTAAATTAATGCCAAAATTATCTCTCTTACTAAAATTTTGAATTATTGTAACTTTTTGATAAAAAAAAAAAGTATTAATAGATGAACTTAAATATTAAATTGATATATTTCAATAATATAAGTACCATTATTAAGTGACTTTTTTTTTTTTTTGCTTACTACTTCTTTCTATTATTGCTGATGTAATAAAATAAATAATTAAAAAAATTATCAAATAAAATAAAATCAAATAAATGGAAAGTTTCAACTTTCCTTTATATATATATATATACTAATAACAGATATATAACAAAATAAAATAAATGGAATAAAATTTTAATTTGAATGATTTCTAATATATATTGTATATAGGTACTATTTTTTATATAAGAAAAAAACTAACAAAATAATTAAAAAATAAAAAATATCAAACAAAATATTTTTCAACTTCTTCTGTTAGTATATGGTATATATATAGATAACAACAAATAAAAACAAAAGAACTCTAGCATATGTTAAAATTAACAATAATAGAAAGCAGTATAAATTTGTATGTACTGCATATGAGTACTATTTTTTATATAAGAAAAAAACTAAGAAATTAGTTAAAAAAATAAAACTAAAAAATATCAAATAAAATAATGGTCAACTCCTCTTTTAATATGGAGTATATATATAAATAGTAGAGATAATAATAAATAAATAAATAAATATATTTTTTTGAAATATATTAAAATTGATAATAATAAAAAGACATATAGATTCAAATAAATTTTTAGTATGAATAAAGATATAAGAATAATCAAAAAGTACTTAAAATAAATCCCTCCTACTTTTTCATTTTTTTTTAAAGTTGTAACAAAAAATTGTTAAATAAATAGTAGTTATTTAAAAAAAAAAAAAATAGCACACTTTATATAATGGTAACAGTAATAAATGAAATAAATTAATAAAAAAAAATCATCAAATAAAATAAATAATATGAGGCAAACTCCCAATTATATGTAGTTATATAATAGATAATAGATTGTAATTTTTTTTAAAAGATAATAGATTATATATATTTTTTAATGGGATTCTAAAGTCCTCTTATTTTTTAAAATAATAATAATAAATAATAATAAATAAAATTAAATAAAAAAATAAAAATAAAAAAAATAATAAAATAATAATTAGATAGTAGATTATACTTTGTAAAAGAAACAATAACGAATATATATTACCTTTTCATTTACTTATATGTGGCAGACAACAGCTTATTAAAATATTCCAATTAACTTTTTTACAGCTTGTAATTGTCTGCTATATCAATTGTTATTGGACACAACTTAATATATAAAAATTGTTTTAAAATAAATCAGTACTAATAATTAATGAGCAAAGCCTAATCCATAATTTTTCTGGTATAGTATAAGAATATTGTTTTTCTTATCAATACATTCTGGTAGATTGGAATTCCAGAGGATGTGATTTATTAATTCATCCATTAAGATATTTCTTAATAAATTATCCTCTTGAATAAAAAAAAAAAAACTAATTAAGTAAGTAGATGTGACAATTATTTTTTCATTTGCTCACACCATGACTTCTAATTAATATATATGTTTGACTTGGATTTTAAAACATTTGTAAAATAACGGTTAGATTTATTGTTCATAGTATTTTCATTATTTTGATTTTTTTATTTTGACTTTGTCAATTGAAGATTTTATTTAATGAAAATTTTATTTTTCTTGCCAATCAAAAATTACTTTATTTCCTGTTACCTTTTAAATATTAAGATAATTTTCTTAAAAAGTAATAAAGTCAAATGAATAAAAATTATTTTAAAAAATATATATATTATAAAACAAATCTTTAATTTGAGATGCCAAAGGAGGATCTCAATACTAATTTCCCCTGATTTTTTTAAAATCCAATAAAGATTTTTCATTATTTACCTTCATTAAAATATTTCGAGAGCTCTATAAATACTCAAGAATTCATCAATCACTTAAAAATTAAGTAAACTGGTCTTATTACTTTTCATTCACTTGCAAATTAACTTTTAATCTGTCACTTCCATGATGAAGTCAATTTTGGTGTTAGTTCTGTTCGTTTGTGCTCTATTATGCATTCAAGATGGTGTAACTGCCAGAGACATTCATGAACATAACTCACCATCCACGTCTTCATCGCCTAGTATACGTTTTATTAACGTTAATGAATGTTGGGAATCATTGGACGCTGTCGATAATTGTCAGAATCAAATTCTACAAGTGAATTTCAATCTTCATACAAAAATTAGTCCAAATTGTTGTAAGGCTATATCAAACCTTTCAGCTGATTGCAATGGAATAATACTCTCAGGAACACCCACACTCAATCAACTATGCTCCTTAAATAATAACTAAGTTCAAAGTGAGTAGAAATAATATAAAGGATTATTTGTTTTTAGAATATATAAGCTTTTATGGTTTATTTTCAAATAAGTAGCATTTAATTTTAGGCATTTCTTTTATTTATGATGTATGGCAATAGTTAGGAAAAAAAATGTCTCCTAATTTATATCTTTACTTAATAAAAATAATATATTGATGATATATATATATATATATATATTTTTTTTTTTTTTTTTGGGTTGAGGAAAACAATAAGAATAAAGTGTATATATATTTTTTAGTTTAAAAGGAGGAAATAAATAATTATTAGGCAAATTATCATTAATACTTTTAAGGTTCATACTTTCTCAATTACCTTAACCTCCTTCAATGAACAACCCTACATATTTCAATAATAACAGACTTTCAGTCCCTTAATTATTAAATTATTTTATATTTCTAATAATATAAAAAAAAAATTGATATTAAACTTTTAAAAACTATAAATCAAAATTCTTTTCTAATCTTGTAACCAAATTCCATATATCAAGCTTGAATTCATCAAATGATAAGGTGATTTAGCGGTATTTATGAGGAACACGAGAGGTGAAATGTTTGTCGAAGTTCGTATGGCGGTGAGGTCAAGTGTCGAAGAATGTGCCAAGTGGACATCACAGATTAGAATTGCCAGAGTGAAACCTGAGAAGGCAATGGGTGTCTATTGGAAGCCTGGAGTAAAGGTGAAGATGGCTATGGAGATAGAACATTCTTCTTGGTTCTTGATTTCCACCATGAATGCTATTTACAAAGTTTTTACATTTGAGAGGTCTTACTCTATTGGTGTGAAACCACTGAACTTGGTAGTATTTCTTGAGTATTTCCAAATATATTCTTTTTGGTATTTGTTTCCAAAATTTTCATTGTACAAATTGTGTACGATTTTTTACTCTATTGTGAGTATATGTTTTCGTTCATCTAAGTATTTGAGAGTTGAAATCTTGCATTCAGTTTCTCCTAGTGTTTCTTTTTCAGTAAGACTAGGACTTGATGATCTGTTTTCGCTCATCTCTATTTTTTAGAGTTGTAGCTTTGCATTCAATTTCTCTTAATATTTCTTCTTCATTAAGGCTAGGATCTGATAATTTATTTTTTGCTCTCCATGTTTGAAAGTTGGAGGCTTGCTTCAATTTTTCTTAGTGTTTTTCCTTTTCAATAAGATTAGGACCTGATGTTTAGTATTTACGTTTATTTCTAGCAACTCATTCTGTTTTCTCTTTGTCTAGTGTATTGGATCACATAACTTTCACAAGCGTATGTTGATTTTTCAAAGTGTTGTCTTCATTTTATTCCTTGTAAGTCAAATTGACAGCTATTCTATTACCCCCAATTTAAGGGGGATACTAGAGTTAGTAATTAAGTTTAGTTGTATTAGTTAATATTTTCATATAATTCATGTATTTCTCACCTGATGATAATACAATAACTCATGTATTTCTCACCTGATAATAATACAATTTACATTTAATTTTTATAGAAGTTAAGCAACTATTTTTTTTTCCCTAATAGTATAAGCATTTATTTATTTATATGTAAGTTTTATGCAGACTAGGTTTGTATAAGTATATGCAAGGTATTCACTCTATACAAAACTTTACATATAGTATAAATCTTTATATCAAAAGTTTATAAACATAAACTTTTTCCCCTAATTGTTTATTAAAATGGTAAATGAAAATGTCTCATATTTAAAGGATCAGAATTTTGAGACTAAGTAGAAACAATAATCCTCTCTCCAATGCCCAATTTCATATATATATATATCAACATGTAGTGGGCGATGTTATCCAAATATATATATATATATATATATATATTATTCCAACGTAAGTAAATAGCATCCTTATTTCCTTAGCAAGAGACTCTCGTCTTTCTTTTTTGAATACTAAGGAGTTGCAATTAATTCCCATAAACTTAAAAATCTCTTTCCTAAAGAAGAAGAAAAAAAAAAAAAAAAACTTATATTGTTAGAAGTTTAAAAAAGACCAATTAATTATTAAGATAAATATCATTCTATTTCATTGTTTTATTGAAACAAATCCATTAATTTGAGCAAGTAATCAGCTATATGTAAGACGTTGAAATCGAAAATGCATGATATTTTGATAAGAGAAATCTTCTTTTCCAGGAAAATTGAAAATAATAATTGCAAGAAATGAATCTATATAGTTATACAGTAACTCGAGAGAATCCTCTTATTAGTGAATATATTTTTGGGAGATAATGTTAGTGTTGTCAAATTTTTCATCAGATTACGTGATGAAAATTCAAGTTTTTCACCAATAAGATAATTTGATGAAAAAAATGTCTTTCTGAGGTGGGATGGAACCCCGTCAAATCTTAAATCCGAATTTCTTACAATTTTATAATTTTTTTTATATATTTACTTATAAAATCAAGTATTTTTAATCAAAAAATTATATAAAAATTAAAATATAATTTGTTTTGTGTGTGTGTGTCGGGGTGAATACCCCAGCCCACTTTACAAAGTATTTTCTTCATCAATGAAAAATCCATGACTTTTTCTCACAATTACCCACCCTAACGAAAAAAAATTGACAACGTTAACAAAGACTAGTGTTTCAATTGCATCTTTTATTTATAGAATATAAGTAAAAGAGGTTTGTATATAAAAATATGGATAAAGGGTCATCTAAATTTTTTTATTAGATTGTTTGTGTTATTTAATACTATTATTTACAAAAAATATTTTTAGATCCCTTTATTTATAAAAAAAAGAAAAGGCCTATTGAAGGTTAATTTGACTTTTATAAAAAAAATTATTAAAATTGTGTAATACTAATTATATAATAAAAGCATGAGATTAAATGAGAATAAAAAAAACATTACAATAAAAACATTAAAAAAAATTAGAACAAAACATATTTACCCACCTCAGCTTTTCATCTTTCCATTCAATTCTCTAATCTAAAATTAAAATTTTACCCTCTAAACCTACAATCCTTACACAGAATAAATATTTACTTTTTATCTATTGCGCGTAATTTTTATTAAATTTTAAGTATTATATTAAATTTTTTTTAGTAAAGATACAGTTTTGTTTATTATTAATCTTAAATTTGTTTTCTTAAATTTTAGTTATATGAAACATTTTATAATTATTTTTGAAGCAGTAGGCTATATAAACCTTTGCTCAATTTAAATGTAATACAAATTTTAAATATTTTGACATTAAATATTATTGTTGATATTGGATGTGGGTATTAAATGTGGCCAAATAATAAAACTAATTTAGGTTTCTTCATTAGTTTGGATATAATAAAAACATGTTTACAAAATTGTTTCAATAAAAAAAATAACATAAGTTAGAGCTACCATAATTGTTCATTTTATTGATAAAAGATACACAATTTAAATAATTTTATTAGTTATTGAGAAATGACTTAAAAAGAGTCAAAATTTATAGATAAAAAGAGAGTTAGAAAAAGAAAAAAGTTAATCTTTAATTGAATGTAAAATTGGAGGGAATAAAAAAAAATAGTCGAAAATAGAATAAATTTCTTTAAATGACTAATATGCCCTTAATATATATTTTACTAAATAAAATATAGTAAAATATTATGATATAAAATTAAATTATCCTTCAATGGCCTTTTTTTTTTTTTTATTATAAATAAATGGACTTAAAAACACATTTTATAAACAAATATATTAAAAAGCCTCAATAGCTTAAATTAGATGACTAATTTGGCCATTTACCCTAAAAACATTATAAAAGACTATAACACCTAAAGTAAATACTAACAAAATATATGTTACACAATATTTAAGATTATAATTGCATAAATTATGTATAGTTATGTGTTTAATTTTAAAGTCCGATCATATTACACAAAATATAAATTGTATAATTATATAAAAAAATTATATAAAATATATTTATGATTTAATTACATTAAATAACCTTCTTTCACACAACAATTCAAATCATGTTGTGTTACCAAATAGTTTAATTATTTATAATTCAATCAATTAATATGATTTAATGCATCAACCGTAAAAGTAATATATTAAAAGAGAAGTTGGCGCAGGGTAGCAGTCGGTGGCCAAAAGTGTCAACCAGTCGCAAAGGTGCAGGTAATATTAGGCATGCAATTAAGCTAATCACAATTTTTGTTTTTTTTTTTAAGATCAAACAATAGAGAAAAGTAAGTATTATTATCATACAAGTGAACCACAATAAATTAGAAGAAGAAGAAGAAGAAAAAGTCAGGAAAACTTTCCATTCTTAATATTGGAGTAGCATCATCCCTTAAAATCCTTTTAATGAAAAGGTTTCAACTTTAATTGGAACACATAACTACGTTGTTGTCCCTCGGGAACTAGACACTAAGAAACTTTTTCAATGAATTAAAATGATGCACTCCACTTATCTTAAAAATTTTAAACAGAAAAGGATGAGAATCATAATTATAATCGTAATAAAAATCATTCAAAATATTATTGTATTTAATTTGACTGTACTCTGTAATGAAATGTAAAAGAATTACAACAGTAGTTGTAATCCTCATTATACTTGCAGCCTTTAAGAATATATTATAATGCTCTATTTTTCTCACAATTTGTATAATCATTTATAATTTTTTTTCTCATTTTATTTCTTTTAGTAATAAAAAAAATTTTTTATTTTATAATATTTATTTTAATATTATTATTTATTTTAATTATACTATTTAAACAAATATTATAATAATAATATTATTTTTTTATATTTAATTTTTTTATAATTATCATTTTTATTATCTTTACATTCCACAAAACACAAGCACTTAAGCTATATTCTTTTGTTTTTTTGTTTTTTTAATAGCAAAGTTAGCTATAATCTTGGGTAAACAAAAAGTTTCTTAATGAATACCACTAGTACACTTTTTGCATTTCAATATCCGTATTTAATAAAAAGACAAATTTGCACTTGTTATCTTCGTGTCCTTTTGTGGTCTATTGGTCTTTAACGTGTCGTTGCAGCAGGGAGTATTATATGTAAATCTGAAAAAAAAAAGGCAGTTGCATTGCATGAGGTATATCAAAAATTTTAAAAATATATTATTAGTATTTATTTAAAATAATTTTTTTTTATATATACTTCAAGTGCAATTTGTATAAAATAATTAATAGACAATTTTTCTATATTATCCATGAAATTATCTCGTATAAAACTTCCTAGAAATTTGACTCATCTGTCTTTTTGATGCTCAAGCAAATAAAAAAGATCTAACACGGGTGCCCTTAATCATAAGCTTTGGAAGTAACCGTTTCGAAGATTTTACTTATTTAACCGAAAAGTATAGATATAGTTTCCTCACCAATTTTGTTTTAGATACTATGATTTGTCGTTATTTGGGTTTGGTCATAATGAGCTTTTGAGTCTTTAAAGCAGAGGTCAAATATTTGCTAAGAGTGATTAGGGTTGGCCTTCTTGATATTATTATTATTATTATTTTATTTTTTTTAATTATCTTTTTATGTTATTATCATCTAATTGTTTAATATGAAAGGGTTAGCATTGTAAATCATCTACTAGTTTGTATCAAATAAAAAAATTCATGAGCTTTGAAGTATGGATATCTATCTTTTATAAAGCACATCAATTTATATTTTAACTTATTTTATTAATATTGTTATTATTATATTTTAATTATTTATTTTTTTGTTTTTGTAAAATTTATTTATTTTTTTGTGAGGTGATAAGATCCAATAAATTTCAATATTATGCAAAAATTTATAATAACTATGTACTACCAAATAATCAAAAGATTTAACTTTTAAGATAATAATATTTATATTTATTTATAAATCATATATTAATATTATATTTAAATAATTATAATATAAGAAAATATTTTTAACAATTCTTTATTACATTTTATCCTACTCTATTTAAAAAAAAAAAAAAAAGTTAGCATGCTTCCAAATTTCTTTGTTCATTTATTTTTTCGCCTTTTTTTTTTTTTTTTTTGTCTTCACGTCTCATGTACCTCGAAGGTGGTATCTTCACTGGGGATGACAACTAGCTGCCTAGTGTCTCTTCATTACGGTTTTGTCGCTTAGTGGAATTTTTAGGGTACCAACATTATTGGGAGAGGTGAGGGATTTAATGAAACGTTTAAAGTTTATTTAATAACATTAAACAACTTATATATTCTAAAATTAATTACTATCTTAGTCTCATAATAAAATTTAAAATAAAATAAATAATTTTTTTAATTTAAATTATTTTATATATGATAATTAGGCTTTGATATTGTTATATTATGCTTGTGTTTTATTGTATTCACGTGTCGTCACATAAATTATTAGGTTAATGCTTTTATATCTATACCATGCCAAGTAATATTGTTTGAATATAAAATTAAAAAAAAAGCCTAATACTTTTTTTTCTTCCAAAGAATAGTTTTTAAAAGTTACAACAAATACATGCCACAAAGATAATATATATATATATATATATATATATTAGTCGTGTTTTATATATTATTCTTATTTTATATTTGTATTATTTTTATATTAATTAACACATAAAAAATTTATTTATTTATTTATTTTTCGTATTGTTTATTTATAGTAGTAAAAATAATAAAACTTTTAAAAATATAAAAAAATTATCGATCAATTATTACTAAAAAATTATTCATATCATATCGTGTTCATATTATATTATTAAATCTTATCAAAAATTGTTACCTTTATATATAACATATGAATTTATCAAATTTACTACATACCCATAGGATTTGAATTTATCAAATCTATTACACACGCATCAGCCGGTTAGTATATTGTTTTAAGGGATAAGATTAGAGACCACTATTTTTGACCAATGAATTAACTAATTATATTTGATCCTTGTATTATTAATATCTTAATTAATTTTTAAAATTATTAATTATTTTAAATTTTAAATTATAATATTATCTGTACTATTTATTTAAATTATTTTATAATTAAAATAATTAATTAAATTTATTGGTTACAACATTAATCTTTATTATCCCTTATTTTAGTTTGCACCTCTTTGAATACATTTATTATATGTCTCATAATATATTTTCACTAGGGTGATAAATTGTGTCAAAAAAAGTTATGTTTTATTGTATTATCTATAGTGTTTTCATATTAATCATGTTGTATTAGTTGATAAACTCAAAAATTTATTTCAAATTTTGTCATATTATCTATATATAACAATAAAAAATAAGAATACATTTAAAAAAAATAAAAAAAAATTATTAGTTAATTATGATTAAATTTTTTATAAATTAGCATCCTATTCACTATAGCTTTAAGCATAAATTCTTTATTAAAAAAAAAAAAAAAGGTGCATAAACGTATGCTATGAGTGCCGAAGATAAGCGAATTACACCATGTTCACCAGCATCCATTACCCCAACATTAGCCCTTATTGTAATGCATTACATCTGTTTTAATTAACATAACAATGCTAAATATTTGACGAAATTGTATGGAATTTAATTAGTTTAGGACAATTATGGATATTTTTTTTTATAGGGATTAAGAGAACACTATTATATATCACAAAAATATTACAAATATAATTTATTTGATATATTCTCATTTAATGCAATTATATGAATTCAATTATACTATTCAATCAAGCTCTTCTGTATCATTTAAAATCTATACAATTTTGTAATATTTAGACTTTACTAGATGAAAATTGTTATATATTCTTTGTATGAGGATGATTGATACAGTTGGCATTTCTTTCACAGTTAGTTTTTCTTATATTAGATAAAGATAGGTTTATTTGTACATGAATTTTGCGAGTAAATTACATATATATCGAAAAAATATATAATAACTATTGATCTTAATTTTTTTTTTTATCAAAATTTAAAATAAAATTAGCAAAATGCACGTACTTATGTGTTATATTTTTTTTTTTTTTTGTTATATTTTTGTTTGATATTAAAATATATATTTATTAATTTTTAATAAATAAAATACTAAAAATTTAAAAACTAATTAATTATAAAAAAAATTAATTCAAATGTATAATTATGTACTTTAGGCTATGTATAATTTCTTGTAAAAAAAGTAAATTTTAAATAAGACTCTTACTATCTCATATTTATAATAAAATAATTAATCATTATCATTAAATAACTAATAATAATAATGAAAATAAAAAAATAATTCAAATGCATAATTATCTATTTTACGTATGACTTTTTATAAAATAAATAAATTGTAAATAAGACTCTTGCAATCTTATATTTATAATAAGATAATGTAATTATTATTATTAAATTAAATAAAATAAATAATAATAATAATTTTGTAATTAAAATAAAAATTTGAAGATAAAATTATCCAAAATTGAAAATGACATATAGATGAATATATATAGTAATAAAATAAAATGCATGTGTTTGGAACCCTTTATATTTTACTTTTATATTTTAATTTTTTTTAAATATTTTTGTTTGATATTAAAAAATATATTTATTACTTTTTAATAAATAAAATATTAAAAATTCAACTGTTATTAATTATTAAAAAATAAATTCAAATGCATAATTATATATTTTAGACTATTTATAATTTTTTGTAAAAAATAAATTATAAATAAGAGTCTTATTATCTTATCTGTATAATAAGAGAATTAATCATTATTATTAAATATATAATAATGATAATCAAATGCATAATTATGCATTTTAAGTTATGCATGACTTCTTGTAAAAAAAAAAAAGGTAAATTATAAATAAGATTTTTTTAATTTTATTTTTATAATAAAATAATGTTATCATTATTATTAAATAAATAATAACGATAATTTTGCAATTAAAATGAGATAATAAAATAATTTAAAATGAAAAAAAACACATAGACAAATATATATAATAATAATAATATATAAATGATCATTATCTAATAAAATAATAATATTATTATCTAAAATTTATTTAGATGTGTATTTAAAAGATTAATTACGTCAAAATAACAAAACTGGTTCGGAATTCCTAATCAACTTTCTTGTTTTTTCAAATTTTATAAATGAAGTGAACCTCATTACGTTTGTGATGAAGTCAATTAATTTCATTTAAGCAGTTTTATTTTTAATCTCATTTCCAAAATATCAGCTAGTTATATATATTATTCAATATATTTCATATTCATTCAAGTATTGACATGGGACGAAGTATTCATGGACAATCATTTGTTTATATTTTTCTCGTAAACATATCACAATAGAGATGTTTGGCTGGATAGTTTTTGTCTGTTAGCAAAATTACGTTGGTTGTTAGGATTTAACAGTGGATTGAAATTATTATTTTTTTAATTTAAAAATATTTAATTCATATTCAAATAAATCGGATGAGTCAGATTATTAATGATAGCAGCACAATGGTCCATTAAATTTTTTTAACAGTATTAGGCGACTCCATAATTTTACGTTACACTTTAATTTGTGGTACACAGTAATTCTCTCTCGTATTATTAATAACGTCAGAGGTACCAAAAATTTATTAATTATAAATAAAATGTGTTAAAATATATTAATTTTTGAATGATATAATAAAAATTTAGAAATTATTAAAAAGAGTATTAAAATATAAAATTTTTAAAATTATCTATATGGTATGCAATAAGTAAAATTATGATAATTTTAAAAAATTTGAATTTGTATTATTCTTTTTAATAATTATTGAACTTTTATTATTTCATCCAAAATATATTAAACTTTTTAGAAAATAACAAAACTAACACTCGTCAAAACTTATAATAACAAAAATAGCACTCATTGTATTCAAACTTAAAATTTCACAATTAAAAAAATAATTGATATATCTTTTTTCTTTAAATACACATTCAATTGAAATTGAAAAAAGACAATTTAGACCCATTTAATGTCGAACGTTCAATATTATAGATTTAAATTGAACGTTTAATATTATTATGGTGCTAGTTTCGTTATTATAAATTTTAGATGTATTATTTTTGATAATTTTTTTAAACGCTTTAATCATAGTTAATAAATTTCTTGAATTCGATGAATACCGTTGTTTTCAAATGTATTTTGTTTTCCTTAAAATCAAGACATATATGCTGTTGAAAATGGGTTTTATAGTAAACACACATGGTGATGGTATTTTAAAGTAATATTTTAAGCGAAACTCGTTTAATATAATGGATTGTATTGATGAAAGTGAATGCGAATCTCAAAGATCACCACTGATGTAAAAAAAAAAAAAAATTTGTTTAATAGTAGTTGTCTCATGTGAAAATGAACAACTTTTATATAGTATATAACTTTTCAAATGAAATAAGCTAATGTAACAAAAAGTGCGTGAACATGGGAATACAGTTTGTTTTCAATATCTACACAGGCACACCTTGACTTTGTCGTTCAATTTATTACTTTTCTTTTGATGCAGGTAGCACTCACTTTTTCTTATGTGTGTGCTTATTCATTTCATTGGGTGTATTAACAACTACCGTCCACCAACAAACAACTTATAATAACACAACTAATTACAATAAATATATCTTATGTTGGATACATGTGGCTTAAAAGAAGAAATAAAATCTTTATTTAAAGCTCCAACCCTAACTTAAGATGTATATTTATAAGGTTTGAATAATTCAAAAATGACCTAAATTACTTGTTTAATTGAATGGTGTAAGATTCTTTTTTATTGATAGATTTAATAAATTCTAAAAGTTGAAATAACTAATAGAAACATCACATAAGCTTTTGCCAAATAACAACACTAGGTAAATTGAACAATTTCAACCAAGAAGAAGAAGAAGAAGAAGAAGAAGAAGAAGGATACATAAAAATAACCCAAGTTCATGCTGCAATTTTCAATCAAGGCATCCAAACTTGTCATTGGCTGCCTTCTCAATTGCCACATTTGTGAAACTATGCAAATTTACAATGAAAGGATAACCTTATGTGTAATAAATACTACATATCTACAATTATATTCAAGTGATATGGAAAGGTTTTTCTTACATTTTTTTTTCGTTTGACACATGTAATGTTTAATTGTATCTTCAACATTAAGTATATATAACAAATTAAAACTTTTAGTTATTTTTGTTAATTGAGCATACATGTGTGAGTGTTGAACGTCTCATCTAACATTTGGTTGAGTGTAACATTTTTATTTTTAAAGTTTGTTTAGGTGTAACAATTATGTAGTAATATGTTCTATATTTCTATCAGCACAACTAACGAAATTACTATAAATAAATAAATAAAAAATACTTTGTTATATTTACAAGAATCCGATTTTAAATTTTTAACGTTAAGAACAATAACATTACCTGTAGTGGAGAAAAATATAGCAAAGCCTAAAATCATGCCAAGGTAATACAGGATCAGGTGGTATAAAATTTGAAACCGAATCCGAATAAGTAACCTATAATCAAATCCAAAATTGTTGGATTTTTGTTCGAGAAATCCCCATTGAATTACGGATACACGTTCGGGGCTCCCAAACTCTAATTGCACAACTTTTTTTCTAATTTAAATTAATCAAAATACATTAGATAACATGTTCAAATTAAATAAATCAAAATATTATTATTTATATTTAAACATATCACTGATTTATATTACTAATAACTTTAATAGAATTATTATTAAAGTATTTAACATAATACTAAATAAATATATAAATAAAACATGGATGCTGGTTACTAAAGTTTCGGTAATTATTTAATTTAAATATTTTAGTCCCATAATTATTATATTAGGTACCAAATATCCCATAATTTTTTAAAAATGTCACAGTAGTTTCGTTATTATATACAAATGAGCACTTTGGTCCCATAATTTTTAAGTTTAGCACTTATAATTCATTTATTTATAAAAGTAAGGCACTTTAAGTAATCAATTTTAATAATTTTGTTGGACTAGAAGTGATTATTTTAAAAAATTGTATGACTAAAATTGTTTAGTCCTATTATGTCATGTTTGGTTGACAATAATAGTAATTGTGTAATTGTGTCCTAAATGACTAAAAATTGTATGACTTTGTTAGGACATGTTTGGCTGATAATAATCGTAATTGTGTAATTGTGTCCTAAATAACTAAAAAATGTATGACTTTGTTAGGACATGTTTGGTTGACAATAATCGTAATCCTAATGGAAATAATTCAGGATATTACTGTATTTGGTTTGACTGTACTCTGTAATGGAAAATAAAGAGATTACAGCAGTAGCAGTAATCTTAATTATGCCTGCAACCCTCTGTAATCCTCATTACGCCTTCAACCCTCTTTATTTTTCTCACAATTTGTATAATCATTTATAATTTTTTGCTTATTCTATCTCTTTTAGTAATAAAAAAAGTTATTTTTTAATTTTACTTCATTTATAATTTTATAATCTTTATTTTAATATTATTATTTATTTTAATTACACTACTTAAACAAATATTGTAATAATAATATTATTTTTTTTACATTCAATTCTATTACAATTAATTACTTTTACGTTCAGAAGGGTTTTAAAGCTAAGAAATCTGAGATTTGAAAAAGATGCTTCTTTTTTAGTTTGTTGAGTTTGTTCCTTAGTCTTAGTTAATTGAAGTTGAGTTTCTTCTTTTTTAGTCTCGTGCAATAAAGCTCAATTTTGCACATATTATTACTTCTTGTTGGTATCTTTTAAAGTTGAAGTGTTTTCAAAACTTCCATGCTTTGTTTGATTCATGGGTTAAGGGATTTAATCAGTTTCAATTATGGTAGGTGGGATTCCTTTGAGTGAGAAACCATTTATTTTGAAGCATTTTCTTGTGTTTGAGGATATTACTCTGCTTTTTAATGTTGTAGCTTTTCGCTTGTAGCTGGAAATGAGATCTCAGCATTTGAAAATGAATGTTCAATGCCGGATCTTTAATAGTTTGAATTTGGGGTTTGTCTTCATATTTTTCAGATAATTTTGTTGGATATAACTGACAGACGTTAAAAAGTTTATAGTTTTTATATCGTCTTAATTCCAAATTTTTTGGAAAAACTTGGAGTAAGAGATGCAATATTCCTTGTTCCAAAAGCGATTCAAGCATTGTACACATAACACATTGACGCTCCGATCATGACCAGGGCTGTTCGAGGTAGATTCCTCAAGGAAGCGAATGGTGACATTAGTGATCATCTACGCAACCATATCCATTTGACAAATTGCATTCACTTGAAGAACCATATGCACAAGCACAGCCCTGTATTGACAGATAGGTCCCTTAGGAGGGACCTAATTGTTCTTCAAAGGTCAAGGTCTCTCAGAGACCCATCTGCCAGCCCTCCCTCTTGGTATTCTCCTTCTATTGTGGATATACTTCCAAAAAAAGGCAAGAGTGATGTGTTAGCTCGGCAGGGGAGAAGGTCAATGGGGACCGAGCATCGTAGGAAAGATAAACTGTTGTCTGCAACCTCTCCTCATTTGGCTAGTTTCGTGACATCGAAAGTTGATCCAGGTGAGATTAATGGTGTAAATGATGGGGTAGCTGCAGCCAGTGAGCGTAGTAGTAAGAGTGGAGTTAGGGACGGCAGAACAACTAGGACGGAAGAGTCTGGTCGGAAGACTATTGGGGTTGATGTCTTAGGTGGCAATGAAGAGCCTAAGGTTGATCATGATTATAATGGCACTGCTTCAAGGAAATCTGAGTCTAAGAATAAGAGGAGCAAACAAAAGGGGAAGCATATTCAAGAGGATCAGCCAAAAACCCTCTCTGTGCAATTGAATGAGGTTCGAAATGACAGTGATGGTTTCACATCTTTTAATATCCATCTACGTGGTAGACAATCTCGGCAGGAGAGAATTGTTGAGGAACCAGAAGGCAGTGTTAGACGCTACTGCAGTGGATTGAATAGAGTTAAACGGCGGAAATTCCGAGGCTCAAGAAGAGGAAGGGTTTCAGTGGCTTCCAGAGATAACTATGCTCAGAATGAATTGTCAGTGGCTTCTAATACTTTAGCTCAAGGTTCATCCCATTCTAAGTATCATGAAGAAGGAGATGAAGAATATGAGAATCGGAATGTCACAAGAGCTCCCAGCAATGGGTGTGGGATTCCTTGGAATTGGTCCAGAATTCATCATAGAGGTAGGACCTTCCTGGACATGGCTGGAAGGGGTTTATCTTGTGGTTTATCTGATTCAAGGTTAAAGAAAGGTGGTTCAGCTGCTCATGGAAGAGATATGTCTGACATGCCTGGGACATCTGAAGACTCAAGTTCATGCTCTAATTCCAATGCGGAGGCACTACCTCTATTAGTTGATGCATCTGGATCTCAGTATAGTACTGACAATGCTGGTTGGGTGCATGACTATTCTGGAGAACTTGGTATTTATGCTTATAATTTATTTAAGCATGATGTTGATTCTGACCTTGCTTCGGAAGCTAGATGTCGAGATCAGCCCAATTCAAGAGGACACAACCGCAATAGGCATCAAAACCTGACTCAAAAATACATGCCAAGAACTTTCAAGGATCTGGTAGGACAAAATTTGGTAGCACAAGCTCTTTCAAATACTGTCACTAGGAAGAATGTTGGTTTGTTATATGTTTTCTATGGTCCTCATGGCACAGGAAAAACCTCTTCTGCTCGTGTATTTGCCAGAGCTTTAAGTTGCCAGTCTTTTGATCACCATAAGCCTTGTGGATTTTGTGGCTCTTGCATTGCCCATGATATGGGAAAGAGTAACAGCGTAAGGGAAGTTGGCCCTGTCAGTAATTTTGACTTTGAAAGCATTATGGACCTTCTTGAAAACATGATTATTTCCCAACTTCCATCACACTACCGAGTGTTTATATTTGATGACTGTGATACTTTAACCCCTGAATGTTGGAGTGCCATATCAAAGGCCGTTGATCGAGCACCTCGTCGTGTGGTTTTCGTACTTGTCTGTTCTAGTCTTGATGTTTTGCCTCATGTAATCATATCCAGGTGCCAGAAATTCTTTTTTCCAAAGCTGAAAGATGCTGATATTATCTATACTTTGCAGTGTATTGCATCTAAAGAAGATTTAGATATTGACAAAGATGCATTGAAACTTATTGCGTCAAGATCAGACGGATCATTGAGGGATGCTGAGATGACTCTTGAGCAACTGAGTCTGCTTGGTCAGAGAATCTCTATTCCCCTGGTTCAGGAACTGGTATAGTCTTTCTTGTCTACCAGAAGTAGAACACTACAGACAGACAGTTTTTAATTTCATTTTGTTTGATAAAAAAATCATTAGTTTTTCCTAACAGTGTTGATTTCACTGACAATATTTAATTTTGCTTTCTTTGTTAACAAAACTGTGACAATTTTTTTTAGTCTTTGACTATGAATTTTTTTTTTTTAGATTGTCATATACCCTTCAAAGTGTTTTAATACATTTGATAGCACTTTCAAAACCAAAAGGGTAAACAATTCCGAAAGGGAAAACCCTTTGGAGCACCACTCAATACCACTTACGTGTTATAAATCTCCTTTGTATTTTAATGAAATCTGAACAACACCTACGTGGTTTTGCTGCCCCATTGGTGCTATATAGAAGCAATTCCAAACGGGAAAACCCTTGAGAGCACCATTACATCACTCAATACTACTTACATGTTATAAATCTAAAGACCAAAAACCTTTGCTGCCCCATTGGTGCTAAATATATTCTCTCCCAAACGGGCCCATTACATGTTATATTCATACTTGCACGACAACTCTAGACACTCAACCATCATTTACTCTGGCTTTTACTATGGGTTAAGTGTTCTAAAATTCTTATCGTCTCTTGCCAGGTTGGGCTCATCTCAGATGAGAAATTAGTGGATCTTCTTGATTTAGCCTTATCTGCAGATACAGTCAACACTGTAAAGAATTTGAGAGTGATAATGGAAACTGGTGTTGAACCATTGGCCTTGATGTCCCAGCTTGCTACTGTAATTACTGATATACTTGCCGGTAGCTATGATTACTCAAGAGAAAGACCTAGAAGGAAGTTCTTCCGGCAACAACCATGTAAGTCCAAATAATTATTGATGATATAACAGTAAACTTACTTGTTGCTTTTGTTAAGAACGCAATAAATTTAAAGCCCTATTACATTAGCCCACATTATTGATAATTTAGCCCCCATTGCAGATGTTTTACTACTTGCAAGTGGACTAACTTAGAAGAAATGTGGACGAATTTAGTAGCTCTCTAAATTTATAAGTATTTCTTGTAAAGGGGTTCATCCCTGAAATAGTTGATTTGGTTCTCACTTAATAATTGGGGAGTACGTTTTCCATCTCTTAATATGTGCCATTGCCAAAATAACTTTGAATGATTAGTTAATATTACTCTCTCAGGCTCATTCATTCCTTCTGGGATTCTGTTGCTGTTTATTTCCTCAATATGTGCTGTGTATAATATCTCATGCTATAAATGATCATTTTAGTATCCAAGGAGGATATGGAAAGATTACGTCTAGCTCTTAAAACCTTGTCTGAAGCCGAAAAGCAGTTGAGGACTTCAAATGACAAACTGACATGGCTAACAGCCTCATTGCTCCAACTTGCACCTGATCAACAGTACATGTTGCCTAGTTCTTCTGCAGACACTAGCTTTAGTCACAGTCCCCTGCCCCTAAGTAATGCTGGTGGAAGGGACAGCAGGAAGTCTGGTGAACAAGGTCAGATGCCAAGAAAACAGAAAGGCTTACTAGAAAATGTTAGACAAGTTGGAACTTCTGATTCGTATAGCAATGGTACTTTGAAAGTAGCAAGTTCAGAGAGAAAAGAACATGATGGTGCTGGCTTGGCTCTTCAACAGACAACTAGACATTCTACTGATGATATTAGGGCAAACGGGAGGCAGGTTGCAGGAAAAAGCCATAGGGGAAATGAAGAAATTTGGCTGGAGGTGCTGGAGAAAATCCACTACAATGGTATTAAGGAGTTTTTATTCCTGGAAGGGAAGCTGATCTTCGTTAGCTTTGGTGCAGGTACATTAATGATTTTAACATACGAACACATTTCTTACCATAGAAAATGTTATCTTGACAGATATTATGTCAAACTTATTTGGTAACTTACATATTTTGAACCCTGAAAAATTGGTGTAGCCGGATTATTTTTTGAATTCCATTATATTTCAAGAAGCAAAAGGAAAGAGGCAACAGAAATAACTCTCCAGCTAACTAATGACAAAATCATTCTCATCTCTCTTTATACTAATTACTAACCATTAGTCCATTAAGTTTTCCTGAGGTCTCCTGCAAACAATTAACACGTGAGATGAAATTGTTCTGGCTTTGCTTTAGGTTTTCTTCTTCATTTCGGTCAAATTTTCCATCCTTTGAAATGAGGAATAAACTTCTCACGTGTGAATGTTTTGTAATGACTCTTCTACAACTAAAATATACTTTCATGAATTGATGTAGATTGTTACCTATTTTACAGTATTATGTAGACAAATAAACATGTATTTCATTAGCAGCCTTGCCATTCTTATCTATTATGGTTGAACCCTGTTGACTGGTTGTTGAAATTGTCATGGTATATTCTCTCTTGCAGCTCCTACAGCAAAGTTGACTTTTACTTCACATCTGACCAAATCAACTGCAGAGAAATTTAGAGGGTACATAATGGAAGCATTTGAGGCGGTTCTTGGGTCCCCTGTGACTATTGAGATAAAATGTGAATCAAAAAAAGATGCTAAGGCAGGGGGTTATGTCCATCATATGTTGCCGGCTTCTAGGGATGCTTCATCTCAGAATATAGGAACAAATGGGGTCAACAATGAAGCCCAATTCATGCAGTCCAACATCTATGAAATGGCTAAAGGGGAAATAGTAGAAATACCAGCTTCTCCTAGGGAAACCAAGGGTAATGAGCACATTGATGATCGTGAAGAGTATCGTAAAAGAGATTTAAAAGGCACATGGGAGGGAGAGGCAGCTTCACATATAAAAAAAGTCAAAGCTTCATCAGGTCAAAATCAGTGCCAAAGCATTGTCAGAAGCAAAGTGTCTCTTGCACATGTAATTCAACAGACAGAAGGATGTTCACAACATAATGGATGGTCAAAACACAAAGCAGTTTCTATTGCTGAGAAGCTTGAACAAGAGAACTTGTATGTTCTGCTATGCCTTTCTCCCTTGCATTATTGTTTAGTCTTAGAGTTTAATTGAATGAAATAATTGACAAACCAACCATATGACTATTTAGTTACTATATAGGGTTCAGGATTTACGTAAGTTTAGAAAAAAAGAAGAAAAAAAAGTACACAGAATCTCTGACAATGTAGAATTGTACGCACAATCAAACACGCTAATGGCTACAAACTTTTATTGACAATACAGCTAGCTGTGAGATATGCTTTTCTCACAGGATTTAACCATTAAGTGTTGTTTTTTCATGAGTAAGATCCTTTCCTCAAAATGTGTGCTTTTATGTTTGAAACAGAAATGGTAGTGATAACATTTGGAGAAAGGTTAGAGGGAAAGAAGAATCTTTAAAATTGAAATGGGAACAGAAACAACACATGAAACAAGTTTGAATGCAATTTGTAGAAACATCATAAATTGAATAGAAGTATTAGCTGACAGCCTGAGCCCATTAGCTAAGGTTTAATAATCTTTGTTAATGAGTTGTCTTTAAGTGGCAAAAGACTAACACAAGTACATCCACATGTTATTAGTAGCCACAGGAGAGCGAAGATTCTGGCTAAAACAATGGAAGAAAACACAAGTCATAGCTGTAATTTTTAATTGAAGAAGCTCATATTATGTCAGGTTTTAATTAAATGCTAACATGAACTTTTCTTTTCTCTTGACAGAATTTTGTTGTCATAACACAATGTTTAATAAGTTTAATACAGCCCTATAAATAGGAATTGTGGAAACTCCTCCTTTCCTCTATTTTTGGTTTAAAAAAAGATATTCAAGTGTGTTGATGTCAATTTTTGCTCCTTCCTGCGTTCAATGATAACACGTTAGAACCTAGGACCACCACTTGCTGTGCTGGCCATCCGATGCTTAAATACCCTTCTTTTAGTGAGTAGTGGAGAGTTATGGAGTGTTTTTAGTGAGATTTGACATCATACTAAGTTTGTAGTGGCTAAGGGACATCTAGTGCTAAAGTCAGTACATGAAGCATGAAGTTATGGAGAGAATTTTGTTCCATGTAGACTCTTACTATCATGTAAATATGATATTATTAATAAAAAAAAAGAATATTCCCTGAATGTGCTCCATGGAGACTTTGGTTAAAGCAACATGCTGAGTCACTTGTTTGACCATTCTAAGCTGACGTGTTCTAGTAAGATAGTGCCATGTATACTAGGTACCCAACAGAGTGTTAACGTGCTACGGGTTATTGTTTTTGGCAAAGAGAAATAGGGTTTGTGCATTTAGTTTCTCCACCATACCAGGCTTAGAGTGAATAAGATGGTTATGCATAAATTTTCTCATCAAAATTTAATTGTTGTCTTAAATTAAAGGGATGATGAAGTACACTTCTTAAGTTTGCTTCAACATCAAGTGCTTCTCATTATTTTCCCAAATTTTATTTTGTTACAATTTATCTACAGGAGGCTGGAACCTCGATCCAGAAGCTTGCTTTGTCGGAAAGCATCTAGCGTAACTCGTCGGAAGGTAAACTATGACGTTAAACTGAACTTTCCAATCGAAAAACTTTTAGTATTACCATTCATCACTATGTGTTGCTTTGTTTAACTCTACAACTTTTTCCTTTTTTTGCAAAACTGCAAGGAAAAAGTTTCATATTTGTTGTTGTCATCAGGAATTCAATTTAGATTTAAGTTAGCAGTTAAGGAAAAATGTACATATTCGAATTGGCTGAAAATAACATTTACTTGTACATAACGTGTATATATGTAAGTATTTACTTTGTATATGCTCTATATGGTCGACGTGTTATTTTAGGCTTATTCAATTATATACAAATTGTGTACATGTAACTTAAACCCTTGACTCGTAGTTTGTGTAAGACACTGGTATCAGTTGGATGGTTTACTTACTATGTTCTTGCCTGCAGCTTTCACGTTTGAAAATTAGGGCAAGACGACCTCGTTCACTGCTGAAGTTTGTCTCGTGTGGGAAGTGTCTCTCTACCAAATCCCAAAGTTAATGCCAGAAAAGATAAATTTTTGGTAGCTTTGAAAGGGTTTGTACAAACTCATTTCAGTCATTTGTATTGCTTGTATTTAAGCCATTTTCATCGAGTCTAGTAGGTCAAATTTGTCTGTCAAATCCAATTTATTGAATAAAGTACCAAGTTTCAATCTTATGTAAAGATGAATTGAAAAAGCAGTAGTAATTCCTCAATTTTAATCTATTTGATAAAAAGAAAACGATGTAAAATTAAATTGTTGATATATGAGATATGAGGGTTCGGTATTTTTAGTAGAGGTGTGCGTGGGTTGGTTATGTTAGTTATTGAATCAATATTAAATTCTAAAATTTCACATAGACTACAAGGTTAATCCATTAACCTTTTTTGTAAAATGTGGATAATAGATGATAGGATTCCTCCAATAAAATAATCTATTTTGTAAGTGTCATTATAAATGTTAATTTTAGTTTAAATAATTTAAAATAATCTACCTTATACGTATCATTGTGAATATTAATTTTAATTTAAATAATATCATAAAGTAATCTAATTATATATTGTTAAAGAACTTGTTAATATTTATATGAAATACAACAATTGAATATTTTTTAAATAATACACTAAAAGTTATCATTTAGTTGTTTAAATAAAATATTAATGTAATTATAATTTAATAATAATATAAATTACAATATATAAATATATGAATAAAAAATAAAAATACTTGAAAATTTTAATATGTTAAAAGTATAATTTTAATTCGAATGTACCAGTTTTATTATTTTTAAAATTTACAATCAAATATATTATGTCAGTTTACATAATTTTTAGACTACTTGAATCAACTAACTTTTATAAATATGAATTTAATGTATCTATCAATACTCAAATTTATAACCTTTGAATGAATAGCATTTTTATTTATCACTAAATTAAGGTTAAGAGTGACAACAATATTAATTATCCATAAATATACATTTTAAAAATCTTGAATACACTTCTAGTTTTTAATTTTTATAATTCTCAAGAATTTAAATGAAAAGACAGGAGAACTCGTGAAAAAAATGATATGAAAACGATATATATTCAATACAAAGTAGAGCAAGAGCAACTTCTAAAAATCCATAAAACCTTACGAATGAGAGAAAACATAGGAGAGATCAAAAGAATAAACAATTATTATTTCTTAAAAAATAGTGGTAAACAAACGTTCCAAATGTGGGTGGACAAAAATATTATTTTAAAATTAATCAATTATCAATAGTTTTTTTTTAAAAAATCAGCCAGTAATTACATATTAATTAATTTTGATAAAAAAAATAGAAAAAATAACAAAAATAACACTTCTAAAAACTTATAATAATAAAAATAATATATTTATTATTAAAATCATATATTTTTACAATTAAAAAATATTTGTTATATCATTTTTTTTAAGTTCGTTTAATTTGAAGTATTTTAAATTGAACAGAGGTAATTTAAACTTATTTAATGTTAAATATTTAATATTAATTATCGTTCAATATTATTAAAATATTAATTTTATTATTATAAATTTTAAAGGTATTATTTTTGATAATTTTTATATAAAAAAAATAATAATAATAATAAAGACTTGAATTTGAGTATATGACTTAATTAAAAATTGAGATAATTGGCGGTTTCATCCTTTCAAGTTTCATCAGGTACCCCAGTTTACAATGGTCAACAGTGTACTTATTTATTTCGCTCTCCTTACCAACTAGCAATTACCATTTTTACATTATGTTTCCATTTATAAGTAATAAATAAATAAATAAAAGTCAGCCACTGTAGATTTTGGAGAAGAAGACTGAAAACAGCAAAACGAATGGACATTATATCCGTCAAAGCTGTAAGGTTTATTTTGTATTGACAATTTTCGTGGACAAAATGTTTGATTGTAATCTAGAATATGAATTCACCGATTAATCAGACGATACATGGTGATGGAGTCATCAAGCTTGGAACGCTCATATGACAGGTATAATATTATATCATGCATACATCTTCACACAATTAAGCACGACACTTAGTATGGATCGTAACGAAAAATGTAATTGTGCACATGTTGGTCGATCGATCGAGAGTATTGATCGATCGATCGAGTGGTCGATCGATCGAGACTGAGACAACTTCGATCTAGGTGCTCTCTGTTTGGACTGGATCGATCGAGCAATTGGATCGATCGATCGAACCCTTGTCGATCGATCGAGTATAGAACAACTTCGATCCAGGTTCTCTCTGTTTGAGTTAGATCGATCGAGTTTTGTGTATCGATCGATCGAGACCTTCTCGATCGATCGAGACGGCCTGTCGATCGATCGAGACAGTATTATATTCCTACTCAAACTCTTTTTGTGTATTCGACCCATGTGTTACTTTTATCAATTTGACTCATTTAATGAGAAAGCAAAATTCTAGTATGAGTAGAAGTGTTAAGAAAGTAGAATCCTTGTGTGAATAAAAGTGTTGTGGAAATAGAGTCCTTATTTGCGTAGGATTGTTTTAATTGTGGAATCCTTGTATGAGTAGAATCCTTGTGTGAATAAAAGTGTTTTGGAAATAGAGTCCTTATTTGCGTAGGATTATTTTAATTGTGGAATCCTTGTATGAGTAGAATTCTTGTGAGAAATAAATGCTGATGTGAATAGAATCATTGTATGAGAAGAATTCTTTTGAGAACTAAATCCTGATATGAGTAGAGTTATAGTGAATTGCAAATCCTATTTGAGCTAGGATTGGACTCTATATAAGTGAAGGGATGTTTGTGCATAATCAATCAACTTGAGCATTTAGAATTATACAGCACTAATACTTTCTAGCATCTGAATTGTGCTTATTCTCTTCATCTATTGTTCTTAGGCTTTTTCATGTTTTATTCATATGCCTAATTGATTTGCATGATATTGAGCTTAATATTGAATGTTCTAGAGTTTGCTAGCTGATCCTGTTTTTACATCGCATGTTATTGAATCTGCTAGTTAGGATTGTTTATTGTTTGAATCCGCTCTAGGACACACATTGCACTTGTGTTTTTGTGCTAACGTTACAGGTGACAGGTTCGGTATTTCGTGTGACTCGAAATTACCGAAGGTGACGGGTTCGGTTGATCTTGTGTGACTCAAGTAGATCGGAACGTTGGTCCGGATCCAGACATCTAACTATTGGAGGCTGTGAAAGGAGCAAGCGGCTCGTAAGTAAATTACAGAAAGGGGGATCTATCTGCGACGGGTAGTTTCTGGACTCTATGGTTGTAATTGAACATTATTTTCATAGTGGATAGTTAGGTGGTCCGGTGGACCGGTGGTTTTCCTCTTAGGTCATTGTTGTGGCCTAGGTTGTTTCCACCTAAAAATATCGTGTGTCGTTTTATTATTCCGCATTTATCTTTACACGCGATTGCATGTCTGGCCGTTGTGATTAGATTATATAATATTTGTTGAAAATTGAAAATAACCTATTCACCCCCCTCTAGGCTTATTAGATCCGTAATTAAAAACTTTTTCAATTGGTATCAGAGCGGGTCACTAGATATACTTAGTGTTTGCCTAGGACCTTATTATGGATCATATGAGAGAGGGTTTTTCTACAACCCGTGCACCTTATTTTGATGGGTCTAACTACCCATATTGGAAAGCTCGTATGAGAGCCTTTTTACGTTCCTTAGATGAAAGTGTTTGGAACTCTGTGCTTTATGGTTGGGAACCACCTACGGTTACCAAGGATAATGTTGTCACACTTAAACCTAGGATTGATTGGACTCCCCAAGATAGAATTGGTAGTGGCTGGAACCAAAAGGGGATTAATGCTATTTTTAGTGCTGTGTCGCCGGATGAATTCCGACGTATCTCTAATGTTGAAACTACTAAGGCTGCTTGGGATACTTTAGAGGTTGCCCATGAGGGCACGTCCCAAGTTAAACGAACAAAACTTCGCATGTTAGCTACTAAGTTTGAAAATCTTAGAATGAAGGAGGATGAAACGTTTTCTGAGTTTTATGCTGATTTATGTGATATTGCTAACTCTTCTTCAAATCTTGGAGATAAAATTGATGAACGCAGGTTGTTTCGAAAAGTCTTATGCTCATTACCAGAACGCTTTGAAGCAAAGGTTACAGCGATAGAGGAAAGCAAAGACATTGACACCATGAAGATTGAAGAACTAGTTGGGTCAATTCAAACATTTGAGATGAACTTTCCAGCACCCAAAAAGAACATTGGAATTGCTCTCAAAACCACCAATGCTGACGATGGTGATAGTGATGATGAAAAGCTACTCACACTTGCTAGAAAACTCAAGAGAATGTTCAACAGAAAAGATCGTAAGGGAAGAGAATTCACCCCAATGAGTTCAGAAAGAAAAGCTTTCAATGCTACCCTTAGTGACACAGAAAGTGATGAAGATCAAGCTAGTGGGTCAGAAAAAGCTAACACCAACTACGTAGCTTTTACGTCAACTGTTGGTGGATACTCCAGTGAGTCAGACTTTGACTCAGATGAAGAGGGAAGTAAACGTATCCTTGATAAATTTAATGCAAACAGTTTTGAGGAGTTATTTATTGATTTAATTAAATGCAAGAAAGAAAAAGATAAACTACTCATAACTGTAACAAAGCTGAATGAACAGATCAATTTGCAAGACCTTAATTTATCAGTTTTAGAAAAAGAAAAAGTTGAACTGTCTGAGCATTTTGACAAGTTAAGTTTAAGTCTTGCAGGTATTGAACAGGAAAATTCGAAGCTTGTGCAGGAATTGGAGCAATCAAAGGAAACTGTCAAAAGATTAACAATTGGAGCTGAACGACTAGACAAGATGTTGAGCATTGGTAAGCCTTTCGGTGATACAAGTGGACTTGGATTTTCAGAAGAAAACTGTACACCTTCCACTTCAAAAACTACATTTGTAAGGTCTTCTAACTTTATCTCTACTGCTACAAATTCTGCACAAACACCCACTAAAACTGTAGGAGCTAAAACTGTTAAGTTTGTGCCTGTTTGTCATCATTGTGGTAGAAAAGGCCATATTCGACCTAACTGTAGATTTTTGATGAATGCTTTTCGATTTAATGATCATCTTCATGCTTATAGGTATAGAACTCATAATTATCATCATACCATGCCTATGTTGAATTTGAATAGGAAATATGTGCCTAAGAGTATGCCTTTAAAATCTAATGCAATTAAGTCTCAACCCAAAAACATAAAGAAATCAAAATTCATGAAAATTTGGGTTAGGAAAGATTGCATGTTTCCTATCAATTGATCACTATTGCTAGACCACCTAGGTACTTTTGTTTGAGTGCTTAAATGACCCTAGGTGAGTATTTTTTTTGGTTTATTTCGTTTTTTTATTGTTAATTTTTTTTGGATTAAAAAAAAAAAAAAAAAAAAAAAAAAGGTCTACAAGGTTTTGGATTCAAATGATGCTTATACTTTTACAACCTTATCTTTTGTGGCTTATTTTGATTCTCATTGTATATTCTATGCTAAAATTCAAAATTCTGCACATATTTACTTTGTTACCATATGATGACACTATTGACTGAACTTATGCACACACCCACTGAACACTCATGTATGTCATCTATGAAGTTTATGATTAATTCTGAAAGACTCTAAGACTTGAGCTAATCTTGATTGCGAAATTATATTGAGCTCTATTTCTTATTTTTTAAATATTTCATCTTAGGGAGATAACTAGTATTGAGAGGGCTACCTACTATGATGTGTGAAGCTACCGTAGTGAGCGGAGAGGGCTACCTCATAACTAGTGTGAAAGTCATCGTATTAGATTTATGGCTCGTACATGTTTTTAAAAAAAAAAAAAAATTAATTAAGAAATTCTATTTGGCATGTACAAAAAGAAAGAGCAAAAATGTTTAAAAAAAAAAAAAAATCTCTTTTTTCATAGACATATTTTATTATGTAAGATTGATGACTCAATTATGATTTAGCATGATAGATGAACTTATTTTCTTTTGAGTCTCTTAAAATTGGTCATAAATGAAATTATTGGAATACAAGTGGAGTTCACATTTGTATATTACTTTAAGTGAATGTCAATATGTCATTATATGTGTTAGTGTGCTTATGTGACCTATTTATTTTGCTAATACAATGAATAATCAAAATTTAAGCAAAAATAATTTTTTCAATTGGTTGTATGCTTATTCGTGTTAAATGAGTTCATTACTTTGTGTGGTAAATAAAAAAAAAAAAAAAAATTTCTTTTGAATTTGTTTTTCGTCTAGAAAGTCATAGAACTTAGGGGGAGTCATTGCATACATATTTCATTATTCTTCTTTTGACTTATGCAATTCCTCCTACATGCTTTGGACATATACATGTGTGCTCTTATGCATTTTTAGCCCACCTTGTTGAGAGTGACCCTTATCATCTTTAGTGTTTCATGATTTGTCAATTTCGTATGCCAAAAAGGGGGAGAAAGGTTCATGTTGCTATGAGATTAGAGGGAGATGTTGCATTTATTAGTTGTGGGGGAGAAAGATTCATGTTGCACATACACTATATTTCATTCGCACCTTTATGTACACTGAACTAATAAGCAATGAGGCTTTCAAGCCAAAATTGTGTGCTATTTGTTTGTCTAATTTCAGTGGACCGAGCGTATCAAGTATCAAGCGAAGATGGTCCACCAGATCATAGACAGTCCACTATGTAATTGATGTAATGATATTTTAACCATGAGCGTTATGTAGTGAGAGAGTGGTTTTGTCACACGAAAATGCCAAAGGGGGAGATTGTAAGGTTTATTTTGTATTGACAATTTTCGTGGACAAAATGTTTGATTGTAATCTAGAATATGAATTCACCGATTAATCAGACGATACATGGTGATGGAGTCATCAAGCTTGGAACGCTCATATGACAGGTATAATATTATATCATGCATACATCTTCACACAATTAAGCACGACACTTAGTATGGATCGTAACGAAAAATGTAATTGTGCACATGTTGGTCGATCGATCGAGAGTATTGATCGATCGATCGAGTGGTCGATCGATCGAGACTGAGACAACTTCGATCTAGGTGCTCTCTGTTTGGACTGGATCGATCGAGCAATTGGATCGATCGATCGAACCCTTGTCGATCGATCGAGTATAGAACAACTTCGATCCAGGTTCTCTCTGTTTGAGTTAGATCGATCGAGTTTTGTGTATCGATCGATCGAGACCTTCTCGATCGATCGAGACGGCCTGTCGATCGATCGAGACAGTATTATATTCCTACTCAAACTCTTTTTGTGTATTCGACCCATGTGTTACTTTTATCAATTTGACTCATTTAATGAGAAAGCAAAATTCTAGTATGAGTAGAAGTGTTAAGAAAGTAGAATCCTTGTGTGAATAAAAGTGTTGTGGAAATAGAGTCCTTATTTGCGTAGGATTGTTTTAATTGTGGAATCCTTGTATGAGTAGAATCCTTGTGTGAATAAAAGTGTTTTGGAAATAGAGTCCTTATTTGCGTAGGATTATTTTAATTGTGGAATCCTTGTATGAGTAGAATTCTTGTGAGAAATAAATGCTGATGTGAATAGAATCATTGTATGAGAAGAATTCTTTTGAGAACTAAATCCTGATATGAGTAGAGTTATAGTGAATTGCAAATCCTATTTGAGCTAGGATTGGACTCTATATAAGTGAAGGGATGTTTGTGCATAATCAATCAACTTGAGCATTTAGAATTATACAGCACTAATACTTTCTAGCATCTGAATTGTGCTTATTCTCTTCATCTATTGTTCTTAGGCTTTTTCATGTTTTATTCATATGCCTAATTGATTTGCATGATATTGAGCTTAATATTGAATGTTCTAGAGTTTGCTAGCTGATCCTGTTTTTACATCGCATGTTATTGAATCTGCTAGTTAGGATTGTTTATTGTTTGAATCCGCTCTAGGACACACATTGCACTTATGTTTTTGTGCTAACGTTACAGGTGACAGGTTCGGTATTTCGTGTGACTCGAAATTACCGAAGGTGACGGGTTCGGTTGATCTTGTGTGACTCAAGTAGATCGGAACGTTGGTCCGGATCCAGACATCTAACTATTGGAGGCTGTGAAAGGAGCAAGCGGCTCGTAAGTAAATTACAGAAAGGGGGATCTATCTGCGACGGGTAGTTTCTGGACTCTATGGTTGTAATTGAACATTATTTTCATAGTGGATAGTTAGGTGGTCCGGTGGACCGGTGGTTTTCCTCTTAGGTCATTGTTGTGGCCTAGGTTGTTTCCACCTAAAAATATCGTGTGTCGTTTTATTATTCCGCATTTATCTTTACACGCGATTGCATGTCTGGCCGTTGTGATTAGATTATATAATATTTGTTGAAAATTGAAAATAACCTATTCACCCCCCTCTAGGCTTATTAGATCCGTAATTAAAAACTTTTTCAATTGGTATCAGAGCGGGTCACTAGATATACTTAGTGTTTGCCTAGGACCTTATTATGGATCATATGAGAGAGGGTTTTTCTACAACCCGTGCACCTTATTTTGATGGGTCTAACTACCCATATTGGAAAGCTCGTATGAGAGCCTTTTTACGTTCCTTAGATGAAAGTGTTTGGAACTCTGTGCTTTATGGTTGGGAACCACCTACGGTTACCAAGGATAATGTTGTCACACTTAAACCTAGGATTGATTGGACTCCCCAAGATAGAATTGGTAGTGGCTGGAACCAAAAGGGGATTAATGCTATTTTTAGTGCTGTGTCGCCGGATGAATTCCGACGTATCTCTAATGTTGAAACTACTAAGGCTGCTTGGGATACTTTAGAGGTTGCCCATGAGGGCACGTCCCAAGTTAAACGAACAAAACTTCGCATGTTAGCTACTAAGTTTGAAAATCTTAGAATGAAGGAGGATGAAACGTTTTCTGAGTTTTATGCTGATTTATGTGATATTGCTAACTCTTCTTCAAATCTTGGAGATAAAATTGATGAACGCAGGTTGTTTCGAAAAGTCTTATGCTCATTACCAGAACGCTTTGAAGCAAAGGTTACAGCGATAGAGGAAAGCAAAGACATTGACACCATGAAGATTGAAGAACTAGTTGGGTCAATTCAAACATTTGAGATGAACTTTCCAGCACCCAAAAAGAACATTGGAATTGCTCTCAAAACCACCAATGCTGACGATGGTGATAGTGATGATGAAAAGCTACTCACACTTGCTAGAAAACTCAAGAGAATGTTCAACAGAAAAGATCGTAAGGGAAGAGAATTCACCCCAATGAGTTCAGAAAGAAAAGCTTTCAATGCTACCCTTAGTGACACAGAAAGTGATGAAGATCAAGCTAGTGGGTCAGAAAAAGCTAACACCAACTACGTAGCTTTTACGTCAACTGTTGGTGGATACTCCAGTGAGTCAGACTTTGACTCAGATGAAGAGGGAAGTAAACGTATCCTTGATAAATTTAATGCAAACAGTTTTGAGGAGTTATTTATTGATTTAATTAAATGCAAGAAAGAAAAAGATAAACTACTCATAACTGTAACAAAGCTGAATGAACAGATCAATTTGCAAGACCTTAATTTATCAGTTTTAGAAAAAGAAAAAGTTGAACTGTCTGAGCATTTTGACAAGTTAAGTTTAAGTCTTGCAGGTATTGAACAGGAAAATTCGAAGCTTGTGCAGGAATTGGAGCAATCAAAGGAAACTGTCAAAAGATTAACAATTGGAGCTGAACGACTAGACAAGATGTTGAGCATTGGTAAGCCTTTCGGTGATACAAGTGGACTTGGATTTTCAGAAGAAAACTGTACACCTTCCACTTCAAAAACTACATTTGTAAGGTCTTCTAACTTTATCTCTACTGCTACAAATTCTGCACAAACACCCACTAAAACTGTAGGAGCTAAAACTGTTAAGTTTGTGCCTGTTTGTCATCATTGTGGTAGAAAAGGCCATATTCGACCTAACTGTAGATTTTTGATGAATGCTTTTCGATTTAATGATCATCTTCATGCTTATAGGTATAGAACTCATAATTATCATCATACCATGCCTATGTTGAATTTGAATAGGAAATATGTGCCTAAGAGTATGCCTTTAAAATCTAATGCAATTAAGTCTCAACCCAAAAACATAAAGAAATCAAAATTCATGAAAATTTGGGTTAGGAAAGATTGCATGTTTCCTATCAATTGATCACTATTGCTAGACCACCTAGGTACTTTTGTTTGAGTGCTTAAATGACCCTAGGTGAGTATTTTTTTTGGTTTATTTCGTTTTTTTATTGTTAATTTTTTTTGGATTAAAAAAAAAAAAAAAAAAAAAAAAAGGTCTACAAGGTTTTGGATTCAAATGATGCTTATACTTTTACAACCTTATCTTTTGTGGCTTATTTTGATTCTCATTGTATATTCTATGCTAAAATTCAAAATTTTGCACATATTTACTTTGTTACCATATGATGACACTATTGACTGAACTTATGCACACACCTACTGAACACTCATGTATGTCATCTATGAAGTTTATGATTAATTCTGAAAGACTCTAAGACTTGAGCTAATCTTGATTGCGAAATTATATTGAGCTCTATTTCTTATTTTTTAAATATTTCATCTTAGGGAGATAACTAGTATTGAGAGGGCTACCTACTATGATGTGTGAAGCTACCGTAGTGAGCGGAGAGGGCTACCTCATAACTAGTGTGAAAGTCATCGTATTAGATTTATGGCTCGTACATGTTTTTAAAAAAAAAAAAAATTAATTAAGAAATTCTATTTGGCATGTACAAAAAGAAAGAGCAAAAATGTTTAAAAAAAAAAAAAAATCTCTTTTTTCATAGACATATTTTATTATGTAAGATTGATGACTCAATTATGATTTAGCATGATAGATGAACTTATTTTCTTTTGAGTCTCTTAAAATTGGTCATAAATGAAATTATTGGAATACAAGTGGAGTTCACATTTGTATATTACTTTAAGTGAATGTCAATATGTCATTATATGTGTTAGTGTGCTTATGTGACCTATTTATTTTGCTAATACAATGAATAATCAAAATTTAAGCAAAAATAATTTTTTCAATTGGTTGTATGCTTATTCGTGTTAAATGAGTTCATTACTTTGTGTGGTAAATAAAAAAAAAAAAAAAAATTTCTTTTGAATTTGTTTTTCGTCTAGAGAGTCATAGAACTTAGGGGGAGTCATTGCATACATATTTCATTATTCTTCTTTTGACTTATGCAATTCCTCCTACATGCTTTGGACATATACATGTGTGCTCTTATGCATTTTTAGCCCACCTTGTTGAGAGTGACCCTTATCATCTTTAGTGTTTCATGATTTGTCAATTTCGTATGCCAAAAAGGGGGAGAAAGGTTCATGTTGCTATGAGATTAGAGGGAGATGTTGCATTTATTAGTTGTGGGGGAGAAAGATTCATGTTGCACATACACTATATTTCATTCGCACCTTTATGTACACTGAACTAATAAGCAATGAGGCTTTCAAGCCAAAATTGTGTGCTATTTGTTTGTCTAATTTCAGTGGACCGAGCGTATCAAGTATCAAGCGAAGATGGTCCACCAGATCATAGACAGTCCACTATGTAATTGATGTAATGATATTTTAACCATGAGCGTTATGTAGTGAGAGAGTGGTTTTGTCACACGAAAATGCCAAAGGGGGAGATTGTAAGGTTTATTTTGTATTGACAATTTTCGTGGACAAAATGTTTGATTGTAATCTAGAATATGAATTCACCGATTAATCAGACGATACATGGTGATGGAGTCATCAAGCTTGGAACGCTCATATGACAGGTATAATATTATATCATGCATACATCTTCACACAATTAAGCACGACACTTAGTATGGATCGTAACGAAAAATGTAATTGTGCACATGTTGGTCGATCGATCGAGAGTATTGATCGATCGATCGAGTGGTCGATCGATCGAGACTGAGACAACTTCGATCTAGGTGCTCTCTGTTTGGACTGGATCGATCGAGCAATTGGATCGATCGATCGAACCCTTGTCGATCGATCGAGTATAGAACAACTTCGATCCAGGTTCTCTCTGTTTGAGTTAGATCGATCGAGTTTTGTGTATCGATCGATCGAGACCTTCTCGATCGATCGAGACGGCCTGTCGATCGATCGAGACAGTATTATATTCCTACTCAAACTCTTTTTGTGTATTCGACCCATGTGTTACTTTTATCAATTTGACTCATTTAATGAGAAAGCAAAATTCTAGTATGAGTAGAAGTGTTAAGAAAGTAGAATCCTTGTGTGAATAAAAGTGTTGTGGAAATAGAGTCCTTATTTGCGTAGGATTGTTTTAATTGTGGAATCCTTGTATGAGTAGAATCCTTGTGTGAATAAAAGTGTTTTGGAAATAGAGTCCTTATTTGCGTAGGATTATTTTAATTGTGGAATCCTTGTATGAGTAGAATTCTTGTGAGAAATAAATGCTGATGTGAATAGAATCATTGTATGAGAAGAATTCTTTTGAGAACTAAATCCTGATATGAGTAGAGTTATAGTGAATTGCAAATCCTATTTGAGCTAGGATTGGACTCTATATAAGTGAAGGGATGTTTGTGCATAATCAATCAACTTGAGCATTTAGAATTATACAGCACTAATACTTTCTAGCATCTGAATTGTGCTTATTCTCTTCATCTATTGTTCTTAGGCTTTTTCATGTTTTATTCATATGCCTAATTGATTTGCATGATATTGAGCTTAATATTGAATGTTCTAGAGTTTGCTAGCTGATCCTGTTTTTACATCGCATGTTATTGAATCTGCTAGTTAGGATTGTTTATTGTTTGAATCCGCTCTAGGACACACATTGCACTTGTGTTTTTGTGCTAACGTTACAGGTGACAGGTTCGGTATTTCGTGTGACTCGAAATTACCGAAGGTGACGGGTTCGGTTGATCTTGTGTGACTCAAGTAGATCGGAACGTTGGTCCGGATCCAGACATCTAACTATTGGAGGCTGTGAAAGGAGCAAGCGGCTCGTAAGTAAATTACAGAAAGGGGGATCTATCTGCGACGGGTAGTTTCTGGACTCTATGGTTGTAATTGAACATTATTTTCATAGTGGATAGTTAGGTGGTCCGGTGGACCGGTGGTTTTCCTCTTAGGTCATTGTTGTGGCCTAGGTTGTTTCCACCTAAAAATATCGTGTGTCGTTTTATTATTCCGCATTTATCTTTACACGCGATTGCATGTCTGGCCGTTGTGATTAGATTATATAATATTTGTTGAAAATTGAAAATAACCTATTCACCCCCCTCTAGGCTTATTAGATCCGTAATTAAAAACTTTTTCAAAAGCCATTAAAATCATTTTCAATCAAGCCTGCATAAAAATTTCTATTCACTTCCTTTTGGTAACGCGGATTCAGATTTCAGCAAAAGTCTTCGTTTTTTGGTTTAAGTATATTAAATAACCCGGTCACGTGACCGGGTTTCTTTTATACGCCCGTTGCTGCTTTTTTTTTCTTCCCTTCTCTTCTTCTCTTCCAGCTTCTTTCTTCTTCTTTTTTTCCTGCAACTTTTCATTTTTTTTTTCTTTTATTTGGATTAACCCAAAAAAAAAAAATTTCTATTTTTTTATATAATGATATGTATTTATTTTTTTAATTAAATATATGTATTTTTTATTATAATTAAATTTATGTATTTTTTTTATATAATTCAACTATTTATATTTAATAAAAAGTAAAAGATGTTCATATATATATATATATTATAAAAAAAATTATATGTTACAAATGAAAAAAAATTGACATCTGCTAAAAATATATATATATATTATTTAAAAGAAAATATATATATTATTTATTAAAAAAGAATAAAGATAAAATGAAAAAGTCGGAATTATTTTAGGGTCATAACAAAAACGGAAGTTTTTTTTTTTCTATCAATTTCTTTTTTAATTTATAGAAAACCCACCCTTCATTGGAATTCATTTCAAAATTCCTTTTCTCAAAGTCTCAAAACTTTGAAGTTTCAAACATCCACAAAGTGCCAGCCAACAAAAAGTCTAAGACGGTTTCAAAGTCTCTCTTTTCATTTTCGTTTTCTCGGATCATCTTTTCGCATCTTTTTTTATCTGAAGGTGATTATTTTTGGGTTCTTTAGAAAAAGAAATATTCCAATTTGTTTTGGGTAAAAATTTATATGGTATCGGCAGCAATATTCTCCTCCTTAAGGAGGCAAAGATCGCCTCCTTTGGAGGCATTTTTGGTACCCGTTGACCTAAACGACGATGCACTGATTCAAACCCTTGTATCAGTGTCCAGAGAGTTGGTCTCGTCCTTCTCAGAAGTATCGTTCTGTTTTCAAAGAAAGAATTCGAGGTCTCTCGTGCGAAAAATGGAGGTTTTTCTTGTTCTGTTGGAGTACTTGAAAGAACCAGGCATGAATTTAACTTGGTCGGCGGTGCTTTGCTTAAAGGAGCTATATTTGCTCATGTACAGATCCAAAATACTTCTTGATTATTGTGCCCAGTCAAGTAAGTTATGGCTTCTACTTCAAAATCATTCTATTTCTGGCCATTTTCATGATTTGAATCAAGAAATTTCTACCCTTTTGGATGTACTTCCTGTTAGGGATGTTGTATTTAGTGAAGATGTTAGGGAACAAATTGAGCTTTTGCAAAGTCAATCCAGGAAAGCCAAGTTGTATGTTGATAAAGATGATGAAGCTTTGAGAAACATGTTTTGTACTTTTCTTGATGAGTTTGAGAATGGTTGTATTACTGATACAGAAAAGTTGCGGTTGTTTTTTGTGGAAAGATTGAGGATTCAGGATGCCAAAAGTTGTAGGGATGAAATTGAATTTTTGGAAGAACAGATTGTTAATCATGAGGGTGATGTTGAACCCACAATTTCAGTGCTTAATGGTTTTGTTGCTATAACGAGATATTGCAGGTTTTTTATTTTTAGATTTGAAGGGGAGGAAATAGAATTGGGTTATGGGAATCAGAATCAGAAGAAACAGAGGAAAGGGTTGATATCTCGAGAAATTGCTGAGACTTTTATAACAATCCCGAAGGACTTTTGCTGCTCAATATCATTGGAATTAATGCATGACCCTGTAATTGTCTCAACAGGACAGACTTATGATCGAAGTTCGATTTCAAGATGGATGGAAGAAGGGCATTGTACTTGCCCCAAGACGGGGCAAATGATTATTAACAACCTTCTTACTCCAAATCGTGCTTTGAGGAATTTGATCATGCATTGGTGCACTGCTCATGGTATCCCATATGATCCTCTAGAGTGCACAGATGCATCTGCTGAAAGCTTTGCTTTAGCTTCCCCAAGTAAGGCTGTGCTTGTAGCGAATAGAGCTACAACAACACTTTTAATGCAACAGCTAGCAAGTGGATCACCTGTTGCAAAGACTATAGCTGCCCGTGAGATTCGCTTGTTGGCTAAAACAGGAAGGCAAAACCGTGCATTTATTGCCGAAGCTGGAGCAATTCCCTATCTTAAACAGATACTATTGGCTGAAATTCCTGTTGCACAGGAGAATGCTGTGACTGCATTGCTTAATTTATCCATTTATGACAAGAACAAAAGCTGTATAATGGACGAAGAAATGTGTTTGAAATTGATTGTAGAAGTTTTGAGGCACGGACGCACAACAGAAGCAAGGGAGAACGCTGCAGCAACCTTATTAAGCCTCTCATCAGTTCATGACTACAAGAAAAGGATAGCGGAGGAGGATGGAACAATTGAAGCTTTGGCAGGTCTTCTAATAGATGGAACTACAAGAGGAAAGAAGGATGCTGTAATGGCTTTATATAATCTGTCAACTCACACAGATAATTGTGTGAGAATGATAGAGGCAGGGTTGGTGAGGGCTCTTGTAAGTGCATTAGGGAATGGCGAAGTCGCTGAGGAAGCAGCCGGAACATTGGCTTTGATTGTTAGGCAGAAAATTGGGGCTGAAGCAGTAGGGAAGAAGGATATGGCAGTGGTCGGTTTGATTGGAATGATGCGTTGCGGAACACCAAGAGGAAAAGAAAATGCAGTTGCGGCCTTACTCGAGTTATGCCGGAGTGGTGGGGCTGCCACAACAGAGAAAGTGATCAAGGCACCAGCATTGGCTGGGTTGCTTCAGAGTTTACTATTTACTGGAACAAAGCGAGCAAGAAGAAAGGCAGCGTCTCTTGCCCGAGTGTTTCAAAGGTGTGAAAATGCAACCATGCATTTGGATCGTTTGGGTGTAGAATTTGCATATGCAGGCAACTCTGCTGCTAATCAAGATTCAAGTTCGGATATGGGATATTCATTTGCAAACAACTCAGCTACAAGTAGAGGTTCAACTTTTGCCAGTGATGTCTCTGTCACAATGTCCATTTCAGTGCCTGTTTTGTAGTGGTAACATTCACCCTACAACTGTTGTATTCTCTGATCATTTTTGTTTCAATACTTGCAAATTCTTTCATTCAAATGTTAAGATGATAAAGAAGTTATAGAAATACCATTCACATATGTGCTTTTGAAACAATGAGCTTGTTCTAAGCGGTTGTGACTTTCAGTATAGTGTATGTGCCTACACTGCATTTGAACATAGAGGTGCAGGAAATAGCACAAAACTAGCAATAAGAAACACATGTGCCTACGCGTCTACTTTATTTCTAGTTGTCATTCAAATTTACTTCCTAAGCAAAAGAAAGACCTCAACAGTATCACACAATTATCATCAAACCAAAAATTAAGAAAAGGGAAAATCCAATTTGTACATTATTAGAAGAAAATAATGTAGGGAAGGAAAATGCTTCTTTGATCTCTCATGTCTTTTTCATTTCATGGACTTCCAAGCACAAGTAGAAGAGTACAGTAGTATTCAAGCAAGAACAATAGAGGTGTTTTACAATCTGTTTGGTATGGTTCAAAGGATGAATATGAAGTTCCATCTAGTTGTCGAAAATGCCCAAAAAATGCAGTGGTTGAGGAGCTTTCGAAAATGAGTTGTTTGATTCAGAAATAACATAAAATAAATCATAAAAAATATGGAGTATACATTGACAGGTATGAGTCAGAAGTAATAGCTTCCAACAGAGGAAGTAATAATTAATCTCTCCAATGGAATTCAAGGCTGAAGAAAGTTAAAGAAGAAGAAGAAATAAGCACGCTTTGACAAAATCTGAAAAAAATGGAAATTGAAAAAGTGAAGTCAGAGTGAGAAGCAGAGCAAGTCTATGTACATAATTAGGAAATTACAGAGGAGAAGAGCAAAGTAAAGTAACAGGAAAGAGTTTACTATCCAAGAACAACTTCAAGGGTTCTAAGTATGCAAGATAAAGGCTATTGAAGACATGAAAAAGGCAAAACTCGTGAAGATGAAAGAAAGAAAGTTAGAAAACAACAACAGGCTTAGATAGATTTGCAGTAGTAAAGTGTCCCTATGACCCAAAAAAGGACTTCAGAGATTCAATGATTGAGATGATCAAGAAGAATAAGACGAGTCAACCTGAATAACTTAAAGAGCTCTTGGCTTCTCATCTCTCACTAAATTTTGATGAATATTAGAGTCACAACATTATTATGACTAATTTCTCTTTTAGTTGGTCTTGAAGAAAAGGATAATCTCATTGTAAATAGTTTACATTTTCCACACTTTTATTTGAACTAAGGCCCCAAAATCAACATCTCTTTTGGATTATTCCTACTCATATTTTAGGGTCACATTTCTCTTTTCTCTCTCTTAATCTAGGATTTAGAGACACCTCTCAATTGTTGTCGGTAGGATATCTGGCCAATGGTCAATTGTCTCTCTCTCATTCCTGTACATATTCCTTTTTTTGGTCCGTATTTTCCTTTTTTCATCTATTTCTTTGACGGTGTTTGCATTTTGGTGGCTGTGGATGTCAATTATTCTGATCCACGGTGAGGAGTTGTTACTTGTGGAGGTTCTGGTTCTTTTCGGTGCTTGAAATTTCTTCCTCTCTTGGGTCTAGGTGATTTTCAGTTCTGCAGTCCACAAATGGCACTGGTTTTGCTGGTGGCGGCGATGGATTGTTTCTAGCGACTCACTTTGACCGGTGAAAGGGTGAATTTTTTTGGGTGTATTGGTTGTTTTATTGTGTGTTTTTTTGTGTCCTGCTATTCCTGCTTGGAAATTTTTACTATTTTAAATTATCAAGTCGAACATTAAAGCTAGTTTTAATTTAAAGCTACTATGTAAAATTTTGTATATTCATGCACAAATTTATTGAGCTTACAGTAGTTGGTGTGTCTTATTATGGTTTAGGAATTGTGATGTCTTTATTATGTTGTCTGAGATTGTAATTAAGATTCATATTTAATGAAAGTTTCAACTATGTTTGTTATAAAATAAAATAAAAAATTGTTCCTAAATCCTCACGTTGTACAAGATCATACACAGAGTAGGGTGCACATGAGCATGGGTGTAAACGACTTTAGGGGTTTGAGGAGGGTTGTACTTGTAGCTCAATGCTGAACAGAGTTTCGGGTTTGAACTTTGAAGCAACGCAAGTAGTCACAAATTTTGTATTAGTTAAAAAAGATAATTCATTAATTAAAGTTGTAAGTATTGTCATCAGTATATTAATGATAAATATAGAAACAGTACCAAAATACTAAACTATATGTTATCATCTTTAGAACTCTTCTAATCCACTGCAAATCACCCAGGATAGAGACTGGATAATATAGCAACTTAGCAAGTTAACAACTAGAGAAGTATCTCCACCATACTATCATACCCCTTTCTTCCTAAAACTGCAAAAATTACAGACTTTGATCCCTCCATTTGAGAGAAATGTTGTACATGTCCTCAAGAGGTCTCCAAATACTCCAGACAATAATAGACACCTGAAGAACAATACTACACACTTTCCTAGGAGGCCTCCAAATCTGAAACATCTCCTCCACAAGTAACAAGAGAATGATAGAGATTGTTTACCAAACAAGGCATTAGCAGTTGTTGCCTTTTCTACCCCTTGTGCAATCCAAATTAACAAAACCATACGAAACCATCACCAAGCCCACACAGCATGCAACAAAATCCACATCAAGTCACTACTCCACAAAGGCAACAAAAACCAAAGTTCACAATTTGAGGCAGAGAGATAACCAAAGTTGGTTCAAAAGACTATCCGTTTATGAAGAAAGTTGGTTCAAGAGACTATTCATCTCTGAACAAAATGCTATCAAGCAGGAGAGAATGATCTCCGAACAGGTGTATAGAAATAGTAGCATGAAATCTAACAAAATTGATAACAATAAAAAAACCAAGTTTATTAAACGATTTTGAACCTGAATATGGATAGTGAAGTAACTAATCTGCAATCAATTGCAGTAAGAACTCTTCCGAGTTCTGAGCAATCACAGATACATGTTAATTCCACCAAAGTCATCATTGGAATTACCATATCACACCACCAATACACCAGACTGATAGTAGAGAATTAAGCTTGTTTACAAAGATAATTGCTGATGATTAATAGGCTCCACAGTAAGAAACTTGATCTCGTAAATTCTTAGATGAACTCAGAGGAATCTAAATCGTGTAATCGTGTGAGTCTTCTCTGAGGAAATCGCAATTCAACAGTCTTTCAGTCCAGATCCTAGTAAAATTGACTTCCTTCTCCTTTGAAGTGGCGATGTTGAGAAACTGGTCTCATTTCCTAACTAACTTCGAAATGGAAACGAAATCATATATTAAAGCACAAATTGGATATGAAGAAAGGGAAGACTGTGCAAGATTGAGATTCACAAGTGATTTTGGTGAACAAAAGTGGAGATGATGAGGGGTACAACCATTATGAGTCACAAAATTTGGTCATAAAAAAAGTGACAGAATCGTATAATACAGAATGAATTGTAGTAAAACCAAACACTTAGCTTTGTGTGCTTTGTGACACACCTCATCACTCTACGAAAATAAATTTATTTAATCATTTTCAAGTTTACTATTTAGCTTGAGACTTGAGTGATGTTAAATAGTGGTTTAAAAGCTTCTCTTGTGCTTAATAGTTGAAGTGTAGGTGAAAGAATGGAAAAATGGGTCAAAAAGTAGTTTAGAGGGAAAACCAGCATAGGTCGATCATTTGATCATTGATCAAGCAAGGCATGGATCGGGTGAGCTTTGATATCTAGCGTTTTTTGTATTGCACAAGGAGTAATAGGCATTGTCGATAGATCGACGAATTTATGAAAAATAGAAAGTTTATGCCCTCAGCCGATCAACAGGGGGCTCCATCAGGCAAGTGTTTAACTTCCTAATGTAACGCTGTCATTGTGGCATCACTTTTATTCAAGTCCAGCCACACTTGAAAGGATTTTGATCCAAATGCCTGGAAGCTATTTCCTAATATGGGATGTCCTAGATCAAGCATCCATCACCACTTACCCTGAAGCTTAGGTTCTAGATAGAGATAGATAGCATTTGGAGAGAGAACACCATTAGAGCTCTAGGAAGGAGGAAGAAAGTATTGGAAAAATCATTCATAAGTTGAATTTTAATGGCAGAGGAAGAAAATTAAGGTTTAAATTTTTTCAATATACAAATTTTATTTGATAAAATCAAATACAAGAAACACATTAATCAACCTCATATTGGTTCCTATTAACAATTACCAAGAGGTAGTAATTTTACCAATATTTGTGCAGACTATACAACATTATATGGAAGCAACCCCAACTTTTGACCTGAAACAAGAACAAACATGAGTGATAGTTTGAACAATACTATACATTAGGTATAGTTACACCAAAAACTAGGTTCACACCTAAATTCCATACTTCCAAACTTGTAGCCTTATTACGTGCTCCTGCTTGAAAAAAGAAATGGCTCTCATGCCCAGATGAAACTTTCAAGAAAGGCATATTTAAATGCAAGAATTTAATAGTTTGATATGGGATGTCAAGGGATCATAAAAGCAACCAAAACTGTGATCCTTTGGGAAATAAACAAGAAAAATATCTATTATTATCATACAACCATCATACCTAAATTTACAACATCTGAACTACTGGGGCATCGAAGCTGAATATACTACAAAGGTCAAAGTTTTTTCTGCTGGAGTAAGATTCCCCATATGTTCTGTAAGGTTATTTACATTCCTAATGTTCCACCAAAACTTGGGATCACCTGGTTTGTTCTCATTCCTTCTCCCATCAGGGTCCTTTCTTTCTGGATGAGCCCTCGGTGTGTCACTAGAGCCAGGATCTTCGGTCAAGAACTGCTCCCAGAATACATCATTAGCCCCAGTAGGTGCTGCAGTAATAGTGGTTCCAACAACATGTTCTTTTGAGGATTCCTTCTTTGAGGCCACGGGCTGAAGAGAAACTGCTGCAGCAGGCTCCGAGTTCATATCAATTCCAGGGGATTTTGGTCCAACGTCGCCATCAAGTTCCATGCATGATATATCTGGGCTTTCTGCACAACTTATAGATTCATCCAACTCCCGCCATAACCTATCTTTAACATCATGAGCTATGCTCTCCCAAAACGCCAGAGATGCCTCCAATTGCTCTACTTGGTCCATGTTCAGAGTCATATCAGAATTCCCATCCTCATTTTCTCCACATAGAGAATGAGAACAACCTCTCTGGTTATCTTCACTAACAACATCATTATATAAGTAACCAACTCTTGGCAACCTTCTCTTTCTATCATGACCATAGTTGTCCAATTGTGGCATGAGATCCAAGGCAAAGCCCGGCTTCTTCATAGCACTAACCATGATAGACACAATATTTTGCTGCCGTCGTTCCATATTTTGAAAACGCTCCTTCATGTGCTGCATCTGTAATTCGAATCCATGCCGCTCCTGTTCTTGCCTCTCTAACTCCAAAACAAGTTGATCTTTATCAATTTTAAGCCTCTCAATGTCATCCTTGAAACTTTGTCGTTCAGATTCGGTCAATGAAGAAGCTCCCTGTCCTTGAATATTCTGCAAAGAATGGCTATGGACAGGCTTTCTTCTATGGATGTTCTTTAGAAGATGAGGTTGGCCTCTAATGAAATCATCGTTAGCAAATTCCCATTGTTCTGGATCAATTTTTCTAAACCCCTGTTACAAATTTACATTCAGTCAACAACAGGTTAATTAGTAAAATGGGTATAATGGGGCAAAATGGAAAAAAATAAAACGGAACAGATCAAACTAAAATAAAATTTGAAAACAAATTTGCTTACATATGTGTTCAACTGCCTGATGAAGCTGGAGAAGTTATTATGCTTAAAGAATCTGGGCAACAAATCCCTACAAAACTCAGGTGGATTCCAAACGATAAAGCTTTTATTACTGGAACTCCAAGCTACAATTGAATCTGTGGAAGAATCATCTACCATCTCATACGTCTTCGCAAGGAAAGGAGGCAGCGAGCTTGAGCTACCTTGAGCTTCATCCATCCCAATCTTAATCCCACAAAATTCAGATCACCAAAAACCCAAAACCCAGAGAATAGCCAGAAAAGCGTAAATTTTCCACACATAAATAGCTTTGAATCGTGTTTTGTTCCATTTTTTTTCTACAATTTTACTAAATTGATACCTTAATTTTGTCGCTATCTATTTATTTCTATAATTTTAATTTTAAATTATATTAATATAAATTTTTAAAAATTATATTTTTATTAAAGATATAATTAAATTTTATATATATATATATATATATATATTTTTTTTTTATGTAATTGCTACCCTACAATTAATTTTGTCACTGCTTATCTCATTCCTCTTTCTCAGAATATAGAAAAAAAAGGTCGTGAATAGTTTTAGTTATCTATCTATTTATTTTTTGCATTATCTTATTTTAATAAAATAGATAAATCAACCCATTTTTTTAATATATTTAATTAATAATTTAATAAATAATTTAGAATATATTGAGTTTTTTTTTTTAATAAACAAAATTTGTTAAGATTCCTTAAAGTAGGAAACTTTTGTTAAAATTATTTCAATTATAATAGTTGAATAAAAATATCAAAATATATACAAAATAACTTTAATCTTACAAAATTTATGCAAGAAAGAGAGAGAATTGGGCAAATGAATAAATTGAAATAAAAAAGAAAAGAAAATGAAAGTAACAATTGGAATTAGGGGTGTCAAACTGAACGGCACGGCCCATTAAACACTTGGCCCGTTAATCTACCGGGTCGGGCACGACACGATACGTTAAAGCCCACGGGCTAAGAATGGAGGCACGACACGGTCCATATAAGGGCCAAGGGCCGGCACGGCATGCTAACTAAATGACCACAAGCCGACACGACACATTAATTTGACGAACTGGGCCGTGTCAGGCCGTCCTTTTTGACACCTTTAATTGGAACACTTGTTAATTAAGAAATGAGAATAAATTTTTTATTATTATTTTTTTGTCTTAAATAAAAAAAATAAAATTTAATTTTATCTTTAAAAAATATTATTTTTAAAAATTTGAATTAATTTAATCCAAAATTAAAATTATAAAATTAAATAAATTTACTTTAATAATTAATAAATTAATTAAATAAAATTATAGAAATTGAATATACCCAAAATCTGCTTTGAATCAGATAAATACAAAATTGCAAAACCCTGCAATGAAGGATAAGAAACAATTGGAAGTTCTGGAAGTCTCCAGAATATTATTAGCTGGAAAACTGGAAAACTCAACCTTATTGACAAGTCGTTACTCGTGAAAGGATAGCTTGAATACCAAATTCAGACTACAAAATCTTTTGTCATTATAGTACACAACTCATCGATTATATTTTTATTTTTATTATTTATTAAATATTTATATTCTTTATAAAATTATTTATATTAATTTTAAATTTTATTAGTTTTAAAATTTTATATTATCATTTATTCCGATAAGAATGAAAAATATTGCAGGAGACAAATTAAATATAAATTGACATAATAAAACAATATTTACGTGAATTTCTAACGTGTACTGATTGAGATTGAGAGAAATTTCTTCTCTTTCTAGAAAGATTTGATAAAAAGATATTTATTGTTATCAAATTAAATAATAATTTAATATTTTAAATTAATAAAACATAAAATTGGTGTAATTATTTAAAAAAAATACAAATAATTAATATTTAATAAAAAAGTAATCAATATAATTAATAAAAAATACATTACAAAAAATAATAAATAAAACCTCCAATTCTATTACCATAAAATTTATTAGAATCTCATTCATTAAATGATCCATATCTTAATCAGTATCTCGATGAAAAATACTTAAATATAATATATAATATATTATATGAATACATGTTTCAAATATTTTTATTTATTATTAAATAAATAATCAAAATTAATTTATTTTATCACATATTATATGCTTTAATCACTTGATTAGGGAAAATAAATTTCTCTAGGAATTTTAATATATTATAGTAGCAAGTATTATTCTCTATAATTATCGTATTATTTTATTACCTATAAATATATTTTTCGTTGAAGTTAATGTAATTATTATATTATACAAACGTACATATTAGTTGACCAAAGAGAAATAAATATAAATATATAAATTTGTATATAATTTTATATTTATATTAATTATATTATAATATCTAATAAAATTATTTTAAAAATTAAAAAATTAATATAAATTTTAAATGAAGTTAAAATACTTTTTTTTTTTTTTTGAAAATGAACTATTTATTACAAGAAAAATGCTATAGTCACATAAATTTATACTTATTTTTACATTCATATTAATCGTATTATGACACATAATAAAATTATTTTTTTATTTTTAAAAATATTTTTAATATATATTATAATATAATTGATATTAATGTAAAGTAAATAAAAATTTATATATTGTTCACACTTTTTACCACATTAGCCATGATTTGATCAATGTTAATAAACAGTTACCGACAGTTGACCTATTTCTCAACGCTCAAAGACATGATTCTTTTGGTCTCAAAAGTTACATTTCCCAAACTTCTTATACATGAAATATATCCTTTAATAATAATGGTCTCACTTTAATTATGCTTACCTCAACTTGTAAGGCCAACTTTATTGATAAAGTTTAAATTAAGGAGGCCAACATCATGTTTTGAAGTAATTTCATCATCATTGATATGTATTTATCATTTTGAGAAAGAAAAAAAAAAAAAAAAACTACAAACAGTTTTTTTTTTTTTTTTGGGTGTATATATAATTTATTTATTAACATAATTTTATTTTTACTTCTCAAATGCATATATGACGCATGAACAGGGTGGGTTATCACACATGTTTGATAAATTTGAGAAAGAGTACGGTTGTTTCAAAAGAATATTTGGATGTATTAAGAAAAAAAGACAGAGAAAATCACCTACCAAATATTCAATTGGAGGATTTCATTGAACAAACTTTCCATGACAATAGCAGAATTACGGCCATGTATTTAAAAATAACTGAACACGTGTCATATTATATATAACTCATATATATGTGCACAATTTATAGAACATCCATAAATTAAATATATATATATATATTCTAAATATAAACTAACATACTATTAAATATTAATAGATTTCAAGTCGACAAAACTATAACTTCTTTTAATCCGCCCAAGTGCTCAATCTGCTTTCACGAAATTATGTCTCTCAATAAAAAGTCTTAAAAGTGTAGGGAAATAAATAATTTCCATATGAATTTGATTTTTTTTCCTTAATTGAATATTATGTACAAACAAGATAAAGAGGGAAGAGTATTTCGATCCCTATTAACAATATGTACAATACAACAAATGCTACTGCAAATTCAGTAATTGATACATTCATAGTATTTAGTAAGAGTTTGGGGCTTAATGTCAGTGAAGAATCAAAAAGATAATGGCCACAGGCAAACGTTTAGAAAGAAAGAAAAGAAAAAATGAAAGGTCAAGCTTGAAAGTAATCTGCCAAGCGCAATTAATAATCAGTATAGGGAAGCTTGGAATTGAGATTTTCAATCACACAGTAATATCATACAAAAACAAAGCAAATTCTCATAGGCATACTAGATAAGAGTTTACTGAAGTCTATCAACAAAAATTATTGGACAAACAACTCAAATAAGACTAGCTTCTTAAGATACACTCAAAATTATTCAAACGGGGCAGCATTTGCTCCTGAACAAAGAAATATCAACGAGTTCTTGAAAGTTTATAGCAAGTTTTTTTTTTTTCAAATACAAGTTAAATCCCGGTATTTTCATCATTAATGAACTATGTTACTTAAACTCTTCAATTTTCGTGAAATCTATATTAAGTTACGTGGCATGACATGGATATGAGTGTGGATACTTAGACAATCTAATTTAGTGTATGTTTACATAAAATTTAGAAAAATTTACAACCATCGATGTCTTAAAAGAATCAATGTAACGTAGTTAATAAAATGAAATAGCAAAACTACATATGAAAAGGCTGTACAAGTTTGTAAATATACAACATCGTTTTGGGTAGAAGTTCACTAACATGAAAAGCTAACCTTTACTGCAGCTATATCTATAACAAGCAGCATAACCCCCATTACCAGCTCGAAAATCAGCTTCAGCTGCCCTTCCAACAAAACCAACTGCTGCACTCAAGCCAGCTCCTACTGAAAGATTATGTGTATTGCCGCAAAGTGTTTTACAGCATTATTTGTTCTCAAAACTATAATGAAGTCGTCAATTCTCCTCCAGGCTTAAAAAAAACAGGAAGAGTTGGACAGGAACAATGTTTAAACTTTAAGAAGTTGATATACCTTTAGATGATGAGAACAAGCTAATAAGTTAAGCAACTTTTTCTCTTGGACCAATGACCCAAAAAAAAAAACTTATCTAAATGATAAGAAAAAAAAATCGGAAACTTCTTCAGAGTTGCTATAGATTGAAAACAAAGATAAAGTTTTTAGTGAATTACGCATCCATAGTTGGTAAAAATTAATTTAATAAAGAAAAGGCTAAAATACCAACTTGTTTTTACACCTTTTCCAATCCGACCAAGTTAGTCCCCTAACTTTTAATTTCACCAATTTAGTTTTAAACCTTTTTCCAGTTGTCCAATCAAGGAATTTCCATCAATTTCTGTTTAAGATAACAGAAAGACTCATGTAAATTGCACCTGGTTACTAAAATCTGTTAACAGTAATCGTTTAAGCCAAAAATTATACATAGCCAAAAAAAAAAAAAAAACGAGATAAGATGGAATGGCTAACAAAATTCATAGGTTGTATGCTAACGAGACATCCCATTTCATTGACACCTCTAATTACTTTTTTATTTTCCTTCATCCCAAATTAACCTAAAGCATTGATTTGTCCATGCCAGCTAGCTGAGGGAACGCCACCCTAAACATCGATTTTGATTAAAATAATTTCTAATTTCATATACCCAGATTCAATGTTTTCTTCCAATCATTAAGGGGATTTTAAAAAAATTAATCGAAGATAAGAATTAAACCAATAGGAAAATTTACCGGTTCAGAATCAAAACTGAGATGAGCGGTGTCGAAACCCTTGAAGACAAATCCTCAGCATCTTGATTTTCGGGTTTAAAGTTCAGATAGCCATCACCCACCATTGATTAAAAAACCGAAGGAGCCAATCTGTGTTATTCATTGCTATCGGTTGTTCTCTTATTCTGCATCAGGTCTTTGTAACAAATTGTACTGATCTTAATTTATTTATTTATTTTATAAAAAATAATATTTTATTAATACTCAAATTTAAAAAATACAACAAAAATATTATTTATTTACATAAAACTCACTACTGGACTAAAAAACAGAGGAGAAAATATGAGCTTTTTTATCCATATTCATATGTTTATATCTCATCATTCAAAAAGACGTTTTGTACCACTAACACTTCATATTGAATAAAATTATATAATTTGTTAAATTTTTACAGATTTGAGTCATATTCAAACACCTTATTAAAGAAAACGATCCTAAACACCCCAGATCAAAATGAAAACTACTAATCTTAAACTTTATTGAGCATCATCACTTGAATACTTTCTCCTGCTTTTAGGCATTAAAAGGACAAATTAATATACTAACAATAATATGATTTATAGTATCAGCGCCGGTAAAACAAGAATTAAAGCTGAAATTTTGAGGGAATTGTAGGTAACGACGTAGAAAATGTTTTCTAGTAAAAAAAATAATGTGTATATGTACTTATTTTATTTGCAAATAATAATAAAAAAAAAATTACTTATAACTAAGTTAATAAAAGCACTTATACGTTTAAATATAAATATTTAAAAATTTAATAAGAAAATATTTTTGAGAAAAATAAAAATTTACTTTAATTCACTGAAATTATAATGCATCAAAGAATTTAATAACTGTATACAAATAAATTAAAATTAACAAGCACATTAATGGATGAGCAACATTTCTCATCGTTTTGTGATAGTGCATTAAAGAGCTTCCATTTATTTTCTTGAATCACTCGTTGCAATGCTTTCATGAACTTCCCTAAATAACATTACGAGTATATTATCGCTTGTTATAGTGCATACTATATATAAAACACCATATCATGCATTTATTTTTTTTTATAAAAAATTATAATAACATTTAGGGTTATATGCTGTCATGACCCCATATTTATTAAAAATTTGATATGACCCCCTCCACTTGATTTTTTTACATATTATGACAAAAATGCCCTTAATAACCCCTCAGTTGGACGACTGTCCAACTCACCTCAACACATGTCCAACTGAAAACCAGAGGAGTATATTTTAGAGGACACATATGTCCACTCGCCGGAGCTCAGTTGGACGACTGTCTAACTGATAAAATTTTGACCGGCCGGCGACCCCACTCGCCGGAGCCGAGTTGGATACATGTCCAACTAGACTGCCCAGAATAACCCCTCAGTTGGACGTATGTCCAACTCACCTCAACAGAGTTGGACGCCGGAGCCGAGTTGGATACATGTCCAACTAGACTGCCCAGAATAACCCCTCAGTTGGACGTATGTCCAACTCACCTCAACAGAGTTGGACATGTGTCCAACTGAAAACCAGAGGAGTATATTTTAGAGGACACATGTGTCCACTCGCCAGAGCTCCCGGAGCTCAGTTGGACATATGTCCAACTACGTCCAACTTAAAATTAGAGAGCTTATTTCAACGTGCGTCCAACTAAAAACAGCTTATTTCAACAGAGTTGGACGTACGTCCAACTAAAAATCAGCATGCTTATTTCAATAGAGTTTTACTCTGTTTTACTCCATCTTTATTTTTTATTTTCAGTAGCAACCAAAGTCATCTCCTTCTCCTTCCCTTTATCAGATCCATCTCTGTCAGTGTTTTTTGATTGGCGACCACGGCCACGGGAACCAGAAGATTCATTAGTGGGATAGTCCATGGGAAGTGAAGAGGGTGCAGAGGCAGCTACGGTTACAAGTTCTTGAAGGGTCCTAGCGGCTCGGGACCTAGTCGAAATCGATATCGGATGTGGTGGTGGGTTTGACGAAGAGGAAGAAGAAGCTGTGAAACGGGCTCGCTTGCTAGAACGGGTGGTTGGACCGGTTACTGTTGCTGATGAAGACGATGAAGGGGCTGCTGAGGAAGCATCCGCCCGCTTCCGACTCCGAGTTTCCATACAAGAACCCAAACCCCCTCAATTCGATTAATCGCTCGTCTGACCGAGCGGCAATCACTATGTCCCCGATCTGATTATTCTGTGCATCGGCAACAAGATCAATCTAATCTGAAATCCAGGCAATAATTAAAGAAGAAACCCCCAACCCAATTCGAATCGTAGTTGAAAAATAATCAAAAAGAAACCATCAAATCAATCAAAACCAATAGGGATCTTTATCATTTGTGGCTTCTACAGCAGTTTGTCGCCTTTCAATTAACTCCGGTAAATACACAAACAAAGAAATAAAAACTGTGAAAAATAGGGATGAGGGTAAATGAGGTATTTTTTAAAAATGTGCTAGTGGGGGTTAACTCAGATTAAGATTATTAATAAGGGGTTAAACCAGCCTATTTTCCTAACATTTATTGCCTATTTTATTTATTTATATTTAAGAAAAAATTATAAACATTAAATTTCAATTATTTAAGTTACTTAACATTATATATCAAGTCAAATTATATATAGACGTGTATTTCATATTGCTATATGTATTCTAATATATAATAATTAAATTAGAATATTATTGAATTAAAGTTATAAATAATTTGTGCATGACTATTATTTTTTAGCTATTGAAAAAATGCTTCAGTAAATTATAAATTTTATTAGCTTATATATAATATGTCCATATGTACCTTTGTTTTTTTCTTTTTTCTTTTCGATGAAGTGCTTATGCACTTGTTCGATGTTTGCTAAAATAAATATAAATAATTCAATAAAAGAAAAGGTTAAGTATTTTTTTTTAAACAAAAAAATATGTATTTTTTTTAGCTTAAATATATTTTATTTGTTAAAGTAATAAAATATTTTCAAGATTTAATTTATTATAAAATGCCTTTTAACATACGTTAATATTTATATTTTTTTAATTAATGGAGTTGGTTTTTTATATCATTTTTAACCTTTAATTTTTAACTTAATTTTTAATTGAAATGACCAAAATATATGAATATTAATAGAGTTAAACATTAGAGATAATTATACGTTAAACTAAATACTTATATCATTTTTTATAACTGTCTGAAATAAAATATATTTATTTTTTTTTATTTAATTGTATAGCATATTTTATTTTTAATCTTTTAAAAATTATATATATTTATTTTTTTATAATATAAATTAATATATATTTTTTAGTGGTAAAATAAATAATTTTTTTTAATAAAGGGATAAAAATGTAACTTTGTTTTTTCGCTTACCATAGACAATATCAATCAATATTTCCGTAAAACTAAACTATCTCTACATGTTCACCGATTTTCGTCCATGTCCCCTTGTCATTTGTCTTTATAACAGTCCTGGACCGACCAGGTGAAGAACGGTAGTCAATGGGAAGACTTGCGATCTTAATCCCAGTCGTAATCGTGATGTTTGCGATTCTTCACTGCTCGTGCCAAGCCGTTATGGACTCGGTCTTGGCGAGTCGTGTTGGTCGCAATGCGTTGGGCACTGAGAGAGGTAGTGACTCTGTCCAGATCCCGAATTGCAGCGATATCGTTAGGGAGTTTCAGTGCTCGCGAAACCCCAAGTGTCGGTGGTGCCGAAGTGAAGCCCTCGACAATATGTGTTTTTCCAAGATCGAAACTCGGCGCTTGCCCCAACAGGTTTTCTCTTGCAAGTGAATCCTAGACTGACATTGTATGATGATTAGTTTAATAGTTTTCAGTAAAGACTTATTATTAGTTTATCTTCTTTTTCTCGTTTCTTCATTCTTAATGGTTTTTTTAATCAATTTTTATTGAATTTGTGTTTACTTACTATTTGTTGAACATATTTCAATTCATTCTATTTGTTGGAAATTTACTTGTGAGAAGAAAACAACTCAACTTCCTATTCAACACTAATTCGGAAGACTTTTTTTTGGCAGTGGACCAAAAAGGCTAATGCTTGTTGAGTTGTTTTTGTTACGTGACTTATGTGTTAAATTCATAAGTTCGGGTAAATTTTTTTTTTAAATGCTATTATCACATAAATTTAAACTCATATCTTTTAACAAATTATTTTGAATGTTGAAAAATTAGATTTTTTTTTTTTTTTAAATAATACTAACACGCGATCGCAATATAAAAAATGTGAATGAAAAAAAGAATACAAATTTGTTTGTAATTATCATTCTTCGTTTGTTAGAAAAAATTAGTTTGGTAAGTATCTGTTAAATTGGTAAAAATTTGGATACGGTTAACTTGGATCAAAGTTTGGGTAAATGTGTGTTGGTCAAAGTTTGGCTAGCTAGTGTTTCTTGTGAGTGTGAAAATTCGGATTAATAAATCATAAAGATCATGCTGGCCATAGTCATCTCTTACGTATATGTATCATGCTAAGCGCCTAAGCCGTTCTATCAAGAATTGACCAGACCAGATTACCATGTATCTCATTTTATAACATGTGCTTTATCTTGCATGGTTTCCTTGGACATTTCAACTGGATTCCTCAAATTGTCATTTTTGGACTTCTTTAGACTCTTCTGGTTTGGGTCTATGAACTTTTATTGTGTATTTCAGCTTATCTAATTTAAGGTTAATTTAATGAATTTATAAGTTAAAAAAATTAAGTTATTCAGTTTAGTTTACTTAATTTATGAACTCAAATGAGTTACTTCACTTAATTTATGAGATAGAAAATGACAATTAAAAGATATTACTTTTATTTGTTTATTATTTTATAAAAATGTACTATTTATAAATAAAATTATAAATTTTTTTATTTTTTATTTTTTAGAAAAGTAAATAAACTAACTCATCAACTGCTCAGCCAAATTCATTTTGTACTTAGCTCTTATAAATTTAAGTGATCCAAGTTGAGCTATATTTCAATTAAGATAAGCTAAATTTAAAGAGCTGAAACAATTTATTTGACACTTTTAATTAATTAAACTCACTTATTGTAGTTTGTTTTGGGTCTAGTACTGTAATTTGATTAAGAAGAACAAGACAATAAAATAATATGTCAAATATTATAGTTTTAGATCGTAGATTGTAAGCTTCTTGCTTCTTTTTTTTTTTTTTCAATTGATGACCTTTGGGTTTGGGAAAGGGAATGAGATTAGTAAAATTTGATTGTATTTTCTTTATTTTTATTTTAAGAGAATAGAATCAACCAACTGAAATATCATCTAATTCAACAAAAAGATGGAAGAAATGAGAGGTCAATTTAAAGTATTTAATTTTTAGATTAGGTTCTGCAGAAGGTTCCTGAGTTTTTATTTATTTATTTTATTTTATAAGTATTGTTTGATAAAAAAAGATACCAAGTGTTATCTTATTGTAATTAAGGTGATATCTTTAGTATAAGTTATAGGCGGGTTAAAGATGTAATTTTAAGGTTTCTTTTTGTTTGTTTTCTTTTTATTATTCTTTTGAATAAATATATATTTGTGTTTATTTACTTAAATATTTATTTTAGGGTTTTTTTTTTATATAGATATTCATTTAGGATATCATTTTTATGGTCATTAAATTTGTATTTTTTTTTTGTCAATCTTGATCTTTATATAAATTTATTGTATCGAAGAACTATCAATATATCAATTGAAGCAACTTAATAATCGTCGGATAACATTACTATAACGAAAGATAAAAAGATGTATATAGATCGATGATTTCTTATTTGAATAGTATTTTTTATCTTTAATTAATAATAAAAAAATTGAATTTTTTTTTTGGAAAACTACAAAAATTGCTCACCAAAAAACTACTTATTGTATTCATTTTATTATTAAAAAAAGATTGTTGTATCATTTTTTTTTTTAAATATTGGTTCATTAGACGCCGTTTAAGTTAAATTATGGCAATTGAGACCCATTCGTCGTCCAATTTAATACTGTTCAATGTTATTGGGTATAATTTTTGTAATTATAAATTTTAGGGATGTTATTTTTTGTAATTTTCCAAAACAAATTTGTTATTTTTATCAATATTTTTTTAATTTCCTTTTTTCTTTTTTATCTAAAAAAACAAATATATATTTTTACGTCCTCTTATTTTGTTTGTTATCATCTTTATGGATGCTAGTCTAACAAATGTATCTTTTGCTAATGAGTCGCTAACAACTGCATCTTTTTGCTAGACTTTAACAACAGTAAGTTACTTGTAGCAACGGCTAATTATTCCATCCCTAAAATTTATATTTACAGCTGTGTAGAGTTCGTATAGTTACAAAGATAAACACCAATACACCATACCCCCACTTAACAACTTTATTAACAAAGAAACCAAGCTCTCTCCTCTCCTCTCCTCTCCTCTCCTTCACATTGCATTGTGTTTTTTTAAAAGTTAACAAAATCTATTTTAAAAAAGAAAAACATTAAAGTTTTAACAGAGCCCAGCTTCGGCACCGAACCACGAAGCGTTTACCGACCGTTACACCGAACCATAATTTAAAAGCATCCTAAACCCTTCCTTCAAAACCTCAAACCAAACCACACACCCCACCATCCCTTCTCTTTTCTCTCTCACTCTCTTTCATTTTCTCTAAAAGAACCCCAAGAAATGGTATCGAAGATTATCAAGAAAACTCCAACCAAGTCCATTAAGGACTGTCGGGGCAATAACAGCCGCCGTCTCCGGCGAAAATCTCCGTTGAAGAAAGCATTCATCAGCGGTTCCACCTCGGCCGCAGTTTTTGCATCCATAAACAAGTCCATCCTCTCGTGCCATCGCCGTCTACTCAAAATCTTCTCCACATTAGCCCCAATTCCGATCCCAACCGCTCGCTCAAAATCATGTTCCGGCTACAAAATCCTCTCCAAAACCTTCGACCCCGAACCTGAACGCCAATCAATGCCCGATCTACTACCCGACCTATGCTCAGTTCTCCGGCCACTTAAATTCGAAAGCTACAAACTGCCGCCGTTAACATCTCCGGAGAAGCGAACAGTTATCCTCGACCTGGACGAAACCTTAGTTCATTCCAGTGCCGAGCCACCTACACACCGATTTGACTTCGTGGTTAAGCCAGTGATTGACGGCCAGTTGATGACCTTCTACGTTGTGAAGCGGCCAGGAGTTGATGAGTTTTTGGAAACATTAAGTGCCAAATTCGAGATCGTGGTTTTCACGGCGGGTTTGAGAGAGTATGCTTCGCTGGTGGTGGACCGGCTGGACCGGAAACGGTTGATATCTCATAGGCTATATCGCGACTCGTGTAAAGATGTGGATGGAAGATTGGTGAAGGACTTGTCTGATTTGGGGAGGGATTTGAAGAGAGTTGTGATAGTGGATGATAATCCCAACTCGTATTCACTTCAGCCTGAAAATGCCATTCCGATTGAATCGTTTATTGATAATCTCAAGGACAGAGAGCTGTCGAAATTGGTGCCCTTTTTTGACGGTTTGGATTGTTTTGAAGATACGAGAGATGCTGTGAAGAGCTATCTTCCTCATGATCATAACATTTTGGAGACTTTACAATTCTAATTCTCTCTCTCCCCTCTTTTCTTTTCTTTCCTTTTTATTTTATTTTTCTTTTCCGTAATTGTTTTTTGTTGAACATAAATTGTTCAATTTTAAGTAAAAATTTAGAAAGTAACTTCACTGCCTAGTAATATATATCTTCTATCTTATAGTTTACCCCTCAGCAAAACATTTTATTTATTTATTTAAATTCAAGTTCTTCAAATTGAACTTACATAAAATGGAAAGAAAAAAAAAAAAAGATTATTGAATTAATTATTAAAAATAAATTTAGTTTATTTATTTTTATTAAATAAATAAATAATTTCTTTAAGTTTGATTTAATAGTACTTTTACCCGCAAATCACCTTTGTACAAAATAAGTGTAATCCATAAAAAAACTATACGATAACATAAGTCAACTTGTCACCGAACTTTTCCTTTAATCCACGTATCTACTTTAAGTAAGGGATATACAACAATGACCTCTACTTTCTATATTATATTTTATCCTATAGATTAAGATCGGTGAAATACTTTATTTAAATAATTGAATTATATTTAGAGTAAATTTGAGCAATTAAAGTGTGATAATTAGGATATTTTTACTTTTAAAAAATGTGAATGATAATAAATATTAAATTAAATAAAAATAATAATATTATTATACAATATAATTTAAATAAATAATAATATTAAAATAGAATTTATAAAATTATAAATAAAGTAAAATTAAAATAATTCTTTTTAATTTTTAAATCTAAATAATAAATAATTATATAAGTATACGAAGAAAAAAATGCACTAACATCATATTCTCTATAGCAGTGGGAGAAATGAGGATTAATATTATTAATGTAATATTTTTTATTATATATTAATAATTAAATTAAATATAAAAATATTTTAAATTATTTTAATTACATATATATTACATAATCATATTATACAAAAGGTGACTATTGATCGCGTCCAAGTCTTTAATGTGGGTGCACCGTGCATCATCTACAAAGATCACGCATATGGGATCTACTAGTGAATTTGAGTTCTGTTACTTAATCCAGCCAATATGGATAGAAATAATTCTCAATTTTTATTGAAAATTAAAAAGAAATTTATTATTGGACAATGAATCAGTAGGTGTAGGTAAATTACATGAAGGAAAAAAAAAATCCCCCAAAAGGATTCAGCTTCTATTGCACTCTTGAGGAGAATTGGGTAGCAATTTTTATTTGCTATTTAAGCTTACTCAAATTAATTCAATTTAAATTTAATTTAATTTGAATCAGTAGCAAAAGTGAATCTAAAATTAAACCAACCAAACACAAACAAACTTACTTAAATTAGCCAAAATTGCTAATAAATTCTTTACACTTACTGTTAGACACAAATACTTATCGAAAAATAAAGAGCTCAAGTAATTTAAAATTTTACACCATAACACGACTTTAATTATTACATAATATATTATTCTTGGAATAATGGACTAGTTGAAAAGAGAATAGCACAACACTAGCTGATAAAATATTTAAAGTTTTACTGTAAAAGCTAATGTTTTATCAATTTAGAGATATAAACTTCATGGTACTAATTAAAATTAAATATAAGTATATTTTTTTTAGTTTAAAGAGATATGTAGATTTGAATACATTAACATCAAAGAATGTAATAAAATGAATAAATTATAACTATTTATTTCTTATCATTTTATTTAAAAGAAAATGAAAAAAAAATAAAAATAAAGATATTATTTCAATTTTAATATAACATTTGCTTTCTTTTATTTAAAATTAAATTTTATTTTAAGTTAATGGGCTAATTCTAACCTAACTAAAAAAAAATTCAGGTTATTTTTGGACCTAAATTTAATTTAATTACAACTTTTTTATTTAACCAATCGAGCGTCAATCAAGTCAAATAGCTGAATAGGTAATGTCAAACTAAATCAAAGCAGCTCATATTAATACAACTAACATTGACAAACATTGCCCAGCATGATTGTAGCACAATCACACCAAAGTCATTTTGCTAGACATGTAGATGTAAGGCCAGGTTCATCCCAATGTGAGTCATGTTATTTCATTAAAAAAAAAAAAAAACAGTAACATTGGCATTCATTTCACCATAATCAAAACATAACATTAGGAGTTAACATTAATGATCTCTTGTGAAATATTAGCATTATTGCACTTCAAAAGTCATCCCTAATGAGATACTACCCCTTGCCTTACATCAACACAAGAGTACCACTTTTAGCAACAAGTAAAACACAAGTGAAGCACGAAATCCTCTACTACTGCCTTACATATTATCCAAAACAGAGTCCCTTAGCAAATACATTAAAAGCCATGCAGCAATCAGTGCAACTACCACCACCTTGAACCCCCTATTAACCCTATTAAGCAAACCAATGCTTCATCACACCACCTAAATATCCAACATCTATTCTGGAATCATACAAGCTCAGCAACCTTCATAGGATAGGCATCTCTGTCAACAAGAAGCAAACAAATTAAAAAAATCAGAGCAAACAAATTTAAAAAATTCAGAGCAAACAAAAAATAAAATCCGAGCACACAACACAAACCGAATTTAGAATCACCTCTGAATCTGATCACACAAAAAGAGTGCCTGGGTTGTTTGAAATCCAAGATGTTAATAAAGTAGCATGTTTCCCACAAAAAAACATCATGACTGGTAAGTTTGCAGGTCCATCTTGAATGGCTGTGCCATAAACACTGGGTAAGTTTGCAGATTGAAGACGAAGACCAGAAGAGACTTGGGTTGTGGAAGATAAGGGGAAGCATGATTTTAAAAGGCTTTCACAAGGCTCGCCTTGTCAAATTGCTAATAGGATATGAGAGGCATTGGATTGAGGCTGTTTTTGACAAGGGTTACGCCTTGTGACTCATGAGGCATGAAATGTAACTTTTCCATTTTGTGTTTCCGGGCCAGTTTTCCAAATCAGAACTAGACCCAGCCCGATGATGAAAAAAGGGAACCAAAGTAAATAGGGTTTTTCCTGGTTATTTTGACGCCAAATAAGCGATTTTTCAGTTTTACTATATATCTTTTTTGCTTCCATTTGCTGAATACCAGCTTTCATCAATGGTTAAAATATTATGTTCCATTTACATATTTGACTACAAAACTATTCATGAATATGGATTCCTTGCTTATGCAACCGAACCAACCTATGGTGGGAGGTATTTTATTCCTTATCATCTTCAGAGCATAAAGGTGGAACTTAGCAAGATATTCCCTTTAAAACAATGTTTACTATCTATTCATATTGGGTAATTGGCACAATCACTTTCATTGTTGCCACAACTAAATACGAAATGTCTATTTTGCCCTTATAATTAATTACACTTTAATCATTTAATGCCACTAGTGTTATATTAAGTTGTCATTAAGGAAAAGTCATTTGGCAATAACATTAAGTTGTGGCAATATCTCCACTCTTCATATTTAAATTCATGTTATTCCTTATCTAACATTTTTTTTTCTTATTTAAATATGAGACATATGCCTTGAAACTTACGTCTCGCCTTGATACTTAAATATGCCTTTTGAAACATTGGATGCAAGATCAGCTTGGTTGTGGTAGAGCTGGAGAAGATTTTTGAGAATGGATCTGCTCTTTGTTAGAAGAAGTATTTAACACAGCTTTAACTGCCTCAGAAATGGCAGGCTCAGGACTGAGGGGGTGGTTAAATGGAGGAAAAGGTTTGAAAGTCGTCCTTGCCCTTAATATTTAGCGCACATGAGTAGCACCTACAAAATCCTAATTAAATTCCAATTTTGAACCAATCTAAATAAGGGGGTACTAGTTTGAGTTAGAAATATGGGTCCATATAAACACCTTTTTATGAATCCACAAAGGTACCAAACCCAGTTTCCTATATATGTTCTTTATGGAATTTGAAAGGAAATGTACGTCCAAGTCGAAGAATCAGCCAAACTATACGCAAACAAATTGAAAACTGCAGAAGATTAAACAAGTCATAAAAGTTCTTACCTTCATCTCATGTTCTCTTCCTCTTCAGAGCTTTGACGGTCTTTATAGCATAATTAATTACCTCCTTTAATGTAGCCTTCCTTCCTTCTTTAAAATTCCAAAGTTCTTTAACTACATACCTCCCACTTGGATTAAATTCGTTAATTTCTTTCAAGGCTGTTGCAACTGCCATATATATGTCATCTCCCCATTCCCCCTTTAGATTTTTCAGCTTCTCATCTTCCTCATCTATTATTTCCTGTACCATTAAAAAAAAAAAGGAAATCATTACTTGTTATCATCTGAAACAAACAGGGATAAGAAAGTAATATGTTGATTGGCTCAAAAACACAGTAAAATCACAAACATTACTCTGCAACTGGACATGGTTAGCATGTGCAGCAAAAATATGCAAAAACTGAAGTAAAGATTAAAGTAAGAAATATATATTTTCCATTATTTTGCCCAAGACAATAAAAAAGCTAAGGAAACATAATTATAGAACTGAAAAGAAAAATATATTCATAGAACTAGTACACTCAAACCCAGTATTTATAAGGCTCTGAACTTTCACAATTTAGCTTGACCCAGAACCAACTTAATTATCGGTATTCTAATCTCCAAAAGCATGCATAAAAGGAACATGACCCTTTTATTTTTAAACATATTCCAAATTACTGCCAGACATGACCAAGGTTTAAATGCATATAAAAATAGAAGTGACTTTCGTGCATGATGAAAAATACACAAGAAAATCGTTCTTTGTTCTTATCAGAAACAAATGAGCATTAACAGAATAGAAAAGACAGCTATGACTAATAATTAAAAAGAGAAAAAAGTTACTTAAATGTTATTATCACCAAAACTTGGTCTCATAACAATGTAATTCTCAAATTAGTGCCTCTTTACTTTCAAGATATGAAAATGCAATGAAAATGCAATTGGGCAAAATTAATTTCACTAATTTGTTTACTTTCCAGCTTCAGGTCAAGAAATAGAAAATAGGGGCCCACATAAACGTAACAATTTTACCATTTTCACAAATACAATTAATCTCATAAGCCCATATCCTTATCAATCTAACTTGATAATCAACATGAAGTAATTAATTATTTACTTAAAATATTTAAGTAAATTAATATATTCTTCGAGGAATAAGAATATGAAAGGAACTATAAGCTTAATGCTATTACCACTTTTAAGTCATGTAATTGGTCTCTGAAGCCAAAGTATTATGTTTCAATTTAACAGTTGTTAATAGTTGTAAGATACTTGTACTATCCTAACAAATCCAAGTTGATAGATAATATTTCCTCTGAGAAGAGTCACTCCTTTTAAAGCACCTTTTTCCTTCATTATTAGGATTACTAGTAAGCAAGCAGGGTTTAAAGTGGCCACATTATCTAAAATATCCCTTCTTTTCCCAAGAGCAATCACTACTTACAGTGACATTTTCTTTTTCTTTAGTTACCAAGGATTAGTGAGAAGTAAGCAGCTCTAGGCCTTAGAGCAGAAAGTTCATCCAAATATGCCTCTCAAGAACACATAAATAAGCTGCAAAAGCATATTTCCAAATATTCTAGCTTACCCCCATACCTTCCATCGAAAAAATATTTAGCTTGCCCCAGAACCTATTATCTTCAGTAATATGCTTCACCTCCACCAAAGGCTACAAATCTGTTTCCTTGTGTTAAGTTTCTAGTAATTGCCAAATAACTCAAATTCGAAAGGAAGCCCTTTAATTTTCATCCTATACCCTCCAAATTGACATGATGTTGAAACAACATAAATAAATAAAAAATCAAAGAAAATATGAAGTCAGAGTAACAGAAATAAATACACCTATTCCTAAAAATAACCAGCTGGTGAATGAACTTCCCAGTACAGCTCCATTGGGCTACACCCACTATAAACTACTAATTGAGCAAGGAACCAAATGACTACAAATGGTGTTCAAAAGCTATACCTGTGGCTTCCCATCAATGGTAACAATCTTGAATGGTTGCCACTCTGGTTTCTTCAGATTCTCCTGCCACAAGGAGCACAACTTTGAGGCCTCAAATTGTGCTTCCTCACTAGTATATCGTTTCTTGCATGCATTGAAGAATGGCTTTTCGTCAAGATCTCCCATCCTCTTTATTCCAATAATTCTCTTCATTCCAACATTGGTTTGTGTACCCATCAATTCAGACAAGCCCTTTAAAAACAAAAAAAACACAACGGATTCATTATCTAATTGTCATAAATAAATCAAAAATCATATATCCAAAATTGTTGTTTAGAAACGGAAAAAAAAAAATCCAAGAGTGTAAGTTTTCATTTTCGCTGCATGTATGGAAAAGTTAATAAAATGCGCAAGTAGAAATGTTTGATCTAAACCTGACAAATGAATAAATTTACTAACAAAAAAGGTTCTACTGCACGATAAAGTAAGATAATGTCCCATTGATTGTTAATTCTTATTCAACCACTCAGAAGAACTTAAAGGGAAGGTAAGATGAGTATCACAATCATTGTCCTCAGCTATATGATATATACATTAGACAAGTTCCATTACTCAGGAATCTACATCTTCTATGTGCAACACCATAAGAACATTAAATGCAAGCAAAGTTGTAACACTAACGCATTCTAATGCTTTGACCATTTGTTTAAAAAAGTAGCAATATAGTTAAACGATTGCACCAGAAGGGAGTGTGGGAGACAAAGGGAAAGAAGCTCCACCTCTATCAATTCTTTACGAGCTTCTTGTAACTCATCATTGCTTTGACGCTCCTTAGCAACGAGTGTTTGATTTAGATACTCCAAATCAGTAAGACTCTCAACTTTTTGCTCCAATTCATCATCCATCTCTTTCATCTTCTTCTGGACTGCTGCATCATCTTCATTTCCAAGATGCTTCATCACCTGTATTTTTCCTTTTAACTCCTCAATTTCCATCTCCAATTTCTGCTTGGCATCTAACTGCTTTTCCAACTGAAGTATTTTACTCAGAGCTTCCTCTTTCTCTCTCTGGAAAGTTAAGATAAAAGTTCTCATCAATGAAAACAAAAACAAAAAAATTATGTAATAAGAAACTTAAAGTCACATCCACAAAGTTAGAAGCCAAAAAAAAAAGACCCACAGTCTCTAGTTGAATCCTACACAAAATACCAAACCTTCTGCTCTTCAACCAGCCTTAAAACGTTCTCATCAGCCTTTCTTTGCTCCATTGAAGCTAACTGAAGCGAACTGTTCCTAACATCATTCTGCAAACAGAGAAAAGCCATCAATACACAACTTCTAGAATTTTATCATGCAAGAAGAGCAACTTCTTTGTGCTCCAAACACTTAAAAGAGCTCCAAATAATGCTATAGTGTAAATTAAAGGAAGCTTTGTTTCTTGCACGAGATGTTTTCACATGTGAGCATGGCATATTATGCATGTGGATGTGTGCTTTCTTAACAATAGAAACTATTACTTTATATCGAACATCCAATCATCCACCAACAAATGAACTTTGATCCTCATCGTGTATGGGAATCTTGAGGGCAGGGAAAGAGCAGTGTAAAAATGAAAAGAGAAAAGAACAAGAGTAATGTTTCTTTAATGGGTCAATTACAAATACATCCTTCCAGTTTTCCTGGAACAACAACAAAAAAAACCCATAGGTTTTCAAAATAACAATCATATACCTTCTTGTCACTGTTTCAGAGTTTTTTAGGGAAGGTAGTTGCAAAAGAAAAAAGCAACAATTTGATGATATTAAAGAGATGGTATTGTAATAAAAAATAACTGAGAGGTGTGATTACCTATTGGTGTTATGTAGTTTTTGAAAAAATCAGTGCTCCATAATAATTATTTTTTTCCTTTTTCACTAATGAAAAACAAAAAGTTATATCAAACCAAAACAAAGTTGCAACAGGAGGGCCAGCATTTCCATTCAAATGCACCTAACACATAAACAAGGATTTAAAGAGAGAAAAACTACCTCTAACGGATCTTAAATTAATGCTTTTCATCACACCCTAGAATATGATAATAGTTATAGGAAATAAAAGTATAAAACTACATGTTGGGTAGCCAACAAAATTGGATATTTAATTGATTGATTAATAAAAGCTGTGAGGTTTTCTTCACTACCTTTTTCTTCTCATCATCAAGTTTTTGCCTTTCAAGTTCAGTTTGTGCTTCACGCTTGTTTAATTCTCTGTTCCAGGAATCAAGCTCCCTTTTCTTAGCCTCCAATTCATTGTTCAGCTTTTCCTGTTCATCTAGTATCTTTGTAACATGGCCACGTGCAAGAATCTGCATCCTCCTTATTTCTGATTCAGAAGAGTAAAAAATCGTGAATCAATAGTGTAATCACATCTACTTTCATGTGCACACTCTAACTCATTAAATATCTGTTTATTAGATGCATGAGTTAATTATCATACTATCATATCACTCAATGTGGTATCAAAAGATCATAAATAAAAGCTTGGCTAGCTTTGCCTTTGGCAGAAAGAGGTTCATGACCTGATCAAAGGTAACAAAATACATATCCAGTCCCCAAAGTTCATAGCAGTACTATTTGAACAAGTTATAATTCAAAGTCGAATAAGATTCAGATAGATCAAATGACAGCAGAACTTACACATGAAAAATTAAGGCTAAATTAACAATATTATGAGATGGTGTAATTTGGTTGTCATACTATCCATTTGGCTCAATGGAGTAATTAATCAATCATATTTGAGAACTTGGCTAACTTCATCTTTGGCAGACAAGTTTGATGACCAGATCAAAGATAACAAAATACAAATCGAGCCTCAACATGAACAGGAATTCTAACTTGTTGAGGTAATTTAATAATGGGAAGTCAAATAAGATCATATATGAAATGAATGAAAAGTTATGACTACATTTCATATAATTTATAATAAAACTCAATACAAGTAAATAATCATATTAAGAATAAGCAGATATCTAACCACACATGTGATGGAAAAGAAATAACCTTCAGAAAATACATTTTGTAGCTTGTCTTTCTCTTCAAGTATCATTCGTAAAGACATGGTCTTCTCATTGTACTTGTACTGCAGTTTGTCCAGATTTTCATTTGTCATGTCAATTTTACTAGCTAGGTTTGCCACAACATCATTTCGGCTTTGCGCTATTTCCTGCACAATGTCAGAGATCGTTCTTAGCTTTCCTTTCTCTCTGAGATACTGCCCTATTGAACCTTGCGAGGCATGATCGTCAGCACGGGCACACCAACCATAAAGACTAGAATCACGCTCATTTTTTGCATTCCAATCCTTTTTACCATGACGACCACTTTCAAACATCTTTTCAAATTCAGAAGCATTCTTAAACCCGTTCCAGTCGCTCCCAAATTCAACTACAGCCTCCGCAGTTAATTCTTTCTCATCCCAAAATACATGAACATCTACAGGCTTATATTTAGAAAACTTGTCCATCCAATAGGGAGAATCATGAAGAATTTCTCCATCCGTGCCTCTACCCACTATGTTCACAATGATGCCAGTCCAAGGCCAAACATAAAGCTCCTCCCCTGCTTGTTGAGGTTTAGAGACAGGATGAGATACAACCGTACACTGGGTTTGATCTGATTCACTCACTAGGTCAATCTCCAAATACTTTGCAAGGGCAAGGTGGTTTGCCTTTTGTTTTACACTTCTGCTTGCTGAACCTTTACCCACTCCAGAAGCATGTTGAAACAGCTCCTTATACTTGTAATCCTGTTTCTTTTTCCCCACACAGAATGGGCATCTAAGAGTACCATTAGGACCTTTCACTAAGTATTTCCCAGTCCTTAACTGTTCATATGGCTCGTCAACATAGTCACCTATCTCAGACTCACTGAAATCTGATTCTTCAGAACTGTCGTCCATGGAACTAGGATGCTGAAATCAAAATTGCATAAACCAACATTAAAAACACATGGATACCAAATTTGAGTTTTCAGACACACATTTCAATAACAATCATTAAAACATTATCATCATCAGAGCGCTGGACAACAACGGAAAATTGGAACAAGCAAAACACACAGACAACCAAGCTGAAAAACAATCAAGATAGTAACAGATACTAAGATAGGCAAACAAAGAACCAAAAATTCCATACATTCTAAACCAACCATGTGCAATCTGAAGACTCTAAACGACTGACCCAAAACCACTAATATGCACTTTAAGTTCTAAAATTTACATGACTTTTTATCCTACAAGAAAAAGGATCTTTGATGCTCAATCCTCTTTCTGTTCTCCACCTGATTTTTTTGTTAACAGTAACCACATTTTTTATAAGAAGTCTACGCACAAATATCATTTAGTTTTATAATTAAATCTTTAATCATTCAAGTCATCTTCCTCTTAGAGAAAGTTTCTCTTGATATTCAAATCTTCTTCATCCCTCCAAACAAATATATCTGCATTATGCCCCAAATTCACCAAGTTACTTCTTCAATGTAAAAAAAAAATGTATGAAAACCGGGGGAAGCTCAAGAGTTTGTGATTTCCTATGCCGCATTTAAAAATGAGGCTCTTGAAATGTATTGAAAAGTTGATAATAACACATTTGAATGATTGGAAAGGTCATAACTCATCATATCAGATCACCAAACTAACTAATATCACAGTATCATATATACAAGTTCCGAAATTCTAAGATAAAACTGAGCCAATAAATCAGGATAAGGCAGAGAGATTACCTATTACAAACTAAAAGCCAACTAAGCACACTTCACGGGACTGGGCCGCCGTCAATAGAGTTGGAGAACACTTGACGGCCAGAGTTGGTGTGGAAAAGGGAGAGTGTCAAATTAGGGTATGTGGAAAATCCAATATACAAGGGGGCTTTTTCGGTTTTCTTCATATGATTTTTTTTGTTTTTTTTTTTTTTTTCAGTTTTCCCCAATATTTTTTCCCTCCCCCACAAAAAAAGAAAAAACACTTTTACAACATTTTTTTCGGTTTTTTTTTTTAAATTTTTGTACAAAAAAAATTTCAAAATTTCATTTTACTAGTTTATTGCTACAAAAAAACTATCAATAATACTCCTAAAATTTTGTCTTTTTTACAAATATTCTTAATGCTTGCAAAATATCACAAATAGTTTTTTTTTTTTTTTTTTTTTTTTTTTTTATAAAAAGGGCTCTAAAGGCCCTTTTTTTTTATTAATAAAGAGAAAACAACTCACACACCCGTGGTGGGATTCGAACTTGGGTTGCTAGTGGGGAGGAGAAGTCTTACCACTAGACCACAAGAAATTCCCTTCAAATAGTTTTATCGTTTAATTTTAGATTTTGTTGTGTTTCACTATAGCATCACATGGAAAAGATAAGATTTGAAATTTTCTTTTTTTTTTTTCTTTTTTTATAAAAGAAGTAGCGGCAAATTGCAATTGGTATAAAAAATTCAATTAAAATTTTTTCTAGTTTATCCTTTTTCTAGTTTGGTATCTAAACTAAAGATATAAATTGGAGTGAATCCTATTTTAAAAAATCTGGCAATACAAAGTAATGGTTAATTACAAAAATAAATTAAGAAAGGGGAGAAATCAAGCAAAAATAATTAAAAGATTTTGGCCCCAAAACAGAAATTGGTGACGGCTTGATATATGTAGGAACGGGATGCACCAACTTTATTGTACACCAAAATGGCTTCTTGTTTGTAGGACGTCTTCGTATAAAAAACGTAACGTTAAGATTTCACATGAACTAATAAATATTTGATTAATAATCGTAATTATAATAAAAATTGTTTAAAATATTATTATATTTGACTTAATTGTACTCTATAATATAATGTAAAAAAATTACAGCAGTAACAGTAATCTTTATTACGCATGCAGTCCTCTGTAATCGTCATTACGTTTTCAATCATCTCTATTTTTTTCACAATTTATATAATCATTTGTAATTTTTTTTACTCATTTTATCTCTTTTAGTAATAAAAAAATTATTTTTAAATTTTACTTCATTTATAATTTTATAATCTTTATTTTAATATTATTATTTATTTTAATTATACTACTTAAACAAACATTGTAATAATAATACTATTTTCTTTATATTTAATTTCATTATAATTATTATTTTTATTATTTTTACATTCAGTGAACTAAACGTCACTTAAATGTTATAAATTGTAATAATTTTGATTGAATTTTATGTATTTTATCTCTGCCTGTTGGAGTAATTTAAATATTTTATTTTTCGCTCAAATTTTTAATAGATTTTATTTACGTCTGTTAATAATTAACAGTATCTGTGATAATTCATTAAAGATTTAGAGTATTAGCATCATTGTTGAAAAATTGAAGGTATTAATAAAAATAAGTAAAATCTTAGTAACATTGTTGAAATTTTTCCATTTTTATATGTTATATTATTTTTATATATATTTCTTAATAAACATAAATAGTTATTTAAATTTCTTTAAGTTTTTACCATAAGCTATCAATAATCTTTGTAATGATATGAACAAGGATTTGGTATTTAGACAAAATATAAATAAATATTTATTTTATTTGTTAAATGTATGTATAAGGAAATATGGTTTTTTTAAGCATTATTAAATATATTTTTTTTTAATAAATAAAAATTTTATCATTTTGAACATATATGTGAACGTAATAGATTATTTTAGAAATGACTTAGAAAGATCATTTGACTGAAATGTTAAATTTAGCTTTTTCTTTAACTATTTAATCTCATAGGTATATTATGCGCGCGCGCGCAAAAAAAAAAAAAAAATTTGTAACTAATACTTTTGTAACGAAAAATATTACCCATTTATACATGAGTTATTTATTCAATTTATTTACCTAATTTTTTTATTTTATTTTACGAAAAAAGACAACATATGGTTTTTTACAATTTATTTTTTTTACATTATAGAAAGAAAAAAAAAATATATATATATATATATATATATATATGCATCAATTGGATTGAAAGAGGAGTTAAAAAACTTAACATACAAAATAATTATATTTTATAATTAAAAATTTATGCTCACGTATAACACTTATTTTAAAAAAAAAAAAAAATATATATATATATATATAACACACACACACACATTTGACATGTGCTTACTATTCTTGCAAGATGGAGACCCAAATTTATTTCAAAATTTACTTTATTAAATAAAAATTATTTTACAATATATAATTATGATTATATTGCAATATTTTATTTGGAATTTGATTATACAAAAATATAATGTAAAATATAACTTATATTATAAAATTGTTGCATTTCAAGTTTACTAAGTTCATCCACAAAAAATCTAAATTCGAATTTCACTCAATTGTGTCAGTGTATTTTTTTTTATTAATAAAAAAAAAAGAAACTTTAGAGCTTTTTTTTAGTTTATATTATTTTGTTAATAAATTTTAAAGCATATAATTATGTATTGTCAAGGTGGAGATTTATAGAAATGCGACACTATATAACATATGATTTTATTATTTAATTGACCTAATTTATTAAAGTAACGTGTTTTTAACTTTTTATTATATTGTATGTAATTAAGTATACTCAACTTTAATTATATGTGGTGCACGTCTATGCGGGCCTCTATAATATACATGTAATAATAAGAGTACCTATATGACTTACACATAGCTTTATATTAGGTTACTAAGAATTTAATACATGCCATAGATATATATATATATATATATATATATATATATATGAATAGAGAAGTGACAAAATAATTTAGAGAGCCGAGAGAGGTAACATAGAGATACAAAGAGAAACAATGAATTTGACAGATGCTAACTAATGAAATAAGAACCATGAGTGGAGAAAAGAGCAACGACACTGTTGGGTGTTATAATGTGGTTTCTTTGATGAACGTACAAAAGAAAATAAGGGTATCAAAAGGGTTCTTGTGGGTATGAATTTTTGTTACATTTTTTTGTTATTTTTTATAATATTTTTTATATGTGTTATCTGATTAATAATATGAGTTGCAAGTGAGCCTTCCTGATAGAGTAGGATTTTCAAACCACGTAAAATTATTTTATTATTTTGTGCCTTTGATTTATTTGTGTGTTTTTAAATAACATTTTTAGTTTGTGTTCTCGAACAAAAACGATCCATTAAAATTGAAATTTTACATTCTTAGAACCAAAGTTCCCAACGACTACAAAGAAACTTAGGTGGTGTTTGATTAGGTGTAATAAGAGATGTAATGTAATTGATTCATGTTATTACAATATTTAGTTTATTTAAAGAGATGTAATGTAATGTAATCTATTACATCTCTTAAAGGAATTGGCATTACACAACACAACACTAGGAATTGTGATTACATTATGTAATCTACGCTGCTTCCAGCCTTCGCGAAACCATTTGCTGCGACCAGAGGCTTCGTGCGCTGTTGAAGCTGTAGCTGTTCCCAGCTCGCTGTTCGCGATCCACTGGCAACGTTCGTGCTCCTATGGCCGCCTTCCAGGTTTCCCCTCGCGCCAGCTCACGTTTCACGCTCTCCTCTCCGTCGCACTAGCTTGCGTCGCGCTCGGCCCCATTGCACCAGCTCGCGTCGATCGTCGTCCCCGTCTCCTCACTTCTTGCGCGCGAAAACTGATTAATTAGTTAATTTCTTAATTATTAGAAAACTGATTAATTAGTTAATTTCTTAGTTAATTAATTATTAAAAAATTGATTAATAATTTCTTAATTAATTATTAGAAAATTGATTAAAAATTTCTTAATTAATTATTAATTAATTAGAAAACTGATTACAGTAATAATTATTAATTAATTAATTTTTTAATTAATAATTATTGAATAAGGGTATTAATGTAATATTATTGTATTTTATTACATTACAATTGTCAAACCAAACACTGTAATACTGATTCCTTGTTTCATTACAGTGGCTAAACCAAACATTGTAATAGTAATACTGTTTCCTTTACATTACATTCCATTACGATTACATTCAATGAACCAAACGTGACCTTAGAGATTTTCTCCATTATGGCCTGTTTGAAAATTTGATAACTCACAAATTGGGTGTTTTTGGTGCTCTTTTTTTTTTTTTTTTTCTACTTGACCATAGTATTACATGTACGATTGTTGTGTTGTGGCTTTCCAACATTCTTTTGTTATCTCCGCTGGTGGGTCTACTAGTGTATTAGCATCAGCATTTTTGGTTTACCTTATTTTCTCGTCGTCTTTAAATTTTTAACTATTTTTAAATAAGTTCGTTGTGGATATTATTTGTTTTGGTTTAGTTCTTCTACAATTCTAATTTGATTTGGAGCTCGTAGGTTTTTGTTGTTTAAATCTATTATATGTTTATGGTTTTTGTTGCTTTATGAGATTTAAGTATTTGTGAAAATATCTTTAAAAAGTCGTGGGCATGTCGTGCAATCAATTTTTGAAGGTTATCAAGGAATTTTTTGGTGTTAATTTTGGATATAAGTCTTTGAATCATTTTGGTAAACCAATTAATATTAGGGATTAATTGGCTAGATGAGCTAACTTTGAAAGCTCTTTATACACTACTTGTTAGCAACTTAGACACATTTATTCTTCGTAGCATTTTTTTTTTTTTATATTTTAAATATTTTTATGTATACGTTTGAAATTGAATTTTTTTTTATAATTAATAAAAATTTTCTTTTTTAATAATAATAATAAAAAAACCTTAGAGAACTCCGTTAGTTGTTCTTTGCAAAGAAATTTAGTTAAACAATTTAAACACAAGCTACTGAGAAAAAAATTGACTGAAACTTAGCAATAGGCTTAGAATTATATAAACATTGCAATACTATCATACGTGGCATTCTCAAGTCTCAACTATTATTGATTTTAAGAAATTATCTATTAAATAGTTGTTTAAATATAAAACTAAATATTCAGTGACACAATAATATTGTTAAAGCAGTTATAATTCAGCGACATAAATACTTATCGTAAGACTTGTAAATAGAATGTAAGGACTTAAAACGCAAGCGGGGAAAAATATGGAAAAAGGCTTACCTCTTATACTTTGAAACTATAGTTGTTTTCTATATTTTTTTCTCTTTATTTATTTCCATTCCTTTTATGTTTATTATTTATTGAATTTTTTTTCTTTTATTGATCTTATCTTTATTTTATCAATTTTTCATAACCTAAAATAATTTTTTTTTCCCATAGCTCCATTTATTTGACATATTTAATTTTAAGATTGTTAATTAATTTTAAAAAATATGATAGAGTTGGAATGCAAGTTTAACTAAAATAATATTGGGTAAATTGATGCTAAAAGATCTATATTTTTTCACAACTGCATTTTTGCACTTTGTTCAAACAATATTCTATTTATGAGTTACTATTATTTATTTTATATGCTTATAAAATCATATAATTTTTAAACTATTATATTAGTATTAAATAATTTTTGTGAATAATCATAGTTCTTATAATGTAATATTAATATATTGATTGAGGACTAATATAAGGTTTTTAATTTGTGTTGAAAAATCTTATTTCGATAGGTAGCTTATTGTAGATTAATAAAAAATTATACTTGATTTTAATTAATTATTATTATTATTATTATTAAATATTAAAATAATTGTTATTTGTTTAATTTTAAATTAATTTTTTAATATTTAATTATTATTAAAATACAATCACCTGTTAAAACTAGTCAAAATTAAAAGGAGGGATTCAAACCCAGCACATTTATGTGAAATTATTTGAGATAAAATTCGATAAATTAGACTTGGACTTAAAAAAAAAAAAAAAAAAATTACTTATTTTTCTCTTCCTCTTCGTTGTATTTTCACTCCCAGGTGTTCGAGCTTGCAAGTAAGATCCCCATTTTTCATGAACAGATCCGGTCAAAACTTCCTTAGACGCCAAGAACATTCCTAAGCTCCATAGCTGTTCGGCACCACCGTTTTTCGATTGTTTGCAGTTCGCAGAGCCACTCTTATCGCTCGAGTCTTGCCCTTCAACATTGCAACCTTACTGGTACCAATTGGTACGTGGCTTTGTAAAATCTTCCCCATTTAGGAAGAGACTGAGAGTTAGAGTAGAAGATTTTATTTTTATTTGCTTAGTAGAATATCTTATTTAATGTTTTGAGGGTTATTGAGATATGGATAATATGTTAGTAAATCAATAATCTTCATAGGTAGGCTGCTTGATCTTCATAGGTATACAGTACCGCCCCCGCCCCCGCCCCGTTTCCATTCGTAGAATAGACGGAGATCTGAACTTCGTTCGTCGCTGGCTATTATTTTTTCTTGATCTGTTCGAATTTTGAATCATAGTTATGATCTAAATCAAGTCCTAGGGCAGTCTAATGTACACAATACACATTGGTTTCTGATTTGTAGGTAGATGTGGGAGTTGTAGGGTGAAATATCGAAGGAGGAAGGATGGAGTGGACGACGGTGCATCATGTGGATCTACGCCATGTGGGGCGTGGTCTTAAACTTTTTCAACCTCATGCTGCTGCCTTCCACCCCCATCAGGCTCTTGTTGCTGTAGCTATTGGAGATTACATACTCGGTTCGATTTCTCCTTTTTCCTTTTTTCCCCCTTTGACAGTCAATGTTATATCTATGTATTGCTGAGTGCTATAACTCTGGCTATGTACATGCTGAGCAAAGTTGGATAAGTTGGGCTATCTTATATTCCTCGAGGCATTTATCTCTCAGTTGTGTTATTGTAAATTCTCTCTGTGAAATATTTATTTTCTTGCTTTTGTTTTTTAATTGTTTTTTTTTTTTTACCGTCTTTTAATCAGTCATATGTATCTTTTGGTTTTGCAGAATTTGATGCAATAACGGGAAGCAAGATCTCATCTATTGACATCGGTGCTCCTGCAGTACGTATGGCTTACAGCCCTACGAGTGGGCATGCAGTGATTGCGATCCTGGAGGTTGGTCCCATGTAGTATCTGCCCTTTTAGGGAATATTATGATGTCAAAATGATAAAACGTACAAATGTGGCAGCAGCTTAAAAAGTGTTATTGTTAATTGCATTTGGCGCCTCTAGAGGAGATTGGTTTAAGGTTGTGTTGTACATATCTAGTTTGGGTAATTGAATGAATTCAAATTATTTTGTATAGATTTTGTCGTATTAATGACAAAATTTATGAACTATATTATTTGTTTGTTACGTTTTAGCTGAGATATTTCATCCTGTTCCTTTCCCCCCCTCTTTTTTTACACACACTCCATTGAGTAGCTCCTACTGTTTGTTGTTTTGAAATGGTTTTGTCTATGCATATGCTTTTCATGTTTGTTTCCATGTTTATGATTCATCTTCTACTTATTTCTAGGATTGTACCATTCGGTCATGTGATTTTGATGCTGAGCAAACATGTGTGTTACATTCACCAGAAAAGAAAATGGAACAAATTTCTGCTGATTCAGAAGTCCATCTTGCTCTGACTCCTCTTCAACCTGTGGTGTTTTTCGGATTTCATAAAAGAATGAGTGTAACAGGTTTTTTCCTTGTCTTTTTATCACGTGGTGGACTCTCTAGCAGCTTTTGTTGTTTTGAACTCATTTGGTGGACCTTCATGAGATATTCTTCCATGTTTATGTTCTTTAGTTGTTAAAATTCTATGCTTCTTAATTTCTTATGAAATAATATTTTTGTGTTACTGTTCTAATTGTTGAAATGTTGGCATGCATGAAGTTGTTGGAACCATTGAAGGGGGGAGGGCGCCAACGAAGATAAAAACAGACTTGAAGAAACCTATTGTCAATCTTGCGTGCCATCCTCGCCTTCCTGTTCTGGTATTACAATGGTTTGGCTGAACTTGGCATTGTCCTATTTTTCATTGATCTCTTGCTTTGGGATAGTACATTCAATATATTTTATTTTTAAATTCAAGGATATTCTAAAAGCATTTTCATCCCTTTTTCTTCAGTACGTGGCTTATGCAGATGGGTTGGTTCGAGCTTACAACATCCATACCTATGCCGTTCTTTACACATTACAACGTAAGATTAGACTTTAGAGTACGCTTCTTTTGGGTCGATAATATAATATGTTCCTTTAATGGTAGAAGTCCATGATATTTTGTTCTTCTTTCAGTTGACAACACCATAAAGCTCATTGGTGCTGGTGCATTTGCTTTTCATCCAACATTGGAATGGATGTTTATTGGTGATAGACGGGGTACCCTTTTGGCATGGGATGTGTCAACTGAGAGACCAAGTATGATTGGAATGTGAGTTGATCATGCTAGCAAGACTCTAAAAAGCTCTTTGTAGAGATACTGAGATACATATACAATCTCTCAGGAGGAGAAAATCATTAGTCTTTTGAAGTGGAACATTTTTTATTTAATATGTTTAGTTCTTCATGATTTACTCTTCCTAAATGCTCTTTAATTTTGATTGACTTGGTGATTATGATCATTATTTTGCTTTCTTTATAGTGTTATTCTAATGATTTATTTTCTTCTTTGATTCAGAACGCAAGTGGGATCGCAACCAATAACATCAGTTTCTTGGCTCCCAATGCAGCGGTTACTTGTAACTGTCTCCAAGGATGGAACTCTTCAAGTGTGGAAGACACGAGTTAAATTGAATCCCAATAGACCTCCAATGCAGGCAAATTTTTTCGAGCCCGCTGGTTAGTGGAAATTTATTTGTACTTACTGTGAGAAAGTCTCGTTCTGCTTGTACAAATACTGGTTTCACTTTATTTCTTTGCATTTTTATTGTGCTCTTTGCTTCTTTTATGCTTACCCCGAATCATACTTTAAACTTTACTCGGCTATAGAATTGTTATTTTTGAGCGTGTTCTTATTATCAGAGATAGCAGAGCTTTAGGTTATAGAGGATTTCTTTGGCATTATCGATAGTTGAAGAGTCAATGTTATTTTGTTATATATATCTGTCGAAGTCTTTTTCTTTTGGAAGATATGACTACTGTATGTACTATGTACTTGCATTTGTCATTCATGTTGGCATTGTTTCCTGTGGCATGTGATGTTCATATCAACCTCCAGCGTACAGGAATGCATATATATACTTATATCTACTTTTTTGCATTGTGTCCTGCAGCAATGTGATGTTCATATAAATATCAAACACCAGCATACACGCAAGCAATTTTCACCCCATATATACTTCTAATTGTCATTTAAGTACTGATGTATGTATTTTCTTTTATCTACAGCTATGGAATCAATTGATATCCCTCGCATCCTTTCTCAGCAGGGTGGAGAAGCAGTGTATCCTTTACCGCGAATTAGAACATTAGAAGTACACCCGAAATTAAATTTGGCAGCATTGCTATTTGCAGTAAGTATCCCCCTCACATAATATGCTTTGTCATGTCTATTAAGGTCTCATAAAGCAAATCTAAATTTTGTTTTTGCCAGAATATGGCTTCAGCAGACAACGTAAAAAATAGGTCTGCATATACTAGAGAAGGAAGAAAACAACTATTTGCTGTTTTGCAAAGTGCAAGAGGTTCCTCAGGTGATTGTTTATTTTGTTTTTGTATGTTTTTAACTATTTTATCTAGCAAAGTAAAACAATTACACAATATTCTTTAACAATGACTTGATTGTAATGGAGCTTTAAAGTATTTGTAACTAACATGGTTATCTTACTACATATTTAATTGTCAACTCACTTTCTATGTATCACAGCTTTCTCTTATTTTCCCATCTTCTTGACATCATAGATACTTGCATATATTTTGAATTTCTTATTCCAATCTTCTAATTCTGAATTTCTGATATCTTATGTACCTTTCATTCATGCCTCTCTCAAATTTGGTATTTTTGAATTTATGGTAGACATGGTCAATACAGTTGGTGTTATAAATTAGCCGTGGTTATTCTTCCTATGCTATGAAGTCATGCTTTTTTCATCAAGATATGCTAACAATAGATTCATTTTTTTTAGCTTCTGTTCTGAAAGAGAAACTTTCATCCCTGGGTTCATCTGGAATATTAGCTGACCATCAACTTCAAGCACAACTACAAGAACATCACCTCAAAGGGTGAGTATGGAAAATTACCAATTTGCACCTAATATTTGCATTGTTCTACTGATGTTGTGACATGTTATAATATGTCACGAATTGAAAGATTAAAGTACTTATTTAAAATAGAGCACCTTCATCTTTTTGGAGACTGATATTTATTTGCATTATTATGGAAACAGTACTAAATGTAAGGCCATCATAAGTTTTTTAGTCTTGCTGGCATTATATTTCCTATTCATCTTATAATGTCTACCTCATATAACTTCTCACATTTTCTGCTCCTGGTAGACGTAACCAGCTTACAATATCAGACATTGCACGGAAGGCTTTTCTTTATAGTGTATGTCACTTTTCTTGAGTTCTATCTTAATATTGTGGATATGATACAGAAAATATATATTTAGCTGAGGGTGGAGCTGATGTGTATATCTTCAATCCATCTAACCTTGGTTTTATTATTATTTTGATTTATATATTATAAAAGCATACTTTCTTATACCTTTCTTTAAGTAAACTCCACTTTTAAAGAAGGTACATTCAATTAATTGTTTTTTATTTTTTATTTTGATTTATCCGTTTAGCATTTTATGGAAGGTCTTGCTCAAAGTTCTCCAATATCTCGGTTGCCCCTAGTCACAGTGTCAGATGGTAAACATCATCTGAAGGATTTCCCTGTTTTTCAGGTCAGTTTTTTAATTTAAATCTGATGCTAATAATTAAATTTCTCTTGCTTTGATTTGTTTATGAAGATTTTGGTTCATTTGCAGCCATTTCACTTGGAGCTAAATTTCTTCAGTAAAGAAAACCGAGTCCTACATTATCCTGTTAGGGCTTTTTACTTGGATGGTGTAAACCTGATGGCATATAATATATGTTCTGGCGTTGATAGTGTCTACAAGAAACTTTATTCATCGGTAAATGCATAATAGTTTCTCTGTTTTATTCTATGTGAATTGTTGTCTATGGGTTTTAACTCTTTTCACCATTTCTTTTCCAGATTCCTGGAAATGTGGAACACCATCCAAAGTACATAGTTTACAGTAAAAAACAACACATGTTCCTTGTTGTGTATGAGTTTAGTGATGCTACGAATGAAGTTGTACTTTACTGGGAAAATACAGATTCTCAGATGGCAAATAGTAAATCTAACACAGTCAAAGGTTTGTGGATCCTTGATTTTGTTACTCATAACAAAGTTCTCAAGTTTGTTTAAAGTAATCATTTGTGAATATATTTTGTATTGTGTAGGTCTAGATGCAGCATTTATCGGTCCCAATGAAAATCAGTTTGCAGTTCTAGACGATGATAAGACTGGACTCTCTTTATATGTTCTACCAGGGAAGCCATCTCAAGAAGCTAATGAAAAGAACATAGCTATTGAAGAGAACCAGCCTGTGGAAACTGATGCGGGTTCTATACGCGGTCCAATGCAGTTTATGTTTGATATTGAAGTTGATCGTATCTTTTCAACTCCATTAGGTGCCTTGAGGAAGTGTTTCTTTGTTAATGTTTTGTTTGTGTCAATGGTGCATGAGTTGATCAGTCCTTTTTATTATTATTGTAGAGTCCACCTTGATCTTTGTATCACATGGGAATCAAATTGGCTTAGCTAAACTGGTTCAAGGATACAGCCGCTCAACTTCTGATGGTCATTATATATCCACAAAAAGCGAAGGGAGAAAATCAATCAAGTTGAAAATAAATGAGTTTGTACTTCAGGTGATGATTTAGCTCAATAATCTAGGAATTATCAATAGCTTTTCTTGTATTTCAGACGCATGATTTGTAGGTTATTTACAATGGAAAAAGAAGGGGAAAAAAATCAATAGACCCAAATACACTAAAACTGTGTCCTCTTACCAGTAACTCCAGTATACAGATATATATTTTAAACCTGTCTTCTTATTTCAACATCCTTTGGGACTCTTTGTTGCAATTATTTTTGAAGTATTTTTGGTCATCACTACCTAGGATTTGTCAATAGCTTTTCTTGTAGTTAAGATGCATCAATTATTTGGTTTATTTACCATGAAAAGGAAAGAGTTTCAATAGAGCCAAATGCACTTGAATGTTTCTCTACTTACCATTAACTCAAGTTATATCTTTTCAAACATCTTATGTCGACATCCTTTGGGACTCTTATTTTCTATTATTTATGAAGTATTTTTGGTTATTGCTACCCAATATTTGTCAACAGCTTTTCTTGTATTTTTGATGTATCAATTAGTTGGTTTATTTACCATGAAATAGGAAGAAATTCAATAGAGCCAAATACACAAGAAATGTTTTATGTTCTTATCAGTAACTCCAATTATATTTTTAAAACCTTTTCTTCCTATTTCAACATCCTTTGGGACTGTTTGCACAAGTTTTTACCCAGTTCTTTTTGGACATTGCTGTTTAGGTTCACTTGAAAGGAGTTGCAACTACATGTAGGTTTGTTTTCAGGGGAAATAGAACATTTTATCTAAACTTTATACCAAGTTTGAGCTAAATATAGTAGTGTGCCTGAAACCTTTCAAAAGTGTGTTTGTAATCCCTAAACCTATGAATTCCAGTTGCAGTTGTGGTCTTGTTTCTTCTCTTGGTATCAACTGTACCACTTTTTACTTATGTGTTGTTACTATGAATAATCTATAATTGAGCCCATCAGGTATCATTTGATCTCATTTGCTGCCATTTCAGATATTGGTGGCACATTAAGTAGCACATGTTAAACATGCTAACATCATATGTTTGGTACATTGTCATTGTTGTGGGCCCTTCCCAAATACTCTTCTCGTTGTTTTAACCTGGAAGAGCCTTCTAATCCTTGCAAATTTACGTTTATGCATGCGTGCTTACTAAAACTGTGCTGGTATATTGTGTATTGGATTAAATATTCTGAAGTATTGATCTAAAAGACCATTTTTGTTCAACTTCAACAGGTCTATTGGCAGGAAACTCTTAGGGGTTACGTTGCAGGAATATTAACCACACAGAGGGTGCTTATGGTTTCACAGGATTTTGATATACTGGCTAGCAGCTCAACAAAATATGATAAAGGACTTCCTTCAATATCCTCAAACACGATTTTATTGGAATATATTTTTCTGTATTCATTGGAATATTATTCATTGTTAATGATGAGTTCGGAGGGTTCATAGTCTTCTTGTTCACTTAACTCATATGCACTTCAGATCCCTTTTATGGGTTGGGCCAGCACTTTTATTTTCTAGTGCCACTGCTATTAGCATACTTGGCTGGGACGGGAAAGTGAGGACCATTCTCTCAGTCAATATGCCTCATGCTGGTATGTTTTTCATGCTACTGATTGCTACATCAAATGTTTTGCCTCTTATCTTTTGTAGTTAAATCTTAGGTGGTCTTTTCTTGATTATAATTTTGACACATCAAGACACTTCTATTCAGTACTTGTTGGAGCCCTAAATGATCGATTGTTGCTTGCCCACCCAACGGAGATAAGTCCTAGACAAAAGAAGGGGATAGAGATTAAGAGCTGCCTTGTTGGATTACTTGAATCACTTCTTATTGGATTTGCTACAATGCAAGAAAGGTTTGAGCAGAAGCTGGACCTTTCAGAAATCTTGTATCAAATTACATCAAGGTACTTCCACTCAATTCACTGACATGACACTAGGATGGAATCTCTCTTTTCAAGTAACTGTGTGCTTGTAAATACAATACTTTGTTGTAAAGATTAGTAATATCCATACTTTCTGACTGTAGGTTTGACAGCTTGCGCATCACTCCAAGATCTCTTGACATCCTTGCTAGGGGACCTCCCGTTTGTGGAGATCTTGCAGTTTCATTGTCTCAAGCAGGGCCACAGTTCACTCAGGTTTGTGATAGATAATGCACATTTGACAATAGCAATTATACTTTTCTAATTGTATTACTGAAAATTATGCAAAATGAACTTAGGTGCTACGTGGTATGTATGCTATCAAAGCTCTCCGTTTCTCTACTGCCTTGTCAGTTTTAAAAGATGAATTTATGCGTTCTAGAGATCATCCACGATGTCCTCCAACATCTCATTTATTTCACCGCTTCCGCCAACTCGGCTATGCTTGTATTAGGTGAGTAATTCTGATACGATGTTCAGTTTCTGATTCTGCAAATATTTAATACAAGTCATCTACATTTTTGTTTTTCTATTCTATAATTTAACCGGTAATGTGTATTTTGCTTACGTAGTAATATATTAATGCAGGTTTGGTCAGTTTGACAGTGCAAAAGAAACATTTGAAGTTATATCAGATTATGAAAGCATGCTTGATCTCTTTATATGTCATCTCAACCCCAGTGCTATGCGGCGTCTTGCTCAAAGATTAGAAGAAGATGGCACTGATTCAGAATTGAGGAGATACTGTGAGAGGATCTTAAGAGTCCGCTCTACAGGGTGGACACAAGGAATTTTCGCCAACTTTGCTGCTGAGAGCATGGTCCCTAAAGGACCTGAATGGGGCGGTGGAAACTGGGAAATTAAAACCTCTACAAGCATGAAGGCCTTACCTCAGTGGCAGCTGGCTGCTGAGGTGATGCCATACATGAAAACTGATGATGGTACCATCCCATCCATAATTGCAGACCATATTGGGGTTTACTTGGGTTCAGTCAAAGGGAGAGGTAATATTGTGGAAGTAAGGGAAGATAGTTTGGTCAGAGCTTTCACATCTTCAGGAGGAGACAATAAGCAAGGCGGCCTTCCCTCTGTTAACTTCACCACTGATAAGTCCCAAGGAGTGCCTAATGGTGGTTCCTTGATGGGTCTCGAAAGCCTTATGAAACGGTCTGCCAGTACAAGTGCCACAGATGAACAGGCTAAAGCTGAAGAAGAATTCAAGAAAACAATGTATGGTGCTACTGATGGTAGCAGCAGTGATGAAGAGGGAGTCTCAAAAGGTAAGAAGTTACAAATTAGAATACGAGATAAGCCAGTTGCTTCTACTACTGTTGATGTGAATAAAATAAAAGAAGCCACAAAGACATTCAAACTCGGCGAAGGGTTGGGTACGTCTATAAGCAGAACTAAGTCATTGACTAGTGTATCCCAGGATGTTGGCCAGATTTTGCCCCAGTCATCACCTGCCAACAGTGGAACAATGCCTGCTCCTGCTGTTTCTACTCCCATGAACCTATTTGGTGCAGAGTCATTAACACAACCTGTGGCTTCATCACAGCCAGCTCCTATGCTTACGGGTTTGGGAGTTGCAGCTGGGCCCATCCCAGAGGACTTCTTCCAGAACACCATACCATCTTTCCAGGTTGCAGCATCACTGCCTCCTCCAGGGGTGGTTCTTTCAAAATTACAGCAACCTTCTCAAGGGGTCAAAAACAATAATGGAATGCCTAACCAGGTTATTGCATCCCAATCTGACATTGGTCTTCCTGATGGTGGTGTACCCCCTCAAGCGACTCAGCAGATCACTGTTCCTGCTCAAGCCACTCTGCAGACTGCTGCTCAATTTGACCCTGTTGGACTTTCTGATGGTGTACCACCTCAATATTCTGGCCAGGCTGGTTGGCCACAGTCTCAGCCTCAGGCAGTTCAGGCCCCACTTTCCTCTCATGCCCTTGGAGTTGTAAATACTGCTGATTCTGGAAAACCACCAAATCGACCGGTTTCTCCACCATCTTCTGTGCGTCCTGGGCAGGTAATTTGATTCCTATATGGCTATACCCAAAAATTCAAGAAAATCTGCTCATTAACTGATACTTACTCTTTTTTAAAACTATTTCTATTTCGTTCTCTCATACTAGGTGCCTCGTGGTGCTGCTGCTTCTGTATGTTTCAAGATTGGAATTGCTCACCTTGAACAGAATCAACTCTCAGATGCCCTATCCTGCTTTGATGAAGCTTTTCTCGCTTTAGCTAAGGATCAGTCTCGTGGAGCTGATATTAAAGCTCAAGCAACTATTTGTGCTCAGTACAAGATAGCAGTCAACATCCTTCAGGTATTGTAATCCCTCAGACTTCAAATAACTTGTAGTTAATTCCTGTAAATAATATAACTTGAAGTGAATCATGATACAGGAAGCTGGTGCGTTGAGATGTACAGTAACCTGATGGTATAGATTGGTATTTAACTTGTTGGTTTTGTTTATGAAATCATGAGATTTTTAGTTGGAACTGAAAGTTTGTGCACTGGCCTCTTTAGTAGCATGTGTTAGGAAGAAACTATATTGTTGTTTAAACCACATTATTTCTTCTATACTTGGTTTTGGTGCACTCAATAGAATCTCTTGGTTTCCTTTGCAGGAAATTGGTCGGTTGCAGAAAGTCCAAGGACCAAGTGCAATCAGTGCAAAAGATGAGATGGCAAGAATCTCACGCCATCTAGGTTCTTTGCCTCTTCTGGCAAAGCATCGTATAAACTGCATCCGTACCGCCATTAAACGAAACATGGAAGTACAAAATTATGCTTATGGAAAGCAGATGCTTGAACTCCTTCTGTCCAAAGCACCTATAAGTAAACAAGATGAGTTGAGGAGCCTAATTGACATCTGTGTTCAGAGAGGTTTGACCAACAAGTCAATTGATCCAATGGAAGATCCCTCCCAGTTCTGCTATGCCACACTTAGTCGCCTGTCTACAATTGGGTATGATGTATGTGACCTTTGTGGGGCCAAATTTTCAGCTCTCTCGGCACCTGGATGCATTATATGTGGCATGGGAAGTATCAAAAGATCTGATGCACTTGCAGGACCAGTTGCTACACCATTTGGATGAGATTCAAGTATTAGCGTTCCAACCCCATTGAGGTCCGCTGCCGTATAACGTCTTTGAGCATTTGTGGAAAAGTAGAAGATTACCTTACGTGACGTTAGGTATATATATATATATATATATATATATATATATATATATATATATATATATATATATACTGTTTCTTTGATTTTGTTGTATTTGCGTGTATTCCCCCCTCCCACCCCCCTCTGGTGCCTTGTATTTTATGGTTTACGAGAGCCGCAATGCTTATTGTCTGTGCTTTTATTTGAGTTATCCAATTGTTTCACATTTTTATAAGCACATTTTTTATAGATTTTTTGGTTGAAATTTCTATTTTTTTTATTCACTTCCTCAATTTTGAAATTTAAACGTAATTTTTTTTAGGACAAATGTCGTGGTCATTAGAATAATCCTGGTATTTCGTTTTTCATTAATAGCTACTGCTTCTATTGAATATTAATGATACCTCCTGAAAACCTCCAAAATACCTCTAGCACTTTCTCCATTGAAAATCTCCTAGTGCCAGCGATGTTTCATCTTGCTTCTCGTTGCAACATATCTCGTTTATGCTTATCTTAAAAGTGGTTTGTACATAAGCGATTTCAGAAAAAAAACGTGCTTTTAGGAAGTACATAATATGCTTATGTCAACAATAATGTAGGAGCCCGTTTGTATGTGGTAATCTTCAAAGTGATTTTAAGTGAATTGGTTTGATTAAAAGTAATTTTTAAGAAAAATATTTATATTTTAGACGAAGATGTTAAAACTAATTTTGAATGGTACTTTAATATTTATTTTTGAATGCAGAATATACGTTACAAATTATTTTTTTAAAAAAATATTACTTTTTTAAAAGTATAAATTTTACTCTTAAAATTTTGAAAGTATTTCTATATACCAAACAACCTTAAAAATACTTTAATGCATTTGAGCAATTTCAAAGCGAACATGTCATACTTTTGTCATCAAGAAGCCGGAAAATGTACCTTCTGATCCTGAAAGCATTGGTGAAACACTTTTTTTTGTTCTTTTTTCTGAAGCACTTTTGTAATTTCCAAAATGCCCTTAGTTTTGTTCCAACTCTCTCTCTCTCGAATCCAAGTCTCTTATTGTTGCTGGTAAATGGAGCATTCGTCCTTGCTAGAGTTTTCTCTCAGTAACTATTTCTTGTGTCTATATTAGGATCTCAAAGTGAGTAAAAGCCATTGAGTAACATTCAGAACGAGTTTTCTATAAGAGTTCCATTATTCATGAGTTTCTTGTAGAAATTTAATAGTAGAAGGGTTCTTATTTCTTCTGTTCTTGCAATAATATATCTTTGTGAGTATTAGCAAATAATCCATCCATGCGTACATATATCTATATAATATATAAAAGTTTAAATCATACCAAAAATAATTTTGAACATAAAATATTCTTATATTTAAATTTTAAAATAAAGACAAATAATTTTTTGAAAATAAAAATAAAAAATAAAAATAAAAACATATCTTACTCTTTATATTTTATTTTAAATTTAGAAAAAAAAAAACGTAGACATCTTTAATGAAAAGATTTCTATACTATTAATGTGTATATTTTTATATTATATATCTCAGTATTTAGAACCTATTAGAAAAATATTATATGTTAAACAAGTTTCAATACTCAAAGACTTTAAATAACAATGCTTAGTATATTAATTATCTATGAATTTTTACAATAACTCAAAACTTGTAGTCGTTAATTTAAAAGCTTAAAAAACTTGGTTTTGTACTCAAAGTTTTTAATGAATGTAGACGTCGTGCAAACGTAGTAGTGAAAACGTAGCTCTAGTTTTATTTTGTGACAATTGATAATCTACATCAGTGGTGAATATAGGAATTGTATTTAAAAAATGCACCATATTCACATTAAAAAATAGTATTAAGTACTTCTCGATTATTATTTATTTTTATTTAAAAAATATTATATATATTATTTTAATAAAAATATGTATAAATTATTGAATTTGTAGTGAGTTTATTTAATAACTTAAATTTAAAATTTATGTGAGGTACAATTATATGTGTATATAATTTATCTATAATTTATCAAAATTGTACCTAAAATTTTATATATTGAGAATTGAGATAGGGCAAGTATTCCCGCACTCTTATATACATCAACATTCAGTACACGGCAAACAGTTTTTTTTTTATTAGCTCAGTCAATAAGGTATTATTTTTGTTTAGTTTAAAAGCCATTCAGGGTGGGATGGTACGACGAGACGAAAAATCATAAAAAATCAAAACATAAACAAAGTAGTAACAAGACAAGCTAGCAGTGAACTAGCAATTACAGGACAAATGTTAGTGCTTTATGAAGACCGAAGAGTTAAATAGAATTAGAGTAACCTACTCTCTTCTTATTTACATATCTTACGGTAGAAATAATATATAAAAAAATATAAGAATTTTATATTAATTAGAATCCTGTATAAATTAAAATTTTATTACAGATAGATAAGTATTAATTACACATTAACTACACGACTCACGCTAACACTCCCCCTTAAGTTGGAGCATACATATCAACCATGCCCAACTTGTTTAGTGAGTCATAAAACACATTCTTGAAAACTCCTTTGATGAGCATATATGCAAGTTTCTTTCCAGTGGAAACAAAAGCAAAGCTAATTGGTTTGACACCTAACTTTTCTTTTATAAAGTGACGATCAACCTCTACATGCTTAGTGCGATCATGTTGTACTGAATTTTGTGATATATCAATGACTGTCCTATTGTCGTAATACAACTTCATAGTACTTTTGGATTCGAAACCCAAATCAAATAGCAAATTTCTTATCCACAGCAATTCACATACCCCATGAGCCATACCTCTATACTCAGTCTCAGCACTTGATCGCGCCACAACTTTCTGTTTCTTACTTTTACATGTAACCAAATTACCTCCCACAAAAGTAAAATAACCTAATGTCGACTTTCTATTTTTAATATTTCCTACCCAATCTGCATCTGTGAAGCCATAAACTTCAAGATGGTTGTTGTGTTTAGAAAACATTACTCCTCTTCCTAGAGCTGAATTCAAGTACCTTAAAATCCTCACAATTGCATCCATGTGACTCTCACTCGGGTTATGCATGAACTAACTTACTACACTTACCGCATATGCAACATCTGGTCTAGTATGCGCTAAATAAAATAATCGCCTAACTAACCTTTGATAGTGTCAACATCTCGATTAGTTGGTACCTGATCTAGATACTCTACTAGACAATGGTTTTACTTAATAGAAGTGTCAATAGGTTTGCAATCCAACATACCTGTCTCAGTTAGTAGATCAATAATGTACTTTCTTTGATACAAAAAAATTCCTTCTCTCCCCCTATCTACCTCAATCCCTAAGAAGTACTTCAGTTCACCCAAATTCTTCATCTCAAATTCAGAGACTAGTTGTCTCTGTAATCTATCAATCTCAACAGTATCATTTTTAGTAATTACCATATCATCAATATAAATAATTTGAGTAGTTACCTTCCCTAGTTGATGTTTGAGAAACAACGTATGGTCTAACTTACTCTGTTTGTAACTAACCTTCTGCATGAACTATGAAAACCTTCCAAACCAGGCACGAGGGGACTGCTTGAGACCATACAGAGACTTCCTCAATTTGCATACAAAATTACCAGTAGAAGCAACTACATACCCAGGTGATAGACTCATGTACACCTCATTGACTAACTCTCCATGAAGAAACACATTCTTAACATCAAACTGTCGAAGTCGCCAGTCTAAGCTAGCGACAAGCAAAAGCAGAACTCGAATAGTATTCATTTTGGCAACAGGAGCAAAAGTTTCATCGTAATCTACACCATACGTCTGAGTGAACCCTTTTGCTACAAGGCGCACTTTATATCGATTCATAGATCCATCAGCATTATGTTTCATAGTAAACACCCAGTGACAACCAACTGCCTTCTTGCCTCATGGTGGAGGCACAAGTTGCCACGTATTGTTCTTCTGTAACACCTCCATCTCTTCATCCATTGCCTTCCTCCACTTTGGATCTCCTAATGCATCTTGCACTTTTTTAGGTACTGATACAACATATATTTAATTTACAAATGATTTATATGAATTAGACAGTCTTTTAGTGGATATGTAGTTGGCTACTGGATATTTTAATTTTGCATGAATACTTGGTTCATACCTTTTGGCTAGTTGATCCCAAATAGACCTATTTGGTAACACATACTATCTAATACTAGACTCAATGCTATTAGTATCAGTAGGTGTACATACCTCAGATGAGTGACCTTTAGTACTAAGAAGTTATTGGTTAAAGGTAGGAGTGATGCCTGAAGGAACAATTGTGTCTTTCTTGATCGGAGCTGGTGCTTGGATGAGCATTTGTTTCTTCTACTACTGGATTCAATAGGATAAGAACCTCAACTAGACCCATTGAAATATCTCCTGATTACGTTACATCCTCAGTTCATTCCAATTTCTCTCCCATGATACAGCTATTCAAAATATGAATTATCTTCCTTAAGACCAGTATCAAATGAGGAAAAATAGCTCATATCCTCAAAGAAAGTGACATCTATAGTGACATAATACTTTCTAGTAGGTGGATGGTAACACTTGTACTCTTTTTGATAACCTCCGTAACAAACAGATACACATTTAATTACCTGAGCATCTAATTTTGACCTCTAATTTTTAGGAACATGTACAAAAGCAACACAACCAAATACACGGGTAGGAAGATTACGAAATGATAACAGGGATACATGAGATGCGAGAACCTCAAACGGGATTTGTTCTTGAAGGATACTAGATGAGAGACATTTGATGAGATGGGCGGAAGCTTGTACAGCATAGCTTCAAAGATATTTTGGCATATGAGCACTAAATAGGAGCGCACGAGCCATATCAAGTAAGTGACGGTTTTTTCTTTCGGACATCCCATTTTGTTCTCGTGTTTGTAGGCAAGTTTTTTGATAAATAATCCCATGTATTTGGAAAAAATCTAGGAAAATATGGTTAATATATTCTCCCCATTGTTAGAACGTAGGACTCTAATGATGTTATTGTATTAGGTTTGAACACAAGTACAAAATTTTTGAAAAGCTGAAAAAACTTCATCTTTATTTTTAAGAAGAGCAACCCATGACAATCTTATACAATCATCAATAAACAACACAAAATACCTCATATCTAGTATGATAGGCTTTCTAGACGGCCCCCAAACATCAGAATGAATTAATTCAAAAGAAATATTACTTCTATTAGAAATACTTGGAGAATAAGTAGTACGATGACTCTTGGCCAAGACATATGTCTGACAACGTAAAACAGATTCACTCACACCAATAAACATAGTAGGCATAGATTTTTTCAAGAGACTAAAAGATGGATGCTCTAAGCGAAGATGTCATAACCAAATTTTACTTAGCTGGTCAGAACTTGAAGTCAAAGCGGTGCGAGACTATGCTCCTGGTTCTCCCTTGTGTAGGTTTGATACAGACAAAATAATCTGTTTCTCAAATACCCCTGACCAATTATTTTTCTAGTAAGAAGATCCTAAAAAATCACATACATAAGATAAAAGATTACAAAACATTTAGACTCAATATTCAATTGTGGGATATATATTAAGTGATGAGATAAATTCGGTACATATAAAACATTTTGGAGCTGTAAGGTTGGGATAACATGAACTGGTTCCATCCCTAACACATAAAAAGCTTAACCATTAGTGTTCGTAACATAAGATACTGGTGGGGAAGATAAGTCAGTAAAATAAGATTTATCATAAGTTATATGATCAGATGCACTAGAATCAATAATCCAAGTATTAGATCCAACAGAGTGAGAAACGTTTGAAACCATACCAATCTTACCACAACTAGCTATAGAAACTGTAGGGGTATCTCGAAATATTGCATGATGATCTTGTCCAATTACTCCATAGAAATCTGGTACTGATGACTTTGCTTGAATGACTAGGCTAAATATTTCATTGGTCTTAGAATCCTGATTTTTTTAATCTCTCATTGAAACAGACAATAATAATGTGCAGCGAAATTAAATAGTAATAATATATATATATATATATATATTACTATTTAATTTCGTTGCACATTATTAGAAGCTATTTACTGGGCTGGATTGGTAGCTGTTGGTTGGGCTTGGATGGTGATTGAGACCACTGTTTGACTGGGCCACAGATTGGATTGGTGAGAATTGGGCTTGTAAGCTGCTGGTCCTTGGAATTGGGATAGGGGCCCAAAGGGACAGGGCCTGCTAAATGTGGGCTGTTGCGTAGGATGTTGGAGGTGCAAAACGAGGATGATGATGATGGAGACGAGAACGAACTGGAGGTGGTGGTGGTTGGAGGAGAGCTGTTGTCGATGGCGAACTCGACAGGTGATGCACCTCGTGAGGGTGGAACAGGGACGGACGAGCTATACAGAGGCTCGGAGGAGAGGCAGCACGATGACAGAGGTTCAGAGGCTGTCAGTAGCACTGGTTGAAGGATGAGCCACACGCGAGAGAGAGAACGGCGTTGCGGTGGCAAATCTGACGAATCTGAGGGAGATCTGTGTGTGAGAGAGATCGTGCGAGGTTGGAGCTGTTGGATCTGGAGGCGAATCTAATGGTGAGGGAGACAACGAATGTTGTAGAGATGATGGCGGCGAGATTTATGCTACGTGAGGATCAGCGACGGATGACTATCGAGACGAAGGAGAATGGACTTTATTCCTGTGGTGACTGTGTTTTTTTTTTTTTTTTTTTTGCTCTAATACCAAGTTGAATATAATTAGAGTAAATTACTGTCTTCTTATTTACACACCTCACAGTGAAATTATATATAGAAAAATACAATAATTCTGTATAAACTAAAATTCTATTATAGATAGACAAATACTAATTATACATTAACTATACGACTCACACTAACATAAAGTGTATATTATAAAGGGAAAATGTTTAATTCATCTTATTATGAATCTAAAAAAAAAAATTTAATTTAATACATGATTAATTACACTAATTTTATAAATCATTTAATATATTATATAGAAAATTATCGTCAAGTAGCTAACTTTTAGTATGCCTTTAGTATTTTAGATTATAAAATGGGTTTTTATTTTAGTCCCGTATCTTTGACAAAAGGGACAACTTAAGAACAAATAATTTTTCTTTAATAATTTTTTTATTATAATTTTTTTTATTAAGTGATTAAAACACGATCTTTAATAATAGTAATATTTAATATGAAATTTTTTCACTAAAATTTGTTTTAATATTTGCATATTGTCATAATTTATATTTTAATGTTTGTTGATTATTTTAAAATAAAAATAATATATTTAAATAATTTTGTATTAAAATATTATTATTGTTAATTTTTTTTTTTTTTTATATATATATAAATAACGTTATATTAGATTTCACTTTCACATTTGTTAATAGCTCATGTTTTTATAGCGTTTCAATCACCTGGTAGAAAAAATATATATATATTTTAATAAAAAAAAGTATTAAAATAATATAACTTTTTTTAATTGACTAATTTTTTCAAAATTGGCAATTAAAAAACATATTTTATACTATGAGGATTCAACAATATCAATTTTAAAATCGAAAAATTTATACGATACCTCTATTTATAATTTAGAGTTGTCAACAATTATTATAACATGCATAAATTACCTATGTGTGACGAGAATTTAGACTAATACCAGTAGTTAAATTCCAAGAAATTAAACTATTTTATTTACTAAAAGTCCACATATAGATCCCCTATCAGTATCACTTACTCAACACTAAACGCTTTTCTACAATGCAACAACTCATTAGAAAATAGAGATATTTTGAAAGAACAAAAAATAAAAATGGACGGCAATTTCTTCCCGAAGAAAATGATGGAATTGTCAATAAGTGAGTCTCCACCACTAACAACCAAAAGCTATCTTTTTATGTTTGGTTTTGTTATTTGGTATTTTTTCTTCTTCTAGAAAAGTAAAAACAACCGAAAGCTTTAGAGTGGGCTAGTACTTAGTTAAAGTGGTGTTATTTGGTGTTATTAAAGTATACCTTTTATTAATTATATTAATTTTTTATTTATTTATTTAATATTTATATTTTTAAAAATAAATATTTATATTAATATTAAATTTTATTATTTTAAAATATCATATCATCAAATAATGAATAATTTCTCTATAATCCAACATGATGAATCTTGAGAAATTCTTACAAACAATTCCAACTGATAACTGTATGCTCATTTACTTTGATTTCCACAACAAATTGAATGTGAAAGCGTAATAATAGTAGACGACTAAAGGTCAATCCATCTACTAGAAGGCCAAAACCAATGCTAAATTGGGGGCGGTAAACAAGCACATACAAAAATATATATATATATATATATATATATATATTTGAGCTCATTTAATTTCATCTCATCCATTTGGATTGCTTCGGATAAATTTTATATGTTATGTCTTTTATGCCCTTTTGGGCTAATTTTATATTATTACTATCTACCCTAATTTTTCTTTAACAATTAACATAAAAAGTACTTGATCTAAAATAATAATCATAAATATCACAATTTCAATGCAAACTTCTACAATATTACGAAATTAAACTCAACATACATACAAAATTAAATATTAAAAATTTAGTAAATGTGAAGGGAGTACAACTCAAGAACATGGGAAGTTTTTATGGACTTCACAAGTTAAAAAAAAATTGAGGAAAAATGCATAATAAATAGTGGCAAAAAATCTTAATAGAGTGATAGTGTAAAAAATATAAGTATATTTAATTTTGATAGGTTCAAATTAGATTATAACGGATGGTAGATACTAGATATTGCAATCTACCAACCCATTTGAACTTAAAAGATTAAGAATTTTTCAATCTAATTATCGTTTCAAAATCAATCAAAATTTAATGGATTTATTCAAATTTTTCGAGTTAGATTTTTTTTTTTTCAAACCCTACTAAAGAAGTAAACAGCTGTTTGACCAAATCAGACAATGGACTTTTTTGTAAAAAAAAAAAATAAGATAGTGGCTTTGAAATTAAGGTGAATATATGTGCATGCGCAATATAAAACAAATCATTTTGGTTTTTTGAGTTATTGGTATTTGGTCATTTTTGTTGCTCTTATAAAATTGAGCGCAAATTTGGAAAATAGACCACTTAGGCTTGTTTCTTGGGATAATATTAAGAACTTAAGTGCTTTGAAAATTATGTACCATTAGTTATAAGTCGATATTGTGTATTGTTTAGAGACAGCTCAACAAAACTGGGTTTTTGTATTAATGTAGTATTCATCCCTTTCTTACACATATATAGACATAAAAATATATATATAGCCAATGGATGATAACGTGAAATCTAAAAACTAGATTAACGTGATTTGCCATGATTAAATGTGATAATGAAACGGGCTACTAATAAGAGAGCAGACTAGATGGCTTATAAAATAGGTCATGAAGAAGGATAACAGGGTCATTGAACCACAAAGCAAATTCAAATGCGTGATTTATAAATGAAAGAATTCGTTATATTTAATGTGATAATTAATAATCAGATCGAAATAAATAACGAGTGATATTAATATTAATAGGTCCGTAGTATTAGGGGGCTAATCTTCCGTATACCGAAGCATGTAATACATTTGGGAGTACTCATTATGGTAAAGAATTCTGTGATCTCCACTGCCGGCTTTCTGTAAAAAAAAAAAAAAAACAATTATTAATTATCTAAAATTTCAGCAGTGTTCCATAAGTGGGGCACGTATAGTTAAATGCTCTCTATGACTCTATCTATCTCTTTTCCATTTTCCATTTTCCACTTTAGTTAAAATGATTACAATTTACAACTTGTTTTGTTTTTCTTAATTTTTTTTTTTATAAATATTATCAAAAATAATATTCTTAAAATTTATAATAATAAAATTAATACTTTAATAATATTAAACGTTCAATATTAAATAAATCTAAATTATCATCGTTCAATTCCACTTGAACGAATATTCAAGAAAATAAATCAATTATTTTTTTAATTGTTAAAATATAAATTTGAACACAATAGATGCTATTTTTGTTATTTTAAGTTTTGAAGATATTATTTTTATTATTTTTTAATTTTTTTTAAATCACACTCAAATAAGCATTCACACGTACAATAAAATATATATATATATATATATAGTATTATAAGTTAATTAATTATCTTTATAAAAAAATAATTTGCATTTATTATAGTGTAAAAAGAAGAATATTCTAAATAGTAGGCTAGTTAAATAATAAAAATCAAGTGGGGACTTGGGATTTTCTTTTTTTTCTGGATGTGTTAAACTATTTCTTAACTAGTTCTACATAAAATAAATGATCAAGTTGGCCCTTATTTTTGGACATTAGTAATTTTATTCTTTTATATATCAATTTAGTAAATTTGATTCAAAATATTATAATTATTAGCAAATTTGGTTCAAAATCAATTAAGTTATAACATTATTTACATTACTTAACAGTAAAATTGTTTTTCATATTTATATGTATTTTGGTTAATTTGATTGTAATTAGAAAAGTGCTTGGCATGTTCACATGTATTTTGGTTAATTTGAATGTAATTATCAGCTCGAAGTTAAATTTTGTAATTAAAGTTAATTCTCTTTAGTTTTTTTAATCAAAATAACTAATGCACATTGCAAGAATAGGAAATCAAAATGACCATTTACACTTATATTTACATTACTTAATATATACTTCTTCGCTATGTCTATAGGAAACATGTCCAACATTTCTTTATTGCTTAAGATAAATTTTGAATAGTTTTCTATTAATTTAAAAATATTTCAAATCCATAATATTAAACAATTAAAATAGCATATTTAGATTGATAAAAGAAAGAAAGAAAAGAAAATAGGATATTTAGATGTTTAAAAAAAGCATATAGCGAAACTAATATAATAAAAAATTATTTTTTTCATAAAAGAATGAAAATTCATAAAATCAAAAAATACTCATTCAAAAAATTTAAAAAATTTTTATTTTATTTTATTTAAGATTTTTACTTTTTTCTTCTCCAAAAAGAATATAGACTTCATATTGTATACAAGTTGGACTTAAAAATAAACAAAGATTAAAAATAAAAATAACACTCCTTAAAATTTATAATAATAAAAATAATATTCTTATATTTAAATCATATCATAATTAAAAAATAATTTTTATATTATTTTTCTTAACGCATCTTTAATTGAATGTCATTCAAATTAAATTATGTCAATTTACATCCAGTTTTATGTTGAACGTTCAATTTTATCATAAAATATTTAACATTATACATTTAATATAATTAAAGTAATAATTTTATTATTATAAATTTTAAAATTATTATTTTTGATAATTTCTTCAAACAAACCTATATAAATGTTAAAAATGAGTAATAATAATTAAACGGTTGAATGACGTTTTTTTTTTTTAATATATAATGAATGACTAATTTGATACACAACGTTTGACCAGATAGAGAACTCATAAAAGTTAATTTGACTAATTTGGTATCTTACACATTCTCTAGATTGACCAATTCAGCACTCCAGTTTTTAAAATTTGACAAATTTGAGATCATAAATTCTTTAAGTTAATCCATTTAAATATTTTTAGGAGAACTAAATTAATTAAATTGGAGGCTTTGAATATATATATATAAATCCTCAAAAGGATTTGACCAAGGTATTTCATAGTCAAATATCAAATTTTTTGTACAAAAATTACTGGAACCAATCCAGCCAAATCAATTCAAACCAACTTAACCAAATTTTGTCATTTTAAAAAATTATTAAAATTATTTAATTTTAATTTTGAAAAATTGATCAAATATTAGTTGATTCATTTTAAAATTTTAAAAATCAATCAAAATCAAACCTACCCATATATATATATATTATGTTAATTTTATTGTATTTAATTAATCTTTTTCTTTTTTTTTATTTAGTTATTTTTAGATTTTTCATTTTTTCTTCAATTTAAAAATTTAAAGTTATAACATATAATCATAATTTTTCTTGTAGTATATTTGTGTGCATGATATAGATAAATATATTTAAATTAGTATATAAGCATAGGTCACTATTTAACTTAAACAATATAAATGTATTATGAAGCTTAAATTTGTAAAATCAAATTTATTTTAAATAAACAAAAATTTATAGCCAAAAACTACTTAGAAAAATAAAAATTTCACAAATTAACACAACCAACTTAATTTAACCCAAATTTTTTGGTTTGATTTAGATTAATTTTACACCTTTAATTAGTTTAATTTAGCTTTTATTTTTTAAAAACTGATAAATTAGATTGGTTCAAGTTTTAGTTCAAAACTGAAGCAACCTAAATTTGCACATTTCTAATTGTATTATTATGAAAATTATTCCTGGTGTAGTTTTCCCCCCTTTTCTAATAAATTTGAAGATCCAAATGCGACCGAAGATTTTAAAAAAGCGATTATACCTAATTGAAGATTTCGATTAATTTCTTAGTGGTAGACTAGTAGAAAACAAGAAATGAATATAATTAAATATTATAGCTATATATATATTTAATATTCTAATCGAGTTTATTCTTGTGTTACACTTACCTAGGTGATCATTCTGTTTTATCTTAGATATTATTCATTAATTTAAATGTGTATTTAATTTCATGTCTTTGCAGTTTTTTATTATTTATTATGTAATCTTGCATACTTAACCATGGAAGATCCGAAGATGGAATTTAAGGAGTAAGTCAACTTTTGGAGAAAAGTTAAAAATGATAACAACAGCCAACAGATAATAATATATATATATAAATCATCATAAGATAATTCAAAGCAAATATATGGATGCTATTACATTTCAAAAATTAAATTTAATGCATAACTATTCAAATTAAGAAAAAATTTAAATAAAAAAATATGATTTAATTATATAGCATAATTTTAATTTATAAAATTTTATTTTTAACTCTTTTTAAAAAAAATATGTTCATTTTTTTTTTATAATTTAAATAAATATATATATTTTTTAGCATTAAAAAGAAATAAACAAATATGTTTTTTTTTAATGAGAATGATTAAAAATAAAATTAGTTAAATAATTATATTATTTTTGTACAGGAAAAAAAATTGCTGCTAGATTAACTAAATTCAATGATTAAAGATAATTTGTGAAAGAGAATTGTTTAAATTATTTTCCATACTGAATAATGGTTTGTATTATGTAATATAATTTTTTTTTATATATATAGAATTTTATTTTAATTTTTTTTAAGAAAAAATATTTTTATTTTTTTAAAATGTAAATAAATATATATTTTTTAATATTAAAAGAAAATAAATATTTTTTATTAAAAATATTAAAAATAAAATTAATAAAATTATTAAATTATTTAAATATTTAAATTATGAGGGGTAAAGTAAATAGTCAAATATATGCAAATTGGGTTTTATGATGGAGTCATGACTAGTGTTGTTAACTGGGTTCAGGTCAAATTTGACGTATCTAATCGTTTACTCAAAATCTATTAAAATTTTAGAGAATTTATAGAAATTAGATATTATTAACTAATAAATAAAATATATTTATTTATATATGTTATAAATTAATAAAATTTATACTTAAAAATAAAAAAATTTAAAATTATGTTTAATAAATATTAAATGTAATGTATAAATGTATATATTGTAGATATAATCAGAATTTTTTATTTTTATGGTTATTAAAAAATAAAAATAAAAATTATTTTTAATTATAATATTGTATTTTTTTTAAATAAATATATATAAAATGAAAAAAAAAATTCTAATTCAAAGATTTAATGAGACAAAAAAATATAATCTCTAACTTACTCCATAAATAAATTTTTTCCATCAAATTTCCATCATCGATAAAAAATTGAATTTTCTTTATAATTGTTCACTTCAGTTGAATAATTGACTATAGTCATTATGACCTGAACACTACTCTAAAAATTATATTTCCAAGCTTTTCATTTTTATTTTTTATATATAATATTTCCAAGCTTTTTTTGATATGATGAAGGGAAAGTTCTTTCAGTCTTGACATCAACTCTTTTATTTCGTTTAGAAAAATTATACCATGTATTATTTAATAGTTTTGTTTTGTGGTTGAGATTGCTCGAAATAAATTGATGTTTACCTTACGTCACATAGGTAGGTTGACCCATTTCGCTTTTCTATCCAAAACAAAGACCTTTTCGTTTTAATTTTATTCAAAAGTCAAATTAATTAATGTGCTAAAAAAGACATTAAACCTTAATAATCTCCTAAATCTATGGAGAGCACCCTAATTAAAAAAATTTGTTTTCTTCCTCTTTTGACTAAAAAACAATTAAGATAATTTTCATTTGGTGTTTAAGAAATTCCCAAATGCTAAAAATCATTTGTTTGTTTTTATATTTCAATTGTTCATTTTTATATTAATATATGTGATAAATTTAAGGTTATTATTAAAAATTAATATTTTAATTATTAAAATTAAAAATCTTATTCAAAATTTATCACCTTCTTTTTAGGAAATCTTTTGCTTCTGCCTATTTCTGATTTTCTGTTAATGATCCCAGAATGACAACTAGGAATTGATATGGGAATCAGGTATTTACAGTTTTTTTTTTTTTTACAATAAAAAGTACCTTTTATCTCCAAAATTATTGGTTATATATATATATTTTGTTATGATGTTATCCATTACTCGTTGCTTATTTATTTTAAAAAATTAATTGTTTGTTGTTTCTATTTTTCATAAAAATAATACCATTAATCTCACATGTAATTATATTTGAATACCATAATTAATGAAAAAAAAATTATTTACGTAGTAAAGAAAAAAAGGAAAACATTTAGCAAAATTACCTCAAATTACATTCTTAAACTTATAACGCTAATTTTCAACTTTTAGGTACATTTTATAAATGAAAAAAAACTCAATTTTTTTCTATACAAAAATATGGTTAGAAGTTGTTAGAAAATCAACACTCTTGAACTTAAATTATTAGAAGAATGTCAACAATTATTTTATATCTTTAGCACCTCTTTATAAGTATTGTTCTATCTCTCTAAGCATTGTGCATATCAAAAACTTACAATTTAATAATTGGAGTTACTTTAAATACTAACTTACCTAAAAACTTAAGTTATTAAAGGTATGATCAATAATCATTTTATACATATATCAGATATCCATACTTTAATTTTATTTATACATAAATACTTTTTAAAGTTTAATGTGAACCACAAAAGTAAATTAATACCGAAGATCTCAAGTGAATTTTAGGCCAATGAAGGACAACATGATATTTGTGTTAAGAAACAGCAAATTATGCGATGTTATTAGTGTTAATTTACTTACGTTTTTATATATTAATTAAAAAAATATTTATGTATAAGTGAAATTAAGTATGAATATTTTTTTTTAGAAAAAAATTTAAATATGTTTATGTAAAATAAACTTAAATTTAAGTACATTGAAAATAATTTAGGGAATTTATAGTAATGAAAATAACCTTCTAATAACAATAAATGTGAGAGCCTTAAATGCAACATTTGATGTGTAATATTTTGGTTGAGCTTCTACCTATAGTATAGTTACTGTAGATGATTTGAATAGACGTTATTTTCGTAGTTGCGAGATTTAATTGTTTTGTTTTTCTCAAAAAAATTTGTTAAGTTGAATAGTGCTTCTTGCCCTCTGTCTTTCCGTTGGTTTGTTGAATTGAATTATTGAAGTTATCAAGTTTTTGTGAGACCCGGGTATTTCTTGTTTTGTAAAATATCAATACGAGCAAAAATATTCATTTCATACAGTTTGTCAAAGTCTTCTCCCTTTTTCTTTTTCTCTCCTTGTCTCTCTCAAATGTTTCCATTCATTACGGATCTTGGAGGCATCCAATGATAAATAGGAGTCTCTTGTCCTAAGTTTTGGCTCACTCCATCTTTGGAAAGAAAAAGAAACTAAAGTCAAGCCTATTCTCTGCTAACTAATTAACTCCTAAAGAGAGTGATGGGTGATCTTTCGTCAACTAATGGAAACCATGTTGTGAATGTTAAAGAGGGTGATCAATATCATGACAATTGCAATACTCAAACACTCTCTTCCACAAAAACTAACCAAGACTCAACCTCTTGTTTCTCTTTTACTTTTTTGCAGAAGGTAATTAATTAATGGACTTCTCATCTTCTTCTATTTCATACTCTATCTATAACACGCAGATCAAGTGTTTGATGTTCTGTCCATGAAAATAATATAATATATTATGATTTATGAAACGTGCAGCTAATTGCTGAGGTATTGGGCACATACTTTTTGATTTTTGCGGGATGTGCCTCGGTAGTGGTGAGCAAAACAGATAAAGGTTCAATAGTCAGCTTTCCAGGGATTGCAATTACTTGGGGATTAGTTGTGATGGTTATGATTTACTCTGTTGGTCATATCTCTGGTGCCCATTTCAACCCTGCTGTTACTATTGCTTTTGCTACAACCAAAAGATTTCCTTTAAAGCAGGTGAACCAAATCTAACCAACCATTTGAATATTAGGGTATGTTTTGTCTGCGCTTCTATTAAAAAATGTTTCACACAGAATCATTTTTAGAACAAAATAGTTTGAAGAAGCACATATATCAACACGTACAAAATGTGTTTTTTGAACTCTGAAATCATTTCTAACAAAATTTTCTTCTTATGTAGAAACAATAATACCCTTAATTCATGTTGTTCGTGTTGTGTTGTGTACTAAGTATAAGAAAATGTTTGCTAAATAAATAAAAATAATTACTATACAGGTACCAGCTTATGTAGCTGCACAAGTTATTGGTTCAACTCTAGCAAGTGGTACACTTAGACTTCTATTTCACGGGCATCAAGATCATTTTGCAGGAACAGCTCCACAAGGCTCTGACGTTCAATCATTTGTGATTGAATTCATAATCACTTTTTACCTCATGTTTGTTGTTTCTGGTGTTGCCACTGATAACAGAGCGGTACTTTATTACTCCAATTTTAATTTCATCATTGAAATTTAATTCTTCATTATATTATTTTATTTGAGATAAAATCATATTTAGTCTTAATTGGTTGACTAGTCTTCTATACCTGGTTTGGTCAGATTTCTTGTCTAAATTATTGCATCTATAGGATAATATGTCAAGTATCTTATGATTTTACATAAAAAAAAATATTTTTATCACATTCATTAATCTCTATAACAAAATAATAGTAAATGATGTAATAATTACTTCACTATTTCACATCTCAACTATGCATCTAATAACTAATTTACACATTATTTGATAGTTGTTACATATAAAAAATGCTACGTATTACTACGTATTTAAAATATAATTTGTCAAAACTTACGTATTAAATAATAATTTGAATAATGTTGCCAAACATTACTCTTTTTATACATGTGAACAAGATATATTATTAATATTATATCAGATAGCTACAGAATTGTGTTAAATTTAATTGTAATCTTAAACTAATTTATTTGAGAATGACACGGAACGTCCTTTTGTTTGGCTGCAGATTGGAGAGCTGGCTGGCCTTGCTGTTGGCTCTACAGTGCTTTTAAATGTCATGTTTGCCGGGTAATCAATTAATTTTTAATTACAATATAATATACCGACACAATTCATGTTTAAATAGATGAGTTTTTGCAAATCTTTTAAAAATGACCTAAAATTGCATTCATGATTTACGTGAGCGTATATAAACATGTGTGATTATACATAACTCATGTACACCATATTAGCTTGTCCACGAGCGATTTGAGTAATTTTAACCCAAAAAACCTGCCAAACTCGAACATTATTCCTACATATTTATTACATATTGAAAGTTTTTAAATCACGGATCAAATATACCTAGAGGGGGGTGAATAGATTATTTTCAATTTTAACAAAAATTAAATATGTAACCTAATCACAACGGCCAGATATGCAATCGCGTGTAAAGATAAAATGCGGAATCAAAAATAACACACGATAATTTTAGGTGGAAACAACCTAGGCCACTTCAATGACCTAAGAGGAAAACCACCGGTCCACCGGATCATCTAACTATCCACTATGAAAATCAATGTTCAATTACAACCATAGATCCTAGAACTACCCTTCACAGATAGATCCCCCTTTCTGTAATTTACTTACGAGCCGTCGCTCCTTTTATAGCCTCCACAAGTTAGGTGTCTGGATCTGGACCAACGTTCCGATCTACTTGAGTCCCACAAGATCAATTGAACCCGTCAACTTCGGTAATTTCGAGTCACACGAAATACCGAACACGTCACCTGAAACGTTAGCACAAATAGCACAAGTGCAAAGTGTGTCCTAGAGTGGATTAAAACAATGAAAAATCCTAACTAGCAGATTCAACAGCATGCGACGTAAAAACAAATCAGCTAGCAAACTCTAGAACGATCATGCAAAACAAATATCATGAATAGCAATTAAGCGCATGAATTATTCAAACATAACCACACAATACTTTTGAACAATTAAAAAGATGAAGAGAAGAAGTTTTAAAGCGCAATCAGAATTATGAAAACTTATTTCGGTGCGGTGTCTATTATGCACAAACAGCCCTCACATATATAGAGTCCAATTTTAGCTCAAACAGGATTTGTAATAGGTTATAACTCTACACTAAACAGGATTTACCAATTACTACAATTATCCTCAAATAAGGATTTAGTTATTAACATTAAATGGGGTCAATTAGGTAAAAGTAACATATGGATCGAACATAGTAAAAGAGTCTGAGTAGGACTATAACACTGTTTCGATCGATCGATAGACTGTCTCGATCGATCGAACACATTCTCGTTCGATCGACACAACACTCGATCGATCTAATCCAAACAGAGAGAACTTGGATCGAAGTTGATCTATACTCGATCGATCGAACATGATTCGATCGATCAAATTGCTCGATCGATCCAGTCCAAACAGAGAGAACCTAGATTGAAATTGATCCAGGCTCGATCGATCGAACATGGTTCGATCGATCTAACTATACCCTCGATTGATCGAACATGATGTGCACAAATTATTTTTTGTTACGATTCATACTAAGTGTAGTGCACAATTGTGTGAAGATGTATGCATGATAGAATATTTTACCTGTCATATGGGCATTGCAAGCTTGGTGACTCCATCATCATGTATCGTCTGATTAAGCGGTGATCTCTTACTCTAGATTACAATCAAACAGTTTGTCCACGAAAATTACCAATACAAAATAAACCTTTACACATATCAACATTATTATGCTAGATATTATTGAGTTTCACGCTATTTTACGATGTAATTTAAATTTTAGAAATTTTCAATAAAATTATGAGAAGCAAGTATGACGTGTAAGAAGGAAAAAAAATGAATCTAGGCCGCTTGAACGGTACCTAGTCTCTTAATAGGTGGCATAGCTAAAAAAATGAGCCAAGATGACTGATGAGTGCCTTTTTAGCCTTTTTCTTAAAGCTTTCATATGGAGCTAATATGACTGGACTACATAAGAGTATAGTCGAATTAAGATGAGGCAAAACGAACAAAAGAGGCCGCAATGAGACTACTATAGGAAGGCCCGCCCCTTAACTAACATAGAAAGAAATCTATCTCGAAAGGCAAGATCTCTATGTGAATTGCTTCCCAACTAGGCCACATGCACCATTTGATGAAGGCAATCCCCGTTTAGTCGTCTTCTCGAATTGGCTTATTAATCCCTCAAAACAATGCTCCTCACTAAAAGCCCTTCCATGGATTGGGGGCAACACAACAATGAGTAATTTGCTCTAGCCTCCTAGACCTTCCCTTTTGAAAGCAGGATGTCGATTGAGATGGAATTAGGATCCAACTTAGACTTTCCTAGGACTTGCCTTGCCCCAACATCTAAATAAATAAAGGGTGCTAAAAAGGAACTAACCCAGCTTCTTCAAGAAAGCTTTGCTTGGTAGCCTCTGCTTATTCATTCTGACAATGCTCTGAACATGAAAGTGTGCAATTTTTCCTCTTTTTTCATGCTGAATCGTAAACAGTGCCTTGAAAAGCACAAACGAGCCACATGTAGATAAACTTGCACCCGTGGTTTTGGCCAAGAACCTTGGTATATCGTACTAATGTGTGCAGCTCCTCTTAATTCTAATGAGATTATCATGGCTCTAATGGCAGTTTTTGTAGCAAATTATATTTGTTGGATGGTAGAATGGACAGAGTGGTTGAATGGTCAAAAGCAACAATTTTAATCTGATCTACTAGCTCCCACTATTACTTCATCCTTGAGCTCTCTGTCTCACACATCTACCCAAAAACAAGTGTACTTATTGGTTTCACCAAATGCTCCTATCTCTCGGTAAAGACTGAGAGAGTGTTCAGTTATGCTTAGAATCCTTCGCCACAGAATAGATCGACCTAGTTTCCGTTTTTTTTCCAGTACACTCGCTTTATATCTTTGACACACAAGGAAGAAGGATGAGGTTGGAAGGAAGAAGCCCTAACTTCTATCTGACTGCTCATTCCGTTGCATCTTGCATTCATGTCCTCGGGAATGTAGTTGTAGATACGTTAGTCTTAGTGGATCGTTGGCTCCACCTATTATCTCCTTGTATGACATGTTGTCGTCATCGCCATATTTACATAATTGTGTAGAAAATTTACATGGACATGTAACTAAAATTTTACTTTTATATGCATATGTAGAAAATGTACACGAGTGTGTCATTCGGTAAATCTGAAAAAAAAAAAAAAAAAAAAAAAATGAACGGTGCACAAAAATGTATTATGAGATTTGAATAATTTAAACTAAATTGTAAATGATATATAATTTAGCATTATTGTGTAGCTTTCCCAGTTATGTTTTGAATGTGAAAGCAACATGCCAGGTCAATTATACATAATTAATCAAACTAAATCATTAGGTGGTCACCGTTTTTGTCCTTTCAACGTTCTTTATTCTTTACGTGGGTTTTGACAAATCCTCTTCCTTATGTTTAGTAAATTCTGGTTCCCTAACATTTTTCCTAAATTTATCTTATATCCTTAGAAGAAAAAACAAAAAGTTCAATTTTATATATCCTAATGATTTAATTGGTTTTTGTGAATGATTGTGACGCAGGCCAATAACAGGAGCATCGATGAATCCAGCAAGAAGCTTAGGACCAGCAATTGTGTGGCAAGAGTACAAAGGAATTTGGATTTATCTTATTTCACCAACACTTGGGGCTATCGCTGGTGCTTGGATTTACAACACTATCAGATTCACGGACAAGCCACTTCGTGAGATAACCAAAACTGGGTCTTTTCTAAAGGGACTAAAACATAACGACAGTTCCTGAATTATTTATAGATCAATCATTTTAACTTTCTCTTTAAGTACTTTTCCTCATCTTGTTAAGATTAGCTTTTATAAACTTAGTGAAATCATCAGTAAAAAGAAAAAAAAAAAATATTGCTCCATTGGTTTGCACGGAGCAGGTCCCCAGAGTGAACAATTTGCAGTGGCGTCGTACGTATATCTACTTTGTGATTGTGAGGGTGTATGTGTAATAAAGTCGTTGGGTGCAAATTAGTCACAGTTGTATTTTGGTTGGCTTGTAATATATTATATACCATGTCTGTTATACACATAGTTATCAATGAAATTTCCCTTTTAGATAATAAATAAAGAAAGTATATTTCATATTTGGTCAGTTACCAACCCACATAACATATTTTGCACAATTTAGAGGAATGAAAATAAATTGAAGTTTGCTTCTACCTTTTATTCATAAATAATCAGTATCATCTTTGTGAATTGTGTCATATTAAGCCAAAGATGTAAACAAAGTTAAGACCAAAAACATGTGGGGTGCAAGACTAAAACGGATCGAAAGAATGGAATTTTCATTTGTAAGTAAAAGTTGAAACAACAAATATGATTATAGATCAAACTAAAAAATTATGAAAATGACATATAATTGTAATAGGAAATTAATATGAAATAAGAGTGATAATTCACGTCGGGTTAATTCAAGCTTGTATGAATTATTTTAGTTTATATTAGCTTAATTTTAATTCGAATTAAATTTAATTAAAAACTATAAAAATAAATATAAATTTAAATCAAATACACATAAGTTGATTTTAATTGGTCCAAACTAGCTAAAATTATTAATAAACACTCTATACATATATTTATAAAAATGAAGAATTTAAATAACTTAAAATGTCACATGACAATATAACTTTATATATTATATAATATATAATTTATAAGATAATAAATTAGTTAAAAAGATAATAGCACAATACAAATTGATAAAAGATTTAAAATTTTATTGCAAATGCTAATACTTAATTGATTTGAAGATAAAAATTTTATAATATTAATTGAAATTAAAGATAAATATTTTTTTTATTTAAAGAGATTGGTAATATATGAATGCTAAAAGCATTAACATCAAATAATGTAATAAAATGAATAAATTACAACTATTTATTTCTTATCAGTATATTTTTTAAAGGACAATGAAAGAAAAATAATTAATATATTATAAAAGAGAAAGACTAAAAGAGATGAAAGATTATTTTAATTTTAACATAACATTTTTTCTTATTTAAAATTAAATTAAATTTATTTCATTTCTAGTTCATGGATTAGCCCTCACTTATCTTAATTTTTTTTCGATTTTTTCAAATAGCTTAAAATTGGTTTAAATTTAATTTGATTCATGATCGATTCAAGCCAATAGAATTACGGAAAAAATTGACGTATATTTATTTTTTTTGCGATAATCTTTCACGTAAATAAAAATTGATTAAAATTTTTAAATTAATTTTAATGTGAAGATAAAATTTAACTGTTTAAAATCTGTATAGAATAGACAGTTGTCATCTTTTAATTTTTTTTTTTTTTTTGTAAAAATATATTTGATCAATAAACACAATATTTTTGAACTTTTACAGAAAGTTAAATTAAACAGCCCAAACGGGCAAAACCAAATTAATGGATTTTTTTTTTAAAAAACGATTTAAATTTTAACTGTTATAATGATTTAATTCAAAGAATCCCTTTTCACAAAAATCACCTTTCAATTTACATTCTTTTTTTTTTTTCCAACAGCATATTGTATAGAACGTGTGATGATGATATGGCTTATAAAAATTAGGATAAAACTTAATTAGGATGTTTGAAACTGGAAGTGCTTTTCAAGGGTATGTGTTATATGGATTCCTTGAAAAATATGAAAAAATAAAAATATTTTTTATTACAATTTAATTCATGCATTAATTTATATGATATAATTTAAATAATATTTTATTAATAAATAGTCTCATAATTACTTCATAATTTCACATTTTAACTTTACTTTTGATTAATTAATAATTAATATATTAATTATTATATACAATAATTTAATACATTTATTACTGTCGATAAAAAAAATCACATGTACCAATCTTAAAATGCCAAAGATAATGGACAAATAAATAATTTTTTATCTTCCTAAGGCTTATTATTATTAAAAAAATAATAAAAATAGCATATTTTAAAATTTATAATAATAAAAATAATATTTTTTGTGTTTAAATTTATATTTTTACAATTAAAAAAATAATTAATATATTATTTTTTTAACATCTTTTTAATTGGAATTGAACGACAATAATTTAAATATATTTAATATTAAATTTTAATATTATATATTTAAAATTTAGCATTTAGTATTATTATTATAAATTTTAAGTTTTGTTATTTTTATCAATTTTTTTTCAAAATATATTAATTGTACAGCATGATTGTTTTATATATAATGAGGTTGTCAACATGGCTAAATGCTCCGCCACGAAGCAAGCTCTTAATACGACATGGGACATAAAGATATTTGTCAACTTGCCTTTCAACGGGTGTAAGATTAATGATTAGATAAAGGTTTAATAGTAATATATTAATTTTTTTATTTGTAGAATTTAGTTTTAATTCTTTATTAGAAAAGTTTATATATTATATATATATATATATTTTATAAAATAAATAAATATATATTTTTTATTATTAAAAGTTTAGTGTTAGGAAAAAATAAATATATATTTTTTATTAGAGATTAAAAATAAAATTAATTGAATAATTTGATTATTCGTGTAAAGAAAAATTTTATAAATCACTTTTAAACTCCTTTAGATTGTGTACATATGTATTTTTTTTAATAAAATAAAAAATATATATATTTTATATGTTAAAAATTGTAGTGTATAAAATTTTTATAATGTTAAAAAATATATACTTTTTAGGGAAGTTAAAGTAATATTATGTAAATGACTATGTTATATTATAAAAATTGAAGGCTATAAATAATGTAATCACTTAATATAATTGTGAGAAAATTAATAATTTAATTATGTTAGTTCTGTTTTGAAATGTAGATTTTTTTAAAAAAGTTGCACGTAAGTTTGTGGTTGATTAAATTTTGTAAATGATAAAATTAAAGAAATTAACGTATAAAAATTAAAAATAAAATGATTTAAATGTAAAAATTAAAATATAAATGTACTAAATTATAAAAAATTAAGGGGACGAAATAATTTTTTTTTTTTAAGAGTCATGTGTAGTTTAGACACAATATAAATATAATTTATTGAACAAGTTTTAACAATACCAATTATTAATGGTTGAGATATTAGGGAATAATTTTTTCTCTTTTGTTATTTATTGATCTCAACTATTGTGATTAAATAATATAATAATTTATGTAAAAAATTGAGACTGTTAATCCTATTTCGAAAAGGAATAGAATTAGGAGATATACTTTATGCGTAAATTTTTACACCACCAATTATCAAGGATTGAAATATTAGATAATAATTTTATCTCTCTTATTAGTTATAAATTTCAACAATTATAATTAAATAATGTAATAATTTGAGTAAAAAAATTAGGACTATTAGTCCATATTTGAAAAATAAGTAAATACCACAAGACACGTTAAGGACATATATGTTTAGCCATACATTTAATCAATTGCACAAAAATTTGATGCAGCTCTGTTTGTTCAGTTCAAAATGCCTAAGTAAAAATCACCTAGTAATATTAATAAAGGAAAAGTATAGAGAAAATAGAAATGAGAATATATAAAACAATTTGGACCACATTCTTTTCAAACTTTAGTATCATTGAAAACTTACCCGAAAAATTGACTCTTTTTTATGGCTTTTCTTCATCTAAAAATAAAAAAAAAGAAAAAAACGAAAACAAAAAAAAGACTCTCGCTCTTTTAACGTTTAAACTACGATAGAAGAACTCAAGTGGGCAAAGAAAGTGTACTATATTAAGCAAAAAATTAATAATACTCTCAAAATTCCCATTTTTTTTACGAATATTTTTGACTTTTTAAAATATCAAACATATCATTCAATTTTAATAAATATTAGATATAAAAGTTATTTAATAAAACTTTTGTAGTATATTTAAAGTTGGAATGGTGTAAAAGTAAAATTTTAATATCTTTTATTTTTAATATTACATAACAAATTATATTTAACTAATAAAATAAAAATGATCATTTTTATTTTCTTTTAATAAAATAAATATATAAATAAATAAAATATATACACACGGTTACAATTAAATAAATAAAATTAAAATATATACAATAAATAATTTATTTTATTATTTATCTCAAATAAATATATATAGTAAAGTTGTTTAATTTTTTTAATTTCCTATTAAGGCCAATTTTTGATCGCCGTGTTCTTCACTTGCTTTGAGTTTAAATCTTACAAAACAAGGGACAACGACATTGAATGGTATCAAATCCATTGCGATGCTTAAGTCGACTTTATTTAGATTTATAGAGAGTACCTTAGAAAATGAATCATGATGCCTATTTATAGGTTTTTGGCAATAAAAATATCATAATTTTCAAATAATATTTTATTTATTAAATATTTTGCTAACTATGTGCTGATTATGCATTGACTGTACGTTGACCATTGACTATTGACTAGTAAAATTGTGACATAGATCAATGATGCTGCATCATACGTACCTAACACAAATCCCTCCCAACATAAACCCTCTAGGCCTATTTGGCTATCTTAGGCAGGCAAAGAGGTCAAAGTGTACAATCAGGGTATGCAGGGACATTGGGTATAGTTGCTAATTTTTCAGAAGTTTTGTAATTGATACCTTGATTTGATTGGAGTAATATCGAGCATGGGATCGCGAGATTTCTAACAGTATGTTCCATGTCTAAATGTGAGAAATGGATTGAGAGATTTGAGCAATCATAGTAGCATTGAACACTTATCACGGCGAACTAGTGTTGAGTCGACAAGTTTAGTTGGTTGATCGGTAAGCCAGATGGTTGAAAAAATGGTTGGTTGAAAGCCTTTCAGTATGAGGATCCTGAAACAGGTCTCAGATCTCAGATCTCAGATCTCCAAGAACAGGTCTAAAACACAGTGAATTGGGAATGGAAGGATATACCTTATATCATACTGGACTTGAGTAATTTTTGGTACAGCCAACTTCTTTTGGCACTTGTAGGGGAAATTTATCTCTAATGGAGCCCAAAGTTTATAGGATTATAGATCATACCATGAGATTTTTAGTGGTGGTCTCAAATTTTTCATACAATGCATGGCTCTCAAGATATGACCAAAATAGTTTTGTGATAATGTAAGGTGTGGCTGGCCGAATGACCAGATGGACAACTGGTCAACTCTGTCCTTCATTGGTTGGGTCGTTGCTTGCTTGAGTTGCCGATTCCCTAGTCATCGATATGGAAATGTGTTGTTCTTGTGTGCTTAGTGTCTTATTTTCTCTTGTATGGATCCCGTTAAGTCTCACTCCCATAGTTTTTTGGATGGACATAAATTTTTTTTCCAAGTGGTTGGTGATATGATAACTTTTCCAAGTGTTTTTTGGGTGCTAGTCTAATAGCCATCATGTTTGGATCCTAGATTGACACTAGATCCCAAGTTAGCTTCCAGGTTGACATTATTTGGATTGTTGAGTATATCCTGTCTTCTTATTTCCTTGTGTTTGGAGTTAACCAATCTAGTCTACCACACAAGTTTGATCCAAACATGGGTCAGACCGTGGAGCAGTATAATTGATACCATCCTGGATCTCTGATTATGCAGTAACCATATTCTCTGTCTGGTCGAGTTGCCCCTGAGTTGCCAAAGGCGATGCTTGCATGAGAGAGACTGATAGTAAAATTGTTGCCTAGAGTCTTGGTAGGACTGATATGTGTCGTCGCTAGATGTAGAGGGGTGAGACACCTTTATATCGTATAGGACGTATGAAGATTGGGTACATGGAAGTGCACCTTGCCGATAACAATTCTCTAGATGCATGGAAATGCATCTCGATGACAACCATTTTGGTTTGTTCTAGATGTGTTAAGGCACATCTAGATGACAACTATTTTGGGTTAGAATCTGGTTTTTGACTTATGGAGGAACACTTTGTGATATATAGAAAATATGCAAGTGCTTTTCGAAAGCTTATTGTGGAACTGGGTGTAAGTACCCTTACTTGATGTAAGACAAATGTTTTATAGCCGACATGAGTTCGTACTTCTTTATTTTATTTAAAGTTCTGAAGATAAAAATAGTTGTGTTGGTGATAACTATGTCGTGCATGCTCATCCAACACTTAATTTTAAATGTAAGAAACAAATGACTAAAAAGTGTGCTGTGAATATTGGTAATTTTTGAGGTTTAACAAACTTCATTCATCTGAATTGGTTATGTTCTTGAAGAGTGCTCTAGTTCTCTTGCCTAGAAAAATTCTTTGAAGTATCCTTTATGGATCTAATATTTCAGCTCTTTTTTTACTTCCTTGCATTTCTCTGTAAGATGTTAATATTCTCTATGGAACCTACAATACTTATTTTGGTTCCTTTCATTGGGATTACCCTTTAGCTTCTTGGCACACTTAAGGAATTTGATATCTTGGATCTGGAAAATGACTTCCCTTGGTAGAGAGAGAGGAGTGAATTTTCTAAATTTTACTCTTAGATGACTATTATTTGGTTTCCTTGGTTGATCAAAACCTTTCAAGTCTGTCATGGATCTCTTTTCATCTTGACTTATGAGTACATCTTTACCTTTTTGCTTTTGACTAGTTTCTAATTCTTGATTCCTAGCTTATTTTATTTGGTTGGCCATCTCCTCAATGTTAATATTATAGTTAATAAATTGAGCAGCTTCTTTGTATGTTAATGGGAGCCACTTAGCAAATAGATACCAGAGTGCTCTCTAATTAAGGCCCTGATATAGAATGCCTACAATCAAGTTGTCAGAACAATCGTCCATTGAGATCTTTTTGTTATTAAATCTACCAAAAAGACCTCTGAGTGATGAATCTCTTCTCTACTTGACATTCATCATGTGGGCTGCTATTTTTGGTAGAAAAGTGTGTCAGAAATAGTCTTCCAAACTCAGTGAAATTGCCGATAGTTCTTGGATTTAAAGTTGTGTACCAAAGGTTAGCCTTATTCTCATAAGTCATAAGGAAGGCTCTATATTTGATTGCATCATTGTAACCATGTAGGTTCATTCTACACTTAAAAGCCTTAAGATGATCTAGTGGATCCCCATTTCCAATAAAATTAGCAATGCTAGACATCTTTAACTTTTCACTAATATGCACTACCATCACTTTTGAAGTGAATGGATTTGTTGTTGACTCTTCTAGATAATTTACTGTGTGCCCTCCATTCAACTTCAATTCCATCTGTTTGACTTGCAGCTCGAGTCTATCTAGTGGATGTTGGTTTCCCAATGCATCACTTTTATGGAAGACATTATTGTGGACGTTCATAGTAGAGTCTGATACATCGTCAGTGTGGTTGTCACGACTTGAATGCACTCGACATCTGGCCTTGAGGTGATCCCTCAAGTCCGGATCGCTATTGTTAAGGAAAATCTGGGTGTGATGGTTGCACGCAAGATGAGTGCTAGACCCGAGGTGAACATCATCATCAAGGTTGGTGGCAACAACCCAATAGGTGGTTGATCATCCTTCTTGTTAATTAGAAGGGCACGAGGTCCTAGGTGGCTGTGTGTGCTGGACGAGACTTGAATGTTCGATGAGTGTGTTGGCTTTTGCTATGACCTGCAAGTGGGTTTTCATGTTGCTGTGATTTGTTGTGAAAGCGTTGGGCATTGGAAGATACCACAAGTGAAGTCCTTAGTGATTGCTCTTGGAGTAGAGAAAGTCTCTAAAGTATTTCTTGGAGCATTTTTCCTAGGTGAGTCGCCTTAATGGCTACACTAGGCTTCTTTGCTTAGGCTTCCTATTCTTCCTCCCAACTTTGGGTGAGACGATGAGACTTGTGGCTCCTTAGAAATTTCCTTGTTGGACTAATTAGTAGCAGGAGTTTGACTAACATCTTCTAGACTCATATATTATTATTTTTTTGATTGAAGAACTTCTTGCGAAATAAAAAGACGAAGAACACTATGAATGTTCTTGGGTTGTTCGATAGTTAAGATCGATCAAAACACCAAAAATTTTCCCATAGATGATGCTAGATATTAAGGACTATTTTTTTTCGCCGTGTTCTTCGCTTTCTTTCAATTCATATACTATAAAACAAGGGAGAATGACACTGGGTGGTGTCAAATCCACTTTGATGCTTAAGTCAGCTTTCTTGAAATTTATAGAGAAAATAGGAGCTCAATTAAGGTAAATAAAGAGCGTATCTTAAAAAATGAATTATAAGGCTTATTTGTAAGTTTAAGGCAATGGTAATATCATAATTAATAAATAATATTTTATTTGTTAAATATTATGTTGAATGACTGTACATTAATTGTTGTTTATTACTCGTCAAACCGTAACATGGATCAATGATACTTCACCATACATACCTGACACAAATCTCCAACATTTCCTAAAAATAAATAAATATCATATTGTAGTTAAATTTAATCACATATTCTCAAGATGTTATGATAAAAAAAAAAAAAAAAAATTTATCACATATAATAAAATAAATGATAAAAAAAAAAATTGAACTAATTTATAAGAAATTAATATTATATATTAATTAATTTAAATAAATTATAATTATCTCATTTTAAAATAAAATATTTATTATTATATAGAATGATAAATAATTTTTTTTAATTATAGAAATGGTATGTAGTTTTGTAATTATATTCAGTAAATCAAAAATTTTAATTTTAATTTTTATAAATCTTCAAGAAATTTAAAATATTTTTTTGTTTAATCTAATTTTTTAATCAATAAATATCAATAATCAAATAGAAACGTTTAGATAATATAAATATATTTTTTAAAAATTAACACAGAGTTTAAATGATATGATCTAGAAAACAACCAAAATATAAGATATTAATTTATAGTTATTTTTAAATTATATAAAATTTTAATTTTTTATGTATTTATTTTTATTTTTATTTTAATTATAACAAATACAATAAATAAATAGATATTATTTTTACCTTTTTATGTTTTAAAGAATATTCTAACAATTTGAAAAATAATTAAAAAATAGTAGGTGAGTAAAATAATTAATGTCATTATTAATAAGAGTTATTTTTTATAAAATATTTAGCTGTTATTAATAATAATTATTATTGATAATATATTTAATTTTGAGATTATTAAATTTTAAAAAAAATATGTAAATAAAAGTTAAATTTCATGAACATTTTTGATATTTTCTTACTTTATTACCTATTGGGACGCTCATGATTTTAACAATAAGCAGACTTTTAAATGCAGGCAGCGAGGCCTGTGGCCCGCGTCTTATTATTAATATTTTTTGTTTCAGAAAACAAGTCTAATCATTGTTTTTTGGGGTCAAAAACCGAGTCTGACTACAGTGTATATTTTTGTTTTACATAAATATGTTAGGAAAAATAATTAAAAAATTGGAATTTTATTAGATAAATTTTGTTCAAATATATGTTAATTATTAACAACGCATAAAATAATACACAAAAATAATAGGCATAACTTAATTGAGAAATACTTGATTCTAAATTTGTAAAAATTCTTGTATATTTTTCCTAAAATTATATTTTGATTATATCTTTATTAAATATATATTACACATTTTATAAATATTTATGAATTTTATTTAATTTAATAATAAAATTAATATAAAATTAAGATATTGATCTGTGCGTCAAATGTGAATGTAACAATATTTACACTAAAAAATTTATGATAAAAAAATAAATAAATAAACAAGTTGTGTCTTTGCAGCAGCGTATTCAAAAGCTGTATAAGTACAACCGACTTCAGTGATTTAGAGGAGATCTGACTAGTCTAACAAGTTTCTCCATTATTCAAGCACCCATAGGAGATCGACAGTGAAAGAGAAAACGATATAAATTATTCATATATCTTTGAAATTAGAACTCAGAGTTTGAGTATAATATTAAGAATCCAATTGAAGATGACATCCACGACTATCTTTACTCATAATCATGTTGTCAAACCAATCAATTTCAAACATGGTCTTTTTACCATTTTCTTCTCCTTGTTGCTTATTCTCTCGGGACCCAACATAGCCAAAGCACAATCTACTACAGGGACTCTTCCAGATGATGAAGGTATGCTTGCTTTGCTTTTATATGTAATCTTCTTAATTTCTTTTATTCTTCGTCTTCTTCTTTTCATTTCAGGACCAATTTATCCATCGACCTACTTATAGTTTTGGGTGTTGTTTTCTTTTTGGCTTTGTTTTAGTTTGATTTCACAAAGAAAATGAGAAATTTTGTTTCTTGCCTGTACATATGTTTTGCCCCAATGATAGCTTTGAGGAGTTTTTTTCTTCTTCTTTTTTTTGGATCAAAACTGAATCAGAAGTTTTGATTTGAGTTCTTCTAAAACGTTTTATTATCTGTGTTTAAAACAACTACTTCATTTAATAATAGGATGCATGACATGTAGTTCATATAATTATTTCTAGAATTTGTGGGCTTTAAAATTTAAAATTTCTTAATTTATATATATATATATATATAGTTATATTTTTTAAATTTTGTTAAAAAATTAACGTTGATATTCTTCTAAGAAGTATATGTGAGAATTGGATGAATTTGGTGTAATTTGATTATAAGAATAGAATGAATTTTGTTGATTTTTTAAGATAATTTGATTGTAAATTTATATTTTTAGTTTTTGATAATATAGTATGTTATGATTATGTTATTGAGTTTAAAAAACTGAATGATAAAAAAATTGTAAAAAATTATAAATAGAGATAGGAAATGAGAAAAGAGATTGGGAATGTGTTTTTTAGTTTGTCTTTTTTACCTTTATTTAATTTATTAATTAGTTAGGGGTTAAAAAAAATTAAAATTAAGATAAAAAAAAATTAATATCATCCATAAAGTAATTATTATTTTTAATAAAATAAACGATTCTTGAGACTAATTTAAAAAAATTTCCTTTAATAATATATATACTTAAAAAATCCGGAAAAAGAGAAAACATGACATAAAATCAATCCCATTTGACAAATGACAACAGGACTTATCATGTCCCTGCATCATATATTTCTATATAAGAAGAACAAAATCAATGGTAGAAAATGTAGCCGTATATTTCTAGATAAGAAGAAGAACTAGAGACAAGAGAGAATACTAATATACCATTAACAACTAAATCTGATCCATTCCATTATGCATTTGACTATTATATATATATATATATATATATATATATATATATATATATATATATATTTTTTTTTTAAAGATTTTTATTTTTAACTCTCATATATGCTAAGTATCTGTATAGTTTTTTATAACGTGAGGAATAATGAATATGTATATGTGTAACGTTTATTCATAAATGTATCAAACATATATCCAATTTCTATAATACTTTCAATATATGTTTATGTCATGTTATATAAAATAAAAATATTATTATATTAAAAAAAGTTGAATTGAATGACATGAAAATATTAAAAATATGTTTTTATTTTTTATAAATGTTAAAAATGAAACAAGGAAATAGTGGGTTCCGCTCCTTTCGGTACGCAATTTTTATTTTGGGAAACTATATCTTAATTTAATTTATTGGCTAAATTAAATAGTATTTTAAATTAAGTACTAGTTTACTACTGTTTAATTTGCTACAACAATACAAAGTGATTTTAAAGATGGGAACTTTAGCCCATATAGGCACACGTGATGCCAGATACCTTTTGCCTAGGATCCTTTGTCGGCTAGCTAAGGTACTTTTGTATTTGTTTTGACTATATATAATATAAAAATACTAATTAAAACGCCAGCCAGTCTTCTGGGTTTTCAAACCCCTCACTACGTCAATATGATATGTTATTTCTATTCAATGAACTCAACTACGTGATTTTCTTTATTATTATTACCTTCTCTGGTGGGGACCGTTAAAAAATCTTATTGCTTATTTTGAACGTCAAATGAGAAGAGTCAATGTTGATGACTAGAATTTATTTGAGAAATAATATAATTACAAACAATTTAGAAATAAAATTGTATTTATTTAAATTATAATTATATTACAAAAATAAAATACATATAATTTATAAATAATAATTTAAATAACATAAAGGAGATAAAGTTTAGAAATGATCGAATCCCGTGTGTTATACGGTATCTGTAAGATAATTTTTTCGCTCACCGTGAGTGTTTTAGTACTCCTGAAATTTATCTTTTAGGATAAAATGATCTACAAGCAGAAATTAGACACCACTACTAACTTACTGCTCTGATGAACTTTCTTGTGGCTGAACTCTATTGAAATGGAATCAAACTCTAGAATATGAAAATTGATGCTAAATTTTTTTCAATATTCTTTTGTCTTTTTCCTTCTCTTTTTGCTGTTTTGCTATGCTGTTTTTTCTCTCCATTTCATCTCATATATATATATACATAAGAGAGCCCAAAAGCAATAAAATCAAATAATGAGCCAAACTGCTAAGAGGAAATTAAAGAGAAAAAACAGCCCAAATGGCTAAGAGGAAATTAAAGAGAAAAACAAAACCGTTTTCTACTGTTTTTTCTTTGATTTCAATTTTTCATTAATTTTCTAACATTTATAACTTCTGATGTAAGTACTACTGTATATTATTACTCATTAAGTAATGTTAAATAGTATTACTCTTTTAGTAGACATTAGGTTAATCTTTTAAAGTGTGCAAACTTTAAATAGCATGTACAGATATATAAAGAAATTAGCCTCCAAATAATGAGATTAATGTTTCTGTGCAGTACAAGCTCTTCGTGACATGGCTGAAGACCTGAATAAAAAGGACTGGAATTTCAAAGATCCATGCAGCAATATCCCTACAGTAGAAATCCCACGTACTGAGCAGTATAACAACACACTAGTTTGCAACTGTTCTTTCCCTGCCAATGTATGTCACATTGAGGGCCTGTAAGTTCCCTTCCCTAACATTTACTCATGATGGTTTTCATTTTTGTTCTGTATCGAGTTTTCTTTTCAAGTTTTATTTTGGGTGAAGTGCATTAATAGTCACAAAACTTTAGACGAAATAGCAGTTTAGTCTCATACTTTTGTAAAATGCATATTTTTTATATAAAAGATACAATTTAGTCTATATTTTGAAGAATTTTTTGGACTACAAAACTATAGCACTAAACTGCTCCAGTTAAAAGCTATGAGATTAAACTGTTCTTTTATCTAAAGTTAACGAGACTGTTAATGCCTTTACCCTTTTATTTTATTATGTATGTTTTCTAATTCACTTCTAAAGAAAACATAACTTTGTTTGGTAGCAAGTTTTGCTTTCTATTGTTTATTGTTTAAAATATGACAACGGAACACAGTAAACTTATTGGGTAAAACTTTGGGGCTATAAAAGAGGTGGGGCTTTAGTCTATTTGAAAATGAGGTGTTAGAGTAGGATTTGAACTTTAATTATAGAAGTTTTGTAATATAATAACAGAAAACAAGTTTTAAAAGTTTTTTTTTTATTTTCAAAACCAGGATAAAAAGCTGAACTCAATTTCAATTACATGAAAACTGAAAACAGTTAGCAAATAACCCTAAAATCAAAAACTTTAGAACATAGAAAGCACAAAACCGACCACCTTACAAGACAAGGCCTTAAGCATTAAGAAAAACTTTGTTTCTGTTCCACTTTTGTTAATCTAGTATCATGTTAGAGTTTGACATACATATAATCCTCAGTACTATAATATCTAATAGTTCCTATTCCAATATGTAGACGGTGCATTTCACCAATAAATAGGCTTATGAGGTGCAGAACCAAATTTATTGAACAGGTCATTAGCGTTGGTCTGTTTGAATAATTTGACGAGGTCCATGCCTGAATGCTTCTCTATTTCCCTGAAACAAGTAATGTTTAAAATGTTCTCCTAAAAAAAATATCATTACCGACTAACATTCAGCATCTTATCATGAAGGTATCTTACTGGGCAAGATCTTGATGGTGTGCTTCCACGAGCTTTAGCGAAGCTGTCGCACCTTAAGAACGTGTATGAATATATTTCCGTAATATATTCATTTTTTGTTTGCCTTTTCAAACCCCATTGTTAGCTCTTTGTACAAATATAGTTCTTTCTTCTTGATTACAGTAATTTAGGCGAGAACTACCTAAGTGGTCCGATACCTAGTGAGTGGGCTTCCACAAAGTTAGAATTTCTGTAAGTGTCCACATTTTCATACTAAAGATTAGCATATAAATGCTCATTGTAATTTTGACTAATGGAAGGGTTCAAATGCAGGGTCCTCAGTGCGAACAGATTGTCAGGACCAATACCACGTTATTTAGGAAACATAACTACTCTCAAAGCATTGTATGGTTTAGATCTTTGTCTCTTTTCAATCCCCTTTAAATTCATTGAAAGTACCATTTGATTTTTCCTTGTGTTGACCATAAAAAGAACTATGCTTTTCAGAGGATTGGAGAGCAACATGTTTTCTGGAACTGTTCCAGCAGAGTTTGGAAACTTGTTGAACATGGAGATTCTGTCAGTTTGATTTTTTATTTATTTATAACTTTTCCTTCTTCTTCTTGACCCTTGTGTATATTCATTTCAATCTTCAATCTCTATAGGTTAACAACCGTTTTGTCATGTTAATTCCTGCAGCTATCTTAGTGCTAACAATCTGACCGGACAGTTGCCTACGAGTGTTTCTAACCTAACCAAATTAAAAGAGCTGTAAGCATGTATACATAAATCATTGTTTAGAACTTGGCCTGCAGAGCCATGAGTTCTTACTGCTATATCTAACTTGCACAATGTGTAGAAGGATAAGCAGCAACAACTTCACAGGAAGAATACCTGACTACATTGGCAGCTGGAAACAACTTCTTAGATTGTGAAAACTTATCCTTTCTCCTTTTATGAATTTCATATTCATTTTAATCATATACAGTTTTTCAGTTGTAATCTGAACATAATTAAATTTTACTGTTAACAGAGAGATGGAAGCAAGTGGCTTTGAAGGACCAATACCTTTAAACCTTTCTCTCTTAAATAACTTAACTGAATTGTGAGTCTTCTCTTGTATTTATATACTTGTGAGTTATATAATCTTATATTCTTTCTCACAATTGTTATGAATATGAATCTTCTGCAGACGAATTAGTGATGTATATGGTCAGAGTTCAAAGTTTCCTGATTTAAGAAACATGAAAAGCATGAATAAATTGTGAGTCATCTATGTTCATATTTGAATGTATTTTCTCTAGCTTGGGCAATCCATAATCACTTTTAAATATTGTGCTCATTTTCTCCTTGCTTCTGTGCAGGATGTTGAGGAACTCTAACATAACTGGAAGAATCCCTGAATATATTTCTACATTTACAAGTCTGCAGACTCTGTAATATGAGTGCTCCTATTGCTTGGCTTTGAATTATAAAGCTTGTACATTCCCATTGTTTGATAACTCTAAGTGTATTTTTTTCCCCTTTTCTTGCAGAGATCTTACCTTCAATAGATTGGAAGGAGACATTCCAAACTTTGGGAATCTCATGCAACTGAGCACAATGTAAGTAGTCTAGTAGGAATTAATCAATAAGAAATTTTTTTATCATGCGGAAATGTTGACGACTTAATATTGTTTTCCATTTTGATCAGATACCTAACAGGTAACATGCTCAGTGGATCTATTCCAGGGTGGATCAAAAGCAGGGATAGCCGCTAGTATGTTTTTCAAGGAAGCTTTTAGTTGCATTTCCTTTACTTTTTGTTTTCATAATTGTCATTTTGTGGGATCATAATGCATAACTTGACCAATTCATGTATACACGTCCAAGCAGAGCTACACAGTGTTGCCTCTTTCTCTGTTTAGCATCAATTTTGTGACCATAAGGCTATGGCAAACCTACAATGTCTATGTTTAAAAATTAACAGTTCAACATGGTAGGTAGAGTTTATAATGTTAGCTTAGGCTTCAGGAATGATACGTCATTGCCAAATATGTCCCTCTTCTAAGTTTATACGAAGTTAGTTCATTGTGATCATAGAATATATCTAGAGATACTCTGTCTCTAACATGATCTTATTTCTCCATTTTCAATAATTTAATGAAGTATTGTTTGGTGCAGCCAGATTGATCTTTCTTACAATAATTTTGATGATAACTCTGTTCCAACTCCTTGTCGAGAAACCTTGTAAGAACAACTCCTTTTTTTTGTAATTTTATCCTTTTACTGGCCGGAAAATCTCCTTCATATCAGGCATTTTCTCTTCTTATTGTAATTTATCACCTTGTGTATAACCATGCCTTATTGTTTCATTATCAGCAATTTGTTCAAAAGTTCACCCGAACAGAAAAACTTGTAAGCCTTCAAACTTGTTATTTTCATTTTATTATTTGCAAGCATACGCTGTACTATCATTTTACATTCATAGTGTGATGCTTTTTATTCTATATCTGCTTCAGGACGCTAAGCAAGTGCCTAAACACATGTGAAAAAGGTAATTCTCTTTTAAGGCTGCTAGAATAGAAAACTGGTACATATTCATTCACATAGGTTATGAAGATTATGCTTTTAGCTCGTTTGTTTCTTAGATATTGTTATAATTTTTTTGTTTTTTTGGTTTCCTGTTTAGATCTATACTCACTGCATATAAATTGTGGTGGCAAACAAACTACAATTGGCAACATCAAGTATGAAGCAGATGAAGACCCTGGAGGTGCAGCAAAGTTTGTGCGTTATGCCTCAGACACTTGGGGATTTAGTAGCACTGGTGATTTTTGGGATGTTTGGAGTACCCAAAATGACTACATAGCAACTAACGTGTCTACGCTCCCAATGAACAATTCTGTATTGTACACCACTGCGCGCCTTTCTCCACTTTCTCTCACCTATTATGCTCGCTGCTTAGGGAGTGGAAATTATACAGTGAAACTTCACTTTGCAGAGACTGTGTTAAGAGACAACAGATCTTATTACGGAGTTGGAAGACGAGTGTTTGATGTTTATATACAGGTAGCCATTAATAATTTTATATAATATTACTTTGGTGCCATAATTTTATTTTGCTATTCTCTGCAATTCCTTATTTCCATTTAAAGTCTTTAATGTGTTGCTCCTGGGTACCTTTGAGGGAAAGAAAAATAAAAGATTATATTGCAAATAAAAAAATGAGGTTAAGAGTAATTCCTCCACTGGTTGTAGGGAGAATTAAAATTGAAGGAGTACAATATTGCAAAGAAAGCAAATGGAGTTGATAAGGAAAGGATTGAGATATTCAACACAGTTCCTGTTGATAAGTCTTTAGAGATCCGCTTTCAGTGGGCTGGAAAGGGGACAACAAATGTTCCAAGAAGAGGAGTATATGGTGCGCTAATATCAGCTATCTCAGTGAAGTCTGGTTAGTAATTTAATTGTCCTTTTTTTTCCCCCTTGAACTTCTCCGTACAACTCTTGAATATCATACTATTATTACTCTTTCAGTTAATCCATCTTTGTTTTGTCTGTGAATTGAATTACTTTTTATTTTACATGCGTCCGTGTTTTACTACCACATTTAAGGTACATATTTATGATCTATGCTTCTTTTGGCTTTTGTAGAATTCGAACCTCCCGGTGATAATAGCAAAAGGACAGTATTCATAGTTATTGGATCAGTTGCTTCTTTATTGTCCATTATTTTCTTGATTTTGTTCATTGTATGGAGGAAAGGCTATTTGGGACGTAGAGTACCACAAGAAGGAGGTAAGCTCTATGCTCTTCAATTGATTTTGATGTTTGATAAGACTACATGCATTTTGCCAAATGGTGAAGAACGATTCACAAACTAATTGCATTGTTCGTTTTCATAGTTTTACCTATCAACGTTCTTTATGATCCTTATTAGATATAGATACAGAAATATTAAAGTGCGCTCATGATAGACAACTGCAATAATCATCTTTATAAATCTTAAGAACCAATCAATCTCAATATTAAAGTGCACTCAAGGTAGTAGGTTTCTTTCCTCATTTTTAGTATTGTTGTGCAACAAACAACTATATCTCAAGTATCACCTTGGTTAAAATGAGTCAAATTTGGAAAACTAACCAAATGAAATGATAATAATAATTTGACAGGTTTGACTGGACATGATTTGCAAACTGGTTTCTTTACATTCAGACAAATTAAATCTGCGACTAACAACTTTGATGCTTCAAACAAGCTCGGGGAAGGTGGATTTGGAGCTGTCTACAAGGTTTCTGTAAATCTTTTGTTTGTTTTCCTTGGATGTTATCTATGCTTTTCATTTGTTTACATTTACATACAAGGATAATGACTTGGTGGGACAAGTAACTGAAATACATGTGATGCTATTTCCGATGCAGGGCATATTATCAGATGGTACCACTATTGCTGTTAAGCAACTTTCGTTTAAATCAAAGCAAGGAAGTGGTGAATTTGTGAATGAAATAGGCATGATTTCTTCTCTAAATCACCCGAATATTGTGAAGCTGTATGGATGCTGCATCGAAGGAAAGCACTTGTTGTTGGTATATGAGTACATGGAGAATAATAGCCTTTCACATTTAATGTTTGGTGAGCTTGAAAACCATTAATTCCGCATCTTTGTGAAGAACTAGTTTCAATTATTTTTATTATTTATTTATTATTTCATATATATATATTGATTTTTAGGTCCAGAAGGTCTATTGAAGTTGGATTGGTCAACGAGGCGAAAAATATGTGTTGGTATTGCTAGGGGTTTGGCTTTCCTGCATGAGGAATCGATACTGAAAATTGTTCACAGAGATATAAAAGCTGCCAACATACTCCTTGACAAGGAGTTGAACCCTAAAATTTCCGACTTTGGTCTGGCTAGGCTGCACGAAGAGGAGCATACCCACATCAGTACAAGAATTGCCGGAACCATGTAAGTTGTCACTTTTTTGTTTTGTTTTGTGTTTTCAATGATTGTAACCAAAATGCCTCTGAATTTGTCAGTTTGTTATTGGCAACAAATTAATTCTAAAAATGAATTTTTTTCTTCTTCTTTGCATTGCTTAAAGAACCCGATAAATCATGCTATCTAGATTTTGATTCATGAAAGGAAAAGTTGCTGGCTCTTTTTTTTTTTTTAATATCTCTGCAAGGATATGATTGATAGCATCTTTATTGAAGTGAGTTAATAAGAAGCCATGTAATAATTGTTATGCAGAGGGTATATGGCACCAGAATACGCACTTTGGGGTTACTTAACAGATAAAGTAGATGTTTATAGCTTCGGGGTGGTTGCCCTGGAGCTGGTGGCTGGAAAGAATAACACAAAATATCGACCAGATGAGAACTATGTCTGCCTTTTAGATTGGGTAAGTTTCAAATTGCTTTGCATTGTTAACGTATATTTGACCCAGTAATCAGTTGCTTTTGACACTAAAAAGTGATCCTAAAGAATAACCGTATACGTCCCTGCTATTGTTTGGTGTTTCCAATAAAGCTCCACCTTAAATAGCAAGTAGAGGTTATTACATGTACACACGGTACATAACTTATCCTCAGTTTACATTCATTAACGTAAAGAGTATACATAAACTATTTAAATACAAATATACACAATATGTATAATTTAGTATGCTATTTTGGGGATTCCAATTGTTTTCAATACATGGCTTATGTTTCCAATCCCGACTGTTGTGCCATGGATCATGCCAGATGTGCTAAATAGCATGGTTCTTTGCTTAAAAAAATTGAGGTTTGGATCCGAAAAACACGTCTATTAAAATGAGAAGGACATTGTGTTGTATGGATGCTTTGCTTTTTGTGGCACTAGAGGTGGTACATTTCATTTTCTCTTATATTAATTTTGATTTTTAGCTACTGAACAAATAAGATGAAATCACAAAATGATTCAATTGCAGGAATGATTAAAAGAAATCACCAAAATTTGCATCTTTCTTCATCCTTTTTTGCCGCATTCACTCCCATTTATATGTCTATCTTGCAGGCTCTTCACTTACAGCAGCAAGGAAATCTAATGGAGATAGTGGATCCAAACTTGATAAGGTCTAGTTTTAACGAGGAAGAGGCAGTTAGAATGATTAAAGTAGCTCTTTTATGCACTAATCCATCACCTGGGCTTCGACCTTCGATGTCGACCGTAGTTAACATGCTAATAGGACAAACAGTAGTTCATGAAGTGATCATCGATCAGAGTATATTTGGTGACCAAATGCAATTCAACACCTTGAGAAAGAAATCTGAAGATAATACAGAACAAAGCTGTGGTGAAACTCAGAGCCTACTTCATTCATCTGATACAATTTGGAAGGGCTCTGCCTCATCAACAGTTGAGGATATTCATCTTAACAATTTTCATACTCTGTAATGACTATATAGCTTTTTTTTTTTTTCATTATTTTTAAAAAGGCACTAAAGTCTCCTTATTTTTTTATTAATAAGAGAAAATACTCACACATACGGGTGAGACTCGAACTTGGATTTCTGGTGGGAGATTTGAGAATTTTACCACCTGAAAAGATTCCCAGAAGGTATTATGATTGTATGTGTAGTTGCAAAAGATGCAGTTTTGGTGATTAGGTATCGTAAAATGAATTGAAGATAAAAATATAATCTGTTGTGAATGATTCTTTTGAGTCTTTTTTTATAATGGTTATTTTGGGGGAGCTTTTTTGATATTTTGATGAATACTTTGAAATTAATTTGATTAGTAATTTTGATGAGTAAAGATGCATCTTTTTAACAAAAGAAGAAGGAAGAAGTGCATTAGAAGTCCTTTTTTTTTTTTGTCTTTTTCTTTTTTAGTTGTTCATTTTAAGTTACTTTACTTTTAAAAATGAGTAAATTTATTTTAATTTATATTATTATATTTAAATTAAAAAAAATTATGCATATGATAAGAGGTATTTGTCTATAATGGTCAATTTGAAGTGTAAAACTTCATTTTTGGACTCTTACAGAATTTCTTTTAGAAAAGGTGTTTGTTTTAGTTTTCTTTTTCTATTAATTTTTCTAAAATAAGGTTCATAAAATCTTTATACTCTTTTATAAAAATTTCTTTTGATTTTATTTCTTCTAAGAGTTTTAATTTTTCCTTTAAACTTTTCGTTTGCTCTTTTGATAATATTATTTTATTCATTTTTATTTCCATACATGCTAAAAACATTCCTATAAAGTCTTTATTAAATTCTTTATTATTTTTTGTATTTCTGATTAAATTTATTAATTCCTTTAAATTATTAATTTGTATTTCTGTAAGCATTTTTATTTATGGTATAACCATGTTAAATCTTTATTGTAATTATAGAGTACTTTATAAATTATTAATTGTTTTATTTTCTCTGGTAATTCTTTAGTTATTTCTTTAATTTGTAGTATTAATTCTATTGTTTCTTTTTTGTAATATTTTAAATAATTCATTTTTCTACTTGAATTTGGTTGAGTATATCTTATTTTATACATTTTGTTTAAAATTTTCTTCTTAATTTCTTTGATTTCTTGGCTCTGATACCAACTTGGGGCTGAATTAAAAGTTTAAGTTTCAGTTACTTATCTTTCTATCTGTTCTATTTATTATCTTCCTATCTGTTCTTTAAATAAATAGAATCCAAAGACTAAATTATCGAATTCTGCTTTATTTACTTGTACAAATGTTTGTGTAAAATGATTTCTTAATATTTTTCCTATAGGATGATTTATTAAAAATAATATGCTAGAGACATAATCTGTATAATAATTTAATAAGGTATCAAACCTTAGAAAATTTTCTTTCATAACTTTCATTGTCAAAATATTCCTCTATTAATTCCATGTATTTTCCTTCAAAATATTCTATATTAATCATAGTTTTCTTGTTGAATCTCAGAGTTATTTTCTCCTAATTCTTGTTCTATCCAACGACTTAGTTCTATAATTTCCTTATTTTCTTCTGTGTCTATTTGTACTAATTCGAGACTTGCTTCTAAATCTAAGTGTTCTTTATCCTCTCTTTTTACTAAATTATTCCTTTGTTCCTGTTTAGTAAAATGGTCAATTAATCCTTGTATGTTTTCCATTACTTTAGTTCTTCCTACACTTTTTTCAAAGTTTTCTTTTATAGATGTTTTAAAACAAATCAAAGATTGTTTAAGATATATTACATCTTTTAATTTTTCTTGATTTTCAGCATATTTTCTATTTTTACTTCTGTAGAGTATAGTTTCAGATTTCCTTTTCATGTTTATCCGTTCATCATTCATGATCATATGCAGTATAAACAAAGTATTAATAATATTAGAGGAGCTTCAAGGAATACTAGTCTCTACCTACAGACTAACCTGTTTGTAAATATGGGTCCACCGCGTTCTTCCGCTTCTTTATTATTTTCAAAAATTAAGCCTCACTCCTGGATCTAAGCTCTAGTCCTCCTGACCCTGCTGATCCTCTGAGATCCGTACTTAATTTTAATAAAAATGAGAAAGATAGTTTAGAATTGAAATGGACTTTTTATTTATTTAACAGGTAGTATTACAAGCTAGAGAACTAGTAACCTTGAAGAGGTTCTTAGTTCTTCCTGGTTTCAGAATACATAGCTTTAAAGCTTAAAAGGTAGATGATAGGTGGTTGTGTTGTGTCTTTCCCAGAGCTAAAGAGTTCCCTTTTATAAAATAAGGGTTCTCTATTTACAATGGAGGGAATACACTATTCCTACCTTTTTCTATTTGGCGTTAAGACGCCTTACATTATTGCTGTCTACATTATTGCCTTCAGCTGTTGAGGAGGGTCCTACATGGTTGGCTCTGCCGACATAGAACTGCTGCTGGATGAGCTTAATAGGTGGACCTTTCCTTTGATGCAATAATTGCACTTATGATCTGTTGATTGCTGTGTAGAGTAGTAACAAAATACTTTCTTTGTTTTCTCACTTACTTCAATGTTACCACAATTGAAGTTCGTTTCATAGGAAATTACTTTTTCACTGTCCTCATTATTGATAACCGAATTATTTTGAGAAGTAATAATGGTTTTACTTGTGTAGTAATTTACTTTTACTTCTAAAGAATTGTTAATTCTCCTTATTTCATAATAGATCTGACTCAACATTTGTCCTCTTTCGAGGTTTAATTCATCAATATTGAATTCCTTTTCTGGTAAGCCCTTTGGGCGAGTTACTTCTCTTTTACTGCTTGAAACACTAAGTTTGATGAAGTGATAAGGACTTACTGGTATTTCTTGGTTCTAATCCATTAAAGAACTGAAACACCTTAAATAAATAGGCTTTTTTGTAGCCTTGGTTTTTCTTTTAAAATTTTTAATGGCTTTCTTAAAATTATCAGGAAAGTATATTAATTCTTTTAACTCATTTCCTGGATATATGTTTTCTATTAGTCCTGCATAGAATGTTTTGTAAACGAATGATGGATCAACTCCTTCTAAAATATTAAATTTGCTACCTGAAGGAAAATCCTTTTCTGTTGTATAAAACTTCATATTTTCAAGGTGTTCTTCGGTTGTTTTTCTAGCTAGGTTGTATAATCCTAACCATTCTTGTTTTGTCAAATTTCTTTGTCTTTCTTTTTCTTCTTCGAAAGAATTATTGATTGCTTCTCTGAAAATTATTGGTCTGTGGATAGTTCCAAGATTCCTCATTCTACTAGTTCCTATTGCTGGTTGCTGTACTATCTGAGAATAGTTTTTTGTTATTTCTGATGGGGTTAAGAGTTTAGGGACTCTAAAGTTTTTATAACTCCCTTCTGCTTCAATCCTATTGGTAAAGGATCTATGGATAACTCCACTAATCCCATTTACTGCTTTACTTGCTTCTGGCCAACTGGTGTATATTCCTGGATTTGGTCCATAATAGACTACATAAATCTTTTTTGAGTCTTCCTTTTCGGCTTCATCAGCCCAATTCATTTTTTGTTTTTTCTTTTTTGAATTTTTTATTGGTTCAGGGTTATTACTGGCAGTTTCCTCAATCTGCATCTTTGTTCCTATTGAAGTTCCTGCTTCCTCTTCTTCAGATTTTTCCATGTGGAGTTCTGGATTGGTTATGGTTTCCCTGTTTCTTAATTTCTGTTTAAGTTTTAATACTTCCAATTGTTCCTGGAGACATTTGATCTGTGTTTCATGAATTGAAATTTTCTTTTCCTTGATCTGAATCTCGATGTCAAGAGAATCCATTCCTGTCATGAAAAACATAGTTAGAGGTGCTAATTCTCTAGTTAAAGCATCGGCTAAACAATTTTTCTTTCCTGGTAAATGTTCTACATCAAATTTGTAGTAGTTAAACCATTGTTGCCATCTTATTAGTCTTCCTTGCTTGTAATCACCTGCAATATTAGTCCTTAAAAAATGTCCAAAATTTTTATTATCAGTTATAATAATAAATTATGAACTTATTACATATATTGCAAATTTCTTAATAGCCTTTTTAACAGCCAAATATTCCTTTTCATTACTATGGTAATTTAGTTCAGGGCCTTGAAAAGCTCCTGAAGTAAATCTGCAAAGATATTCATCTTTGTCATCAACTTTTGCTTTTAATACTGCTCCCCATCAACTTTTGCTTTTAATACTGCTCCCCAATATTCATGTGAAGCATCTGTTTCTATTATCATTTTATCATCTGGTCCTGGATGATATAGGGTTGGTAGATTTTTTACTTGTGCTTTACTTTATCCATGTATTTAGTGTTTTCTTCAGTCCATTGCCAGACATAGTCCTTCTTAAGTTTTGCCTGTAATGGTTTTCTCATTTCTGCTAGTTTCTTTATATATGCTTCCGCATATGTCAAACATCCTAAAAATCTTTGTAGTTGATTTTTGTCTTTGATTATACTAGGAAAATTTTGTATGTTATTTAATATATGGGGTTGTAAATGGTGTTTTCCATCTTCTATTTCTAACCCTAAATATTTTATTTTCTGTTGAGCAATTACTGCTTTCTTTTCTGATAACACTATTCCTGATTTTCTACATTCTTGTAAGACATTAATAATGTCTAAGTAGTATTTTGGTAATTCATTACTGAATATTAAGATATCATCTATATTAACACAAGTTATGATACTTTTTAAAGATATTATCCATGTGTCTTTAGAAAATACTTGGTGCTTGTTTAAGTCCAAATGGAACAACTGTCCATTGGAATTGTCCTTGAGGGCAGCTAAATGTCGTTAATTTCTGTGATTCATTATCAAGTCTTATTTGCCAAAATCCACTTTTGCAATCAAAACTTGAAAAGTATTTCTTTCCTTTAATTAATGATAATAATTCTTCTTTCTTTGGTATGAAATAACCATCATCAATTGTTTCTTTATTCAAAGCTTTAAAATTTATTACCATTCTCTTTTTTCCTCTTCTTTTCTCAGCTTCTTTTTCTACTAAAAATGCTAGACTGGAATGTGGTGAATTACTGGGAATAATTACTTTTAACTCCAAAAGTTCTTGAATTTGTTTTTCAAATTCTTCTCTATCTTCTGGGGTATAAATCATTGGTTTTACTCTTATAACCTTTAAGGGATCTTTTAATTCTATTCTTGCTATTTCATTAGATCGATTTATGTTTGGATCTAAAGGGTTTTCTGAACACATTGTTTTTAATAATTTTCTTATTCCTGTTAAGGCTTTATCTTCTTGTATTTCGTTTAGAAATGAGTTTTGGTTAACCTCTATGTCTAAAGAAATGTTTTCTAGGTATGGTTTCTGTTTTTCTATATCCTCACCACGTTTTCGCTTTTTATGTTGTGACATAAAAGTTGGTGATAAAATAGTTAATGCTTTTCTTATTTTTGATACATAAATTGTTTCTCCATCTAAGGTTGTTATACTTATTTTATCTAAGTATTGTGTAAATAGTTGATATAAGTTTAGAAAGTTATTTCCTAATAAAATATCAACTCCTGTTTCTTGTTGGTAAATTGTGGGTATATGAAAGATTTCTCCTCCTATTGATACATCTGTATCTTTTAATACTTTATTTAAGTTTATTGTAGTATTGTTCGCTATTCTTACTACTAATTCTTTTGGTGATTGTTTCCAAAGTTCTTCTGGAAATACATATTTACTAGCTACACACATACTTGAGCCTGTGTCAATATATGCATGTAAATGGTAATTTTTATATCCCTTAAATTTTAATCCTATTTTTTTATATGTACTATTTGGATTTGTTATGCTTAATATTTCATCCATCATTCTGAATCATATTCAGAATCAGAATCAGAATTATAGTCAGACGTTTTTGAGTCTGTTATTTCTTCTTTGGTTTCTTCTAATAGATAAATACTACATGTATCATCTATATCAGATTCCTCTATTGGTTCTAGTTCCATCCTAAAGGCTTCTTCTAATATTTTTGCTTTTTGTGAAAATTCTTTTTTAAATTCTTTTTTATGTTGGAGCCTATTTGGGCATTCATTAGCATAATGTCCTTCCTCATTACATATCCAACATCTACATCTCTTTTTTCCTGATGGACAATAATTTTTCTTTTCAGGTGTATAATATCTTTTTCTTCTAAAATATCTTTCTATAAGGTTCTCTTTTGTACCTTCTTTTATATTTTTGGAAGTTTTGTTTTCTAAATTTATATTTCTTAAATCTTTTGAATTTCTTATGTTTTTTATATTTATTATATGGTCTTATGTTACAACCATATTTTCCTGGTGTCTTAAAATCTCTTGAATCGCAACAGATTCTATCATTTCCTCTTATTTGTTTGAACTCTTTTCTTTCTTGTATTATCCAATTCTTAAGTCCTCTTATTCTTCCTCCTAAAGTATCAGGTATAGTTTGTCTATTCCTATTATTCCATTCTTCTGTCATAGTTTTATGTAATGTTCCAGGTAATTTTTGGTAAAACATTTCCTTATAGATTTCTTGTATGAATGGTGGTAATTTATGGTAATACATTTCATATTCACATATAAAAGAATCTATGTAACACATGTCACATATTTCCATGTTTGTTAAATGCCACTTAGCTTATTCTATTTCATTTTCACTAGATTCTGTAACATTTCTTCCTTTATCTTCTCCTATAAACTCCTTATATATTTCGTTTATTACTGTGTCTAAATAATCTCTTCCTGTTGTAGCATTTCCTTGCATTCTTAAATGTTGTTGATCAGTTAGGTTTGAAAACCAAACTTTTACATTTCCTGTCATTTTGTGGGCTACTAATACTTTACATACCGAAGGGTTTGTATTTGTGGTTGATGATGTTTGTATTATTACACTCATTCCACTTGCCCATTCATCTAAGGCTTTTTTTCTGTCTCTTATACAGTCTAAGTCTAAAATATCTGTTTTATAGTTTTCATGTGGTTTGAATTCTGGTGGAATATTTCCTCTAGTACCCCAATGTAATCCTTCTTCCATTTTAGGTGGTTGTCTTCTCCTATATGCTGGGTTGGGTTCTTCTGGCCTATATCTATTTTCTCTATGTGGATCAGATGTTTCTCCTCTTTCTGGGTTTGTTCTTGGTATTAATATTGGTTCCATATTGATTCTTTGGGTTGTATCTTTTTCAGATTCGTTTTCGCTTATTACTGTCATATCATCTTCTTCTTGATTTATGTAAGATTTTTCTTCATAATATTTTTCTAATTATTTATCTGTTAATGTTAATAGACTGATTAATTTTTCTATATCCTTATTTTCAGGATTCATGAATTGTTCTTCTAAGTTTTTTCTGTATCTTATTAAATCCATTAGATTGTTATTATTTGTTTAGATTCTTCTGCTTTTCTTTTTTCATTTATAGGTATTAAAGCATCAGATCTTCTTGGAGGTTCTTCTTTTAATCCTTTTAATGGATCAGTTTTTAATCCATTTCCTCTTGGTATGTTATTAATATCCTTTTTTAATTCTATAATTTGTTTATGTATTTCTAACTGTATTCCTTTTGATTATTGTATATTTTTATCCGTAGTGTCTATTTTTTCTGCTATAATAATTAAAGCTTCCATTATGAATATTTGATTTTTATTTATACTTGTTAGACTATTATTTCCTTCTAACCGTATTTCTAATAGTTTTTCTTTTATCATTATTACTTCATTGTGTAGACTAAATCTTTTACTTCTTCTATTTCTTCTTTTAGTTCTTCTATTTCTCTACTTCTTCTACTAACTTCTGCTTGAGTATCTACAAATGTTATTCTTTGTATATTATTTCTTTTTGATGTTATCAGAGGTTTTTCCTTAATGTCTAAGTTCTATTCATCAGGTACTTCATATTCTGATAATTTTTCTGGATTTTTTATTACTTGTCCTATATCTTTAAAAGTTTTATCTATTTTTATGAATTCATTTTGTCCATATATTGAACTATTGTGGCTGTTTGTTAATGAATATCCTACCAGGTAATGGATTGAAAATGGATGGTTTTCATCTTTCATTAAATTTCCTCCTTCAAAATCATAAGCTAGGTTTAATACTTGGTTTATATTTTTGTCAGGAATACTAACAGCAAACCTAGGGTATGCTGTAAATTTTAATTTCTGATATCCTAGGTTTCCATTAATTATTCCTAGCAAAGCATCTTTTCTGTTTGTTATTCTGCTGTCTAATAATGCAAATTTTATTGGTGTATCTATTCCTTCTCTAAAATGTGCTTTTATTAAAATTTGTATTCCTCCTAAATGGATGTATCCAATTTTTTTCCTATCTTTTTCAGGAATTTTTGATAATTTTTCTATAATAGTTTCTTTATTAATTAATGGTATATTAAACCTTCCTTTTGCATCTGCTATAGTTATACTCATTTCTTTATTGCTTATGCCATAATATACTATGTCTTTTCTTGGAAATAATTTCCTTATTTTAGAGAATGATTCTTCTTTAAATCCATCTTTTTCTTTAAGATTTAATTTTGATTTTTAAATTTCTTCAAATTTCTTTTTACTGAATATCATTTATTGTGAAAAATATCCTGAATTGTCCTGTGTTTCTACATCAATTACTTCTTGATTTTCTATAATTTCTGACATCTTGGTGTTATGGACTTTTACAAATTTTTAATTTCTTTTGTAAGGTATTCCATGCTTTTTATTTCTTATGTAAGGGTAAGTTGCCCATTTCCAAACTTTTATACAAATCTGTCCTTTTTTAAACTTTCTTAATGAAAATGGCTAATTTATTTTATTTGCTTTTATTTTTTAAAACATAATATCATATTTACAAATATTTCACTTGAATAACATTTTTTTTTTGCTTCCATTGCATACTTTAATTGAATTTATTTTTAATTCCTTCAATAAAAAATATATGCTTATTTTTTTATAAAATTAAAAAATATATATTCATTTTTTATAATATTAAAAATATATGAACATTTATATTTTAAGAAAAATAAACATATTTTTTATGAGTGGTTAAAATAAAACTTCATATATGAAGAGAGTTATGTTGTGTAATTAAAAAAAATTATTAAAAGAGAAAATAACTATTTATTATGAAAAATGCTATGAATTTGAGATGTATCATTAATGACAGGACACAATTTTATTTGTAAGTACTCTACTAAACTATAACAAATAAAAAAATATTACGTCAATTGAAATTGTGATATATTTGTGTATATAAATAGTATTCATTTATTATTCAATTTTTTAATAATTATATGAATTAAGCAAAAGTACTTTGTTAATTAAACACATTATTGCCCTAACGTTTTGATTTAATTTTAATAAATAATGATAAAATTAATAATAAGTAGCTATATACTTGACAAAAAAATAGTAATTTCTTCAAAAGTCGAAAGATAAAATCATGTAATTATATAAAGTTAGTTTATTGTTTAAAAAAACTTGCATATGTTATAAGATATTAGTAAATATGAGATTATTGTGTTAAAAAATGAGAGCAAATGTAATATATTATTTTATTTTCAACAATACCCTTTATCATGTGTGTACTTTTCTTTAATTCAAATATAATAGTATAAATTAAAATAAATTTGCTTCTTTTAAAAAAAATAAAATGACTTGAAATGAGCTATTAAAAAAAATAAAATGAGCTATTAAAAAAAATAACTAAAATATTTAACTTATAAAAAGAAAGTGACTTTTAATGTAATTTATTCAAATAATAACAATAATTATTATCATAATGTAATATCTTAGGTTTTGTGATAGTTTATTGATGTATCGTAGTTGGATTTTATCATGTAATACAATTAATAAATTAATTTAAATATATTTTTTTTCTAAAAAAAACTTAATTGTTGTGCATGTTCAATTTTTTAACTCCCAAATTGAATTATTTTCTGTCCAAAAAAAAAAAAGAATTATTTTTTAATTTTAAAATTTAATTATTTCTAAATGGTTGGATCAAATATTGCATGAGTCTTCCTAAATTATTATTTTTAGTGATTAATAAGAACTGAAGTAATAAGATTAATTAGAATATTTTGGCACAAATTATATTTTATACTAATCGATTTGTCAATTTTTTTTTTTTTTTCTCAATCAAATCCATATATTTAGGTAATATAGATAATAGTCCTTTTTCCACTTTTTTTTTTTCGTTCATATATATATCATGTTCTCTTTGATAGTACTAGTCCATGGACGTGTGTAATCCTCAGCTCCAATTTTTTTTTTTTTAGATTTATGTTCTTCCTTTTGCTGTTATACAAGATATCTTATAACTAAGTTTACATTAAATTTGTGTACATTGTTTAGAAAACAATAAATGTATAATACACAATTTTTTCATCAACATTATTCACTGTTTTTATAACTAATCTTTCAAAACAAAGTTTTTGTGTATAAAATAGCACAACATTTTTATAAGGATGCATTTAGCTTACACTTAACAGAAGTAATAAAGTTTTGTTGAAGTAATTGTAAACATTGGAAAAGTAAATGTTTAATGAATTGAAGCTTACAACTTATATAACATGAAGCATATATTTAGTATTGTCTTTTACTTTTAATCCTTTTTCTCTCTATATGTTGAGATGGTCTATGCTGAAGTTTAAGTTTAACTTATAAAAAAGTCATTAAAAATATTATTTTAACTATTTTTATTTAAATATTGACTTAATTAAAAGCAATTAATAATTTTTTTTTTTAGTTTAGATATCATCAATTTTAACTCATATTTAAAAAGAATTCACATTAAATAAAATGAAAAGAAAAGCACGTGCAAATCCTTGTACCAAATAACTTGTAGTAAGATAACAATTAGATTTATCGTTGATAGTATTTTAATTATTTTGATTATTTTAATTTAGACTTGGTCAATTGAAGATTTTGTTGCAGATTTTTCTTGCCAATTTTTTTTTTTTAAAAAAAATTTAGAAGATTTTCTTTAAAAACAAAATAAAATCGAATGAATAGGCATTGTTCTTATATGATTTTAAAAAATTAATTATAAAAAAATATTTTGAAAATCCAAACGAGCATCTCTCAATATTAATTTTACTTGATTTTTTGAAATCAAATAAATATTTTTCTTTATTCACCTTCATTAGAATATTTTGCTTGGCTCTATAAATACTCAAGAATCCATCTATCACTTGCAAAATAATTTCATTGGTCTTATAACTTTCATTTCATAGCATGATGAAGAAGTCAATTTTGGTTTTTGTTTTGCTCGTATGTGCTACATTATGCATTCAGGGTGGAGTAGCTGCTAGAGACATTCCTAAAGAAGATGTACTTCACACATCATCGACATCTTCTTCCCCTAGTATACGTTTTGTTAATATTAATGAATGTTGGGAATCACTAGATGCTGTCCATAATTGTCAGTATCAAACTCTTCAAGTGAATTTCAATCTTTATTCAAAGATTAGTCCAGATTGTTGTAAGGCCATCTCAAACCTCTCAGCTGATTGTTATGAAGTAATGTTTTCAGGAGTGCCAAAACTCAAACAATTATGCTCTTAAATAAGAACTAGGCAATGATATAGGATTATTGTTCTTAGAATGATGCTATACATATATATAATAAGCTTAGGTGGTTTCTTTTCAATAAGTAGCATTTGTTTATGATGTGTTTTAGGGTAGTTGTTAGGAAACAAATGTCTCCTAATTTACATCTTTACTTAATAAAAATAATATGTTGATGGTTGCTTTTTATTATATTTATATTCATTCTCTTGAGCTAGTTGCATTCCTTCGTATACAATCTTGCTATAGTTTTTGATTGGAACACTATATCCATAATAAGAATATTTATATCTTAATAAAAGTTAAGAGAGAAAGAAAATATCCATCAATTGATAATTTGTTTTCTTATCCCCATCTACAAAGAAGTTTATGTGATTATTTAAAAGAATATACAAATTAAATAGCAAATAAATAAATAATTAATAACCACCCGACTTACAAGATATGATGTTGCATGTATCGATACATGTTGGAGAGAATTTTTCTAGAAAACTAGGTCAATTAGAAAAAATAAAAAATAAAATTCCTTATATGTGTATCACAAATTCCTTCCTCAGCTTTGTCAAGAAATCAAACACAAGGTTTGAGGGAAGAAAAAAAAAAAGTGCAAAGTACTCTATTTTGAGTCAAATGAGGAAATAAGTTATCATTAATACTCTTAACATTTAGATATACTTATTTTAAAAATAATTTTAAATAATGTGGTTTAATTAAAAGTAGTTTTAAGAGAAGCTTTAGAAGTAAAACTACTTCTCCTAAGTATTACTTTTTTTTAAAAGTATAAATATTATTTCTTAAATTTTAGAAAGTATTTTTTATAGTGATCGTCAAACATAATCTTCTTCGTCAATAAACAACCATATATTTTTGAATAGTTACGTACTATCTGGTCCCTTAATAATTAAATTATTCTATATTTATTTTCTAATGATTTTGAAATTTTAAAAAAATATAAATAAAAATTATTCTCTAGTAACCAAAACTCCACATATCAAGCTTGAACTCATAAAATGATTTCACATGCATGCCCACAAAATTAAATAGATGGTGTGGAGGAGATAAGTACTTAAATGTAAGAATTTTTTTAATTTTATTTATTTGATGTAAACTCATGTAATATACGATTTAAAACTATTAAAGAAAAGTAAAAAAATAATATTAAATACATCCAACCTTTTTATTATTTTTTATTTTATATTATTAAAAAAAAAGGGGAGAGACCTTTTTCAAAAAAAGAGGAAGAGAGTTTGATCTTTCAAAGACAGATGAGCAAGGGGCAAGAGAAGCCCTACTCTTTTTGTGCTGGTAAAAAAAAGGTAATTGTAAGATGAATAAGGAAGAGATTATTGAAGGATGGATTTATAATAGTAACGTATTTTGATATTATGAAAAAGATAACAGTACTTAATGATAATTATTTGAGGCAATAAATTATGAGAAAAATTCATATATGGAAGTTTATTATATATCTTAGGAGTATAAAGATATATTTGAAAAGAAATTATTGATAAAGAAGAATGAAAAAAGATATAGTCCAATTCATAGCAAATTGCAAGATTTATCAACGAGTCATGGCTGAATATAAAAAAAGTGGCAAGATTACTTCAACTCTTTTCAGAAAGGGAATGGGATATATATATATAAACAACTTACTTTTATTAAATTATTGTAGTTTTTAAAACAAACAATCATGATTAAACATCATTATTTCATTCACTTAAAAACAACTTTGTATGTATTAAAATCTCATTAAATAAAAAACACCCTTCCTGTGGCATATAATAAAATAGTTAAAACAGTTCAATTAACTTTTTAATAGTTTATAAGTGTCCTTCATATCTGTAATCATTGGACAACAACTTAATATATAAAAATCATTTTAAAATAGATCAGTACTTTTTTTTTTTTTTTTTTAAAGATTAAATAATATTTTGATAAAATAAATAAAATATAATAATATTATAAGAAATAACTAACACCTTTTTTTTTTTTTTCGCTTCCTTAAACAAGCAGTCAAAATATCCTGATAGATAGAGGATAAAGTGTTACGATTTTCTTTCTTAGGTGGATACCAGTGTAGGTGGTTTATTAATTTATAGATATTTAGTATTAAATATTAAATATTAAAGTTGAACACTGTCTCTTCTTGTGAAATAATAATCCTATTGAAAAAAAAAAAAAAGAATTAGGTAATTTTGACTTGTGATAGGAGGTTCTAGAATTATTTTCCATGTGAGAAATTATTATTATCTAATTTTTTACCTCATTAATTTTTAAAGTTTGAAGTTTAAGATAATAAATTTTTCATATTTTTTTTAAATATCAATCGTGATATAAAAAATTAAATAATAAATAAGTATTATTATTATTATTATTATTATTATATATATATATATATATATATATATATATATGTTTCACTTGGATTTTGGTAATAATAAGTAAATTATCTTTCAAAGAAAAACATAATAAGTAAAATAACTGTTAGATATATCGTTAATAGTATTTTAATTTTTTTTATTATTATTTTAATTTTAACTTGGCAATTGAAGATTTTGTTGCCCATCAAAAATAATTTATTTTCTGTTTCTTTTAAAAACAAGTTAAAACAATTTTAAAAAAACCAATTTTCTTTAAAAAAAAAAAAAAAAAAGTCGATTGGATAGGCATTTTTCCTATATGACTTAAAAAAAAATGTTTATTATAAGAAACCAGACAAGGATCTCTCAATATTAATTTTACCTGATTTTATTATTAAAAAAATATTAATTTTACCTGATATTTTGAAATCAAATAAAGATTTTTCATTTATTTGATAAGTTTTGAGTATTTCTCTATAAATACTCAAGAATCCATCTATCACTTGCAAAATAATTTAATTGGTCTTATAACTTTCATTCATAGCATGATGAAGAAGCCAATTTCGTTTTTTGTTTTGCTCGTTATGTGCTAAATTATGCATTCAAGGTGGAGTAGCTGCTAGAGATATTCCCTTAGTATAAGTTCTATTAATATTAATAAATGTTGAAAATTACTACATGTTATTCATATTTGGGTGAGTTTCTATCTTCATACAAAGATTAATTTAAAACATTGTAAGGCTATATCATACCTCTCAATTGACTGTTATCAAGCAATGTTCTCAAGAATGCCACAACTCAAACAGTTATGCCGTTAAATAAGAACTAGGTTCAAAGTAATAGGAATAGAAATAATGACATAAGATTATTTTTTATCCTCCAGTATATAAAATAGAAAAACAGTTCTTAATATCCTCTTCATTTTTCAACTACCTATAAATATTATTAAATAAATAAAAAGTAATGAATACAGAGCACAACATCAGCATAACTTAACTTATAAGAAGGTCTGCCGCCCATATCAGAAATAGTAAAATGGTGCACGAAAGATAGTACAACCTACCACCAAGTCGCGGAACAAAAACTAAGAGATCTTGAAGCCAAGCTATCAGCATCAGAATTACCTTCTCTATAAATATGAGAATAGTAGAAGTTCATGCGCGCAATCCGAGCCAAACAATCTGTCTAGGATGAGAGCCATCGCCATGGCACCATATGAGATCTAGTACAGAATAAAGTCACCACATATGCCGAGTCAAACTCAAACTAAATCTTCTTCCATCCAAATCTGTCTGCAAATCTTATCGCATGAATAGCCGCTACTAGTTCAGCCTCAAAGGCATAGGAAACTCCTAAAGGAACATAGAAACAACCCTTGACAAAGATCTAGAGGTTCAAAAAATTCTCGAACAACTTGAAAAATCAAGTGCTCCAAAAGCAGCCTCATCTATGTTTACCTTTAACCAACCTGAAGGGGGAGGATGCCAGTTAACTTTAACCACCATTAGGGCTCGTGACGGTATTTCATGAACTCACAAGCAACTAAGTATCTGCAAGTCATTCAAAGTGTTTCGCATTGCACCAGTTTGGACTAAGCATGCTTCTCTAAAAAAATGGCAAATAGTAGCTAGGGAAGAACTAAGGGAACCGTAATCCCATCATAACAACAATTATTCCTTGTTGTCCAAATAACCCAAATAATCGAGACAATGCCCGCTTTTCATAAATTGCAAACTTGAGGTCCAAAATCTCTATTCCAAAGCATGTCTCCACAACTCCAAAAGCGACATGTCCGTACAGGGGCGCAAACCAAAAAAAGAGACAATGATGTCCCAAAGAGCCCTAGCAAAAGAACACATTAAGAAAATATGAGAGATCGTCTCCTCTGATCTACCACAAATAAAGCAACGTGAAGGAAATGAGAGATTCTACTTATTAACAATGCAATCAGTGGGAACCTTTCCTTGAATGGCCCTCCAAAAAAGCATAGGCAGGATGGAGGAATAAAAGGCATCCAGACTTCTTTACCCTAACTTTTAACTTGCCCCACTAATCTCATAGAATCATTAGCATCATGTGTGAAAACATCCCCTCTAATTGAACAGGACCAGACCCGAGTATCACCCGTACCTGCAACTACTGAGTTAATATCCATGGCTATATCCGAATGAGAGTCAACAAAATTTTGCGACAATTGCCAACCATCTGCTATCTGAAACTGACCAACCAAAGCATTCAAGGACATATCAACTGGAACCTCAAGAACTCTCTCTAATAGAGGTGAATCCAACCAATTGTCAGTCCAGAGTACCTATCAACCAACAGGAGTCTATAATTAAAGCTAGAAAATGAGTCCTCAAGCCAAGCCAAATAGATGAGTAAACATAATACCCTCTAGGAACATCCTTCCTATCAAGAAATCGCATCCGTAAGTACAATAAGGTATGAGAGGTGCCAGTAATTAACCGCCAAGCAAATCTTCGCAACATCGCTTCATTTAGAGCTTTCAAATCTCTTAAACCAAGACCCCTCTCAGCAAGAGGACATCAACAATCCTTCCAGGCAACCTGAACTAATTTCACTTTGTCCGTACGGTGAGTCCACAAAAAATTTTGAATGGCTTTAGTAAGATCATCAAGAACCGCTTTTGGCCATCTATAAATTTGAAAAGAGTACAGGAACATACTCTGGATAACCGATGCAATCAAGCAGCAACGTCCTGCTAGAGAAAGTGATAACCCCTTCCAAGAGTCTAACCGAACTTTAACTCGATCTGCCAACCCTTGGAACTAGCATCGACGTAAGGCACCCCGAAAAAGAGTTACCCCTAGATAACCCATGGAATCACCACCCAAACACATACCCAAAAGCTCTTGAATAGACTGAATTCCACTTCTCGACACCCCCCTTTTCAAAATATATGCTTGACTTTTTAAGTAGAAGTTGTAATACCATGAGGAGAAGAGATATGGGCAAGCCAATCATCCACAACCATGATAGAAAGATACCTGCTAAGAAAATCCCTTGCAATGCAAAAAAGCAACGGTGATAAAGGATCACCCTGTCGCACCTCTCTAAAGTAAGGGAAATAACTTTTAGAAAAGCCATTCATGAGAGATTCTTGCAAAATTAAAAAGACTCTGTATCCATCCAAGAAAAACCTCATCAAATCCAAAACACCTCATTACCTCAGTAACAAAGTCTCGCTTTATCATATCAAAAGCCTTCCAAATATCGATTTTAAGAGCAACATTTCCATCACGACTACGAATATCCAAAGCATTGAAGCACTCAGATGCTCCAACCATGCAATCCTCAATACTGCGTCCTGGGATAAAACCAAATTGATTTGAAGAGAGAATACAAGAGCAAATAACTCTAAGACGAGTATCTATTATTCTCATGATAATTTTGAACATAAAATTTTCAAGTGCAATTGGTCTATTATATTTAATCTCAAAATAAGTTAAATATTATATTACTTATAAATATTATATTAATATTATTATTTAATTATATAAATCTTTTTTTTGTATGTTAACAATATATTATTTTTTTCATGAAGGAGCACAAAGAAATCGTGCTTTGATTTGACGGTCAATTTAGTTGTTAGATTTAAAATTTGATACTTCATTCTCTTTAGATTTAATACTACTGTATAAAATGAGCTATGAACCGGTAAAATCAAATGTTGACTTTATTCATGCAAAAATAACGTGAGCTCATTATTTTGAGGCAGGGGTGGTTTTTTATTTTTATTTTTTCAAAAATCAACAGATTAATTTTATTCTAAAATTAAACCATATTTATATATATATATTTTTAAAGTTAATCGGTCTAAAAATAAGTCTAAAAAATATTAAAATTAACTTTAACAATTTGATTGTAAATTCTTAAAATATTAAAACCTACGTAACCAAACCAACTTATAATTTAATACTAATTTTTTAAAAATTATTTTTAACTATTACTACATATATTATAATTTTAAATTTATAATTTTAAATTATTTTCTCTATCTACCTATTTCCTATATTATGAGGTTATATTTTAATTATATTTTCAGCAAGTAATTAATCACATTTTATTCTTCTTTTTTTTTTTTGAATTATAATTATTTTGTAGAATAATTTTAATGACTAATATTAAAAACAACCATAATTTTATATATAGATAATATCTATTAGAATCATCAAGTCAATCGTCATCTAATTGATCTTATAAGTTGGCTTGAAGATTGATTTATTTATTTATTTATCATAGATTGGTTAAGATTTTAGATTTTTTCGAAATTATCAATATAAAATCAACTTAATAACTAATCAATTAGACCTACACTCACCCTTAGTTTGAGACGTACAATTTTTTAAATTAAAGAGTAAACTAGAACTCCAAAGCAATTTTCATGTGATCAATGGCATCATTTTTTTTATTTTTAAAATCAATTTATTGTTCATATTGGATTTAATTGTACATAACAATGGAAGCTAATGGGCTGATTAATTGTCCTTCTTTAAAGCTAGGTGGATTAAAGGGTTCGTAAAAATAATGACATGTTTATAATGAGAAACAATTTTATAATTTTGGTGTTTGATTTAATTTATACAATAGAATGAAACACATTAATCTACTGTTAGAAATTTTCAGCAATTACTTGTTTAAATCAAACTAATCCTTAAAACATGACCAATATGATCCCAAACTTTTAAGGAAAAATCTTGTCTTCTCCTTCTTTTTTTTTTTTTTTTTTTTTTTTTGGGTTAGGTGGTTTTTAGGCATTTCGTAATTACTCTTCTATTTTCTTTTTACGATGCAAAAGACAAATATTTAAAAATTGAAAAACAAAAAAACAACTAAAGAACTTTTTTCATTTATTGATCTGGGTGCCATAACACACTTAGACTACACTCATTTGGTGGCAAAGAACATTTTTACTTAAAATTAAGATTTGTATTGCTCTAAAGGTCATAGCTTACTTATGTGAGAATTTGTATAGAAACAGTCCAACATGATGGCTAGCTAGTTAGTTTGTTTTTTCATTGACCAGAATCATATTTCTTAACTTTAGACCACAATGTTGGGTAGAGACAAACATAGCACATAATAAATAGAGTTGATTTTACCTTCGCATTTATCTTTGAGTCACTTAGATTTAAAAAAAAAATGTGAAACATATTTCAATTTTTGAAGCATTCATGAACGTGACCTGAATCGAGTCCTTAGAAAAAAAAAATTGAGTTATTTTACTTTAATAAATATTGAAACTTAAAAAATAAAATAAAGAAAATTGATATTACGTTGAAGACTTCAATTTCGGTTGAATATGTAAGAACCATGAAAGTGATACTTCATAAATTGGGGTAATTATATTATCACAACAAATTTGGTTATTGGCACTTATGAAATTTTCTTTTGAGTAATGTTGTGGTCACATAAATTTATACTCACTTTTGTACTTATGTTAATCATATCTTGACACTTTACAAAATTATCTAAAAAATTGAATCATTTTTTTATATTTTTCAAAATAATATTATTACGTGTCACAATATGATTGATATTAATGTAAAAATATGTGTAAATTTTTGTATTCTTAATTAATTCTTGTAAGTAAAGTACACATTTTATTCAAAATATATAGTATTTTCCCATAATTATAATTCATAATCCACAAACTGATCATGGAAGTTTATTCATATGCTTGCTATAATAATAGTGTTAATGTTAAATATCACAAAAAGGAATGCTCTCACGTTAATTATGGTACGATAATTGTCAAATAATTTTAAAAATAAAAAAAAAACATTTGATTTTTTTAAAAAATAAATTATATATCACATCATAAATAATATATAAATAAATAAAATATAAATTTATATCATTTTTCATATTACAAATTTTATGGTGTGACAAATAGGGCGACTATGATCAGATTGGTCGACTTGACATTAGCCTACACAGTTTCGTTTTGGGCCTTTTGGGGTTTGGCCAATCCTATCCGCTTGCTATAGTAGTAGTTTTTTTTTTTTTTTTTGCTATTATTATTATTATTGCTTGGTGATGTAGACAAAATATTCATCATTCATTTTTAAGTGAGTTTCAACACCGTCTAAAAATATAGCAAGTTTGAAATAACTCATTATATAAAAACACCGTCTAAAAATACCATTTAGTCATTGGTTGCTAGGTTGCGAATTGTGGCGGAGGTAGGAATTTTTATTTAGAGGTTGATTTTTTATAACATATTAATATAATCAAAAATTAAATAAAATTATAATAAATTTCATAAATATTATATTTGTTAATAGTAAAAACAAGATTAGCATAAAAAATATTTATATTTTACCTAAACATGATGTCACATTAGTAAGTGAAAAAAAAAAACTATCGAAGTGAAATTTTATGATGCTTCAAAGTATATAATTCATTCTGAATCGATAGTTTCATCAAACTCTCTCTAAATATAAAGAACTATACAATCAGTTAAAAATTCTTCCTCCATTTTATTTAGAAAAGATGTTTTAATAAGTTTCATTACTGAAAATGCACGTTCTGTAGTTGCAGTAGATACTAGAAAAGTTAATACTAAATAGATTAATTTGTTCATTAAGAAATATATATCTGACCTTCCATCTTTAACTAATTCTTGTAAAAAGATTAAAAAAGATGTAATTTCTTGAAAATTTGAATCTTTGACCACATCAATCTCGTAATGCATTAATTGTCTTCTTAAGTCTTGAAAATATATATATGTTTCACTTGGATTTTGGTAATAATAAGTAAATTATCTTTCAAAGAAAACATAATAAGTAAAATAACTGTTAGATATATCGTTAATAGTATTTTAATTTTTTTTTTTATTATTTTAATTTTAACTTGACAATTGAAGATTTTGTCGCCCATCAAAAATAATTTATTTTCTGTTTCTTTTAAAAACAAGTTAAAACAATTTTAAAAAAACCAATTTTCTTTAAAAAAAAAAAAGTCGATTGGATAGGCATTTTTCCCATATGACTTAAAAAAAATGTTTATTATAAGAAACCAGACAAGGATCTCTCAATATTAATTTTACCTGATTTTATTATTAAAAAAATATTAATTTTACCTGATATTTTGAAATCAAATAAAGATTTTTCATTTATTTGATAAGTTTTGAGTATTTCTCTATAAATACTCAAGAATCCATCTATCACTTGCAAAATAATTTAATTGGTCTTATAACTTTCATTCATAGCATGATGAAGAAGCCAATTTCGTTTTTTGTTTTGCTCGTTATGTGCTAAATTATGCATTCAAGGTGGAGTAGCTGCTAGAGATATTCCCTTAGTATAAGTTCTATTAATATTAATAAATGTTGAAAATTACTACATGTTATTCATATTTGGGTGAGTTTCTATCTTCATACAAAGATTAATTTAAAACATTGTAAGGCTATATCATACCTCTCAATTGACTGTTATCAAGCAATGTTCTCAAGAATGCCACAACTCAAACAGTTATGCCGTTAAATAAGAACTAGGTTCAAAGTAATAGGAATAGAAATAATGACATAAGATTATTTTTTATCCTCCAGTATATAAAATAGAAAAATAGTTCTTAATATCCTCTTTATTTTTCAATTACCTACAAATATTATTAAATAAATAAAAAGTAATGAATACAGAGCAAAACATCAGCATAACTTATAAGAAGGTTTGCCGCCCATATCAGAAATAGTAAAATGGTGTACGAAAGATGGTACAACCCACCACCAAGTCGCGGAACAAAAACTAGGAGATCTTGAAGCCAAGCTATCAGCATCAGAATTACCCTCTCTATAAATATGAGAATAGTGGAAGTCCATGCGCGCAATCCGAGCCAAACAATCTGTCCAGGATGAGAGTCATCGTCATGGCACCATATGAGATCTAGTACGGAATAAAGTCACCACATACGCCGAGTCAAACTCAAACCAAATCTTCTTCCATCCAAATCTGTCTGCAAATCTTATCGCATGAATAGCCGCTACTAGTTCAGCCTCAAAGGCATAGGAAACTCCTAAAGGAACATAGAAACAACCCTTGACAAAGATCTAGAGATTCAAAAAATTCTCGAACAACCTGAAAGACCAAGTGCTCCAAAAGCAGCTTCATCTATGTTTACCTTTAACCAACCTGAAGGGGGAGAATGCCAGTTAACTTTAACCACCCTTGGGGCTCGTGACGGTATTCCACAAACTCACAAGCAACTAAGTATCTGCAAGTCATTCAAAGTGTTTCGCATTGCACCAGTTTGGACTAAGTCTGCTTCTCTAATAAAATGGCAAATAGTAGCAAGGGAAGAACTAAGGGAACCGTAATCCCATCATAGTAACAATTATTTCTTGTTGTCCAAATAACCCAAATAATAGAGACAATGCCCGCTTTTCATAAATTGCAAACTTGAGGTCCAAAATCTCTATTCCAAAGCATGTCTCCACAACTCCAAAAGCGACATGTTCGTACAGGGGAGCAAACCAAAAAAAGAGACAATGAGGTCCCAAAGAGCCCTAGCAAAAGGACACATTAAGAAAATATGAGAGATCGTTTCCTCTGATCTACTACAAATAAAGCAACGTGAAGGAAATGAGAGATTCTACTTATTAACAATGCAATCAGTGGGAACCTTTCCTTGAATGGCCCTCCAAAAAAGCATAGGCAGGATGGAGGAATAAAAGGCATCCAGACTTCTTTACCCTAACTTTTAACTTGCCCCACTAATCTCATAGAATCATTAGCATCATGTGTGAAAACATCCCCTCTAATTGAACAGGACCAGACCCGAGTATCACCCGTACCTGCAACTACTGAGTTAATATCCATGGCTATATCCGAATGAGAGTCAACAAAATTTTGCGACAATTGCCAACCATCTGCTATCTGAAACTGACCAACCAAAGCATTCAAGGACATATCAACTGGAACCTCAGGAAGTCTCTCTAATAGAGGTGAATCCAACCAATTGTCAATCCAGAGTACCTATCAACCAACAGGAGTCTACAATTAAAGCTAGAAAATGAGTCCTCAAGCCAAGCCAAATAGATGAGCAAACATAATACCCTCTAGGAACATCCTTCCTATCAAGAAATCACATCCGTAAGTATAATAAGGTATGAGAGGTGCCAGTAATTAACCGCCAAGCAAATCTTCCCAACATCGCTTCATTTAGAGCTTTCAAATCTCTCAAACCAAGACCCCTCTCAGCAAGAGGACATCAACAATCCTTCCAGGCAACCTGAACTAATTTCACTTTGTCCATACGGTGAGTCCACAAAAAATTTCGAATGGCTTTAGTAAGATCATCAAGAACTGCTTTTGGCTATCTATAAATTTGAAAAGTGTACAGGAACATACTCTAGATAATCGATGCAATCAAGCAGCAACGTCCTGCTAGAGAAAGTGATAACCCCTTCCAAGAGTTTAACCGAACTTTAACCCGATTTGCCAACCCCTGGAACTAGCATCGATGTAAGGCACCCCGAAAAAGAGTCACCCCTAGATAACCCATAGAATCACCACCCAAACACATATCCAAAAGCTCTTGAATAAACTGAATTTCACTTCTCGACACCCCCTTTTCGAAATATATGCTTGATTTTTCAAGTAGAAGTTGTAATACCATGAGGAGAAGAGATATGGGCAAGCCAATCATCCACAACCATGATAGAAAGATACCTGCTAAGAAAATCCCCTGCAATGCAAAAAAGCAACGGTGATAAAGGATCACCCTGTCGCACCTCTCTAAAGTAAGGGAAATAACCTTTAGAAAAGTCATTCATAAGAATAGAGATTCTTGCAAAATTAAAAAGACTCTGTATCCATCCAAGGAAAATCTCATCAAAGCCAAAACACCTCATTACCTCAGTAACAAAGTCTCGCTTTATCGTATCAAAAGCCTTCCAAATATCGATTTTAAGAGCAGCATTTCCACAACGACTACGAATATCCAAAGCATTAAAACACTCAGATGCCCCAACCATGCAATCGCCAATACTGCGTCTCGGGATAAAAGCAAATTGATTTGAAGAGAGAATACAAGAGCAAATAACTCTAAGACGAGTATCTATTATTCTCGTGATAATCTTGAACATAAGTGCAATTGGTCTATTATATTTAATCTCAAAATAAGTTAAATATTATATTACTTATAAATATTATATTAATATTATTATTTAATTATATAAATCTTTTTTTTGTATGTTAACAATATATTATTTTTTTCATGAAGGAGCACAAAGAAATCGTGCTTTGATTTGACGGTCAATTTAGTTGTTAGATTTAAAATTTGATACTTCATTCTCTTTAGATTTAATACTACTGTATAAAATGAGCTATGAACCGGTAAAATCAAATGTTGACTTTATTCATGCAAAAATAACGTGAGCTCATTATTTTGAGGCAGGGGTGGTTTTTTATTTTTATTTTTTCAAAAATCAACAGATTAATTTTATTCTAAAATTAAACCATATTTATATATATATATTTTTAAAGTTAATCGGTCTAAAAATAAGTCTAAAAAATATTAAAATTAACTTTAACAATTTGATTGTAAATTCTTAAAATATTAAAACCTACGTAACCAAACCAACTTATAATTTAATACTAATTTTTTAAAAATTATTTTTAACTATTACTACATATATTATAATTTTAAATTTATAATCTTAAATTATTTTCTCTATCTACTTATTTCGTATATTATGAGGTTATATTTTAATTATATTTTTAGTAAGTAATTAATCACATTTTTTTTTTGAATTATAATTATTTTATAGAATAATTTTAATGACTAATATTAAAAACAACCATAATTTTATATATAGATAATATCTATTAGAATCATCAAGTCAATCGTCATCTAATTGACCTTATAAGTTGGCTTGAAAATTGATATTTTTATTTATTTATCATAGATTGGTTAAGATTTTAGATTTTTTCGAAATTACCAATATAAAATCAACTTAATAACTAATCAATTAGACCTACACTCACCCTTAGTTTGAGACATGCAATTTTTTAAATTAAAGAGTAAACTAGAACTCCAAAGCAATTTTCATGTGATCAATGGCATCATTTTTTTTATTTTTAAAATCAATTTATTGTTCATATTGGATTTAATTGTACATAACAATGGAAGCTAATGGGCTGATTAATTGTCCTTCTTTAAAGCTAGGTGGATTAAAGGGTTCATAAAAATAATGACATGTTTATAATGAGAAACAATTTTATAATTTTTGTGTTTGATTTAATTTATACAATAGAATGAAACACATTAATCTACTGTTAGAAATAAAACTCATTCTTTCAGCAATTACTTGTTTAAATCAAACTAATCCTTAAAACATGACCAATATGATCCCAAACTTTTAAGGAAAAATCTTGTCTTCTCCTTCTTTTTTTTTTTTTTTTTTTTTTTGGGTTAGGTGGTTTTTAGGCATTTCGTAATTACTCTTCTATTTTCTTTTTACGATGCAAAAGACAAATATTTAAAAATTGAAAAACAAAAAAACAACTAAAGAACTTTTTTCATTTATTGATCTGGGTGCCATAACACACTTAGACTACACTCATTTGGTGGCAAAGAACATTTTTACTTAAAATTAAGATTTGTATTGCTCTAAAGGTCATAGCTTACTTATGTGAGAATTTGTATAGAAACAGTCCAACATGATGGCTAGCTAGTTAGTTTGTTTTTTCATTGACCAGAATCATATTTCTTAACTTTAGACCACAATGTTGGGTAGAGACAAACATAGCACATAATAAATAGAGTTGATTTTACCTTCGCATTTATCTTTGAGTCACTTAGATTAAAAAAAAATGTGAAACATATTTCAATTTTTGAAGCATTCATGAACGTGACCTGAATCGAGTCCTTAGAAAAAAAAAATTGAGTTATTTTACTTTAATAAATATTGAAACTTAAAAAATAAAATAAAGAAAATTGATATTACGTTGAAGACTTCAATTTCGGTTGAATATGTAAGAACCATGAAAGTGATACTTCATAAATTGGGGTAATTATATTATCATAACAAATTTGGTTATTGGCACTTATGAAATTTTCTTTTGAGTAATGTTGTGGTCACATAAATTTATATTCACTTTTGTACTTATGTTAATCATATCTTGATACTTTACAAAATTATCTAAAAAATTGAATCATTTTTTTATATTTTTCAAAATAATATTATTACGTGTCACAATATGATTGATATTAATGTAAAAATATGTGCAAATTTTTGTTAATCACATTTTATTCAAAATATATAGTATTTTCCCATAATTATAATTCATAATCCACAAACTGATCATGGAAGTTTATTCATATGCTTGCTATAATAATAGTGTTAATGTTAAATATCACAAAAAGGAATGCTCTCACGTTAATTATGGTACGATAATTGTCAAATAATTTTAAAAATAAAAAAAAAAAAACATTTGATTTTTTTAAAAAATAAATCATATATCACATCATAAATAATATATAAATAAATAAAATATAAATTTATATCATTTTTCATATTACAAATTTTATGGTGTGACAAATAGGGCGACTATGATCAGATTGGTCGACTTGACATTAGCCTACACAGTTTCGTTTTGGGCCTTTTGGGCTTTGGCCAATCCTATCCGCTTGCTATAGTAGTAGTTTTTTTTTTTTTTTTTTTGCTATTATTATTATTATTGCTTGGTGATGTAGACAAAATATTCATCATTCATTTTTAAGTGAGTTTCAACACCGTCTAAAAATATAGCAAGTTTGAAATAACTCATTATATAAAAACACCGTCTAAAAATACCATTTAGTCATTGGTTACTAGGTTGCGAATTGTGGCGGAGGTAGGAATTTTTATTTAGAGGTTGATTTTTTATAACATATTAATATAATCAAAAATTAAATAAAATTATAATAAATTTCATAAATATTATATTTGTTAATAGTAAAAACAAGATTAGCATAAAAAATATTGATATTTTACCTAAACATGATGTCACATTAGTAAGTGAAAAAAAAAAAACTATCGAAGTGAAATTTTATGATGCTTCAAAGTATATAATTCATTCTGAATCGATAGTTTCATCAAACTCCCTCTAAATATAAAGAACTATACAATCAGTTAAAAATTCTTCCTCCATTTTATTTAGAAAAGATGTTTTAATAAGTTTCATTACTGAAAATGCACGTTCTGTAGTTGCAGTAGATACTAGAAAAGTTAATACTAAATAGATTAATTTGTTCATTAAGAAATATATATCTGACCTTCCATCTTTAACTAATTCTTGTAAAAAGATTAAAAAAGATGTAATTTCTTGAAAATTTGAATCTTTGACCACATCAATCTCGTAATGCATTAATTGTCTTCTTAAGTCTTCAAATTCTTTCTGAGTAAAGTCTTCTGAATAAAACTTATTAGCAAGATTGCATATATGATCAATGTTAAATGACTAAAAATGATGAATAGGAACTAAAGTAGAGCTAAGATTGAGAAGCTCTATTACATTATTTAAAAATCTCTCACTTATTTCTTGTAATTGAAAATCAATTGCATCAATGAATATATCAAACTGATAATGATGATCCACTGTGTGATGATCTTTTTCAAGGGATGCCCGACGTGTGTCATCCAAATAAATATCACTTATAACAGGTATATTAATATTATGTTTTTCACAAAATGATAACACAAGTTATAAAAAGTTGTCACAACAATATGATCTTAGCTTCCCTAAAAGTTCTTTTGTAAATTTGACTAATCTTGTAGTATTTAAAATATCTTAAAATTCATATTTCAATGCTTGACATAAAAAATATGTAATTTTCATAACCTTGTTCATCAAAAATAGAATGAAAATAAAACCAAAACATCTAATTACTTTGAATGCCCCTTTAGCTTCCCCTCTTATATTATAATTATACCTATCTTTAGTAATGTTGTCAAAAATAGTACATGTTGCACCAAATATTTCAATTAACCTATTTGCATAAGCAAAATGAGAACTTCACCTTTTAACTTTAGGTTGTTGTAAAATGCGAATTTAATTAACTCCACTTCCAGTCTCAAGTTCTCCACAATCTAACAACTCTGCTAATTCAAGGTCTTTTGCACATTTAAGTTCTGAGCAATGTTTGGCTGAAGCTCTAACGAGATTGACAACAAAGCTTAACTTTGAAAAAAAAATTCACACATCATGGACATCTTTAGATGATGTAACCAATGCTAATTGGAGACGATGTGCAAAAAAATGAACAGTGCGCACATGGAGAATATTTCATAAATAAAGCTTGCAACTCATTCCATAAAACCCCGCATATTACTAGTATTATCATATCCTTGACCTCGAATGTCCTTAATTTGAATATTATATTTAGAAATAGCTAAACAGATTTTCTCCTTTGAATTAAAGCTGTAGTTTCTTGAACATGAATAATATTAAAGAAGCGTTCTCGAATGAAGCCATCATAATCAACAAATCTTAAGATAATTGTCATATGTTATTTAGTAGACTTATCAACAGCCTCATAAACAAGAATGAAAATTTTTGCATTACTAACTTCTTGAAGTATTTTCTTCCGAATATTGTTTGCAATAATATTTAATACCTCTTTTTGAATTGTTGGAGAAGTTATTTTGTATTTAATAGAGCACAATCTAATGTAATATTAGCTATATTTTCATCAATTATTCCAAATAATTTTACCATCTCAATAAAATTACAACAATTATATGATGTTTTATATTCATCATAACCTCTAAAAGCACATGCTTGCTTTGCAAGCCACTTAACGATTTCTAGTGAAGTCTTGAGTTGTAAATGATTTTGCATTACTTGTTTTGAAGATTTTTTATGGATTATTTTGTCAACATGTGTCGGTGGATTTTTCAAATCATGTCATTGTTGCATACCACTATTATGTGATGAATTTGGCTCCTCTTATGAGTAAAAAGACCACATTTAATTTTATTATTAATTCTCTTCCATTCTTTATATCATTTAATAGTGAATGTTGGATGCTTTTGAGGATTACTTTAAAAAAGAAAGCATGAAAAGTAAAACATTTTATCATTCACTTGAGAGTACTCGAGCCAAGGAAATTTTATGAACCATGAATATTGAAATCTACGTTGTTGCTTTCCATAAGAAGTGGGTGGATATAAATCTAATTTGGGTTGATATGGTCCCATGTTAATAAATTTCCTTTGAACATCATCTTATTCATTAACATAATATGACCAAATTGAAAAACGTAAATTTGGATCTCGTTGAAGAGAATTAGTATTATTTCTTCTAAGTTCACATCCTTAAGACTTAGAATAATGAGTTTCATTAACAATTGGAGTATTAATAGACACATTTAGTTTTGTTGGGTTTGTTTCCATTTTTTTTAAAAACGAATGAAGAATTTTAGTCGACTTTGAGCTTTCACGTTTCCGTTATAACTTATCACCTAATAAAAATTTACAATTATGTCATTATATTATTTATAATTATATTTATTTTCTATTTCACTAGTCTAACTAATTAATTACTATCACAATATAATAACAAAAGTCCCAAATTTAAAAATTTATAAATCAGTCCAACTGTCCATTACAATATGATATTAGTAGTCTACCATGTAAATATACAATTAAATAAATTAATTTCAACCCAAAATATACAATATTAATACAATAATATTATTAAGCAAATAAGCATATATAATTATTAATTTATTAATGTATGATTATTGATTTTGATTTTGATTTTTGAAAGGGAAAAAAATAATAAATAAAATAAGTAACCTGTTGGCTGTTGGTGGTGGTGTGGTGGTTGGGCTCGGGGGATGAAGTGGAGTAATGGACGACTCACAGCTGGAGGCAGAGGCAATCAGGCTGGTGGCATTGCTGGTTGACTTTTCGTGTCGTCGGCGCACAACATGGAGCAATGGGCACCAAGAAGGGGCGATTAGAGTTAGACAAGGGCAAAGCGAGCGAGAAAGATCTCATATTTGGGCGGTAAAAGTAAGAGTGAAAAACGTGTGGGGTGCGGTGAGGTGAGTATATTAAGTTAGCTTTTGGAGGTAAATGGTAATTTTACATCAAAAAAAAAAAAAAAAATCAAACAAGGCTTAAGTCCTATTTGGATTGATATAGTCTCATGTTATCAAACGGGACTTAAGCCCTTCCTCCCTTCTTGCGTGCCCCTTCATACATCCGTTCTTAATTGTAAACTTGTAATATTTATTGGTTTTATAGTACAATTATTATTAAGGAATTCATACCTAGCTTACTTTGATTAATTTTTTTACCATCAATTTATTTTTCTTCTATTACATTATTTTAAATCAAATTTATTTTAGACGTATTTTGTAACGTGGAAGAGGGAGATTGTGCTGTAAGTTTTTTTTTTCTTCTTTGCATTACTAATTTTAAACTTTTTATTCTGCTACACGTGACTAAGTACGTTATATGTACCAAAGGGAACTTATTATTCTATTAATTTTATTCTAAGATTACGAATGATTTAAATTACATATACTAATTTTTATGTGTTATTTTTTATATTACTAATAATTGAAAAACATATTAACGAAACACCTCTTCTCTTCTTTTCTTTTCTTTTCTGTTGTTGCAATAAAGAACTATTTTTCCAATAGTATATATCTTGTGGAAAATATAATAACACGTAAAAATTAGAATTAAGGAGAGAAAAGAAATGTTAAAAACAAAATACAAATTAGACTAGGCTAAGAAAAGAAAATGGGGTATGAAATGTCAGACCTCAGCTCTGTTGGTCCAAAAAGGACATGAACTTTGGGAAAGACTTGTAGCGGACACGGAAAAGGGGATATTAAAGAGTAAAACCTTCTGAATGAGGTAGATGTGTTAGATGGCATATTTTAATAATTTTAAGAAAATATTATTAATATTTATATAAAATGAGATTTTTTATATAAAAATAAATGCATGTATGTCAAGTCATAACTTAAAAAAAAAATTAATAGAAGTTTCTCCCTAAAATACGACCAGTCAACTCAGAATCCATCCTCTTATTCTATTCCAGATACATTCATTTCATATATTTACACATAAAAACGCGTTCTTTAATTATAGTCAAAAGTTGGCTTTAGAACAAGAACAACATGGCAGAACAACAATATTAATACCAAATAGCAATTGCAAAAAAAGTCCAAGCTAGCCCACCCACCACCCAACTGTTGAACAACATAAAAAACAAATTGTTAAATTATATCAATTCATGAATATTATCAAAAACGCTTTCTAGTTCTGTTCTATCTATGAGAGAGAAAAAAAATTGGTTTTAAACTTTTGCAAGCAACCCATCATTTGGGGAAAGAAGGGAATCATTTATTGAGCGCCTCTTCTTCTATATTCCATCAGTGAAAGAATGGAAGATAAAGACCCATTCTCTATGGAAAACTCAGGAACGACAACAAGAACCAGTTCAAGCTCAGACTCAGATGGTTTGACCACAACAATTTCCAACTCAATCCAAGCTCTGGGTCGGGGTTTTGATGTCACTTCGGATATTCGGCTTCTTTACTGTAAGGGAACTCCTGGGTCGAGGCTTGTGAAGCTTGTTAAGAATCAAAGCAAGGATCTTTCTGTCTCTGATGGTGTTGTTGTACCAAATGTGCCTGGTGAGATCGATTACTCTCCTGGTCAGAGAAGCACTGAGAGAGTTCCTGTTTGCAGCTTCCACCAGGTACTTTCTGATTCCTAATTTTTTTCCAAATGCGATTTCTCTTTTCTGTGTTTGGATTTGCCTTTTTGCTGATTTACTTATCTGGGTATGTTTCAATTTTGATCTAATTGAGATAAATTTCTGAAATTTTTGGTTTAGAAGGTGGAAGAATTGATTTGTTGGTTATTATTCAATTCCTACAAACTAGTTCAATAATGATGATGAATTGTTTGGTATTTAATAATCTATAATTTAAATTTTGTTGGCTCAACATATGAAGCTCACTTGTTCATGTTGAAGGTATGAGGTTCTTGTCTGGTTGAGTTTGATTAAGTGCTTGCTCTAGAGTCTAGACAGACTTTTAGGGTATCATTACTATGGTTTTGGTTAACTATGGGTCAGAACATACCTCATAAATTGGTCTCTGAGTAGGTTTTGATTATTCAAAGTTTAGTGTTATATTTACTATTTAGTGCTTGAAGGCTTGATTTCTGCCGTATGGAAGACAAATACATTGTTGAAGCTTAAGAAGAGTGGTCATGATATTTTGATGTGCCCATTATTCAGAAATGCAGGATTTGATAACACAGGAATGGTCTAATAAATAAATGAAATTTCTTATTTATGTAGTAATTCTCTACATTTTATTGAAAACATGCCTTTTAGTTCTCAAAATATGTATGTCACACAACTATATGTGGTTTGAGCTAGTAGTTTTCGCATGTTTTAATGCAATTATGGTTTGAAGAATGTAAAAGGATACTATGTGATCATCACATCAGCTTCTATTACAGATGCAGAAAGAAAAGTTACCCTGCAGAATTGCGTAACCTAAGTAGTACCATTAACATAAAGTTTGGTACAACCGACCGACCAGAAGATGTTGCCAACATTAAGTTCATAAAGTTATATAACATTTTTCTTGTTGCTTAGTCTTCTAGTCAATATCGAACAGTTTGTTGGCCTCTAATTAGTTTGGTGGGTTAAGTACGTCATTCTAATGCTGATAGTAAGGCTATAATTAATAAGATTTCCTAACTAGCTGTTAGGATACATTAGAGATGAATAGCTGCTTGGAAATAGCATAGAACTTGCTATGTAAGAAATACTATAAAGTGAATTGAGGATCTAAGATCGCCTTTCTCCCATTTGAAAGATCATATATATTTAAATATTCTTAACTAATACTTCTAGGATAGGCTGATGAGTTACATAGTAATTCTCCAGTATTATAAAAAAATTGAGAAATGAGCTAGCTCTTTATTCTCAGTCTTTTCTGTGCAAATGCCATACTTAATTTGGAGTTTTTTATATTATATTTTTCCTGATTAGAGCATGTCATCTAAAATTTGTTTGCAAAACATTTATATATTTGATTCTTTTAATGGCAGATGGCAGAGAACTTCAATCAAACATCTGGCATATCAAGCCACATACCGCTTGGGAGTTTCAATGCCATGTTTAATTTTACTGGTTCCTGGCAAGCTGATGCTTCAGCTACCAAATCCCTTGCAATGGTTGGGTATCTAATTCCTCTTTATAAAGTTCAATTAGAGAAGTCAAATTTAAATTTGCGCGAGGAGGTCAAACGTGCTGTTCCTTACTCATGGGATCCTGCATCCTTGGCTAGGTAAGGAACTTTTCTTGGTAGTTCTGTCAGCTATCTGTTTTTCCAATTTCCTAATAGGTCTTCATTCAGAACTGTGATTTAACAGTTCCTAATTGCTAAAGCTTATGAATATAATCCCATTTGTTCTTGTTATGATAAATAGGAAACAAATGAAGTTTAATAAATATATTTGACAAGTAGTTTTTGTTAATTGCTTATTTTTCTCCCACCCTTTTGTTCAGTTTCATTGAGAATTACGGAACACACATTGTTACCTCGGCAACAATTGGTGGAAGGGATATGGTGTACATCAGACAGCACCAATCATCTGCTTTGTCTGTTGCAGACATTGAAAATTACGTGAAAGACATTGGTGAACACAGGTTTCAAGACTCGTCTAGCCATTCAAGTGCTGGTCCCTTAAAATACAAGGACAAGGTTAGCATTGTGTATCATTACACTTGTTTGAGATAGAAATGTTTTCCAACTTCCCTTTTTTATATAAATATCTTAAATCATACAATTAAAAAAGAACTCTTTTAAGTAATATATCATTTTCACCTGAATGCAACACACTCCTATGTTCTCGAAATAGTTTCTAAGGGAAGTGCTTTTCAACTGCAGTATAGATACTGTTCAGCTGACCAAGTACATCTCTTTCTAATCATTGAGTTTTCTGCTGCAGGATGTCACAGTCATTTTCAGAAGACGAGGAGGTGATGATCTTGAGCAGAGTCATGCAAAGTGGGCAGAGACTGTAAGATTAGCACCAGATGTCATTAATATGACATTTACTCCAATTGTTTCTCTTCTTGAAGGAGTTCCTGGACTAAAGCATTTAACACGTGCCATTGAGTTATACTTGGAGTGTAAGTTATAATCTACCTTGTATTCTGTCAAGAATTTAAATAATATTAGGTTCTATTATGAGATATTAAGAAACCATAAAATGTCCATTTATAAATAAAAAAGATTATAAGAAATTTAACGAGTTCTAGCTTGAGAATAAGGACTAATATGACATTAGAGTATAATATTATTTTCATATATTTCCTGTTTCTTACTGGAGACTATGCTTCATCTAGCTTGTCTATAATTATGACTTTAGCCACGATGGTGAATGTCATCTAGGTAACATATAGACATTTAGCAAGCCAAAGCACTGCCTTTTTTCATGTAGAAGGTTTTATGAGATGCAATGAATCAGTGGTTGAAACTTCAACGTGGTTATATCTTGGAATAATTCAATGTCTGACATGAATAAATAATAAACCACTGTATTTTGTGCCCCTGTGATGGAACCACTGGCTAGTATCATTTCTCTGAGCAGACTTGAATGATGGGCATGCTATGGTTGAGAGTGTCCATGTATCTATCTGAATAAAGTGATTTCATAGTTAAAACCAATCTAATTCTAGTGAACTGTCAACAAAGAGTGCTGCCTTTTATCTAAAGTTGAGATGAGGTCTCAACTTATGTGGCAGGATGTGACTGGATGTCAAAAGCTGGGCCAATTGTTTCATCCAACCAACTTCTGCCACATAAGTTGAGATCTCCTCTCAACTTGAGACAAGTAGAGTTTTTTGACAACAAAACATAAAAATAATTAATGTCAGAATAGGCAAAACTCAGTCTTGGAAGTTACATTTACACTTTCCACAATAGAGATCGTGCATTTATTGACACTGTTTGGCACTAAGATTGTCTGAAGGGTGAGGGAGGATTACAGAATGCCTCTTCATGTGATATGGACACAGTGTTGGGATATTTAGCTAGTAATTGCCAACAAGCAAAAGATTTCAGCAAAAACACAAACGAAGAGAGAAACAATCAAAAGGAGAGGTAGTAAAAGGAAAGGGTAAAAACAACCATGAAAGTCCAAACTATCCGTCCTTTCATATTTACACCTTTTTCTGTTTTAGCTTGTTGTACAGAAAGATGTCATGTGGAGTTCATATGGGATTTATGGATATTCTATTAATTTGTGTTGTCATAGTTTGTAATGGTCATGATCTTTTATCTTATGTTTGTTTTGCTGTCCTGGAAAGCATAGTGTCACAGATTGACTCAATAAAACAATTAACATCAGAATGATAAAATGAAATGTTAGAAGAAAAATGATAATAGTGAATTATGTAATCAGCCAAGCTTTCGAGTGGCTTGGTACTCTCCACTGAGCTAAGCTCTTTTACAAATTCTTTAATGCCTCATTACCTCCCTCACACCCTACTCTTATTCCCTCCCCATGTGATGCTTCTAACAGAAATTCACGTCAAAATAACCGATTCTATGGTCCCCTCTTGGCCTAACAAGCCATAACAACTTAATTGACCCCTTTGCCCCTTCTTCTAGCATAGGTAAATTGCACCCTAGGCCTTACAATACCCCCCTCTGACACATTCACCTTATCCTCAAGGTAAAAAGTTGGAAAGAGTTTCTGGATGGAGTAAAAGTCCTCCCAAGTAGCTTCATATTTTGGAAGATTCTTCTATTTCAAAAGTACCTCCAACTCCTTAGTTTGACTGGCTAATTTGGGTCTCACTCCTAAGACCCTCTCAGGCTCCACTATAAGTTCCAAATCGGCATTTAGTTGAAGAGGCAAAATAGGAGAGGAGTTGGTGACTCCTTTGGCAGCACGTAACTGATATACATGAAAAATTGGATGGATGGAAGTAGACTGAGGTAACTTCAGTTTATAAGCAACATTATCAATCTTTTGCGAAACCTTGTAATGCCCATAGTAACAACAAGCTAACTTCTCATAAACTCTTTTGGCTAGGGATTGCTGTCTATAGGGTCGAAGTTTAAGGAATACCAAGTCATCCACTTCAAAAGCTTCATGATGCCTTCTAGTATCAGCATAACTTTTCATTCTTTGTTGTGCATGCAACAAGTGCATCTTCAAATCATCCAAATTAGCGTCTCGATTGGCTAACAGTTGATCTACTGTAGAAACCACTTCTTCCCCTTTACCATACCCGATCAGCTTAGGAGGGATCCATCCGTACATTGTCTGAAATGGAGTGGTGCCAGTAGAGGTATGATATGAAGTATTATATCAATATTTTGCCCAGTGCAACCATTTGGCCCATTGTCTAGGTTTTCCTGTGGCAAAACAGCGTAGGTAAGTCTCTAAACACTTGTTCACCTCCTTTGACTGCCTATTAGATTGTGGATGATAAGCAGTGCGGCTTTTCAGGGAAGTGCCCTATAGTGTAAACAATTCCTAATGCGATCTCGATCTGAGATGATGGAGTTAGGTACCCCATGGAGCCTAACCACTTCTTGAGTGAACACACTAGCCACGGTGACGGCGGTGAAATGGTGCTTCAACCCAATAAAATGAGCATACTTGCTCAACCTGTCAACAACCATAAGAACCGTTTCAATTCCCTCAGATTTAGGCAAGTCTTCTATAAAATCCATAGTGATGTCCTCCCAAATTTGATTTGGCGAGGGTATGGGTTGTAAAAGCCCTGCTGGAGTTGTGGTCTGATGCTTGTACTATTGGCAGATGGTAGATTGCTGTACAAAAGTAATGATATCCTTGCGCATTCCCTCTCAATAAAGTTATGTGGAAATTCTTTGGAAAGTCTTATTTTTTCTAGAGTGTCCCCCTCTAATAGAGGCATGAAACTCCATAAGAATGGTAGTGAGCAGCTTCGATCCTTTAGGGATGACGAGTCTACCTTTGTAGTGCAGTAGCCAATTAATAATTGTGAACTTTGTTTTAACCACTGTTGGAATTCATTTTCCTTCAATAACTCGGACCAATGCTACCACTGTGGCACCACCATTTCTGATAATTATGGTGAGTTAGGTATCCTGGAAAGGGCATCAGCCACCCTATTGCTAGCTCTTGTCCTGTATTGAATGTCAAAGCTATAACTCATGAGCTTTGAAGCCCATTTATGGTAGTTAGTGCTCACTATCCTCTGTTCCAACAAATATTTCAGACTTTGTTGGTCGGTTTTGACAACAAAATGCCTCCCTAAAAGATAAGGTCTTCATTTGCCCACTGCAAACACTATAGTTATTAACTCCTTTTCATAAATGGATTTCAGCCCTTTGCCCTAAGGAATGGATGTAGTAAGCTATTGGTTGTTGATTTTGCAGCAAAACTGCCCCTAATCCAAATCCTGAGGCATCAGTCTCCACCACAAAAGGTTGAGAGAAATCAGGCATAGCAAGTACAAACACATGTGACATAGCTTCCTTAAGTCTGTTAAAAGCCTGAGTTACTGCTTCATTCCATTGGAATTGATCTTTCTTGAGTTGGTCAGTGAGGGGTAAAGCTAAGTGGGCATATCCAGCAACAAACTTCTTGTAATAACCAATGAGGCCCAGAAATCCTCGCAGCTACTTAATGTTCTTAGGCACTGGCTAAGCTTGCATTGCCTGAACCTTACTGGGATCTATTGCTACTCCTTGGCTTGAGATAATGTGGCCCAAGTAAGCTATCTCCCTTTTACCAAACTTACATTTCTTTTGATTTGCATATAGCTTGTGGGTGTTGAGGAGCTCCAACACTAGCTTTAAATGTTTCTCATGTGTGTCCTTTTCTGGACTATAAATCAAGATATCATCAAAGAAAACTGAAACAAATTTTCTTAGGAAGAGTTTAAATACCTCATTCATGAGAGATTGGAAAGTTGAAGGTGCATTGGTTAAGCCAAAAGGGATGACCATAAATTCATAGTGACGTTCATATGTCTTGAAAGCAATTTCGTGTACATCATCCTCCTTGACCCAGATTTGGTGGTATTCTGATTTCAAGTCTAATTTAGAAAAGAGCTGGGCTCCATTTAGTTCATCCAAAAGCTCTTCAATCACTAGAATTGAAAATTTGTCCAAAACAGTTGCTTTGTTGAAGGCCCTATAATCAACACAAAATCTTCAAGATTTATCTTTCTTCTTCACTAAAATCATAGGGCTTGAGAATGGGTTTGTGCTGGTTCTGATGACTCTTGCTTAGAGCATCTCTTTGATGAGTCTCTCAATTTCATCCTTCTGAATGTGAGGATATCTATAAGTCTAACACTGGTCCATGCCCTTAAGAATAATGCTGTGTTCTTTGTGTCGTTTGGGAGGTAGTCCCTCAGGCATATTGAATACTGTGTTATACTCTTGCAAAACAGCTTGTACATACTCTGGTATGTCCTGCTCACAATTGGGCATATCCAATTGATTGAGCTCCACTAAAATTCCATTGCCTTCTTGTTTCAAAGTTTTTACCATGGCTTTCAAAGATATCTTAGACGTACCTAGGGATGGATCTCCTCTTAAAGTTACACATTGATCACCCAAGGTGAATTTCATTATCTGTAATTTCCAATTCGTGTGTCATTCCTAAGGTTTTCAGCCACTGAATTCCCAATATGACATCTGTACTGTCCAAGCTAAGGGGCAAGAAGTCATCTGCAATTGAGAGGCCTTGTAATTGTAACTTCACTTCTTTGCATACACCTTCCCCTTTGACAAAGTTTCCTGAACTCAGAGTTACCCCATAACCTTTGGTCTTAGTTACTAGTATGTTAAGCCTTGTCACCAATTGTAAAGAAATAAAATTGTGGGTTGCTCCAGGGTCAATCAATGTGACCATCTCCTGTTTTCCCACGTACCCTATTAATTTCATCGTCTTTGGGATAGTAAACCCCGCTACTGAATTGAGTGATACTTCAATTTCTGGAGCTAATTCAGCCATTTCTAGCTCTTTTTCCTCTGTATCCTCCAGTGGACATTCAAAGCTATCTTCATCATCATCATCGATGATCATCACCCTTAGTTCTTTCTTTTTACATCGGTGGCTTGGAGCCTACTTGTCCTCACATCGGTAACAAAGTCCTTTATCTCTCTTCATTGCAGTTTTGAGTCTGTGTTTTCCAAACTGGTTTGTTCGTCGGTGACGTTCCTTTTGAATTGGCTCGAAATGAGTTGACCTGCGCGGGTGAGTAATGACCAATGTGTTGGGTCTTGTTGCTCAACGATTGAATTCAGTTATAGTGAGGCCTATTCACTAGTGTCAACTTTTCCTCTATCATTTGGGCCAGGTCCATGGCTCGACCCAAGGTATTAGGGCCCAATATCCTCAGTTCTACCCTTATTCTAGCCTTAAGCCCATTTGTGAACGTCCCTATCGCAATCTCTTCGGAGTTATTTTCTAGAGGGGCTGATAATTCGAAATTTTCGACGATAATCTCTCACCGTTACCTCTTGTTCCAGCGACAACCACTATTCATACAATGTGCCCCCCTGAGTCGATCGGAACTATCGAAATATCATCAACTTAATCTCCTCCTAGGTTGCGAACACTTTCTTCTTACTTTTCCACTGATACCAAAGAAGAACATCGCCTTCAAAACTTACCACTGCTGCTTCTAGCTTTTCCTCTTCATTAGATGAAAAGCGTAATACCTTTCAGCTCTCAGTATCCATCCGTCAGGGTTGTTGCTGTCGAACAAGGGCATATCCAATTTTCGAAAACGAAAATCATGGCGTGGGTTCCCATTGTGGTTGGTTTCTCCAGCTCCCTTGAAATCCAACGCCTGTTGGCCTCATCACCAATGCTTCTTGTGCCTTCCCTGTGGATGATGAAGCTTGTCTCTGGGAATCCTCATGGAGTTTGAACATCTGCTCAAACCGCAAGTTCAGTTGTTGCGATAAGGTTAGTATCTCCTCTCAAACCTCCTACCTCTCTTCCTAACTTCTTCGGTTCACCATGCATGATTTCCAACACCTCCTCTATTGCATCCATTCTCTGATTTGCATTCTTGGCCATCTTTCTCCCAGTTTCAACTGTTTTGATACCAAATTTGTCACAGTTTGACTCAATAAAACAATTAAAATCAGAATGATAAAATGAAATGTTAGAAGAAAATTGATAATAGTGAATTATGTAATCGACTAAGCTTTCGAGAGGCTTGGTACTCTCCACTGAGCTAAGCTCTTTTACAAATTCTTTAATGCTTCATTACCTTCCTCATACCCCACTCTTATTCCCTCCCCATGTGATGCTTCTAACAGAAATACTACGTGAATTTCTGATAATAAAAAAAAAAACCCATTTTATGGTCCCCTCTTTGCCTAACAAGCCATAACAACTTAATTGGCCCATTTGCCCCATTTTCTAGCATAGGTAAATTGCACCCTAGGCTTTACACATAGAGAAGAAGATAGACTCTGAAATAGCTCTTTTTTCATTTTTTGTCATCCAATTGTGACGAGTGGTTGAAAGAAACAGTAAAGAACGCTAATGATAAATGAATAAAACCAAATTTAGGCAAATGATACTTTTTATTTTTGTTTTAGGAATTTGTTCATGATCTTTTGTTTGTGGAATTTTTGGATTCCGAATCGAACTCACAACAGTTCCACTGATTAAAGAATAAAAACAATAAAAAAAGAATTGCTTGAGTACAGGAAGCAGCTCTGCTCCCATCATTCACACGTGTTGTTAAGTCATTGGTCCCAAGAATATATGAAGAAATAGCTTTTGTTTTAAGATGTAACTGATATTTTCTCATTGTTTCCCAGACAAACCACCTATTGAAGATCTGCAATATTTTCTGGATTTTCAAATTGCTCGAGTTTGGGCCCCTGAACAGAATAATCTACAAAGAAAGGAGCCTGTGTGTCCATCTCTTCAGTTCAGCTTGATGGGTCCAAAACTTTATGTCAGCCCAGATCAGGTATTTTTGTGAAGAGATTCGTTTACTGTGGAATGATGATTTAGGAAAAGGGTTGACCATGTTGTATTACTATTTCTTTTTCTTTGGCGATATAAGAGGAAGAGCACCCACCAAGATTCAAAACTTGGCGGGTCGGTGGTCCATAGTATGTCTTAGAGCTTAGATATTCTGTATGTGAAGATATCATATACTGTGTTAAGAAAACGTTTTTACATGCATGTTATTGTGGGAAAGGTGAAATTTATGTGAATGAGCAATAGGCAACCACATCTAGTACGGTAAAACAGAATAGCTATGAAAATCTGATTTGTAAAGTTCCTGGGAAATTGCTTGGGTTCGTATAATGAAAGAGATATATAGTATACTATAGCAGTATCCCAACTTTGTCCACGTTCTTAAAAATTACGAGAAAGTGTTCTAATGGCAATATTGGTTCAAAAGCTTATGTTTCTGGCTTCTACAATTTTTTTTAATTTGGAAACTTAAAAGTAGGGGTGATAATTCGAATTGCAACTTAGAACATGATCTCGGCACGACTCGAATTATATTTTAGTTTGAATTAGTTATTAATTTTTGTGTGCATGTATATACTAAATATATTGTGTTTTCTTACTATTATAAATAAATAAATTTACTTAAAATAAAAAATACATGGATTTGGGTTGGAAAACAAGAACACACGTAATCCACACGAATTACCATCCTACTTAAAAGCCTTACATAAGCAAAAAAGTGAACTACAGATGAAAAACATCCTTAAATATGTAATATCAAGTTTTCATGAAAGACGCATCATATCATCCTTGCAATCACTGTTAATCTAGCCATAGGTAGAGCTTTCCTTTAACCTGAGTTAAAAGGTTTCAACATTTTACAGGTAACAGTTGGCCGTAAGCCAGTCACCGGGCTTAGACTTAACCTAGAAGGGAACAAGCAGAATCGACTTGCTATCAATTTGCAACATTTAGTGTCTCTTCCTAAAATCCTTCAACCCCATTGGGATGCACACATGGCCATTGGTGCACCAAAGTGGCAGGGTCCTGAGGAGCAAGATAGTCGTTGGTTTGAACCTATTAAGTGGAAGAACTTCTCCCATGTAAGCACTGCACCGATAGAGCACATGGAGACTTGCATAGGGGACCTCTCTGGTGTCCACATTGTCACAGGGGCTCAGCTCGGTGTTTGGGACTTTGGTTCCAAAAATGTACTGCACCTCAAACTGCTTTTCTCAAAAGTACCAGGCTGCACAATAAGGCGGTCTGTTTGGGATCACAACCCCTCCCCTTCTCTTGCACAAAGGTCTGATGGTTCTTCTTCATCACATGTAAACAAAACTGAAGATAGAAAAGAAGAGAGCTCAAACCAACTTGGAAAATTAGGAAAAATTGTAGACATGACAGAAATGTCGAAAGGTCCGCAGGATATTCCCGGACATTGGTTGGTCACAGGTGCCAAGCTTGGGGTAGACAAGGGAAAGATCGTTCTCCGTGTAAAATATTCCTTGTTAAACTACTGAACAACTTTTTATAATTATTTTTTTTGTTGGTAATTTTAGGCTTTTTGGCTAGTTTCATAGTCGAGCATTCTTTGCACAGGCAGTCTGTTCTGTTTCTGTACATTTTGTTCTTCTTTGTTTGCAAGTCATCTTCCAGTGATGGCCACTTCATTATTGATCTGAAGGTTTGCGTTCAAAATTTGATTTAGATATTTACTGCCAGTTTTGTTGAAGTAGGCTTATATCTTTTGTTTTTCAATACACAGTATGTAGTTATTTCACTGTGGTTCTATATTTTTATGGTCATATGGATTGTGAGTTTCTACGGATGCATCATTCCAATACCTTTTTTTCTTTAGACAAAATATAAAATAATTTGTATGGTTCAACTAGTACTCTAGTGATAAGACTTTTTCTCGTTTGATCTAAAAACAGTTATAAAACAATATGTATGAAATATTGACATTTTACATAAAACAAATTTCAAGTGATAAGAAAGGCAGAACTAAAAACTATGATATGATGTTATACTTTAAGGGTGTCATTGAGATTTCCCAAAACTAGTTAACAAATAAATGATTTTGGCATAATCAAATTCGTCAGCAAGCAGTTTTCAGTTTCCGTCAATAACAACGAGTTTGTCTTTTCTCTTTTGGATCCAAACTATAGTTTATAATTCAAACAAGCTAGTAATTATATGAAATAATAGACTTAGCATGCATGATGACACTTAATATTACTTTGATGGAATGAGAAAGTGTATTTATAAAGTCACCACTTAAATTGTGTTATTTTTAGAAAAAGTTAGACAAATTGCAAATTATGTGGGACCCTCCCATTATGAACTTAACCAAGTGTACGAGGGCGTGATTCACTTAATGATCTAACGATAACACTCATATTTAGTTATGGGGGCAATGACGGCAACATTTGCATTAACAAGGGTTCGGTTGCTTTCAGTGCTTCAAACTAGTGTGGAAACCATGTCGATGGAGTACAAGAAGTAAAGCCCAAGTGATTGACGAGACAGGCATATGCTTGTGTCCAAGAGCAAATGGGCTCTGTGAAGGTCATAAACAATACTTGAAGTTCATGAACGCTTTTGGACTTTAGTGGATATATACGTCTATTGATGCTCTATGATAGTAGAGTTTTCCTTTTTTACAATTTTTTTTATAGCATTGAATACATATTTTAGTCTTAAAATACACCTCATTTAAAAGATATGATGTATTGATGATTTGATGTACATGTTTTCTTTATTAGTTTGAGTAAACTTTTCATGAAAATAACCCGCATATACTAAATACATTGTGGAGCTGATAACGCAGCTGGCTACATACACGAAATCATATATTCAAAGGATAAAAAGATATATAATGATTGTTAAAGTTCCTTGACAAAAGCTTGGTGCTAGTTCATTTTAGTGCCTTCAAAATATAGGTGTTAATTTTGATAAATGGAGAAATGTTGGTATTATACGATATTTTCCTTAATTTTTTTTTCTTTCCAAAATCAAATATACTACATACGTTCTCGCGGTTAAATTATGCTAGTAATAAAATATAAGGTTTTAAGAAAAAAAAAAAACTTTTTATCTAATTTATAATGTACTTTATATGACAATTTTTTTAAAGGCATCACAATAACAACATCCACCAAAATTATATATTGTAAGTCCTTACAACTACCACTTTGATCCAATTATAGTTTTTTTATTGTTTATAATTTTGCTATATATATTAAGGTCTATCTCCATATTATTTTTTCCTCTTTTTAAAAGTCGGTCTAAATTTAACTTATAAAAGATAATTTAATCAAATGCCAATTTACTTGATCAGATTTTTTCTGCACCTCAATTTACATTCTCTTATTATTATTTTATTATTATTATTATTATTTAAATAAAAATTATAACATTTATAAAACTTATACAACAAAACAAAAATTGTTATTTGAGGTGTTATAAAACAAATAATTTAAGAGAAATGATAATTTGTTAAATTTAACTTTATGTAATATATGATTTGGCATTTATAATTGGGCTAAATTAAAAAAAGCCCAAAAAGACATTATATATATATATATTACATAAAATGCATTGCCGTGAGAGTAAAGTTGAGTGTATCATCGGTCACCATCCAAGAGAAGAAATATAGTCTTCAGTCACCACCCCTTAAAAACGTAAAGTTCTCTGTTTAATACCCATACAAAGACCTCCAATTTTTCGTGAAGACCAGATCAATTTTGGGATTATTCACTAACGTGATAATTGTATTTAGCAAGATTTGTCTATTTTATTCTTGCTTATTAATTGTACTATTTTAGACGGAGATAATATATGGGTGTATTTAGAGTTTGATATTTTGAGTAATTTTTTAACATTGATATTTGTACTATCTATTTCAAAGTATTATATTTTTTTACATTGAAAAATTAAATTTTTATTATTGTTTATTATTTTACTGTTATTCATAATTAATTATTTATATATGTTTTTTTTATTATGTTCAAAAATGTGTACACATAAAAAAAATTTGAAAGTAAAAAAATATTTACTATTGGCTTTACCAGGAAACATAGGAGAAGATATTTTCTAGTGTTATGAAATTGAGAGGATATTAACATAAACAATTAAGTAGTTAAGAAATTCCAAGTTAAAGACAAGTTTATGTGCAATCAATAAACATGGCATGCCAAGCATTGATCAAACAAGAAAGAAAAATAAGCACACAAAAATCAATCTACATCCATTCTTCATCAATAGAATTGAGTTTTATTATTAACCTTCTTAGTTTCAAATACATGAATTGCTTCTCCAATATATATGTTCACTCAACACTCGATAGAATTCCTCACACCATTTAAAAACACTTACCCAAAGGTAATGGCCTTAAAGAATTAAATTAATGACATTGTAAATACAACCCTAGAGAACAATAACATTTAAATAAATAAATACATAACACTGAATTAAATTAATAACATTGTAATTATATTTAAAAAATAATTTAAGTGAAATAAAACAAAAAATTTATATACCATTGAGACACTGCAAGTCAAGAGAATCTCTCTAACACCAAGTCGGCAAAGTTAAGTAGCAAAACATGGAGTGATTTTCAAACAAAAAGAAGAGTACCATTAATCATGACGAAAAATGGTCGTCACAGCTACCAAGTCCTGACTCTAAATAAATGGCATTTTATTTTAAGATTATACTATTTAATTGAAACAAATTAAAAAATAAAAAATAATAATAATAATAATAAAAACTCTATAAATAGAAGCCCAATCTTTTAGCCGTGCTCATATATATCTTCTCAATTAATGTTATATATTTCTGCAATATATCTTGTCTAGTACCATTTGCCTGCAGAACAACCTTGTAGCCATGGTGATTAATTCCTCTTTTTTGTGTATTTGCTTTTCTCAATTCAAAGTACCCTTTTTTTTTTTTGGGTCTTATATTCTATTAATTAATATTTGAAATTTTATTCTTCTTTTTTTTAGGAGAAATCTGATCTTGTTGAAGGAAAGGTGGATTGGAAGGGAAGAACAGCTTTGAAGTATAAACATGGAGGAAACAGAACTTCTTTGCTTATTCTAAGTAAATTAAAAATAAAAATAAAAATTAATATGTTATATTAGTTATTTTTAGTTAAAACTTGTAAAAATAAGTTTAATTATATTGATTGTTATAATATATAATTATGATAACTAATGAATTGGGTATATGAAAAATTAATGTTTCAGCCACCTTTGGATTTGAGAACATGGCTACTGTAGCACTGGCAGTGAACTTGGTGACATACTTCATTGGAGTAATGCACTTTGTATTAGCAGATGCAGCTAATGAGCTCACCAATTTCATGGGCACTTGTTATATTCTCTCCATTCTCATGGCCTTTCTTGCTGACACTTATATTGGCAGATTCAAAACTGTCCTCATTGCTGGCTTCCTTGAATTTTTGGTATCGTTTTTTATTACACAAATTATTACACATGTTTTTAACATCAAATTACCATCAGATTTAGAACAAATGTAATTCAACTATTTATGAGTGTACAAAGTCAGGCCGTAGACATAAAAATTTGTCTTGGGACAGGATTATTTAGTCCCTTTTGTTACACAAATTATTAAGCTTGTTTTTAAATAGATTATTACACTTGAAGAGCTTATGTTTTCTTTGCTTATGATAAAAGTGGTTTAAGAGAGAAGCACTTTCAGAAAAAAAGTGATTTTAGGAAGCAAAAAATGTGTTTTTTAAGCCTTGAAAGAGCTTCTGACAATTTTTTTCTTGTTTGGCCTTGAAGCGATTTTTTAGTATCAGAAGCGGTTTTACAAAGTCTGAGTATATCAAAGACTTAAAAAAATATATTGTGTTTAAAATCGCTTGTAATTTCAGGGAATGACATTGTTGACTATACAAGCTCACTACCGAAAGCTTAAGCCACCAATTTGCAATATGTTTGACCCAACCTCTCGTTGTAAGGAGGTGTCCGGTGGCAACGCTGCTTTTCTGTTCATTGCTATGTACATGTTGGCTGCCGGCAGCGCAGGTGTGAAAGCTGCTTTGCCGGCACACGGGGCAGATCAGTTTGAGGAAAAAGATCCAAAAGAGGCGAGGCAGATGTCAAGCTTCTTTAACTTGCTTCTGTTAGCAGTATGTGTTGGAGGTGCAGTTAGTTTAACACTAATTGTGTGGATCCAAGACAATAGAGGATGGGATTGGGGCTTTGGGATTTCAACTATTGCCATGTTCTTGGGTGTAGTCATATTTGCAGCAGGATTGCCCATGTATCGGATTCATGTTATTCATGGAAGTAGTGCAATTGTTGAAATCATTCAGGTATGTGTCGAAATTGTCTGTTAGTTCAAGTTTCATTAGGTTGTGGTATAAGTGTATTGTCCAAAAATCAATTTAATGATTTGTCAATTAAATTTTGTAAATTTTTTTAGACAGAGAGCACTACCTAAAACTACTCTAATAGTTTCAGACTTTGTGATTGACACTAGGCTAATAAACTTTTAAAAAATACTATCTAGTTCTCAAAATTTTAAAACTCCACTAGATTCTAACTTATTATTAAAATACATATTAGCTATTCACAATAATTTCGATTTAAAAGTCCCGACACCTTTATAAGAAGTTTTGAAAGTTTGAGAATATAATCATATTTAAAATTTTCAGAACTATGAATATATTCAAAATTTGAAAAACATATTTTAGCCTAGATAATTAATATAGAAGGAATATATGATGAATTGAGATTTAGAAGATCCTCAATAGATAATCCAAAAGTAGTCATGTTCATGTTCATTATAGGCTTATACGAATATTAGGAAAAAAGTACCCTAAACTTGCATATATTGTAGCTTATCACTTGTTGACTAGTTCTTTTTGTTCCTTTTTCAGGTTTATGTTGCCGCCATTCGTAACAGAAATCTCAGCCTCCCTGAAGACCCAGCAGACCTCTATGAGATTAATAAGGACAAAGAAGCTGCTTTGGAAGTTGAATTTGTACCACACAGAGACTTATTCAGGTTCTTTATTTCTCAATTAGACTTTCTTCTATACTTTTATTAATATAGAAAAGTACCTAAATTCTCATATATAGTTGATTAATTCTATTTAAATGTTAATATAAAAATATATATTATTCCACTCAGGTTCTTTGACAAAGCTGCTATCCAAACTAAACCAACAGAGCAAACTCATGATCAAGAACAACCAACTCCAAGTCAATGGAAACTTTGTAGAGTAACCCAAGTGGAAAATGCTAAAATCATATATGGCATGATCCCAATATTTTGCTGCACAATTATAATGACTCTATGTTTGGCTCAACTCCAAACCTTCTCAATACAACAAGGACGAACCATGGACGCAAAAGTGACCAAGTCATTTAAAATCCCACCAGCCTCACTCCCAATCATCCCAATCATTTTCATGATTGTCATAATTCCCCTCTACGACCGCGTTTTCGTCCCCTTTGTACGCAAATTCACCGGCATTCCCACCGGTATTACGCACCTTCAAAGGATAGGAGTTGGCTTAGTTCTGTCTGCCATATCAATGGCCACAGCTGCCATCTTGGAAGTTAAGCGAAAAAGTGTGGCACGAGACAATGACATGCTTGATGCTATACCAGGACTGCAGCCATTGCCAATTAGTACATTTTGGCTATCTTTTCAGTATTTCATATTTGGAATTGCAGACTTGTTCACATATGTGGGATTGCTTGAGTTCTTTTATTCAGAGGCACCTAAAAATCTTAAATCAATTTCTACTTGCTTTCTTTGGAGCTCAATGGCAATTGGGTACTTTTTGAGTTCAGTAATGGTTAAGATTGTTAATAGTGCCACTAAGGGAATGACAAGGAGTGGAGGATGGTTAGCTGGGAACAACATTAACAGAAACCATTTGAATATGTTTTATTGGTTGCTTTCATTATTGAGCTTGATCAATTTCTGCATCTATGTTATTGTTGCCAAGAGGTACAGGTATAGGCCTGAGAGTGCTATGCTCTTGAATGCCAAAAAACAAGGCATGATTTGAAAAGGTTAGGAAACAAAATGTGTTGCTTAAAGAAGTCTGTGTGTGGGAGGAACATGTATCAAATTATGTATAATTATGTAATGGGGAATTCTTTTTCCATGTGATTTTCAATTTGTCTGTTCTATTGAATTTGTCATCGTACTTCACTAGCGTTGAGTCTATATTCTTTAGTCGACGAGCCAGGGGAAAAAAAAAAAAACAATTTAAAGCTCTCCTTTAAGACAAATATATGGGACGTATACGATCCAATAAAATTAAATTAGAATATAACAATATAAGAAGTTATTGATTAAGGTCCAAATTTATTTTTGGACGTATACAATCCAATTCAACAAGTGTAAATTAGAATATAACAATATAAGAAGTTATTGATTAAGGTCCAAATTTATTTTTGGAAAAATAATTTCTAGCATTAAAATAAAACAAAAACCATATTAATTGCGTAACCGAAAACATCCATATGAGATTTCACAGTAGCAACGATCGTATCCACTACACAAACTTCGGCAACCTCTTGCTAGTGAGCATTCATAACAACCCTACATGTTACATTAAAAGTTATTGGTTACAACTCTTTAAAAAATAAAAGATTAACAATTTTTTAACATAATATTAAAACTAGACTTAATAATTTAATTATTAATTCTAATTAATTGGTCTGTTGCATAAAACTAACATTTATAAAAGAATAATAAATATTTAAATTTTTAGAAGAGTCGGTGACCAACAACTTTTAATATTATAACATTATCTTTGACAAAGACGACGTCATTGACATCCCACATGTTGAATCATAGTATCCAATTTCGACATTACAAATATAAAACCCATGAAAGCAATGAACAATTATATCAATCAATCAAAGAATAGAACAAAGGAAAATTATTATTCTCTTTCTTTTTCCAAAAAAAAAAAAAAAAAAAACAAAAGATAAATTGTGAAGGACCTCTTTAAATTGAGAGATTGAAGGATAGGAAAATAAAATAAAGATAATTTGACTTAAAGAGGACTTGCAATCTAAACTTTCATTATCAATAGAGGAGGGTGGTGCTCGAGGTGGATGATTGGACACTGAAATGATACTGTTGGAATTATTATGAATTTGAATAAAGAAAAAAAGAAAAGAAAAAAAGTGTAAAAAATTTAAAAATACAAAGTCTCACATTGTCAATTTACCTCTCCTTAGAAGTGTATATATAGAAAAAAATTAGCTATTGGGATTGGGCCCTAACGGGGCACCCAATTTTGTGAAAGGGGGGAGGACTTAGGCAATTGTGGGTCCACCACACACTCACGCGCCGCCGCCGCCACCGCCGTCCGTCCAACCGGCCGGCCGCGCCGTGCCGAGCCTAGTGCGTGTGTGTGAGGTGATATGGCATTTTATTTTTTGATAAAAATTATTTAAAAATTAATTTTTCCAACAGTTCCGTTACCCAAATTATGACCGTTATTTTGTTACCGTTCCGTTCCGTGGAAACCGAGTCTCACGGAACCGTTGCCTTCTAACAGTACACGTTCTCATATGTTACCCCACATAGTGACCGTTACATGTGACCGTTTCGTTCCGTTCCAGACTGAGTCTTACGGAACGTTCCACATTACCATTTTTTGAACGTTGCACGTTCTCACGACCGTTTTGGCTCCATTTTTTTGTGACTTCCTCAGCCTATAAATAGAGCCCTCAGCTCTCAGTTTCATATCATCCCTCAGCTCTCAACTTCTCTCTCATTTTTCTCTCTCTCGCTCTAACTATTGAGCAGTACAAAGAATTTTAGAAAACAAAAACCAGAAACCCAGAAATACTTTCCAGTATACAAATTCAATATAATTTTTAGTTTTCGAGCAACAAAATTATTTTACAGGGTGTAGCATTCTGGAGTTTATCAGTGCAGTGTAACTTCGAGACAGATTTTTGCTTGGTTGTTTTATCCTGGAGAAGACGAGGCTGTGTTTGCTTGCACAATTTTGGGCAGAGCCGCAAAACGTCTTAAAGAGAGTAACCTAGTCCGCGACTCAACCGAAGCAGTTATTTCAGTAATTTGGTAACCTCGTTCCTATCTATTTTTTACGTATTTGTTCCAATAATTTTAAGACGAATTTTATCTGCCATGTCTACTAAATTTTTAACTACTGACCTTAACAAACCTTTTCGTTTTGAGGGACTACATTTTAAAAGATGGAGACAAAAAATGTTGTTTTTCTTAACAATGAAAAAAGTAGCCTCTGTTTTTACTACTGAAAAATCAATACTGCCAAATCCTCCTACTGAAGATACAACTAAGGATTTAAACACCTGGTTGAAAAATGATTTTCTCTACAAAAATTTTATTCTTAATGGTTTAGCTGATGATTTGTATGATTACTATAACTTTGATAAGACAGCTAAAGAAACTTAGGATGCACTTCAAAAGAAGTATGATACTGAGGAAGTTGGAACCAAGAAGTATGCTGTCAGCAGATATCTGAAGTACCAGATGACTGATGACAAATCTATGGAAGCTCAGTCTCATGAACTGCAGAAGATAGCACATGAAATAACTTCTGTAGGTATGGCTTTATATGAACAATTTCAAGTTGCTGTCATTATAGATAAATTACCCCTGTATGGAAAGACTTTAAAAATGTTCTTAGACATAAAACTAAAGAATTCTCCCTAGAAAATTTAATAACCCGCCTAAGAATAGAAGAAGAAGCCCGAAAACAAGACCAAAAAGAGGAAGTACTTGTTGTCTCAAACAACAGTGCTAATAAAAAATCATCCTCTGTAATTCTGAAACTAAAAGGAAGAAACATGAAATTTTATAATCGTAATAATAACCAGAACCGTAACAACCAGAATAAAAATAGAAATCCTCCATAGAATGGACCTGGACCTGGAACTGGAACTCACCCCCCTTAGGAAATAACACATATATGTGTTATAGTTGTAACAAGCCTGGCCATTTGGCCAGGAAATGCTAGAACAGGAATCGTCCTGCCCCGTAGGCGAACCTTACCGAAGATCAGCTTATAACTATGATATCTGAAATCAAATTTGTTGGTGGATCTGAGGGGTGGTGGGTGGACACTGGTGCTTCTCGCCATGTTTGCTATGATCGTGACATGTTCAAGTCCTATTCTGTATCTGAGGATAAGAAAGTACTGTTGAGCGACTCCCATTCCACTAAAGTTGCTGGTATTGGTGAGGTGGAATTGAAGTTTACCTTTGGAAAGACTGTCATCTTGAAGGATGTCCTACATACTCCAGAGATGAGAAAGAACTTAGTCTCAGGCTATCTTCTCAACAAAGCTGGATTTACTCAAACTATAGGGGCTAATTTGTATACAATTACTAAGAATAATATATTTGTTGAGAAAGGGTACGCCACTGATGGCATGTTTAAATTAAATGTTGAAATTAATAAAGTATCTTCTTCTGCTTATATGTTGTGTTCTTTTAATGTTTGGCATGCTAGACTTTGTCATGTTAATAAACGCATAATAAAGAACATGAGTAACTTATAACTAATTCCTAAATTATCAATAAATGATTTTAAAAAATGTGATTTTTGCAGTTAAGTTAAAATAACCAAAACTTCACATAAATCAGTAATTAAAGAATCAGAACCATTAGATTTAATATACTTTGATATATATGAACTAGATGGTACTCTAACAAGAAATGGAAAATGCTATTTTATAACTTTTATAGATGACTGTTCAAATTATAATTATGTATATCTAATGAAAAATAAAAGTGAAGCATTTGACATGTTTAAAACATTTATGACTGAAATTCAAAATCAACTTAACAGAAAAATAAAAAGATTTCGAAGTGATAAAGACACTGAATATGATTCCAATATTTTCAATGACTTTTATAAAATCCATGGAATCATACATGGAAAAATTGCACCTTATTCTCCTGAAATGAATGGCAAAACTGAAAGAAAAAAATAGAACTTTTACTGAATTAGTTGTTGCAATTTTATTAAACTCTGGTGCTGCTTCCCATTGGTGGGGAGAAATTTTACTAACTGTTTGCTATGTGCTAAACAGAGTGCCTAAATATTCTAGTCAAATTTCACCTTATGAAATTTTGAAAAATAAGAAACCTAACTTAACTTATTTAAGAACTTGGGGCTGTTTAGCCTATGTTAGGATCCCTGATCCAAAAAGAAATAAACTTGCTAATAGAGCATATGAATGTGCATTCATAAGATATGCAGTGAATAGTAAAGCTTATAAATTCTATGACTTAAATGATCATGTAGTTATAGAATCAAATGATGCAGACTTCTATGAACATAGGTTTCCCTTTAAACTAAAGAATAGTGGGGGCTCGTCTTCTAGTAGTTTACCCATAGCTAAAACTAGTGAACAAAATGAAGAATTAGAAACTGAACTTAGGAGAAGTAAACGAGCTCGAACCTCTAAGGATTATGGGTCTGACTTCTATGCTTATACCTTAGAGGAAGATCCCCAAACCATTAAAGAAGCCTTATCTTCTTTAGATGCCAACTTATGGGAAGAAGTCATAAATGATGAAATGGACTCTCTTGAGTCTAATAGAACTTGGCATTTAGATGACTTACCTCCTGGTTGCAAGACCATAGGATGTAAATGGATACTAAAGAAGAAATTAAAATCCGACGGTACTATTGAAAAGTACAAGGCTCGCCTTGTAGCCAAAGAGTATAGGCAAAGGAAAATGTGGACTTCTTTGACACATATTCACCTGTCATAAGAATAACTTCCATACGTGTGCTTTTCTCCCTAGCTGTTATTCATGATTTAGTAGTGCACTAAATGGATGTTAAAACTGCTTTCTTAAATAGTGAATTAGAAGAAGAGATTTATATGAACCAACTTGAGGGCTTTGTAGTCCCAGGTCAAGAAAATAAAGTATGTAAACTAGATAAATCTATTTATGGTCTAAAACAAGCACCTAAGCAATGGCATGAAAAATTTGATAATCTAGTTATCTCACATGGATTCAAATTGAATGAAAGTGACAAATGTATTTATCATAAAACAGAAAATAACATATGCACTATTATTTGTTTATATGTGGATGACTTGCTTATTTTTGGATCAAATATTCATGTTGTAAATAATGTGAAAAACTTGCTGTGTGCTAATTTTGACATGAAAGACCTAGGTGAAGTGAGTGTAATCCTAGGTATAAAGATTACTAGGTCTGAAGAGGGACTTTCTCTAGATCAATCTCATTATATTGAGAAGATCTTAAAGAAATATAATTACTCTAACTGCAAACCTACATGTACCCATTATGATCCTAGTGTAAAGTTGTTCAAGAACACCGGAGACGGTGTTAGACAAACTGAGTATGCAAGCATCATTGGTAGCTTACGTTACGCTACTGATTGCACTAGGCCCGACATAGCTTATGTTGTGGGACTACTATGTAGGTTTACCAGTAGACCTAGTATAGAGTATTGGAATGCAATTGAAAAGGTCATGAGGTACCTTAAGAGAACAATGAACCTTGGATTACATTATAAGAAGTTTTCCGCTATTTTAGAAGGATACAATGATGTTGATTGGAACACTCTTTCAGAAGACTCCAAAGCAACTAGCGGCTATATATTTAGCATTGCTGGTGGAGCTGTTTCTTGGAAGTCTAAGAAACAGACAATTTTGGCTCAATCTACGATGGAGTCTGAAATGATAGCACTAGCTACTGCTAGCGAAGAAGTAGGCTGGTTAAGAAGTCTGTTAGCTGAGATCCCTTTAAGGGAAAGACCGATACCAACTGTCCTGATCCATTGCGATAGTACAGCAGCTATTGTAAAGATTCAGAACCGTTATTACAATGGCAAGAGACGACAGATACGTCGTAAGCACAGTATTGTTAGAGAATTTCTCTCTACAGGAGCTGTAAGAGTGGATCATGTACGTACTGATGATAATTTGGCTGATCCTTTGACGAAAGAATTAGCAAGAGAGAAGGTTTTCAAAACCTCGAAGGAATGAGACTAATGCCCTTAGAATGAAGAGCCACTCGTGATGGTAACTCGACTTATAGACTGGAGATCCCAAGAAATAAGTTCAATGGGTAATAACAAGTCATGAAGTGATATGAGATGAATCATGCTATTATGAGTCCTATTCTATATTGTTAGAAGCATGAAGTCCTGAAGCGACAGAAGGATAAGTTAGTTATTAACTCTTAATGAGTTCTATACTCTATATGGAATGGAGTACATAGCTACAGGAGTACTCTTGATAGACTCACCTATGTGAATGTGGAAGTGAGGCCGCTTCCTATGAAATTTTGGGCAAAATTTACTTGAGCATTCACTATACTGGGATACATGTGCATGGCCATAAAGCACGAGCCTTTCGAACTACACTTTGGAAAGGTTGTGTGTGTACTGTTGTTAGAGATAGAGTTCAAAACTACGAGTTACTCTAGTATATTCTAAAGCATCAACACTATGCAAAGGTTCAAGTCGATAGACACCTTCTACTTATGCACAATCTTATATCTTTGATTGATCGGTTGCTCGATAAAAAACTATTTTTATATAAAATTCAAGTAGGGGATTGTTGGAATTATTATGAATTTGAATAAAAAAGAAAAGAAAAGAGAAAAAGTGCAAAAAAATTAAAAAAATACAAAGTCCCACATTGCCAATTTACCTCTCCCTAGAAGTGTATATATAGAAAAGAATTAGCTAGTGGAGATTGGGCCCCAAGGGGCACCCAATTTTGTAGAAGGGGGGAGGACCTAGGCAATTGTGGGTCCACCACACATGCGCGTACCGCCAACCCCACCGCCGTCCTACCGACCAGCCGCGCCGTTCCGTTCCGTTGAGATCGAGTCTCACGGAACAGTTGCCTTTGAACAGTAGACGTTCTCATCTGTTACCCCACGTCGTGATCGTTACATGTGACCGTTCTGTTCCAGACCGAATCTTATGGACCACATTATCGTTTTCTGAACGTTGCACGTTCTCTACGACCATTTTGGCTCCGTTTTTTTGTGACTTCCTCAACCTATAAATAGAGCCCTTAGCTCTCAGTTTCAAATCATCCCTCAGCTCTCAACTCTCTTTCATTTTTCTCTCTCTCTCGCTCTAACTATTGAGCAGTACAAAGAATTCCAGAAAACAAAAACTAAAAACCTAGAAATACTTTCCAATATACAAATTCAATATAATTTTTAGTTTTCGAGCAACAAAATTATTTTACAGGGTGTAGCATTCCGGAGTTCATCAGTGCAGTGTAACTATGAGACAGATTTTTGCTTGGCTCTTTTATCCTGGGGACGACGAGGCTGTGTTTGCTTGCACAATTTTGGGCAGAATCACGAAACGTCTTAAAGAGAGCGACCTAGTCCGCGACTCAACCCAAACAGTTCTTTCAGTAATTTGGTAACCTCGTTCCTATCTATTTTTTACGTATTTGTTCCAACAGATACAAATATGAGTCGACTTTGTTTCGAAACTTGAAGTAGTTTGTGACTACTTTTGGCGAGTTGGAATTGAAAAACCACCAATTTGGTGTAACAAAGTGTGGAAGTTTGAGGATTGTTGTCATGGCCAATATTGTTGTTATTGGTGAACGAAGAAAGAAATAGATAGAGAATTAGGAAGTTCGACAGATAGCCGGCAAAGAAAACGAATTATATAATGTATAAAAAGGATAAATCTAGAATTTTAAAATGTTTTAGAGAAATTGTTAAAAAAACAATTTATAATAATAAAATTAGGAGCTTAATAATATTAAACGTTTAATTTAAACGTGTAATATTAAACGTTTAACATTAAATGGATCTAAATTGCTGTCATTCAATTTTAATTAAATGGATGTTCAAAGAAAAATTATATATTAATTATTTTTTTAATTGTTAAAATATAAGTTTAAATACAAGAAGTACTATTTTTGTTATTATAAATTTTAAATTGTGTTATTTTTATTATTTTTATTATTATTTAACTACTAAGATGTTTGATTTAGAATAAAAGTATTAAAAAGAGTAACCTATTTTTCAAAATTTTATTGTAATTTATGTATAATATTATATTTGATTTGGGTTGCTTTTGCTTAATAAAAATTATATAATTATGTATAAATTTTGATTAAAAAAAAATGTCACGAGTTTATTTGTTTTAGATACTTAATTTAGTTGGTTCTAATTTTTCAATTTTATAATTGTGTGTGATTTTTTCATGATATTAACTACATTGAAAATAATAACTTTATTTTTAAAATATAAAAAATGAAAGTAAATTAAATAATTTTTTATGATGAAATTATTTGTTTCGTAAAAAATTAAATAAGATAGATTAATAAAATATGTATTATTTTATACTTCTATATATAAAAGCTTCATGCTTTGAGTTTTGATCATTCTCCCATACATGAAAATTACATAAATGTCCTGAATCTACGTTTGGCCTTTCTCCTAACCTTTTTTGTTTTTCCTTATACAGTAATAAATATTAAAAAAATGCTCATATAGAAAACACACTTCTTAATTTTTTTTAAAATTTTTTTATTATATTTTTTACACTAATAAATATCAAAATACTCATATAATAAATACACTTATTATAAATAATTATTTTGATAATTTTAATACTATTTATCAAAATATCCCTATAATAAATACAATTATTATGAATACTTATTTTGATAGTTTCTTGGTATATTAACTTTATATTATTAAAGTAATTATTTTTATTTCCATACAATTTATATTTACTTATTTAATGAATGAATCTAGTCATTCAATTATTTTATGAGATGTTAAAATAATTATAAAATTACTAACTAATATAATTTAATTATATTGCACATATTATTATTTATGTTTATGGTAAAATTATAGTAAATAAGATTAAGATTTTATTTTTTTACATTGAGGGATATAATTCTTTCATTAAATTATAAGAATTTGTAATTATTCATATGTGCTAATATATTAGCATGTATACGAAAAGTTGGTTTTAGATGAAATGATGAAAATTATCCATTACGATTATTTAAAATTTAGTAATTATATTCTACAAATTATCGTAAAACTAGTTAAAAGTTATAATATAATTAAATACGACTTAAATAAAAACAAAACTAAACATGTAGGAATAATTCTATGTTGACTCCAGTTGGCGATCACAATACATTAGCTTCTGCCAACTCACCTCTCATGCAAGTCTACGTGCAATCCTCACGACCTTCCACGTTATCCACTTGCCTCTTTCTTGTAGGGCCCTATAAAGCATTAACCCTCAAACACACCCTTACCCTTAGCCATAATCATCTCATCTATTCGGTTAATCGATCAATTTCCAAAAATTACATGAATGGCTTCAAGCGACCAAACAGCATCTCCAATGCCAACAGGAAGCGGCGATCAGACAGTACCAGGACACCCAATGACAACGGAACAACACGTAATTGACAAAGGAGCTGCAATGATTCAGTCCATGAAGCCGATCGAGAAAATAAACCAACACGTCTGCACTTTTGCTATCTACAGCCATGACATGACCCGCCAGATTGAGACCCACCACTTTGTGTCCCGCCTCAACCAAGACTTCCTCCAGTGTGCCGTTTACGATTCCGATGGCCCCGATGCCCGACTCATTGGTATTAATTATTATATATACCGGAGATGGGAGCTCTAGCTAATAATAGCTAGCCTAATTGATAGATTTTTTTTTATGTTGTCTAATATTAATTTTGTTACTCTCTATGGTATGATGTGCAGGAGTAGAATATATAGTGTCCGATAAGATATTTGAAGATTTAGCTCCTGATGAGCAGAAGCTTTGGCATTCTCATGCTTATGAGATCAAATCAGGTTTGTGGGTTAATCCACGAGTGCCTGAATTTGTGGGTAAACACGACCTTCAGAATTTTTCCAAAACATATGGCAAAATCTGGTGCACTTGGCAGATTGATAGAGATAATAATATATTTAATTGATAATTTAATGACTTTAGGCTTAACTAATGAAGTTTTTCAAAAAAAAACAAATTGTACTATTTAGTCCAAATTTTTAAAGCATATATGTCTTACTAAAATACATATTTTGTTATTCAATATTTTGGAATTTATGATTGATGCTTTAAATTATCATTTAAATGTTTAATATGAATTTTTAAAAATGAGAATACGTTTTAAAAGTTTGTATTTATGAATCAAATTAACTAAAGAGATATTATAATTTAGACTTTGATTACATACAACTATATATGTTATGTTGAGGAAATTCTTAATATAACGTTTTTTTTTTTATAAATATTTTTATTATATAAATGAACAAATTATTTAATTGATTTTGATTTTATTTTTAATCCCTCAGTATGTTCATTTTCTTCTAAACACTAAAACATTCATTCATTTACTAATTTATTTTAAAAAAATAAATACATATTTTTTTTTTGTGATGATTAAAAATGAAACTCTATTTACAATTTAAACCTACTATTTTTTATTTTTTATAAAAAAAAATAAAGGATTTTACCACAATAATTTCTTGTTAATTACACTACGAAGGGCTGGATTGAATCGCATTCACTTTAAGTTGAAAATAATTTTAAATTTTTGAAATATATTTCTTAATATACTTTAAATAATGGATCATAATTTTCTCAAATTACTTTTTATTGAACTGTTATGGACACCGAACTAGCATACCGTCGAAGTCTTAAATTACTGACCTAAAGCTCGGGCACCGCACGCCCGACAAAAGCCCCTACCAAATACTAAATACATCAGACCGTACTTCTACGAAGATACAAAAAATGGGTCCAATTTCTATTAACATTTTTACTTTATATATTGATTACAAATATATCTTAATTAAAAATATACCACTTATAAATATCCAATAAAATTTTATTAAATCACCAGCATTAATCATATCATTTATTATTTTATCTATTATCTCTCTAACCAACAAAACTCCTCAAAATGAGATTATTTGAGAGACTATTTTAGAAATTTCCTCTTCATTCTCACTAATTAGCGATAAAGTAGGAGTAATTATAATAAGAAAAAAAATTTTCTTAATAAAAATTATACATAAAAGCAAATCTAAGCGGATTATTAAATATACTTTTCATTATGTATTCAGGTGATGTGCTACCACTAGGTGCACCAGCGCTAATGGTATCACCACAAGCGGTAAGTCATGGTGTGGTTAAGCCGGAGCTTGTGCGGCAGAGGGACGACAAGTACCATATACCTTCGGAGGCATTGAAAACGACGAGGGTGGAGATAGCGGAGCCAGAGTGGATCAATCCTATGGCAGACTACTGGAAGCAGCATGGCAATTGTTTTGTCATTGATATTAAACAGACTGACATGAAAACCACAGCACCCTTCCCTTGATATTATTAGTCATATTAATTTTCTTCTTTTCAAAAGCCAAGAAAAACATCTTATATTTGTTTTGATTCAAAATGGTCGGCAGCAAAATCTCAGTTTTCCTTTCCTCCGAACTTTAACGCGCTCAGGCAATTACATCGAACTATAGGGTAAGTTTTTACGAGTAAGTAAAAATGTAGGGATAGTATTTGATAACTTGGTTATCAAGTAGAATTTGTTGACCATTCTAGAATTAAGTAGAACATTTTTGTTTTCCTAAAAGCACTTGTAAGTTCAATATTGCAAAATGTTAAATTTTTTCGTATAAAATATTTAAAATTAAAAAAATAATAGAGAAATTATCAAAAATAGTACGCCTAAAATTTATAGTAACAAAACTAACATCCTCTTGTGTTCAATTAGAATTGAACGTTTAATATTGAACGTTCAATATTCAATTTGAACGTAAAATATTGAACGTTCAATATTAAACGGGTTTAATTGTCGTCATTCAATTCTAATTGAACGGATAATATTGAACGGGTCTAAATTATCGTCGTTCAATTTTAATTGAACACAAGAGTGCTAGTTTTATTATTACAAATTTAAGGGGTGCTAGTTTTGTTATTTTTCCAAAATAATATTATATAATAGTAAAAATTTATCGAGAGGTCGTGGCCCACTTTTGTTATTAGTTTTTACTAATACTTTTCATTCCGAGTAAACTTTCATATTATAATATTATTAAGTATTACTATAAGTTGTATATAAAAAAAAAATTATTCTCATTTTAGTAATTTTTATAAAACTTTATTTAATACAGTTAAAATTTTATTAGTGTTATTAATTTTTTTTAAATAAATATTTTCTTCAAGTAACTATTAATGTAGGGTTGGAAATTTAATAACACATTTCAAAATTTCTTTTCACTAGTGCAAGTGACTGGAGTATGGTGGGATTCTTTGGAGAATTTGTGATAATAGTCGGCTCTCCACTAATTATAATTATTGATATAATTAGACCTTTAATTGTTAAAAAGTCAACTTAAAATGTATTTTTAATTCTATATAAAATGTATATAAAAAATCTTAAGAATATAGGATTCGGAGATTTGATAAGGTGGGAAGTGTAATCTTCTAACTATCTTATAAAGATATTTTCATCTGTGGAATTTTTTTTAGATAAAATTTTTTATTAATAAAGATTAAAGATACAATTTATATTGAAGCTCCTTTATTTAGATATATTAATAATTAAATTTAATAAATTAAAATTAATAATATTTGTTGGCATATGAAAAAAATATGAGCTTTAATTATTTTTATTGAATTGAGTATTTAATCATTTTAATTGATATATTAGATATTTTTTTAGTAGCAATTGAACTTTATATTATTTTATAATAATTAAGGTCATTATATTTAGATGAAGATTTAAACTTCTAACAAAATAATAAAAAAAAATAAACATAAAAATGATAAAAATTATCTTAAAGATAACAAAGTAATTTGTTGTTTCTTAACTTTTATTTGAAAACAAAATTTGGTCCATAATTATTAAAAACATATTTTTTAATCAATAATTTTTAAAATTTAACATCATCAAATTTAATTATAGTTTAATTGACTATGGCTAATCTTGAACAATTTGACATCGTTATGAATTCGGCCTGCTTAATAAGATAGGATTTCTCACCTCTCTAATACTACTCATTACAACCCATTTGATCTCTCTAGTTGAGTTCAAATATACTTTATGAGCTTCACAATCCACCCACAAATCTTGATTTTGTGCTTCAAAACTAGGTAATCAATGATTCACGCTTCAGTTGAATCTATCACCATCATCTCCATTCATTGCAATTCCCAACAGTAAAAATTGGAAACCAATCTGGGGATTTTAACGACGATTCTAAGTATGATTTGAGAGTGATTCTTGGTGTTGCTTCTCACCCTCCTAGATAGACTTGATCAAATAGTGAAAATACCCATAAAAGATTGAAAACCTCATTCGGCTGCTCTTCTTCATCTACTCCATTGAAGACATCTTCTTCCAGTAAGGTTGTTAAGGATGAAAATGAAGCCAATATCAGTCATTTAGAGAGAATGAAGTTTAAGGATGACGAAGAAGACGATTTTGTAATTTCTTATATTTGTAAATTAATTAAATCTGGATTTAATTTAAATTGTAGTAGGGTTAATTATTGACATCACGTGATGATTGTTATAACATCTACTGAAAGGGTTTGATAAAAATGTTAAATTTTAAAATATTAGTGCTAAAATATATGTTTTTAAAGGTAAGATTAAATCATGTTTTTAGGTAAAGGCTAGGATTAATAGAGTACTTATCGTTTTTGTTTCATAATATATATCCAATTTTCTAAAAGAATTTGCTTGTTTTCGTCTCCACTCCATATGTTTCACCCGCCATCTTGAGATTTGTCCCGATCTTTCTTCACAACTCCCAAATTTTAATATGAATTTTTAAAAATGAGAATACGTTTTAAAAGTTTGTATTTATGAATCAAATTAACTAAAGAGATATTATAATTTAGACTTTGATTACATACAACTATATATGTTATGTTGAGGAAATTCTTAAATATAACGTTTTTTTTTTTATAAACATTTTTATTATATAAATGAACAAATTATTTAATTGATTTTGATTTTATTTTTAATCCCTCAGTACGTTCATTTTCTTCTAAACACTAAAACATTCATTCATTTACTAATTTATTTTAAAAAAATAAATACATTTTTTTTTTTGTGATGATTAAAAATGAAACTCTATTTACAATTTAAACCTACTTTTTTTATTTTTTATAAAAAAAAATAAAGGATTTTACCACAATAATTTCTTGTTAATTACACTACGAAGGGCTGGATTGAATCGCATTCACTTTAAGTTGAAAATAATTTTAAATTTTTGAAATATATTTCTTAATATACTTTAAATAATGGATCATAATTTTCTCAAATTACTTTTTATTGAACTGTTATGGACACCGAACTAGCATACCGTCGAAGTCTTAAATTACTGACCTAAAGCTCGGGCACCGCACGCCCGACAAAAGCCCCTCTGCTCATTCAATACCAAATACTAAATACAAGGATCAGACCGTACTTCTATGAAGATACAAAAAATGGGTCCAATTTCCATTAACATTTTTACTTTATATATTGATTACAAATATATCTTAATTAAAAATATACCACTTATAAATATCCAATAAAATTTTATTAAATCACTAGCATTAATCATATCATTTATTATTTTATCTATTATCTCTCTGACCAACAAAACTCCCCAAAATGAGATTATTTGAGAGACTATTTTAGAAATTTCCTCTTCATTCTCACTAATTAGCGATAAAGTAGGAGTAATTATAATAAGAAAAAAAAAATTCTTAATAAAAATTATACATAAAAGCAAATCTAAGCGGATTATTAAATATACTTTTCATTATGTATTCAGGTGATGTGCTACCACTAGGTGCACCAGCGCTAATGGTATCACCACAAGCGGTAAGTCATGGTGTGGTTAAGCCGGAGCTTGTGCGGCAGAGGGACGACAAGTACCATATATCTTCGGAGGCATTGAAAACGACGAGGGTGGAGATAGCGGAGCCAGAGTGGATCAATCCTATGGCAGACTACTGGAAGCAGCATGGCAATTGTTTTGTCATTGATATTAAACAGACTGACATGAAAACCACAGCACCCTTCCCTTGATATTATTAGTCATATTAATTTTCTTCTTTTCAAAAGCCAAGAAAAACATCTTATATTTGTTTTGATTCAAAATGGTCGGCAGCAAAATCTCAGTTTTCCTTTCCTCCGAACTTTAACGCGCTCAGGCAATTACATCGAACGATAGGGTAAGTTTTTACGAGTAAGTAAAAATGTAGGGATAGTATTTGATAACTTGGTTATCAAGTAGAATTTGTTGACCATTCTAGAATTAAGTAGAACATTTTTGTTTTCCTAAAAGCACTTGTAAGTTCAATATTGCAAAATGTTAAATTTTTTCGTATAAAATATTTAAAATTAAAAAAATAATAGGAAAATTATCAAAAATTGCACCCCTAAAATTTATAGTAACAAAACTAACACTCTCTTGTGTTCAATTAGAATTGAACGTTCAATATTCAATTTGAACGTAAAATATTGAACGTTCAATATTAAACGGATCTAATTGTCGTCATTCAATTCTAATTGAACGGATAATATTGAACGGGTCTAAATTATCGTCGTTCAATTTTAATTAAATACAGGAATGCTAGTTTTGTTATTACAAATTTAGAGATATTAATTTTGTTATTTTCTCAAAATAATATTATATAATAGTAAAAATTTATCGAGAGGTCGTGGCCCACTTATGTTATTAGTTTTTACTAATACTTTTCATTCCGAGTAAACTTTCATATTATAATATTATTAAGTATTACTATAAGTTGTATATAAAAAAAAAATTATTCTCATTTTAGTAATTTTTATAAAACTTTATTAATACAGTTAAAATTTTATTAGTGTTATTAATTTTTTTTAAATAAATACTTTCTTCAAGTAACTATTAATGTAGGGTTGGAAATTTAATAACACATTTCAAAATTTCTTTTCACTAGTGCAAGTGACTGGAGTATGGTGGGATTCTTTGGAGATTTGTGATAATAGTCGGCTCTCCACTAATTATAATTATTGATATAATTAGACCTTTAATTGTTAAAAAGTCAACTTAAAATGTATTTTTAATTCTATATAAAATGTATATAAAAAATCTTAAGAATATAGGATTCGGAGATTTGATAAGGTGGAAGTGTAATCTTCTAACTATCTTATAAAGATATTTTCATCTGTGGAATTTTTTTTAGATAAAAAATTTTATTAATAAAGATTAAAGATACAATTTATATTGAAGCTCCTTTATTTAGATATATTAATAATTAAATTTAATAAATTAAAATTAATAATATTTGTTGGCATATGAAAAAAATATGAGCTTTAATTATTTTTATTGAATTGAGTATTTAGTCATTTTAATTGATATATTAGATATTTTTTTAGTAGCAATTGAACTTTATATTATTTTATAATAATTAAGGTCATTATATCTAGATGAAGATTTAAACTTTTAACAAAATACAAATAAACTTCTAACAAAAAAAAAAAAAAAACATAAAAATGATAAAAATTATCTTAATGATAACAAAGTAATTTGTTGTTTCTGAACTTTTATTTGAAAACAAAATTTGGTCCATAATTATTAAAAACACATTTTTTAATCAATAATTTTTAAAATTTAACATCGTCAAATTTAATTATAGTTTAATTGACTATGGCTAATCTTGAACAATTTGACATCCTTATGAATTCGGCCTGCTTAATAAGATAGGATTTCTCACCTCTCTAATACTACTCATTACAACCCATTTGATCTCTCTAGTTGAGTTCAAATATACTTTATGAGCTTCACAATCCACCCACAAATCTTGATTTTGTGCTTCAAAACTAGGTAATCAATGATTCACGCTTCAGTTGAATCTATCACCATCATCTCCATTCATTACAATGAAAGACAAGTATGAAGCCATTTTCAATTTCTTAAACAATGTCAAGAGGGATGGCTTAATTGATGGAATATTATTGCAATTTCAAAGGATGAGCTAAGCGCTTGCATCATCAAAGTGATGAGCTAAGCGCTTGCATCATCAAAATGATGAGCTAAGCGCATGTGTCATCTCCCCAAATAGTAACATTTTTCTCTCTATAAATAGAGAGCTCATTTGCTCATTTCCATCATCCCAAAATCTCAAACATCCTAAGCATTCCAAGCTTCTCCACTTAGAAAGTTCTTTCCTCATTGTGAGAGAGAGGTTAATTGTATTCTCCTAGTATAAGAGAGAGATGTATCTTGTTCTCTCCTTGTATTCAGAGAAAGGTTGTAAATCTTTCAGTATAGTGAATTCCTTCTGGCCTTTGTCCGTGCAGTAGCCCGTAATCATTTTGGGTGAACCACGTAAATACTTGTGTTCGTTTTATCTTCATTCTCTCAACTTTACTTTGATTGTGTGTTAGCTTCAATCCCTAAATTTCCTAACATGCAATTCCCAACAGTAAAAATTGGAAACCAATCTGGGGATTTTAACGACGATTCTAAGTATGATTTGAGAGTGATTCTTGGTGTTGCTTCTCACCCTCCTAGATAGACTTGATCAAATAGTGAAAATACCCATAAAAGATTGAAAACCTCATTCGGCTGCTCTTCTTCATCTACTCCATTGAAGACATCTTCTTCCAGTAAGGTTGTTAAGGATGAAAATGAAGCCAATATCAGTCATTTAGAGAGAATGAAGTTTGAGGATTGGTTAAGGATGACGAAGAAGACGATTTTGTAATTTCTTATATTTGTAAATTAATTAAATCTGGATTTAATTTAAATTGTAGTAGGGTTAATTATTGACATCACGTGATGATTGTTATAACATTTACTGAAAGGGTTTGATAAAAATGTTAAATTTTAAAATATTAGTGCTAAAATATATGTTTTTAGAGGTAAGATTAAATCATGTTTTTAGGTAAAGGCTAGGATTAATAGAGTACTTATCGTTTTTGTTTCATAATATATATCCAATTTTCTAAAAGAATTTTCTTGTTTTCGTCTCCACTCCATATGTTTCACCCGCCATCTTGAGATTTGTCCCGATCTTTCTTCACAACTCCCAAATTTTAATCGTTCAATCAATTTTATTCCTCCTATCACATGACATAACATTTGGACTTTGCACTCCCTCTCAATCTTCTTGGATACTGTACTATTTTTTTTTTTTTAAAGTATAATCAATATACAATACATGTGACTATGTGAGTAATAATTAATTAACTAAAAAAAAAAGTTATTTAAAATGTAATTTTTATTTTTATTTATCTATCATTTTATTAATTTTTTTTAACAGAGAGTAAAAGCTCTCGGAGGAGACGGGGTAACTCGTTATGCTACATGCATCTCGGATCAATGCCTTGTTTTGAAAAGTACCTAACAGTGGCTAGCATCTTAGGCTGTCGTCAAAGAAGTCCTTATGCACAATTACGACTGTTTTACCTCTTGAACCCATGACCTGGTGCATGTAACCTAGTAATGTTACCTGTTATCCACCACCGGTTATCTATCATTTTATTAATAACACATAAATTATTATACCAAAAGTATTACAGATAATTTGTAAGTAACCATAGTCCTCAATTCTTATGGTCACCCTTTCTACCTCTTACCCAAGATGCCCAGAAGTACACGTATTTGGTGTGGGCGGTCCGACCGAATGACGTAGCCGACAGAATCAAGAAGCTTATGGATGGTCTTCGTGATGACTTTGGTGTGCCCCAGTTCGAACCCCACATCACCGTCGTCGGTACCGTCATCTTGACGGAAGATAATGCCTTGCTCAAATTCAAGTCGGCATGTGAGACTCTCAAGCCCAACATTGCTTGTGTTGCTACTGGAACCTTTTTTTACCAGTGTGTTTACCTTCTAATTCATCCCTTGTTTGTATTATCAGTGATTATTAATCATGATTGTTGTTAGAATATAAATAATGTGTACCTTACTTGTATGATGTGTCGTATGACCAAAATTATACAACCTATGTTGTATGATCTATTATGTAATAAGTTGAGTTGAAGACTTGTCTTGATTATCCAGACCATTTAAATATGACCTGAATGGTACGACGTAAATGATATGACCTGAGAGCTTATGACCAGAAGATAAGAACGTCAAGTAGATCAGATCATCATGTATGACCAGAAAATAAGGATTTCAGAAGATTAGATTATTTAAGTATGACTTGAATGATATGACCTGAGAGCTTATGACTAAAAGATAATGACTTCAGGTAGATCAGATCATCATGTATGACCAAAAAATTAGGAATTTTAGAAGATTAGATCATCCAAGTATGATCTGAATGATATGACTTGAGAGTTCATGACTTGAAGAAAAAAGACTTCAAAAAGATCATATCATCTATGTACGACTGAAAGATGATGACTTGATCAAGACTAGTGGGATCTTCAACTCCAAAACATTCGACAAGTTCAGTTCTGACACTGAGTATACAAGTCTGACATCATACACATATGTCAGACCTGGTTGTACCTATTGTATTATGACACATGTACATTTATATGTTTATATATATCCAAATGTAACTTTCATTGAGGAAGGCTGAGCATTTAATACTAAAATTCTAGTGTGAGGAGAATTCTCTAAAAATAATCGACGCTCATCGTGATGCCTCAAGTTTTTTAGCTCTTGCTATTTTTCTTTGAAACCTTAAATTTAGTTCATACTAAGAGAATTAGTCCATACATTGGGATTTTTAATTCATCACTCAAAATTCAATCATGACATGACGTCCTCCTAAAGAATGACAACTCAGAGATCAAACACCTACAATCGATCTTTTTGACTTCATCGATTCGAATCATCACTCAGTTATCTTAGCTCACCCCCGGATAATAGAGAATTATGAAATCACTTATCTCCTTTGCAATATTATCAAATATTTTATGACCACCCTCCTTGTGGAGGTCAAAAAAGAAAAAGAAAAAAAAAAAAAAAGAAGTTCCTCATGAAGTTGAGAACGGTCTATATACAACCTAAAATTGAAGATCTACTTTTTGATGGTCTTTAGACAACCTGATGTTAAAGATCTATTTTTGGATGGTCTATGTACAACCTGATGCTGAAGACCTATTGAGGATGGTCTTTGTATGACCTGCTTTTGGATGGTCTATGTATGACCTGGTATTTAAGACCTGCTCCTAGATGGCCTATATATGACCTGGTGCTGAATATCTACTTTTTGATGGTCTATGTACGATCTGGTGCTGAAGACCTGTTGAGGTTGGTATTTGTATGACTTGGTGTTGAAGACTTGCTTTTGGATGGTCCATGTACGACTTGGTATTGAAGACTTGCTTTTGGATGGTTTATGTATGACCTGGTATTAAAGATCTGATCTTGGATAGTCTATGTACGACCTGGTGTTGAAGACCTGTTGAGTTTGGTCTTTGTACAACCTGGTGATGAAGTCCTGCTTTTGGATGGCTTTCGTTCGACCTGGTGGTGAAGATCTAATGAGGATGGTCTATGTATGACCTGATGTTGAAGTCATGTTGATGAACAGATTTGGAAGATCGAATGAGTAAGATTTGGTGGTTAAGACCTGTTGAGTATTGTTCAAGTATGACCTGATGGTTATGACCTTATAGGTAAGACTTGATGAAGACCTGCTAAGTATTATCAAGAGAAGATAAATATTGAGGGAGCATGCAAGATAAGAAGACATTAACTTCAAGCAAGGATCATTTCATAAAGTGTCATATCTATCTCTTTTATTACATTTTGTTTTGTCGTTATATGTTGACTATTTTGTTATTCTAACAATATATATGTTATGCGGCCATTAAGAGTCAAATCATTTTAAATATAAAATAAGCATATGCTCATTAGTAAAAAGAATATATCAAGGACGATACATTATCAAAAGCTTCATTCAGCCAGGCCAAAGAGCCAAATCGTGAATAAAATAACGCAAAGAGTTTTCAAATGGAGAACATATTCCTAGAGGAAAAACATGGTAGCGACAGACTCAGGTCAGCTAGCTCATGTCCCTCATCACGAATAAAATCACGTGACTTTGCGAATAAAATCATGCAAATAGTTCCCAAATGGAGAACTTATTCCTAGAGAATAAACATGGCAGCGACAGACTTAGGTCGACTAGCTCATGCCCCTCATCACAAATAAAATAACGTGATATCGCGAATAAAATAACGAGAAGAGTTTTCAAATGGAGAACATATTTTTAGAGGACAAACATAGCAGCAACAGACTCAGATCGACTAGCTCATATCTCTCATTACAAATAAAATAACATGATATCACGAATAAAATAACGCAAAGAGTTCCCAAATGGAGAACCTATTTCTAGAGGACAAACATGACAGCGACAGACTCAAATCGGCTATGTCATATCCCTCATCACGAATAAAATAACGTAATATCGCGAATAAAATAACTCAAAGAGTTTCCAAATGGTGAACCTATTCCTATAGGACAACATGGCAGTGAGACTTTGTTGGGCTAGCTCATGACCCTCATATCACGAAAGTGAGACTTCATTCCTCATATCACTAATAAAATAACACGAAGAGTTCTTAAATAGTGAACCTATTCATATAGGGAAACATGGTAGCGAGACTTTATTGGCCTAGCTCATGACCCTCATATCGCGAATAAAATAATTAGAAGAGTTCTCAAATGTAGAACATATTCCAAGATAACAAACATGCGACGACAAACAGTTCGACTAGCTTTTATTCCTCATTTTATGAATAAAATAACATGATCTTGCAAATAAAATAATGCGATAACCTATTAGAAAATTTTATTTTTCTACTCAAAAGAGATAAAAAAAAAATAGAACTTATTGCGAAGAGACAAGGCATATAAATTTACTTTATAATATGTTTAAATATATAATCGGAGTTTTATTCAAATATACAAGTCGTTTCATGGAAATCAAGATTGTGAACGTTATTTGGATACAAAGACTTAATTAAACAAAGTTATCCTAAGTGAAGTAACCACAATTCACATCAAGGAATACGACTATTGCTCCCTTTCGTAAGGCATTAGAAGTGTTTAGTTCTTGATGGAACAATTTCTTTCAATATTCCACCTCTTGGAATAATTTATTTCTGTATCCAACAATAATTTCATTTTCTTACTTCAATATAGCACATTCTTAGTGGGATTTATCTTTTTTGAAATGAATGTATCTTTTTCAGCAATGATTAACTATCTGCCTTTGCGAATTTTTGATCAAGTCCTTTGTTAATACAATAAATCACAAAATACTTCTTTATATGTAATGTTTCAAAGGTGAAGTTTCTTTTAAAGGCAATCGGCTAAATCATAAAGATCTAAATTAGCTCACCCATGATTATACATCAAGGATATGGCCTATAAAAATATGTTAAATCATGTCCTAACAGACGAGAGAAATAATGTATATATATGAATAAGCTCTCACTACTACAATATAAGCAATATAGGACGGCCTCAAATTTAGAGTGAGAAACAAATAGGACGGTCACATGTATATGGCCGTCGTTTAAGAAATATAGGACGGCCATTACGAAAAAAAATTGGCGTTACTTTATAAGACGGCCTATAACCGTCTTAAAAAAAAAATCCAACTTTCTTATAGGGCGGCTATTAGCCGTCTTATATACCACATATAGGATGGCTATTAGCCGTCCTAAAAGAAAGTTGAAAATATTTTTTTTTTTTTTTTTGCTTGCCAGCTTGATCCCATTCACTATTTTTTTTTTATTTTCCTACATATAGGACGGCTATTAACCGTCCTATAAGAAAGTTGAATATTTTTTTTTTTTTACTTGCCAGCTCGTGGTTGTGACTGGATGTTCATGGTGAAATCTACAAGAACACCCAGCTCCGGTGATCAATTGTAGACATGAAGCTACAAGGAAGCAGACACAACACACATAAACCAATGGAACATAACCAGTATAATTAACAGACCTTTCGCGAATAAAAGCTGAATCTTGTATAAGGAAAGAAGGTTAGATTGTGGAGCCATAAATAAAATCACGGCCAAGTCTAATTCTCTGGTTCCTATCATCTACCGTACTTTCAATTGAGTGATCAATTTTGCAATGAATTTGTAGTTTTGTGTCAATTTTAAAAAGGAAGACAACAATAAATTAAAAATGACGTTAAGAGGCGTGCAATCAAAACAGAGTTTGTGTGCAAATACAGTAAAATTAACAGGCTAGGGGTGGCAATAGTGAGTATTAATTTTTCAATAAAAAACATTAATCGAGTTATTGTTTACAGGCATTTAAACAATGCCTAATCAATTATAATAACCCAAATTTGAGTTGGATTTACCCATTCAACGTTTGAAGCTAGAGATCCAATATTAGATCCACAGCAACCACATCATCTAGTTTCTTACAGTTACAAATTGCCACCCTTACCATAGCTAGCTAAATTGTCAATTCTTGGTCATAATTCAAAAACACAAGACAAAAATCTCCAACATTTGCCACCAGATTCATACAATATCTTCCCTATTACCTTCGAAAGTTTATGAAAATGCATGAAAAGGATGAGAACGAGAATATATATACCACATATAGGACGGCTATTAACCGTCCTATAAGAAAATTGAATATTTTTTTTTTTATTTGCCAGCTCGTTCCCATTCACTATTTTTTTTTATTTTCCCACATATAGGACGGCTTTTAACCGTCCTATAAGAAAGTTACATTTTTTTTTTTTTAAACTTATCCATCACCAGCTCGTTTCCTCCTTTTCACATCTCCTTTTCTATTTTAGAGTTCACCTTAACCATAAAACCTTATTCCATATAAGAAAAAGAAGCTTCTTTTTCTCCTCCATCTTTTTAAAAGAATTTTCTTCTTGCCAGCCGTCAGGAATTCAAATCCGAGTGAAATGAAGGTGAAGTTTCCCAAACCAACCTATTCAAAGCTCTTCATTTTTCATTGTTTAATGCTCGTTCAAAAACTTGTATTTCATTTAACTTCTGTTTTAATCTAAAAGGTTGCCTTGGTTTTTTCATTTCAGATTTTACATTTTCCCTTTGAATATTATTCATTTGATCCCATCTCTGTTTTCATTTTCCCTTTTAATGATATATTGCTAAGCAATTATGTTGATGTTCATTTCATTTCTGTATTTATGATAAATTGAGTTTATTATCTTTTGTTGCAGAAAGTGGTAGTTAAATTAGACTTACACGATGATAAACAGAAGCAAAAGGCTCTTAAAACAGTTTCAAGTTTGTCAGGTAATCACCAATCACTTATTTTCTATTTTTTCTTTTAATCACTTATATTAATGATATTTAGTTTGTTAGTTTCTTATTGTGAATCTATGAGTTGAATTTTGATTATCAGGTTGAGTCCTAAAAGAAAGAGGGAATTGAAAAATTAAAGCGGGAAAAGAAAAATTGAAAGCCACGCCAGTTTTTTTCTTTTTAATTAGTTATATCTTTAATTAAAAATATTATACAAAAATATATAATCGTGTTTCTAGAATAATTTTGTATATGTTATAATTTGAATCACATATTTGTAATGTAAATTATGGATATTTTTGGAATGAAATATTGTATTCTGAATCTGAATTGTGTTCTTGAAATGACTATAACTTGTACAGGTTATATAGATTTTAGTCCAGGCAAACAAAAAATTTAAAAAAAAATAAAAATAAAATAAAAAAAAAAATTGTACTGAAACTATATAGGACGGCTATTGACCGTCCTATAAAATTCTTTTAGGACGGTCAAAAGCCGCCCTATATAGTTTCAGTACAATTTTTTTTTTTTTTTTTTTTTTTTAATTTTGTGGCCGTCCTATAAAAATTTTTTTTACGACGCTCCGCGAACGTCCTATTTTTTTCGATTCTTTTAGGACGGGACTTTATAGGACGGCCACTGACCGTCTTATAAGTCTTATAGGGCGGTCAGTGGCCGTCCTATAAAGACAATTTTGTAGTAGTGTCTAGTATCTCAAAGGTGCAATGCCTAATAAGACGCCAAAGCAATCATTCTTCTTTTTCGTAACTCTTTGAAATAGATAAACGTTCTGCTTCATAAAAGTAAATAAAAATTTACTTACATTTGTTCGCAAATAAACTATGTTGAAACTAAAAATAATTAGGGGATTTTTTACGTTTAGAGAGCATATATGACCTTTAATATACGACATAGACATGGCTAGAGAAAAGTATATCGCTACATTCTTTCACCTTGTTTCAAGCTAAAAGAATAGGGGACTTAATGTTAGAATATAAATAATGTGTACCCTACTTGTATGATGTGTCGTATGACCAGAATTGTACAACCTATGTTGTATGATCTATTATGTAATAAGTTGAGTTGAAGACTTGTCTTGATTATCCAGACCGTTTAAATATGACCTGAATGGTACGACATAAATGATACGACCTAAGAGCTTATGACCAGAAGATAAGGACTTTAGGTAGATCAGATCATCATGTATGACCAGAAAATAAGGACTTCAGAAAATTAGATCATCCAAGTATGACTTAAATGATATGACGTGACAGCTTATGATTAAAAGATAATAACTTCAGGTAGATCAGATCATCATGTATGACCAAAAAATCAGGAATTTTAGAAGATTAGATCATCCAAGTATGATCTGAATGGTACGACCTGAATGATATGACTTGAGAGTTCATGACTTGAATAAAAAGGACTTCAGAAAGATCATATCATCCATATACGACTGAAAGATTATGACTTGATCAAGACTAGTGGGATCTTCAACTCCAAAACATCCGACAAGTTCAATTCTGACGCTGAGTATACAAGTCTAACATCATACACATATTTCAGACCTGGTTGTACCTATTGTATTATGACACATGTACATTTATATGTTTATATATATCCAAATGTAACTCTCATTGAGGGAGGCTGAGCATTTAATACTAAAATTCTAGTGTGAGGAGAATTCTCTAAACACAGTTTTAAACGATTATGCTTGCAATGATCACTATTCAACAATTTGTGGCATAAAGCTCAAAGTTTAATTTCAGAACACAATTTGTATGATTCAAAACAATTGAAGTCCTTTGGTAATGCATATCATTTGCTTGTTCGTAAGTTTGGATTGTTAAGTGGCTTTGATGGTTATTTAGTTTATTTGGGACCGTATGGGGATAATATTTTTAGGGTACGAAGTGTGGAAAAAGTGATTTTTTTTACTTTATACTCAACAGGTGCTTTTGAAGCAACCCTTATTATTTTATCGTTTTGAAACGCATAAGGAATGCTAAAAGGATTTATAAGAAAGACTAAAATATTCACACTTTCTAAAAGTTGGGATTTGTCCATGTAAGAAGTTATTTAGTATATTAGAATTCGAAATGGACAAAACTAACAAAGACAAATTTGGACTGAAATGGTGATTATAGTGTACGATGCGAGGGTCAAAAGTAATTTTGGGCTAATATAGCAAGGTAATGTTTTTAGTGAACCTGTATTTTGGCTGAAGGTTTTCCTGTTAATTGAAGTTTAGTAATTTTTAGGATGATCTCTTGAACACGGTAGGTTCGACACATTTCCAATTAATAGTTATTTATTAGTCAAGAGGAATTAAAGTTTTTTTTTTTTTTCATCCTTGAACCAAAAATATAAAACATTACAAGGAAAGGAGTATGAAAGGTTCATTTGCTTGTGCTTATGTTAAAAATGATTTTAGATAGAAACTACGAAGAAAAAACAGTTTGAGAAATAAGCTCTTTCTATGTGCTGCTTTCAGCAAGTATAAAAGTGAATTTTGAGTCTTAGAAGTGACATAACTTTTTTGTTGGTCTGAAGCGCTTTTGTAGTTGCTATAAGTATAAACATACCCTAAGTTTCGTATGGTTCCGAAGCTCACTTTCTAGTGGAGGAATGGAGTAGAGACTAGAGAGAAGGGAATTATGTAACTAGAGTAACTTTGCAGCGACTTTGGGGAATAAGGATGGCAAGGCGTTAAATTTTTTTTATTTTTTTTTCCTTTTCTTTTTGGAAATCTTCCTTGTATTCGGTTTGTCCGTCATACCCAACTAGTTGGTATGAGGAAATGGTAAGGGCAAGGTTCACTTCACATAGCACTCTTCATGATCCATCAAAGGCATATATTACTTTTAAAATTCACATGTTCTGTTTTCTTGTGAACCTTTAATTTGGCTTTTCCAGTCACATCGGTAGGGATGGCAATAGATCATCTGATTCGATCCGTTTATGATTAGATCTGATCTATTATTTAAAAGATTTGATTTGATCTGTAGATCATATTGATAAAATCTATTATTGATCCATGAATCATATATATATTCATAATCCGATCTGAATTGTTCCAAAAAAAATTCACTTTTTCTAATACATTATTGAATGTTGTATATTATATATTTTAAATTGAGAAATAAAAATAAACATATAAAAAAATATAGATTTGTAAAAAAATATTTATTACTTATTTATAATTAATATATATTCAATTTTTTCATTAATATTATAATTTATAAATAAATACATTTGTAACAAAAAATTAACATCATTAACTTGATATCATCTAAAATTATAAAAGAATAATATTATAATTTTTTTTAAATAAATAATTATAAAAATTTGGAAAGTATTTTTGGAATGTGTGACGTTTTTAGTACTAAAATTATAATTTTAAAAATAATTAGTTATGAATCGATCCATGGATCAATTTGATTCGGCTCAATCCATGGATCATTTTGTGTCCATTTGATCTGATCCAATCTGTTAATCTTATACGTGAATCATGATCCGACTCGATCCAAAAATGATTTATTTTGATTCAATCTGAAATGGATCATATGGAGTAGATATCCATGAAGTTCTGATCTAGTGGATCTTTTTTTCCATCATTCGCATTAGAGATCCCCCGCCATCTATAGGGAGCCATAGGTGACCACAGCGGTGGGGGCAACTAAGGATAACCCAATAGCTGCATCAGAGACCCCCCTGTTGTTATGAGGTCTCCTTGCTACAACAGCAGTAATGGCAGCGGCAGTGGCAACAATTGATGATGTAGGAACCGACAGTAGCCACAGCATTGCTCCACCCCTTTTGGTGTGTGGATTGCTTGCTGTTATAGGTAGCTACAGTGAACTAGGGAGCCACAAGGCAACCCAGAGCTAAAAGGAGCCAGAAGGTGATCAAGGACCTGGGGAAATAGTTGGGAACTGTAGGTGATTGTGGGCTCGGGGAAAGCCGGGGCCCTCTCTTCGCCCCCCTTTATTTTTCGTGCAGAAGGGGAAATGGTGAAGGCAAGGTTCACTTAACATGGCACTATCCATGATCCATCAAAGGCATATATTACTTTTAAAATTAATATGTTATGTTTTATTGCAAACCTTTTAATATGGTTTTTCCATATAGAGAACCGTCTTTCATGTGGTTAGTTTTGTTTTGACATAGCAAATGTTTGATGTTACCAATTTGTTTGTCATAGCAAATGTTTTGACTTGAAGTCTGCTCAAGTGGATTTGGATATCCTCACAAAATTCAAATAACTATGCATGGAAAATTAATATCATGCATGGACTTCACTCAGGTAGTGAAAGCTAGAGAGCATTGCAACGGGCGTTTTGGCGTCAATAACTCGACACGTAAGAAATATCTGTCATCATTCTTTTCTTATTCAAAACTCAAAAGTGATTTCTTCAGTTTCCCTGGTTTTTAATTTGTCTATATATCTACTACATCTTGCAAAATTATTGAGAACGGAAGACAATTTGTTACTTGAGAACTAACGAGATCTTGTGACTTGTGTCATACCAGCTCAGAGAGCTTTCAGCCGACTGATGAATTAACAAATATCATTGATAAAGGTCTTAAGATAAATAAATAAAAATTGGCAGCATACTCTCTTTTAATAATCTGTTTCTTTTGAAGTAATTATTCTAATCTGACAATGACATGTTGCTTCTTGTACGAATTTTACTGCACCATATATGCTACATATGAGCCTCCTCTATGGAGATTTGTCAGAGAATGAGAAGATAAAAGCCGTAGAAAAAGCTATTAGTCTTGATGAAGGCCTGAGTTTCCCAGTAAATCGTCTGGTATTGTGCATATCGGACACAGATGACAAAACGTGCAAATCTTGGAGGAAGGTAGCTGAATGCAGCTTGAATCCAAATAGCTTGCTCACCCTTTGAAGACTAGCTTGCTATATCTGAGTAATCCTTTGTGATTAGTAGTGTACTCTATACGAGTAATGTTATCCTTCCCAATTGGGACTATCTCAAATACAAGGTACTAATTTGTAATTGGCTCACGTCTAGAATGTAGGGCCATATACACTTCAATAATAAACCCAGATCATCCTTTGTTTATGCTTGTTTAGTACCCGGTTTAGGTTTAGGTTTAGATAATGTGTGTTTAAGTCACTAAAAAGATAGGTAAAGTTAAGTTTTAATTCAATTTTTAGTTAAATACAATGGAATTTTATATGTGATATATTTGTAGTTTTTGATATATATATATATGAAAAAAATTAATATTTAACTAAAAATCATACTCAATTTTTTTGAGAAGATTTTTTAATATGACAATAAAATTGAAGTTATATCAAAATAATTTGTTAAAATTTTAAAAAATTACCTCATAAAATATAAATTTACTTGTTTTATATTTTCTATTTTGTTATAATTAATGAAGTATTGAATAAAAATTTAATTTTGTCACTGAATTTTCATAAATAAAGAATTTTTTTTTAAAAAATAAAAAAATAGCTCATGAGATCTAAACAAATAGAGTTCACGACACTTTTCCCGACAAGCTACGTGTTTGGCGTACATTTCACTTTGAGTGTAATAAAGTCAATTCCAATTCGATTGACTTGAATAGGACATGAATAACGTGAATAACGTGATACCTTCAGTTGGATACATGGGATACAAATCTTTCTTAGGAAGTCCGGCCCTAGTGCATGGGACTAAAAAAATTTCTTTAATATTCAATTTATCCAAATATGATGCTAAAGTTGATAAATCATATATTTAATTAATATGGGTGATAATATTAACATTATTAAAATTATTATTTTTATGATAATTTTATTAATAAAAAATAATATTAATGTGTAATTAATTATAAGAATATAATAATAATTTTATATATTTTTATTAAAATAACAACAAAAATAATTATAATAATATTATTATATTTAATTATGGATCGGTTGTATTAACTATATCATAGTTAATGGTTCAAATTGCATTTTGGTACATAGTAGTCAATTTTTTTTTGGATTGATCGGAAGTTACAAGCCGTCTAAATTTTTTTACCATAGCTATTTTTTTAGTTATTTGTTAATTTATAAATACTAATTATTTTTATCGTAGGAAGAGAATTTTTTTATTAATTATTAATGTAAGGAAAAAAAGTGATTGCATCATGTACATCTCTCGACTAATTTAAGTAAAATTAATGTCCTCAAAATTTTATTATTTTATTTTATAAAATTTAAGTGAAATAAGTAAAACTTAAGCATAGAATATCAGAATAATAAGCATATAACTCTAATTTTTAAGTAAAAAAATAAAATGTAAAAATTAATTATAAAAAAATATGTAAAATCTAATTTTTGATTAAAACTAATTAAAAGTATGTGCAAATGTATGTGAATTATTTTACTTATTTTAATATTTTTCTTTGGTTAATTTTTATAAAATATTAAAATAAATATAAAATTAATTTTTTTTTATGATTTTTAACTAATTTTAAAAATAAAATAATATTTATAGTCCTTATTAAATGTGATAATTATCATATAATTAGAGTTATTATTAAATATAATTCTTATTTTATTATCATATTTAATTAAATTTATTAATTAACGTGATAATAGATTCTAAAATGTCAATAATTTATAAGTTAGTACAGTACCAATCAAAAAAACTTAAAAGGGGTTTAACTGTAAGCCACAATTGCGATGCACGTAAGACTATAATATCCCTAAATGCTACGTTTTCCAAAATCCATCACCATAATCTCTCAAATCAGACCCCGACCTATTTTTGCTATATTGAGAAGAATATTTTCGATTGGCTTCTTGGCACTCTTCGCTATTTCTCAACAACCAACTTTGTGTTGCCAGCGGCTGGGTTCGAGACAATGTGTGTGGTTAAGGATATTCTGTTTTGTTGGGAGAGCGAAACGTATCTAATATTTTGATGAATTGCCTTCATAGCTTTTAGGTAAAGAGTGTTATGATATTGATATTGGTCTTGACAATATGTTGGGGAGTGAATTTGTTTATAAAGTCAGGGAGTACTTGTTGTCTGTAGAGGAAGAACCTCAAGAAATTGCAATCATTATATAGTAAGTTGAATACAAATGTTCTCTTTAACTTGAAAAGAATTGTGAAAAAGACGCTGCCATTGCTACTACTCGGCAAGGTGAGAAGCTTTGGGATTTTACAAGAACTTCTTTGGGAGATTAGGGTTATAAGTTTGTGAAAGACGTAGCATTTAAGTATATGTATTGTACTTACCATTAACTTTCGTTACATTTTTTACAATAATGATAAATTTGTAATAAATAAAAAATTTGATGATATCAATATGATATATTAAAATTTATTAATATATTTGTAACAATTTTTAATATTTAATAGTGTAAAAATTTATTTATTCTAAATAATATCATCTAAGCTACACCTCTTTATTTAATCAGAATTGACTTTTACAAAATGAAGAAAAAGCGTGAAATTTTCGGTATGATATTTTATTTCCTTTTCCTTTTATCTCGCACACTAATTATAAATACGCACGTTACTTAAATAGTATAATGATAAAGATGATATCTATATTTCATTCCATGCGAGTTTGATTCTTTCATAATTTAAAAAAAAACTAATTGGTGTGTATTCTAAAAAATTGTATCTACTAATAAAAATTAGAATAATACAACTGAAAGGTAATTTTAAATTAATATTTTTTATTTTATAATTAATTTAATATTTAATTACATAACATAATTTATTATATATAAATTCTATTTTTATTTTTTAAAGAAAATATATATTATTTTTTTAATAATATAAAATAATTTATTTTTATAAATCATATATATCATTTAGGGTGAAGAGTCAAAATAATCCATTTATTTATGCAATAAGTATTATTTAGTCCTTTAACTTATAAAATGTATCTTTAAATCTATTTGCTTATGAAAAATGTATTTTAAAGTCACATATATATTTATATTTTTTAATAGATATATATCAAATTAAATAATTTTTATTTAAAAATTATACAATTTCTTTCTATTAAACTTAAATAAAAATTTTATTGTCTAATTTGTGATTTTAGATATTAAACAATAAAATTCTATTTAAATTTTATTGAATTAAAAAAAAACTTAAATGAATTTTTTATTATTTAAATTGTGACTTTAAATATTAGACAATGAAAATTTTATTTAAATTACATAAAAAATTTATTTAAGCTTTTTTTAAATTAAAAAATTGAATTTTTTAATTAAATATAAATTTTTTTAAGTATATATATATATATATATATATTAAAAAATATAAATATGTATATGACACATCTATTATTCCATTAGATTTAAAAAAAAATTAAAAAAAATTAACTTTATTTTTATTTAAAACATTTTTTATAAGTAAAAAAACCTAAAAACATATTTTTTAAAAATAAAAAAATTATATTTTTTTTATAACTTAAAAAATTAAATACCATCTTTTATAAAAATAAAATAATTTTATAACATTTTTTATAAATATCATTCATGCATCTGTATATGAAAAGATGATTCAGAGATAAAAGTCAACAATAAAAATAAATGGTACAACTGGCTACAAGTTGCCATATTACAATAGCAAAGAGGGAGAGAGAGTGCGAATGTAAGAAAAACCACTTCCATATGTCACAATTTTATGATAATTATAATTAATATAATAATTTATTAAATAAAATTATATAAATTCGATTATATTTATTATTAATAATATATAATATCAATTATAATTTATTACAAATTTATAGTAAATAGTGTTTTTCAGAGGAAAAGCAACTTCAACATAAGGGATCATGTGACCATGTGATCATGTATAGTAGTAACTGTAGCAGCCACCGAAAGCCAGATTTACATGGCGTGCCGCGTGAGTCAAATAACAAAAATATTTTTTTTCATAATTTATAAATATATTAATTATATGATATAATTATTATCTTTATGTTACAAAGTGATTTTAAAATTATTTTTTTATATTATCTTATTTTTTTTTTAATTTTATATTTAATAAATAATTAATACGTTATTTAATATATATTATAATTTAGTAGGAATACTCGCGAAGTAAAGCGATTGGCGTATTTTGTCAATAACAGCGACAAAGTCTCTCTGGATCAATCTGGATATAAATTACGATGATTTAGCTGAAACTTGGAAGCTATCTATTGTTAAATTTTCCTGCTCAAAACCCAGTCTTCATTCCTTAATCTCGGTTCATTTTTTTAATCAACATTGAACCACAATTGTTTACTTTTACTATTTCAAAACTATAGGAGAAAATGACATATGAAAGGGCTAAAAAATATAAACAAAGAAGAAAAAGTTCAGCATTCAGAAAAGAAATTAAAAATAATAATAACAAGAAGAAGAACCTTCTATAATTCGTTAATCAAAACCTCGTAACTTATATTTACAAGGCAAATAAACTAATGGATTAGAAGCATATATTATCATCAGCCGTAAAAATAACAGATAAGAACAAACTTAAATAATAATAAATATATGAATACAAAATTTTCGATTTATAAAAGAAGATATATGTTCATTATAATAACCCACGTTGAAGACGAGAACACCAAATTCTTATTACGCGCTATCCAGACCGCGTGTCACGCCATAGCGAAATATCGTTACAAAGATCCCTATTAGATACTATGCTACTACCTACCCAAAAAAGGCTCCGAAAGACCGAGATAATTTTCTTCATTTATTTTTCTCACCTTCTCATTTCACCTACAAAGCCGTCGAATGTTCAGCGAACATCTTTCAGATCTTAAATTCCCAAAATAGAAATCCAACTCGTCAGAAAGTGCAACGACTGAAACTTCAAGTTTAAACAAAAAATGGACTCAAAAACGACGCCGTTAAGATTCACTCTGGGTAAACAATCTTCCCTTGCGCCGGACCGGTGTTCAAATCGGATGAGCGAATCGGATGAGGATGTTGATTTCGAGGGTATCGATCCAGGTGTACGGCTCATGTACTTGGCTAACGAAGGTGACTTGGAGGGAATCAAAGAGCTCTTAGATTCAGGCATCGACGCCAATTTCCGCGACATCGATGATCGGACGGCTCTCCACGTTGCGGCTTGTCAGGGACTGAATGACGTCGTAGCTTTGCTCCTTGAACGTGGTGCTGAGGTTGACTCTAAGGATGTCTGGGGTAGTACTGTAAGTATAGCGGCCACAATCTTGACTTAGCTTGCTATTTCTCTTGTCTTGTGATGAGTAGCTTTGACTGATAAGCAATGGCGTAATTTTGTTATGTTTTGATGAAAAATGAACAGCCTCTTGCAGATGCTATGTACTATGAAAAACAAGATGTGATTAAACTCTTGGAGAAACATGGAGCTAAGCCTCTGGTGAGCTTTTTTTTTTATTTTTAATTTGCCTATCACATTCTTCGTCATACACCTGTTCCCCCCCCTAATTTTGTTAGATTTTTCCTATTCAGGTGGCTCCTATGCACGTCAGGCATGCTCGTGAAGTTCCTGAATATGAAATTGATCCTACAGAGCTTGATTTTACTAACAGCGTTGAAATTGATAAAGTGAGCGTTTGCCTCTATTTCTGCTTTCGCTATAATATCTTTCAATAACAGGGTTAAAGTTATGATTACTTTATTCATACAACATTAAATCAAAGTTTATCAGAACAGGTGTTAAATTAGGTTGCTTGGAAGACATGATACAAGCACCATGTGTTTATGAGGAACAAAGAATATCTTTCAATAGCAAAAAATAAATATATATATATATATATATATATATTGCCTTACAAAATAGGTTGCTGCATCTAGCTAGCTGTCATTTATTCATAAAAATCCTTGTATCAATGCATTATCCTATTTGATTTGTGTGCATAGCTTTTGTTTGCTTGCACATGTATGTTCATAATTGGTCAAATTGGCTAGTTTTTATTGTCAACTTTCTTTCACTTGTGTCCATTCTCTCTCAAACTGCAATGATGTGGGATGCCTAGGGAACTTTTCGTATAGCATGGTGGCGTGGGACAGAGGTTGCTGTCAAGAAGCTTGGAGATGAAGTGGTTGTCCAAAAGGATAAAGTGTGGGTTGTTCATGACCTTATAATGTTGTAGCTATTTTTTTCTTTCTTTATTGCCATTTTCTATGGTGTTTAAATTGTTGGCTTTTTTGCAGGAGGGCATTTAGAGATGAGCTTGCGTTGCTTCAGAAAATCCGACATCCAAACGTAGTCCAATTTCTGGGTGCCGTCACTCAGAGTAGTCCAATGATGATTGTGACAGAATACTTGCCCAAGGTTTAGTCCCTATTTTCTTCTAATATTCCTGAATAAATAAAAGTATTATAATGGACCAATGGTTTAATTTTTCCCGATTCAGTAATTGAGGGCTGTTACAACCAAGCAAGTAGAACTCACCCTTAATAAGCGCTTGTCAAGGGGAGGGTGCCTACTTGGTTATAAAGCCTACACAGATAGCCCATACTACCAATGTGGGACTCAATTAGTTCATAACAATACCACCCCTCCTCGGAACCGACGACCACGTCGGTAGGTGGCTTCGCGGATCCAACGGCTTAACCCGTGGTAGCAGCCCTCTCTTGGCCTAACTCGTCCAGGTGATTGCTCTGATACCAATTGTTACAACCAAGCAAGTAGAACTCACCCTTAATAAGCGCTTGTCAAGGGGAGGGTGCCTACTTGGTTATAAAGCCCACACAGATAGCCCATACTACCAATGTGGGACTCAATCAGTTCATAACAATACCACCCCTCCTCGGAACCGACGACCACGTTGGTAGGTGGCTTCGCGGATCCAACGGTTTAACCCGTGGTAGCAGCCCATTTGCAACAGATTAAAAACTGTAATGATAATTCAGATATTAATCACAATAATAATCAAAAGACTTGATAATAAAACTGAGGACAAATCAGCCAAGCTTTCGAGAGGCTTGGTTCTCTCCACTACAAAACTTGATTACAAAATCTTAGATAGCCCCCCCAACGTTCCCCTGCGTTCTTATTACCATTCCACAATATTCTAACAGAAAATCCTACGTGGATTTTCTTGTAACAAACTTCTAACAAACTCCCCCACAATCATAACCCACATGGTCCCCAAAATTTCCCTAACAACCATTTCTAACTTAAATGACTTTCTTACCCCTCCTAGTATAAGTTAAATGCACTTGAGGTCTTACAATACCCTCCTCTGACACAGTCACCTTGTCCTTAAGGTGGAAATTGGGGAACTGTTTCTGTCATAAAAGTCCTCCCATGTAGCTTCAAATTCTGGAAGATTCTTCCATTTGATGAGGACCTCGATATTCTTAGTTTGACCAGGCACTTTATGGCGCATTCCTAAGACCAAGTTTGGTTCCATTATCAGTTCTAAATCAGAGTTGATTTGAGGAGGAAGAGTAGGAGATGAAATGGTGGCTCCTCGAGCAGCTCTTAACTGGGACACATGAAAAACTGGATGGATAGATGTTGATGGAGGCAACTCCAATTTGTAGGCCACTGCACCAATCTGTTGTAGAACCTTGTAAGGTCCATAGTAACGAGCTGCCAACTTGTCATAGGGTGGTTTAGCCAATGAATGTTGTCTGTAGGGTCTAAGTTTCAGGAACACCCAATCACCCACAGCAAAAGTTGCATGGTGGCGCCTGCTGTCAGCATAGAATTTCATCCTTTGTTGAGCACGTATCAAGTGCATCTTGAGATCATCCAGGTTAGCATCTCTATCAGTTAACATCTGATCAACTGCAGAAACTACTGCTTCCCCTTTTCCATACCTGATCAACTTTGGGGGTGCCCTTCCATACACTATATGAAATGGAGTGGTGCCTGTAGAAGTATGATAGGATGTATTATACCAATATTCTGCCCAATGTAACCATTTGGCCCAATGACGAGGTTTTCTTGTGGCAAAACAACGTAGATAAGTCTCGAGACACTTGTTTACCACTTCAGATTGCCCATCTGATTGGGGATGGTAGGCCGTGCTTCGTTTTAAAGAAGTCCCTTGTAATTTGAACAATTCCTTCCAAAAATTACTCAAGAAAATACGATCATGATCTGAAATGATTGATTGAGGGATCCCATGAAACTTAACTACTTCCTGTATGAACAATTTGGCCACGGTAGCAGCTGTGAAAGGGTGTTTTAATCCCACAAAATGTGCATACTTGCTCAACCTGTCCACAATCACCAAAACTGTGTCAATTCCCTCGGATTTGGGCAATTCCTCTATGAAGTCCATAGTAATTGCCTCCCAGATTTGATTAGGCAAGGGAATTGGTTGCAGCAGCCCAGCTGGGGTGGTTGTTTGATGTTTGTACTGTTGGCAGATGAGGCAGTGCTGCACAAACTGTATGACATCCTTGCGCATACCCTCCTAATACAGTTCAGAGGAGACTCTTTGAAATGTCTTGTTTTCTCCAAAGTGTCCCCCACTAACTGATGCATGAAACTCCTTGAGGATAACAGGTAGTAGTTTAGAACCCTTAGGAATTACCAACCTCCCCTTAAAATGTAACAGCCCGTTGATAATGGTGAACCCTGCAACTGATGGGTTGCCTTCTGTAGTGCTGAGTGTTAGACTTTTCAGAAATTCATTGTCTTATATTTCCTTAAGCAGCTCAGGCCAATGCTGCCATTGAGGAACCCCCAATTCCATTAACTCAGGTGTGACAGGTATCCTGGAGAGGGCATCAGCCACCTTGTTGCTAGCCCCTGTGCGGTATTGGATATCAAAACTATATCCCATAAGTTTGGAAATCCATTTATGGTAGTTAGAGCTCACAATTCTCTGTTCAAACAAATATTTAAGACTTTGCTGGTCAGTTTTGACAATGAAGTGTCTGCCTAACAGGTATGGACGCCATTTGCCAACTGCAAACACTATGGCCATTAGTTCCTTCTCATATATTGACTTCAACCTTGCCCGTGGCCCTAAGGAATGGCTGTAATAAGCTATTGGCCTTTGGTGTTGAAGCAAAACTGCCCCCAATCCAAAACCAGATGCATCTGTTTCCACTACAAAAGGCTGAGAGAAGTCTGGCATGGCTAGTACAGGCACTTGAGACATAGCTGCCTTGAGTGAATTTAAAGCTTGAGTGGCTACTTCAGTCCAATTGTAATTGTCTTTCTTAAGTTGGTTCGTAAGAGGTAGGGCTAAATGAGCATAACCAGCAACGAACTTTCTGTAATAACCGGTAAGGCCTAAAAAACCTCTCAGTTTCTTAATATTCTTAGGAATTGGCCAAGCAAGCATTGCCTGTAGCTTGTTGGGATTAGCTGCTACACCTTGGCCTGAGATTATATGCCCGAGGTAAGCAACCTCTTTCTTCCCAAATTCACACTTCTTACAGTTGGCATACAGTTGGTGTGAGTGGAGTAGTTCCAATACTAACTTCAAATGCTGCTTATGTGTGGCTTGATCTGGGCTGTAAATTAGTATGTCATCAAAGAAAACTAAGACAAATTCTCGTTCATTACTGATTGGAAGGTGGATGGAGCATTGGTTAAGCCAAAAGGCATGACCATAAACTCGTAGTGGCCTTCGTGGGTTCTGAATGCAGTTTTGTGCACATCTTCTTCTTTGACTCGAATTTGGTGATAACCAGATTTCAAGTCTAATTTGGAGAAGAACTGATGCAGCTCATCTAATAGCTCTTCTATTACAGGTATAGGAAATTTGTCTAACACAGTTGCTTTATTAAGCATCCTGTAGTCGACACAGAACTTTCAAGACCCATCTCTCTTCTTCACTAAGATCACAGGGCTGGAAAATGGACTCGTGCTGGTTCTGATGACTCCTGCTTGTCGCATTTCCTTGATGAGCCTTTCTATTTCATCTTTTTGAAAATGAGGATATCTATAGGATCTAACACTCACTGGACCGTGCCCTTCTTTGAGAATAATTTGTTCTTTGTGTCGTTTTGGAGGTAGCCCTTCAGGCATGTTGAACACAGCAACATATTCTTCTAAAATGGTTTGTACATACCCTGGAATGTCCTGATCTTCTCTGGGAGTGCCAACTTGGTTGAGATCAACTAAAATGCCATTCCCTTCTTGCTTCAATGTCTTTACCATGGCTCTTAGAGATATCTTAGAGGCACCAAGAGAAGGATCGCCTCTTAAAGTGATACTCTGATCTCCCAAAGTAAACTTCATGATCTGTAATTTCCAATTTGTGTTAGTCATTCCCAGTGTTTCCAACCATTGGATTCCTAATATAACATCTGTGCAAAATCATCCTCGATGGTGAGTTCTTGCAATTGAAGTTTAACTCCTTTACAGACTCCCTCTCCTCTAGTGGTAGATGAAATTGTCTCTGAGAGTCTTCATGGAGCTTAAATAACTGTTCGAACCTTAAGTTCAATTGCTGGGATAAAGTTAGTATTTCTTCCTTCAGCCCTCCTACTTCCTTTCCCAATTTTTCTTGCTCTTCGTGCATGTTTTCTAATACGCCTTCCATTGCATCCACCCTCTGATTCGTGTTCTTGGCCATTTCCTCCCAATCTCGACTGCTCTGATACCAATTTGCAACAGATTAAAAACTGTAATGATAATTCAGATATTATTCACAATAATAATCAGAAAACTTGATAATAAAACTGAGGACAAATCAGCCAAGCTTTCGAGAGGCTTGGTTCTCTCCACTACAAAACTTGATTACAAAATCTTAGATAGCCCCCCCCCAACGTTCTCCTGCGTTCTTATTACCATTCCACAATATTCTAACAGAAAATCCTACGTGGATTTTCTTGCAACAAACTTCTAACAAACTCCCCCACAATCATAACCCACATGGTCCCCAAAATTTCCCTAACAACCATTTCTAACTTAGATGACTTTCTTACCCCTCCTAGTATAAGTGAAATGCACTTGAGGTCTTACAAGGGCCTCTTTACTTTATCTTTTACTGAAGTTTACAAAACTGTTTACTGCTATAGTAATATTTATTTTATACTTGCAATCAAGGTTTTAAAAGGAAGTTTTATGCCTTGAGGCATTTTTCTCTTACGAGACGAGGCGTACGCCTCAAGGTAGTACGAGGCATAAGCCTCATTGTGAAGAGTTTGAAACAAAATTATAATAACGTCAAAATTTAACACTGGATAATTAAATAACAAGTCAAAATGTGATTTTAGAATATTAATAGGAAAAAAGTTATGATGGATAGAATTTGGATACTTAAGGCTAAATACATAAGTTCATGTTGGTTATTTTTTCCTCTAAAAACTAATTTTTAGTCTAGTTGGGTCATTAAGATTTTCAATCTACCTATGAGAAAACAATCATAGATGTAAATTTTTGAGGTGTATAATCTTATTGCGCACCTAATTGCGTAAGCCTCAACCAAAAAAAGCACAAGTCTCAAATAAATATTTTGAGGCTAAGCCTTAACTCATTTGAGAGATGAGGCTTATTAAGACAAGCCTCATTGCGAGCCTCAAAATAACAATTTAAAACCATGCTTGCAGTACATATTAGTCATAGCATGCAAGAATGATATTCTATATCACTTTTCTTACTATTGTTTAAAGGAATTCAATGCTTTGTCCTGAAAAAAATTTCTTTCATTTCATGTGGTGGAGAGCTTTTTAATCTAGACATATGATAAGTTTTAACTGGGCATTTTTCATTTTCACTCGCCTTGTCCACAACTTTCCATTTTTGACCACCTACCTAATTCATGTTCATAACTTAACATATGTTTATAAAAGAAGTTCATTTGAACTCATGGTCCAACACTTTTTCTTTAAGGTAAAATCTGATTTGCCAGTGGTCCACAGCTGTCCATCGCTGGAGTTTGAGTTTTCATTCGGCAACAATTGTACGTTTGAACTCATGTACAAAAAGAAAACTTGCTTGGACCTGTGTTTAGGAATGAAGACTAGTTTTCATAGTTTATGATTGTTGTTTAGAGTCTCATTAAGGTAAACCGATGCGATCCAATAGTCTCCACTTGATGGAGCGCTATTGATATTTTTTGTACGCATAAAAAAAAAAAAAAAACCCTGAACATGTGTAATCTCTAATTGCCTTCTTTGTTCTCTATGCGCAAGGACTTGAAATTTGGTCATGGTTGTGATTAGATATGGTGCACTGTTGTCATCAGGACACTCTGCTTTTTAAAATGGTGAAATTTGACAGTCACATATCTTCTTCATTACACCTTTAGCAGTACTCATGCGTTTCTTATGTATCAATGTTTTTTATCTTGTTTAAGCTGTTGAGTATTTTTACCCAAAATAGGCAAATATGATGACTGGATAGGTGTTCTAGTTGTTAAAAAAAGTATTTGCTTATCATATATGCTCTTTAATCCTGTTTTTGATATTCTTCATTCCTTGCTGGTTGGTCTGGATGGGAACTAGAACAAGTTTAGTTTTAGAGTCGTATAAATGAAATGTTGGCTCATTTTAAAATTTCGTAGGACTGGTGAGCAACTCATTCTAATATAGTATTAGAGCACGAGATATGTGTTCAAAGTTCAAACCTAAAACCCCTACAATCCAAAATGATAAAACAATTTGAAGGGATGGTGTAACTGAAATGTTGGTCCAGATTTGTTGGAATGATTGGTGACCATCATATTTTTTTATTACATATTTTTGTTATAGACTCTTTCTTTTTTCATATTTTTATATGCTAGGTCTATTGTGCAGGGGGACCTTCGTGCATTTCTCAAGAGAAAGGGAGCGTTAAAACCATCTACAGCTATAAGATTCGCCCTTGATATTGCAAGGTCTGTATCTTTTTCTTAGTGAGGTATTGTGTCTCCATTTTCAAACATGAATACTAGATATTTAGCACAGTTCTTTGCGAAATGTCAAAAGAAACTTTAAAACATTAGAAATTCAAAAATAATTGCATGCTCCTTGATCAACTTCAATTGACATGTATTTCTTAGAATTCTTAAAGAGTTCCAAGTCTAAGTACCGGTACTTTTAAATTCTACTTTAGTGTTACCAACAACCAATGTTGGGCTCATTCCTCTTAAACTATAATAACCCGCCCCCTCTCTAGTATTGGCCTTTCGTCTTGACTTAATGCTTGAAACTTTTTTTTTCATCAAGTGTGAGTCACTTGTGTTTCTTTTTAAAATTTTCTGATTTTTTGTTCATTTTGCATGCACAAAGCACACTTTGAATTGCTTGGATATTTATTTAATGTATTCTCATTGATTTTAGCAGGGGATTGAGTTATTTGCATGAGATCAAACCAGAGGCAATAATTCACCGTGATCTTGAGCCTTCGTAAGCTCTATCCTTTTCATTAAATTAGATTAATTCATATTGCATCTATTTACATATGACCATATTAGCATTAAAGTTAACCCTCTAGGAAGCATATAGAAAAATAAAGCTTACAAGTACGATTACAGAAATATACTAAGGGATGATTCGGGGCACCTGAAAGTTGCAGACTTTGGTGTTAGTAAGCTGCTGACTGTCAAGGAAGATAGGCCTCTGAGTTGTCAAGAAACTTCTTGTGAGTGCTGCATCCTTTTTCGATACTGTAATTTTCATTAGAAATGAAATATTGTGCAAGTGGAATCCCTTTTGTTATCTGAAGGAAAAATATATTTTCACCTCATTGACATTTTTTTCGGCGATCGTTAATTATTAATCTATTAATAGACCACTTTATAGTTAATATTTTTTAACTACGTAGTTTATTGTCACCACTAGGCAGATACGTGGCTCCAGAAGTTTTCAAAAATGAAGACTATGACACCAAAGTGGATGTGTTCTCATTTGCTCTAATCTTGCAAGAGGTAAACACGTTTCATTATTGCTTCCTGCATTAGCAACATTTGTGAAGGGTTCTGCATCTCTCCCATTGTAGTAATAAGATATAGAAGCACATGACCATTTACCTTTTCACATTGAATCATTTAGTCATTGACCTTTTCATTCAACTGGTTTACTCCACAATCATTTGACGGGTTTACTTCATAACCTTTCAATTACTTATCAATTTAGTCCAAAATGTTTTGATTGGAGCAATTTAATCCATCACCTATATAAGTTTCAACAAATTTTAGTTTGGAATGGACAAGTTGGTCAAACGAGTTCAAACTTTCAAAAACTTATGTACTAAATTTATCAAATGAGAATATTTTAGACTAAATTGGTCTGTATTTGAAAGGTTGTCCAATAGTAGGCTTAATTGGCAAAATGCAAAGGTGAAATGTCAAAATGTGAAGGACTAAATAGGACATATTCCCCAAGTCTATTTTCTTCCTTATTGTCTATTGCTTAAATAATCATATTAGTATGGGCTTTCATACGTACATCTATGCTGTTAGGAGGTTACATGCATATTTTTATTAAAGCTTACACCAATTCAACAAGGGTTGACATTCGTGACATTTTTAAATGATGTTTTATAGATGATTGAAGGTTACCCACCATTTTATGCTAAACAAGACACTGATGTTCCTAAAGTGTATGTTGCTAGAGAACGCCCACCATTTCGAGCTCCATCAAAACATTATGCACATGGGCTTAAGGAGTAAGTTAAATATGTTTTTCACGTTTTTATTGTTGTCTGTTTTTTTGTTAACCATTTCTTGTTTGAAACAATTCTTTATTTTCTCAGTTTTCTTTTGGAAGACATTGCCTACCTCCAATTTGACCCCCTTTTTATAAAAAGAGTACTCTCCAGAGTTTTTTAGTTTCTTTCTGTCTTTTGATGAACATGTTTTCATCAGAGAGCAGTCTAGATGAAATCATTTGAATTTTCTGTCTGCCTTGCCTCCAATTGTAGATTTGTACATGGCTTCTATTTATATACATGTGTATATGTTTTGAATTTTCTTCTGACATTTTGTATGAACAGGTGCTCATAGTCTGTTCCAGATGAACTCATGCTCATCAAGAGATGGGAAAAAAAATCTATAACCTGGAAATATTTTTAGTATTTGGGAGGGGGTAAAAAGTTGGACCCAATCTAGAAGGGGACTCTCCAGGGTCTTTGTTTTCATGAAATTTGGTGCCTCTTGAGAATGAAAACTCCTGCCAATTTTTATCATTGCAACTCTGATTTACTGAATATTTGGAACAATTTTCTACCAAATATTTTACCTTGCAAGAATATGCTGATAGCACAAGAAATAACTTGAAAACCTTAGTCTTCTCCTGAAAGGAGTGATTTTTCACCTCTTAGCCCATGTTCTTTGACATAGAAAGCTAGTTTCTTTTTCTTAACAGAAGATAGAAAAGTTGCTGGAGAACTTTTTTTCAAATCATAGAAAACTAGCTAACATGTGAAGGTAATATATGATTACAGGTTGATTGAGGAATGCTGGGATGAGAAGCCAGCAAAAAGACCAACATTTAGGCAGATATTAACAAGGCTAGAATCCATTTATAGCAAACTTGGTCACAAGAGACGATGGAAGGTCTATTTCTCTGTCTCTCTCTCTCCCCCCCCTGGTCTTTCTTCTTATGCATACTCTGTTATATACTCATATAAGTTTGTGTATGTTATGATACCATCCTAAAGAAGGAGAAAAAATAAAGAATGACTCTCAATCTATTGTCATCTTTCATTCTTATGACAATTAGACTCAATGGAAGAATTATTTGTTTCCACTCTTTTTTCTGTGATAAGGAACAATTTATGTATTTTTTCTGATGCAAAATACTGTAAGATGACCAAGTATGTGGAATAACTTGAATTTCAAGTAAGGAAAAAAAAAAAATATAACTTGAATTTGTTTATTTTGTTTATTTAGGGCCGTCTAATATAACTAATGCACAGGTATAGAGACGAATGCTAACATTCTGCTGGCTCCATGTGATATGTACAGGTTAGACCGTTGAAATGTTTCCAAAATCTAGAAGCCATGTTGAGAAAAGATCATTCAAATCCAAGTAGCCGTGGCCGTTCATCTCGTTCCACCAACCGCCTATGAATCTTCGCTCTTTTCAGCAAAGAAGCATTTCAAAGTTTAATTTCATTTCAAGCTGGGTGGTAAATGCATTTCCAAGATGGTAGGATAGTTTTGTTAATCTGTGTGATCTCACTAATAGTAATTGATTCCAGATATCTGTCTTTTTATTCTTGTTCATTTCCCCTTCATACTACAAATGTAAAACATGTGCATTCATATTATTAATGTCTCTCTTCTCTTTTTTTTTTTACCACTTTGCCCGAGTTATAGTAGGGTCGTACGGGGACTTATTTTAAACGTTAACATGCTGATCCCCCTACACAATAGTAACTAGTTGGTTTATATTTTTCTTATATTTGGTAAGATCTACATGCTTCTAACCAAGCTTGGTGATACGCTGAAGTGAGTTGGGCTAGTTATTTGGGCTACAAGGACGCAAATTATTTTTTAGTTAGAATAATTGAAAGGATAATTCTAAATTCATCCTACAAAAACATCCAAGTACATACCCTCACGACACATGATCTTAATGAATTTACACACTGAGGGTATGTAGTTTGAGATTTAAAAGGATGTAAGTAGAATTTGCCTAATTGAAATGGTCTTTATTTATTTTTGTAAATGTATTCATTTTTTCTTAATATTATAAATAGATATATAACTTAACTAAAAATAATTAATTTTTTATAATATTATAAAATGAGAATTTAGACAGAAAAATACTGAACAAAACACAAGACATGGATGCAAATAACACAGACCCGATTTATATCCTTAGAAGTGAGTTTGGTACTGGCTTTTTGCTTCTCTCCATTAGATAGTCAAATTATTTCTAATGTCATAACCTTTGAAGTTGTGGCTTCGAGCCTCACATGAGGTAATTTTTGTACTTTGCCACACTAGTAGTACGTAGTTATGGTTTTAGAAATCCCCTCCAATATCCCTTAGACAAGATTAGAAGTAGCTTTGATTAAAAAAAAAAAAGAAGGAAGAGTTGAAACTATCATTGAAATATTCTTTGTTGGTAATTTGCTTCCCATTACGCACTATAATTTAAATTTTACTTTTTAAAATAGGGACATGAGGGCTTTTAACTTTTTACATAATTTCTTACCCTCCTAAATTATAATTGGAGAACAAAAATGTCACGTAGATTCCTCAAATTAGGTCATTTGTATCGTTTGGTTTATTAGATTAAAAGTGGTGTCATTTGATTTATTAGTTTTTAAAAAAAAGTCAATTAAAAATAAATTATATTATTTTAATTTTTTGATATTTAAATATTAATTTAAAAAATAATATTTTAATTAAAAATTATTAAAATCATGTATTTTGTTCTTAATTGACTTTTTTTTTTAAAAAAAAAATTAATGGACCAAATGACATAATCTAAGGACCTCTATGCCTCCTTACAATTGGTAGTGTGCTTTATTAAAATGGTGAATTACATTTAGATTAAATATGAGCAATTCAAGTGTGGTAATCTAATGCATAAAAATAAGTGTAATAATTAAGAAAAAAGGCTACTGATCATACTGAAAAAAAAAAAAAGCTGTTGATCATGTCCCATGTATGAATGTTTGTCATAGTCAAATAACATGCACGATTTCAAAGGTTGAGATACATGAACTCATGTGATTTACTTGTTAGAAGAATGTGTGCTAGCTTAGAAGTATTTGATCTTATAATTACATGAACTATTGCATTGTGGATTAGGACTCCTAGGTTTCTCTCGTATAAGTACACAAATTGCCTGTTTCGTAATTGTTTATATGTTGTAGCTAGCTTTCAAAAATTAATCTCTTTTTGTCACCCAACTAGTGTGAGTGGTGAATCACAATTGGTAATCATTTACAAAATACAACACTCCATGGATGATTGATGCTTATACTTACACATCATATTATTGTACGACCAGCACACTTTCACGTATCAAACAATGCAAATAGGTGACATTATTTGATGGAACACTGCTATCTTGTTTTGAATAAAACTTGTTACTTTTTATACTTGTATTTGTGTTTAATTGCTTATGCGCTTCTAAGCCCCAAAAAAAAAAAAAAAAATTGTAATCATAATAATATTACCCTTAAAACTTGCTATTTTATTTTATAAATTCTAGAGTTATTATTTTTTATAATTTTCCTAAAATTTGCTTATGCACTTAATTTTTAAATGGCCGTAATTCACAAGTTTTTTGAAAAAATATATTGAAATTTCAAATTGTACAAATAATTAAAAAAATAATAATAATCTATTACATTGATTGGTGGGTGAAAAGAGTATTCCATCAATTCATGTCACCTATTTGCACATTTTAGATATTTAAAAAGAAAAAAATGGGACTTCTTTGGCCCTATATCTTGATAAATCAATAGTAGAGTAGGGGAAAAAAGGAGAAATAAACGAAGCTCCGAATTGGAATTATAAATAGTAATGAATTATGTTAAAATGTGTTTGTTTGTTAACAGAAAAAGGTAGCTATATAGCTAGTGAAATTGGCCCTGGTGGTGGAGAATGGTACCATTATCTAACAATGGCTATCGCATGAAAAAGGGGTAAAATGTAAAGATCAGCTCCTGCTATTTCCCTAAATGAGCTCAAGTTTGAGAAGCTGAGTGCTGGATTTCACATGCCAGTCGCCTTCACTTTTGTCACAACCCTAGTATAAACATATTAATTGTTTAATAAAATATATTAGTATTTATATTTAAATTTCCCAATATATACAAAATCTATAAATATATATCAGTGTTGTGTGAGATGATCAGTACGTCATGATATGTGGGGTCTTGTACTATAGAGTGAAAAGAATCAAGTGAGTTATCCACTTGGCTTTTTTTTTTTTCAATCAAATGGTAAATTTTATAGTTGGGATTTAAAATAGAAAAGTCACTAAATTAACCACATAATATGTTGTAAATTATTATACTATTTATTTTTCCATAACACGTAATTAAATATAAGCAAAGATAAAAAGGAAACAGAGATATGGGTGGGCATTTTGATACCCTCGAGTTAAATTTTGTATTTTCATTTTTGGAATGGGTACTGTATGTACTTAAACACTATAATTTAATGAAAATTTATATAAAAATTGTTTTTATTTTATTTTATTATTATGAATCACAATTGCTAAGTTCATTAGTCTTTACTGTTGCTCCATAACATGGGAAAAAATAAGAAAGATATAAATACAAGCAAAAAAAACAAAACAATATTTTAATATTTCTTATATTCAAATGGGCAAAGATAGTGCTACCTCTATGAAGCATATACTAATTGAAATATAGTTTGTCATTTATCTCACTCTGGTGAGTAATTTCCATAAAAAATACAATAAATTATTGAATGTCAATATGTCACTAATCAAGCTATATGATGGAATAAAGGTTTAAAATATGATATTATAAAAATATCTGGATTTAAATTTTACAAAATGTCAATGACATTGTCGACAAAAATTCAAAAATAAAAAAAAAAAATCATAAAAATAATAAACTAACAAAATTATGAAAATTTTAATAAACCTTTAAAAATATCAATTACTTATTTTGGAGCCTTCTCTTCTTTTTTATCTTCTTAGAAAAACCAAGTCAAATATTGTTTTCAATTCTTATGGGAGGGAGAGTTTTATATTGTAGGAGCTCTCTCCGTAGTAGATTATTCATTTTATTTAGCGTATTTCAATAAACACAAATTTTAATTTGTGCATTACATTTAGATTTTTATCAAGGGTGGTTTCTTTTTTCAACTAGATTTATATATAGTGGTGATTTTAGGCATGGTTTGTAATATTTTGGTATGTTTTATTTCTAGATTCAAATCTAGATTTTATAATTTTTGTTTATGTATTTCTACAATTCAAAATGTGAAGATCTCAAAACATGAATGGTTATACTATCATCTTATCAATAGAAAAAGTCATAAATGCTTGGAGAACTGAAAGAGCCAAAGAAGAAAGCTCAAACCGTGTTATTGTGCTACAAATAATTTTTATTAACTCTTAGGATAATTTAATGTATTTTTCATTTATTGATTTAATTTTTCTTGTATTTTCGTTTGAATGAATGAAATATAATTATTTCTCAAAAAAAAAAAATCAATTTCTTATTTTAAAATTATTTTTTTATTTAATACGTATAATTATAAATTCATTTAATATTTATTTTTCTCAATAAATCAAAATTTTATAAAATAGGTAGTTAAAAATAGAAAATAATTGTTTAAACTAATAATTAAAAAAATACAAAATTGTGCAATTATTTATAGTATAATAAATTTTATAGAAAATATAAAAAAAAATTATAAAAATAGATACAAAAAATATTCCAATTTCAAATAAATCATATAAAAAATATAACTAAATAGAGATATCTAATGATAAATTATTTTTATAAAATAAATAAAATTAATCATAAATAATATTTTATTGGTATTGTTTGACAATATTTATAATATGAACTTATATTTTAATCAATATTTCATCATTATTGATATTTATTTCGATATTATATATTGGAGATGTCAACACCTATATATGCTGCACATTGTCTATAATGCATAAAACATTTAATCCTTGCATAGAATCAAAGGTATTAAATCCAGTGTCAATCCAACTCCTTATCTAAATATATATAATATTCACTCAAATATAATTAATAATTTAAATTTATTATTGTTATGACGAATTTACTATCGAACTCTTTATTATTAGTACAAATAATCTACCACTAAACTCTTTATTAATGATACAAATATACCACCAAATTTATTATTAATGGTACATATCTTCTATCAAATTTCTTATTAGTTGTACAAATCTACAGCAGAAAAATATAACGTAGTAGAATATTTATACCACTAATTATACTTAAGTGTTATTTTTGTCACTCAATAAAGTTAGATGATATGTTTGTAACTTTTGCGATAGTTCTATGATATATTCATAAGTTTACTATAAACTAATAAATATACCATCGAATTATCGCAAAAGTTACAAATATATTATCTAACTTTATTGAGCGACAAAAATAACACTCAAGTATAATTTATGCTACAAATATACCTCTATGTTAGATTTTCAATTATTTTAGTGATGAATTTGTACAACTAATATGAAGTTTGGTTTATATTTATACTACTAATAAGAAACTTGGTGGTAAATTTGTAGCAATAATAAGGAGTATGGTGGTATGATTTGTCATAATAATGGTATACTTGTATAATTAATTATACTTTATTGTTATTTTTGTAATTCAATAAAATAAAATTATATATTTATAATTTTTATGATAATTTTATAGTATATTTGTTAGTTTATTTAAATGAGAATGAGTAAGTTGTTGATTACCATTGTTTAAAGTTTGGCATTCATTCAGATTGAAGGAATAGACTAACAGTGTTAATTAGAATAAGAAAGCCAGGGAATTCTATTGTGTGGACTAGAACCGTTAATTTTTTATACGATTTGCGAACTTGACACGATTTATTTAGGAAATATTCAGGTTTAAGTTGAGATTATATAAGTTTGGTTGTAAATAGATCGGTTTAACCCATTTAAAAAATAAGGTCTTAATGAGTTAATTGGGTAACTCGTAACCCATATAAGTAACACAAGTAAATAATTAAAATTATTACGATATGTAAGTAATTATTTTTTATTTAATTATTTTGTAGGTTTATACTTTGAAATATTATTGAGATGATGTTTAAATTTATTTCATATTTTATTTTCTTATTTTTATCAATTTATAATAATATGTTATTTAGTTTTATTTTGTATATTTTTATTATTGATTATTTATTTTAGACTTAAAACAAGTTTTTACTTATAAATAATTTATGATATATATTTTTGTTAGATTTTTTTGTTACTGTTTGAGACTTTAACATATTAGATTTGATATATCACAATATTTATGATTATTGATATTATTTTTATTTTATATTAGTTAATATTTTTACATTTTTTGTTAAAATAATGCTTAAATTAATTTAATTTTTGGAGCCTAATTAGAATTTCTTATGTTAATAGGTTACATAAATATATGTTGATATTCGATATAATATCTCTAATTTTTTTATATTATAAAATGTAATATATATTATTTAATATATTTACACAAGTTAAATGGGCTAACTCATTTATTAATTAAGTTAGTTAGGGTTGTACTTTCTTACTTGTTTAATAAATAGGTTAGATTAGGATTAACTTTATATAAGTTGGATCGTAAATAAGTCGACTTAAACATGACACGACTCACTTGTTTGATAGCTCTAGTGTGGACTAAATTTGATAAATTATATTTTAGAAGGAATTGGAATAGAGCGGTAGTACAAGAATGGTTGGAGCATATTTAATCATGTATATATATGTAAGTAACATATACACATCAATAGTAAAACCTAGCCACTAATTATGATAATCAATGAGGCCCCAGTGTCAGTAAAGTTCATCTTCAATTGATTTTCCACCTTATGATGTAAAATAAAAAGAAAAACAAAAGAAATGTATTGCCCTTATAATTCACTTCTATAATTACATTTTGACTTTTATTTATGTTATGTTAAATACCCAATAACACTATTGATGATAAACATGGGGTTTCTTATTCTCTCATATATGGGTTTGAATTTTTCTCAAACATTGTAAATTAGGGTTGAGTTTTTTCAAAATAAATTGTATCTAATGAAAAAAAAAAAAAAACTAAAAAAATTGGGGAAAAAAAAAACAATTAAATGCAACAATATTAAAATATTAGTGAATTTAGTGGTTTGGGTCCTAGCCACTTTAAGTATCGTACTGCATATACTATTAATTTTGTGATGTGTTATGTTACTAGTTAAAGTTTTTTTTTTAATCGAAGTATTTAAAGATTATTAAAACCACCAATTTTCTATTTTTTGACATTTTTCTTTTTTATCTCTCATCTAAAACAATATACGTAAATTGTATATAATGTATAAGCAATATAAAACATTCATTCTTTAAAAAATTAATTTCTTAGATAATTAAGTCTCATAATTACTTTTAAATTTTAAATTATTATTATACTTAAATAATATGTGACAATTCCTCTGACGTATAAAAATTAATATATGATTAATTGTATACGGAGTATTCTATTTTCTAAAACATTACTGTTAAAAAAGACTTTCCTAAGATGAAATTTCAATTAACTAAAATTAGTTCAATTTAAGCACACAGGCTCTGATCTGCGACTTCACACAACGTCTCATTCACCCCATTAGATTATCACATTCGCAGAGCTAAGATTAAATTATTAATGAGATCAAGATAAAATTAAAATAAGACAAATTGTTAGGTGTTTTAACATTTATTGTATGTGAATATTTAAGGAGTGTGAACTCAAGCCCACTGTCATTGACAAGTGTGTGTATGAATATACAAGCATGCAAAATTTATTTTAAAAGGAAAAAACATAAATTATATATGAAATAATTCAAGGGTTATGTATATAATATTCAAAGATCACTAAATATTAGCAAACAAGTAGTTTCATTGGTGGCGTAAAAGTGAAAAAAAAAAACTTAAAAGTTACACGAATATGATTATAATAATAGTTCAAATTGTGTTTTAAACTTCTTTATACATAATAATTACTGTATTTGAATTTAAATTGTATACTTAATACTTGAATTAATGACATAAAAAATGTAATTGAAAACAAAAAATTACATGAATTATTTCATTTCTATTGACTTATATATAACAATAATAGTAATAATAATTTTATTGTAATAGGAATATATGACGTGCAAAATGTCGAATAATTGCTACAGTATAGCATAATTTTTACGGTAACTTTCAATTTTTCATTTCTCGCTTAACGACATTGTTTTTATTGGGTCATTTTACAATTCTGCCCTTCAACATTTCTATTGTTTTCTCTGATTGTTCCGAGCACGCTTCGTTAATAATCAATCAATCATTTTCTCAATCTCTTACTCCTCTCTCCATGTATTGTTCCGGTGTTCTGGTAAGAATCATAAGCATTTGAGAATGATTATGGGTCTTTTGGCCAAGACCATGGTTGGCCAAGTACGGACAGAAGTCGTCAAAAAATTGGATACTCAAAACAAATGGCAAGGAGATCAAGGTTGAATCTCGATGGTAGTTGCCTGATGTAGATTTAATGATTACTGCATTAGGAGTGGGATTTCAAATGACAAATATTATTGAAAATATCCTTAGAGAAGACAAATTGTACAAAGAGCAAGAATATTAAAAAAAAAAGGTGATTGAGAATTTCTTGATGATGAAGGAGAAGAAGAAAGAAGAAAGATGATTATTTCAAAAAGGCTAAATAAAGCTACAGCATAATTCTGTTTTCGTTGAAAGTGGAAAACAAAAAGGAAAAATGTTAGGAAAGCTTTAAATTGTTTTAGCTTAACATGTTACATAAATCGTGAAATGTCTGAAAAAATATTAGACATTAAAAGGCTTATTTTCAAGGATTTAATTGTAAAAACAGTTCGAGATCTTACTGCTTATGGAATCAAATTTAGTAAATTATCAATTTCATGTAGGAAGTTGATGTTCTAAATGCTAGACAACAATAAGTTAATATGTAAACTCATTTACATATTGTAATATTTGTATGTAAATTTATTTATATACTACTATATTTGTATATAAATCTATTTACACACTTTCATATTAATATGTAAACTCATTTACATACTGCAATATTAGTATGTAAATTCATTTATATACTATCATATTTATATGTAAACTCATTTACATACTGACATATTAATATGTAAATTCATTTACATACTGTCATATTAGTATGTAACACAGTTTACATAGTATGTAAATAATTTACATACTGTCATAGTAGTATGTAACACAGTTTATATAGTATATAAATAATTTACATACTGACATCACATATCACATGGCTAAAGATATTTTTATAATTTATCTAATTTTAATGTAATCAAAACTCACAATTTTAATCCTATTATTGCTAGTTTTGGAAAATACAAATTTTAAATAGACTACAAGCTATTTAGACCAATTATTCGCAAAATGTCTATATAATTGCTATTAACGGTTAGTTCCATTGGTAGGGCAAATGAGTTTAAGATCATGTCTTTATTAGACAATAGGATGTTGGTTCAAGACTTGGGACTTGCTTCCTAATGGTGAGTCTAACACTGGCTTTAAAAAAAATATTATATATAAAAGTTTAAATCATGTTTAATATTATTTTGCACAAAATTTTCTCTATATTTTAATTTAATGACATTCATTGTTCTTTTAAGATATATTATCACATCTAAATAAGAACCCTAAATATTTTCTAATAATGATCACATTTAATAAAAATTCTAATGATTATCACATCTAATAAAGATTCTAAATATTATTTTAATAAGAATTCTAAATATGATAATAGAATAAGAATTACATTTATAAGAATTCTTATTAAAATAATATTTAGAATCTTATAAGAAATCTAATTAAATGATGATTACACATTTAATAAGGATTATAAATATTATTTTACTTTCGTAATTAATTTTAAAGTATAAGAAAATTAATTTTGCATTTATTTTAAATATGGTATAAAAATTAATTAAAAAATTAAAATAATTTATGCGCAGGCATTGTAACAATTGTTTTTTTGACAATATATATATGTATATTTTTTATAGATGAGATCGTTACCTATGAATTAACTAAGCTGTTAATTTTAAACTACTAAATCCACCGGATCCCATTGGCTCCGCCCCTGCTAGCTTCTGCAGGTCCTTTTCTATTATATCTCTCTGCCCATTTTCTCTCCTTCTTCTGAAGCCCTCTATCATTCACAAGAAATTAATATATATACATATATACAAAAAGGCAAAAAGTTAAAAAGAAAAAAGAAAAAAAAAAAAATTTGTTGGTGAAGTCAGCATATACATTACTTAATTACACTAATAAACAATGAAGTGGATTAAACACCAAGAAGTTTAGAAATTAAATCATATGAACTGGATTAACAACTTTATAAATACCCACTTCTTAGATCACCTTCCTTCCATTCCTACAACGGTCTTAATCTGATTTCTGCCAAACAAAAAGATCCTACAGAAAAACCCAAAAAACTTCTGCTCCTGTAATTATCTTCTTCTTCTTCCTCTTGTTCCGATTTTATTGTTAAGTATCATAAATAAAGCTCCTACTACATAACATAGCTTGTTCCGGTCAATTAGTAATTTCCATCTTCTTAATTAGCTTTAAATTTCACCCAAATATAACCAATTCTTTCAGCTTGTCTTAGTAGAAATCCAAGTCATGAGTTTGTAAGATTTCATTTTTCATAAACTTGTAGATGATCACTGATCAAGATATTAAAAAAAAAGTTATATATAGGGCTTTTTGATCTTTTTAGGTATATCATTAATTAGTTTTTGAGAGGGAGTGTTGATCTGGTTTTAATTTGTTTGATTCGATTCAGCTAGCTAACGACTATGGCATACCAAAACAAATCCTTGTCAGTATCTGAATCTCCACAAAGGAAGCTAGGTAGAGGTAAGATCGAGATTAAGCGGATCGAAAACACCACAAATCGTCAAGTTACCTTTTGCAAACGCCGAAACGGTTTGTTGAAGAAGGCTTATGAACTTTCAGTTCTTTGTGATGCTGAGGTTGCTCTCATAGTCTTCTCTAGCCGTGGACGCCTTTATGAGTATGCTAACAGCAGGTACTTTGATCTTCTGCCTTTCTTTTCTTTCTTTTTTTTCAACTGTCATTTCAGTAGAAGTTTTCTTCTATATATCTTTTCCCCCCTAAAAAGTACCATTTGTGTTGTTCAAGGTTTTCAAAATTAAATTTGTTTGCTAAATAATCAATTTTTCTTGTGTTCTGCAATAAATCTGTGTATTGTTGTTCTATATCTCTATCTCTAACATTTAGTTCTATTTCTTTCTTTCTACTGTTTTGGTTTTTTTTTCTTTTCTTCTCCACTCTGAGCTTTATGAGTTTCCTCTCTTTTCTGTTAATGATGTATTTTTACATTTCTTGATTTGGTAGAGAATAGAGATACAGATCTAGTGTAATAGAGGGATATAAAGAAATAGTGTGGATGTAAATAGCAGAAATTTTGTAGAGGTTTTGGGAATGTATGATGGGTCTCTGATATCAGTGCTTATCTTCGTTCCTATATGGTTGTTAATTGCTTTTTCTGTTCCCTTTTTTCTCTTTTCCTCTTTGTGTGTCTATGTCATCTATGAGGTAGGCTAGAGTAGAAGCTGTCAAGCTTTCATTTGCCCAAACCTATCTATCATCTTTGACAGTTCCTTAATCGCACGTCTGTTGTAGACATCAACAAAGCAAAGTACGATTTTTATGATGAACTTGTGAACGCTCAAAATAACCCTTCAAAAGAAGGGATAGGTTAGGGTTTCAAAAATCTGATATTTTGGGATCTCCGTTTTCCAACCAACCACAACCAAGTCAGGTGACGACCCATTTCCAACCCAAATTAGGGTTTTGCTTGTAACCCATAAGTGAATTAATTTCCTAAATCTCAATTGTAACACGTGGAGTATGTGACACAGTCAAATGTAACCATATGAGGATTTATTAATTAGCAACTACATCGGGTAGTCAATTTTCCCAAAAACTTTTTATGAGCCAAGTTTAAATCTTTTTTACGAAGGCAAAATAATATATCAAACTTGAGTTGGGTTCAGTAGGTTTTGGATTTTTCACTTAAGATGCTTAGCTCTGTTTAGGAAATGTGTGGGATGGTTTGGTTAGGGTTTTAGTTGTGTTTTTTGTCTTGGGTTACAGAATCTTTGGTCACGTCACACATGATATTTCTGCTCTTGACCTTATCTGACAAAAGGTTTGAATCACGATTCCTAAAATGGGTTTCTCTTCATTTTTCATCAATTCTTGAACCCTAAGTTTATCTTCTATGGTTTTAAAAAACAATACCCCTCAATATATAGGCAATTTTCAACTTACACATCTTCCTCATAGAGTTAAAAATAAATAAATAAATAATTATCTAACAAATGCCTTCTGAAGTTTGACTCAGCAAAGTAGGTTCAAAAGGTGAAAGAAAATGACGAACCAATCAAAATTGCTCAACTGGGTCATCATCATGTTTTCACTCTTGGCATTGTTGAATAGAGTTTGCATTGTTCAAGATCTTGCATAGATATATTTATGAAATTTAGTAGAGAGAGGGAGACAACGTACTGCTTATCTGAGGAACTAAGATTTTTCAGACTTAAAAAAGAAATATTAAATTAAAAATTTACTTAGAAAATCTATTAAAATATTATTAAATAAGTAATATAGTAAATATGACAAAAGACAAAAGTACTTTAGAAAATACTTGAAATTTCCAAGGTGGGTAATAGGTTAACGTGTTAGGGGATAATCCATTGTGTAATATGTCTAACACACACGACCAAAACGTTCGTAGCCCTATAAATGGTTAGGCCAATGAAATGAGGGAAAGTTTCCAGCATGGCAGGCGCAGCCAATCACTTGCTCGAGGAAATTAAGGTATCAGACATTGGAATGGGTGTTTCTTTATTTCGGATCTGAACGAACAACAATTATTCTTAAATTTTCCATTAATTTATTCATTTATTTTTAATCACATCAAGTCTCGTTAAGAGTCTAAGATAGACTGAGTATTTGACTTGATAAACCTAGATAGAGGTCATTCATTTTGATGCAAGCCTTTTTCGTTTCAGCTTTACTCTAATTGATTGATATGATGCAGAAAATTAATTTATTTCTACAGTAATAATACATTAATAAACCGGTGTTAAACATTAAACAATTTAATAGATTACATAAAAATGTAGTTTTACATATATATATAAAAGATGATTTTATGGATTTTTTAAGTTTCACTAATCCTTTTGAGATAATTTAATCAAGACTTTGTTTTTAGAATATTACTATCGTTTTACAATGATTTGTTTTTAAAAAAGAAGTATAAAGAGTGAAGATTCAAGGGGAAAAAAATTTTAAACTACGTAAACTTATTTCTTAAGTTCTTACTTGACGGTAGGAGTGTTTAAAAATCGAATTAAATTGAACTGAAAAATCGGACCAAAGTAAATTGGATCGTACAATTATATGAGTCAAATGATCCGATCTGATTTATATTTTTTTAAACCGTTTCTCAAACTGTCCGATTTGATTTTATTAATTTTTTAATCATCCAAACTGTACTGAACTATTATATATTTATATATAAAAAATATTTTTCTTTTAAATATAATATATTAGTATTCATTTTGAACAAAAAAAAATATTTTATATTATTATTAAAAATTTAATATTGCATTTAAACTCTTTTTTACAGTTTCAACTCTTTAACATACAATCTGTAATATTCAGTTGTATGTATATTATCATGATTTTATCTTTTATAAATTTTATCAACTTAATTGTTAGTTTATATGAGATATTATATTATTTATATTTGTAGCATATTTAAAATAACTTAGTTAAATTTAAAGTTTTTTTTTTTAATGTTAATTTCAAGTTTCAATAATATAATTTCAAAGGAAAAAAAATTAAAAATTAAAAACCATGAAAAACTGTTAACTAAACGGGATTGTCCAATTTTAACAATTTTATAAGTTAAACAGTCTGATTCGATTTGGTTAAATTTATATAGTCGGTCTGATTTAGTTAATTTTTTTTTTTGCTAAAAAGGGGACTAAATTAGACCATGAAGCTAATAAACAATTGTGGTTTGTGTGTCATAGGCTTATAGCTAGAAACCAGCAATGCACTATTTCGGTTATTGGTGCTACAGTGCTTCTCTTTGTTATTAGTATTTTCAAGGTTATGATCTACAGCTATTTGTAACCTCAAAAGTGTTCACATGAGCGAAAATCGAAACTTTTTCCATATGGATTTCACAGGCAAGTTTTGTCCAATGTTTATCTAATATGACAGATGAACTAATTGATAGTCATCCTTGAGTACTTTCAAGATTAAAAAAATAATAATAATAAAAGGAAGGGTCTTCCTCGGTCATTAGGTACGTATGTTTTTGTATTTCATCATTGTTTCTTAATTTTGTGAAAAATGACCTTTTCAGGAAAGGGGGACTATACGTTAACTTATCTTTCATTGGATAATTACTTGCAGTTATCTATTAATAGAATTGTTTTTATTCTAAAATCTATTAATAGCATTTTAACAGTTCTTCAAGTTTCTTTTACGACCAGATGCTAGAGTTATTGTTACAATCAAACAATTTTAGGAACAGTAATATCATTAGTTTAGAATTTCTGGGTGCAAAGTTATTTCATATTCTACCAATTTTCTTTGAATAATGAACAGGTCGTCGTTTCGTTTTGCTTTATTATTCTACAACTGAATTCTTAAATTTTCATTTCCATTTATTTGGACTATAACCAAATTATTTTCATTTATTATTCAAGAAGGTTACACTTTCAAAGCCAATAAATATTCAAGAAGATTACATGTGAGATAGTATGAGATGTTATCTCATCTCATTCACCAACAAAATCTAACATAATATTATAACAAGAGGTCAATTTTAATTGGATCCTCATATAGCTCTGATCGAAACTATTTAACTTTTCAGATTTGTGGTTAACATAAAACTTTAAATGTCAAAACTTAGGGTTATTAATAGTACAAATAATAAACATAGGCCAAAGGATTTTAAATACTTAATATTTCAAATCTTTTGTAGGTTAGAGGATGAGAATAGAAAGTAAGAATGAAAGACAAACAAAAGATAAGGGGGTATAGAATAGTCAGATGATGAGAACTACTATAATTTATTTGTTTAAATTAGAATAAAAGGATGGCTAATAGTCATTTTATTGATACAATTTTTTTTTATCAAACCATAATTTATATAATTTAATTCAATAATTTGAAACGATTGAGTGGTAAGTTTTACTGTTATATTACTAGGTGAGTTATCATGATTGATATACATTTTACTATATCTATGATTTGCATTATCAATGAAAAAAAAAAAGAATGGCATGGAAGTATCCTTAATTGAGAGTCCTATGGCGTTAGTGTGTGTAGAGTGTACTATTGTGCACAGTTCTGCTTAGACCACTAGGGCACCTATAGGTTACAGCTTCATTACAATTTAGGTTCCATTTTCTTATTGTTTTAAATGAAAACATTTTATTTTATTTTATTTTTATTTGGGAATATATCAGCTAATAAAAGTCAGTAATTAATGCAAATAAATAAATTTAATGGTATCAATGAGAAAAAAATTTCCATCCCTTTTTATCTAATATATGGAAACTTTATTTCTACACAAAAGGAAAAAAAAAAAAAGAAGATGGAAGGGAAAGTTAGAGAAACAAAAAGTGTGCTTGTGATAATTGGACCTTCCTGTGCCATAAGGTCTTGTTAACGTTTCTATTTTTACCTTTTCATTTTTAGTTGCCATGTTCATTGAATGTTGTTATTATTAAAGTGGTTTAGTCGAATTTTTTAGTTAGAAGTGATAATTTTAGTTGAAATTTTTTTTAGTTGCTATGTAAATGCTATGATAATTTTTTGTTAGAAATTCTTTTGTCATGTGATATTTGATCCAAAACCAATACTCTCAAAAGTAATAATTTGTTTCCTTTAGCTTGAAAGCTAATAGTGTAGTTCTCAAAATTGTGAAAATACATCTCTTTGAGATTTTTCAAGTACCATTTAAAGTGCTTTGATACATTTGAAACTATTCACATGAGTTACATCCAAATATATGCAAATTGCCATTGTTTTATAACTGGGTAAAAACTGGATCGGGTGATCTGTTGAAAATTGTACTATATTTAGTGGTACCTTTTCTGCTAAAAATAGAAAAATGCAAATAATTATACTTTTCATATTGCTAAGAACCAATGTTTAGTAAAAATATATAGTTATGTTTTAATTTTTCGGGTAGCTGATCAAAGGAATGACTCAGTTTTTATCTTTCAAATTCAAGGAAAATTGTATATGCTTCAAGTATGTAGTGGTGATTAGATCATGTTTACTTTTGTAAATAATGCTTTATGGCTTTATGTATCTTGAGAGATTTTAGGTTTCTGAACATGTCTAGACAATAATTTAATATGTGCTTGAGAATATTGCAACTATTTTCATAAATATAATTTCAATTATACTTATTTTATTTTTAACCAAGTGGAGTGGGTGAAGGAGATGTGTACATTAGTTACATGAGTGTGTAACTGAGTTCTCAACTCTATATTCTGTATTTACCCTTACGTTAATGGTTGGATATAACAATTGTTTCTTATATATTTTCAAAAGCCAGGAGTGGAAGCACCCTGAACTTTGTTTAATCCACAAGAGTTCATTGACTAAGTATAATTTTATCCAAATAATTAATAACATAGTATTTATAAAAGCAGTGTCAAAGCAACAATTGAGAGATACAAGAAAGCATCAACAGATTCTTCAAATACTGGATCAGTTGCTGAAGCTAATGCACAGGTATACTTTTTGCTTGAAGCTTCATTCCATACCAATCAATGATAATTTGCTACATTTTTCAATATCTCCTCCAAGATTTTTTTCATGTATCCCATATTTCCAACTATTCAATATCATTTAAACCAACCTATAAACAAGTTATATTAATCATATGCTACCCAAGTTCTCCTAAAATCCAATATGGCATCAGAGCATTTTAAAATTTTAACAATTTTCTAGTATTTGATAGATGTATAAAAATATTGTTGTTTTTTCTTCCAATTTCTTAAGCTTTTTGGAAAATTGGTCACATTTTAATATGATATCAAAACAAATGTCCTACCTCCTGTGTTTTCTTGAGTGCTTGAGGCTTTTAAATATTTTTAATTTATGGTCTTAAGAATAACAACTTTTCCATCTTTTATGTCTTTCCTTGGGTACAATTTTTTTTTTTTTAATCTTTTTTTAACCGTAGAACATAGTTCCTTACGTTGAATAAGAAAGAAGAATAAATGTATTGACATTGTTTCACAATTTTCAGTTCTACCAGAAAGAAGCTGACAGATTCCGTCAGCAGATCTCGACTTTGCAGAATTCAAATAGGTAATGTGAAGGAAACATAATTTTTTTTTTGCAACCCTAGCAGTCTTTATATCATCACCATCTTCTTCTTCCTTCTATATAGAATAGTTGTTGTTTTTTTACTCTCTCTGTTGATAATAAGATGGGAAATTAAACATAGCATCTTACTTTAATAATATCATTGCTGCCAGGGAGTTCCTTGGTGAGGGTCTGGCTGGTAAGAATGTGAAGGAACTCAGAAATTTGGAAACTAAACTAGAGAAAGCAATTGGCAGAATCCGATCCAAGAAGGTATGTTTTCATAATATTTCTATTTTATTTTTTTAATAATTTACAGTAACAGGAATTTTAACTTTGATATGTAAAATGTGAGTCTTGAACTGCTCGCTAACAAGTCTTGTATTCTTTTTCTTTCTGGTTTTTCCCCTTGCTTTCCATCCAATTTTCTGAACCAAACAGAATGAGCTATTGTTTGCGGAAATTGAGTACATGCAGAAGAGGGTAATAAGAGCTCTTTCAATTTTGTTTCTTTTTATTTCCTGCAAATTTCACTTTTGACCCTGCATTATCCTGCATGTACTGAAATATAATCTTCTCATCATCTGTCACTGATATTATTCATCTATATGCTCGAAATTCCACTAAATTAAGCTTGTATAACAAAATATAAATGATCATTGACTACTATATGTATATCACTTGAATTTCCCCTACAACTAATAACAGTTCAGTGTATCAGAAGAGTGTCACATTGTTTAACAAGGATTAAGTATCTTAAGAGTCACTATTTTTGCATTACTAGAATATTTTAGTCATTTTGCTTTCACTACAATTAGTTACTTTTTAAACAATTAAATATTATTTTATTAACAAATTTTTTTTTTATATAATAATAAAGTGAATTTAATAGGGGTAAAATAATTATTTTATTTTAACAGTTTAAAACTGAATTTAAACATTAAATTCTTTTTTATTTTTTTGTCAACTATTTTTGTAAATTTTATATTTTATAAAAAAATTGTATTTTTTGGATACTTTTCTATATTGCATTTCCGTAATGAATAAATAAAAGCGCCCGTAAATACATAAATTTTTATAAAATATAAAATTTATAAAAATTGTTAGACAAAAAATTTATAAAAATATTATTTTGTTCATATTCAATTTTAAAATGTTAAAATAAAATGAAAATTTTGTACCCATTAAATTTATTTTATTATTAATTAAATAATATTTATTGTTTTAAAAAGTGATTAAATATTTATAGAGAGAATAACTTAAATATGCCTAGTAAAAATAAAGTAATGTCCATTGTCATAATCAAAATAACTTCCATAACCTCCCATCCGTTTAAGAATGATATTAATTAATATGGTGTTTTTATGTAACATAAATCTTACCATCTTTAAATTAACCTTGTAAGAATATGTCAACCCATTGTGCATATGACTCAACACCATTGAACAAAATGATGATAATTTCTGAATATACTTTGTTAAAATCTAACCCTCTTACATTACAAGTGTCAATATATTGTATGAAAACGCAGGAAATTGACTTGCACAACAATAACCAGCTTCTGAGAGAAAAGGTTTGATCTCTCTCTCTCTCTCTCTCAATTAGCCAGCCAATATGCACAAAATTTAAACTATCCTGTCTCACTAAAATAGGGAAACTAATTACTAGACGAAGTACTTTTACAAATATGCCAAGAATTTTGAATTAAAATGGTCTTATAAGTTTAATTAAGTTACATTAATTATGTAATTTTTAAGGTGGATTAATTTAGTTTTGTAATTTAAAAAAATTGGTTAATTAAGTCTAAATTTTAAAAAATTGAGATTTTTTAGGTATAAAATAAGAAATCATTAAAAAATAAAAATAATTAATTAAAAGAAAACAAAAAAGAAAAAGGAAAAAAAAAACTAAAAAATCTCTCTATATTTATTCTCGCTTCTATTTTATTGAGACCTTTTTTTTAGAGGGCTTTTTTTTTTTTGTTTAAAAAAATTTGGATAGTAAATTTCATTTAAAAAAATAAAATTTTGTTGGTTCTGATACCAAATTGATGTACAACATGAGGGAGAAATAATGGGCAAATTAGGGTTAATGATGTAGACGAAAAAGAAAAATAACAAATAACAAATAATTGAAGGATAAAATAATATTATATTCAATTCATTCTAATATGTAAAATAAGTAAAACACTAAATTTTATTTATGAAATTGAAATAACAAAATTAGATAATCCATTAGGAGAAAAACTATATAATTTTTTTTATAAATAAATCTCACTAATTTAGATATTGATTCAAACGTAGCAAAATAAAGAACTTTCAAAATACTAAATAAAATAACTCTGCAGTATGCATACCAAACTCAAGTAAACAAAATTCAATATAACTTGATAAAATATTTCTAGCGTCTATTGAAACTAAGATCACATTAACTCTTAAGCAATAACTAGCAATCCTTGGCCATAGATCAACAAACTCCTTTTCAATAGGACCAGTAATTGCAGACCTTTCATTTCACTTTTAATGTTGATGATAACACCAACATTATCTTAATAGTACATGTAGACACCATCCTTTCTGCGCCATGGTTTGCACTGCTTAACAATAACTGCAGGTAATACCTTCTTTTTGAGATCAGGCTTCCCTTTATAATCAGTGGCCATGACCATGTCACCAACACAAGAAGATGGAAAACGCTTTAGACGACCCTTAATTTCCTTCACTAATTAAAAATTAAAAATTGGAAGAGAATGAAGATGGAGAGTTTTTTTTTTTGTATTAATTTTTGTGAGTTTTTAAATATATTCTATTATACTCCTAAAAAAATCTCTACTTTTTAAAATTCGAACCTAACTGATCATTTTTTTTTTAAATAACAAAATTAAATTAGCTTACTTCTAAAAGCTATAGAATTAATGTGTTACTTATCTAAAGTTACAAAACTATTTCAACCCAAAACCCAATATGCCAAATTAAACTATATTATATCATTAATCTCTAAATTTTAATTAGTTATACTTAGGTCGACTTCTCAAACTTTTAAATTTTATAAACTTTTAAATTCTACAATTTAATTATCAAACTTTTAAAAATTTATTCTAATTTTTTATTCAAAAACATGTATTTTAGTATATAATATATGACTTATGTGTGAATTTTTAAAATTTGAGGACTAAATTATAGAATTTAAAAGTTTAAGGACCTATGTGTGAAATTTTAAAAATTTAAAGATCTAAATATAAATTCAGTTAAAATTTAAAAATCAATAAAATAATTAAGCAACTAAACTATTACTATTCCTAACAAGCACTCCATCAATTTTAGAATATGACTAGTCTACAAGATAAGAGAGAAAGAAGTTACTCCTAAACATGTATATAAAAGAAAAAGAGGAGATAATTTTTTCGAATATAGCAATATAGAAAGTGACGTTATTTTCTCTACAATATTTTGCGAATATATTGAAATTAAATATATTTTAGAGATGTTTAAAGTGCTCTGATAGAAAGTAAAAAATAAGTTGGTAAGATCGAATGGATAATTTTAGATAGCCTTAATCCCCCAAGTAAATTTTGTAGACATTTTTAAAATTATTAATTAAAACAAATAAGTAAAAATGTGTTAAACCTATTTGCTCAACTATAAAGAGACATATCTACCCATTATATAATGCAAGTTGAATAACCAATTCTATACAGGCTCTCTTTTAAGATCATCCTATTATTTTTACTTGCTCTCCTTTAAACAACTACCTTGCAAATACTAAATCATAAAAACCAAATACCCAAACTATTGAATATTACCAACCTACCAATACTCATTGCTTTGCAAATACTATTCAACTTAAATAATTATCCATTCAAATATTCTAGAAACCATCTTAAATGTATTGTTTTTCTTGAATGCTAGTACATGGAATGGACTTCTTACAAAATTCAAACAAAAGCAATGTGAGACTTAAGATACATAACAAAACTAACAACCTACTACCTATTTTTATTTTTTTTCCTTCCAATATTATTCCGCCTCATATTGATTATGCATATGTTGTGTAATTAATAGATAGCAGAAAGTGAAAGGAACGAACAGGACATAACTGTGATGACTGGAGGAGGAAGTTACGAGCTCATGCAATCTCATCACTCATATGACTCCAGAAATTATTTTCAAGTCAATGCCTTACAGCCTATTAATCCTCATCAGTACAACCCACGACAAGATCAGATGGCCCTTCAGTTAGTGTAAGCTATGATTTTGATATCTCTGATCATGAAATCTTTATTATCAATTTGGTGTGTTTCAACTAAGATCGATGAACAAATTCTATAATTTTATCAATTTAACATACATTTGCTTGATTTTTCTTCCTAGCAGTTAACTTGAAGTGAAATAAACTGGTGGACTCTACAGTTTTAACATAATATTTTCTGTTAAGGGCTACCTTATGATATGACACCAAACTGCAATTGTATTTTGTGAAAATCATTATGGACTCTTTTTCTCTTTATGCGATGGCTTGTTTGACTTAAATTATTGTAACTCTCTCCTATAATGTTTGTAACTAACTTGTAATACTATTTATATATTATGTTATCATGTAATACTGTATTGGGATTTATTGAATGAATGCGTCTGAAGCAATTAATGAGTTTGTTGAAATGTTCTATTTATTAGAGACACCATGAACCATATATAGCTGAACCATGTGTCGTGTATAATTATGTAATAATGTTAGATGCATATAGGAGTGGGCACGGTTATGCTAGATTTTTGTATAAAATGATAACGGATCGAACCGACATATATCGGTTTGTAAAATAAAAAACCGAAACCATGAACTATCAATTAGAAAAATTTAGGGTTATATGCTGTCATGACCCCCTATTTATTAAAAATCTAATATGACCCCCTCCACTTAAGTTTTTTACATATTATGACAAAAATGCCCTTAATAACTCCTCAGTTGGACAGACTGTCCAACTCACCTCAACAGAGTTGGACGACTGTCCAACTGATGAAATTTTGACCGGCTGGCGACCCCACTCGCCGGAGCCGGCGACCCCACTCGCCGGAGTCCAGTTGGACACATGTCCAATTAGACTGCTCAGAATTGGACGACTGTCCAACTAACAGAATTTTGATTTGCCGACGACCCCACTCGCCGGAGCTTAGTTGGACACATGTCCAACTGAGTTGGACGTATGTCCAACTGATCGAATTTTGATTGGCCGATGACCCAACTCGTTGGAGCTCAGTTGGACGCATGTCCAACTAAAAACTGAAAAGTCACGGAGCTCAGTTGGACACATGTCCAACTGATCGAATTTTAATTGGCCGACGATTCCACTCGCCGGAGCTCAGTTGGACAAATATGAGTGTTACAAGACAAAGAATATTCGAGAGTATAGTAGATTTTTTCCATTATAAAATAATTCTACTGCTAAATCAGATTCCTGATATACTGAAGGCAATTAATTAACAAAAGAAATAGAAACCTCTGTTTCCTGAATCCTGATTCCTAACTTCATCTACATTCTACAGTATTAATATTTACTCAATGTTTGTAGACTGTGGACGATGACAAGGAATATTAAGAAGAAAACATACTATGCCAAATCAGTGAAGGAATTGAAAATTTTAGCCCTATTCTGCAGTTCTGCAACCACAGATCTCAATTCATCCTGAGATTTGGAATGCAAATGCTGCAAAGTCTGGAAAGCAGTTTCAGCTTACAGGAATCGCTGCTCCAGTTGAGAAATTGCCTCCATTCAGCCCAGTTCAGCAAATCTGCGCCACCAGTGCTGCGCCTCCAGCCTCCAGTCTGCGCGCCCAGTCCTCGCCTCCAGCCTCCAGTCTGCGCGCCCAGCCACCAGCGCCTCTAGCCCACGGATCTCTCTTGACCCTACTTCTCCTAATCGCTCCAGGTAGTCTTCACAAGAGCTTTGGTTCTCAGTCCAAATCTTTAGGTTCGTACTCTCCGAACCGGTTGAATGCTCGGAGATCGGCGATGACGAATTCATTAGTGAGAATCGGCGGTGTCGAAGGTGATTTGGTGAAGCGAGCTTTGTCGGCTTTGATTCGGCCTTCGTCGCATCAACAGAGGAGGTAATGGTTTGGGGTTTCAAAAATGGGTCTTCGATAAATACACAGAGAGAAATGAAACTATGAAGAATAGAGATGAGGGTAAATGGGGTATTTTTTAAAAATATGCTAGTGGGGGGTTAACTGAGATTAAGATTATTAATAGGGGGTTAAATCAGCCTATTTTTACACCAATTTATTTATGTTAGTTTAATAAGTTCGGTTTAGATTTAGACCTATTTATTTTTAAAGTAAATTTAAATTATTGTTGATTTTATGATAATGTTAAATGAATAAATAAGATTTAATGTTTAATCAATAATTTAATTCAAAAAAATTGTATGTTAGTATTTGAATTAAAATTATGCACCATTTTTCAGTAGAGAATAACTCCATAAAATGAGTAAAGCATTGAGAATTTAATAACAATAAGTAATTTAGATATTTTAATTATTAGTTATAATAAATATTTATTAAAATAAAGACAAAATAAAAATAATATAAATTGTTTCACTTTTTTAATTGACCTAAAAGTTTAATTAAAGTTAAACGATCATAAACATACATGATATATGCACTAAATATATAAAATTAGAACATAAATATGTAATAGCAATATATAAGTCGGTTTAGTTAAATGTAAGTTTATAAACTTTAAAATCTTAGTTGATTCAATATAAATTAAATTTTTTATTTCAAAAACTGAAACCAACTTATTTGGACCTATAAAAAAATTGTTTAGTCTAATTTAATTTCAATCAGATGGATTGATTTATCGGTTATTATATTTATGCACGTTCCTAGTTGAATATACTTTAAATCAGAAAGTACGGTGCCATTTGAACTTTATGAATTATGTGGTAAAATCAAAACTTTGCATTAAAATAAAGCAAACTATGTACAATTCTTTTTATGCAAGTAACATGCATGTGATATGTCGTAGAGGATTCATGAGCATCATGGGACGCAAATGTTACTCAATAGGTTGTGAAACCTATGATAGATATAAACTTTACATGCTTTTTCGTTAACAATCTTAGGACACATTTTTATATTATAACATCCCTATAAAGTTTGTTTTTTCCTTCTTTGATAAAAAAGTCTGGGTTATTTTACAGAGCACTTTATCAGCTTAAATCCTAGTCATTTATTCTAGTTTGGCAAGGCCCATCTACCTTGTTATATTTTTAACTTTTGATTATTTGTCCTTATTTATGAGGTCCATGTATATCAGTAATAACTACTTTGGAATTTAAAAGAAGTCTTTTATTAAGTCGTATTTTTCGATATTTAGAAATGATGAAATTTGAATTAAAAAAATATAAGAAAAAATATTAAGTCTTTACTAACTGTATTTCAGTTAGCTCAAACTCATTCTTACAAGAAGATTTCGTAAGTTTGAGAAATTTAGAGATAAGAAGAAAAGTTTAAGGGGAATGTTTTCAGTCAATTATAAAATTGTATAAATCAAACACAAATTATCATAATTTAACATCCCTTTAGAATCTTATTACAACACTTTTTCATGTTTTGGTTTGTACTTTTTAGTGTTTTATTAAAAAAGAAAAATGGTCCTAATAATAGTGCTTACTGCTAATTATTATGTAAAAATATTCACTTTAATTTTATAATTTATAATTAAATATTTTTAATTCTACTATTTATAAAAAATAGAAATTTTAGTATAAAAAATGCATTTTAGTTCTAAGACTAAAGTATATTATTTTGAATAATTATGAAACTTTGAATACTCTATTTTAATAATTATGAGACTAAAAATATTTAATTTTTATAACAACAAGACTAATAGTACTTGATTTAAAAATTATGCAACTAAGTCAACTTTTTTCAAAAAGGACCTTTTGTGCCTCCTCATCCTTTTCAAAAACCGTTTTAGACAACGGTTTTTACCAATAAACTATATGTTGTTGTATATTTTACACAACGGTTTTAGACTTTAAAAACCGCTTTCTTTAGGCATTATTGTAGTAGTGATTATTTGGTTGCAGTATGAATTAAGTAATGGACATATGGTTGCTAGGATTATACATATTTAGGTCTATGGTTTATATTAGTTCGTTCATATCTATATAAACCGATTAACTCATCCACTTTAAACTATTTAAAATACATTAAAAAAAAAAAAACATTGAGGAGGTATATTTAGAGAAAAAGCTTTCTCACTAGTTAAAATCATGTATCTTATTAGTAAAATATTTTACATATTTTAATTTTTTTTTCTTTGATTAATTATATTTAAAAAAAAAAAAGGCAAAAAATTATTTTTTGCTTCCAAATCAATTGTGAAAGTATATTTATAATATTTATTGGATGTGATATTTTTAATTTATTATCATGTTTAAAGTCTTTATTTAATGTGATAATAGATCTTAAAAAGATAATTATTATTAATAGCTTAAAATATAAGAATAATTTTATCTAAAATATATTAAACGTAATTTAAATTTTTATATATAATATTGATTGATTATGAAATAACTAATTTATTTGAGAGTTTTATTTCCAACATTCCTTTAAGAAAGAAAGAGAACACAATGCGAAGATTAATTTTGATTTTTGTTCTTCCGCATATGAAATAACCAATTTATTTGAGAGTTTTTATTTCCAGCACTCCTTTAAGAAAGCAAGAGAACACGATGGGAAGATTAGTTTTGATTTTTGTTCGTCCGCAGACATGTTTTTTCTAATTTGGTGTGAAGATTAATTAATGTATCATGTTATGATAATAATGTAATGTAGTATATAAGATATGCTACATTTATTATATGATAATTCTGTTTTGTATTAGTTTTATGAATAATTCAGTTTTTAATAATGAAATACAATTACTCTTAGAATTCACTTAAAATATAACATTAATTAAGCAAGTTTTTTTTTTTTTTAAATTTTACTTCATTTATTATTAAATTACAAATAAAAAATATTAAGCACCACTATTGCATAAAATTACAAATAATAGTTAAATGAATATTTCTTTAATAATATAGTAACAAGACTTTTAATTATCTAAAAATTTCCTTTTAGATTAATATAACTTCAAAACTAACAGTAAATAATGAATAAGTATTTGATAATTATCTACTAATAAAAGCTTTAATTATCTAAACACTTTTGTGAATGAAAATTTATTATAAACATAATATTAACAAAAATATCATAAAAATAAAACTTATGAAAAAATTTTATTACTTAATTCAAAGTTATTATTAAGTAAGACCTTGAAATTACTAAATTTAGTCATTTGATATTCATTTTTTAAACTTCATTTTTAGACTACTAAATTTTTTTACTATTAAAATTAGAATAAGAGATGAAACAAAACATAAATAAATTTACAGACGTATTAATCTTACAAAAGAAATAGATATATTTATGATGGACTTTTACATAGAAATTAAAGGGGGAAAAAAAAAAGTTTTTGCATTATGATTATAAGAATCCAAATAATTTTAATAAATTTTTCATAAAAACTTTCAAGAAACAAAAATAAATGATATCACAGTATATTAACTTTTAAGATTCCATAATAAATATTAAATAAAAAATAGTATATAATTGCTTATGGGTCAATATCTTTGATATATTATATATTAAGGTTACAATATTATAAAAAATATAGAATTATAATGATAATCTAGTTTATTTTTGAATAATTTGATGAAATTATAAAAAATATAAATTATTATAAATAAAATTTTCTAAAATAATAAATAACAAACACACACACACATATATATATTTATGTAAAGTTTTTGATGTATTTTCTAAATATCTTTTTGTCGCTTCAATTAAAAATTATCATATCGATTATTTTTTTATATAAAATATTTCTGCTTCTTACCAATAAACCTACAACACATTCCCTTAGTTTTAAATTTTTTTTAATTAAAAATGAAAACATTATGTGACAAAAAAATAAAATTTAAATATCGATATATGTTTTCTTCCCTTTTTTTTTCTTATACCAATTTTACCCTTTTTAATAGACAAACCTTTGTAACCCAGTACTATTTCAAGTTTTCAACCCAAACTCAAGCGTCATTACCATCGTCGCATCCACCACTCCTATTGCCGCCCAAAATTTTCCCACCAATGCCACCCACTCAACCACCAACCAAATTTGTTTGCCAACCCAATTCTTACGGCCATTCGTTCAATGTTTGAAAGAGGGAATATGAATTTGAAGTTTCAAGCGTTGAAAGAGCAAATAGGGATTTGGAGTTCTAATTGTTAATTCATGGATTTTGTTTGAGGTTTGTTCACTCAATTTCAATTTATTTTGAGATCCATCCTCTGATTTATTTTTATTATGTATATTTTTTCATTTTCTTGGTGAAAAGTATTTTCCTTTTATACTTTATTCTTGTAACACTGTGATTATATTTAGGTAGGACACTCGCCCTAAAGGTGGAAGAGGGTTTCAGTTTCACTCTCTTTTCTTTTGGAGTCAACTTGACCTTTTTTTTCCTTTATGTTGTTCTGTTCGGAAAGCCCAGTAAGTCGTTTTGCCATGTCTTTTGCAAACGATTGATTCTTTCAGATCCGTTATTCGGTATTGCATAGGCTCTTGCTTCAACCTTTTCGTTTGCTATGTGATATTTGGATATATTGTTATGGTTCCTTGTCCCTTCATGTATATTGTATTATGAAAGGTCATAAATCTAATGCCAATTTCTAATAACCATCTTTAAATTTCAGGCTCTATAAATTCAATAAAGGAAGTAATTTGTTTTGGCATTGACGAATATCATATTGATTCACAGAATTTCCTTGTTAGATTTTAGGAGGATTCGGGTAGCATGGTATTTGATGTAGTTTGTGTACGGGTTGGCTTAAGTGACATTGAATGGTTGAGAATATGGGTAACATGAAGAAACTTGGAGGATATATTAGAAAATGTAGCAAGTATCATTGATTAGTATTGATTGAAGCTCTAAGCTTTGGAATTCGATATTATAAAGGCACATGTAGTCTATTTATACTTGTTGGACGTGTTACATGCTTTCCTTAGAATATATTTAGATCATTCATAAACATCCCTAGTTTTCTATGATTCTAGATTTTTCTATAATCTAATGAATTTGGATATTATGTATAGAAAATCTAGAATTTTCTTTAAACACCTTTTCTAGACATTTCTTCAACATTTCTCTTCAATTTTCTTCATTTTTCTAGAATGTGCATTCATTTCTAACATTTCTCTATCCCAACTAAAATTATAAGATGGAGATTACAGTTTCCCAATGGAAAACTAATGTTTTAATTTAGGTAATTTTTTAAAATCATATTTATTGTCGTTCTTACATGTTTACTGTCGATCGCCTGTGGTTATTATTTTTTAGTTTATGGTTTAGGGTACAATTGAAATGCATAGCTTTTGTAGCAATTTTTAGCATTAAATGTAAGCTTTCTCCATATAATAGAGAGGGGCTTCGCCATTTCTTATTGTAATTGCTCTGCTTTGAGAGTTGATTTTGTCATTAATGTGTAGAGTCCTTCTACAAGTTCTAATTCTGGAGAAATTACAATCAAAATAGATGCTATACAATTGTTCTTTAGAAAGCTATCCAACCTTCATCATGTAGACAAATCAACTATTGAACATGCACCTTCATTTATTCTCCATGAGCAATGGAATGGTCAAAAGAGGAACAACACATGCTCTTATATCATTCCTACCAGTTTTTGCAAGTCAAATTTGATGCGACTGAATGCATCATTTCATATAAAAGTTCTCTTCATTGCGGAGATGAATCGAAGATATATAGTAGCTTGTTGCTATAATTACAATAGCTTATTTCTGCGTTATCTGCGAATTCTATTAAAATTCTCTTTAGACCTACTTCTTCTGGATGACAGTTCGTCAGGTCCACCTAGTTGGAAAAATTATGTTAATGCTAGAATCTTTGTTCTCACTAATTTACATGTATGCTATATTTTTGTCATTACTATCTTAAGAATTTGATTGAAATGTTTTTGACAAATTTAGTTAACGATCTTCTTTGTTTTGTATTGGTTTATTAGCATCTAACAAATATGTTATATTTTTTATCAATTTGATATCGGGACATCTCTTATGTCTTTAACAGGCAAGTTGAAATAAAAAAGTAGCTTAGACATATAAGGAGAGTTACTTGAACAAATAGAGGCTGGACTGTTGAAGTGGTTATTTTGGAGAAAATAATTCCACGCATATGCAGTATTGTTCCAACAAGTATTTCAGGTTAGTATTAGTAAATTCCATGTAAGCTACATTTTTTGCATTAGTTAATCCTCTTCTTTGTTTGTATTGGTTGATTTGGTTCATTAACATATGAAAAAGATGTTATATTTTTCATCAACTTTGATATCTATACATCTCTTTATGTCTTTAATAGGAAAATTAAAATTACAAGTATTGTAGACATATAAGAACTGTCATCAAAATTTACCTGGAAATTTGATGACTTTTCTATGATGAATTTGAAAAAACTCTACTCAGATACTTTTTTCTGGTGGTGGTTATAGATGGTAATTATTGTTTATTTCTTTCCACTCTGATGAAGAATGTCACAATATTTTTTTTATACTCAAATTATACATTTCTCTAATGTTTGCTTCGTGTTTCTTATTTAGGCGAGCTCTTATGTTTCCTAAAGGGAAGAATGCCGTGCACTTGTGTATGTATGTACCTGAATGTGGTAGATTCTGCAAGATTGCCGTATGGATGGAATAGGTATGCACAATTTAGCTTGGGGTGATCAATCAGATCCATAACAAGTAATCTTTTAGGAAAGGTACTCCCTGTGCAACTGTCTGATACTTATTTCTTGTAATTTTTGTTTGATTTCTTTCTGGTTGTGAATATTTATCTTATAAATTGGAATAAGATACGAGGTTAACTTTTTCCCTTTAGCTTTTTCGCGGGCATATGTTATTATTGATTAATTTAAGGATTTGGTGCTTGTTTTCTCTGATAAAATGAACAACTGATTGGTTGAAATCTATTGAAAGATACAGTCTATGCTACTTGAAGCGAAGATTCTTGAATGAAATTCCAAATTCACTTTTATTGGAATTTGGAAGAATTTCTTTTAAGTACTGGATACCTTTTTATTCTTTTTGGATATTCTGACAGGAAAAGCTTCAATGTTGTCATCAAAATTAAAAACATTTTTTTCTACTGTAAATAATTTTGTAAATTTTGTGCTGACAAACTTAGTAATTCATAAACCTCCTTTTTTTAATAATAAATTTTAGGGTAAACCTATAAAAATACCACCGAACTATTAGGTTTGTTTCGTTCATACTACCAAACTTTTTTTTTGTCTCGTTTATACCACCCAACTTATGAAAGATCCATTTATACTATTCCATTACTCTCTGTCTAGCAGCGTCACAAGTCAAAATTCAAATTGTTGTTTCAAATATTCCACTTAAATATTTGAGTTGTTTCAAATTTACCGAGTTGTTTCAAATTTACTAGTAACATGTGATGCCGTTGGACGGAAATTAAACGAATTAGTATTAATGAAACTTTTTACATATTGGGTGGTATAAATCAGACAAAAAAAAGTTAGTTGTATGAACGAAACAAACGCAATAATTCAATGGTCTTTTTTGTAGGTTTACTCTAAATTTTAACCGTTAAGAAGTTTATTTTTTAAAGTAAATGGATTGGTTAGTCATGGTTAGGAATTTAAGATCAAGGGTTAACTGATTGACTTTTAGATACAATTTATGACATCTCAATTTCCTCCTATCATATGTTCTCAGCAATGAAATATCTGAAGCTTCATTTTTGAAGTTCAGAAATTGCGATAACAATCTTACGAACAATTAGGTGCTTATTTTTAATTTTATGTATATATTTTTTTTGTTGCGTTTTATTTGAAGGCCAATAGTGTACTATTCTTAGAAGATAGGGTGATGTTGATAGCAGATTAGAAGATGAATTTACTAGTCTAATCTAATCAAAGAAAATATTTACATAGTAATGTGCATAATTCTTTTGCCTTTTTTTGTCTGTTACTTTTGAAGTTTTACTGAGTTTTTCTATAAGAAGAGATCCTACTATTGATTTACTAATTTTTTTTCTTTTTCTCTATTTTGTCCCCTTAAATAATTTTCCGAGGTTTAGGTAAGGGCTGATGGCTGATTGATAGACGCTTCATTTGTGAGAATTGGTCCAATGGTTCCCAGAATTCTACCTCGTTGTTCTTCCACTACTGTAGAGGAGTCTGTTTCAATTACTGCTTCGAGAGGGAAACTTTCATCCTTATTCACATGCATTCCAACACCCAGATCTACAAACCCTAAAATTTCTGAAGACATTTTTATCAAAACTTCGTCAGTGCTCACAAAACATAGGAAAAGGAACCCCACTTCTTCAAATCCTAAAGCTTTAACTAAAACATCGATAAAGGTGTTCACTCGAAGTAGAACACCTGCTTCTTCAAATCCTAATACTTCACCCATAAATTTTGTCTCTGATGTTCCCCTCAGTGCCCGTATTCATAATTTCCTCCATGGAAGCTGTAAGTCAGGTAATGTCACAATTGAAGCATTACACTTTTTCAATGAGATGATTCACATGCAGCCAACTCCTCCAGTGTCATCATTCAATAAGTTATTTGGTGGACTAGCTAAGGAGAAACATTACTATGATGTTTTGTCACTATACTATAAAATGAATTCAGTTGGGTTATTTCCTGATTTCTTCACGCTAAATATATTGATTAATTGCTTTTGTAATACGAGTCGGGTTAGTGATGGATTTGCGGTCATGGGAAGTATTATCAGGAGGGGTTACAGTCCCAATATTGTGACCTATAATTGTTTAGTTAAGGGTCTATGTATTGAAAATAAGGTAGTTGAAGCAGCTGAGTTTTTTAAGAAAATGATTAAGTTGGGTTGTCAGCCTAATGTGATTACTTATGGTACTTTGATCAATGGGTTGTGTCGAACAGGGAATACAAGCATTGCACTCAAGTTACATGAAGAAATGGTGAACAGTAATGATGATTCTATCATTTGTAAACCAAATATAGTCAGTTATGGAGCTATTATTGATGGGCTCTGTACGGATGGATTGCTGGAAAAAGCTAAAGAACTTTTCTTGGAAATGAAAGGTATGGGGATTGTTCCTAATGTAGTTGTTTATAGCTCTTTGATACATGGTTTGTGCTATGAAGGGAAGTTGAATGATGCTAAAAGCTTGTTGAACGAGATGGTAGATCAAGGTGTACATCCTAATACGGTTACCTTTAACATTTTGATAGATGTGCTTTGCAAAAGAGGAAATATTAAAGAAGCAAATGATCTCCTTGAAGTAATGATTAAGAGAGGTCCAAGTCCTAATTTATTTACATATACCAACATGATGTATGGGTTATGTTTAGCAAATAGGCTTGATGAAGCAAAGGAATTGTTTGTATCTATGTCAAGTAAAGGGTGTATACCTGATACTTACTGCTTCACTGTGTTGATTAATGGATATTGCAATAAATTGAGGATAACAGAAGCCTTGAACCTCTACAGGGAAATGATTAACAAGGGAGTCAAGCCTTCAATAGTAACATACAATGCATTGTTAAATGGTCTTTTTCAGGCTGGTAAGCTTAAGGATGCCGAGAGTCTTTTCAGGGAGATGCAAGTTCATGGCTTGGCTCCTGATTCATTTACGTATGCTATATATCTGGATGGACTTTGCAAGAACAATTGTATTACAGAAGCATTAGAATTGTTTTATCGTTTAGAAAACAATAATTTTAAACTAGATAATCGACATTTCAGTTGTCTAATTGATGGATTGTGTAAAGTGGCAAAGCTTGATTGTGCTTGGGAGCTATTTCACAGATTGCAACGTTCAGGCCTGGAGCCTAATGCTGTAACATATTCTATCATGATTCACGGACTCTGTAGGGAAGGGCTGTTGGAGAAGGCTGATGATTTATTTTCAGAAATGGAAAGGAAGGGTTGTTCTCCAAATATTGTTGCATATGATACCCTTATGCGTGGTTTCTGCAAATGTTGTGACTTTGACAAAGTGGTTCAACTTCTTCACAAAATGGCAGAAAGAAAACTACTACCCGATCCTGGTACTTTCTCTATTGTAATGGAATTACTCTCAAAGGATGAAAAGTATCGAGAATGTTTGAACTTGCTTCCAAAGTTTCCCTCCCAGCAACCTGTGGAAGGAAGGATTGATTCATTAGTTGTTTAATTTTTTATTTTTTACTAACATCAATCTTTTGGAAATGATGTTCAGTCTGTATGAGTGAAACTTACTAATTATTGGATAGTTGACTGCTTGCTCGCATGATGTGCCGATACAACATCATGTTCTATTTGCTCTGAGTTGGAGGCCTTGATGGTAGTCTTTAGATCCCATGTGCAGACTGGAAACAGCATATTTAATCTGACATTGATGCCAACATCCTGGTGTATTTTTCAGAAGAATATGGTGAATGTCCTGAGTGGGTCATGAAAGTTACGTCGAGGACATAAATTATCCCAAAAACAATTCCGTACTAGTCTCTGGTCTGTGTTACCTGCTCACTGATTCGATCAATTTAAGTCTCCCCCATACTAATTGATAGGTGTGATTTGTTTTTGCTACTTGTTCATTGTTTACATTGATAGGTGTGACTTGTTTTTTGAAGCCTAAGTTGCTTTTGAAAGATGAATAATTTTTTTTTAAAGGAGAGTTTGAACTTTTTTTTTGCTACGAAGGAGAGTTTGAATGTGATTGTTTAACAATTAACTGGGATGCTAACATCAACATTTTTGGTATTTAAGGATCAATATTGCTTTTGGTTTATGGAAACTATCTTACATATTTTGACAATAAGTGATTTTACCAAAGGGGTATTCTTATGTACTATAAGTGTGTTCAAAATTTATCCGTCTAATTCAACTCATGTAACTCAAAACTAATATAATCAATATTATTTGGTTTTTTCCATTTGATTGGGTTGGATTGGTTTCAAAAATTCAGAAGTTATACAAGATGGTTGAATCCTATAGTAATTGATCCAATTTATTAGTAATATTATTTAATTAATTTTATATTATATTTTATTAAATAAAAATTAAACATAAAAAATATTAGTATTTGTGTGAATATAATTATTTTATTTCAATGAATGATTATTAAGGTTATACTTGTATATAACATATAAATACATGTACATATTATGCTTAATTGATATGAAATTAAATAATTTTTATTTTAGTTTTATGTTATTTATAATTACAACACATATTTTATTGATTTATTATTTGAAAAAAAAAAAATTCTTTTAAGTTTTAAACTTATTTAAAACATAAAATTTAATACAATATGTATTATTTTATTATTTTTTGAAATAACATTACTTGATTCACATACTATAATTTTTGAAAGATTTTGGTCTAACTGAACTGTCTCAATTGATGATTAAAATAAAACTTGATGATTAAAAAAATCACAAAAATTAATCCATTTAATTTAATGTAAACCAACCAAATTTGAAAGGATTTAATTTAGATTAATTTTATAATTTTTATTAAATTAAAATAGACTTTAATATTTGATTTTAATTTTGATTTTGATTTTTATGCAGAATCAAACTAATCCATAATAGGTACACCTGGGACTAAAACCTTGAAGCATACATAGAAGTGGACCGTCCTAAAGAAGTTTTGGAACGGGACGAATCCTAATTCGAAAATAACTCGATTACTATTTTATAATTTATAACGTAGTTTGGGAAGTAAACATCGTTAACGGAAGTCCTAAGTTTATTCAATTTTGTTTTATCAAAAAAAAAAAAAAAAAAAAAAAAGTTTATTCAATTTTGAAACAAAATTAAACTCTCTTTCAAATATATCATAGTATGAAATTCTGAATCATATTTGATATTATTTTGAATAAAATTATTCATATATTTTAAATTAAAAACATTAGTTATCATTTTAAGATATATTATTACATTTAAGTAAAGACCCTAAATATTATATAATAATAATAATCACTTCCGATAATAACTATAATTATATAATATTATTACATCTAACAAGGATTTTAAATATTATTTTAACGAAGATCCTAAATATAATAATAAAATAAGGATCACATCTTATAAGGATTCTAATTAAATGATGATAATTATGTCCAATAAAAATTTTAAATATTATTTTACTTTCACAATTAATTTGAAAGTATAAGAAATTTAATTTTATATTTTTGTTAAATATGATGTAAAAATTAATAAAAAAAATTAAAATACGTAAAATAATTTATGTGCAATATGCAAGTACTCTTAACTAATATATATCAAAGACTAAATAATGCTTAAATTAAATTTATATAAAAATGTCCTTAAAACTTTATTATAATGATATATATTGTCCTTTGTTATTTATTTTAAATTTTTTTTCAAATCGTTTAATTATAAAAGTTTCAAATATGTATGGTTAAGTGGTTTTTACATCAGTGAATTTTTAATTAACTCAAAAATTTATAGTCAATTTTTTTATACTTTATTTGTTATTGGATGACATAATTTTAAGTAGGAAAATAATTTAACATAATCACATCTCTTTAATCTTGATTTAATATGAATCTATTGTATTTTTATAAACTAAAGAGGTAACCATAGAATAAGAATAGTAAAGAGGAGTTATGCTAGCTTATTTTCCTTTTTAATATAGTGTAAAAATTAAACAATAAAAATAAAATAAAAAAGTACGAACAATTCAATTTCAAAACACGTGCCTTTAATTAGCTAGTTCTTTATATAAATCTGAAAGATGTATAGTATTTTTTATATATAGATAAAATTATTCACATATTTTAAGTTATTGACATTACTTATATTTTTATGATCTACTATCATATTAAATAAGAACACAAAACATGATAATAACCATATAAAATAAGAACTCTAATCATATAATGATTGTCACATTCACATAAACGCTCTTATATATTATTTTATCTTTATAAATAATTTAAAAGCTTAAAAAAATTAATTTCATATATATAAACAAAGAAAAAAATTAAAATAAGTAAAATAATTAATGTAAAAGGCACCTATTTTTAAGTAATTTTACTTAAAATAAAACTCTTAAAAATTAATATTAGAATAATCGAATCCTTATTATTGTGTATTACAACAAAGTAAAACTTCTTATATGAATAGGAATTTGTTACAAGGTCTATAAATACCACACACACTTATTCACGTTAGTAAAACATCGATCGTATGCTATCTAACTTTATGATCGTCTGCGACACAATGAAGAAATTTTACATTATCTTGTTTCTCTGTTCTTGCTTCTTCTTTGGCTTCATGTGCACAAAAACAGGTATGTATTGTTTTTCAATCAAGCTTATCTTTTGTAGTCTCTGTTATATGTTATTCAATTATATAATTGTGGGAATTGTTTCAAATAATAATAATAATAATATTATTTAATGAATGGCATAGGTATATATAGTACACTTTGGAGAGCATAGTGGAAATAAAACACCACATGAAATTGAAAACAACCATCACTCGTATTTATTCTCTATTAAAAAGACTAAAGAAGATGCCAGAGGTTCTCTTCTTTACAGCTACAAGCACATAATCAATGGCTTCGCAGCTCTTCTCACTCCTGATGAAGCCTCCAAGTTATCTGGTAATTAAATAAAATAAAACAAATAATTATTGTTATAAAATAATTAATTAATGTTTTTTATTTATTTTATGAATAACAATTATTTGGAGCAGAATTGGAAGAAGTGGTATCAATTTGGCCAAGTGATCCAAATAAGTATAAGTTGCATACCACGAGGTCATGGAAGTTTTCTGGCTTGGAATCGGACCAACCTTGGCTTGACCCTGTTATTGAAGGAGACTTGTTAACAAGTGCTAGATATGGCAAATCAGTTATTGTTGGTCTCTTGGATACTGGTAATCTATATATAACTTTTCTTTTTTAATAATAATAAAAAATATGTGAATTTTGGACTATAAAAACACAAATATGTTATGTGAATTTTTCAATCAGGAATATGGCCAGAAGCAAGGAGCTTCAGTGACAATGGAATGGGTTCAATTCCAAAATCATGGAAAGGAATTTGCCAAACTGGTCCTGGTTTTAATTCATCCCACTGTAACAAGTGAGTATCTAGTTTTGGTTAATTTTCTAATTTTTTATTTAATTCCTAGTTTTTATGAAAAAGTATAGTTTAATTGTGGCACATAATTTGTTTGCAGGAAGATCATAGGAGCAAGATACTATGTCAAAGGTTACGAGAATCACTTTGGCCGTCTCAATCCATCATTGGATTATAGGTCACCACGTGACAAGGACGGGCATGGAACACACACAGCCTCAACAGTTGGAGGGCGAAGGGTTCATAATGCGGCAGCTCTTGGAGGATTTGCAAGAGGCACTGCCTCTGGTGGTGCATCATTGGTACATCTTGCAATATATAAAGTGTGTTGGTCATTACCAAACCAATCAAAAGCTTATGGAAACACATGCTTTGAAGAAGACATGTTTGCTGCTATGGATGATGCTGTAGCTGATGGTGTTGATATTCTAAGTATATCAATTGGGAATGAAGAACCTGTTCCCTACAACAAAGATCCCATTGCTATGGGAGCTTTAATTGCCATGAAGAAGAACATCGTTGTTGCATGTAGTGCTGGGAATTCTGGTCCTAGACCACAAACTTTGTCAAACATTGCCCCATGGATGATCACAGTTGGTGCTAGCAGTCTAGACAGAGATTTTATAGCTACTGTTGAGCTTGGAAATGGCCTCGTAATACAGGTAACAAAAATTTACACATTTGGAAAACAAGTTTACATTTAGAATGTTAAAACTCTTAAAATACAAATTATGTGTTCTTAATCAACAGGGAAAAACGGTGACACCAAATAAGCTAAAACAAGGAAAGATGTACCCTCTAGTATATGCTGCAGATGTGGTCGGACCATACGTGAGCGCATATCGAGCAGAGTACGTGTATTATTTAAGATCTCAACTTGTCAGTTTTACTCTTAATATGAATAAGATATTGATTTTAACAAGTTCATTATTGACTAATATTTGCAGCCAATGCCTTGAAGGATCTTTGATACCAGACATGGTCGAGGGAAAGATTGTGTTGTGCATGCAAGGTCAAGGTTCAAGTTTAGAGAAAGGACTTGAAGTGAAAAATGCAGGAGGTGTTGGTCTAATATTAGGAAACAGTGAAGGACAAGGAAATAAAATACACATTGATCCTCATTTAATTCCTGCAACTGCAGTTACTAACGATGATGCATTCGAAATATATCAATACATCAGATCTACCTACAATCCAGTGGCAACTATCAGAAAGGCAAACACTATTTTAAACACTAAACCAGCACCTTCAATGGCTTCATTCTCTAGTCGGGGTCCAAATGTTGTTGACCCTTACATTCTCAAGGTACCCAATTAAACATCAAAATCACTTGTTTTGATTTACTTCATTTTTTGCATAATTAATGTGAATTTTGTTTTGATTGGTATGTGATTAGCCCGATATTACAGCTCCGGGATTGAATATATTGGCAGCGTGGAGTGAAGACAGTTCTCCTACACAATTAGGCATAGATCAAAGATTTACAAAGTTCAATCTGTTATCTGGTACATCAATGTCATGTCCTCATGTTGCTGCTGCAGCCGCTCTTATAAAAGCGATACATCCTACTTGGAGTAGCCCTGCAATAAGATCTGCCCTCATGACTACAGGTTACTTGCAACATCTATATTACTTTGACTGATTATTCTTATATCTACCTTTTGTAAAACACATGTCAATGGTTAAAAAAAAAAAAAAACATTTTCCTCTTCCTTTATAATATGTTGGTACCTCCTGATCATTATATTTTATTGACATAATTATTTTGCAGCTACTATGTATAACAACATGGGATCGCCAATTATTGAAGAAACAGGAAAGAGTGTAACTCCCTTTGCATATGGTTCAGGCCACTTTCGTCCGACAGAGGCCGCAAACCCTGGACTAGTCTATGATGCTTCTTACACAGACTATCTTTCCTACTTATGCAGCTTAGGAATGAATTCTATGGAACCAAAATATAATTGCCCAACAAATCCAATCTCACCTCAAAATCTGAACTATCCTTCTTTGGCAATTCCTAGTCTCAATGACACAATTACGGTTACTAGGACTGTCACAAATGTAGGTGATGAGCAGAGTACCTACTACTTTAGTCGCACAGCGCCTCATGGGATTTCAGTTAAGGCTGAACCAAGTATATTGCAATTTGATCATGTTGGTCAAAAGAAGAGCTTCAACATTACACTCAAAGCAAGAAGAAATATGTTTGGGTGGTACACTCAAGACAATGATGAGTACAGATTTGGGTGGTACACTTGGAGTGATGGACGTCATATTGTTAGAAGTCCCATTGCAGTATCTTTAGCATGATTTTTTTTCTTTCTTTCTCTTTTTTCTCTTGTTTTGGTAAGTTAGTTGCTCTTTCTCTCCCTTTTTTTTTTTTTTTCCCTTAAGTTTAGAATTCTCGGTTTGGCTCAAATGTATAGAAATATGAAAGGTTTTTTAGAAAGTTAATATAATTATTTTATTTCTCTCCTGTTTTAAAGAAGGCCTCCCTGCTAAAAGCAGAGCTTCAAATTCTGATCCCATCTTTGGTTTAACTCGGAATATAAGACTTGTTTGCTCTCACTTCTTAATACTAAAATGCAGTTGACACAAGTTTTAGTCATTTTTCAACAACATTGTTAAGAACATAATGCAAGCTGGGTATTCGAACAGGAGAGCTCTATCTCTAAAAAAAAGTCCAATAATTCTTTACTAACTTTGTTGAAATTGCATGGTTGTAGGAAAAGAGAGTACAAATAGCTATTTAACAAGCCTAATTAAGTACTTATTAGAGCTCAACCAAGTGACTTATACCAAATGGATGAACAAACGCGTTATTAGAAGCTTGGTATGATTTCTGTGCAGCGATCAAGTTGACAGCCTCAGTTGGATGAAATCCATCCCAGAATGCATATTCACTCCTATTTTGGCATGGAACTCCTAATGGATGACACTGACCTATGTTATTCAATGGGCAGCATCCTGCATTTAAAACCTTCAATCCTGAAATATTCCAACAACCAAAAAAAAATAAAATTAAAATTAAATAAATTATTAATATTATATTTACTTCTTAGATAGTACTTATAATTTTTAAAAGTAAAGAATAAACGGGAAATAAAATTATTTTATGTAGAAAATAAATTTAAAGAAAAAAGATATACCAGCAGCTTGAGAATTTCCTGATGCCATACGAAAATAATCAATATAGATGAATTTGGCATCTGTAAAATTGGTGTTAAGTGCATCAACAAGTGATTTAAGATTTTTGTTGAAAATTTGAACTGCATTATTAATGTAATCTACACAAAGAGATCCCTTTGTTCCAAATGTTGAGATTATAAATGGAGTGCACCCAATTGCTCCAATTCCATTCAAAACAACCTTCCTTGCTCCATACTTGTACAAGGTCTGCAACCATATTAATTATAATATTAGTTAATATAAATAAAATTATGTACATATACAATAATTTGTGATCATTTTCCTCTCTTAAAAATAAAATATTCAAAAGTCGTTAATAAATTAAAGACATTTTCGGTTCACATAATCAAAATTATCGATAAATTAAGAATATTAATTCATGATAATAAAAAATTTGGGATAGGAATTACATTCCTTTATCATGAAATAAAGAAAATAGATCGATGAAATTTTAAAACCACTATTTTATCATCCTGCGAAATATTCATATCCATATTCATTCTCACAATGAAGTTGGCATTCCTAACACTAGAATTAAGTAACATTCCTTTATCTATTACCATCATTCAAGCATGCCCATTCATTTTTACATTAAAGGGCACCCCGTCCTAATATTGTACTTTGTGAATGCTATACTTTAGTTCTTTAGATTTGAAGTGGATAGGCTTTAGTCTAATATGTTAGTAAAAATGTATGCCTCCTAAAAATAAATATAAAATATGCATATTCTAAATAAAAAGTATAAGATTAAAATATTGTACATGCAATTTTTACATAGATATGAGACTAATGTGCTCAATTTTAAAGTTATTAATTTTTTTTATAAGTACTAACCTTTATTTGCTGGGAGTACTCTTGAATAAGGACAGTTGCATATTGCTCAACAGTGTACATTTTGCTTGTGTTATAGAACATGGGCAAAAAATAGTTGTTAAGGTAATCGTTACTGCCCATTCCAACTGAATATAAGCACTTGTTTAAGTTCTTTTGGGCTGAGGAGGGGTCGTTTCCCATTAAATTAATGATACGATCGATTGTAATTTTGTGATTGTTCAACTGTTTGTCCATGCTAAGATGTGCCCCCTGCAAAACACAAATTTTACTTCAATAACCATGCTTTATTAGTTATTAAAATTTATAAACATAAAGATTTATTAGTATATAGTAATTTATACAGTAACTTTTTTTAATTTAAAAATAAGTAATTTGATTTATTAATATATATACCAAAGCTTGTCCACTCTCACTGCGTATTGCTGCAGAACCAGATGCATAGTTTACGCCATTGAGTATTTCAGGGCCAAGTGCAATAGAAAAGGGTGGAATAAAATTTTGAAAGCCCAAAAGTTGACCTGTAATCGAGATTGAAGTTAAGAAAATGGTTTAATGAAATATGTGAAACCATTTAATTTTTCTACTTTAAAATCCTCAAAACTCAAAACTATGAAGAATGCAATTGCAAACCTAGTCTGCCAAAAGTGTTAAGCAAATAGAGAATATTTTTTTTTTTTACCAATAATATCCACAGTTGTTCGACCATTGGTAAACCTTCCAGTAGGAAGAGCATGAGGGAAATCAATTCCATAAGGTGAGTAATTGACTTTGGCTAATGTTGGAAGAAGATTGTTATTCCCATTATCAGCCAATGAGTCCCCAAAAATAAAAAAGCATGGAACTTGTGGATCTGATCCACTAACACTACTACTTTGAATACATGCAACAAACAAAGCTACAAGTACACCCAGAAGCCATCGATTCATTTCACAAGCCATTACAAGTAATCAACTTATAAAAATATTGATTAATTCAAGTTTTGATGTGCGTCACAAACTTTAATGTTAAATATATGAAAGACAAGGCTGGTGAGCTTATATATATAGACTAGGTTTACCAGGATATAGAACATGCATGAACTAAAGATATTTAGTGTTGGCCAAATTAACTAGTATGTGACAAATTAGGAATTCTAGCATAACTGCCTGCTTAATTTGGTTAATTAAAAATATTTCTAACATACTTGCACACAATTTTAAATTTTATATATTTTTTTATACCTGTTACCATGTACTGCTCGTATTTGGCTCCCTTAAAAAATATTTCTAACTCTACCTTTTTAAATACGATGTTAAAATAATTGCATGACTATTTATTAACAGGTCAATGATATTATAAAACATATGCTAGCTACTAAAAATTATTGTTCCATTTTGATTAAATAAATTGTACGTATAATTCTATCTATGACAAACTAAACAAAACAAAATCCTATTTTAATTACACGATCGGCTCGTTAAAATTAACTCGATTAATTGCATGTGATCAGAGGTTCAATTTTAAAGTGTGTAAGTTATTGAATGTTATAAAAAAAAATGATCAATTGTTATGCCATAAAGATAAATTATCAATTTTTTTCTTCTATTTTGTGAATTTTTTTTTTTAAAAATAATTTGGTAATTATTTTGTTAAACTTTATTTGTTAAATATAGTTTAAAAATTACCTTCAAATAAATGTACTTAAAAAAAAATAGTTACTAGACCTAAGTGCACTATTTATTCTTGTGCTTTTATATTTTTAAAATAATTGGACTAAATTACACTAAAAAATAACTAACGAATCTAAGTACTCCTGTTATGAAAGCAAGTAAACTTGTGCCATTAACTACCTAAATAAAAGAAAATGACTATTATCAAAGATTATTTGGATTTGTCCAAGAAAATAATTTTATATTTGGAAAATTTATATAGACACTTTTGGAAAAAAATTTGAAAAAAGACAAATCTTCATTCACAATATATATAGTAATCATTAAAAAAAATCTACTAGCTTAGTACTCGAAAACTTTAGTAATTTGAGTAATATGGAAACTCAAATTTTCAATTTTAATCAATATGGTAAAAAATCATAGAAATTTAGAAAATATGTAAATTGCTCAAATTGAAAAATTACTAAATTTGAGCAATTCATATGTTTTCTAAAATTTTCAAAAAATTCTACCACATTAATAAAATACGAAAAATTGGATACAAAATTAGTTAGTACCAAGCAATAACATATATTTTCCAGCTATTATTCATCCATACATACAAATAAAACCAAACCTCAGTTTTGTTTTTCGACAAATTTAATTTTAAAATTAATTTGATTAATATGGTACACAATTTTTCCATTCACTACTAATACGATTACTCATATTGTTTTCAAATTTAAATAATATGGTACGGAATTTGTCCAACTAAGCACGTGATATAAGTTTTTCTTATATTTATAGTACATAAATGAAAATAAATTTTTTAAATAAGATACATAACAAATATGTTGATAAAGTACACTCTAATATGATTAAAAACAAAGAGAAATTAGATTACAAAATAAATATAAGGTCATTATTCTTTTTCTTTCCTTATATTAGAATAATTAATATTTTATTATAAGGTTATTTTAGCTTTTTTTTTCTTATTTATTTTGCCTTTTGTTCCTTATTCTTTGCAGATTGCAGATTTATTTATCAAGTCATATACTATTTCATGCTTTCGTTTTCTAGTTGACAAACTCACAATACTTTTTGTAGTTATATTGTGAATTTGAGAAGGAATATTAAAGTAATTAATATTTTATTATAATGTTATTTTGGTCCCTTTTTTTTTATTTAATTGAATCCGCAAATTGAATTTATAATTCCTTCAATAACCTCGTTCTGATACCATGATAAGTAATCAAATCTAACATTAAAGAAAAAGATAAGAGAAAGAGAAAATGGAGAAAATAGAGGCTAGGGTTTCTTAGAATGCAAAAAAAGTAGTTTATAAATGTTATGAGTTAAGCCTTTTAAAAGCAAAATAAATAAGGAAAAAAAAAGACTAAAATAATCGTATAATAAAATATTAATTACTCTAATAACTAAAAAATATTTAAAATAGTCTATAATGATTAAGTACTTGTTTTTAAAAAAAATAAAAGCTTAAATTTGTACGAGGATATATTTATTATTATTTAAAATGAATATAAAAAGAGTTGGATTAATTTCCAAATTTTTTTGTCATTTTTCTAACCCTTCAATCAAAAGTTATCATATGTAATTTCTTCTTGTGTCAAACAATTGTGTTTCTTACCGATTAATTCACTTTACCATTCCCTTAACCTCAAATATCTATTAGTTAAAAAAAGAAAAAAAAATAATGAAAAAATCAATTTAAATGTTTATACCCATCGACTTTGCCTTTTCATATATATATATTTTTTCTTTTTAATTATTGATGTTCAAAGATACGGAAAAGGTATAACGGAATGATAAATAAGAAGCAGAGTTGTTTCCAATTTTAAGAAATTCATGCCTTGCAGTTGTACCATGTACTACTTTACAATAGCACTATTGTACGCTATACAACAATGTTTATAATTTTGATTTAACCTAAGAGATTAAAATGTATTGATTTATATAGACTTATGATTCATATTATATATACTATTGGAATGCTTCAATTAAAAATCTAGTTTATAGGTTAGATTACAATTTTGTGTTCGTAGTGGGGCTGAATTGTTTACTATACAGTAAATTTTTTTTTTTTTTTTTTAGATTTATTTTATTTTACAAATGATAATTTTTTAATTCAATGCTAAAAATATTTTTTTATTAAATATTATAAATATATCTTATACAATAAAAGACTATTTTTTTTTATCACTTTTGAAATAATATAATATATATGATTAAGTCAACAATAGTGAGGATTGAAAGGACAAAATAGTCACTCAATTAATAACATTATTCAATTTTAGGGTTTAATTTTTAAAATTTAGGATTTAGCTTTAACGTTTTGGAACATAGATTTTATTATCAAGGTTGATATTTTTATATAAGATATATAATTTGGTAATTTTATATTATTTTATTTTGCTTATTTTTTTTAAAAATATGACTTATTTTTTTTATATATGCTCATCTTATAGTGAGCAACAGTGCTCATTGGATCATATCTATGTGTGTGTATATATAACAAATAATTTTAATGGAGTTAAAAATAATGGCATACCATCCAATTTTTACCATAAAAATCTAAGAAGGAGACTAATTCATATTACAAATTTTTAGTATATTAGTTTTGTTGGCATATGCCTAGTGCTGTGCTGAAGTGTATGCATTGTTTATAAGTAGTTGTAATGATGAAGAGACTTGAATAATCTTATTTAATAAATAAATTAAATATAAAAGGACAAGAAAAATAAACATTTTAATAAAGTTTCAGAACATGATTATGCTTATCAAATATAATAAAAAAAAATTTGTTCAAAATAATGCATATTAATTTATTATATTTTAATTAATATGACACGATCTGAACATAAATGATGAAATCAATATAAATATAATGTGATTGTAAATTAATTGTCTGAATTCGAATCGTTTATTAATTGAAAAGGCATGAATGCATGAATTTTCACATTTACGTGATTAACACATATTATCCGAGGGTAATAAAAAAGTTACTTAACAACACTATCAGTAATTCGGACCTAAAGAAAGTAAGCAATAAAATTTTTATATATAACAAAATAATATAATAATAATGATAATGATATAGTTGGACCTAAAGAAGTTTAGAAACAGTTATTCGGAAATAATAGAATTCCTTATTTGTATCGTATTCATAAAATGCTATGGAGACATTTTGTATCTTGTATTAAAATTATTTTATTTATTTTAATTTATTCTTAAGTTAATTTTTACTAAATATGAAGTTAAATTTTATTATACTTTAAAATTATTTGATAAAGTAAAATAATTAATATTTAAAGTCTTATTAGAAGTAGCAATTATCATATAATTAGGATTCTTATAAAATGCGATATTTATTTAATTATCTTATTTAAAGTCCTTATTTAATGTTAAAATAGATTTTAAAAAGATAATTAATGTCAATAACTGAAAATATATGTATAATTTTATTTAAAAAATATTAAGCGTGATTTAAAATTTTATATATAATATAGATAGATTGTTATAAAAATTAATGAATGAAAGAAGAAAAATAAAAAAAATAAAAAAAGAGAAGAATAACGAAACTCAACATATATCAAGAATTTTTATATATATCTACTATCTAGTTAAAAATATATATCTTGCATGTGATTTATTTTATTTATTTTGGTTAATTTTAAAATAAATATAAAATTAATTTTTTTATACTTCTAAATTAATTGTGAAAGAAAAATAATATTTAAAGTTTTTATTTGATTTTTTTTTTTTTTTTTTTCATTTTTTGCATAATTAATGTGAATTTTGTTTTGATTGGTGTATGTGATCAACCCGATATTACAGCTCCGGGATTGAATATATTGGCAGCATGGAGTGAAGACAGTTCTCATACACAATTAGGCAAAGATCACAGATTTACAAAGTTCAATCTGTTATCTGGTACATCAATGTCATATCTTCCTGTTGCTGCTCTTATAAAAGCGATACATCCTACTTGGAGTAGTCCTGCAATAAGATCTGCTCTCATGACTACAGGTTACTCACAACATCTATATTACCTGACTGATTATTTGTACTTTTTGTAAAACACATGTCAATGGTAAAAAAAATCATTTTTCTCTTCCTTTATAATATGTTTGTATCTCCTAATCATTATATTTTAGTTACATAATTATTTTGCAGCTACTATGTATAACAACATGGGATCGCCAATTATTGAAGAAACAAGAAAGAGTGTAACCCCCTCTGCATATGGTTCAGGCCACTTCCGTCCGACAGAGGCCGCAGACCCTGGACTGGTCTATAATGCTTCTTACACAGACTATCTTTCCTACTTATGCAGCTCGGGAATGGCAATGGGATAGTTCGGGTCAAAACCAACCCGACCCGATCTAACATGCTGGGAAAATAAACCAATGTGATTTGAATCTTTGGGTTCGGGTCAAAAACCCAACTCTTTGAGCCGTTGATCTTTTTTTCTTTTTTTTTACAAAAAAATTGTAAGCCTATTTTTTTAATAAATTAATATAATAAATAGATTTTCTTAATTTAACTAAGTGTAATTTATTAAAAATTTATCTCATGTCTTGTTATTTATTTATATGGAATCTAAATGATATTAATATGAAATTAAAGTTTAATATAAAAATAACATATTTTTAAACTTGTGCAATGTATAAATAAAATGTTTTTAAGATTATATTAAATTGAAAGAAATTTTATATTATTAATATTTAAAAAAAAAAAATGATTATATTAAAGAAGTATATCATGATATATCAATGATCACAAAATATTTTTGTTTACATAAAAACTAAACTCAAAAATTATAAATCTCTATAATCTATCATTCTTACAAGCTTTACATATTACTTATATTACATATTTATTACATTCAAACTCAATTCCTTCTTACAAGTTTTACATATTGTTTTCATTCTTTCCTTAATTCTTTTTCTATTAAAATCATTCCAATACTTCGATCATAATTTCTTAACAGACTCATAATCTTGCTATTCTTCACAAATACGAACAAAAAACATAAGCTTTTCAAATAGATCCTCCATACCTACAAAGAAAATAATCATATTTAAACAATCATATAAATAATTCAAGTTAGATTGTAATCAATTTTGCAGTTTAAATAAAATATGAATTAAAGCGATTAAATATAATAGATGTAACTTTCTTAAAGCAAATTTGTTTATTTTGACCAAATTTGTTTACTTGACAAATAGTCTAAAGCTACTATTATTTATTACATATGTAATTACTCATTACAGAACACAAATACACTACTAGACACCCAATTACTCAATTCTGGTCCCAAGTTTGAACTATGATATATCCTACCAAATTTCAAACATTTAAAAGAAAAAGGAAAAAAAATAAAATCTTTTCCACAATCTCTCATGTCACATATTGTTTAATAAAATAGGAATCAACAAACATGTTCAGCATAGTTGTGTAGTTTCAATATTCACCAAAACACTAAACACAAAAGTAGTTGACAGCTAAAGCCCTCTGTCTACTAATGCCTACAAAAAAAGTGTATATTACAAGGTGCAAATTAAGGGTTCACAAACACACCCAAACGTAATAAATTCAAATCATATATGCATTATCTCAATCTTTATTACCCAAAGAGGCAGAGAAAAAACAGTGATGTACAGTAAGCGTTATGAATTCCATCTTTTAACACTAATCACAAGCAGCACAACCAACAAAATAAAACAAAATAGACCTCCAAGCCAACAATAACAAAACATCGTATTCAAATCAAAAGCTGAAAAAACAAACACACGTAAATGACACAATTACAGTTATTAGGACTGTCATAAATGTAGGTGATGAGCAAACTATCTATTATTTTAGTAGCACAGCGCCCCATGGGATTTCAGTTAAAACTGAACCAAGTATATTGCAATTTGATCATGTTGGTCAAAAGAAAAGCTTCAACATTACGCTCAAAGCAAGAAGAAATATGTTTGAATGGTACACTCAAGACAATGATGAGTACAGATTTGAGTGGTACACTTGGAGTGATGGATTTCATTTTGTTAGAAGTCCCATTGCTGTATCTTTAGCATGATTTTTTCCCCCTCTTTTTTCATTTTAGGATTCTCGGTTTTGGTTCATATTTATAGAAATAGGCAAGGATTTTAAGAAATTTAATATAATTCTTTTTCTTTTTTTCCTTTTCTTATGTGTTTGATAAGATGTACGGTTTCGGAACAAAATATGTACCACATTCAAATCTATAAATATAATATAATCTTTATTATCTTCATTAACGATGAAGAAAAACACAAAAAACTAAAATTTAGAGAACGCCAGACTTTCTAATACAAAAAAAAAAAAAAAACTAAATATCACAATTTTGTGATGTATTTCAAATGACACTTGTCTGAGTTTAATTAGATAATACTGAAAATTATAAAAAACGTTTTAAGAACAATTGCAAAAGAAAAAAATGTAACAAAGAGGAAACAAAAAAAATTAATTATTTTTTCTCCGACATATTGGTTGTAGTGTCGCCACTTGAAGTCTGGAACCATATAACGTCAAGCTTTAGAGCAAGGCAAGGCGGCGGATATCAATTGGGTAAGCATCTGATGGACGCTGAGCACTGTATGCTCTCCTTCCTATTATAGTATTGCCAGCCTCTGTTGGATGAAATGCATCCCAAAACAAATACTCTCTTCGGTTTGGGCAAGGTGGTTGTAGGGGTAGACATGTAATTTGACCATTGTTCCTTCCTATTCCACAACACCCAGCATTTACTACCCTAAACCCTGCAATTATTAACACAAGACTTTTTCATTTACTTGGGCATTTTGGTAAAATTAATAACATATCCATATACATTTTGAACTTTAATTAACTAAGAATTATTTAAATGTTTTTCACTTTTAATACACAAAAAAATATATATTTTTTTACATTAAAAAAAAATACATATTTTTCTGTTTACGAAAAACAAAAAAACATATGTATTTACAACTTATGAATATTGGCTATGGTAGAATTAAAAATAAAATTTTATGTATATCATTTAATTAAATCTTAACATATTCATACCATAAGTTGAAGGACTCTGTAGGATGTCCTGAAAAATGCCATAAGCGTCAATGTAGATAAATCTTCCATCTGAAAATTTTTTGTTGAATTGATCCACAAGACCTTTAAGTCTTGCATTAAATATCCGATTTGCAGAGTTGATTTTCTCTACACATGATGAACCATCTCGGCTGTTTTGGGCCAACTCATTTGGGCTGCAGCCTATTTGCCCCACTCCAAAAAGCACAACTTTCCTTGCACCATTGTTGTACAAGTCTACAATAATCAGCCTTTTTTCATTAACTTAAAAAATACCGTTAATAACGTATACTCATACTCATTTATATGTCACGTTGCTTTGAACACATATATTTAAAAAACATAAAAACTGACCGTTAGTTGCTGCGAATAATCTTTAATGAGAGAATCAGCATATTGGTCAGGTGTAAATGTGGAGCCGGTGTTGTAAAATGCGGGCATGAAATAATTATTGAGGTAATCATTACTGCCCAATCCGATAGAGTAAATGCATTTTCTCAAATAATTTGCAGTTTGATTCTCATTTCCAAGCAAATTCACCAACTGGGACACTGTGTTTCTGTAATTTCTTACTTGCCCACTAAAACTAATCCGACCTCCCTACAAATTAAGTTTCAAAGGGATCATTATTAGCTTATATATTAATTTGTTAAAAAAAAAATTACATTTATTTGGTAATATCAAAATTTATATGTTCCTCACCAATTGACGGCCGGTTTCTTCTCTAATTCCAGCAGCTGCAGAAGCATAGTTGACTCCTTTGAGTATGTTTTGACCTCTTGCACTTACATATGGTGGAATGTAACCTTCAAAACCCAGTTGCTCAGCTGTTCATGCAAAATCAATGCATGTTCGGATTACCTTTAAGTATTTTGTTTTCTAATTAATAATTTATTTTGACAAAATATTGCTTATATATTTTATTACGTTAGTCAACACGAAAACACTAAAATAATACCGTGTACATCCTTAGCTCACTATTTCTCTCAACGAAAATAGAAAATTAATTTTTAAAATTGGGTGTAAATAAGTTATGTCTCAAATTCATTTGAATATAACAAAATTAACACTCCTCAAAATTTTTAATAACAAAACTAGCACTCATTGTATTCAAATTTATATTTTCAAAATTAAAAAAATGACTAATATGTCATTTTTCTTTGAATATTCATCCAATTAGAATTGAACGACGATAATTTAGACTCGTTTAATATTAAATGTTTAATATTTTACGTTTAAATTAAATATTAAATATTTAATATTATTAAAATATTAATTTTATTACTATAAATTTTAAAGACGTTATTTTTGATAATTTTTTAATTTATTTTCGTGTAATCAAACCGAGAGTAACGTTGGTCTGTTCACATGCATAGACCAATTAATATAACAAGGGCCCCAGTCAAAAACGATAAATAGGATCTTAGCAATTGCAAAGAAAAAACAAAGTCAACAGCGACAGCTCACATATATAAGATAATTAATATGTTTTCTTTCTTTTAACCAAAGATCATTATTTATTTATTTATTTATTTTTCTTCTATTATTAATATTCAAAGTCAAAACAATTGTCCAGCCTCTTTAAGTGGTGTCAATTATTACAAAAATATTTTTATTACATATCAACCCATTAATATATCGTTTAATACATGTTATAATTTAATATATATTTTAATTATTAAGTAATGTTATATTTCTTGTTCTTTCTACGTACTTGTGTTTAAAAAAAAACATAGTTTTACAGTCTTGCATTTCAAGAGTCTGAATACCACAAACACAGATCTCATGCTCTATATTAAAAGCCAGCTCCACACACAATTCAATATGTTAAGTGAAATAATAAATTTTCAACAGACACAATTTTACTTTATATAGGTGAAGAGTAGCTGTAATAGGAGAATGACGGTCCCAGGAACATACCAACTTGTATTGAAAATTTAAGATAACGATGAACGAAAAGGACAGTTCAAGCCTCTACCTTTTCCTTTTGTTCATTGATAGGATGCATTATTGGAAAATGTTATTTATTATTATTAAATTGAGTCATGATTTTAGAAATTTCATGTCATATTTATTATTTAATTTATGTTTTAGATAATTGTTAATTTACATATAAATTATAACTCATTTGAATCAAATTAGTTAGGTTACTCTTCCTTATCGACTAACAATACTGTCCTTAACTTCATGAAAGCATTATACAATGAACTAGTTTAGCAAAAATTAAACTAAAATAAACAATGAATAAGAAAACCATTTTTTCTATGTTTTGACAAACAAACAAAAAAAACAATATTTCTATGTTGAGACTTGAGACACCATTTTGAACTAGATAAATACTAATATCACCCAATTTCACACATTTTTCTGCACCCAAATTTTTTCTATCTTTTGTGTGTCAAGATTTAATTGTCTAAATAGTATTGACATGTGGCAAAGTCTAAGTGAAATGAGTACGTGAATTTATTTATTCTTATAAATCTTCTTTTGGAACTAATAGTACTATTTTTCTCATTGGTAGCTTATTTGTATGTAAATCGCAATTATAAGTGGCTTAAAAATAGTGTTTTTTTTTTTTTTTTATAGAAGTAAGCGGTACATATATAGTTGAGGTATATTAAACGTGAATATTAGACAAACCATACGAACTTCTAAGATATCATTTTGCTAAACTAGTGGTTATTAGTAGAAAAAGTAAATAAAAATTAAGAACAATATAAAGAACACATTGAGTGAGAAGTTTACCAATAACATCAACAGTAGTTTTGCCATTAGAAAACCTTCCAGTTGGTCCACCAAAGTCAATACCATAAGGAAGATAATCAGCTCTAGCCAAAGACTGAAGCTGATTATTATTCCCATTATCAACCAAAGAATCTCCAAATATGAAATAACAAGGCACTTGTTGTGCTGCTTTTGCCCCGATGTTGATATTCATCATCAACATAATGAAGTTCAATCCAAACACCAACCACATTCTCTTTGACTCAATCCCCATTGTCTCAAAATACCAAAACAAACCCACAACAATAATAATATTGATCACAAAGTACGCTAACTAAAGGTGGTGAGTGAGAATGTGAGTATCTTTATGGCATGATGGTAAGTTTATATACAAGGAAAAAGGAGACTAGTCAGCTGACCAAGTCGAGTACTGTTGGAGATCGAGGGTCCAAATTTGAAATTTAATTGAAGCTTTTACAGTTGTGATGGGGAGTTAGTTAGGAGCATTAAATTGACGCGGATAGAATTTGAGAAAGCGTGTTGTAGACCGCCGAGTTCCGCCTCTCACACCTCTATAGAGATAAATAATAATAACAAATGAAATGTAAATTTAGTACAATTTTTTTTTAAATATAAGTTTTAATACTTATAAAGAATATTTAAAGAATTCAAAAATAATGAATAATACTTTACTTTTGTATTTCATTATAGCTAGCTATTATATTAATGTTTTCTAGTTTTATTATAATAAGTGGTGTCAAAGAGCAGCTTAACTCAATTCATTTCATTTAAAGATAATTTAATGAGTTAATAAATTAAAAAATCCCAACTCTCCTTGCTCTTGAGTTCAAATAAAGTAGTTCAAATAACTCATAAGCAACTCATAAACTCATTTAATAAATGCATTAATCTAGCTAACAATAACACTTTTATAATTATCATAATGATACTATAGAAAAACACACTTGCATCATAATATTTTCGTACTTTATAAAATATAATCAAAATATAATTTTCATACTAAAAGTTATATGATTAAACAAAATTATAAATAATTTTTATTTTATTTTTATTTTTTAAAAATGAAAATGAGTTGGATCTTGAAGTGTTGAAGTAACTCATTTAAAAGTTGGTTGAATCATATCTTACTTAAGTTGGGTTGAAGCTCAACAAGTTAAGCCAACTCAACTTATTGGACATCTTTGTCAATTACCTATTTGGAAAAATCTACCATACAACTACATTTAAATGTAAATATTTAGGGTGCGATTAATAATACATAATAAGAGTCAATATCAGAATGAGATTGAACATGAATCATACTGGAGGGTAAAGAGAGTAAAAATCATTCTCTTTCATTGTGATTACTAAAATTCAATAAGGATATAATTTAAATGAAAATATTATTAATTTAATTAAATGTCATTTTAAAAGTAATAATGACTAACATAAAATAAAAGAAAAAATTAAGATTAGGTATAATTTAGCGGTTGTAACTTGAAAATTTAGAAAATGAAATCTACCAAGGAAAGAGTATAAAAATAATTAATGAGAATGACTGGATAAAATTGGTAGTAGTCCTTATTCATATTTATAATATTTTTAAAAAATAAACAAAATAATAATAATAATAATAATGCACTTTATATTCATTTCTTTTCCTAGTAAACACACTTTTAATGAACATCGTTACTTGGGACCTATGCCACTGTTTTAAGAGAATCATCAATCATATTTAAGTTAAAAGAGTTAAATACTAATATGAATTATTTTGCATGTTTGGTACATTATATTAGATAAGTTAAGTATAATCATATTAGATTGAACTATATTGAATAATATTATAATTAGCATGTACAATATTTGGTGACAAGTTATGTAATATAGTCAAATTGAAATGATTATATATATTTTACTAGAATAATTTATATTTAAAATAATTTTTTATTATAAAATTTGTTTAAATCAATATTTAATCATTTTTATATTTTATTAAATTTTTTAAAATAAAAAATTATTATTTTTAATTTTATCTAAAAGAAAAAGTTAAGGCATATTTAAAAATTTAGAAATATTAAGTTAATTGTCCAGTATAATTTAGACTTACATCTTTAATCTAACAAAATTTTTATATAAGTGAAATAAATAGTCTGATTTCATAGTTAAATATATAATTATATATAAATTATACTGTTAAGGTATTTGAGGTCAGCCCATATAACATAATTATTAATAAATAATTTATCATGTCATACTAATAGCAAATGTCACTGTTGATGCACTTCATTTTCGTAATGCTCGAATATTGTTGCGGCAACTATCAACTGGTATAAGTTTCTTGTGCCCCATAAGTATCCAATTTTTCTGATAACTACCTTTTAGCATATCCAATTTTAACTGTCATAACAAACTATGTAGAATCCAATAGGATTACCGTACGTGGTAGTGAATTCAAGAAGCCATGCACCAGAATATCTCGAATATATGAGAGTATCATAACTTTATAGATCCACGAAAATTGTCACATTGTTTACTCTAAGTTTCCCTTGCCTCAAGAACAAGTGCACTGAAACCCAAGGCTTATTGATCCTAAAGAGTGCTAGGACCTCACACATGGAGAATTAGATGAATTTTATACCAAATAATCAGGTTTAGGATGAACACATGCAAAAATGGTGCCTTAATCACATGTAATCATTCATTTATAATGAAAAATATTAGTTCAATTCTTTCGTATATTAATTATCTACTTATGACAAAGACAAGTCATCTAAGAATAACACATAGGTTTAAACTTAAACAATTGCTAACTCATTCATTAATATCTATCATCTTGTGTCTATAAGTATGTCACTCACATGTAGCATACAATGTGATAATCAATTGAGTGAGAATACAATATTATAATTGAATAAATAAATAATTATTAATAAGATTTAATATATTTATAACTAATGTAATGTGAACAATATGAATATATTTTTAGAAAATATTTAATAACTTTAAGCCCTAGGACCAAGGAACTATACCCATATATGATGTTATTTCATTAGGACATGATTGTCTCATATATGTCACAATACAAATTCGTGAACAGATATCCCCCAACTAGCACGCTGACAGTGACGACGTTTAACAATAGTCAATAGGTATAATGATTTGATTCATTAATTTTGGTACACTGCCACAAGACATTGGATATTTATTTTTCAAAACGACGTAAACATGATATTTTGAGAAAGAGAAAAGAAGCTACAAAGATGCTGATCTCAGAAACGAATTCATGGCTTTAGAAATTGTATTGAAATATGTTATTTTGATGTTAATTTAGTTATTATAATATATATATATATATATATATATATATATTATTTATAGATCTGAACTATTAATATTAAACATAAACATTTAGCCAATCTTAATATTAATTGAAAATTTGAAAATATTTATGTTCATAAGAGGATACAATATGCATAAAATAAAAGATATAAAAAATTAGAAAAAACCCTCTATATTAAGAACGATCTTTTATAATCGTCATAAAAAATATACAATCTGAAATTACTAGAGATTTTTCATAACGAATATTGTTTATAAAATTTTCAAACGACCATTCAATGTCAAACAATTGTCATGATAAATTTCATAACAGTTGTTTTTCATTGTTCATGATGTTCACAACTGATATGGAAGCATTTAATTGCCATGATACTTGAATAGATGACAATTGTTTTATTTTTTCAAGAGTAATGTAGTCTTAAAAATAATGAATTATTGTTAAGCAATATAGTTAGTTTGTTAATAATAGGCGTGTAACCAATGCAGTTAGTTTGTTAATGATGCAATACAGGTAGTTAGTTACAGAACACGTGCTGAGCAGGGAATTATTGATATTAGGATAACAGTTTGTAGCTGCTATATATAGTAGCCTGAACTCAACGAAGAAATCAAGAAAAATAGTTTTTTACGTTTCTATACTTTCTGTTATATCAGTTTCTTCTTTTCTTATGTCTTTCATGGTATCAGAGCTCTAATGGCTCAGACTAATGCTTCCGCAACTTTTAATGGAGGTTCAATGCCTTCATCAAGCTCGAGTTCCTTATTCTTGAATTATTCTCTGGCTAGTATACCAATCAATTCGAATTTTTCTGTGAAGTTGGATGATACTAATTACTTGATATGGAGCGAACAACTGAAGCATGTTGCAATGGTTTATGGCTTGCTTGGTTATCTTGATGGCACTGAAGCTCGACCTGATAAATTTGATAAAGAAGTATGTCTCTATTACAACAGATGGAGTGAGTAAGATTCATGAAGAAGTTCAAGAAAATCCTGATTATGAGGTGTTTGATCGGAAAGACAAGATTGTCATGAACTGGATATATAATTCAGTCTCACAGAGCAAATTGAAATTTCTATATGGAAATACAACAGCGTCTGGTTATTGGACAGTTTTAGCAAGAAATTTTCAAGATAATTCTCACTCGAATCTGATGCAGTTGAGATGGAGATTGCAAACACTGCATAAAGATGATTAGTCCATGGATAGCTATATTGAACAGGCAAAAGAACTCTTTGACTTGCTGTCGGCAACAGGTGATCAACTGAGTACTAGAGATCAGATTGTGTATCTTATGGGAGGTTTGAATTCTAACTACATTTCTCTAGTTACTAATATTACAAACAAGAAAAGAGTACCTAGTTTGGATGAAATTTTTTCGAAGATGAGAACTCATGAAAGTCAGTTACAAAGAATGAATCCGATTGATTCACAACTTGTGCAAGTTAACTATGCAAATCAGAATGAGACAAACAGACATCAGTCATTGTCTAACGTGAAGACTCCACCAATTTCACAACCTTTTTCTCAACAACAAAACTTCTGTCAACAACAACCTATTTCTCAGTTTTCTCATTCTAATAATCATTTTTCTAAAAATGTCAGTCAACCGAGTAATCAACAATCTTATTCTCAACCTTATTCTCATCCATCATACAATAACCAAGGTGGAAGTAGAGGCAAGTATAAAGGTACATGTCAGATTTGTAAAAAGGTAGGTCACAGTGCTTCCAGATGCAGATTTAGATATTCACCTTCTCAAAATACACAACAAGAGGTACAATATGGTCCACAAATTAACTATGCAAATGCACACTCTCATCCTATGATATTTCCACAGTATCAATCTCATTCAATATATCCACTGAGATCAAATCCTGTACCTATACCGAATGCTCTTGAACAATCTAATGATGAACAGTATCAACCTATGGCTTGTTTTAGTGCTACACAGTCGAGTCCATCTATACAGTATTGTCTTCCACAACAGTTAATGCATGTACCACAGCCTATGCAGTCTGCTATGACACCTGCAACTCCTGCTACACAAAATGATCCTTCTTGGTATATGGATTCAGGTGCGAGTCATCATCTTACTTCCTCAGTTGATAATATGTCTCAATCTGCTCCATATTCTGGTCATGAGACTATGATGCTTGGCAATGGAGCTTCAGTGCCTATTAATCAAATTGGTAAAGGTATTTTAAATGCTGGTGATTTAGTTCTTAATCTGAACAATTTATTACTTGTGCCTAATCTTGCTAAGAATTTAGTTTCAGTCAGACAATTATGTTTGGATAATCATGCATCAGTTGAATTTTATCCTAATTCCTTCTCTGTGAAGGATTTGACAAAGGGAACTATCTTACTGGTAGGAGGAGTTGAAAATGGATTATATCAGTTTCCACAAGGGAGTGCACATGGATCCAAGGTTGGTGGTGTGAGTGGATTACTTAGTAGCAAACATGTCTATCCTGATATAGTTGATGTGAATTGTAATAAAGCTGTTGTTGATAGTCATGTATGGCATAATAGATTAGGCCATCCACATGAGAGTATTGTAAATAAAGCACTTGTTGATACTGATTTGCTGGCTAGAGTAAATAGTGTGCATGAAGTATGTGGCTCTTGTCAAATTGCAAAATCACATAGACAACCGTTTCTTAATGTACATAAGAGATCTAGTATGCCTTTTGATATTGTACATGTTGATATATGGGGACCTTCTCCAACAACATCAATAAATGGTGTGAGATACTTTGTTTTGTTTGTTGATGATTATTCTAGATTTCAGTGGTTGTTTGCTTTACATAATAAGAGTCAAGTTGCACAAGTATTTCAACATTTTGATGCGTATGTGGAGAGACAATTTAATATAAAGATTAAGCAGCTCCAAAGTGATGGAGGGACTGAATTTAAGAGTTTAGAGTCATTCTTGTTTAGTGGTGGATATATGCGAAGAATTACATGCCCATACACACCCTCTCAGAATGGTGTAGTAGAAAGGAAAAATAGGCATGTTGTTGAGACTGATCTTTCCCTTATGGTTAGAGCTGGTGTTCCTCTGGAATATTGGGTTTATGGATTTCGAACATCAGTTTATTTGATAAATAGATTACCTTCAAGAGTATTGGGTGATAAGAGTCCATATGAGATGTTGTTCAAATCAAAGCCTGAATATTCTCGTCTCAGAGTTTTTGGATGTCTATGTTTTCCTTGTACTAGACCTTATGCAGCCACTAAACTTGATATGAGATCCATACCTTGTCTATTCTTGGGATACCCGGAACATCAAAAAGGATATTTGTGTTTAGAACCTGTTACTAAACGAGTATATATCACACCCCATGTTGTGTTTGATGAATCACACTTTCCTTATTTCAAGATTAATGTCTCTTCTCATACACAAGAGTCTATCAGCTCAGTTAACAGAGAAAGTCTGTCACCTGTTTTTGTTCAGTTGCCTCAGACCCATAATAATTCAAAAAGGGTGTATAATGTTATAGACACACATAGAACTGTTCATGACCAGTCACCATCATCTTTACATGCTGTTTCCAGCCCAGTGCATTCTTGTGATACTGTGTCGCCTGTGTCAGATAGGAGACATACTTTATCTGTAATTCTGCAGGTTCAACGGCTATTTCTTCTCATGGTCAGTATTCCTTACCTACTCATAATAGTCCTATTGTGTCTTCTAGTCATAATACTAGTTGTGATATGGAGACTACTCAATTGTTAACATGTGATCATAATCAAGTTGAATCAATCTTTAATCCTCAAGGTATAGAGTTGACCATACCTATTTCTGGACCTTCCCATATTCACAGACCACCATCTTTTTTAAATACACATGCAATGGAGACTAGAGCAAAGAAAGGGACTTTTAAACCAAAAGCTTATCATATGTCAGTCATTCTTCCTCTACCTGATTCTGTGCGAGATGCCTGGAAACATTTAGAGTGGCAACAAGCTATGCAGAAAGAGTATGCAGCTCTATTGAAAAATGGAACATGGGAGTTAGTACCAGCACCTAAAGAAGCTAAGATAATTGGTAACAGGTGGGTATTTGCTGTTAAATTGAAGCCTGATAGGAGTCTGGAGAGATATAAGAGTAGGTTGGTTGCCAAGGGAAATCATCAAACAGAAGGTACAGACTATACAGAAACGTTTAGTCCTGTAGTGAAGCCTACAACGATTCGCATTGTTTTAACCATTGCTTTGACAAGAAAATGGGTTGTAAGGCAATTAGATGTTAATAATGCCTTCTTAAATGGAGATCTTGATGAAGAGGTATATATGTATCAACCTGAGTGTTTTGTAAATTCAGAATTTCCTAGCTGTGTGTGCAAGCTTAAGAAAGCATTATATGGATTGAAACAAGCTCCTAGAGCTTGGTATACAAAACTGAGCTCATGTTTACTTTCATGGGGATTCATAAACTCTCAGTCAGATGCTTCAATGATGATGTATAATGATGGACACAGACAGGTGATTATCCTTATATATGTTGATGATATAATAGTTACTGGAAGTGATTCAGGATATATTCAACAGTTGGTTGAGAAGTTGAATACAGTTTTTGCATTGAAGGATTTAGGAGACCTTAGTTACTTCTTGGGGATAGAGGTGACTAGAACTGAGGAAGGTTTCCATTTGTGTCAGCAAAAATATATCACACAGCTTCTTGAGAAGGCAAGCATGGAAAATTCTAAATCAGTTAACACACCGTCTGCTCCAGGGAAGACTTTGTCAAGATATGATGGTTTACCACTAGAGGATGCAAGTTTATATAGGTCTATTGTAGGAGCTCTACAGTACTGCACACTGACTCGTCCAGATGTTTCTTATTCGGTTAACAAATTATGTCAATTTTTGCATTATCCTACTGAGGCTCATTGGCAAGCTGTGAAGAGACTCTTAAGATATCTCAAGAGTACAATAGGGCATGGTGTGATGTTGCAGGGATCAGATTCATTGCATCTTATAGCATATATTGATGCTGATTGGGCAGTATGCCCGGATGACCGTAGGAGTACAGGAGGATGGTGTGTTTTCTTGGGAAATTCGTTGGTTTCATGGAGTTCTAGCAAACACAAGGTTGTGTCAAGATCATCCACTGAAGCTGAGTTCAGATCTCTGGCTTTGTCAATGGCAGAAGTTATGTGGATTGAAAAAGTTCTAGAAGAATTAAATATGAAGAATTCCAGTATTCCTTTGTTGTATTGTGATAACATGAGTGCTGGTTCTTTTGCTAAGAATCCAGTTTTTCATAGTAGAATGAAACATGTAGAAGTAGATTATCATTTTGTTAGAGAGAGGGTGAACAAAGGCTTAATACAAATCGAGTATACTCCCTCTCAAGAACAGATTGTAGATGTAATGACAAAGGCATTAGGAGGGGCTTCTTTTGAACTACTACGGACCAAGCTGGCAATCCTTAGCAGACCTATAAGCTTGAGGGAAGATGTTAAGCAATATAGTTAGTTTGTTAATAATAGGCGTGTAATCAATGCAGTTAATTTGTTAATGATGCAATACAGATAGTTAGTTACAGAACACGTGCTGAGCAAGGAATTATTGATATTAAGATAACAGTTTGTAGCTGTTATATATAGTAGCCTGAACTCAACGAAGAAATCAAGAAAAATAGTTTTTTACGTTTCTGTACTTTCTGTTATATTAGTTTCTTCTTTTCTTATGTCTTTCAACTATAATGCGTAAAACAGTAACTTTTTTAATCATGGTTAAACTAGCAAAATAAAAATTTTAATTTAGGTATTATTTGTACTCTGAATTCCAAATTAATTACATTTAGTAAACATATATACTTAAGGTTCTGTTTTGAACTCTGTAGGAAGAATCCATGTCATGTCCCGCCCATTAACATCCCTACTTTCAACCTATAATTAAAATAAAATGAGTATATCAATACATGATTGGCTTGGACCTTCTCTTAGCAGAACTCTAATGTCGTTTTATATTTACTCCAACAATCCTTGCATTGCAAAATGTATAAAACACCCTAATGCCTCTGCTAGACTATATGATAATAGATATACTGGGTATTTTAGTATAGAATGTACTATATCTATTATATATGTCATTATTTTGTATTAGTTTTGTTATAAATTTAATTTTATAATAATAAAATAGATTACTCTTGAATTCTAAAATAGTATCAAAGCATTAAAGATCATTCAACATTTGTGAGTATTGTGTCCACAAATCCACTGCCTTTTTTCATTTGAGAAAGACCTTGATTTTTTTTTTTTTTATAATTACCATCGGTTCCAGATACTTCATTAATCATCAGATTAAAGTTGCTCACTTTCTCTTGATTTTCATCAAACCCAGAACTTTGACCCTCTTAATAACACCTAGTTCTTGAATCTTGTAGTTTTGTGAAATGATCACTTCCTTGCTTCGTATCTCCACGCATATCTTTTTTCAAGGTTGCAGTTGGTCATTCGTCTTAATGTTCATTGTTAGACCTATTGGAGGTCATAGACAAATCCGCTTCGGGGCCGAGGTTTGGATTCAATTCTTGAATATTTGAGATGTTAGTATTTATGGGTTCTTGATTAATGGATTTAAGTTGGGTTTTCTTTCTTGAGACATTTTCTTCTCTCTTTATAGTTCTCAAAGATATGGTGATTCGACGGTGCTAATCGTAAAACGCGTTTGTTAATTCCCGAATCTCTGTGGAGGACCGTTCAATCTTGTGGTTCAAACGTGTTTTTTTTTTCTTCTATCCCTTCAGAATAGTTCAATCTTTTGATACTTGAATAGTTACAGCGATATGGTATTCAGAATATTGTGTAGCAATTTTCGGTGGAAATTCTTAAGAATTATGGCTTCATTTCCATGGGTCTGGGACCGTTCTCACCATTTTCAGAACAGTCCAATCTCACCATTTTTCACACCACCAGACTCAGTTCTGCTTTCTTCCTTCGAGTCTGGTCTTATTGTAGAGCACAACAAAAGAGGTTTTGATCAACAATGGCTTTCAGTGAAATTTTCTAAGGCAATATTTCTTGGCGACATTTTCTTGATAAGCTAATGATGAGTATACTGGTGATAAAGAAGCTTACATGGAAAGACCTCACAGATCCATCCAATGATTCTTGTATTTGCTAGGAAAAAAATATATTATAATTATGTCGTTATATATATATATACTAGCCAATTAATCAAAGCTTATCAGTGTGTTTTACTTACTGATCTGACAATATAAGACTAGTTATTTCAAGTGAAAAGTTTATATAAATGCTTGATCTATAATCGATAATAATAATAATAAATCAAATTAAGCTAGGTAAACGCAATAAAATTAAAATTTATTTATGCTTTTTCATTATTGTATATATATGACGAAAACTAAAGATTATATAATTCATTAATCAACTTTTATAAAATGCTAGTACGTGAAGCCGATTAGTACTTTTCATTAATGAATAGCACATAGTTCAAAAACATTACAGAGAAATTCAATCTACAGTTTTTTTGCAAGCAAAGAGTGACAGCTTTTTCAACTCTAGTGATTATAATTTTAGGGTAGTCCTATTTTAAAGAATAATGATATACAAATATATTAATTATTTATTGGATGATTTAATATAAAATTAAGAACATGAGAAAAAAATGATTATGAGATCTCTTAAAAATTATAGGTCAATTAAATTATGTCATGAAAATTATATATGTTAAATTATAATAAAAATTATTTGTGTTTTAAAAGCAAATTTCGCTAGTGTCATAACAATATTTCTAGTTTTTGAAATAATAAAATATCAAATTTTTATGTAAAATATTGAATTGCTCTAACTTATTGTTTTGTGCTTAGTTAATATCACTTCTCTATTTTCACTAGTGTTTTTTACATTTATAATATATAAATTTTTTATTTCATTAACTATAATTAAGTAAAATTTAGTGTTTTTATTATCGGATAAAATTGAAAAGTAATTGTTATAATAATTAATTTTAAATAATAAGTTATATGAGAATAGTTTAGTATTTTCAGCTGTCTCATACTATTACATAAAGGATCATGCACTCCCACTTTTTGATACATGAAATTAAATCAATTTCTCGATACGGTTATTCTTCCGCCATAACACACTTCACAGAATGTCATAACAATAAAAAATTCTTAAATATTGCAATAAGTATTTAATGACAAATGATAAAAGAATTATATAATATATTTATTATTTAATATTTAACTATATTTTCTAATACAATTATAAATATATTTTTAAGTATATTACTAGTATCAGTATCTATAAATATAATTTTAAGTTGGTAGTATTAATATATTATTTTAAAAAATATAAAAAATTTGGGTAAATAAAATTTGAATTAGTATAAATAACCATATGAATTTGTAATAAATAATTATTCAATATGTGTTATAAAAGCAAAATATTTTTGTAGACCAACTTTTGACTTGAGCATCTTCCTAGTTTCATTTTGAATATTCTGGTTTGTCACTAGAAAAAGGCATGTTAGAAAGATAATGGCTTCCATTTTGACAAGTAATATGTCTCCACTCCACAACATAAATTTTGTGCTCTCAAATGTGTTTTTCTTGATTATTCTTGAACACAAAAGGGTACAAATATTTTCATACTCTCACAAATAAATTCATTGTTAGTGCCGAACATATTCTTTGGACCCCATATTTCTTAAAAAAAAGTTAAAAAAGTTTAGTCTCTAAACAAAACCCTTATCTCATTCATCTATTGATGTTGTTCACTCAGATTCGTAGGATTGTAAAATGCCGACAACTGATCCCCATACCACTCAATCATTTGACTCAACATCAGATCCTTCTCATCCTCTGGTTGATCTCGCTATTGCTCTTTGTAAAGCAACCAGAATGTTTAGATGTCCTTTCAAGTATCCGTTATTTCAACATGTTACCTTTGATAATTTCTTACCATCTTTTGCTACTTTCTCTATTGCTCTGTCCGTTGTTGTGACCCTACCCAAATCTACTGAGGAGGCATGGGCTCATTTTGGCTATGAAGGAAGAGATGAAGCTTTTATGGAGCAAGGTACTTGGGAGTAGATACATTACATTTAGTAAAGAATTAGTTGGGTGTAAATGGGTATTTGCTATAAAATTTCTTCCTGATGGTAGCATAGAAAGGTTAAAGGCAAGGTTAGTTAGTAGCTAAGGAATTTACTCAAACTTTCAATGTTGGCTTCTTTGAAACATTTGCTCTTGTTGCTTGATTGAATTTTGTGGGCATCATAATTTCCTTAGTTGTAAACTTTAATTTTTCCATTGTTTTAACTTGACATCAAAAATGCCTCTTTATATGGTGATTTACAAGAGGAAGTGTACATGGAGCAACCACTTGGGTTTGTTCCACAGGAGAGGTGTGTACAATATGTAAGCTTAAGAAAGCCATTGATGGCTTAAAGAAGTCTCTCAAGGCATGGTTTAACAAATTGAGTGATGTCCTACTAAACTTTGGATTCAAACAATCACTCTGATCACTAAGTATTTGTGCTTTGTACCAGTAATGGAATAGTTGTGTTGATTGTCTATGTTGATGATATTATTGTAATTGGAAGTGATATAGTTGGTATTGAAAAAGTAAAGATGTACTTGAAAAAAAAAATTAATAAAAAGACTTGGGTCAGTCAGGTATTGAAGTAGCTAGAAGTAAGCAAGAAGTGGTGTTATCCCAACCAAAGTATATACAAGACTTGATAATGGAGATTGGGATGCTATAATGTAAACCTATTGACTCACATATGGATCAAAACACTATTCATTAAGTCTTCTGTTTGAAGATGTGAGATGATACATAAATTTAAGTGGTAAACTTATCTATCCTATTGTTACACAGCTTGACATCACTTTTGTAGTGAGTACTCTGAGCCAATACATGCAAAATCCATACTAATGCCATTGGGATGCGTATTGTAAGATTTGAGATACTTAAAACAAACCATTGGTTTAAGAGTTCATTATAAAATGGGAACTCACATTAATGTTATTGCATATTCTGATATTGATTGGGTTGAATCTAAAAGTAACAAGTCCAACGGTAGGTATTGTAATTTTGTTGGAGGCAACTTTGTTATTTGAAGAAGTAAAAAACAAACTATGGTTGTTAGATCAAGTGCAGAAGTAGAATATAAGGCAATGATTCACACTGTGTGTGAACTTACATGGAATAAAAACCTCATAAATGAGTTACATGTTAAATTCAAGGAAATGCTTGTGATGTTTTGTGATAATTAAGATGCTGTCCACTTAGCTGAAAATTCAATCTATCATGAGAGAATAAAAAATAATAAGATTAATTATCAATTTATTAGAGAAGTTGCCATGAAAGGTGAATTGGTCACTCCATACATCAAATCTACAAAAAATAATTAATTTTAAATAAACAGTTATGTAAGGGTAGTTTAGTATTTTTATATGTTTTATACTATTATATAAAGGATCATGTACTCTCACTTTTTGATACATGAAATTGATTCAATTTCTCAACAGTAATCTTAGTAAAAATTGTTTAAATTGTGCCACTAAATCTAGTCGTTAAGCAAAGATCAAAGGGGGTGAAACTAAAGCGAAGTTATGGAAAAATGTCAAACTTATTCCAACTTTAATAAACACTGTCATGATTCTATTTAGTGTTCTGAGAGATCGTACTCATTTTATCATTATGGATAAAGAAATTCAATATGTTTAAACTATTCACTTATTTGAAAAATATCAATAAATACATAAATATATACTTATTTTACATCAAGTGATAATATTATTTAGAAAGATAAATAACTTTTTTAATTTCAAATAATTATGACAAATGACACGACATAAAATAATTAGATACAAAGCCGACTAATATTAGCATTTCTTGTTATTTATTTTCCTTGCATTTTTACTTAAAAAGTAAATTAATTGAAATATAAATTGCAATGGATCATAGCATTTTAAGATAAATGTTAAAAGATAAATAAATTTTCACACGCATCACTTTTAAGATAACTCTATTTTTCGAGCAATAAAAATTATTGTCAAACAAATTTTATATATTTATAAATGCTTTAATAATATATATTATGTAAATTATTGAATTATTCCAGCATTAATGATTATTGCTCTGAAAATATCAATCATGGAATGATTTTTACATGTCAATATTTACAAGAAAAAAAGAACCATTTCTTTAATTGTTAAAAGAATTCTCAAACATTACACAATATAAAGAGTATAAATATAAAACTGAGTGTAATATTACGATTTTTCATTATTGTCATTGTGTTGGTGAAGTCTGAACATCAATAGACTAGATCGACGCAAATAGCCAACAGGTAAATATAAAATTAAAATATTTTTTTATTATAATTTAATTCATATATAAATCTATATTGTAAAATTTAATTAACTTCTTATTAATAAAAATTCACACTTAACCCTTCATTTCATATTTTAATTTTATATATAATTAACATATTAATATTACTAATTATTCCTTTACATCAAAAATTTGATCTCAATCAAATATAGTTGCAGAGAAATTTAGTGCGTATAAATAAATGGATGGCTGTTGAAAAAGTATATAAATTGAAAGCAAGTAGTTGAATACACACTGAACAATAAATGCAGAGAAATTAAGTCTCGAATATTAGCAACCACCACATGATAATATTTATGACTAATGTTTGTAAATTGAAAACACATATCCATTGTAGTTGACAATCTGACATTGGCTGATAGCTAGACTTCACTTATTTTCTGCGGAACTTAGTTGGGCTCAGACAGAGCTGTGATCCATGTTAGACTAGTTCAAGTTATTATTATTATTACAAGTTTTTGGGCACATCGTATAGATATATTAAATATTATTTTAGTTTAAAATTAAAAAAAAAAAAAACTATTTAAAGTTAAATACAGTATGTTTTTTTTCAAGACATAATGTAGTCAAAAGTAAAATGTCAAAGTGGTTTATGTGCACATACCTTTGTCATTCAAGAAAGCACAATTTGCCTACTTTCAACCGCAACCTATTGTCATTCTGGCAGGAAAAGTATAACATATTCTTGTGACCCAAAGAAAACCATAACCTTTTAAATAAGAGAGTGTGTGAGTTTTTTAATTTGCTGTGTCTTTAAAGCAGAAAAATGATAAGTTATCGTGTGTGAGTTGTTTTGTTATCTTCCCAACTTAACTTTACTATAGGTTTTATGTTTCTTAATTTATTTCCTTCTATCACTTTTCTTCTTGAGTAATGCAATACGTATAAAATTTATTGTATATATAAACGACATATTATTATTAAATTTTATGTTAAATTAAAAAAGTTAGATATTAAATTAATTGCTAGACCATTTATTAATAGATAACTAATTATATATGACATGTACACTAATTTATATATCAAATTGTAATAAAAATTTAAAATAAAACATAAATAAGTTGGAAAAAAATTAATTTCAAATAAAATATAGTCTCCATTGATACTTGCTGATATAAGAAAAGAAAAACCCTAATATAGTGAGTTTGAAAAAAAATAAAAATATCAAAATATATATTTTTAAAAAAATAGGAAGTAGCAAATCCCTCTTCTAATATAAAGTATAAATATAAATAAAAAAAATAGGAAAATAGGCTACATTAGACCCCTTTTATTAATCTTATTCTGGACTAACCCCTATTACTAAATTTCCAAATATACCCCTTTACTCATTATATCCACCAGCTGCAATTCTTCTTCTTTCTCTCGCTTCCAGTACTGAGAAATTCAATGATCAAGCTATTTATTACCGTACCTGAAAACTGAAACTAAGTGAGATGACTATCTGAAGTGGAATTTGATACACCTTCCATGCGAACAAGCTAATAACTCAAACAAAACTGCAAAATCCCATATAACAATATTCACAAAAAAGATAGCACAACTCTTGAAAATAAACAAATTACCCAAATGGAACATGAAGAAGAGATTTAATTAGAAGATAAAAGATAACCATCAATGAAAAAGTAGGAAAACCCCGATAATTGAAAGCAGAAACAGTTGTTGAGTTCGCCAGAAAGAAGTTTTACTACATTTATTGGCTGCTTTTGGCTCAAGGTTCACGTTCGTCTGTTTTTACGTGACAGGTACTTGTAAGAACCATATTCGCATAAGTCCAAATGAAAGACAGCCAATTATTACAGAGATCAAAAGGCCAGAAAATCTCTGTGTGCCAAACCCAAAAAGTAACAGATACTATTAGAAAGAATAAACATAGGAAAAACTGACAAAATATAATGTATAGATATATAGTTGACATTAGAACTAAAAATTCTATATTCAAGTTTTAATAATCTAATTATTAAATTATAAATATTTAATATGATGTATAAAATAAAAAGGTAATTAATATATAAAATTATAATTAATTTCGGCTCCGGCGAGTGGGGTCGCCGACCGGTCAAAATTTGATCAGTTGGACGACTGTTCAACTGAGCTCCGGCTAGTGGACATATGTGTCCTCTAAAATATACTCCTCTGGTTTTCAGTTGGACACATGTCCAACTCTGTTGAGGTGAGTTGGACATACGTCCAACTGAGGGGTTATTCTAGGCAGTCTAGTTGGACATGTGTCCAACTCGGCTCCGGCGAGTGGGGTCGCCGGCCAGTCAAAATTTCATCAGTTGGACAGTCGTCCAACTGAGCTCCGGCGAGTGGACATATGTGTCCTCTAAAATATACTCCTCTGGTTTTCAGTTGGACACATGTCCAACTCTGTTGAGGTGAGTTGGACAGTCGTCCAACTGAGGGGTTATTAAGGGCATTTTTGTCATAATATGTAAAAATATTAAGTGGAGGGGGTCATATCAGATTTTTAATAAATAGGGGGTCATGACAGCATATAACCCAAAAAAATATGAAAAAATTCAAATAAAATATGATTTGCATTGGTACTTGCTGATTGTTAAAAGTTGTTGGTCATCACCTCTCCTAAAAATTTAAGTTATTAGGAGGAGGATCAACTATATTTTTATACATTCATAATTCTCTCATAAGTGTTGTCTACATGCATCATATAAGTCAAACACTTAGAATTAAATAATTGAGATTGTTAAGCCTTGAACATAAGATTTCTAGTTCTATGTTAGAAGTCTAATACAATGAGCTTTAAAAAATTAACAAATTTTTTAAATAAAATATTGTTAAATAAATAAAAAGTAATGACTCACTTTTTAATATAGAGTATAAGTTATTATTATTATTATTATAGCATAATGATAATATCACCATGCACCGACATAAATTTGTTGTTCCTACGCGTTACAACTTTATTCTGGTCAATTACAATTTTATTTTCTTGGCCGATATTTTCAAAGTAGGATAATAAATTTTTTAATTATTTATAAATTTTATAATAACATTATATTTAAAAAAATATATGAAACAGTATTTTTAACATTTATTTAAAATATGAGTTTTTATTTTTTGCAAAGATTATTATTTTTTATTTTTAACCTATTATATTATATTATATTTAGCTCTTTCATTTGCAAGATAAGACTTATGATTTTGGCTCATTAATTGACTAAAGTTTTAAGACTATATCAAAATTTATAAAAAATATTAGTCTTCTAATCCCAAAAATTAACACCCAAAAATAATAATATTAATAATTATATATAAACTTTAAATTATTATCATATTTAAATAATATAACATAATATCTCTAATATATATAATTGTTTTTTAACTGTTTAAAAGTTACCATCACATCATGGACATTAGTTAAGTGTAATAAATTAAAAAAATATGTGATTTTATTAACTGAATATATAGAACATGTTTTCTTAACCTAATTGTTAGAAAAATATAATATTTTTACATATTTTAAAATAAATATTTTAATAATTTTATTATTATAATTATTTAAAGTTTTATAATATACATTATATAGTATGTAATTCAAATATGATTAGAATGCAACGGTTACTTACTTGCCGTTGCCTTCAAATTGTTGGGATATAACCGTTTGGTTCTAAAGCCAAATAATATTGTTTGCTTTGGTTCATAAAGGTTGTGTATAAAAATTGTGTATCTTCAATTAGTTTGCGACTTTTCTAAGTCATTTTTTTCAAGAGCTACAATAATAACTTTAATACATGTCTCGCAAAAAAGGTTCAAACTTACGAATAAACTGTACCTTTTTGAATTAACATGTCTATTTTCTTATATCTTTAGGAAGATATATAATTTTTAAAAATTAAATTGTACAAATAAAATGAGTCATTCATGTTTCTTGAAATTGAAAGGCAAATAATATCTTTTAAAACTCTATAAATAAGAGTTCATTTTATGATCAAAGACATGTCAAAAACATTAACTCAAAGAAAATCAATTTCTTAAGTCCCTATTTAACATTGTTATTCTTATTTTTATTGGTGTTTGCTTTTACAGGCTTTTAGTCCACTAATACTAAGGACCATTAGTGTGGCCGACCTCTCCGTATGGCCCTTTATTCGCCCACCTCTCAGTATGGCCCTTTATTCGCTTTTGTCTAGGTCACCATAGCCTTGTTGAATACAATGAATCCCCATGAGTATTTTTGTTTACCTTGGACTTCGTTGACCTGTCATCCTTTGCGGCCTGTTCTCAAGGTTTTGAGATCACGCGACCCATATCTAAAGATTTTCAGGTCATTTCCTCGTTAGCCTGTTATTTATATGAATCACTTCGTTATTTCTTCAAGCATCACCAGGTTATGACATATAGACGATAGACCTATTGGTTCGTACACTACATCTGATAACGATTATTTCAGGTCAAGGCAATCTAATTTCAGAGGTGACATTAATGTCAGACAAGCAAATCATCTCACAACACGTGTATAATTTTATGCCTATATATATGTATAAACTATGATCGTAAAGTGGACTAATACATTAACAATCGTAAAGTTTAGGTATTCAATATTACAAATTATAATAAAATTTTTGAGTTTATTATATCTCGGAGATATATTATTTATAATTATATTTATACTCTAAATTGTTATTAAAAGATTAATAAATTTATCTTAAAAATATTACATTTTAATTGATTGAAAGTGTATTTAAAATTTTCATCTTTTATTATCTTCATTATTATTTTAAAAAATAATTTTTATACTGATTTTCTTATATCCTTTCTAACAATTAATTTTATCATTTTTATCCTATCTTGAGATGTAAAGTAAGTACTACCATATCTCATGTCTCATTTAGTCTCCTTGATGAACTCATAGTATAATATTATTTTATTTTATTTAAATATTATGTTATCTCATTTTATATAAATTATAGCTTTAATGTACCTTATTTTAAACACAATATTTATTTTTTTATTATTAAAATTTCACATTATAAATAATTATGTATTATATTTTATTATTATTTTTTTTATTTTTTACTTAATATTATTTATACACATTTGGGCCAAATGAGATATCTCTTTTAAGAGCTTGGGACGTAAATAGCACGTACAATATGTAATAATTAAATTAGTCTTAAAATAGTATATAAGTTATAAATTATATGTAAACGTTGTACATATTTACAGAGTCTAAACTTCAATTATGTATAAATTAACATATTATTATAGGACTTCAAACATCACATTTAATATATCTTATTATTATTTAATCTAATGAAAAATTAAATGAGACAAGATAATAACATGAGCTTAAGAAAATTAATGGAGTGTTTAGTAACTCTCAATAACATTTCATTCTAAATTAGACCTCTATCCCTAACATTTATTTAAGTACGATAATTAAGTCTACACGTTGTTAAGAACAAAATTGCAACTTTTAAATGTTAGAAACCAATTAAGATGTAGCACATACAAGACATTAGGTGATTAGGAACAAAAATTATAGTTAACCCTTTTATCGAGTCTTTGACAATATTATCAACCTTTCTATTATATGTTGGATTATAAGCTAAAGATCAAACTTGTTCTGAAAGCTTAGAACATTTTTTTAAAAGGATTTTGATTTTGAATTTTGAATTAAATATTTGATTTTCTGATTTCTAAGATTAGAATGAAATATAACCATATAAGCACTAACTTGAATGCTCACATTCTTACATAATAAAAAAAAACACTTAAGTTTACACCCCTCAAATGATATATCGCTTCTACTTTGCATGAACTGGTATAGCATTACAATTGACTTTACCCACTAGTATTTGAAATCTATCCTTTGTTTCTAAAATCACAAATCTGTTTTGTTAGTATCAGGAGCCGGAGAGAATTGCAAAGCCAAGTCTCTTATAATTTGAACCAAACTAATGAAGTCATTACTTCCCAGTTCAAGACAATCCCTCAACAATCCACCATCCACCACCTCTCTTTCCACTGTCTCCACAACTTCCCTCAATGTCCCCTGTCAATTTTGTAATTCCAATCTAATTATCAAAAATCAATTTACTGAACAAAAATTTATAAAAGATTAGAAGTTGGCTAAACGGCATTTATTAGACCATTTTAACATGTACAGTGACTAATGAAGTTATTTCAAAAAAAAGAAAAAGAAGCCAAGACGCGTGCGTACCGATTTACGAAACGCTGTTAACAATCTGCGTATAACCGATCTAAGAATGTTGAGGACTGGCTTGTAATTTCGTTCAAACGAAGCTGCCTTTTCCGCGTCTGAACGCATCCGAGTCAACTCTCCTAAACACCTCAACAACTCGTTCACGTCAGAAACAACGCCGTAATATGCCGCATAGGGTATGTCCCTCCGAGCGTAATTCTTCATGTAGTCCCAACCCGTCGACGCCATGAACCTCCAAAATCCTACACCGAAACCTTTCTCAAGCTTCTCTGCGATGAGCCGAGCTCGGTTAGCTCCCGATAAGTCGCCCTTGGAGGTGCGAAGGTTGGCCACACGCAACATGAGCGAGTGAGCGAGGGAGAAGAGAATTCTGTATTGCGAGTATGAGAGGGAGTGGGATTGTGGTGTTTTAATGAGGAGGAGGAGAACGAGGAATGTAAGGGATGGAGAAATCGGTGACCTTTTCGCCATTGGGTTCTCACCGTAGAAGGAACTGATCGGACGATTTAATGGAGCTGAGGTCTGAAGAGTTTGTGAACATTAAATTTGGTCAATTCTACTTGATTCCAAGCACAAACCTTTAAGCTTTAAGATATTGTGTATTTTTTATTTATTTTCTTGTAATATAAAAGTTTATTTTTTTTATTCAAATACTTAATTTATAAAAATTTTAGTGAAAATTTATAATTTTTAAAAATATTTTTTTTATCAAAAATTAAGTAATTTTATTTTCTTAAATATTTTATTCTTTTGATATTTTTAAACAATTTCTTTTAACTTTTATAAAATAATGTTTAAAAAAACTTTATACTTTTCTAAAAAAAACTTCTTTTATTCTTGTGTTTTATAAATATTTTAATTTTTTTTTTTAGGGTTTATATTTATTCTTGTGATAACACTATGATATTCATTTTTATCTCTATACATGCTAAAAATATTTTTATAAAATTTTTCTTAAAATTTTTTCTACTTTTAGTATTTCGAACAAAATTAAATAATTCCTTTAAATTTGAGATTTGTGATGGTGTAAGCATTTTTGTTACTTATGGTATAACCATGTTAATTCTTTGTTCAAATTATAAAGTATTTTATAGATTATTATTTGTTTTATTTTTTTAGGTAATCTTTTGGTTATTTCTTGATTAATAATATTAATTCTATTTTTCCTTTCTATAATATTTTAAATAATTTACTTTTATCTTTGAATTTGATTGGTTATACCTTATTTTAAATAATTTATTTAAAGCCTTATTATCAAATTTGTTTATGTTTATGGCTCTAATATCAATTTTTTACCTGAATTTTGAATTTTAAGCTTCAGTTAGCTTATCTCCAATATGATCCTTAAATAAATAAAACTCAAAAATTAGATTGTCAAAATTTTCTTCATTTACTTGAACAAATTTTTGTGTAAGATAATTTCTTCAAAATTTTCCTACAGGATAGTCTATTAAATATAATACATTGAAAGAGTATCAAATCTTTTATACTCTTTTATAATAATTTAAATGAGTATCAAATTTTTTAAAATTTTCTAAACAGATTTCATAACATGTATTGTCAAAATATTGTTATAATAGTTTCATACATTTCCTTCAAAATATTCTATATTAGTCATAATTTTTCTTGTTGAGTTCCAAATTCATAATCTTAAAATTCTTGGTCTATCCAACAACTCAGTTCTTAAATTTTTTTTATTTTCTTCTTCGTCCATTTTTACTAATTTTAGACTTGCTTCAAGATCCAAATGTTCTTTGTTCTGTTCTTTTACTAAATTATTTCTTTTTTCTTGTTTAGAAAAATAGTCAATTAATCATTGTAAATTTTTAATTACTTTATATATTTATGTACTTCTTTCAAAGTTATCTTTTATAGATATCTTAAAACAAATGAAAGTTTGTTTAAAATAAATTGCATTTTTTAAGTTTCCTTGAGTTTCAGAATACTTCCTAATTTTACTTCTATAAAAGTTTGTCTTAGATTTTTTTTCATGTTATTGTATTTGTTTCCATAAATCAAGTTATAATTTCAACAATAATAAAATTCAACAATATTAATGAAATTCAAGGTATACTAATATCTGATTATAAGCTAACCTTTTTTTGAATATGAGTCCACTACTTTTTTCTGCATCCTAGTTATCTCCTTCTTGTTCCAAAGAGTTAAGTTTCACTCCAGATCCAAGCTTCTAGATCTTCTATCATTGCTGATCTTACGAGATCCGTGCCTAACTTCCTATGGTAAGAGTGATAACTTGATTTAAAATTTTAAGATTTATTTTTATTCAATAAACAGAAAGCTTTACAAAATAGAGAACTAGTAACCTTGAAAAGGTTTCTAGTTCTTACTTATTTCTAGATACATAACTACAATAGAGAAAATAGAAAATGGATAAGTGTTAAGATTTTGTAGTAATCCCTTAATTGAAGAGAGTTCCCTTTTATAGATATAAGGGTTCTCTGTTTACATTGGTGAAATTATACTATTCACTTAACTTTTCTGTTTACATCTAACGCCTACATTATTGACGCTACTGGCGCCAACTCTTAGGGTGGTTTTACATGGATTACTCTGTCGACATTGAACTGTGTGATGAGCTTGTATCCACGTAGGATTCCTTATCTTTAATATAATAGATGTATTTGTGGTCTAGTGATTGTTGTTTGGAATAATGGCAAAACACTTCTTAGCTTCTTCGCTTACTTCAATCTTATTGCAATTGAAGATGACTTCATATGCAATTACTTTTTTACTGTATTCTTTGGTTATAATCATATTATTTTGAGAAGTAATAATAGTTTTACTAGTGCTGTAATTAACCTTAATCTCAGAAGAGTTATTAATTCTTCTTATTTTATGATAAATCTAACTTAAACATCTGTCCTCTTTCTATACATAATTTCCCATGGTTAAATTTCTTTTCTGGTAAAACTTTTGGTCGAGTGACTTTCTTTTATTATTTGTCAGTCCAAGTTTAATGAAATAATAAAGACTTATTGGTATTTTCTGGTTCCAATCTATTATTGAACTGAAACATCGAAGTAAATAGGCCGGTCTGTAGCCCTAATTTTCCTTTTGAAATTATTGATAGATTTTTTGAAATTTTTAGGAAAATAGATTAATTCCTTTAAATCATTTCTTGGATATATATTTTCTATTAATCTAGCATAGAATACCTTATAGACAAATACTGGATCAGTTCCTTCTAAAATGTTAAATTTATTACCTGATGGAAGATTTTTTTCTGTGGTAAAAAATTTCGTATAATCTAGATGTTCCTCAGTAATTTTTCTGACTAAATTGTATAGACATAACTATTGTTGTTTTGTTAAATTTCTATACCTTTATCTTTCTTCTTCTGAAGAATTATTTGTTTCTTATCTGAAAATTATTGGTCTTTGGATTTTTCCGAGGTTCCTAATCTACTAGTTCATTATGTTGGTTGTTATACTATCTGGGAATATTTTTTTTGCTATTTCTATTGGTTATAGTAGTTTTGGAACTTCATAATTAGTGTAACTTCCTTCTACTTCTATCTTATTGGTAAAAGCTCTGTAGATGATTCCATTAAATTCTATTATTGCTTTTCTTGTCTCTAGCCAACTAGTATAAATTTCTAGTTTTGGTCCATTATATACTACATAAATTTTTTTTGAATTTTTTTTTTCATTTTTATCTGCCCAATTGATTTTTTTTTCTAGGTTTTTATTAGATTATGGATTGTTATTACCAGTTTCTTCATTTTCTGTTTTTGAAATTTTAATTCATTTCTTTTCAATTTCTATTGAAGTTTCAACTTCTTTTCTTTAAGAATTTTTTGTTTTATCATAGTATGTTTATTATTTAAAGATTTTTTAAGATGTAGTACATAAAGTTGATATCTGAGAACTTTGATTTCAGTTTCTCCAATCAGTATTTCATTTTCTTTAATCTGTATTTCTATCTCAAGAGGATTCATTCTTGTCATCAAAGACATAGTTAAAGGTGCCAATTATCTAGTCAAAGCATCTACTAAACTATTTTTACTTCCTTGAAAATGCTATACATAAAATTTATAATGATTAAACCATTGTTGCCATCAAATAAGTCTTCCTTGTTAATCACCTGCAATATTAATTCTTAAAAAATGTCCAAAATTGTTATTGTCATTCTTAACAATGAATTTTTAATTTATAATATACATTGCGAATTTCTTAATAGCTTTCTTAACAGCTAAATATTCTTTTTTATTACTATAATAATTTAATTCAAAATCTTGGAAAGATCTTGAAGTAAATCTACAAAGATATTCATCAACTTTTATTTTTAATGCTGCTCCCCAATATTCATGTAAAGCGTCTGTTTCTATTATCATTTTATCATCTGGTCCTGGATGATATAAAGCTGGTAAATCTTTTATTTGTGCTTTTATTTTATCCATATATTTAGTGTCTTGATTAGTCCATTGCCAAACATAATCTTTTTTAAACTTTGTTTGTAATGACTTTCTAATTTATGCTAATTTATGTATATATGCTTTTGCATATATTAAACATCTTAAAAAATTTGGCAATTAATTTTTTCTTTAATTATAGTAGAAAAATTTTGTATGTTATTCAATATATGGGATTGTAGATAATGTTTTTCATCTTCTATTTCTAACCGTAAATATATATTTTTTTAGCAATGACTGCTTTCTTTTCTAAAAATAATCCAGATTTCCTGCATTCTCGTAAAAATATTAATAATATCTAAATCATGCTTTGATAATTCATTACTGAATATTAAAATATCATCTATGTAAATACAACAAATATTGTGATATTTTTTGAAAATATTATTCGTGTATCTTTGAAAAATATATGGTGCTTGTTTAAGTCCAAATGAAACAACTGTCTATTAGAATTGTCCAGCAACTAAATGCTGTTAATTTTTGTTATTCATCAAGTCTTATTTGCCATAATTTACTTTTATAATCATGAAAATATTTCTTTCCTTTAATAAGTGATAATAATTCTTCTTTCTTTGAAATAAAATAACCATCATCAATAGTTTCTTTATTTAAAGCTTTAAAATTTATTAATATTCTCTTTTTTTTCCTTTTTTTCTCGGCTTCTTTATATGCTAAAAATGCTAGATTAGAATGTGGTGAATTACTGGAAATAATTACTCTTAATTCCAAAAGTTCTTGAATTTATTTTTCAAATTCTTCTTGATCTTCTGAAGTATAAATCATTGATTTAACTCTTATGACTTTTAAAGGATTTTTTTAATTTTATGTTTGCTATTTCATTAGACCTATTTATACTTGAATTTTTTAAACATACTATTTTGAATAATTTTTTTTATTCTTGTTAAGGCCTTATCTTCTTATATTTCGTTTAGAAAGAGGTTTTGGTCAATCTCTATGTCTAAGAAACATTTTCTAAATATGATTTTTATTTTTTTATATTCTCACAACGTTTTCATTTTTTTATCTTGTGACATAAAAGTTATTGTTGACACAATTAATGTTTTCTTGATTTTTGATACATAAATTATTTCTCCATCTAAGGTTGTCAAGTTTATTTTATATAAAAATTGGGTAAATCGTTGATATAAGTTTAAAAAGTTATTTCCTAATAAAATATCAATTCTAGTTTCTTGTTAATAAATTGTAAGAATATGAAAAATTTCTCCTCGTATTAATACATCTATATCTTTAAGGATTTTATTAAGATTTTGATTTCTTTTCAGGTGTAGTATATTTTCTTTTTTTAAAATATCTTTGCTTATACGATTCTCTATTATACATTTTTCTATATTTTTAAAAATTTTGTTTCCTAAATTTATATTTTTGAATTTTTTTAAATTTCTTATACTTATTATATTTATTATAATGTCTTATCTTACACCCATTTTTAAATATCTGTCATATTAGTATGTAACAGTTTACATATAACATATATGTGTGTAATACAAGTTACATACTTACCATATAACAGTTTACATAATGTTACATACTTGTGATACAGTATGTAAATAAATTACACGATCAAAAATATAAGTTCTAAGTTTCTATTACAATTTCAAAATCAATAATTACAAAAGTTTCAAGAAAGTATGAGAAGGAGATTAACACAGACAAGTATTTATAAAATAAAATTATTCTATTTTACACACACATTTAAGTTTACATATGCATTAAAGTCATATCATGGTTTCTAAAAAAAAATGTACAATTTGTTTCCTCAATCTAATTGCGAGATATTACCTCAATTTGATTATGAGATGGTGATTTGTGAAAATCAAAATGAGATGCGTTGTTTGAATATTTCACGTAGATTATATATGATGATTTTGTTGATTCAATTTATCACGAAAACAAATGACGAGAACATATAGAGAATGATGTGACAAGATCTACTTATAATTAGTTGTAGTTATTTGTTAGTCCTAAAAGATATTTGTATAATTTATTTAAATTATTGATACTTAAAATGCACAATTTTTATTCTTATTTTACTAGTTATAAAAATAATATCTTTTAATTAATTTTTAAACTATTTAGGCCGTTTTCTCCGGTAGACTAAAAAGGTCTATCTGTCCATAAATCTTACCTAGCGGGCTTCAAGCCCATATATCCAAACATAATTTATAGAGGATATAGAAGTTATTTGCACCTAAATCATTCTATAACTCACCGTTATAATTTTCAATTTTATAGACAAAATAAGCTAAAATGAAGCGCTTAATTTTTTTATAATAAAAATGAAGTCCTCGTTAAACCTTTATTTTAATCAAACAATATTTGGTAAATGGTTGCCAAACCCCCGTGTCAGCCACATTTAAACCTCATCACCTATTTAAAAAAAATATATACTTTATATTTAATTTGTGAATCCATTATCACCTTATTTTTGTTTTTAATGTAAAACACAGACAAAGTTTTTTATTTTTTCACAAAATACCTTATGCTTTTTTTTTTATTATTTTATTTAGATTTTTTACTAAATTATTGAATATGTTTGCCTAAAAACGGATATACAATATAATTTTCTCTTTAATTATTTTCCGATTGACAATGAAGTTAATTAGATACAATAACAATAATATCTAAAGTGACACAGACTTTTTCGTTTATATGAAAAAGGTGACACTAATTAACTTTTCCTCAATAAACACATTTTTGAAATGTTATTAAATTAATTTATTTTTTTATTTTTTTATTAAGTAATTATAGTGAAGAATTGTAAAGCACGTACCAAAATATTGTTTGAATATAAAAAAAAAAAAATTATAGTGAAGAAGGGTCATGTTAATTTTAAAATTCCTATAAAATTATTTATTATTCTACAATAAGTGATTGTATAATATTTCAAATTAATATAATTTAAAATTAATATAAATATATTTTTTTAAAACATAAATATCTAATAAATAATAATAATAAAAAAAAGCGATATAATTTGTGAAAAATATACTCCAAAAACAATTAATAACACATCACCTTTTAATTTGACTCCTGATTCCGCCTCTAACGGTTGGATTTTGTTTTCGTTCACATATATATTTATTTTTCTGTACACAAGAAAGAAACAAAATGAGATAGAAATTTTATGTAAACTACTTTGCATAAAATCACTAGTTTCAAATTGTTATTTTTATTTTTTACTTTTATTTGATTTTGGATAAATTTTAGAAAATCGGATTTTTTTAAAGAAAACAAATAAATTAAATTTGCTCGCGCAAATAAAAACTATTTAAGCTAGAACTTGACAAATATAAGATACCTAAACGGTTTAGGATTTCTCCAAAAAAAAATTAAAAGATAGCCAACTATACATTATTGAGGATATTGCATGAAATGACTTCTTTAATAAGTACTTTCATTTTTTACTCGTTCACTACTTCTAAACACATAAAATATTTTTTTTGAACATGTATTTAAAAAAATAAAGATTTCAGAACTCTAATAGCTATAGTTATTAGAGTATTAAGAAATTATATTATGCACTAAAAATAAAATTTTCAATTATTTATATTATTTTTAAACATGTATTTAAATGTTACAATACATGAATTAATTAAACTTAGACTTTCAAGTCCAGACCTCATTACTTGGATTGACGTTGAGCCGATTAGGCTACGTTTAGTTCTTGAAATCCTATCCTTTTCAAAATAAATAAATAAAGATAAGGCCACGATTTTATATGAAAATTTTGACTGTAAATATCTGATAGATATTTTGACTAAATAGCATGTTTATGATCGCGATAGTAATGTAGTATATATAATTATATATATTATCCAACCTAGCTAGGCCACAATTTCTTTCTGTGGAGTACCAGTTTTTGGTGTTGGTGGAGGAAGAAGTTCAAAGCTATAGCTTCCGTTATGTGAAAGTTTATTACGGACTTAACTTTTTTGTGTAGTTATTTAGAAAAAATAAAAAGAAAAAAAGAAAATATGCTTGTTTTGATGAGGAATTTTTATATGAATGTAGCTAGTTAATGACATGAAAAATATTAATAAATTAATTATTTTATATGAATACATTTTCATGAATTATGGATTTATTTTAAAGATTATAGTTTTCATTAATGTTATCTTATTTTAATTATTAGTTAATATGTTTTTTTAAGGTATTATTTGTTATTCTAGGAATATACTTTTTGTCAATCATATTATTTTCTCTATACTCTTCACCAATCATTTTTTTTTTCCTATCAAGTATTTGTTATTTGTCTTTTTAAAAAAAAAATTTCAATAATCTTGCAATTCATTTATATAGAATATTATATCATTATTTACTTGAAAGCAATGAATATTATTATTATTTTTTTATCTATATATAAGAAACAAAAAGATCATTCACTATTAATTAATAGGAAGTAGTAGTGTCATAAAGGTCCCTTAGATTATGTCATTTATGTTATTTGATCACTTGAATTATAAGTGTTGTCATTTAATCTCTTAATTTTAGGGGAAAAAAAATGGCTAACAAATACAAAATACATGATTTGAATGATTTTTTAATAAAATATTATTTTTAAATTAATATTTTAATATCACAAATATTAAAATAATATAATTTATTCTTAATTGACTTATTAAAAAATAGAGAGCATGGTCATAGAAGTCTCTTAGATTATGTTATTTGGTAAATTAGATTATAAGTGGTGTAATTTAGTCCCTTAATTTTAAAAAAAGAGGTCAATTAAGGACAAATCAAATAATTTAAATGATTTTTTAAATTAATATTTTAATATAAAAAATATTAAAATAATATAATTTTTCATTAATTGACCTTTTAAAAAAATAGTATTTTAATGAAAAAATTATTAATTAATCTCTTAAAAAATAATATTTTTTAAAATTAAGATACAAAATCATACAATTTATAATCTAAGAGACCAAATGATCTAATCAGAGAGACATTCATGACACTTTTCTCTAAAAAAAATAATATTTTAATTAAAAAATTATTAAAATTATATATTTTGTACTTAATTGGCATCTCTTTCTAAAATTAAAATATCAAATAATATCACTTATAATCTAAGAAATTAAATTACACGATCAAATTTAAGAGACCAATTTTCTTTAATTTTTTTTTTTTAAAAAAAAAAAAAAAAAGGCTCTAAAGGCCTTTTTTTTATTAATAAAGAGAAAACAACTCACACCCGTGGTGGGATTCGAACTTGGGTTGCTAATGGGGGAGAAGGAGTCTTACCACTCGACCAATTTTCTTTAATTAATATGTCATTAACGGAGAAGTTAACACTATTCACTGAAAAAAGAGCCATCCTCGACAATATCGGAAATTTTTATAAAGTGTAGCAGATTTGAACCCAAAAAAAAAAATGTGTAATTGTGAAGAAAAAGCAGACCTTATATGCATTGGTAATAGTTTTTCTCGATTTTTATTGGCATCTTATAAGATTCCTTAATGACTTACATATTGTCGTCTCGCAACTGTAATTTTCGCAGTTATCTGTTCACAAAAGGGAAAGCCTTAGACTTTCCTAACCTAGGTTCAGGTTATTTTTGAAACAGGGTTATAAAATAAAAATAAAAAAAGGGAGTTTTACTTTTAACTGATTTATATGGTGTACATGTATATTTTTCTTCTCATGTAACAAAAAAAATGTGTCATTCATGTTTAAAGATACTGTACATATTTATACTTTTTATAATAAAAAAATATATATGTTTTTTAAAAACTTAAAAATAAAATTAATTAAATCATATAAAAATAAGAAGATATTCTATTAAGGTAAAGGGTAAGAAAAGTTGCCAATTAGTCTTTTGTTTTCTTAAAGATGTCATTTAGACTTTTTAAAATTTAAAAATAGGTTTTTTTTTGTCCTTTTAAAATTTAAAAATGTGTCATATAGGGCAAAAAGAACTATTTTTTAAACTAAAATATATATTTATGAACCAAAATTTTAGAATCGATGTGCTAAGTTTTAAAAGTTAGGAGACTAAAATAATTGCTAGTTAGCAGGTCCACAGTCATGACTTACTAATTTAGTATATTCTCACATCTTTGTTTTTGAAGCAATTACAAAATACGTCATATCATTTAAAGAGTACTCATTTTTTATAAGCATATCATTACTTAGCTTTCTAAACAACGTGGGACATGAATAGGGACAGTTGATCTAAGTTTATAATACTATAGTATATTTGATATGAGTATTATTATATTCATCAATTTGTTTTTAATATTAAATAATGTATTAATTATTAATTAAATATAAAATTAAAAATTTATTGATGATTTTAATATTAAATAATATATTAATTATTAATTAAATATAAAATTGAGAATTTATTAATGAAATGATCGTGGACCACTTACTTCATGCATGCATTTGTAATAAAAAGCATTTTGATTTTGCATGGGGAAAAAATAGCTTAACGAGTTTTTTTTTTTTTTTTTTTTATATTTAAAATAACCAGCAATTTTAGGTAGATAATTTTTTTTTGAAGTAAATTAATTCACGGACATTTTGTACTCAACCTCTAAAATTCATCTAATTAAGTCAAAGTTATAATTAATATTACTGATGAATTTAGTTTAAGTTGTTTTGTTACTGTGTTTCCTAATAGTTATTTTAATTAACGCAATAAACTCTTAATAGTGAAATTATAGGCCCTTGGGAGTATATGATATATTTAAGCTTATTTTGCAAGAATAGTTTCTCAACCGCTTTTTAGTACGGTCGATAAATGTTTTTACTTTCCTCACCTCATGGTAAAATTGTAGAGTGAAGTATCAATTCAAATAAAGTCTTCCAAATTATTTCGACAAAAATTATGTCTAATAAAACAATGAAACCAAGTATAGTAAAAGAGAGAACCTTAATTAAATCAAGTAAACATATAAAGAGTGTTTTCAAATTATGTTTACTTTCATTTCTAATTCATTGGTGACAATTTTTAACACGATTCAATAATACGATCCTAAATACGACACGATACGAAATTTTTTTAGTAAAAATTGATTAATAATTTTTTCATGTTCTTAAAGATTTTGTTATTTCTTACTACTATAAATAGACAACATACAAAAAATTTAAGAAATTTTTTTAATGTGTCAACTCACACAAAAATAAGATAAAAATAACACAAACAAATACGACACGAACACGATTAACATGACACAATTAACACCCCTATTTCCAACTCATACCGTCCTACGTTCCCTTTCTTTTTGCTCTTTATCTTTACTTGGTCTTTTGTTTTTAAATTATCTTGTCCTTCTCTTAATTTCTTTATTATATATTAGGTGTATCAATTAGTTGCTGGACCAACTTATTTAAATTTAACTTATTTTAAATGAGCTATAATTTTATTCAATAATTTTGAATTTATGTGAGTTAAGATCAACTAATCAACTTACTTGATAAGTAATTCATGAACTGACTCATTTATTTTTCTAAAATCTAAAACAAATAAAAAAATAAAAAATATTATTATAAATATTACCTTTTGATTATTATATTTTATAAAACAAGAAAAAAATAAAAAAATATTATCAAAATATTTTATAATAATATTATTATAATTATAAAAATGTTACATTAACAAATACATGTTCAATGATCCGCAAGGTATCATAAATTAAGTGAGTAAACTCATTTAAACTCATGAGTCATATAAAATGAATTTTATTTTTTTTAGCTTATCAACTCATTAGATTAATCTTAAATGAGTTAAGTTAAGTTGAACTTCTTCCTTGATATTACTAAATACACACAATTTATTACTAAATACACACAATTTTTTTAGTTAGTTTACTTTTAAGGCTAACTTAACTTTGACATAATTGATAGAATTAATGGTGTATTAACTATACGTATATGCCATTTATTTTTTAGAATTTTTTGTGATTCAGATGATAAGACTTTTAATTCTTTCACTAATAACTTAAATTTGAATCTCACCTAGATATGTGGATATATTTTTTCTTTATTAATAAAAAAGAAAGAGATTTTAGAATTTTTTTTTTTAAAAAAAAAAAAAATCTATACTTATATGCCAAACAAGTTAAGACGTACATGACTTTTTGTGTATGTGTGTCTACATGTACGAGTATATATAATATGAATAAATTCTAATTTTCTTTAGATCAAATTTTACTCATAATCTTACCAACTAGTAAGAAAGATTACGCTCACTTCTCAAATAAAACCCGAACCCACAACATCATTAAATTATTTTAACTTGAGTTTGCTTGGTTTTGTTTGTTTCCCAAACTTCAACGCAGGGACTTGTTCCTCTTGAAGACTTGGTATTACAATAGTTTGCTTCTTTAATTGTTAAAAGAAAACAAAATTAAAAAATAAAAAATAAAAATAAATAAAGAGTGAAATGAATCAAAGCTACATAGTCAGGCTTACACGAAAACACCGACCTTGGGGTCGTGGAAAGCTAGCAGATTTATTATTGAGCATAATTTTAAGCATAAATTTTTAAAACTTTAAATTCTATATTTTAATTCCAATTTTTTTTTTAAATTTTACACAAAAATTCTTAAACTTATTCTACAATATAGTCCCTAAATTTTTAAAAAATTATACATAAGTTCTATTTTGAGTATTAAAATACATATTTTTGAATCAAAATTTTAAGACCAATATAAAAATTTCTTAAAGTTTGGGAACTAAATTATAGTATTTGAAAATTTAAGGATCTATATGTAAAATTTTAAACATTAATGACTAAATTGTAGAATTTAAAAGGTTGAAGACTTAAGTGTGAAATTAGTTAAAGTTTAGATTTCAATAATATAATTTAGCCTTTAAAAAATTACTTAAAATAATAATAAAAAGAGCTCTCTTATCTTTAATAAAAATTATATATTTTACGGATATTAATTTTATAATTTTTTAAAATAATTTTAGTACAACAACTATTATATTTACGATCTAAAATTGAAACTGACATAGAGATAGATTAAGATAAGAGAGAGAAAAGTATGAAAAATACAAAGTATGAGTGAGTGGAGAAATTTGAGTTTATCGTTCTTGTAAGATTTACCTATTTTTTATTAAAAAAATAATAAAAATAAAATTTTTTAAAATTTATAATAATAAAAATAATATTTTTTGTATTTAAATTATTATATATTTTTTATAATTAAAAATATGACTATTATATTATTTTTTAGTCTCATTTAATTAATATTATTTAAATTAAATTGTAATAATTTAAATTTATTTAATATGAAATATTATTTAATTAAATGTTATTTATTGTTGTTGAATAAATTAGTTTTATTTTTTTAACAAAAAATTAAAAAAGAAAAATTCCTACTATGGTGGTATTTCTTTGGCCTATGATACCAGTAGACACGTGTATTGACGTTGACGTAACCAGTTTGTCCTACACGAAATCATATGTTTTGGATAATCGTTAAATTTCGGTAGATCCCACCTCCTAACTCGATGCGGATCATAAGCCGTCGGATGCGCCGATCTAGACGATTCATATCTTTACACACAAGCTTTTACCCAATCATTATGTAGTCGGCTTCAAACCGACTCGGCTTTAACTCTGTTTAGCCGTTCTCTCTCTCTCTCTCTCTTTATTTTCTGTTGTCATTTTTTTTACTTTCTTACTTGTTATGTTCATAGGTGTTTACGGTTCGTTTTGTACAATTTAGATCATCAAAGCAATTTTTCTCTTTGCAGAAAAAGAATTTTTCATAAGAAAAATGCTAATGTCAGGTAAATTTATACTTAATTTTATATTTAAATTATTTATGTTGTAAAATATAATATAATTATTTAAAAAAATGATAAAGTAATTTATTTTTTTAAAATATTTTACCACTTATTAGATATAATTGATTGGAGTATAAAAATAAGTAAAATTTATGCATCCATAGCATTCTTTATATAAAAAATGTTAAGATTACACAAATTTATAATAATTTTTGCACTTCAACAATTTATATTACAATACTTAGTAGAATTATTTAAAAAAATAAAAAAATGATTCATTTATATATTAATGTTTTTAAAATGAATAATACTTAGGTAACATGACTCAAATGAATCACGATTTGTATCATGACATATATGTAAATTAATAATTGGCTAAAGCATAAAATAAATAATAAATATGACATAAAATTTAATAATATATATTCAATCAATTTTTGTCCCATAAGTAGTAATAGAATTATGATTCAATTTAGTAATAATAAATATCATTTTTTTTAAATTACTATTTATATTTTATTAAAAATTATTCGTAATAGCAAATGAGTTTTATAAGATTGTTATAGTCACAAAAATTTGCACTTACGTTGATTATATCGTGACATATGGCAAAATACTTAGTAAATATTGAAAAAAAAAGCTCTATTTTTTAAAATAATTTTGCTACATATTACTACATACTTGATGTGGGTACAATAATAATTTTAAATTTATGTTTTTTTTAATATTTTTAATATATGCTGACTAAACTGTAAGTAACCGATTTGATTTTATGAAATATTTAAAATTTGAGTCTAATTATAATTATAATTACGTGAGTGAACTAAAAAATTAAATGTAATAATGTAATGTAAGTAAGTTAAATTTCAAAATATTTATTTTATATGCTAAATTATATAATTGGTCTTTAAACATTAACTAAATTTATAGTTAGGTTCTTAAACTTTTAAATTATATAATTTGATCCCAAAAATTTTAAAATTTCACACATAGGTCTCTAAACTTTTAAATCTTACAATTTAGTCCCTAAATTTTTAAAAATTCACACATTAGTCCTAAGATTTTGATTCAAGAACATAAATTTTACTATTTTAGTATCCAAAATAGAACAACTTATATATAAATTTTTTAAAATTTGAAGACTAAATTATAAAATTTAAAAGTTTAAGAACTTATATGCAAAATTTTAAAAATTTGATAATTAACTTATAGAGTTTAAAATTTTAAAAATCTAAATATAAATTTAATTAAAATTTAAGAATTAATAAAAAAAACGTTGGTACAAATTATGCCAACAACTCAAATTTAACGTTTAAATTTATTAGGATTTGAAGATAAGATTTTTAGCTTTGATAAGATTAATTTTTGAAAAATTAATTCTTAATAAAGAGGCAAATTATACATTTTATAATTTATCACAATAAAAAATTATTTATTATTTTTAGAGTATATAATTGATGATGTTGTACTTTAAATCAATACAATACAAAATTAAAATACTATTTTTTTAATTAATACTTAATAAAAATAATAATTAATAAAATTAATGTGAAGTATATTTCATAAACAATAAAGTGTAACATCTCTTATCAGCATTCCATGACATGAAAACTTTATCGTTTAGTGTAAAAAATATTGTTGCATCCATCCTATAATATAATATGTTAATTATTTATTGAAATAAATATGAATTTTTTTTATTAATATAATTAATTAATTGTATTATATTATATAAATTGATATATAATTTGATTAAAAAAAATATTTTTGTTGTACAGTAAAGAATTTACCCGCACTTCGACTTTCTCTGTCGCTCTAGAAAAGCTAATACTAGTAGTAATCTAAGTATGAGTGATGAAAGTGGATTTAATGACCCGGTGTAGCCTGTTTTTGGATTGATAGTTAATTTTTTTCACATATCGCTTTACGATATCGTTTGAGTTATGTTATTTTACGAGTTTAACCCTATGGATTTTTAAGCATAACGAGCCGTTTTCCCTCTCACACGAAACAGTTTGAGGCATCGTTACTTCTTGTACGCCCTTTCGTTTTCTTCTGGGTTTCGCTCTTGTTTTCGATTTTCCATTTCGCTATTCCATTGTTGCTTTTGGTTTAGCTTTCCATTTCGTTCTGCAATATCACAAACAGGTTTGTATTATGTTTGTTTTCGTTATTGTTATTTTTGTTTATTTTTGAATCGCTGTTGGTTTCGTAATCAGAATATTTTTTATGTTCTTCATTTTTTATGTTTTTCATTTGTGCTTTACATGTACTTTACTATAAAATAAGTTTATTTAGTTTTATTTTTTGTGATTTTTTGTATGTTATCTTTTGTTTGTGTTGTTTTAGTTCATCAGTTTTTTGCAATCTTGTAGGATTTCTAAGAGGAAATTGGATTCTCCTTACATTAAGAAGTCTCGTCACGAAGTTGGTGATAACTTAAACGAGGTTTAATAATTTTTCTATTTCTCTTTCTGTTTTGTTTTGTCGATATGAAACAGAGTAGATAGTATGTAACCTATTTACATAGTATGTAAACTGTGTTACGTACTATGTAAACTCTATTTACATACTATGTAAACTAATTACATAGTAAACAAATTACATTGTATAGTATGTAAGTAGTTTATATACTATGTAAATTAATTACATAGTAAAACTGATTTACATTGTATAGTATGTAATTAGTTTACATACTTATGTAAACAGTTATGTCTACACAGAAATGATTTACCTAGTTTACATACATATTTGTATAGTATGTAACACCAGTACATAAGTTATTTTTCTTTTGTAGGCTTCATTTCTTGAAGGCAACAGATCTTTTCCCAATTTGTTGTCACCTGAAGAGGCTTTTCAAATTCGTTTTGGTTGTAGTTCATAACCACATAATGTCATGTCTCGTATAAAGAGTGTTCTGAATGAAGAACAAAAGATTTATTTTTGCAATCTTGTTTCTGGAATTTTTTCAATTTATCTGTCTACAAATTTAGTGGGCAGCTTATTCATTCTATCCTCCTTAAAAGATGCTTGACATGCAAGATTGTCAAGGAGTTATGGTTCAGGATTAATTCTAAGGTTATCAGGTTTTCCAGAACCGAATTTTGGGTGGCTACTAGTTTGCATATGTTGAACGACGATGATTCCTGTCTTGTAGAGGTAGACCAAGTGTCTAATGCCTTTATGGAGAAATATTTTGGTATGTATACATCCATTCAATACTTGGAGTTTTTGGTTGGATGTATTGGGAAGCCAAATCCACAATCTGAGAGTAAGAGGAAGAAAAAACCCTGCAAAAGTATTGTGGTTGTTGGTGAATCCCCTATTAAGAAGCAGCATTCTGGTTTCAACTTTGTTTATGTCTGCCCTGAAGATGCAGTTATGATATGCCTCATATATTTCTTGAAGTGTGGGTTAATTGGAAGGCTGAAGAGACTTTCCATATCTAGGAAAGCTTTGTTGTTGGCTTCCAATTGGGATAAATTTAATAGTTATCCCTGGGTGATGTGGTATTCAACTATCTTTTTGATAGTTTGAGGAAAGATTACATCCACATGCGTCTGGTTGCCAATGACTTGATTGAGAGGAAGATGCACAACCTACTAAAATTAGGGGAAGATGAGAGGGTTCGCTATCAGATTATTGGTTTAAGTTTAGCATTCCAAGTGTGGATCTATGATACATTCCTAATATTGCAAAGGACTTGGCTATCTGTGTGAATGATCAGTTCCCTACCATGCTGAAGTGGTCATCAACACTCACTCCTGATTTTGGAATTGTGCAAGCTATCCTTAATAAGCCATATCAGGTAATAATTCATTAACCTGTTTTATAGATTTATGGGTACATTTATGATTACATTTATGGATTACATGATTATGTAAGTTTTTATGTAACTTGGCTATCCGTTTACATAGTATGTAACAAGTTACATAGTATGTAAACTGATTTACATACTATATAAACTGATTTACATACTATGTAAACTGATTTACATACTATGTAAACTGATTTACATACTATGTAAACTGATTTACATACTATGTACACGAATTTACATACTATGTACACGAGTTTACATAGTATGTAAATTGATTTACATACTATGTAAATTCTCTCACAGAGTATGTAACAGATTTACATAGCATACTGATTTACATAGTATGTAAACTGGTTTACATACTATGTAAACGGGGGTTACATACTATGTACATTGTATGACAGAGTATGTAACAGGTTTTACATAGTATGTAAACCAGTTTACATACTATGTACAACTGTTTACATACTATGTAAACTCGTGTACATATTATGTAAACCAGTTTACATATTATGTAAATTGTCTAACAGAGTATGTAAACTAATTACATACTATGTAATTAGTTTATATGATAATGTAAACTTGTTTAAGATATGTTTACATGGTATGTAAGACGAATTACATGTAGTAGTTTATGTTGGTTGTGTTTACTATCTAATTATTTTTTGCATTTTTTTATTTGCAGCTTCGTGTGAACACTGTTCTGTCACACGATAATGCTCCTTGTTATAGATCTCTTCTCTCCCATGTTGAAGCTGCCTATTTTGACGACATTGTTATGTGTCAAAGTCAGAGGGATGAATCCCAAGAACAACCAATTGAAGAGTCATTATTGAAGCAAAAATTGGATTGTTTGAAAGATAGTTATGAACCTGTTGACGAAGTTTTAAAGTATAAATCAGATGGCTTAGAGAGCTTGTTGGGAAAGATGGTATCTTATATCGATGAGAAGTTTGACAAACAGAAATCATACATTGATGAGAAGTTTGAGAAGCATCAGGCATATATGGATGAAAAGTTTCGCCGTCAAGAAGAACTTCTTGATGGTTTACTTGCAAATATGAACATGTTTGCTTCAAAACTATCTCAGTCGGTATGTTTTTTTTGTTAGTGTTTGAGCTTACAATTAATTCAAATATTTACATAACTAATTACTTTTTTTAAATTTGATTGTTTGGACTCACAGCGGACAACCAGGCCTAGTAGTTCTCCATCAAATGTCTGTTTTACACCCTTGCCTCCTAAAAAGTCAGATACATATGGGAAGGCAAGCAAAGCAGATGATGTAGATAAGCCTTCTTTTGATCTTGGGGTAGAATTTGCATCTTCTCAGATTGTTGTTACCAAATCTCCATCAACTTCTTATGACCCCAATTTTGATAGCGATACTCTCAATCAGTTAGATCATTTTTTAGAATTATATAGATCAATTCTAAAATAAGGTTTGATCCTATATTTCATTGCTCAACAACTATATATAGTTTTGTAATGGAGAGAGATAAGAGAAAAATTAAACCTTCAAGAGCTATTTGTAGTCCATATTTTTGCACTGATAAGAAGGGTATTCCTGCTGCATATGGCAGACTTGAAGCTGATTCAGTTAGATGTGTTGGTACTTTAGCTCAAGTTTCAGATATATGTGATGATGATGATATTTTGGAGCATCCTTCTTGCCCATATCAACCATTACCTGTTGGTTGGGTAAAGAATTTTACAAATTGGATAAGGAGACAATCACCGTATGTATATTTATTCATTTATTTAAACTCTGTTTGCATTATTATTATTATTATTATTTTGGATTTTTGACAGTTTTTTTAACTTTTGCTCTTATTTGTAGTAAACCTATTAAGCTTCAATATCGTGACCTGGAAGTTGGTAAGGAGTATTTCTTTGCTCCATTGAAAAGTGGAGCTGGAAATTTACATAGTACAGTAAGTTTTAAATGTTTCATTTTTAACCTATTAAATAATTTGTTGTCAACCAATATATTTTATAGCATTTACTTTATTTATTATTACTCATGAATTTACCGGCTTTGTTGCAGCATATGGATGCTATTTTATATGAGATTCGAGCTTGGAGGGCTAGGTATCCAGACACTTTTGGTTTGAAGCCCTATACTCCTCTAGAGACATTGTTCAGTGTAAGATTTATAATCTTTTTTTGGTATTGTTCAGTGTATGTAGTATCTTACATAGTATGTAAACTCTGTTACATACATCAGAGTTTACTCAGTATGTAACAGAGTTTACATATCATGGTGAGTATTTGTAAAAGCTCGCAAGTGCACGAGTCACTTATAGTAAGCGACAAGTATACTCCCAAGATCGTCTCTCAAAGGAATTGCGGTGGTTTTTAAAAGCGTTAAATGTAATCTAAAATGTTACGCTAAAATTAATCCTAAACACTCTAATTAAAGTTTGGGTTGGAAAACGGTTTCTAAAAGTATGATTACTTAAAATAAATAAATCAATGAATAAAGAACGGAGTTGAAACGATGAGATGAACGAGTGTGGAAAAATGGTTAGTGAACTATAATGGATGAATTGATTTATGTGGTTTTGACAATTAAGTACCAAAAAGTAGAATTTAATGATTATTTTCTCTAACCCTAGAAAATCCCAAATCAATGGTGATTTTTCGTTAATTAACTAATTAACTTCTTTGATCTGGACCGTTAATTAGTTAATCAGCCTTAAACTTAGGAAAATAATTTAATCACCTAATTCAAGACAAATCAATGCACTTAAATTAGGCTCATGCTCACAAATGTCCAATTGAATTCAGATGGCGTTTCTAAAACTCAATCCTAAAATGTTTCATACATTCACAAATTAAATTGGCCAAAAGTAATTAATGAACATAAATGTTTAGAACAGTGAACATGAAATAAATCACTTTATTATAGAATCATCCACACAAACAATCATCCAATCATAGTTACATCACCAAAATCCCACACACAAGGAATTTAGCTACTCATAATAGAATCCAAATCAATGTTTTCTATTAAAAATAACATCTTATTAAATCTTAAAGAGAAGAAAGATTACAAGCAATTAAATACCCCACTTTCACTCTTGAAACAAGCTCTTGATGTTGGATGATCACCTTCTTCAAGATTGTTGATGAAGCTTCAATGGAGGATTTTTTGGATAATCTATCTCTCAAAATTCTAGCGAAGAAGAAGAGTTTTGGTGGTTTAAATGAATGTGTAATCTCAATTCTGTCGTTGTGTTGGAGGCTGAATGATATCTCTTGGAGGCTGGAGATGATGATTGTGTTTTATTTTAGGTTTTCGTGTATGTAAGGGTTTTCCAAAAGAGCATGTGCGTGTGTGGCTGGGGGGAATTGAATTCCGCGCGCGCGCGCCGCGACGCACCTTTTTTCATGTCGCGGCGCACAATGCTTTTTAGAATTGCGAACCAAAGCAGAGACCTCGTCGCCGTGGCGCACAATAACCATGCCGCGGCGTGCAATGTTCTTCAGAATTGCGAATCAAAACACCTTATTCATGCCGCGGCGCACAATGTTTTCATGGAATCCAAATTAAAACAAAAACTTCCCCGCTGCGGCGCACATTTTATATGCCGCGGCGCGACTTGTTGTAGTGCCATGTAAACACCCTTACATAATTTACTGATTCTCGATGTAAGGCTTACGTTCCCAAGCTTTTTTTTTGTCCCCCTTACATAGTGAATGACACTCAATGTAAGACTTACATTCTTTAGCACTTTTGCTTCATTTTTGCTCTCTTTGACCACATTTCTTCCCAAACTAACTTTGACCTACAAAACAATAGAATACCCTCCAAAACAAGATTATATCGAAATTAAATGCAAAATAAACACTTAAAAACATAACAAATAGTAGGTCAAAATAATGTTCATCAAGTATGTAACACAATTGATATATAAGAGATCATGTATGTAACAGTTTACAAATCATTTATATCATGGTGAGTATGTAACAGTTTACATATCATTTTTTTTTTGTAGGAGGAATGTTCGAGATTAGTTTCTGAGTGTCAAGAAAATCTACAGTCTATTGTAATTAGTGCTGACCAATATTTGTTTGAGTTTGCTACTGGTGTACCTTCTTTGGTTGAGCAGTGGGCTGAGGACTGGAAGGAATTAGAGAAATTATATGTCCTAGTCAATGTTGATGGTAACCATTGGGTGTGTTGTGTAAGTTATTTAGATAAAAGATTTATTAAAATCTATGATTCAATGAACACACCCAGTGTGAAAGAAAAATGTAGTCATTTAGGAGTTGTTATTCCAATTTTGCTCTACACGATTGGATTCCATGGTTATGGCAAAGATTGTCAACCTAATCCTTATGTAGCTTGGCCTATTTTTGTTGTTGAAGGTGTCCCCAAGCAAACTAACAAGTAAATACTTATGCTTTTCTCTTTGTCTGTTTTTTAATTTTGAAATTTTGATACTATTTGTTTACTCATTTTTTAAATGTGCAGTCATGACTGTGGTATTTGGTGCTTAAAGTTTGTTGAATTTCTTATCCGTGGATGGACACTGGACATGATTGGTTCTATTCCTATTGTAAAAATTAGAAGTAGGTATTGTATCCAATTTTTTTGTAATGATAGTATGCTAGATCCAGCATACTAATTTTAGATAGTGTTATTATTGGTTCTATTCATTTTGTATGTAATGACAATATTCATTTGAAATATATTAATTTCATTTGTGGATAATGTTGTACATAGTTTACTGTGTTGAATGACAAGAGGCAGCATATTTTTGCACAAGTATGTATAAGTGTTACATACACCACCATGCAATTGCAACATGCATGATAAGGAAGCAACCACTTTTGTTTAGAAATTAATATATATATATCACGGAAAGAATAAATTGAAATCATTGTATCATGTAAAATTTATTACATAGAAATTGAAATCATTGTATCATTGTATCATTTACATAGTATGTAAACTGATTTACATAGTATGTAAATGAATGTACATAGTATGTAAACTGATTTACATACTATGTAAACCCGTTTACATATTATGTAATTGAATTTACACAGTATGTAAACTGATTTACATAGTATGTAAACTGGTTTATATACTGTGTAATTGAATTTACATACCATGTTTACATATTAAAGAAATCATGTGAATACCTAATTATTATTTTGATATGTAATAATAAAACTTTTTAATAATAACAATATAAAAAATAGCACGGAAAGAAGAAATTGAAATCATTGTATAGTATGTAAACCCGTTTACATACTATGTAAATTCAATTACATAATACGTAAACGGTTTACATAATATGTAAACGGGTTTACGTAGTATGTACACCCGTTTACATAGTATATAAATCAGTTTACATACTATGTAAACTGATTTACATAGTATGTAAATGAATGTACATATCATGTTTACATATTAAAGAAATCATGTGAATACCTAATTATTATTTAAATATGTAATAATAAAACTTTTTTATAATAACAATATAAAAAATAGCACAGAAAGAAGAAATTGAAATCATTGTATAGTATGTAAACTGATTTACATAGTTTTAAAATGTATGTAATAATCGTTGAGGAATAGTAAGACCTAAAATACAAAAGGGTAAGACCTATTTGTCTTTAATTGTTTTTGTAGACTTGTTTCTTTTGGCAGCCTTTTTCAATTCTTGAAACTCACCAAGTGAGGGCATTCTTTTCTTCTTTAACCTTCCTATTGATTTTTCTTGCGACATGCCATCACTTGCCTGTACAATTGGTGCCAACACTAAGACATCTTTTACTGAAGTTGGTAAGTTTCACTTGCTTTCGTGTTCTATTGGGTATATTGGAGATTCATAAGCAAGTTGCAAGATGCTTGTGTGATAGTATATTGAGCACATGGATTCTATTGATTGCTTCCTTATCATGCATGTTGCAATTGCATGTGTACAAGGTATTTGTAGTGCTTGAAACTTACCACAACTACATGTTTTAGCTTCAAGTTGTACAATGTAACTATCATTTTCTATTTTGACTTGTGATATACTGTTGCTAATGTCAACCACTTGCATTTGTTCTGCTTTGATTTTTCTTTTTGCAATCTTATCTTCTACCCATTTTGTAAGTATCCCCATCCCTGTTGCAGCTATTCTTCTTTTTGCAAACTAATTTTGGATCATATCTCGTACTTCTCCCAATAAGTATGTAACAGGGGTGTCTCTAGCATGTCTCAAAACTGAATTTATGTGTTCAGCATTGTTTGATGTCATGAAATCATACCTTGTTGTTGGTGTTGGACATTTGATCCTTGCCCATTTAGACAAATTAGCTTTTAGTAAGTATTTCATTGCTCCTTTGGATGCCTCATATATCATATTTGCATTCTTGTTGAACTCATCTTCATTGTAGGCATAAGCTGCTAGCTTGAAGTATTTGTTAACTGCTTTGTTATGGAAATTAGTCACAAGGTTTTGTTTCATGTGATAGTAGCCATAACAATGGTGTGCCTTGTTTTCACATACAATATTGATTGTTGATTTTATAACTGGATTTCTGTCTGAGACTATGATCAAGTTTTCCTTTCTCCAATAAGCATTTTTAGTCTTCTAAAGAACCATTTCCATGCTTTTGTGGTTTCCCCATCAACTATTCCAAATGCAATGGGGTAAATCTGCATTACATAATATATTTAACTATTAGTATTTTCATTTATAAATCAGTTTACATACTATGTAAAGGGGTTACATAATATGTACCTTCGTTTACATAGTATGTATATTCGTTTACATAATATGTAACAAAGTTTACATATTATGTAAACCATTACCTATTGTATGTAAAATCTGTTACATACTATGTAAATCAGTTTACATACTATGTAAACTCTGTTACATACTGGTTTACATAGTATGTAAATGAGTTTAAAAACTGATTTACACAGTATGTAATTGAAAATATAACCTCATACCTGGTTGTTCCCATCCTTTGTAACAACAACAAGTAATACTCCTCCATGTTTTTCCTTTAGAAATGTTCCATCTACAACTATTATAGGTCTCATATATTTTATGAACCCATTAATGCATGCACCTATAGCCATGAATCCGTATTTGAAGTTGGAGTCAACGTTTGTTTTAATCTCTGTGTAGGAACCTTGGTTAGCCTCTTCCAACTTGTAGAAGAACCTTGGAAGTTTCATGTAGGAATTCTTTGGATCACCCCTAACATTTCTTATTGCTTCTCTTTTTTCCATAATTGCCCTCTTGTATGTGATTTGCACACCAGTTTTGATCTTGATGTCAGAAATGATATCCTTGGGTCTTAATTGCCGACTGGTATCTCTGTAAATGTCTTTGATATTTTCGGCTACATATTTATAAGTAGCATGTTTTCCACGCTGATCTTTATAAATTTGCAAACATGTATGATCTTCGACATAAGTTGTTACCTTGAATGCATTAGATTCACCAATTTTGTTTGCTGCAAGCTTCCATTGACACCTATCATCCTTGCATTTCATTCTTATGGTTTTCTTGTTGGAATTGCTAACTCTGTAATGAAATCTTCTATTTATGGCTAATGTTGAAACGTATAACTTGAGTTCTTCCTTACTCTTATACACTTTTCCATTATATAAGCCTTCATCATCTTCTGAATTTGTTGTCGAGTCAGTTTCAGTTTCTGTATTTGAATCTGCAGTTACAATTTTTGCACTTGAAGTTTGACTTATCAAAAATTGGGATGGTTGCTTTTTTGTATGTACTACATACAATTTGTTATATTTCTCAAATTGTTGGCCCACATTAACATTTAGGAAGTATTCCACATCCCTATCATCCACAATGGTTAAAGCAATATGAACACCTTTACACTTCATTTTGATGTTGATATCTCCTTCATAGTGTAAAGCAGAACATATTTCTTCTTTCAATTGCAGCATGGTCACATCTTTTCTTATACATATTCCCTTTAGAATGCCATTTACATAGGTATCCTCTCTATTTTTAAATATCCATTTTCCACTATGGATAAGTAGTGTTCCAAACTTTAGGTCACCTGTTATATATTACAATGATAAGTACAAAACAGGTATGTAAAACTATCTAAAACTGTTGCATATGTAATCCATTCAATAATATGTAAATTCTCTTACGTAGTATGTAAGAGTATCTAAAACTGTTGCATATGTTTACATAGAATAGATCTTACTACAAACTGGTATGTAAACACTATCTAATAATAATATTTAACATACTATGTAAACGCAACAGTTTGTAGTAAACATTTGCAACAGTTTCCATATAAGAGTAACAGGTATGTAATAAGAGTTACAAGATTATGTACATTAGTTTACATACTATGTAAACATTTGCAACAGTTTTAGATATTATGTACATTGTTAAATACTAGGTAAATTCTGTTTATAGTATGTAAATTCTGTTTATAGTATGTAAACTGATTGTAACATAGTATGTAAATTCTGTTTATAGTATTTTACATATTGTAACATAGTATGTAAATTCTGTTTATAGTATTTTACATATTGTAACATAGTAAATAAATTCTGTTTATAATATGTAAACTAATTTATATACAACAGGTAATGGTTTACATAGTATGTAACAGAGTTTACATAGTATGTAAATCAGTTTACATACTCATTTAACAGAGTTTACATAGTATGTAAACTGATTTACATACTATGTAAATATCTACAGCTTTTTTTTTGTAACGATTTTACCAGTCTACAGCTTCTACTTGTAACAAGTTTACCAGTTTACATATTATGTATTTTAGTTTACATACTATGTAAATCAGTTTACATACTCATTTAACAGAGTTTACATACTATGTAAATTAGTTTACGTACAATGTAAATATCTACAGCTTCTTCTTGTAACGATTTTACCAGTCTACAGCTTCTACTTGTAACGAGTTTACTAGTTTACATATTATGTATATTAGTTTACATACTATGTAAACTGATTTACAAAACTATGTTACAATATGCAAAACTGTTGCATATGAAAACTGTTGCAAATGTTTACATAGTATGTACACTGATTTACATACTTGTGAAACCTGTTATGTAAATCAGTTTGTAATGAAGATTTGTAGTGAAGATTTATGATATACGATTAACACAGGAAGGTATTGGTAGAACAAGATTATTGAGTGGATTACATATACAAATATATGCATTCCTACAATCAGAATTACTTGTTACGCATGCAAAAGTAATTTCTGTAACAAGATTAATGAATAGGAAGTTAATGAATCTTACTAGTTGATGATATCTCTTCCAGATTTTGGATCATAATTCCTACAATAATTGTAGAATTTGATTTTCTTCCTGTTTGCGAAATCAATCTTATGTTGCGAGACAGTATCGTGTGAAAATCAATCATTTTATATGCTGATTCTGTTGATTCTGTATATCACGTAAAAAAGAGCGATGGTGAAAGCATAATAGCGCGGCAGATCTGTTTTATGTTTTCTGGTTTGTTTTGTAATTGTTTGTTAGACCTAAATGGTATTAATGTAATCTACATAAATTATGGGTAACAAAAACGCACAGTTTTGTTACTGATTTTGCTAGTTATGGAAATACTAATTTACATTCACAATCCATGCTATTTATGCCGAATTCTTGATGAAAGTGACTAGCATAGTTGTATAAGCCATTTTGATAACCCCTCCATAATGGGCCGTTTGTTGGCTGTCATTTGCTCCTTATCATTTGTAAGCACGACAATAATTTATACCGTGATTTGATTAATTGAATTGAATTTTAATTTTAATTTTAATTGAATTTGATTGAATTTAATTTAGATTAATTTTAAGGAATTTAAAAAACTCGAGAAAAAAAAATTGAAGTGAATTAAGATCGTGTCATTAGTTCAAAATAAAATTAAAAAAAATTAAATTTTACATAAAATAAAATAAAATAAAAAATTATGTTAAAATTAAAAAATCTTTCATTTTTTATGACTTTATTTTTTATGATATATTATTATTTTTCTTACTTTTCTTTTAAAAAATAAATTGATAAAAAATGTATAGTTGTAATTTATTTATTTTGTCACATTATTATGTTATATTCTTTAATGTTAATACTTTTAGCATTCAAATTCACTCATCTCTTTAAACCAACAAAATAATACTCATCTTTAATTTCAATTAATATTATAAAAATTTTATTTATAAATTGATTAGGCATTAACTTTTGTAATAAAATTTCAAACCTTTTATTAGTCTATTTTGTATTATTCTCTTTTCAACTAATTCATTGTTCTAAGAATCATGTATTATGCAATAGTTAAAGTCATATTCTCTTGTGATATTTTAAGCTACTTAAACTTTTCATTTTTTTAATAAGTATTTGTGTCTAACAATATGTGTAGATAATTTATTAACAATTCAAGCAAATTTGAGTCAACTTATTTATCTTTAATTTAGGTTCAAAATTATTTTTAATGACTTAAATTAAATTTAATTTAAATTAAAATTTAATAAATTTAAATTAAATTAACTCAAATTAAAGTAGCTCACACGAATTACTACCAAAATTATGATTTGAATCAAATGACCTCCCTATGATCATCTGATATTACTATTATTATTTTATTAATATTTTTTTATGGGTAAAAAAAATGAGCGACTCATTTTCTCATGTGGAATTAGTGCTACTAATTACAATTTTTCACATCAACATGTTTTTTTTTTTTTTTTTTTTGGAAACCTGCGCACATTTCTATTGCAATCATAACCATCCAAAATCCCTAAATAATTAACAATTGTAGCTTGGCCTAGCACTTGGTAACATATCAAACATCTGTACAACATGAGAAAGAAAAAACACACTTTTGCTCAAAAATATGCCAACGAACTTTATTAATTATGTGAATTGTCTTTCAAATTCCCTCTTTTTCTATCAAATAATATCTTTTATCCAACATAGTGATGACATTAATATCTTTTATCTAACATAGTGATGACATTAATTTATGTATACTAATATAGGCATAATTTCAACATTAATTAATTAATTTAATATTTTGTTTTCAAAATTTCAACATTTAGTAAAAACCATAGAAATATAGCAAAGAAACTAATTAAGGTGACAACATTCTATCTATCTATATAATTTATCTTTACCCCTTATATCCAATTTTACTAGTCATGGTAAAAAAAATAAAAATCAGGGCTTTGAAAAAGTTTTAAATTTTATCCCATGCATCGATCAAATTATATTCAATTTTTACCTCTCTTACTCAGAGATAGACTTAAATTTTCTTAACTATTAATCAAGTCTTTCAAAAATGTAACAAAAAAAAATTGTACAAAGAAAAATCTTCCTTTATAATAATTTTTTTATTTTTTTTCTAATTTTCCCTCGCAATAACTGTTCTTTTAAAATATAAACGACCAATCAAACTAAACTTTAAAGATCTCGTTGAGTTCGTTACAAGTGATTCCTCCATGTTCAACCAAAAAGTGAGAGAAAATGAAATAGCGAAGCCAGCTGCGCTCGGTTAAAGCCAAGCCAAGCCAATCCAATAGAAATAAATTAAGTCAAATATGTAATCTAAAGAAGAAGGTACATAAAGATAGCTTCATTAAAATAATAACAATAATAATAATTTAACTATAACTCTTAAAGGAAAGCCGTGAGCCATAAGAAACGTAGATGTTTTAGATTTAGGTGGCCAAATAAGAGAAATCAATTAGTATGATTAAACACAAAATACAGTTAACAAAAACATTAAGATATAATTTTTTAAATAATAACAATCTTACAATTTTACATTAAATATTTAATATAATAAACGCTATTTAAATTATACTAAAATCATTTAAAATTATTAAATTCCTACCGATTGGTCTCAATTCACAATTTCATTTTAAAATAATAACATTAGGAGAGAAAATCTCAGAAGTGCAATAGCAAATAATAAGCTAACTATGACCACACTCAATAAACTTTATATAATGACGCCATTTGACAAATGACAAGCACAGATGTCCAAGTACAACTTTATATATGTATATATATAGATCGAGAGAGAACCAAGTACGATTTAGTCCTCCTATTCTCATTTCCCTCCCAATTCATTTCATTCCCATTTTATAGATTTAAATGGCCGAATTCGAAGAGTTTCAAGAATCCGAACTTATCTTCTCGGATCACAACAACAACAACTATATTGATTTCCAAGAATTGATTGTTTCGCCAACTCAGGGTAGGTTTCTAACTACGAACAATAAGTCTATTACCAACAATAAGACAATAAGGAGCAACAAGATCAAGAACAAGAACATCTCCACTTCTCTTCCAATTAATGTCCCTCAAGGTTTTTTCCAATTTGGCGAAAAAGATGTAATTAAAGACGATGTCGACAAAGACGGAGAATTGGTGCCTCCACATGTGATCGTGGGGCGGCGAATTGCCGGAAAGATGGCATTCTCAGTTTGTACCGGCAATGGGAGAACTCTAAAGGGACGAGATTTGAGTCAAGTTAGGAATTCAATTCTTAGAATGACTGGGTTTTTAGAAACATGACCGTTAATGGCTTAAGATTTTAGAATTCGGTTACAGTTAGATTTTCAAATTTGAGAAACAATTGATCCCAAATCAATTCAGTCGAAAAGAAAATACATCTTTTTGAATGTTATTGTTTGTTGATTATGTATTATTTTTTCTAATAATTTTATTTTTCTGCGCAACTTCCGATGATTTTGAGATTCATTATTATTGTAATAGACAAAAGAAATTTAAATTTGAGATTCCGGAAGTCAATTATTTTGATTCTCAATTATTGGGCTGGTCTATGTGTACATAAAGTTTAGCTAGCTTGCTTTGGAGGCTTTGTTAATAATACACAATAATATCAAATTCATTAGCGTATTGAGTCATTTAGAGGTTATTCACACTTGCATTTTCTTAATCGCTCATCCGATCATAACTATATATATATATAACTCAAATTTATTTATACATTTTTATAACTCAAATTTATGTATAAGTTATCAAAATTTATAATTTATTTATACATTTTTTAAATAGATTGAAAATAAAAATGACACACAAATTATTTATAACTCAAATTCGATTAATATTCTAACATAAAATGTTTTAGTTATGAATTATAATGTATATATCAAGCCTTTCTGATTACAAATAAATTTAATAAATTATTATGACTATAATATAATCTAAAACAATAATGTGAATAATATTATATTTTAAAATTTGAACTTAATGAATAACTCAACAAAGGATAAAAGGAAATCAAACAACAATATATATTCACCATTAAATTAACTTAAATTAATAATAAAAAATAATTTTTCAAAAAATTTGTCTAATTTATTTACATGAGGAATGATCGCATGTAAAAATATTTCTATTCTTATAGGAATTTTATTGGTATATGTTACTTTTAGTAACTTGAATAGTTAATAGTTTAAGGTCTATCAAATTTGTTTCATAAATATTAATAAATAAAAAAAAGAACAACAAATATCATTATCTTAATATTTAAGGATATTTTTGTCAAAAAATTCAATGCATGACTTAGACTTTTATTTATAACTAGTTAAAAACACATACCTTTGGTTAATTTCTATATTATATTTGAAATAAATACGAAATTGTTTTTTTAATGCTTCAAAATTAATTGTTAAACTAAAATAATATTTAGAATTTTTGTTGGATATAATAATTATCATATTATTAGAGTTTTTATTAAATGTAATATTTATTCTATTATCATGTTTATGTTTCTTATTTAAATATAATTCTTATTTAATATTATGTTTAGAGTCTTATTTAATGTGATAATATATAATATAAGGGTAATTAATATCAAAACTTAAAATATAAGGATAAATTTATTCAAAAATTTATTAAGTGTGAATCAGATTTATATATATTTAAAATAAGTCTAAATTTTCAAAAAGTTAGATTTTTTAGTGGTAAAATGGAATTTCTCTATTTTATCAATAATAAAAAAGCAAAAGAGAGAGAGAGTAAAAGCGCTTTCCCTTCTCTCTTGCAAAGGAAAAGTTCAAATTTAGGGCTAGCTTGTCAAGTCTTTGTGTTCTAACGATAAAGGTCATTTTGATAGTGGGTTTTTTAGTCGAAAATGGATGCTCTAATGGTCGTTAGAGGCTTAGAGAAGGGAGAGGGAGAAAAATTGTGTCTTTTCTTGCCTTTTTTTATTAATAAAATAGAGAAATTTCATTTAACTCATGAAAAATCTCAATTTTTGAAACTTTGGCTTGTCTTTTTTATTAATAAAATAGAGAAACCCCCCATTTAACTCATGAAAAATCTTAAATTTTGGACTTGATTGAACATATATGTAAATATCAATTACCCATAGTAATACAACTTAAATGACTCGTTATTCGTATTAACTATTAAGTATATATTGTTATGGGTTAAGTTTCAAATTGATATGATAATACTATAATTTATAATAATTATTAGTTTTTATACCTATTAAAACAACTTTTTAAAATTAAGCAGCACATAATCATTACGAATTCTACAAAAATTTACATTCAAAACCAAGAAAAGATTTTAGCATAAACTTACTGGTTGGGCTTTCTGACTTTGTCTAGCTATATTTGGGTGCCACAAGGCCCATAAACACTGCACCGCCGCTTTAACATTGCGTGTAAGTTTTTGTTTGGTATTAAACACCCCTACATCAAATTGGTTGTACACCATGTTCAGGGAATAGGATGACAATTTGGTTGGGATCGGTATTTTTTTAGTAGTGTTCGTGTTTAACACGGCGGGATGGTCGTCTCAAATAGCAATTTTTTTTTCTTCTTTAAATATCCTAGTAATAGAACTGAAGAGTGAAGCAAAACTACTTATCTTTTACTAATTTGAATCTGATTCGATCTGAAGTAGATATTAAGTTTTCTAATCTAAATCCTATTCAATGATGTAATCAATTTAAACCCGAATTAGATTGAATTTTTGGATCGAATAAGATCAAATTTAAATTATAACTTATTTTTTTTATTATTATCTTATATAAAATATATGCCAATATTTAAATTCTAAATGGTAAATCACTAAATCTATAGTAAATTTTATTTATTTATAGTCAAAACTAAAATAATCAAAATAATAAAAAGTAATATTGAACATTATTAAATTATTATAGAAGATTTAACATTTATATTTATTTTTTAAATTAAAATAGTAATTTAATATGATAGTGATATTATAATATATAATTATTATGGAAGATTTAACATTTATATTTATTTTTTAAATTAAAATAGTAATTTAATATAATCGTGATATTAAAATATATAAATATAACATATTAAAACTAAAATATGTATTTATTTATAATTTAAATAGTAATTTCGTTCAAATTTGATTGTAACGCCTTATAAAATCAATTAATTCAAATTCGATCTAATTTTGAATGAATTGTATATTTTTTCAATCTAAATTTAATCCGTTTATAAAATCTGTCAATTCGATCCAAATCTAAAAGATCAAATCAAATTTTTCAATTTAAACAGATTGATTAGATTATTTATTCACCCCTACCTGATAATACTGCAAAGTTGTACCCTCAAGGAAATATATGGTCCATTTAAATGTAATTTTTTTATAAGTAATTTAAAAAGAAATAGTTTAGCTAAAAATAATTTTAAGTGAAGTATTTAGATGTTTGGAGTAAAAACGTTAGAAGTTGTTTTAATTAGCAATTTAGTAATAATTTTAAAATTAGAGCATGCATTTTAAACTACTTCTTCTAAAAGTAAGTGTTACTTCTTGTAAAGCATCTCCAACCCATTGCACCATTTTGCACCAACTTTTGGTGCAAAACTTGTTGTATAATTTTTTTCATCTCTAACACATAATACTAAATATTACAATAAAATTATATTCTTTTACAAAATAAAACATTCATTTTATTTTTATTTTTTAATTAATTCATTAACAATTATTATATTGAACCAATTAATTAATTATATATTACTATTAGTTAATTAATAATAATAATTTAAAAATTATACTATTAAAAAAAATTAAATATTCACTAACTAAAATATTATATTTACTATATGAGGTAAATATTATATTTAATTGAAAAAAAGTATAATTAAAAGTACAATGGACATTAATGCTATGAATTAGTATATTCATCCCACAAATATCCGATGCATTTTTAAAGTGTAATATAAGCCTATTTAGCCAAAGTTGAAGCTAATTATAACTAAGAAATTTTGCCACTTAACTTAGACCAAAATGATCTTTATAATTTTGAATGCAAATTATCCTTAATGTAATAGCCAAATAGAGGGGTTGCCAGCAAGTCAAAATTTTTAATCCTAGTGATACTGCGAAGCAAGATATTGTGATCATTTATTTTCACTATTTATTTATATGATTTATATCTATATTCTTAACATTATTTTCATATCATTAATTTATTTTTTTCATTCAAATCGAGTAAAAAAATTATTAGCACAAGATACAAATTACAAGTAAAAATTCAAATTTGAACATGTGTGTCCCATTCTTAAAGGTATGAAGAAATTTATAAATAATATTAACAATACGACATCTAATGGTGTATATGTTAACTTATCTAAACTTAAAATTTTTCTTATTTTAATTTTTTTTTATAAATTTAAACTTTTAAATGTGCTAACATTCATACATTTAAATAAAATAATTCAATAGTTGATATCATTTATTCATACCATTTGTTAAATTCATTTTTTTCCCAAAAAAAAAAAAAAAAATAATATATATATATATAGCGTGACAGTATCGTGCAAAATCAACAGTGTCAAGAGCTATATTTGCTGATGGGTTATAGAACGTGCCAAATGAACAATTTCGAGCGCTATATTTGGTGCAAAGTTTGGTGCTGGTTAGAGCAAGTTTTGCACATAAAGTAGTACTATTTTGGTGCAATGGTGTTGGGTTGGAGAGGTTCTTAAAAGTAAAAATAGTAGTTTTCAAACTTTTGAATTTACTTCTTATGGAGAACGTCAAGCACTCTTAAAAATGTTTTGATTTATTAGAAAGTGATTTTAATTAAAAGGATAAGCAAAGACCTATATAGACTTAGAATCACCAACCCTACTCCTCTTACTCTTACTAGTATTTAACTTCTTTCTTATATCTTTCTAAGAAAGTACTTATTTTAGAGAGGTGTTATTCGTTATTCTTGAAGTATGTTTCACACCAATCATATCGCTTGTTTTCATTCAATTAATATCCTTACATTAAATGTTATCGAGATAAATTGAGATTTTTATCCACAATTGGAATAATTGGTGAAGATTGAAGGTTCTCCACTCATTAAAAAATATTTAATTATTGTCAAATAAAAAATTATTATAAGTTTAAAATTATTTGATTTGTACCCACTTTTTTGGTTCAATCTTTATTGGTTTTATAATTCTAATTGTTTTAGTTCGATTTTTATTTTTTAAGAAATAAATAGATGAATTTTGCTCGAAATTTGGTTCAAAATCAAACCAACCTGACTAATTTGCACACCCCTATTAAAATATAGAACTTTTAATTTCTTAAAGAAAAAGACATGCATAAATCATAAGAAGCAACCTTTTGGCATATCATAATCACAGCGATGATAAGGTTAGTTCTATCCTTCCAATAAAATTGGTTAATGTTGCCATCAACTAAAGAGGAAAAGAAAAGGAGTTCAAAATTAATTTGTTATCTTTACTTAACTAAATTAAAATGATAGACAACGACCTATAACACCTTACACATAAGACAAATTTACGTGTTGGCAAGAATTCTCCATGGTTTGCGCTGTTTTATACAATTGGACAACAATGGAAGGATCAACTGTAACTTTCATTCTTATATTATTTTTTTGTATAGATATATATTATAGTTATAATATTGAATATGATTATATGACATCTTCATTGCTGTATTTGATTGTTGTAAACATTAATGCAAGGTAGAATATATTCGTCTTAACCTTTTTATTTTTAAAAATAATAAAAAAATATTAAAAATGGTGACAAAATCTATGACTACTAAAATAAAACATACAACTCGTTATAAGAACTTCTCCATCTTTCGACCCACAAAATAAGCAAATGATTTTTTTCTTCAAAAACAGAGGTTGTAAGACGATATTTTGTTATCTAAAATAACAAATTATAAAGAGAAGATTAGAAAGTGTTTAAGAATCATCATAAATGTTTAATTGAAACAACGTTACATGACTCTCACACACCTAGAAATCAAAACCCAACCTCTAGTTTTTGCAGTTTACAATGAGACATTGATATCAATGCGCTATAACGATGCGTCAAGAATTATAATAAATGTTAATCATTATTGTTCTAAAACTAGCGCATTAGTCCATAAACGGTATGTTGAAAATTATGAATAAATTTGAATAAAAAGAAAGAGAAAAAATGCAAAAAAAATTTCTCTTATAACTTGTCCCATTGATATTATATATCTCTTTGGAGATATTAATATAAGGAAAAATTTACTAGTGAGATTGGGCCCCAAGGGACACCCACTTTTGTGGAAAGAGAGAGAAACTTTTGTGGAAGGAGAGAGAACCTAGCCGAGCCGAGTGCGTGTGTGTGAAGTGAGATGGCATTTTATTTTTTGATAAAAAATTTATTTATTAAAATTAATTTTTTTAACAGTTCCGTTACCCAAATTATGACCGTTATTTTATTACCGTTTCGTTCCGTTGAGACCGAGTCTCACGGAACTGTTGCCTTCAAACGGTACACGTTCTTATCCGTTATCCCACGTCGTAACCTTTGCATGTGACCGTTCCGTTCCGTTCCAGACCGAGTCTTACGAAACATTTTACATGACCGTTGTACGTTCTCCACGACCGTCCTGGCTTCGTTTTTTTGTGACTTTCCTTAGCTATAAATAGAGGGCTTAGTTCTCATTCCAAATCATCCCTCAGCTCTCAACTCTCTCTCATTGTTCTCTCTCTAACTATTGAGCAGTACAAAGAATTTCAGAAAACAAAAACAAGAAACCCAGAAATACTTTCCAATATACAAATTAAATATAATTTTTAGTTTTCGAGCAACAAAATTATTTTACAAAGTGTAGCATTTCGGAGTTCATTAGTGCAGTTTAGCTCCGAGATAGAATTTTGCTGGGCTGTTTTATCCTGAGGACGACGAGGCTGTGTTTGCTTACACAATTTTGGACAAAGCCGCAAAACGTCTTAAAGAGAGCGACTTAGTCCGCGACTCAACTCAAGCAATGTTATTTCAGTAATTTGGTAACTTCGTTCCTATTTGTTTTTTACATACTTGTTCTAGCACGATAAATGAAATGAACTTCATATTTTGTGTTTAAACTTTTGGTTTTCTCTTATGTTTTCTAGATTAAGTGAAATTAGGTTACTTAATGAAGTCAATTTCATTTGATAAAGTTAGCTTTATGATGAATGAACTACATGTAATTAGCTTCATCTACACATATTTGTTATTTTTTAAAAATAAATCATATACAATTTTTTGTATTATTTTAATAATTTTTTTTTTGGGTGGTTAAAAGGTGCCTTCATTAATCAATAATATAAGATTCAGAGTTTACAAAGCTTTGAAGCCTCCATTCATCTCAGCTCTCACGCAAGCTCTAGCTCCTATATGTGCTGCAGTGTTACCATCTCTTGTCCTATATATACACCACATTTCACTCCCATCTCTTGGGAATTATTAGTTTATAAATCTACCATTCAACTATTTTACGTGTTTTTTATGTTATTATTAGACGATTAGTCAAAACTGATAGTAATTTTATTCCATAATTTTACTTGACTTATTTTTTGTAACCTATTAAAAATAGATGATAGGTTTGTAATTTTATAATAGTTCAGAGTTGGGTTCGTTAATTTATCAAAAACTAATAAAAGAAACGATCTCTACAAATTTTTTTCCAATACGCTAAAAGGCACATTAGCTAAAGCTCATAAATGATATTAAGGCCCAGAGTAGCACTTTTTAAAACGTGAAGAAAAGGAGGGCAATTTTGGATTTAATGACTCAATATAGACGCTAAATTGACAACTTCTTATTTTTAACTAAAATTGCTATGCTGCGTCGTTTAGAGCAAGAATATTTATATTTTTGCCCTTTCCATCCCGTAGCTATCCCACTCCGTATTATTATCGTTGGTAATATAGTGTGTCTATTCTCCATCTATTTTTGGCTCACCAATGTGAGAGATAATAATGAAAACTATAAAATTATACTCTTTTTTTTCTTCTCATATGTACTTTGGTTGATTTGTATCAGACTGATATGATAAATTAAACAAATCAACATAAAAATAAATAATGGCAAATACAATAAATTTACACAATTTCATTTCTTTTGTACCTCTTATCGTTTATTTTCTCTTGTGTTAATTAGTCTGACCACCAAATAATAAAAAAACCAACACATGAGTGGGAGGAAATGAATATGCAAAGGGCTAAGTTTGTGTTCATTAAATCTTAATTTTAGTGCATATATGGCATTAGATAATCAAAACAAATAAATCAATTTGGAAGGAATTGGTTATACTCTGTTTTTGTTAGACAAAACAGAATATATATACATGTATGTAAACTATTTACATACTATATAAACTATTTACATACTATGTAAACTGTTTACATACTATATAAACTGTTATATTCAACCAATTAGATCTCCAATAGTGAAATTCCATCCAAATTTTTAGATCAAAGTGTTAAAATAAAAATTTTAAGATCTTACACATTAAGATTCCAGCACATATTATATTACGACTTAAATTATTTATTTTACTTTGAAAAGATACAGAGATTTTTTATGTATTTATTTTTATGCTAAAATGATACAAGAAAATTGACGATTATAAAATTCAAAAGTTTGTCAAATATGTACTGAAATATTATATAACTTATGTTGTGCCTATCTTGATTTTTGTTAATTTAGTTGCAAGTTGGATTTACCTCGCTGAATGTAATTATCTTTTTTTTTATTACAATACTTTAAGCTAATAATGGGTTTTATGTGCAATCTCACCATCTTACAAATAAATACATGAGCCAGAAGAGTACATTATGAGAATATATCAGTTTACATAGGTTTACATAATATGTAAACAAGTTTACATAGTATGTAAATAGATTTACATACTATGTAAACCAATTTACATACTATGTAAATGGGTTTACATAGTTCTTTTAAGGGTTTCAAATGTGCTGCCAAGCTTCACTGCCTTGGAGGCATTAATTTATAATTTTTACAAATTAGAATAGTCCATTAATTTACTTAGCCATCTTGACTGTGTAACTTTTTCGTTTTGTTTTGTCAAAAAAAATCCCTTTTTGTAAGGATTTATTCTGTTTACTGCAAGTTGTAACAAAAATTTGATTTTATCAATGAAGAGATGTTCAAGCTAGCAGTATATTACTTGATGATAAGTTTGAAGTAAGGCTAGGAAGCCTAAGTGAGGTCTGTGCTCAAGAAGGTGAATCTAATCAAAGCAGGATTACAAGGTTGCTTCAATTGCCACAGTAAGTATCAATTATTAATAATCTAACTTCAGATATTTCTACTTGCTAAATTGTGTGTACCTTGAGTTATTTGATTGTATTGCCTTCAATTTGATTTATTGCAACTATCGATTATGTTTCTATTCATTACTTTTATGGATTCTGGGTCTTCATTTTTGCCATATGTAGCCTATATATTTACCTTCTTAGTTATCATTTTCTGCATGTTGCCCCTGCTTTCAACGGACTTCTTAGTTAATGTTTCATAGATATGCGCGCACACACTCTCTCTCTCTTACACACTCACAAATCGCACCAAGCTCATATGTGGACTTAATTATGAAATGAAGTTACTATTGAAGACTAATGTCACCTTTTGTTATATCAGGTTGCTTGTGAGTTATGTCTGGGTTTACATAGTATGTTTGAGTGAGGTTATTTGTTGTATGTAAATTGGTTTACATAGTATGTACATTAGTTTACATACTATGTAAACCATTACCTGTTGTATGTAAACTGATTTACATAGTATGTACATTAGTTTACATGCTATGTAAACTATTACCTGTTGTATGTAAACTAGTTTACATAATATGTACATTAGTTTACATACTATGTAGTAATGATTTATATAGTATGTAAACCAGTTTACATAGTATCTAAATAAATTTACATACAACAAATAATATCTTCTTCTTCCACTCCTCCTTTGTTATAAGAACTTCTCCATCTTTCGACCCACAAAATAAGCAAATGATTTTTTTCTTCAAAAACAGAGGTTGTAAGACGATATTTTGTTATCTAAAATAACAAATTATAAAGAGAATATTAGAAAGTGTTTAAGAATCATCATAAATGTTTAATTGAAACAACGTTACATGACTCTCACACACCTAGAAATCGAAACCCAACCTCTAGTTTTTGCAATTTACAATGAGACATTGATATCAATGCGCTATAACGATGCGTCAAGAATTATAATAAATGTTAATCATTATTGTTCTAAAACTAGCGCATTAGTCCATAAACGGTACGTTGAAAATTATGAATAAATTTGAATAAAAAAAAGAGAAAAAATGCAAAAAAAATTCTCTTAAAACTTGTCCCATATTAGTATTATATATCTCTTTGGAGGTATTAATATAAGGAAAAATTTATTAGTGAGATTGGGCCCCAAGGGACACCCACTTTTGTGGAAGGAGAGAGGACCTAGCCGAGCCAAGTGCGTATATGTGAGGTGAGATGGCATTTTATTTTTTGAAAAAAAATTTATTTATTAAAATTAATTTTTTCAACAGTTCCGTTGTCCAAATTATGACCGTTATTTTATTACCATTCCGTTCCGTTGAGACTGAGTCTAACGGAACCGTTGCCTTCGAACGGTACACATTCTTATCCATTACCCCACGTCGTAACCTTTACATGTGATCGTTCCGTTCCATTCCAAACCGAGTCTTACGAAACATTCTACATGACCATTGTACGTTCTCCATGACCGTTCTGTCTCTATTTTTTTGTGACTTCCCTTAGCTATAAATAGAGGGCTTAGTTCTCATTCCAAATCATCCATCAGCTCTCAACTCTCTCTCATTGTTCTCTCTCTAACTATTGAGCTGTACAAAGAACTTCAGAAAACAAAAAACAAGAAACCCAAAAATACTTTCCAATATACAAATTAAATATAATTTTTAGTTTTCGAGCAACAAAATTATTTTACAAGGTATAGCATTCCGGAGTTCATCAATGCAGTGTAGCTCTGAGACAGAATTTTGCTGGGCTGTTTTATCCTGAGGACGACGAGACTGTATTTGCTTACACAATTTTAGACAAAGTCGTAAAACATCTTAAAAATAGCGACTTAGTCTGTGACTCAACCCAAGCAGTATTATTTCAGTAATTTGGTAACTTCGTTCCTATCTGTTTTTTACATACTTGTTCCAATACGATAAATGAAATGAACTTCATATTTTGTGTTTAAACTTTTGGTTTTCTCTTATGTTTTCTAGATTAAGTGAAATTAGGTTACCTAATGAAGTCAATTTCATTTGATAAAGTTAGCTTTATGATGAATGAACTACATGTAATTAGCTTCATCTACACATATTTGTTATTTTTTAAAAATAAATCATATACAATTTTTTGTATTATTTTAATAATTTTTTTTTTTGGGTGGTTAAAAGGTGCCTTCATTAATCAATAATATAAGATTCAGAGTTTACAAAGCTTTGAAGCCTCCATTCATCTCAGCTCTCACGCAAGCGCTAGCTCCTATATGTGCTGCAGTGTTACCATCTCTTGTCCTATATATACAGTTATACACCACATTCCACTCCCATCTCTTGGGAATTATTAGTTTATAAATCTACCATTGAACTATTTTACGTGTTTTTTATGTTATTATTAGACGACTAGTCAAAACTGATAGTAATTTTATTCCATAATTTTACTTGACTTATTTTTTGTAACCTAATAAAATTAGATGATAGGTTTGTAATTTTATAATAGTTCAGAGTTGGGTTCGTTAATTTATCAAAAACTAATAAAAGAAACGATCTCTACAAATTTTTTTCCAATACGCTAAAAGGCACATTAGCTAAAGCTCATAAATGATATTAAGGCCCAGAGTAGCACTTTTTAAAACGTGAAGAAAAGGAGGGCAATTTTGATTAGAAGTTAAGGCCCGCACTTTTTAAAAAGTGAAGAAAAGAGGGGGCAATTTTGGTTAGAAGTACAAGCTTATAAATGATATTAAGGCCTACAATAGCACTTTATAAAACGTGAAGAAAAAGAGGGCAATTTTGATTAGAAGTTAAGGCCCGCATTTAGTGGAGGGTGTTGGTGTAGAATTTGTCCCTAATTTTTTTTTTTAAAAGGGCTTTAAAATTTTTTTTATTAATAAATAAAAAACACACACTTAGGTGAAATTTGAACTTAAATTCTTAATAAATAATTAAGAATCTTACCACTTAATCTACAAAAAATTACCAAAATAAATAGTAGAAGACCCTATATTAAACTACAAAAATGGGATAAAAGATTATTTAAAAGGGATAACTAAAGCAAAATCAATTAAATTAAAACGCAAAAAGATGATTCCAGCTTCGACGACTAGTGTTTTCTGATTAAAATTCATATTTTTTTATATTATAAAAAGTAAATAATTTCTAACCAACTTATTTATTTGTAATTATAACAAAACTTAATATCTTTATAATTATAAAAAAACTAATAATTAATTTTATTCAAAATAATAACTTGTGTTGGGTTAGACTGTGAGTTTGTTATTTTAGTAGTATTTTAATTTTATTTTTTTATATATTTTCTTACACTTATTATTAATTAATACCTTAGTACCCAAATTTAAAAAAAGTTAAAAACTATCAATTTAGTGCAATTTTCTTATGTGATCAACACATGTAATTTTAATAAATGTTATATTTGTCATTTTCATATCTTTTCTCCCGTTATAATAGAAATAATATTTTTTTCAATCATTTTTGACATTTTTAGCCAATTTTTTCGTCTCTTTCTTCTCTTACATTTTTAACTGATTTATATTCTATAAAAGATGCATCATTAAAATTGACCAATATTTATTTGATGAATTCTTGTCTAATAAATTTATATTATAAAATACGATTTCTGACTGTAAAAATATTAATAAAATTTTTAGTCTTCTTTTCCAAGTTAAAATATGATGGGCAAAACAAAAATAAAAGAATGGTACCACTTATATTCATAATTAACTAAAATCATTCAATTATTTCCAATATCTATCATATAACCACTCTTTTTTTTCTTGTTTATTTTTTAATGCAAGTACTTATTTTATTTTGCATTTTTTTAGTTAGCTAAAATTACTTAATTGTATTTTTTATAATCGAAACTTATAAGACAAGAATGCATCAAGATATTGGCAAATTATGGTAATGCATGAAGTATGAATCAATTAAAAATGAAGATGAGAGAAAAGAAAAAAAAAAACTTCCTAAAAATGCCAAAAATGATTGAAAAATATTAATTTTTTTTACAAAGGAGAAAAGATATGGGAAAAAACTAACCAAAAAAATTGTTTCTATAGTAAGAAAGGAAAAAGATGGGAAAAAAAATAGTTAATAATGTCAAAAATTGTTAAAAAAATATTGTTTCTACAGATGAAAATGCCAAAAATATCATTTATTAAAATTACATTTGCTAATCACATATAAAAATAACACCAAATTAGCTTCTTCTTTTTTTAACGTAGATATCACGAATATACCAATTAATAATAAAGATTAAAAAAAATGAAATTAGGTTCTTATTAAACCCCTTACAAAGTAGTGAACCCGAGATTATGTGCCCAAATAACCTCCCCCAATTTTTGTTACAACCCACAAAAACTCCAATTACATGCATGCACACCCCGGTGATTTTAAACTATGGGGGTGTGTGCTTCAAGGTTTTGAAGGATACAACTAAGACTGTCCCAACGATCTTTGAATAGTCTACCCCTTATACATACATGCTCATCTCATACAAAGAAAAAGGGCAGCAAAGACTTGCCTTTTTTGTAACTCGATAAAGTTGAATGGCAGAATTTTTTTAAATATATTTTGGTGTTAAATTTGTTAGTTTATTCTAAATAAAATGAACAAAATAATCAACCTCATCAAATTGTTTTCTTATAGTACTTAATAGGCATATCTAAGCTTATTAATGATATTAAGGTCCAGAATAGCACTTTTTTAAAAGTAAAGCAAGAGGCCAATATTGGTTTTAGGAGTGTTAGTTGTGTGTTGGGTATTCTTGTTTTCTGATTTCAATTCACATATTTTTTTTATTATAAAAAATTTAAATTATTTTTTAACTAACTTATTTATATATAAGGTCCAGTCACGTTGTGTTCTGGGTCCAAATTACCTCATCCCCTTTTGGTCACATCCCACAAAATTCCAATCACATGCTTTAAGGCACATGCCTCAAATGATACAACTGCCCACCTCATCTTTGAACAGTCCCCATATGCATACTCATACCAAAAAACAAAGGGTAGGAACCACTTGCCCTTCGTTTGGCAAATATTGCAAAAGTAAAAATTCATGAATACCCACGTCCCTAGTCATTACTGCGCTAGTTCTGCTCAGATATGATCCAAACAGAGCCACAAGAGCCATAGTTCGATAGAACAAACTATTGATTCTCAATGGATCCAGCAAATTAAGAGTGAATGCTCCTTTACCTCGTAGATGAAGTGATCCAAGTGAAATGCTGACCAATATGGATATCAAGATTGAATCTTATGATTGTATAGATCCTTTTATTTTATGCAAGATCACACAAGTGTTATCAGTTGCTTATCACAAGTGCATTTTTAACCATTCATTTCAGGCAATTTATATGTTCTTCGTTCGACTCTAATACTAAAACTTACTGAACATATTCGTCTGCAGATCAAATCATTTCATCATAAAAAGATTGCTGGTAGCTAAAACCAAACAAGTGAATACAAATCTACATACCCAAAACCAAAAACAAAATTCTTCAAATTTGAATGCGTGGATTTTTGGGGATGCTTCAATAAAATATTGAACTTGAAATTAAAAATCATATTTAAGGATGAATACGACTAAACAACCTAACTAAATTTACCACCAGATAAATAAACACTGATAGATGAAAACAACAGAGGTACCTATTTTGCAATCTGTAATAATTAGCAAAAGCTAACATGATAAACTTGGAACTGAAGATTTATGAAATGGTAAAAAGATTTATCCATTGTTCCAGGAAAAATAATCACATTAAAATATCCCTCTGATGAAATCAGAGATTTATCCAGAAAGGAAACAAAATTTCCAACACAGAAGGAAAGCTGAGTCCCTCAAATCAAAAGGATCAAAATGAAGGAAAAGGCAATCATATCCTTGCTCGCGAAACAAAAAATTTCAAACTGGTGAGTTTTACCTATCGTTCAATAATGTATTGTCATACGCTTTTTCCCAATCATCAACCACATCAAAAATTTCTGCTCCAGTGGTAGTTGTTCCTCCAACTGAACTTGAACCAGCTCCCGCCTCTTTGCCAGAAACTTGAGTTCCGGCTGACAAAGATGAACTTGTAGCAGTTTCACGATCTAGAAGACTCCATCTATTTGGTGAGGCAGTTAGGGGACCTTCTTTCTTCAGTAAAGATGGACGCGGATTGGCAGAGCCGACAGACAACTCTCTATCATCCCATGGATCATCCTTCCAACCTGGGTCCTGAACTACAGCTTTCTTCCATGGATTACCCTTGTTAATCCCTGAACCAGACCAGGCATTCATTCCTGTTGATGCCAAGGACAAACTGGCAGTTGGATTAACAAGTATAGCAGCACCATGATATACTGTTCCATGATCCAACCTTCTCATAGCAGTTGCTGCTCGAGCAGGATCGTGAAACACAGCCAGTGCATTCCTATCATTCAACCAAACTAGCTCACATTCCCCGCCAAATCGCAAAACTAACGCACTTATATCTGCTTCCCTAGGCAAATCTGGGAAAGATACTACAAGCCTGGGATCCATATCTACCAAAGGATCAAAAACTGGGGAATGAAGAGGGTTAACAGTGGTGGTACCCTTAACCCCAAGAACCCTAGATGGAACTTTTGATTTTGGTGTAACATGAACGACAATAAAACGTTTTGGCTCCCAGCCAGCAGCATTAACTGCAAGCTTCCATCTATCAGCAATTACCCTAACAGCATCTCTCTTGTCCTTCAGCATAGGGCAGAAAACATGAACCTTTAGACCTTCCGTGGTTCCTCTGCTTTTACAAAGTACTAGATACTTGCATCTCTCCTCAACAGACAATACCCACTTGGGATCACGTCTATAAAGGTCTGACAGCAACTCAGAAACAACAGAGTTTTCACCAAAATGGAGAGAGTCAAGATTAGGAGGAGATATATCAAATGCATCTGCAAGGACACGCTTACGCTCTAATTTTGTACATTCTTCGTCACATGTAAGCTTCCTCTGTCCAAGAGGGATCTTCTTCGCAGAAGCTTCAACTGGTTGTAGAGATACCGGCAATTTTTGGATGACTGAAGCTTCGTTTACATTGTCAGCATTAAAATTACCACTGTTACCACCAGCTCCACATGGAACATTTGCAGTTATGCGGCCACAAGAACAAGTGATTGTAACAGGGAACTCGCACCTTACATCAGGACAAGAAGTGGATGGGTGACAAGGTGTAGTACATGTATGTCGGCAATCTCTCCTTGGGGCACCACATATCTGTCCACAAGAGGCTTTCGCACCTGGTTCAGATGCTGGGAAATTATCGCAAGGTGATGGGTGACAAATTCTTCCACAGGCATGCATGCCACATCGCCTTGTCTTCCCACAAAGTTTGTTGCATCTGATATCCCTTGACCCACAAGGAATGTTCCTAAGAACCACATGTCCACCAACACACTCCTTCGGTACAGGCACAGAACACGGAGGACAGTCACCAAAATGGCAGCTATGAGATGATGAATGGCCACAAGGCTGAGGTACAGAACATGGGAGTTGACATGATGGTGGTGGTGTACCACAGGGCAATGGAGGAGGAACTGATGTTCTACCACATGCACATGTCAAATCAGTGAAAATTGTCTCGAGGCAAGGAGGGCAATGGCCACTGTGACACAGAGATCCACAAGAATGTTGTCCACACTGAAGCTTTTTACCACAAGGCATTGAGCACAAGTGTAGATCCCACCCCTCTGAGAGAGTAATGCTCGAATTAGAAAGAGGACAACACCGTTCACTACACCTATGTCTTCCACAATTCTTCTTTCGTCCACAAGGCCTATCACATTTAAATTTATCTTTGGTTGTCTTGTAGCACTCCACAGTCCGAGAGGTTGATTGGCAACGACATTTTTGGAGGATTTCAATGAAACAAGGTGGACAATCACCAGTATGGCATACTTCCTTACAATAATGCATACCACAAGGGAGGAGCTTGCTACATATTTGTGAACAAGTTGGAATGGGGTCTAGACAACTACGTCGTTCCTCCTGCAAGCATGTTTTCCCACAATGACATGTCCTGACTTTGTCCGGCATTAAGTCACACTCTCCACAAGGGCCTGGATGACAAACTTCACTACAAAAATGATTCCCACAACTAAGTTCCTTTCCACAAATGGAGTCACAAGAAAAGATACCATCTTCAATTTTGACCACGCCTTTCACAATCATATCTCCACAGACAACCACCTCAAACTTTTTCTTGCAGAAACAGGAGGCATCAATCAAAACTTGACATGGATCACAGGGACCCACATGGCAAACCTGCTCACACCTGTGACGCCCACAATCAAGAAGTTTATCACAATGCTGACCACAGGTGAGAACAGACTTCCGATCAGAACACCTTGTGGTAATTATTTTCTTTCCACAAGGGCATAAACGTGGTGCGGCGAATGTTTTGCAAGGAGGGCATGGCCCAGGGTGGCACTGCAACACACAAACATGAGGGCAAAGGTCCTCCTTGTTATCTCCAGAACCCAAGACGTCTTTTGTGAGTGGTTTCCCACATGGTTCTCCACACGAGTGTGGTGTCAAATACAAGTCAGAATATGGGTCAATGCGCTTACCACAAAAGCAAACATATTTAATCTCCTTTGAGGATGTGAGCTGCACAGATTGACATCCAGGACAACGCCAGTTGAACCCCTGGTTCTTCTCAGCAGAAAGATCGATAGAAGTAGGTGCTCGAGCCCATTTCTTAATACAATTCAGATGGAAGATCGAGTAACAGCTAGAACATGACCATATGGGTGCAGACCTCCGCACCATATCGTAACAAATCATGCATTCAACAGTCCCCTTCATTAGCTTCTCTTGAATTTCTTGCACAAGTTGAGGCAAATTGGAGTCCTTATAACCCGTTCTCTCCTGCTTTGTACTCTTCTCTACAAACCCTCTTGCTACTTGATTCTCACATTTCTCCGTCTCCCTTCTATAATTTGCTGGTCGATTGATACGACTTCTTAAACCGTCATTCCTCCTATTCTGGCTGTCAGACTGTGGGGAGATATAATTTGAATTCCCAGCATTTTCAATAGGATTTGAATTGAAGGTCGGAAGTTGGTTAGAAAAATTTGGTGTGGCATGAATTCTCCGACTGCGACGATCAGATTGTGTGGAGCTATTATTGGAGTCCCCACCATCTCTATTTGAGCTTGCATTAGAATTTGATGGAGAGGTCAAGATAGTGGTAGTAATGGATACTCTTGGAACCCATTCTTGACGAGCAGAGTTGGCAGGGAAAGAAGGCCTATCCCTCCTCTCATTTTGGAGGCGATTGCTCATATTATACGAAACCAAGTCCTCAAAACTCTTCTCCACCAACACTAAATCCAAAAAACGTAATTAGAAAGATTAATAGACCAAAAGAATGCAACAGAAAACCATGGCTACAAGTTCAACAACAAAAACGACAGAAACTCAGAATTGAACGAAAATTTTCAGAATAAAAAATAAAAAGAAAAGAAAATCCTAAGCATAAGCTTTATCCAAATTAAAAACACGCAATGTTTTAAAAGAAATGAAACAGTACAGAATTCATTCCTATAAGATTATACAATAACAAAAATTAACCAAAAACCCTAGAATAAGAAAACCAAAAAATCAAACTCTAATAATATCATAAACAAAATAAAAAAGAGAGAGAAAGAAAGAAAAAGAATCGGAAATTACCTGATAAGATGTTCACGAAGATGAGGATAAAGATATTTAGTTATGGTTCAGAGATGATTTTTCTGATTCGGTGTTCGGGTTTCCTGTTTAGGAGGAAATGTTGCTCTAGAGTTTCTCTAACCGATAATGAAAATGGAGAGAGAGAGAGAGAGAGAGAGAGAGAGAGGGAGAGATTTTATTTGGGAACTGGGAGCGAGAGTCGGTCTTTTATATTATTATTTTTTTATTTCATTAGTCAGAGACCATATTACTCTCTTCTGTTTTTTCAACGGAGAGTAAAGTACTTGATCGCAAAGTAATTTTGAATGAGCCATGTGAGACTACGAACTTGCATTGCCAATCAAGTAATGGCCCAAAAGAAAATTCATAAATCGCTCCTATACAATCACTTCATAATTTCATAATATTTTTATTAAAAAACAAATCTGTACATCTCCTAAAAAAATAATATATTTTATTTAAAAAAAAAAAACATAAAGTTTCCTTAAATTTAATGATTTGTATTGTTAGTTGATTATATTTAAAAACTGTATTATTTAATTTTTTAATTTTATAAAAATAATTAATGAATCAAAAAATATATATTTTAATGATTTTTTATTATTTTTTTTTTCTATAAAATAATTAAACGCGATTAAAATACGAATCTTTAACTATAATAAAGATACAATTAAAATAAAAAAAATCACAAAATATTTGTTAATTATTATTATTTTATTTTAATATTTTATAAATTTTTAAATTTTATTACAAATTAAAAAAAATTAAACATTATTTTCTTAATTTTTTCTTAAATAATTTCATATTAAATTTTAGTTTTATTTTAATTATAAACTCATAGTTTAATCACATTTTAAATAATTAAAAGAAAATAATAATACTTTAATGAAAAAATTATTAAAATTATATAATTAATTTTTAATTAATTTTTTTTACAAAATTAAAGAACTGAATGACATCGTTTCTAATTTAAAAAATTAAACGGTCACAAATAACCTAATTTAAAAAACTTTTGTGAGGATTCACCTTCTTTACTTATTTATTTATTTAATTTTTAATTATTTTTTTTTTACTTCATCTTACTTATTTGTTTCCAAATTTCTCCCCCTTGTCCTAGTGGCTATTTTTCTTGCCAGCTTTGACAATTTTCTTGTATATATATTGGGTTTTTACGTGGAATGTTCTCTTATACACTCCTTGTACATCCTTCTACTTCTTTTATTGATATATATCAAAGAGTATCAAAATAAATTTTAATTTTTTCAAAAAATAAATTTTAAAGAAGTAAAAGAATGTAATGTGAGTATCCAAATAATTTTTTTTTCTTTCAAAAATAACAAATATAAATAAAAGAAGTAAAAGAATGTATGAGAGGGTGTATTAAGAAGTGTTGCTAGTACTGTAGCACTCTTATTGAAGAGTATTTTATTGATTCTCATATTTGTATGATATGGAGGTAATTTGTATTATTATTTTTTGTGTTATTAATTGTTAGTAAATATGTATATAAAAATATTTATTTTTTTATTTTTATTTTATCTATATATTTGCTGTGTATTAATGACATAAAAAATAATATATCAAAAAAATACATGAGAATTGGACTCATATAATAATAACATTAATGAAACTCATCCATACATATAAAAGACCAAATAATTATAAATCAAACATGGAAGTAAAAATATTAAGAATACCACTAAATTATTAAGAACTTCCTTTTGTTGCACTTATCTACTATGCATCATGGCTGTTTATATATGAAGATATTGTCAAGTTTTTGCATGTGTCAAAATTACAGAAAAACAAAAACAAAAAAATACTGAGTAATCACAATTTATACTATGCATTTTCGTTGTTTTCTAATCAGATTAATTCATAAATAGTTTGAATCAAAATATGTTTTAAAGAAACAATTTGCCACACTTATACTTTTTTATGATGCAATACTTTGATAAAAATATATTTTTGTTTTACAGTAAAGAAAATACCATTAAGTAACTGAAAATATATTCTTGTAGCAAAAAAAAAAAAAACTGAAAATATATTTAAAACAAAATAAATGTTTTCCTACATATTACCAAATAATTAATTTTTATTATGAACGTTATATTTCATACCAATAACAAATATGTCTCATTTTTTTTCAATTTCTCCTTATTCTTCAATATTTCAAAATTAATGTACATAAATGAAAATTGTTTTTTTTAAAACAACATAAATGAAAATAGTTACTTGAACAATGTTAACTCATTAAGTGATCGAAGACCTTTAACAATCTCTCTAGTTACAAACCTATCAATGTTTTCTTTCATAAGTGAGAAATTGTTATTAATGTCATGTTTGATAACGATTCTAATTTATTATTTATGACTAAATAATTAATTTTATAATTTTTAATTATTTTTTAAAAATAATCATCAATGTGTTTAGTAAAAATTTATACTTAATAATTTAAAAAAAAATCAAAAATTACCGACAAATTGTTTTTTTTTTTAAATAACTTTAAAAATAAAGATTTTTTTTTTTATATAAATTTTAAGTTTTTAATCATTTTCTTTCAATATTTATACATACAAAGCTATGAGATTTGATTTACTCTCTAGAAAAAAAAAATATTTTGTCAAAATAAAAAAAATTATAAATTAAAAATCTGATTAAAAAATCTTCTTTTTCTTTTTTAAGATTTATGAATCACCTCATATTTTAGTAGTAATTTTTTAAAAATATAAAAATTAAAATAAAAAATTATTATCAAATATATTTGATTAAAAAATTATTAAAAAAATTAAAATTTTATTAAACAAAACAAACAAGTATAAAACCTCAATCTATAATACTGAAGAAACAAAGTAACCTAAATAACTCACCCTATCGGGCTATCCTTGTCATTATCAATAGCAACTACTAAAAGAGGAGCCACACAACTAACAACCCTTTTGCTTCTCAAAATATTAACTATCCAACAAGCATTTCAATACATACGCAAAAAGGTCAACCAGTCTCTAATCAAACCATGCTACTCAATACTCTAACCACAAAAACAAACACACTATTAGAATCACATAAACACAAGACCTAGACTTGAAATTCAACCAAAAACATATGAACACAAACAAATCAAAGAAACATTAGAATTTATCAAAAATAATACCCCTAAAATTTATAATAACAAAACTAGCACTCCTAATAATATTAGACATTCAATATTGAACGGGTCTAAATTGTCGTAGTTCAATTTTAATTGAATGGATGTTAAAAAAAATGACATATTAATCATTTTTTTTAATTGTGAAAATATAAATTTGAACACAAAGGGTGCTAGTTTTGTTATTACAAGTTTTAAAGGGTGCTAGTTTTGTTGTTTTTTCAAGAAAAAACAAACAAACCACATCTAACTTTTTACAATTACTCGATCAAAGAAATTTAAAAATATAGACTGATATAGACTTTGAAAAAATTCAAAACCTGCATAGGCAGTAAGCTTCATCAAGATCTTCGTCTTTCAAACATCATTTTCATGCCAAAATTAGATAAGCAACTCAATAGCAAAGCTCTTAGGTTCTTCAAGCAAGAAAAATAATCAAACATAGAATACCACTAAATTATTAAGAACTTCCTTTTGTTGCACTTATCTACTATGCATCATGGCTGCTTATATATGAAGATATTGTCAAGTTTTTGCATGTGTCAAAATTACAGAAAAACAAAAACAAAAAATACTGAGTAATCACAATTTATACTATGCATTTTCGTTGTTTTCTAATCAGATTAATTCATAAATAGTTTGAATCAAAATATGTTTTAAAGAAACAATTTGCCACACTTAGACTTTTTTATGATGCAATACTTTGATAAAAATATATTTTTGTTTTACAGTAAAGAAAATACCATTAAGTAACTGAAAATATATTTAAAACAAAATAAATGTTTTCCTACATATTACCAAATAATTAATTTTTATTGTGCACGTTATATTTCATACCAATAACAAATATGTCTCATTTTTTTTTCAATTCCTCCTTATTCTTCAATATTTCAAAATTAATGTACATAAATGAAAATTGTTTTTTTAAAACAACATAAATAAAAATAGTTACTTGAACAATGTTAACTCATTAAGTGATCGAAGACCTTTAACAATCTCTCTAGTTACAAACTTATCAATGTTTTCTTTTATAAGTGAGAAATTTACATTGTCATGTTTAATAATGATTCTAATTTATTATTTATAATTAAATAATTAATATTTTAATTTTTAATTATTTTTTAAAAATAATCATCAATATATTTAGTAAAAATTTATACTTAATGATTTAAAAAAAAAATCAAAAATTACTTACAAGTTATTTGGTAAGGTTTTTTTTTTTTTTAAATAACTTTAAAAATAAAGATTTTTTTTTTTTTACAAATTTTAAGTTTTTAATCATTTTCTTTCAATATTTATACATACAAAGCTATGAGACTTGGTTTACTCTCTAGAAAAAAATGTTTGGTCAAAATGAAAAAAATTAGAAATTAGAAATCTGATTAAAAAATCTTCTTCTTATTTTTTAAAATTTATGAACCACCCCATATTTTGGTAATAATTTTTTAAAAATATAAAAATAAAAATAATTTTTTTATCAAATATATCTGATTAAAAAATTATTAAAAACATTAAAAATTAAAATCGTTACTAAACAAAACAATCAAGTATAAAACCTCAATCTATAATACTGAAGAAACAAAGTAACCTAAATAACTCACCGTATCGGCCTATCCTTATCATTATCAATAGCAACTACTAAAAGAGGAGCCACACAACTAACAACCCTTACTGCTTCTCAAAATATTAACTATCCAACAAGCATTTCAATACATACGCAAAAAGGTCAACCAGTCTCTAATCAAACCATGCAACTCAATACACTAACCACAAAAACAAACACACTATTAGAATCACATAAACACAAGACCTAGACTTGAAATGCAACCAAAAACATATGAACACAAACAAATCAAAGAAACATGAAAATTTATCAAAAATAACACCTCTAAAATTTATAATAATAAAACTAGCACTCTCAATAATATTGAACATTCAATATTGAACGGGTCTAAATTGTCGTCGTTCAATTCTAATTGAATAGGTGTTAAAAAAAATGACATATTATTCATTTTTTTTAATTGTGAAAATATAAGTTTGAACACAAGCGGTACTAGTTTTATTATAACAAGTTTTAAGGGGTGCTAATTTTGTTGTTTTTCCAAGAAAAAACAAACAAACCACATCTAGGATACATACTAACTTTTTACAATTATTCGATCAAAGAAATTCAAAAATATAGAGACTAATATAGACTTTGAAAAAATCCAAAACCTGCATAGGCAGTAAGCTCCATCAAGATCTTCGTCTTTCAAACATCATTTTCATGCCAAAATTAGATAAGCAACTCAATAGCAAAGCTCTTAGGTTCTTCAAGCAAGAAAAATATCATAAAACTAAAAGATAAAATCAGCTCACTAAAATAAAATGGCCTTCAAATACAAACCAAAATAGAAACGCAATTAGCGTAACATAAGGTCCAGAAAGAAAGTTGATACTCACAGAAAGAAGAGATAACATGATCAAATAGGGAGACTCGTATGAATCAAGACAAAAAACAGCCGGGGAGATGTTATCGTAATCAAAGAGATCAAACCAAAGAACAATCACACAATCATCATAGAACTCACAACTGGATTCATATCAACTTTTAGAAGATGAATAGAGCAGCAACAAGGGTAGTTAGAATCAACAAGAATTGGCAAGAACAAGTGAAAATAGAATTGAGATCTTGAATTCAATGGAAAAAATCACCAAGGAATGAGAAAACCATAAGAGAGCTAATTTTTGGATTTTTTCCCCTACAAACTTATGAATATTTAGACAAACTCTTTAAACCATTTATCAAAGAAATAACAAGAATTCTTTCACAATAATAAATGAAACAATTATTCTTGCCCTCAAACAACATTTTCACATGAAATTAACCTAGGTTATGTTTGGTGTACCGTATTGAATAAGTTAAGTATAGTCGTATTGGACTAAACTGTATTAAATTGTATTATAATTAGTCTATACAATATTTGGCAAAAAGCTATATAATATAGTCAGATTAAATTGATTATATATATTTTATTAAAATAATTTTTTATTATAAAATTTATTTAAATTAATATTTAATTCATTTTATATTTTTATTACATTTTTTAAAATAAAAAAATATCATTTTTAATTTAAAATAAAAGAAAAAGTTAAGATATATTATTTTATAATTGAAAATTCAGACAAAATAAGTTAATTATCCAGTACGATTTAGACTCATCCTCCTTGATCGTACAAATTTTTTACATAATCGTACTATTTTTATATTGTATGATAGGACCAAATTTTATAATTAAACACATGACTGTATATAAATTAACTGTATATAAATTATACAGTTAGGACATTTATTTATGTATAACAAACATAGCCTAGTCTGCTGCGTGATTAAAGTAACCCAAATACCACTTAATTCAAGATTGTCATCTCTTCTTCTCAGAACTAGAAATCAAAATTTAAATAACCAAATATTAATGGTAAAATTAAAATGTAACTTGACCTGATATTCCAAATAAGTGGATGGAGAGTACTAATGGAGTCGAAGAGAAGCACATCGATGATCGGAGAAAACGATAGCAGAGATGCTAGTGTAAGCATTTTTAATCTTGCATGTTAGTTTTGGAATCTCTTGCCATAAAATGAGTTTGATTGCATGCCAGAACCCCCCATCATATTTAGAATGCATGTGGGCCCTTCATAAAATATATCTTGCCATAAAATATGGGTTTGATTGCCTTGAACCTTTTTTGTTTTTTATTTTGCTGGTGACATTATAGGCTTATAGCCATGTTGTCTCTTAATATAACATGATTGCATAAAGCATAAAAATCTCTAGGAAAAACTACAAAATACCGTTCTTAATTGAAAATAATGGGGTTATTTTTATTGTTAAGAGTTTTAGGGCTTTTATTTTAGGTATTTTCCCAAATCAAAACCACAACCAGGATGCAAACTGACTGAAGCTAAGCAAAGAAATACAACTCCGATACCAAAACGTTGTGAGTATATTCATAGTGAGCCCAAAAGAAGAAAGGAAAAAAAAAAGTGATCAAAAGCAGGTCACCGACAGGTGCAGTACATTGTGAACTAGTCCTCGCATAATCACTAAGAGAAGACTTTACATATCATACTGTGTATTTATTCTTGGCACTTCTCTCATGTTTCTTTGCATCCTCCTGAAACAAAAGGACCAAATCAGTAGGGATGGGATCATGAAGAAGCAGAGTACAAATGTACATAAAACCCTAAACCAAAATCCTTACATGAAATATGAACCCTATGCTATCATTGTAATCAAGGAATTCCTTCCATTGTTTCCCAATGCTTATCTGCGTCAACAGAGTGAACATTATAATTTTTCAAGTTAAAATGTATCCTTAAGGGTACTCAAATAAAGATAATAAAAAGATCGCCTTAAATACGGTGGGGATAAATCAACGCAAAAGGAGTCAAGATAAACCAAACTGAATCAACCTCAGCCAAAGAAGAGCACAACTAAAGAATATGCTCTTCTGAAATGGATTGTGTCAGAACTGTTGCTTTCAGTATCCAGATCAGCAGCCATATTTCGTGGAATGGGTAAGAATTAAGAAATGCCTCTCCTCGGATTGAGCAGTTCACAATTAAACCATTTAAATGTTCTGTTACCAGCAAATAAGAACTTAGATGGAAGAGGTGGAATATAAGAACAATAGTTTCTTTGAAGTGATGGAACTGAAGATGCGACATAAATTAGCAGAAATATGGAACAATATTTTGCTTTGAATTATGGAAAGAAAATGCTCGAATGGAGATGAGTATGGTTGGCATCTTTAAGGAGTAAAAAATAAATCGAAATGATATGAACTATATGGATGATGATTATTTTCTTCACATAAATGGTCACATTTGGCTTCTTTATTTGAAAAATAAAGTTGGTGTTTTTAAATACATCATTTTGGAGGACAGACGTAATAAAAGTTCAAAACTTATCAAAATGACTAACATAATAGATTGAAAGTACGTGTAAAGTCTCGGGGGAAAAAAGTAAAAGATGGAAACAACTCAACAAGTAAAAAAATGTCAATAAAACCAAACTGGCTACTGAAGCAACAAAAGTCGATGTGGTAATATATGAATGATAAGGTCTATGCAATCTCATATTATATTCTGATAAATAGGAATTACCTGAGCAGCTTCTTTTGATGCATTCTTTGTCCAGATTGCTATTTTTTCCTGCTTCACTCTAACGTTGACAACTGCACCACAAATATCATCTCCATGTTCAAACTGCTCTCCAATCATTGTCAGCAACTGGTACAGAGAAAAGACATTCAGATGACATATGTTTCATGATTTAACATTACATCCAACAAATCCACTTCATACCGTGTAAAGCCAGGGTGTGTCTGATTTTCCTTTGGGAAAATTCATACTCCATTTCCCTCCATTAGCACAAATGGGATCCTCCCATTTTGGTTCAATTTTGTATTTGAAACAATGAAAATCTGCTCCCACAGCCAATTTACTTGGACAATGTATGTTATTGTAAATGCTGAAAGAAAAACAGATAACAAAGAGAGATACATGAGATCCATGAAATGAAAAGGAAGATAAAAAGCTCAGACAGTACAGAAAGCAATAGTACACAGATCAGCCACCCAACCACCACGAACCAGCAAAGAATTTTACAAGGTTAAAATTGAGGATATTGGTAGTTCTCTGATCATAAAGACAACCTAAAGTGTCTAAAGCTGCAGGCTAAAGGCTTAAAATGACAGCTTAGAAGCACACGCTTAACAGTGCTTTATTCAGTATACAATAAAATGAAGTTTGAAGGTAACTCATCATTCAATCAGAACTACTAACTGATCGCGTCCAACTCCATTAAGTGAGGATATAAAAGAACCAATTAACTTCCAAATATGCAAAAGGGAGAAGACTCCATAGACGAGAACAAATCTGCAATACCATAAATCATTGCCACTACTACTCCAGTTAAAAATTTACATATTAACATTAAATCACTATCAAAGCATCCCAGACAATCATGTGAACTCCCAGCAATCACCCGATACAGTTCTACCAGAATAACAGACTGAGGTGGTTCCCATCCATCGTCCAATTTTTTTATAAATAATTTCGAATAAAGAAACAGAGGATCGAAAAGAGAAAAAAAAAAAAAACCAAATTTCCTTCTGGTTTAACTTTCAAATATAAAGAAGAAACCTTAAGATTTGCTTTCTAATTGTCGAGTAACTTAACCAACCAACCGTTCAGATAGATGCAATCGAAAGAAAACAAAGAAACCCAAGAAAATCGAAGATGACCACTAGAACACACAAAATTGTATACTCTTTTACATTACTATCTATTTTCCAACAAATACACAATAAAAAGCAAAGCATATTAAATTGAAACAAAAAGTTCGAGTCCTGAAAATACTTTAAAGAGAAAAGGTAATCTTTAAACTCGTTTTTTTCTTCCATCCCAATTATCTAACCAACCAAACACAAAAAAAAATATTAATAAAAAACAAATAAAAGCAATGAAACAGACAATGTACCTCCAGAACTCCTCGACAGTAGTGAAGGTATAGATCGGGCGAATAGAACTACCCCAAGCGGCTTGCTTAGACTTTGCGTAAGGATTGTCGAACCAAAAGGTCCATGAATGCTCCAGAGGATGAGACTGTTGCACTAACCCCTTCGAAGGATTCAAAGACACTGAGCCAAGTTCACCGACGATCTCGCCGTCCTCGGCCTCATCGCCATCTCGAGGTAATCTAGGGTTTGTGTTTGTGTTTGAGGTTGACATAATGCTGGCACTGTCTTCAGAAATCGAACCTTTTGTGACCTCTTCTACCACCATCTTCTTCTTTCTCTCGCCCTTTCACAGCGTTTCACAGGTATGTTCTTGACTTCTCGTTTGTTTAACAGGTGTTCCAATATTGGGAAGGAAATTGGATTCAATGACGCGATATAGCTTCTTTTTAAGCTTCTCGAACAATTTTTCCGAAGTTGGCTTCGTTTTGGGATTTTGTCTAAAATGGACAAATTTTATAAAATAGTTTAGAAATGGGTTAATTTGTGTTAAACTTTACAAATAGGCTTTTTTTAACTGTCCACCTGTTTTATTGGTTTGTAGCCGGTATTTTATTAAAAAAAAAACGAAAAAGGGTGCTTCAAAACATTTGAATTAAATCCAACAGTTTCCAGTCTATTGAACTAAACTCTCCTCCCACTCTCCCACTCTCCCACTCTCCCACTTACCTGAGGAACCAAACGACGCACACTTACCTCGCGAGGAAGACGATTTAGGAATATTTCCAGTCTATTACCGAGGACGAAGACGACGCAGGAAACAATAATTTCATGGAACACAAACTTCATTTGTGAGCTCTGCAACTTTTGGTAAGTTTTGTTGAATCAATGTCTTCTCCGTCCCTTCACGAAAACTCCTTGGGAATGTTTTTTTATTGGGTTTTTGTGAAATATTGGTATTTCTGTATTGGGCTTTTGTAAAATTGTGTTTTTATCGTTTGTTAGTCTCCCATCAGTCTTGCTGGCTGGGTTACTAATAGCCATTGCCATTGAGATTGAAGGTTCGAGATATGGTACCAGAAAATGGAATTATTCATTGTTACCCTTTCATGTATGATTTATAAAAAAAAAAAAAAAAATCTGATTTCTGGTATTTCTGGGGTGTGGTATATCTCGATATACCTAGGTATATCTTAGGTATATCTGTGGTATATCTCGATATACCTAGTTATATCTCGATATACCTAGGTATATCTAAGGTATATCTCGATATACCTAGGTATATCTCGATATACCTAGGTATATCTCTGGTATATCGAGATATACCTAGGTATATCTGTGGTATATCTCGATATACCTAGGTATATCTCTATATACCACAGATTTACCTAGGTATATTTGTGGTATATCTTGGTATATCTTAGATATATGTTGGTATATCTCGGTATATTGAGATATATCTGAGTGTATTGAATTGTATTCATGTTATTTTGAATGTTATTTTCAACAACTTGTTCATAAGTATTAATTATTTTTGTTTTCTTACATTGCAGGAAATGGCAGGTGAATCAAGCTATAGTCCTTCAGTCTCCCCCTCTGGATATTATGTTGCTAAAATTACCAACATATCACGCCTCCAAAATTTTAGCACATTGAAGACGACCCTTGAGCGATTTGGGTTACTTCAGAGGTATGAAGAATTATGTTTTGGTTTCATCACAAGGATGAACCATATTGAGTTCACAGGGGGATTGTTGCATCACTTATTGATGATGCAAGACAAAGATCATTCGGGGAAAGAGCTACGAGTGATTATCAATGGCACACCCCATATTTTTGGATATGGAGAATTTAGTTTAATTACCGGTTTGATGTTTATCAGTTCGGAAGAATGCCCAGCTCGAAATAATCGGTTACGGAAGACATACTTTAAGACCGACAATCTCATCAAGAAAGGCGACCTGGAGAAGGTTTTTACAAAGCTTCCTATCTCCACTGACTTGGATGATGTATTGAGGTTGGGTCTTATTTATACCCTGGAAATTATTCTTCTGTCCGATAATAGTCTAAGGTCCATTACTGAAGACTATTTAGAACTGGTTGAAGATTTTGACAAATTTAATATGTACCCATGGGGTAAAATAGTTTATGACTATTTAATAAGAAGGTTGAAGAGTGTCATTATGCATATTAATGACAGAAAACCTAAAGGCCACATGGAGGTCGCGTCTGAAGATTCAAACAAACACGCGATCACTTACAGTGTCTACGGATTTTGTTGGGCACTGCAAGTCTGGGCTTATGAGGCCTTACAGGTGGACATTTCTGATTTAGCCACCCAAGTATTCCCCGATCAAATCCCAAGGATACTACGTTGGAAAAATCTAAGAAAGGGACAGACTATTAAATTCTGGGAGTTGAACCAGAATATCTTCAAACGAGAGGATGTAAGTGTTTAGCATATATAAATTGTCTTTAATTATTCTGATATACTTGAATTGGTTAAAAATAATTAATTAATTTTTTTGGTTATTGTACAGTTTAATATGTTGAAGAGACTCACTCCAAATGAAACTGAGAGACAGAGTCCTTCCTACGTTTCAGCACAAGAATGTGCCAAGGATGCAAGCTTCGGTGTGCCGAATGTGTCCATAAACGTTGGTACAATTGATGAATCATTGCCTTCAAAAGGCGATGATATGTAGCATCAATTTAGTCACTTTGAACATAGTAGTGACCGAATCCCAGAAGTCCAAACTCATCATACCTCAGCTCATTCATCAACTTCCATTATGGAGGTAATGGAACTATCAAGGATAAAATTTCGCCATTCAATGATATATATGATTCTATAGATAACGTATCTAATTTCATTGTACCTCAGGTTTTGCAGGAGATTAGGGAGTTGAAAAAAGAGGTGGCAACAATAAAAGATAACCAAATATGGATTATGGATGCTTTGAAGAAGGTTTTAAGATCACAAAAAACTTCTTCACGACCACGGGACGAATCAATGAAAGCTTCAGCTTCAGTCAAACCGTCCAGGGTTAAATCTGTCCCAACTTTTGACCGACGTAAGGTTGCGGATGAGAATTTATCTGAGGACGAAGAAATTGTGATGCCTACAAATGAAGAGCCAATAGTGCCAAGCTATGTATGCAAAGAATTAGTTGTCTTTGCAGAACAAGTTACTGAGGAAACAACCTCAGCTACTATGGTTGAGGACGATACATTTGTCGGTGTCAGCGAAACTTGTCCCCCTGAAGTAAACATTGAGAAACAGCCAACTGATGTCTTCCACGAGGAACAAAACTTGTCCAACATCAATTTATCTACTCTGGAAGAGATTTTGGAGGCTGCCCCTATTATAAGTGGTCCATCGTCAATGCGATTAGGATCGCTAGCATCCATGGGCGTAGGATCAATTGGAACGTCCGCACCATCTGCTACGACATACAGTCGTAGGAAGCGAAAGCTTGCTCCCTCGCTCAAATCTCCCTATCTTCATCCAAGGAAGAAATCTGGTATATCAATAAGATCTGAACAATCGGAGGAACATCAAGTGCCAACCCTTTATGACCCAATGAGGATGTTCAGTCAAGATAGATACAGATACTTCTTGGAGTGGCTATATACAAATTTCTCAAACAACCAGTACGTATATTCTTTTATATATATTTATTTACATCTTATATTTTTATTAAAATCTCTTATCAATATTAATAGGTTTACCGTATTAATCTTATTTTATATTGTTTACCTTTTAGGGAAAACATTAATGTTTGTTGCCCAAGCAAGGGTATGACAAATTCTTCCTGGTTTCATCGTATATTCAAACCACATTCATCCTTACTGAACGAGGTATATTTATGTTCTGAATTTTAGCTTTGGCTCTCTTATAATCAAAATTGATATGAAAATATGGTATTCTAAGGATAACTCGATATTATTTTAAATGCCGCGCCGAATAACAACTAATGCATGCCACTATTTCCTATTTGATCCTGAAATAAATTTATGCAGCACATTGATTGTGGACTATGGTTGTTGAGGAAAAAGGAAGAAATTCACCCGGACTTGTTCCCTAACAATCTCTGGACTACAGTTGACTCAACCTTTTTGGTAAGTACTAATAATATTATACAATATTATTGAAAAATAAATTCTTAACTTATTTGAATTGTATTTGGGCATTAAGGAATATTAAAATGTAGGCTTACGTGGAGTCAAGTGCGGGTGAATGGAAGAAACTTAAGAAGAACGACCAACCAAATTTTGGTCGCAGAACAAAAAGTGGTTGGATTATGTAACAGGTTAATTCTCTAGTTATAATCATTGATGCATAATTTTTTGTATTTTATACAGTTTAACATGGTATATCTCTTGTATATACATCTTAACATAACCAGGTGCACGGCCTAAACATGCTAAGGCATGGAATTATGTGCACATGATTTATGGAGTTCTATTGGAGAAGGGCCATTGGATTGCTATCGGAATTGACCTAAGACAGCAACAGATTGATGTCTACGATTCACTTCCGAAACACATAAGGGATGGAAGTCTTAAGAAAAGACTTCATAACTTATGTGTAATGATCCCAAGCTTAATTAAAAGCTTGGGATTATTTGAATATGAAATAAAAGAACGGTGGCCCTTTTATCGTAATGCCATATCTGTTCCTGAACAGGTTCAAGCGTAAGTATTTTAAATTACTTAGTTACATCATTCTTTTGTCTTTAATATATTAAGGTGAACCATGGATTATGTCAATTAACTTTAATATGTTTTCAAATTGTTTTGATTGCACAGGGGAGACTGTGGCATTTATGCTTTGAAGTTCATCGAGTACTTGGTTAATGAGAAGGCCTTAATTGAAATTAAAGACGAGGCAGTTCATTTTTTTAGGAAGAAACTATGTTTAGAACTTTTCTTTGCTGAAGACGATTACATTATTGTATAAGTTAATTGGCATTTTATGTGGTGTATATATTTTTTAACATAACCAAAACTCCGTGTGTTATTTTGTTCGGATTGCAAGAATTCTGTTATTTAAGGGATAACTGTAGTATATTGTGTTATATCTACTTATCTCTCTCGTTAACTAATGTATATCTTAGGTAGATAATCCCGTATATCTTGGTATATCTATATATGATATATCCTCACATAAAATTTGCACAGAAAATTTATATCATTGTATTCGTGCATAAAGTTTCAATAAAATAACGCAACCCAAAACATGACTTGTAAAATCAAGTACTGTCATATAAATATTCCAAAACGGGCAATAAAAATAAACGAAGTAAATAAACATAATTCCCTATGAATATGGATGCTTAGTCATCCATATCATCATTTTGCTCGTTCTCATCCTGGGGTTCGTTCGACGTAGGTTCATAAACGAAGTCCTCACCCTGATACTGCGGAATTGGGCCGAACTGGTTCAAATCTATTCCTTGTTGTCTCAATTGAAAGCTCATCATTCGGTGGAGTAGAACTTGGTACTCTTGTATTGTATTTACCTTCATTTCCAAGTTCATCAATCTTTCTTTGGTTGTAGCGTGACTAGAAGAGGAGCCATCACCCTTCCTACTACCTTGTCCCGCTTTTGTGCCACTAGTTAAGTGTTGCATGTATTGGAACGTCAAAGTTTCACCAGGTTGTAGTAGTACCTCACCCTTGTCATACTGGACTCCATGTTTCACACAAAGGGCCGTGATCAGTTGGGGGAAGAAGTAGCTTACGTTGTGATGCATAGATGAGTAGACAACCCGTTCATGGATAACCTTCCCAACATCAAGGGTTCTCTGCGTCTCTATCGCATACTGTACGATTGCCCGCTCCCTATCAACAGTACTATAATGCCGGGTTGGCATTAATCTAGAACATACAAAATACTGCCAGATACGGGAGTGGGTTCTAAGGTGTTTAGCTTGAAAGATGTTGACCATGTCTCCCTTATATTCCCATTCCGCATAACCATCCGTTAGGGTATTTATAATCTCATCGTAATCTGCCTGTTTGATATAGGCTTCATAACCGCTATCCTCAATATCTCTCAACCCATAGTATGCATTAATAACCGTCCTATTAAATGGGACTTGAACACCCCTTACCCATACAAATCCCTGCCGAGCATCTGGAAAATTCGCGTAAAATTCCCTGACCAATGAACTCACACCAGCTTCTGGGACTTGTACAAATTTTCTCCACCCTAACGCCTCAATTTTATCTGAAATTCCCATCACTTCGACTTGTCCAAAGTCTAATCCCCTCTCATTAACAAAAGCTTTATTCCTTTTGGCGGCACAATCGTACCGCTCTTCCGCCTCTCTACTAACAAAACGAGAGGTATTAAAATTTCGTTCCTCAACAACTTTACCTTTTCCTTTCGAACGAATACTGTCACCCGTCTTTCGTTTAGGAGCCATCTTACAGTAGAACAATAATATTGTTTGGTTAACTAATGAGAAAAACACAAAAAACAAAAATTAAAGAAAAATATTAGGGTATCCAAATAAATATATCCTAAAGCCAATATATTGGTATACAATAGACTGATTCCAGATAAATCACATGATTTGTGAATAAGTTTACCTCAATTGATTTTACATACAAATCTTGAACAAAAATCCCTCACGTTGACATAAGCCCAATATTTTGTTGCTGAATATGAAGAGGTTCTTACCTTCTGTCACTCCACAACATCAAGGTGTTAATTGATTTCGGTTTTCAAACTTAAGAAGTGTTATTTATGGAAGATTATGGGATGAACTTTTGATTTGTAGGAGATAATGAACATCAAATGGAGAGAATAATGAGAGATTTATGGTATTTAAAGAGAGGGAAAACGTGAGACAGTTTGGGGAAAAGTGTGGGTTTTGATTGATAATACCGAGATTTTTAAAATTCAAACAGAACCAAACTCGCCGCGGCACAATATAATTCCCGCCGCGGCGCGCATGAATGGGTTAAATTTCAAAAATCGAACAGAACCTACCTCGCCGTGGCACAATATAATTCCCGCCGCGGCTCGCATGAATGGGTTAAATTTCAAAAATCGAACAGAACCTACCTCGCCGCGGCACAATATAATTCCCGCCGCGGCTCGCATGAATGGGTTAAATTTCAAAAATCGAACAGAACCTACCTCGCCGCGGCACAATATAATTCCCGCCGCGGCGCGCATGAATGGGTTAAATTTCAATTTCAAAAATCAAACAGAACCTACCTCGCCGCGGCACAATATAATTCCCGCCGCGGCGCGCATGAATGGGTTAAATTTCAATTTCAAAAATCAAACAGAACCTACCTCGCCGCGGCACAATATAATTCCCGCCGCGGCGCGCATCAATGTGTTAAAATTCAAAAATCGAACAGAACCTACCTCGCCGCGGCACAATATAATTCCCGCCGCGGCGCGCATGAATGTGTTACAAATGAATTCAAACAGAACCTAAGTTGCCGCGGCACAATACAATTCCCGCCGCAGCGCGCATAAAACATTCAAAATATGTGGTATCTTAGGTATATCTCGATATACCTAGGTATATCTAAGGTATATCTAAGGTATACCTAGGTATATCTCGATATACCTAGGTATATCTAAGGTATATCTGTGGTATATCTAGGTATATCTCGATATACCTAGGTATATGTAAGGTATATCTAGGTATATGTAAGGTATATCTAGGTATATCTCGATATACCTAGGTATATCTAAGGTATATCTAAGGTATATCTCGATATACCTAGGTATATCTCTGGTATATCGAGATATACCTAGATATACCTTAGATATACCTAAATATATCTAAGGTATATCTAGGTATATCTCGATATACCAGAGATATATCTCTGGTATATCTAAGGTATATCTAAGGTATATCTCGATATACCTAGGTATATCTCTGGTATATCGAGATATACCTAGATATACCTTAGATATACCTAGGTATATCTCGATATACCTAGGTATATCTAAGGTATATCTCGATATACCTAGGTATATCTAAGGTATATCTCGATATACCTAGGTATATCTCTGGTATATCTAGGTATATCTAAGGTATACCTAGGTATATCTCGATATACCTAGGTATATCTAAGCTATATCTAGGTATATCTCGATATACCTAGGTATATCTAGGTATATCTCGATATACCTAGGTATATGTAATTACATATCTAGGTATATCTAGGTATATCTCGATATATATAAAATGTTTATCTAAGGCATATCTCAATATATACCTAGGTTATTTAAGTCCATATATATTGAGGTAACCCTACAACTTTACATTTCGATATGTATGCTAAGCTATATGTGGTATATCCTCACATATCTGGAGTGTATATGGTAAACACAACAGAAAAAAAAACGAATAGTAAAATACATTAAAATACATGTTGATACATCTCTAGTATAAGTCCCTATGAATGATATTTGTATTCATAATTAATTAATACAAATCGAAAATACATAAATAATACATTAGCCCATTAATGATGACATCAAATTAACCGTTAATAGCATAAAATGTTTATGGGTGAGAAGATAGGGAAGGTTCTACAATCATCTGACGGAACGCATTACAAGTCCTCATGTTGTGACCACTATTTTCACACCTACTGCATAGTATGACCTTTTTTATTACTTCCCCACGTGAACGTATGCGTCGTTTTCGTGGTCGCCCACATTTTTTCTTCGTGTTGGGAGGAAGTTCAACTAGATCTATGATCTCTGGTGGGATGTCCCATTCACCGTTATCAGTAGCCGGATAAATGGACTCTGCATATGCAATAATATAACAATCTACTGTATATAATTTGTCCACAAATGTATGAACATCAACATCTTGAAAACGGGCCGCTGCAATGGCATGACAACAGGGGATTTTGTGATTATCAAACTCCCTGCAACTACAACTTCTGTTCAGTAGATCGACATCGTGACTAGTGTCACCATGCACAACCTAATTTTGGTAAGAATCAACTTGTTACATTAGACAATAAAGAGAAATAGATAAACATATAATAACAATCAAATAGTTGTACGAATGGCATACCTAGAAGACATGTGCATTAATTCTGAAAATCCTGTACCTTAAGGACTTATTGTGATTTACACGCATAATTGATTCAACCTCATCGGTTAGATGGCGAGTTCCCCATCTCATCCCAACTTCCCTACGTTCGACAAACCAAGCTTGTATTTTGTTACGGTAGTACTCAGCAAGCATGGTTATGGGTAATTCACGAGCACATTTCATGACATTATTAAAGGATTCTGAACTATTTGTAGTCATTATACCGTATCTCATACCTGGAAAATGATATCTTGACCACTTCTCAATGCCTGCTTCCAATAAGTACTTTTCAATCTCAAGATCGATCTGTCGCAAATCCCCCATGTACTTGTCAAATTCACGCTTTGTATATGCCCTTGAGCAACATCTAAACAAAGGTGTAATATCTGGATTCTTAAACTTGTGGTTTAAATTCATCTCCATGTGAAATGCACAATAATCATGCAATGCATTGGGTAATGCTTTCGGAACAGCTTGAATAATACTTTGGTGTCTATCAGAAACAATAACAAGGTCGTCAATGTGCCCGACTAACTCTGCTACTTTTAGCAAAAACCATTCCCATGCTTCATTATTCTCAGAATCTCCAACCCCAATGGCCAGTGGATATATGTTGTTATTTCCATCAGAAGCATTTGCAACGAATAATGTCCCAGCAAACCTACCTGATAAGAATGCACCATCAACTGTAATTACATGTCTTATACAAGATAAGAATCCTCTGATACATGGACCTAATGCCATGAAGAAATACTTAAATCTTCCGGATAAATGGTCAACTTCAATATGTGTGACGCTACCGGGATTCCTTTCCTTCAGGACGTGACAGTAGGAAGGAAGCTTGAGGAAAGATTCCTCTTCACTTCCACGTAGCAACCTCAGAGCCTTCTCTTTAGACCTGTATGCTGTGGTGTAACCAATCTCAATCCCAAACTCATTCTGACAATCATCAATAATATCTTTTGGCTTATAAATTCTTCCAGGTCGCACCAACTTCATTTTTATGGCATTTCCTATGACTCTTGAGGTCGCAGTCCTATTCTTCCTCATGTAATGGTTAGGATCACAAGTATGTAATGATTGAAAATGCTTTACCTTGAACCTATCTGACCCCTTGATCCGATTACATCTAATCTTCCAAATACAACTACATTGAATGCAACTTATCACGACACGGTCTTTCTTACTTGTCAGTGTCCTCGTCTCAAATCTATTTCTTATGGCATAAAGCCCGACATGTGTGGTGAAATGTATCTTACTGTCAAACACTTGATCAACTTTCAAATCAAGCTCAACATGTGCCATAGAAGAGGAAACGTCACCATTAGAAACAATCTCTGTGCCTGTACTTGATGGACCAAAACGTATTTCATTATTGCCCCCAACAACATTTCGTCCTTCAGACTGAGTTAAACCATTTAACGATTGCTCTCTTAAAATAAGTCTTTCTTGTTCATCTGATGTCATTTCATTATCATTGCCTTGTAAAGTACCAATTCCGGTCATGTCATTATCAATGTTTTCGTTGACAGTAACACCTTCTAATTGACACTCTCTATTCATATCAACATGAACATCATCACCCATCTGCGGTATATCTAAATAGTTATCTAAATCATCACCAATACCATCAAGTATATTATCGCAATTTGTTATGGGATTTTGAGATCCTTCCTGCGGATGCGTATCGCTCAAGTAATTTACATGACGCCCTCTAGTATTAACAAGTTCTTCTTCACGGCAAATGGAATGACTTGTACCTACTGATCTTATCTCATTTTTTGTTACATATAGAACAGCCTTTCTTTCATTGTCTTGAACATGAAGGTCAAAAAACTCATCCAAATCTTCATCATCACCAATTAAAACAGTAGGTAAATTCAAATCATTCTTATAGAAGTATCTTACTGAAATTTCATACTTTAACTTATTCATTTTTAACTTCATAAACAACTTTTCTTTAAGTTCATTATACTTAAATCCCTTTTTAATCTTCATCACCGAACCTTCACCTCCTCGATATACTTTTTTATCATCTTTCAATAACCACTTGCCATCATGAATTATTAGAATACTAAGGCAATCCATTCTGTAAAATGTTTTCAAATAATTAAGCAATATTAATTAAAAAATACATATAATTAGATTGATATATAAAATTATATACCGCAATATACCCCATATATACCTAGGTATATCTTAGATATACCCGAGATATACCACAAATATTGCTAGATATACCACAAATATTGCTAGATATACCACAGATATACCTTCGTATATCGAGATATACCTCGGATATACCACAGATATACTACATATACTAGATATATACCACAGATATACCAAATATACATAGATATATCAATATATACCAGAGATATACCTCAGATATACTCGATATACCTAGGTACATCTCGATATACCTAGGTATATCGAGATATACCACAGATATACCACAAATATACCTAGGTATATCTCGATATACCAGAGATATACCTAGGTATATCTAAGGTATATCTAGGTATGTCTCGATATACCACAGATATACCTAAGTATATCTCGATTGACCTAGGTATATCTGTGGTATATCGAGATATACCACAGATATACCTAGGTATATCTAGGTATATCGAGATATATACCTAGGTATATCGAGATATACCAGAGATATACCTAGGTATACCATGGTATATCTCTGGTATATCTCGATATACCTAGGTATATATCGAGATATACCTAGGTACCTAGGTATATCTAGGTATATCTCGATATATACCTAGGTATATCGAGATATACCAGAGATATACCATGGTATACCTAGGTATATCTGTGGTATATCTCGATATACCTTAGATATACCTAGATATACCTAGGATATACCTAGGTATATCGAGATATACCAGAGATATACTTAGATATATCGAGATATACCACAGATATACCTAGATATATCACAGATATACCAGCGATATACCACTGATATACCTCGATATATCGAGATATACCACATATACCTTGGTATATCAAGATATACCAGAGAAATACCCCACATGTACCAGATAAACCAAGACAAAAATAGCAGATTAAAAATGATAACACGCGAATTACATGAGTTCAAATTAAACACTGAAAATGGCAGATTCATACAACAAATTAAACGCCGAAATAACACCCAAATTACTTTCCAACCAAAGAATTGGCAATTTTTCAAAAAAAAAACATTGACCCAAAACGATTGCCTTGCGAAAATTGTTGGTACAAATCTTGGTACAAATTTCACCATTTATATGCTATTTAAAACTGCGAAATTTCTACCCAACCAAAATATTTAATATCACTAACCTCAAATTTCAAAGTTTGCCATGATAAGATGAAAAAATGGAGAGAAAATGGAGAGAAACTCTTGTGCGTGATAAGATGAAAAAATGGAGGGGAGAGTGCGTAGAGACTAGAGAAGGAGAGAGAAGAAGTAAGAAAACTTTGGTGGAAAATAAGGGGTGGGAACCGGCAACTGGAAGAGCTAATTTCAATTTGTCCATTTGTAAAGTTTAACACAAATCAGCCCATTTCTAAACTAACCTATGGGATTTGCCCATTTTAGACAAAATCCCCTTCGTTTTCAACAGATAATTTTACGTTTTTATCCTTATCATTACAACGCACATTTTATTATCTCTATCAAAATTGAAAGACTTCTTTCGATCTTAATAATAAAATTAATATTTTTTCTATTTAAACTTATATTTTTATAATTAAAAAAATTAATATATTATTTTTCTTTAAACACTCATTCAATTAGAATTAAACGACGATAATTTAAACTCATTCAATATTAAACGTTCAATATAATTAGAGGTACTAATTTTATTACTATAAATTTTAAAAGTATTATTTTTGATAAATTTTCAAAACTTTTCACTAATATCATTCGCATTCAAGTAGATTTAATCTCATTATAGTTTGATTTCGGCATTCAATCGACTTTATGTATTTTTTTTATTTCTGATTCACTGCCTTATAGCTTCAGATTTATAGTATAATCATTCTACATTTGGATTTGGATTTGGATTTAAAAATCAAAAAATATAATGAGTAAGAAGAAAAGGAATTTCCAAATAGAAGCTTTCAAACGTTGAAGAGCTTCATAGGTTTGCTTTCTGATTTAATTTTAGTTTTTTAGAAATAATTTTATGTAATACTTTTTTTTTTTTTTGCTTGCCTCAATCACTTGATGAAATATATTACTAGCTCTGTATTTTGTTGTTTTATAATTTGTACTTTTTTCCATTTTTTTTTTTAGTTTGTGTTTGGATCCTGAGCTTTGATTTTGGTTTGATTTTATAGTGATTTATGCAAAATGTTGTTCCTAAAAATATGCAAGTATAATTATTTCTTCAGTTTTTTTATTTTTAAGGCATAGTTTCAACTTTTAAGATAGGTTGAAGAAAGATTTGCTATTTTTTTCTTTATCTTTGTATATGTTGAACAACAGGGATTGAACTAACTTTGTAAAGAAAAGCTTTATTTGACAGAGGAAAAAAAATAATACTTGCTGCTTAAGTTTTCATTTACTGATGCAATTCACTGCGCGATGGTTTTACAAGTGACTAAGCCATATATAGGCATTATCAGCAAGTGATTTACACGTGTAAGCTTAGTGCGTGAACTTGATGCAACAAACTTTTAACTGATTATAAACTCAGCTGTAACAGACTTTTAACAATCATAACAGTTTCAACAAAAGCCTAACACACAAAGTTACACTCTTCATGTTATAGTTCAATCTCAGATATGCTAATAGTATAATATAAATTTTGTAACATTTTTTTGTATTTTTTGATAGTAGCTAATTAAAATGAAATATTTTCTCAATTTTTGTTATAGCTATTTCAACCGCTAACGTAGCTATTGAACTTGCTATTGTTTCGTCAATTTATCATAATAGAAAATCAACTTGCATCAATCAATCCAATTTATTGAATAAGTAGTATTAATCACTGAAATTAGAATATAATGTTACATTCACTTCTATCATTTTATATAATATATTATATTCATCTCTATATTTGTATATAATATGTTATATCAATTATATTTTTATATATAACATTTACATTCCCTTCTACATTTGTATGTAATATGTTATATCAACTTTTTATTTACACGTAACATGTTACATTCATCTTCTATACCTTTATTTTGTTTGTAATATATTACATTCATTTCTACTTTTTATACGTAACATATCACATACACCTCCGTCGTTATATAAACATGTTACATACATCTCTATTGAATATTACATACACCTCTACTATTGTATACAAAATGTTACATGATGTCACATACAGCTTTGTCGTTGCATGTAACATGCTAAATGTTACATACACATTTATCATTGTATGTAACGTGTTACATATCTATTAATGTCATTCTTCTTGTGAAATTTTTTAGTATTTGCTCTTATTCATCTTCTTAAATTATCTTCCCTTAATCTATAATTGTATGTAACCTTTTACATATACTTCTGTCTTTGTATGTAACATATTACATACACCTCTGTCATTGTAAATAACATATTACATATACATTTGCTGAAGATTGCATAGACTTATACAGTTGTATGTAACATTGTTACTTACACTTTGTCGTTGTATGTAACATGTTACATATTTATCCGACGAGGTCACCAAAATTTTGGTAAGATCGTCAGAGCTTCGGTGATATCATTAAAGCTATAACTGAGCTTTGATCAGCTTATCAGCAGAGTCGTCGGAGTTTCGATGTATTTATTTTTTAGCCCTAAAAGATATTTTAGTAATTTGTATAATTTTTATGTACTTAAAACTCACAATTTTGAATATATTTTTGTTAGTTTTGAAAAATATTAATATATAATCTAAATATAAATTATTTAGACCAAAATTCAATATATATTCTTACGTGTGTGGAAGAAATTTTTTTATTGATATATAAGGAAAATATTATTTATTACAATTGCGTACAATTTTGTGAAATTTGATGTGATAAATAGTGATTAAATATTTGTAATTAGAGTTTGTATTATATTTATTACTTGTTAAATTGTTATATTCTTTAATCAATAATAATTTTATACATAAGTAGTGATGAATATTACTACTTATTTAAATAGTATTATCTAGTATTATTCATCATAAAATTAACAAAAATATATTTTATTACAGTATAATGCATATATTATTCACATGGCATAATTTAATTGATTTTATGTTAGTAATAGGTTGCAAAATTACTTTATCATATATCTATAATTTTATATCTAATCAATAATTAACTCGTCAATTAATACATATCATAATTTAATAAATATATATCACAATTCTAAAATTAAAGAAATAAATTACCTACATTGAAATTAATATGTATCATGATCCACCTGTACATTTGTAATTTAAAAATACATTTTATAGGATTTACTTTATGATCTTTAATAAACTATTATAATAATTTGTAAATTGTTCAAATTTTGTAAATAAGGAAATATGTTTTACATATTTAAAATAATAACATTATATATAGAAGTTATAATTTTTTAAATATATATTTAAAATTATATGTATCATGTGTATCAGTGTATCCCAAGTGCAATTTACTAATATCAAAAAACAAGGATATAAATATTAATAATATTAATTTTGATTTAAAAGTTGTTTTATTATTTTAAATATCGAGAAAAATCATACATATTAGAAATAGTTATTGGTGAAATTTTTTTTAGAAATAGTTATTGGTGAAATTTTTTTTAAAAATGGGTATAAATTTTGTTATATATTAAAGTTAATATTTGAATAATAATTTGTATTTTCATTTTATAAAATTTTATCTTGTAATAATATTTGAGCAAAAAAATAAAGATAAATATAATTAAATTAAAAAAAAAATTAAGTATTTATATATGTTAGTATGCACATAATTTTATATATTTTATGTCCGCTATTTTTTTATTTTCTAATTATTACTCTAATTGTGCTATATATCTTATATTTATATTTGCTAAATAAAGATTATGTTTATATATTTTAATTATTATATGCATATTATATATGTCATAAATATATCATTTAAATAATAAAATGGATTTAATAAGTATATTATGTTTATTTTACTATTTACAAAATCTTATAAATATTTTAAATTTTAATAAAAATTTTAATAATTTTTTAAATATTAATAATATTTTTAGTATTTTTATAAAATTAATATTTTAAAATATCTACGTATATTAATATTCCTATTTATATTCTCATGTTATTTTTAAAAAGGATTTACCGGAGATAAAACCAATAAAAAGAAGATGTGCTTGATAGGATAATAGTAAAGTATTATTGTTAATATCTACCACCTATTATTAAATTTATACTCTTAAATTTATGTAAATTTTATAAAGTAATAAAAATTTGTAATACTTAACAAAATAGAAAAATTTGAAATACCTTACAAAAATAATAAAAATTTGTAATAACTTACAAACAAGATAAAAACATATCCTCTTTCAAAATATTAGAAATAGTAAAAAATTAAGAAATAATGGAGGTAGAAACACAAGATATTTTCTGATATTTTTTACAAGAAATGATATTTAGTAAAAAAAATTTGAAGAAATACAAAAATTAAAACTAAATATTAAAGAAAGAGATGGATTTAAAGAAAAATCATTCTCCAAAATAAGAAAATTATTTCCAAGAAAAGATGTAATATATTACGGCGTGAGTAATAAAAAAATGAGTATTATTATAGCATATGTAAAAGAAAGATTTAATATACCATTAATTGATAAATAAATCATTATAGAAAAATTATCAAAAATTTTCGAGAAAGACAAAGGAAAAATTATATACATTCATTTAGGAGGAATACAAATTTTAATAAAAGTACACTTTAGAGAATGAATAGATACACCAATTAAATTAAAATTAATAGATAACAGAATAACAAACAAAAAAGATGTTTTTTTATGAATGATTAATGAAAACTTAGAATACCATAAACTAAAATTTACAGCATATCTTAAATTTGCCATTGACATCTATGATAAAAATTTAAACAAAGTACTAAGTTTAGCTTATGACTTTGAATGAGGAAATCTAATCAAATGTGGAAACCAATCATTCTTAATTCATTACTAGTAGGATATTTATTAATAAACAGTCGTAATAATTCAATATATGAACAAAACAAATTTATAGAAATAAGATGAAACTTTCAAAAAAAAAAAAAAGGACAAGTAATAAGAAAACCATAAATATTAACAAAATATGAAGTACTTGATGAATGAAATTTAAATATTAAATAAAAACCTCTTATACCTGTAAAAAGAAATAATATACAAAGAAATAAGTTTATATATACTCATGCAGAAGTCAATAAAAGAGATAGAGAAATAGAATAAATAAAAGAAGAAATTGAAGAAGTAAAAAAATTAGTTTACACAATGAAAAAATTATGGTAAAAGACGAACCATTAGGAATACAATTAGAATGAAATAATAGCTTAACAAGCATAAGTAATAATGAAAGTTTTAATTCTTATAGCAGAAAAAATAGATACCACAGATGAAATAAATATTAACAATATGCAAGAATTGAAAGAAATACAGTTTAGATATGTATAAAGAAATTACAGAATTAAAAAGAGATGTTAATCACATACTAAGAAGAAATTGATTAAAATTTGATCTATTAAAAAGATTAAAATAAGAAATCATTGGAGATCTGATACTTTAATACCCAAGAATGATAAAAAAAAAAGATGAAAAATCTAAAGAAATAATAACAATCTAATGAAATATAGAAAAAATTATGAATTAAGAACAATTTATGAATCCTAAAAAATAAGTATATAGGAAAATTAATTAATTTATTAACTTTAACAAATGAATAAATAGAAAAATATTATAAAGAAAAACTTTGCACAAATAAAAAAAAATGATATAACAGTAATTAGTGAAAGTGAGTCTGAATAAGAAAATGTAACTCAAAGAATTTATATAGAATCTATATTAGTATCAAGATCAATTCTAAAAAGAGAAGAAACATCTTACCCACATAGATAATATAAAAATAAACAAAGATCAAGAAAACTTAAACCAATAAATAGAAGAAGACACAACTAAAAATGAAAGTAGGATTATATTGGGGTACTAGAGGTAGTATTACACCAGAACTTAGACCACATGAAAATTATAAATTTGATATTCTAGATTTAGATTACATAAGAAATAGGAAAAAGTCTTAGATGAATGGTCTAATAAAATGAGTATAATTATACAAATTTTTACAACCACATAAACAAACCCTTCAATTTGTAGAGTCTTAGTAGCTCATAAAATGACAAAAAATATAAAAGTTTAGTTTTCAAATTTAACTGAACAACAACATTTAAGAATGCAAATAAATTCAACAAAAGGAAAAGACTACTTAAATATTTTAATAAATAAAATATATAAAGAATTCATCGGAGAAGATAAAGGTAAAAATATTACAGAATCTAATGAAAATGAAATAAACGAAGTCAAATAGCATTTAACAAATATGAAAATATGTGACATGTGTTTTATAGATTCTTTTATATGTGAATACAAAATGTATTATCACAAACTACCACCTTCTATGCAAGAAACTTATAAGAAAATATTTTTTACAAAACTATTAAGAATATTATATAAAATTATGACAGAAGAATGGAATGGAAGAGATAGAAAAATAATATCTGATACCTTAGGAAGAAGAATAAGAAGTCTTAAGAGTTAGACAATACTAAAATGTCAAGAAATGAAAGAATTTAAATAAATAAAAGGAAATGATAAAATCTGTTATAATTCAAGAGATTTTAGAATGTTATAAAAATATGGTTGTAACATAAAATCTTATAATAAATATAAAAAGCATAAAAAATTTATAAGATTCAAAAGATATAAATTTAGGAAACAAGATTTTTATAAATATAGAAAAAAATATAATAGAAAACCTTATAAGTAAAGATATTTTAAAACAAGAAAATATAATGAAGAAGGGCATTATGTTATTGAATGTCCTAATAGACTTCAACATAAGAAATAATTTAAAAAGAAATTTTACCAAAAAACAAAAATCTTATAAGAACCTTTTAAAATGGAATTAAAACAAATAAAAGAATCTGATATAGATGATATATACAGTATTTATCTATTATAAGAAATTGACGAGGAAATAACAGACTTAGAAAACGTCTGATTTTGATTATGATTATAATTCTAAAAAATTGATGAATTATTAAGCATAACAAATCTAAATAGTACATATATAAATAGGATTGAAATTTAAAGGAAATAAAAATTACCATTTACATGTATATATAGACACAGATGAGAGTATATATGTAACTAATAAATATGTATTTTTACAATAACTTTAGAAATAATCACCAAAAGAATTAGCAGTAAGAATTACAAATAATACTACAACAAATCTTAATAAAGTCTTAAAAGACACAGATGTATTAATAGGAGAAAAGATCTTTTATATACCTACAATATATCAACAAGAAATTTGAGTTAATATTTTACTAAGAAATAACTTTCTAAACTTATATCAATCATTCACTCAGTATTTAGATAAAATAAGTTTGAAAACCCAATATGGAGAAATAATTTATGTATCAAAAATTAGAAAAGTATTAACTATTTCATTATAAACTTTTATGTTACAACATAAAAAGCGAAAACATGGTAAAGATATAGAAAAAAAAAAAACTCTATTTAGAAAATATTCTTTAGACGTAAAGGTTGACCAAAATCCTTTTCTAAACGAAATACAGGAAGATAAAGCTTTAACAGAAATAAGAAAATTATTAAAAATATTATATTCAGAAAATTCATTAGATCCAAATATCAATTGGTCTAATGAAGTAGCAAATATAAAATTAAAAGATCATTTAAAGGTCATAAGAGTTAAATCAATGATTTATACTCTAAAAGACCGAGAAGAATTTGAAAAATAAATTCAAGAATTTTTGGAACTAAAAATAATTATTTTCAGTAATTCACCACATTCTAGTGCAACATTTTTAGTAGAAAAAGAAGTTAAGAAAAGAAGAGAAAAAAAGAAAATGATAATAAATTTTAAAACTTTAAATAAAGAAACTATTGATTAGGATTATTTTATTCCTAAGAAAGAAGAATTATTATCACTCATTAAAGGAAATAAATATTTTTCAAGTTTTGATTGCAAAAGCCAATTTTGAAAAATAAGACTTGATAATGAATCACAAAAATTAACAGCATTTAGCTGCCCTTAAGGACAATTTTAATAAAAAGTTGTTTTATTTGGACTTAAACAAGCATAAGATATTTTTTAAAGATACATGGATAATATCTTCAAAAAATATCCCAATTTTTGTTGTGTTTATATAAATGATATTTTAATATTCAGTAATGCATTATCAAGATACTATTTAGACATTATTAATATTTTACAATAATGCAAAAAATTATGAATAGTATTATCAGAAAAGGAAGCAGTCATTGCTCAATAAAAAATAAAATATTTAAGATTAGAAATAAAATATGAAAAACATCATTTACAACCCCATATTTTGAATAACATACAAAGATTTTATGATGTTTAACATATGCAAAAATATATAAAAAAAAAATTAACAAAAATAAGAAAAAGATTACGTTTGGTAGTGGACTGATCAGGACACTAAATATATGGATAAAGTAAAAACACAAGTAAAAGATTTACTAATTTTATACAATCCAAGACCAAATGATAATAGAAACAGACACTTCACATGAATATTGGAAAGTAATATTAAAAGAAAAAGTCGATGACACAGATGATTATCTTTGTAGATTTACTTCAAGATCTTTCAAAACTCATGAATTAAATTATCATAATAATGAAAAAGAATATTTAGCTATTAAAAAAACTATAAAAAAATTTACAATATACATTACAAGTTCAAAATTCATTATTATGACTGATAATAAAAACTTTGGACATTTTTTAAGAACTAATATTGTAGGTGATTATAAAGAAGAAAAACTTATTAAATGATAACAATGGTTTAACAATTACAAATTTGATGTATAACATTTATTAGGAAGAAAAAATAGTTTAGCAAATGCTTTGACTAGAAAATTAGCACCTTTAACAATATTTTTGATGACAAGAATGAATTCTCTTGAAATATAAATAAAGATTAAAGAAAAGAAAATTCTGATTCATGAAACAGAAATCAAGTTTGCTAGAGATCAATTAGAGGTATTACATCTTAAAAAATCTTTAAAAAAATAAACGTGCTATGGTTAACCAAAATTCCTTAAGAAAAACTCAAAAGGAAAAGAAGTGGAAACTTCAACAGCAATTGAAAAAAAAGGAATTAAAATTCCAAAAATAAAAAATGAAGAAACTGGTATTAACAATCCAGAACTTAGTAAAAACTAAGAAAAGAAAAAAAGAAAAAATTAATTGGGTAAATGAAGCTGAAAAAGAAGATTCTAAAAAGGTTTAAGTAGTATACAATGGACCAAAACCAAAAATTTACACTAAATAGTCAAAACCAAATAGAGCAATAATATAATTTAGTGGAATTATCCACAGAGCTTTTACTAATAGGATAGAAACAGAAGGAAGTTACAATAATTACAAAATTCTAAAACTACTTTCACCAACAGAAATAACAAAAAGTTATTTTTAAATAGTACAACCAACAGAATAAACTAGTAAATTAAGAAACCTCGAAAAAATTCAAATACCAATAATTTTTAAAGATGCAACAAATAATTCTTCTGAAGAAGAAAGGAAAAGGTATAAAAATTTAACAAAATCGCAATGGCTAAGTCTATACAATCTAGCTTAGAAAACTATTGAGAAAAATCTAGATGATATGAAATTTTATACTACATAAATTTTTTTCATCAGGTAGTAAATTCAACATCTTAAAAGAAGCTGATCCAGTATTTGTCTATAAGACATTTCATGCCGGATTAATAGAAAATATATATCCAAGAAATGAACTAAATGAATTAATCTAATTTCCTGAAAACTTCAAAAAATTTATTAGAAATTTCAACAACAAAAATAGGGCTATAGATAGGCCTATTTTTTAAAAATGTTTCAATTCAATAATAGATTTGAACCAAGAAATACCAGTAAGTCATTATTATTTCATTAAACTTAGATTAACAAATAATAAAAGAGAAGTTACTCGACTAAAAGTTTTACCAAAAAGGAATTTAATCCTAAGAAATTATGTATAGAAAGAGGACAGATGTTAAGTCAAATTTATCATAAAATAAGAAGAATTAATAACTCTTCATAAATTAAGGTCAATTACAGTACAAGTAAAACTATTATTACTTATCAAAGTAATATAGTTATCACCAAGGAAGACAGTGAAAAAGTAATTTCATATGAAGCTAACTTCAACTGCAATGAGATTGAAGTAAGTGAAGAAACCAAAAATGTATTTTTTTTCATTATTCCAAAAATGTATAATCCAACTATTGTAAACAAGGAACTTTTATATCTATAAAAGGAAATTCCCTGTAGATAAGGGAGATATTACGAAATCTTAACACTTATCCATTTTCTATTTCATGCTTTAGATATGTATCTAGAAATAAGTAAGAACTATAAACATTTTCAAGGTTACTAGTTCTCTAGTTTGTAAAGCTTTTTATTTATTGAATAAAAATTCATCTTAAAATTTCCAAACCAAGTTATCACTCTTACCATAGAAAGTTGAGTACGGATCTCATAAGATCAGTAGGGAAAGGAGGTTTAGAAGCTTGGATCTGGAGTGAGACTTAACCCTTTAGAACAAGAAGAAGATAGCAAAGAAGTGAAAGAACGTGGTAGACCCATATTCAAAAACAGGTTAGCTTACAATTAGCGACTAATATACTTTAAATTTCATTAATATTGTTAAAATATTATTGATATTGCATGAAAATTGTAATTTATGGAAAATAAATGTAATAACATGAAAAGAAAATATAAGACAAAACTTTATAGAAGTAAAAAAAAAAAAAAAAAAAGAAATATTTTGAAAACTAAGAAAAATCTAAAAAATACAATTTATTTTAAACAAACTCTTTTTTGTTTTAAAACATCTATAAAAGATAATTTTAAACAAATTACATGAAGATCTAAAATAATTAAAAATTTACAATAATTAATTGACTACTTTCTAAACAATAAAAAAATGATTTAGTAAAAGAACAAAACAAAGAATATTTAGATCTTGAAACAAGCCTTAAACTAGTAAAAATGGACATAAAAGAAAATAAAAAATTTAAGAATTGAGTCGTTGGATAGACTAAAAACTTGAAGAATATGAAATTGGAACTCAACAAAAAATATATGGAATTATTAAAAAAATATTTTGACAATGAAAGTTATAAAACATGTTTAGAAAATTTTAAAAGATTTGATACACTTTTAGATTATTAAACATATTATGTTTTTAGTATATTATACCTAATAGACCATCTTGTAGGAAAAATTTTAAGAAATTATTTTACACATAAATTTGTAAAAGTAAATGAAATAAAATTTGATAACCTAATTTTTGGATTTTATTTATTTAAGGAACATATTTGAAGATAAGCTAATTGAAACTTAAAAATCAAAATTCAACTAGAAAAATTGGTATCAGAGCCATAAACATAAACACATTTAGGGCTTTAAACAAAATGCTTAAAATAAGATATAACTAACCAAATTTAAATAAAAAAGTAAATTATTTAAAATATTATTAAAAAAATAATAGAATTAATATTATTAATTAAGAAAATAACCAAATGATTACCTAAAGAAATAATATAAATAATAATTTACAAAGTATTTTATAATTGGAACAAATAATTAACATGGTTACATCATAAATAATAAAAATGTTTACACAAGCACAATTTTTTTAATTTAAAAGAATTATTTAATTTACTCAAAAAAATTGAAAATAAAAAAAATTTAACAAAAATTTAACAAAAATATTTTTAGCATGTATAAAAACAAAAATAAAATAGTGTTATCACAAGAACAAATATAAACCTTAAAATAAAGAATAAAACAATTATAAAACACAAGAACAGAAGAAAAAAAAAATTAGAAGAATTTAAATTTTTTTTAGACATTATCTTAAAAAAAATTAAAAGAAATTCTTTAAAAATATTTAAAAAAAAATAAACTATTTAAAAAAATAAAATTATTAAATTTTTGATAAAAATTATTTTCAAAAATTATGAATTTTGACTTAAAAATCTTTAAAATTAAGTATTTTAATAAAAAATAAACTTTTATATTATAAAAGCTATAATTAAAAAAATACACTATGTGCTTAAAATCTCGAGAAATGTCGGTAGAATCAGCCTAATAATATCATTTTCCGACCTGGGCTCAAAAGCTCAAAATTGCCATTCTATTTTGAGATATACTAATTAGCAATGTACCCCCATTTTTTTCTTCACCATACATACATTTAATAAATTTTACATGTTTAATATCGAATATCTCCCTTTTTTAAATAAAAATGCGAAAGAATATCTGAATAAAAGACATTTCAGTCAAAATTCATGCCAAAAAAAGAGGTCGAGTTTTTACCATATTATTAAATGGTATTATTTTAGTACCCAAATTTTTTTTATGATATATTTTTTTTTTTTTTTGATAAAATGCTATAATAATTCTATTTTTTTTGTCGAAAAGAAGTCATGTGCATAATGCATATTTTTAATAATGACAGGTAGTTTTAACTTTTATTTTTTAAAAAATTAGAAAATTATAAATAAATAAAAAAAGTTAATATTATTATTTTTTTAATTCTTAAGCACCCAATCCCTTGTGTTAGCAAAAAAAAAAAATCAAAAATTCCGAAACAAAGAAAAAATATAGCAAAAAAAAAAAATTACAAACAACCCAAAAGGTAGTGTACAATCTACTCAGCCACTATTTTTATAGTTTTCTAATAACCTTTTTTTTTTTTGGTTATATGCTGTCATGACCCTCTATTTATTAAAAATCTGATATGACCCCCTCCACTTGATTTTTTTACATATTATGACAAAAATGTCCTTAATAACCCCTCAGTTGGACGACTGTCCAACTCACCTCAACATATCCAACTGAAAACCAGAGGAGTATATTTTAGAGGACATATATGTCCACTCGCCGGAGCTCAGTTGGACGACTGTCCAACTGATGAAATTTTGACCGGCCGGCGACCCCACTCGCCGGAGCCGAGTTGGACACATGTCCAACTAGACTGCCCAGAATAACCCCTCAATTGGACGTATGTCCAACTCACCTCAACAGAGTTGGACATGTGTCCAACTGAAAACCAGAGGAGTATATTTTAGAGAACACATATGTCCACTCGCCGGAGCTCCCGGAGCTCAGTTGGACATATGTCCAACTACGTCCAACTTAAAATTAGAGAGCTTATTTCAACAGAATTGGACGCACGTCCAACTAAAAACAGCTTATTTCAACAGAGTTAGACGTACAGTTAGACATGCGTCTAACTAAAAATCATACAATTGTTCAACAGACCAAATTTACTGAACCTTTCACTACATCTTTACTGTTAGCTTCTCTGATATCTAAGTCATTGCATTAATTGCAACTTATTTCTATGACTATGAACAAGTATGCCAGTAACACTGTCATTTTCATTTATATACTCCCTACGCTTTCTGCAATAAGAAAGAACAGCTCACGAACATTAAACAGATGAGAATTAAATGAAACTACATAGGTAGAGTCAACATAGTTGACTCTATAGACAAATAATCAAACTCAGAAGATTCAGTTGGTACCAAATCTTTACAAACTACAATAAAATCCAACACCTTAACAAGAAGGCAATTGACCTGAAATCGTCAAAAAATATAAAATAGAACCAGAAAATCAAGTTGAATTACAGAAATAACAAAAGAAAATGGAAATTACCGAATGAAAGACTCTCCAATTGTCGTTACAGCGGTCTCATTGAGCGCATTCGTAGAAGAGTAAATCCCCTCACTGCCTCCATGGACCACGAAAGAATTTCCTTTAACAGTGAACTTCTCGGCAGCGTACTCGTGAACTGAGGCTTTGACACAACTGAAGCTCCATATACAAATAAAGGCCAAAGCCGAGAGCAACGACATTGCAAAAACTCTCAAAATTCTGAAATCGAAACCCAAATCTCAAGGGCTACAGAAAGAGAAGGTTCTAGTTCTAGATCTGTTCGGTGAAGAAGAGAAAGATAAATAGCAGATTTTGACTCAACTTTTTGGTGAGAGAGTGAGATCTTCAACTCGCTTCAGCTGGAAAATAATGACGAAGTTGAAGAGAAAGAAGAATTGCAGCTGGTGAATATAATGAGTAAAGGGGTATATTTGGAAGTTTAGTAATAGGGGGTTAGTTCAGAATAAGATTAATAAAAAGGGTCTAATGTAGCCTATTTTTTTTTTTTTTTTTCCCTAAAAATAAAATTCAAAATTATCATTTATTATTATAAGGATATGTGTGTTACACGTAACTTATTATTGGAAAAAAACTAAAGTTATTATAGTATTTGAAAAAAGGCACCAAAGAAACTTATTACTAAACAACACATTCACTAATAAGAAGGAAAATAAATACTGACATAATGATATCCGTATCATTAATGTCACCTATTAAACATAACCTAAAAAAGTACCAAAAATTCTGGTACTACTTTGATTATCTTACAACAATTATTATTAATCGTGGGGTCATGTATGCTACTTTGGAGGAGAGATACTAAGATAAATTTAAAAGCAAAAATAGAGTTCGGTAAAACAATCTTTAAATTAAGACATGACACTAGTGGTACAGAAGAAATCGTTCAGCCAAAAAAAAAAAAATAGATTAAATCTAAAATAATCTTACCATTCAATACATTTAATACTTTTCAACTATTGCTATTTTAAGAGGAAAAAAAAAATAATATACATATTAAATAATATATTAAATATTAATTAGATATAAAATTAAAGATGTAAAATAAAAAAAATAATTATAAAATTTCTTACTAACATATAGATTAAGAATTATTCAGCAAGAAAAATTATTATAACTAATAATTTTAAGGGTACTGTATGAGTGTGTGAGTTATGCTAGTGCATGTCTGTGAGTGACCCAATGCTATTCTTTTTTAAAAAAATCTGCCTTTAAATTATTCAAAAGATAGCTTCACAAGATCATTGGTGTCTATTTTTTTCTTCACGTTTGTCTTGAGAATCAAAGGGCAATTTTCACTCAGGATAGTTCATCTTCTTCACTCAATGATAAAAACATTATCTCCCGCCTAATAACATGCTTCATTCCCTTTTCTTTTGCTCTTTGTCTAGAATAAACATTTATTACAAACTATACTGATTGAAAAGTTTTGATTGGTTACTGCGACTTGTTACACATCGTCTAAAAGACATTCACATTCTACAGCTGGATTAAAGATTCTATGGACCATACCGTACAGATCTTGAAAGTGTATAAAATCATACCTTAATTTTACAGTACAGACACAAAAATTAGTAATTCTCTGCTACAGGTCTTGATGGAAAGAGTCTTAGAAGAAATGTCATCAATGACCACAGGCACACCATGCCTAGACCATTAAAGGTCATTATCATAGCAAAGATTGCACCACCTCTTTCTAATACTTCAGGGGTAGCAGGAACCCCTTTCATAGGCAACATTAATCTCTCCATGAACGAGGCAGCTTTCGTCAACTGATATATTCGATAAACCTAAAAAACAAATTCAAAATTATCAAAATCACAAAGTTCAACTTAAGGCAATGGATTTGCATCTATCAGAATATTTATACATACCTCAAAAATAATGGGAACCAGAGGCCAACAAGATGACCCATGTTTGTCAAGTATCTTTTCAAATGCAAATTGTGCAAAGCAGCCGAACAGAAAAGGAATTACGGAGATAAACGCTGGCAGGCCAACCATTGGCCAGGTTACGGAAACAGCAAACAGAGGAGTTATGATCTTTAATCCCATTGTGAAAAAGGCAGATGTTATGTACCCTCTAAGGCCAGTAATGAGACTCCATCTCTTTGCACTGAACTGTATATATGGCCTTTGGACATGATCAGCCACCCACAAAAATGTTGCAAGACCAATGTAAAATATAACCTCAAAAGATAAAGATGTCACAATTTCTGCAAAGGACAAGGAAGAGGATATTATGTTATGTTTCATCTCACAAAATACCCAATTATCCACAAGCAAATAGAGGGAAAGAGAAGAAATGATTTAAGAAAAATACTTCATTGTCTGATTTGACCAGAAGAACTTCCTTCTATGTCTCCATTGAAGAATTGCCATAAATAATCAAGCTTAAAGAGACGAGTAATCGATGCTTAAATTTTAACACGTGATGGCTTTCACATGACACTATAAACATAAAACTTTTTGCAAAGCCCATTGAGTATGGAAAAAGTGCAATAATCATGTAGAATATATGTATAAAATGTGAAAGTCTATAAGAATGATGAGCACTCTAATCTCAAAAGATTAGCCCAATAAGTAGAAATACTCACATTTCTTATAAACTCTTTTATAATATAGTCTTTTATCAATGTGGGATAATTCTTCTAACTTTTCCCATCAAAGTATGGTCTTTGTCTCTTACAAAGCCTATCACTATATATTTTTAACCTATTTATTATATTATATTCTATTTGGGTCACTTGTCTCTCTTTTTTTTTTTTTCCTTTCGCAAGGCCTATTCATTTTTTTTAGGCATGATTGGGCCCATTAATCGACTGAAGCTCTGATGTCATGTGAAAGTCTACCAGAATAACGAGCACACTAATCTCAAAAGGTTAATCCAATAAGTAGAAATACTCATATTTTTTATAAACTCTTTAAATGTAGGACAATTCTTCTAACATAAAAAACCTACTAGACATGAGAAATGCAATTAGAAGCTATGGATACAAATTGCATAACAACAAAGCAAAAACCTTCAAATAGATATGGTTGATTACTGTAAAGGTATTTTGTAAATTCACAGAAATTGGACGCATTGTCGTACATTCACACATATGTTGGTAGTTTGGACAAAAAAATTATGCAATTATAACAATCAATTATTGCACTTTGGCTCATGTTATCACAGAATAGTCATACATATAATGAAATAAGAAGGAATCTAGATGTTGTACCTACAAGAGTCTCGTCCTGCAATAGATCTTCAATGACACCGCCAAGGAAGAACTGAGGAAGAAGCAAAGACGATAACAGTGCAACAGGTGCCAAAACCCAAAACAAGGAGCCCTTTTCTTCGTTGAAAGGAGCAGACACTAATTTTCCTTCTTCCATCAATTGGTGAGTCAACCCATGAAATGAAACTGCCCCTGATTTTCCACGAAATGGCTCTAACCCAGCATCTGCTTTCACAAACAACCCAAAGTTTTCCCTGCCCGAAGTTTCCAACTTGGCATCTGAACTGGAATCAGAAGCACATAGAACAACTCCTCTGTTCAAGTTTGTCAATGAAAATTCTCTAACAGGTCTTTTCAAGCCTGTCATAAAATTTATTGACAAAACTACCGTTATAAACAAGCTAGTAGGAGAGTATTTCTTAAAGCATAAGACTTGAATGTCATTCTGATAATCTAAAGTCAATGTTCGAAAAAACAGAGGATAAATGTATGAGTGCATGAAAGATTATGATACAATTGAGACGACGAACAACGTACATGAAGACGCGAACGAAACTCCATTACGGAGTCTATGATTCCTCAACCCAATATAATTTGCAGAGACCTTAGAAAATTGGCATAAATAAATCATTTAACTATTTTCAAAATGGTTAGAGCAAATGATACTAAGATTTGATTTTGAAGATGTAATCCAAAGATACTTACGCGAAGATGGGGAAACCTGAAACTTGGTGCGGAAAGGCCACGACAAACGGATTGAAACTCCATTTCTGGAGGTGCAAGGGTTTAGCAGAATTCGCTCAGCTTAAACCCTAGTCCCTCTCTTTGAACTTGCGTACAGCCAAAAAATAAATAAATAACTGTGGATGTTAACAGAAACAATGGAGGATTGGAATGTGTATGGCCCAAATGCCCTACGTGTTTACCGGATTAAAACCCCTGTTGATACCTTTTTTTTCCCAAAAAAAAAAAACGTGAATTCTAAAATATAACTTTTTAATAAATAAATAAAAAATTACTAATAGAAGGTTTAATCGGAGTGTAGCAAACTAGTCCTATTTAGAGAGGATTAATTCTAAAATGTTAACATGATGACCGTATTTGTAAAAGGTGCTCGAATTCTAAAACTTTTATATATTAAAATGAGCTATAAGCTCATTGGCCAAATAAATATGTTCAATAGTTTTAAATTATTAATTACATATACTATGCTTATTAATTATTATTTCATATTAAATTTATTTAAATTATACATTAATCCATACATCATAAATAATTAATCTTTTATTATAAGTCTCTTACAATTACTACTAATTAGAATTATAATTTATGGAGAACTAAGCACTCATTTTTATAAGTAAACCTAATTAAGTTCACATAAAAATTTGAATTGTACTAAATAAATACACATGTTCATATTTTAGCCTTTACATATATATATATATATATATATATATATATATTTTTTATTTTTTTGTGTCAAATAAGATAATTATTGTCACACACTTATACAAATAGGATTCATCAATTATGGAGTGAGTTCCCACTTAAAAAAAATTCTGTGTCTATCATAAAAAATACAAAATTTATATGTAAGCTTGTCATTAAAATGCAAGATCTAAATTTTAAATCCCTGTATCCTGCTATACAACAAAACTACAAACCATATTATTTTTTATTGAAAAAGGAAATCATTATCTAAAATGCATAAATTAAACAACAATCTTCAATTTCATTTTATTATTTCTGAAAATACAATGCTAAATTATTTCATCTAGCTGCCTATAGTTTTAACTAAATGAAATTGTTAGTTCCTACTTCCTAGTTTGCATTTAGAGAGTATAAATCTTTAAATAAAACTCTAGTAGTTAACTTATTTAATTTTTCACATTTCAACAATGTTGCTCATAAAATGCACTAAAAACTTAAAAATAAATTTCAAGTAAACACAAATTAGCACAAACAAGAACTATGTATGTCATGGGGCAGAATAATTTATAAAAATGAGTTTGTTCTCAATTTTTTTCAAATTGTTATCCTACTTGTGTATGATATTGTATGTGCAAATTTATGTGATATTGATATTTCATCAAAATAATTTCATGAAAATATTTAGTTTGAGAAATTAACAAGACAATGAGCTTAGATATATAATAAGCTAAAAAGACTCTTAAATAAAAGAATAGTATTTGATTTATATAAATGCATTTATTATTTAATTAAATAAAAATGGTTAAGATTTCTTGATTATTTTAGTTAACATAAACTCATAATATAAGAGCATATGCGTTATGATAGAGTTTAAGATAATAATCAAAATTGTTTAACATATAATTAAAGTCGTCTTCTTTAATTAAAATTATTACAAACATGCTTAAAATTATACAAATATATATATAATTAGTATACAAATGATAAATAATTTAATAACAATGATTATCGTACCTAAGAAGATTGTCACAATTTTTACCCTTAATCACAAATTCATTAACAAATTAGTTAAAATAAGTAAAAATGGAGTTTTTAAATAATTATAATTAAAATTAAAAAAAATAATTAAACATGGATTAAATTCAATTACAAGGTATATGTAATCATGGGCTTATCATCACACTAGCCTATAATTTAGCCAAATATGTCATGAATCAACCTTTAATTTCTTGATTCTTGAATTATTATCTTTGTAACAACCATTAAAAAGGTTTAAATTAAAATTAATAGAGAGAGAAAGAGAAAAAAAAATGAGTTTGATAAGAAGAAGGAAACCAAACAAATAAAATAAAATATAAATAAAAGAATAGCATAAAATATTTTCACGTTAAATTTTTTTCTCGTTAAATTTTTTTCTCTTTTCTTAATTTCTAGCACTTTATGTCTTCAAGCAACTATAGAAGTAATCCCAATGCAAGAATTTAGTCTCAAAATTTAAATTTTTTATGGTTTTCATATATTTTTATTAAGAGTTTTAAGGAGGAATAAAAATTTCTAAATTTTTATGATGAAACCTTACATAATCTATTTTTTTTCGTGTTTTTTTTAAACATTAAAATTAAGTGGGAAAAAAAGGGTTATAATAAAATCTTATAACCTTAAAATTCTGAGTTAAGTGTATGTTCTGATAATTATGAAATAGTTAGATTCTTAATTAAAACTTTAAATTTTTATTTATAAAAATAGACATATTTTAGGTCTAATGGTTTTTGAATCACTAAAAATATTTTTATTTATAATTTTCGTGAATTTTTGAATTATATATGAATATCTAAAATTCTGCAATTTTTGTATTAATATCTAAAATAAAAATATTTTTAAAATATTTAAACTAATCATTTTAATATGAATTTTTAATACTCACTTTACATATATGTTATTGATTTTTTTTTTTTTTTTTTTTTATTTTGAAACCAAATAAAGTTTCTAGAATTTTTAAGATATTTTTCAATAAGGAGTACTCTGATTAGTAAATTTCCTGACTAATTTCATAAATTGATTTTAAAATGTGTTTTGAAACATATTACTTTATCATTTAATCTTAAAATTTTTTATTACAAATAGATACATGTGTCTAGTTTTACTCCAAAAAATTTCGTACATAAACTATTTTCTTACATATTTTAATAAATCATGTATTGAGACATGTTCAAATTAGCATAAAACTTTGGGTTATAGTGAATGTCAAATGTTTTACTTGGAATGAGTTTCTACAAGTATTAAGGAGAATTTAGAACATAAATTATTTATCAAAGATGTCATTATGAAAGCACAAATGAGAATATAATTTAAGAACAAACAAAGGGTAAAAATGAATCTATTTATATAATTAAGGGCATAAGTTGACATGTTTATAGTTATAAAGTTTAGAATAATATTAGTGGTGCCTAGCATATCTATATTGTAAGATTTTTTAGTGTATCTAAGGTAAGTAAACTAATATTTATAAAATTGCAATAAACTACAATATGTGTGTGTGATGTATTAACTTTGGTGACATAAATGTGAATGCTTGTGAACTTCTGTACTAAAACTTGTGTTTTTGTACCTTTGTGCACCTTATTAGCACATATATTTACTTTTGAAATAGCCCTGAACTACTTTTGTATTCTGGCATGCATGTGTTAAATGTTTTGAATATTTTTTATTCGGTTAGCGTAAAGTCATTTGTGAATTTCTAAACTATTTTGATCGGAGCATCTATGTATATTGGTTAGCCAACGGGTGACATTTATTTATGTTATGTGTGACCGTTATAAAAGGTGTCACCTTCCTAGTAGAGTACTTAGGGAGATGTAAGAGTATGCACTTTCAATGGGACGTATAAGTGCTTGTGGATAGACCCATAATTTCTTACTGGTCAAGCATTCCCACTTGCACTTGCTTTGCAAATGAGTATGATCACTGACGAGAAATTTTATGGCTCCATTTATGTGTGTTTTTTGATAACCTTAGAATAAACCAAAAATTTTGGGCCAGAAATCATTTGTTTGATTTTATATGTTTTTCAAAAGTTGCACTTGATATTGGAGTCTAATGTCTTGTAACTCATTGTGATAGTGTTTGTGATATGTAGTTTGTATGTATGTTAAATTTGCTTACTGAAAATTTTATTTTCATGCAATTTGTTGTGATTTCAAGTAACCGTTGAGAAGTGTTGGCAGCTTGATTTGGTTTGGTTATGGCGTTAGATCTTCTTAAGATTAACATCTAAGTTATCTAATAAATAAGCTATCACATCTTACAAGGTTGAAATTGGATTTTAGTTTGAGCGTAGTTGCAATTGAACCTTGTTAGTTTCATTTAGTAATTGTGGTTTCTTTAGATATTAGAAAATTAGTTTTGAAGTCAAATAATTTGGTGCACTTTTAATTATCTATTTGTATGTCAAATTAGTACTTTTAAGGTCAAATTTTGGGTTGTGATAATCATAATTCAAGATTATTTTTAAATTCTTAACTTTAACTTTAAGAATCTAGGTATATTTAAAACTTTTCATATTATCTTATTATGTAATTGATTAAAAGTCTGATTATTAACAAATCCTAAATTATGAACAACCTAGAGATATGCAACCTAGCTAGTTTAATTCATTCTTTGCATTACGATCTATAAAAAAATATGATAATTAAACTAAGTACGATTATAACAATAGTTTAACTTTTAATGAAGGTATTCAATTATTCTCATGACAGAATCCAAAAGATACTATTTTAAATAAAAATATTAGCAATTATGTACTAACACCTTAAATTATATGTAGACATATTCATGAAATAAGCTAGTTGTTCACTTTTATTCATATATACATAGTCATGACATTTAAACATATAATTGAACACATTAAGAATCAAGAATTTAAATTAATAATTTATTATGACTCTTATTGAATTGAATCATACTCTAGGGCTTGGAATTGCCCATAATTACATAATTGAAACTTAACTAAACATAGAAAACATAGCAATTACAATTAAATTCATAGAAAATAATTAGAAAGGGAGAAAAAGTCTTAGACTATTGTCTTCCAAATCTTGATTCTCTATAAATTCTCCAGCCACAAAGTGATTATGTTTTACAATCCTAATGAGTCTGTTTATACTCCTAATTAAAAGAGGAACCAAAAAGTTGTAAAAAGTCTAGAGACTGCCATTGGTAGGCATTTTTAACTACATGGGCTGCAGCACAACCCATTTTCTGACAATTGTAAAGTTCACCTGAGAGCCCCATGCTGCAGTGGACAATTCATACTGCGGCACAACATGTTCCTTATAAATGCATTGAGACCCGAAAGCTTGGTGCTTCAACACACCCCAATTTTCACAAGTGTTGCATTTTGACCTCTCCTTGATGTATTTTGTATAAATATTGTAAATTTGGCCCTCCAACATGTGACAATTATGCTCTTGAAGTGTGGATTTGTTTATCATTTTTGTCAATTGTATCTTTTAATGTCCAAAAATATTTAAAATACATCAAAATATACTCCGTAATTCTACAAAAATAATATTTATAAGAATATTTAGATAAAAATACAATATTAGAACTTAATTCATTTAATAAGTCCCATTAAATTATAAGGTATGTGTTCTTTTAAGCATGTATCAACTACTACGGTCAATATTGGTAATGAAATTATCCAATCAGAAGTTGTTGATGAAGTGGCTACAGTTGAAGGTACATTATATAATATGATATACATGGATGGATTAGATTTTAGACATATGTAAAACATTATATGACACTCATTATACTATAAAATTAATATACTCAAGCTAAAATATCAAAAACATGCATCTCTTTGGTTTATCAAAGTGATTTATGAGATTTTAGCCAAAAATTACGTCTGGCAAGAGAGAAATAAATTAGAGAAAAGCTTGGAACGTGATATTCTACAACCATACGGCAAATTTATTGGGGTTTGTGTGACAACCAACCAAAGTTGAGGCACAAGATACTCTGGAAGGGTTATGGGTGTAATAATGGAGGTATTGGGTAGGGAGAGAAAAAAAAAAGTGAGGCTCGACAGTTTTGGTAAGGGTTTAATGAGGTTTTCTGTAGGCTGTATTGTTGAGTCAACGTACCGCATTGTTGTATGAAAAAATCAATGCAAATCAATCGATCGAAGCGTACCTATTTTTCCATTTTTATTTAATACTTCATCGATTGTTCTATACAATCAACGTAAATTTGTGTCCATGTTTCAAACAAATTGATGCAGAATTAAATACTCTATTTTTTCATAGTCGATGCAAAAAAGAGATAAAATAACATATTTTTAGTGTGCTCTCTAAATAAAAAAATTGAAAAATTATCAAAAATAACACCCCTAAAATTTATAATAACAAAACCACCTCAATAATATTAAACGTTCAATATTGAATGTGTCTAAATTTTCATTGTTCAATTTCAATTGAATAAGTGTTAAAAAAAATGACATATTAGTTTTTTTTTTAATTATAAAAATATAAATTTGAATACAAAGTGTGCTAGTTTTATTATTACAAGTTTTAAAAGTGTTATTTTTGTTATTTTCACTAAAAAAATTTGAGCTAGCCATTGAGCATATCAAACTAAAATGTACTTATCAAATCATATAAGTAAACATTTTAAAATAAACTTAACTGAAGACAATACGAGAGCCTAGCAAGTTTTTAGCCTAAATAGCTTCACTTTCAATAAATTGATCAGATTTTTCTAAATAACAACAAAACATCTTAAAACTCACAGCTTTATAAAAAATTATCCAAGAAAAAAACCAAATGATCCTCAATCCATAAATTCTTGAAATGAGATCATAATAAAACCCACCACAATTGAGGCTCTCACCGCTAGCGACCTTATCGAATATTGGCTGAAAACTCAATAAGTTTTCTGGCCACTGTCAACAACTTCAAGCTGGATGTAATTATTTTGTTTATGAATGTAACATGTTATATATAAATGAATGTAAATTGTTACAATGTATACATATTATATAAATATAATATATATATATATATAAAAGGTCTGAATATAAGTCATAGTGATATACGATTTTATTAATTATTAGCACTTGAAACAAAAACATAATCGAAGATAAGGAGCACAATAACTCAATTAGTTATTCTAACAAAGATTTCAACTTAGCAGCTGAAATTAATTAACTGATAGAGTCTTTAAATAGATAAACAAATCATTAATTGAAGTGTAGGTAGATTCAAATCACCATAATTTAAAAAGGTACCACAGGTCCTTTAATGTCAAAAAGGTATGAAGAGGACAGCATAGCACATCACAATAAGAGCTACAAGATTCTAAAAAAAAAATCCACAACTGTTCATTTGGTTACTTAAAAAAAACTCAAACTTTCAATACCCAAAAAGAAAGAAGTCGCCACATGTGTAGATAAAGCTTTATAAGAAACTCCATTAAGATTTTTTACAAGTTTGATTTTAAATAACAAATAGAACCCACTTTTTTGGGCCAAGTCTCCACAATTAAAAATAAGTTATTGTGTTACGCTTTCTTTACCTCCTAAGTTTTCCCCACCCACCTTAAAGGGAATTCATGTAACACAAGTGAGCATATCGACCGGCAATAAGGGAAGGAAGAGCAAAGATTGAGAGTGCATGAAAGAGACGAAAAAGAGATAGGGATTGTAGATGAAGAAAGAGGATTACGGAAACAAAGAAGCATGTGTCTAAACGAGAACGCTGTCATGGTGCGAGTTCGATAAAAATGTGTCTTATGCATAAACACTTGCTATAAAATACTAGTTATGCATACATGATTTACATGTAAATTAATAAATTATTAATTTTTTTAATTTAAATTAAAAATTAATATTTATTTATCTCTTAATTAGGCCTATATATTCATAGAATTCTCTTCAAAAATATAGAAATTAAAATATAAGAAAATTATGGTACGAGTTTTTAGAAGAAAAAAAAATTATTTAGGATATAATTATTTCTTAAATATATATTGGCTACAAATCAATAACACTGCATTAATGTTAATATATTTCAACTAAAGTGGAGAGAAAAAAAAAAAAACCTATTATATTTATCAAATTTGAAAGTAGAAAAAATTTGTGCTTTTTAACGCATGCGAAAATTAATTACAAATAATAATAATAACAAAATTTTTATACATGTTCAAAGCTAATACATATTAATGTAGTTACAAATTACAAAATCAATATTATTATTTTTCTAAATGTTATTTAAAAAATAGTATTCTTAATCCCAAAATAAAAAATACGAATAGTTATCAAAGAAATATTGAAATTTTGTGTCTCATTTGTTAGAGAAATCAAACTTTTCATAATTAAAGAGGTTTATAGAAGCAATTTTTTATTTAGTTACAAATCAAATGCATATTAATTTAAACTTGCGAGATGTAGTTGTTTTTTTTTTTTTTAAATAAAAAATAAAAAACTAATTATAAAGTCTTATACATTTTTTCGAAAGAGTAAGTCAAATATTATAATTTTCGTATATATAAATATTGAAAGAAAATAATTAAAATTTTAAATTTTTTTTTTAAAAAAAATTAACAAAAATTTTCTTTATTTTTAAAGTTATTTGAAAAAAAATCCTTACCAAATAATTTGGATGTGATTTTTAATTAATTTTTTAAAATCATCAAGTATACATTTTTATCAAATGCATTGGTAATCATTTTAATAAAAAAAATCAAAAATTATAAAATTAATTATTTAATCATAAATCAAAATCGTTATAAAACATAACCTCAGCTTTTATTTTTATGAAATACATAAAGTTATGCTTTAATAAGATAATTATAATAGTTAAAGTAACTTGATAAATATTTTTTTATATATTATATTTAATTATATTCAAATAAAGTCATTATGCTATAAGATAAATTTCAATATTAATATTTATCTTTTTTTCTTTAAATTAACTAAAATCTCTTTTTATAATCTCAATTAAATGCAATAAAAAGTAGAGAATTAACTAAAAGTTTAATTATATAATTATTAAGGTCTTGTTGGATAATGATTTTTATTCTTAATTTTTGATTTTTTTCAAGTGATTTTTCAATCAAGTATGTTTGGTAACGATTTCTGATTTTGATTTTTACATTTTTAAGAAATCACTACCAAAATATGGGATGATTCATAAATCTTTAAAAATAAGATTTTTCAATCAGATTTATGATTTTTTTTTTTTTCATTTTGATCAAACATTTTTTCTAAAAACTAAATAAAGTCTTATAATCTTTTTATGATTAAATATTGGAATAAAATAATTAAAAAATTTAAATTTATAAAAAATAACTAAAAATTTTCTTTATTTTTAATTTTTTTTGAAAAAAATCAAAAAATGAAAATTATTACCAAACAATTTGGAGATGATTTTTAATTTTTTTCTTGAAAATCACTAAATAGAAATTGTTATCAAACACATTTGTGATTATTTTTATAAAAAAATCAAAAATCACAAAATCAATTATTTAATTATAAATCATAAATCGTAAATCAAAATTGTTATCAAACATGCCCTAAATTTTTTTTTTGTAAAAATATACTTCTCTTTTTTTCTTTTTTTCTTGAAAGAAGAATATCATAATTATCAATTGTTTATAACTATGAAATCTTATTTGAAGTTGATAACTATAACTTTAATTTTAAAAAAATTAAAATTTATCAAACAATTTTTTTAAACGAGCAATCAAAATTATCAAACTATGTCTCTCTTCTTCTTCTTCTTCTCCTTCTTCTTTTTAAATATAAAACTATATCTCTTTTAAAGTAATGTACCTTAAGTACAATCAAATAACACATCTTTAAAGACTTGATTTAAGATAACTATTAATCTATTAATAATATAATTAATTTAGGGATTTTATTCATATATGCAAAATAGGTTGGACAAATTTGGAAAAAAAAACTTACTAATCCTTTCACACTTTTAAATAATAAAAAATAAGACTTTCCATTAATATATTTATTGTTAAGGGTAAATATATTGAACACTCTCTAAGTTTGTCCAAGTATTAAAGAAGGTTTGAAAATAATATAGTTAATCCTACCCTTCACCAAGAAAACGTAAATGAAGTATGGAAAAAAAAATGTGATCTTCATTTTTTATTTAAATTAATTATAAAAAATAATAATAAAAGAATAAAAATAAAATATATTAAGAGACGTTATAAAAAAAATGCTTGACTAATAAAATAAATATAAATATAAATAACAAAAAAGTTGTAATCTCTCATCAAGTATATTAATATATTTATTATCTTTTTATCTTGTGTTCTTTTATTTTTCTAATTTTAAATTGTGCTTTATTTATATTCAAAAATAGTTTTTTATTTTTATTACTAAACCAATGAAATTTTATATTCATTCATTTAAATTAAGGTTTTTTAATATTAAGAAATACTTGAAGATAATTATTAATATAAATTAAAATTATTGAAATTTTCTTGCTTTATAAGCTTACCTTAGCCTTATTATTATTGTATAAAGTTTTGATGCAATATGCTAAAATTTTAAAATAAAAAAGGTCGGTGCCAATGCGTCTGTGGTTAAGCCTTTGAACATATAAAAATTAAGGATTCAAATTTTATTTATATTTGGTGCATACATGATTTATGATTTAATTATTGAATTAATTTTATTTTTAATTATTATTAATAAAAAAAATACCTTGATTTTTTTTAACACTAAAAATAATATATGTTTATTTATATTATAAATAAATAAATAATTTTTTATATTTAAGAATTAAAAATAAAACTCGAATGATGATTATGTGTTATATAATTAAATATTTTATTTATGGATATGTAATTAATTTACTTATTAAAAAAAAAAAAATAGTTGGTTTGGTGCAGAACTCGGTATATAGATGTAAAGGAGGTGAGTCCCTTGACGTACGCAAACAGAGTTTCCACTTTGCATTGACAAAGCAACTAACTACGCTTTCCTTTTCAAATTTCCTCCTATTTGGCATTTCCTTTTTGAGTTCTCTTTTCTCTTTAATTCATTCCTACAACTACGAAAAGCAAAAAAAAAAAAAAAAACGCCATGAAAGAAGAAGAAGAAGGAGAAGAAGGAGGTGGCACAAACACAACAACGACTATGAGCGAGGCTGAAACCAGACATAAGGAAGATGAACGACATGGCGTTGAAAAAGGATCATCAGACAATCAGAAGGTTTCATTCTATAAACTCTTCACATTTGCAGATAGACTCGACGTAGTTTTGATGATCGTAGGGACCATTTGTGCCATCGGAAACGGCCTGTCGCAGCCTCTTATGACTCTCATTTTTGGCCAACTAGTCAACTCGTTTGGTTCTTCTGATAAATCTCATGTTCTTAACCACGTTTCCAAGGTATGCAATAAACGATCGATCTCGCATTTATTAATTTTTTTCTCCATTTTTCAGTATTAGCGATGTTTTTTTATTTATTTTTACCTGGTAAAATATGTATGAAACTTGCAAATAAAATTTTGATGTGGTGAATTCAGAGTAGTACTGGATCAGTGTAGAGTATTCTAGATGTTTATATTGCTTGTTGGAGAAGAATATTGAGATCTCATTGATTCAAGAATCGATGCGAAAACAGAAGAATTTTTATATCTATATTCTTTAATTAGAAAATTCTATTTTTTGCTGCTTCTTTTTTTTTTAATAATAATTATGACCTCTTAATCTCTTTATCAGGAAATTAATTAGAACGTTAGCGCATTTCCCTTACATTATTAATAAGTTACAGATCCAATCTTTTACGTAACGAATGTAATTAAAAAAAAAATATTAAAGAGATCACCTACTTACACGTGATAGTGAATAGTGATCACTACCTATCCCGTGAATCGCAATCCTTCTTTCTTTTCTCTAATATGTGGCTTGGTGATTTCAGGTTTCTTTGAATTTTGTATACTCGGCAATTGGTACAGGAATTGCTTCATTTTTTCGTAAGTTTAAATGAATTAATTAATCCTTAGTTTAAAATATTGGAATTTTGATAGTGTGTGATCAACTGCCTAATTAAATATTAAATAACAGAGGTTTCATGTTGGATGGTAACTGGAGAGAGACAAGCGGCTAGAATTAGAAGTCTTTATTTAAAAACAATATTAAGACAAGATATTGCCTTTTTTGATACTGAAACTACCACCGGAGAGGTCATTGGTAGGATGTCTGGGGACACCATTCTCATTCAAGAGGCCATGGGTGAAAAGGTAATTAACAAAATTACTATCTAACAGGGACGTACCCAGAAATACTTTTCTAGGAGGGCTGATATATATTAAAAAAAAAAATTAATTTTTTTTATTTATAATATCAAGATTTATAGCTAACATTGAAAAAATAATATAAACTTAAAAAATAAACAAAAAAAAAATTATTTAAGTTGTGCCCGACGATGCTTTATAACATAAAATTCATCAATTATCAAATCAGATTCAATTTTTTCTGTAAACTCTCTTTCAATATAGACAATCATACAATCTTGAAGAAATTCCTCCTCCATTTTATTTCGAAGTGATGTTTTAATGAGTTTCATAGCTAAAAATGCACGTTCCGTAGTTGTTGTAGAGATTGGAAGGGTCAACACCAAACGAATTAATCTATCAATCAGATAGTATATTTGTGACTTTCCTGTTCTAACTAGCTCTTCACACAATTTAGATAGAGAATGTATGTTTCAAAAATTTAAGCGTTGTACAACAGTCATCTCATAGAATTTCAACTGACGTTTTAAATAACATATTTAATGTAATAATGGTGAATTGTTATGAAAAAAATGAGTGCTAAATAAATATAAATTTATAATTAAATAAGTACATAAATTAATAATTATATAATATTTATCGATCAAACGTTTAAAAGTTATAATTTTTATGAATATATAATACATAATTATTGATATGAGTATAAATTGAAATATAAATATTTTAAGTATTTAGTATTTTTAAAGAATAATATATAACTATAATAATTTTATTTTTTTTATAAAAAGAAGAAGAAGATATCAAATGCACACCGTTGTAAAACCAAAAAATAAAACAATAATCAAAAAATAGCAGATAGCAGAGCAATGGAAGCGGCAGCAGTTAACAAAGCAATGAAAAGCAGCAGCAGACCAATTGAAAGTAATAATTTGATTAGGGTTATAATTAATATAATATATTATATTATATTTATATTATAAATATTTATTAAAAAATTAAAAATTAAAAAAAAAAAAAAAAAGCTGTCCGGGCTGAAGCCCGGTACAGCCCAAGCCATAAGTCCGTCTCTGATAATTTAAAAAATAATAGTAGTAATATTATTAATTACATGTATGCATAAATAGTGTTACGTTATTCAACAATTTGTGGCAGGTTGGGAAGTTCATACAACTTGCATCAACTTTTGTGGGTGGTTTTGTAATTGCATTTGTGAAAGGGTGGCAACTTGCCCTTGTTTTACTTTCATGCGTTCCTGCAATTGTCATTGCTGGTGGAATCATGGCAACTCTCATGTCCAAAATGTCGAGTCGGGCTCAACTTGCATATGCTGAGGCTGGTAATGTAGTAGAACAAACAATTGGAGCTATTAGAACCGTAAGAAAAGGAATATCAAGTTCCATCATCCTTATGCACATTGTGTGTTTGTTTATTTACTTGAGAGAATTAAAACATGTTTTTTGTATGGACTAGGTTGCATCCTTCACTGGCGAAAATCGAGCAATTGAGAAATATAATAGCAAGACGCAGATTGCTTACAAAGTGATGGCTCAACAAGGACTAACCTCAGGCCTTGGACTTGGTGTGCTTTTGCTAATTGTCTTTGGAAGTTATGGACTTGCTATTTGGTATGGATCCAAATTGATCATTGAAAAAGGATACAATGGTGGTCGGGTTATAAATGTTATATTTTCAATCATGACTGGAGGAATGTAAGTAGAAGACTTGGGATTTTAATTCAATTTTTGAGTTATTTTGTTAGCTTTTGCAATTTATTACAAAAAATCTCTCTTAATATCTGATTGGTATTGTTTTGTTCGTTTAGGTCACTGGGCCAGACATCTCCTAGTTTAAATGCATTTGCTGCAGGGCAAGCTGCTGCTTATAAAATGTTTGATACTATCAAAAGAAAGCCAAAAATTGATGCTTATGATACTAGTGGAATTGTACTAGAGGACTTAAGAGGTGAAATTGAGCTCAAGGATGTTTACTTTAGATACCCTGCTAGGCCAGATGTGCAGATCTTTGCTGGATTCTCATTGTATGTTCCGAGCGGAGTAACAACTGCTTTAGTTGGGCAAAGTGGAAGTGGAAAATCAACAGTAATTAGTCTATTAGAAAGATTCTATGACCCGAATTTTGTTGAAGTACAAATAGATGGTGTTAATTTGAGAAGTTTGCAGCTTAAATGGATAAGGAAAAAGATTGGACTAGTTGGTCAAGAACCTGTTTTATTTGCAACTACTATAAGGGAAAATATAGCATATGGTAAGGATAATGCTACAGAAAAGGAGATTAGAAGGGCAATAGAACTTGCTAATGCAGCAAAATTCATTGACAAGCTTCCCCAGGTGAACACATTTTTCAATCATAGTATACATTTTTCTTGAATGTGCATAAGTTAATGACAAGATTAAAGCCAAACAAATACATTTTATTTTTCTCCAAAAATTTGTTTGAGTAAGGAAGAAAGTAATTTCTTTACTTTACAGGGATTGGATACACTGGCAGGTGAGCATGGAACTCAGCTATCTGGTGGACAGAAGCAAAGAATAGCAATTGCAAGGGCCATCTTGAAAAACCCGAAAATTCTCCTTCTTGACGAAGCAACAAGTGCCTTGGATACTGAATCTGAACGCGTTGTTCAAGATGCATTAGATAGGGTAATGGTAAATAGAACAACTGTTGTTGTTGCTCATCGTTTGACAACTATCAGGAATGCTGACATTATAGCTGTGGTGCATCAAGGGAAAGTAGTGGAGAAAGGTATTAGTAAACACCAAGTTTCACTAAGTTTCTAAATTGTTTAGCAAGCTAATCTTTTTTCTCAAAATAATCATTTTGTAGGAACTCATATCGAATTAATCAAAGATCCGGAAGGAGCTTACTCACAGTTAGTTCGCTTGCAAGAAGGTGCCCATGAAGCAGAATATGCCAAAAGTTCTGATGCAGACAGGAGTGATATGGGCGATAAGACCTTGTTAAGGTCTGGTAGCCAGAGTTTATCAACAAGGAGATCCTTAAGTAGAAATTCATCAAGCAGCACGCAGTCTTTCACCCTAAGCTTTGGTCTTCCTGGTCCTATTGATATTCTCGAGACCAAAGAAAGAGAAGCAGAGGATAGTTCTACCAGTAATGAAATGGACCCTGAAAAAAGTCGACAAGTTTCCCTCAAAAGGCTTGCCTATTTGAATAAGCTGAGGTTCCAGTTTTACTGTTGGGAGCCATAGCTGCAGCCATACATGGTGTACTCTTCCCCATATTCAGCTTGTTACTCTCAAGTGCCATCAGCATGTTCTTTGAAACTCCAAGTAAACTACGTAAAGACTCTAAGTTTTGGGCACTTGTTTATCTGGGTTTGGGTTGCATTGCTTTGTTTGCAATTCCAGTGCAGAACTTCTTATTTGGAGTTGCTGGTGGAAAGTTGGTACAGCGAATTCGTTGCTTGACTTTTGAAAAGGTTGTGCACCAAGAGATTAGTTGGTTTGATCATCCTTCAAATTCTAGGTAAGGTTACAGTACTTTTTTATGAATTTCCAAGTTCTAAACTTTGAAAGTGTAATCTTTTATTTTTCAGTGGAGCAGTTGGTGCAAGACTTTCGTCTGATGCTTCGACAGTGAAAGGTCTTGTTGGTGATGCATTGGCTCTGGTGGCTCAGAATGTAGCAACAATAGTAGCTGGGTTAATCATATCATTTACGGCTAACTGGATACTCGCATTCATAATCCTAGCTGTGTCACCCATAATGCTTATGCAGGGATACCTCCAGGCAAAATTTCTAAAAGGGTTTAGTGCTGATGCAAAGGTCAGTCTCACAACAAATGTTCCTTATTTCTCATAAACGAATTCCTTCTTCATATAGAATAAATAATACTTTGAGTACACATAGGTCATGTATGAAGAAGCAAGTCAAGTGGCAAATGATGCAGTAGGAGGCATTCGAACCGTTGCATCATTTTGTGCAGAAGAGAAGGTCATGGACATGTACCAGAAGAAATGTGAGGCTCCCATGACTCAAGGAGTAAGATTAGGATTAGTAAGCGGCTCCGGTTTTGGCTTTTCTTTCTTTGCACTCTTCTGCATAAATGCTTTCATTTTCTACATTGGAGCTGTGCTTGTAAAACATGGGAAAGCAACATTCGGGGAAGTTTTTAAGGTCAATAAGTCTTAGCTTTTTATTTATTTTGTCATGACCTCCAATCCTTTGTTTGAATTGCATTAGCTCTAGTTCCAACCAACCAACATTTTTTTTCTTTTGCAGGTTTTCTTTGCTTTGACAATTTCAGCAATGGGAGTTTCCCAAACTACTGCCATGGCTCCTGACAGCACCAAAGCCAGGGATTCAGCCGCATCAATATTTAAAATTCTTGATAGAAAGCCTAAGATTGATTCAAGCAGCAGCAAAGGCGACATACTCCCATGTATAACCGGAGATATTGAATTCGAACATGTCAGCTTTAAATATCCCACAAGACCTGATATTCAAATCTTCAGAGACTTATGTCTGAGCATTCCCTCTGGAAAGGTACTATTTTTTTCACCATCACCTACCCCTCGTGATATCTACTTTTTATGCTAGAAACTTAGTGTAGAAGCACTCAATTTAACCTAAGGGAATAAGCACCTCATAGTAGGATTGAACAACTATGGTTCTATCTCAAAAAACTTGATAAAACTCAGAGAGAAAACTCAAGGAAATGTTTTCATCTAAATCATAATCTGCCAAGCCTCTACCACAACCTTTAGCTTATAACCAATTTTTTTATGCAAAACGACAAGTCATGGCATAACAAAATGATAGCTCACACATAAGGACAAAAGATTAAAATACCAAATAATCTCAAAACAGAAAAATAAACTATATTTATTTAAAGTAATAAAACGACAAGCGAGGAATAAAACTTAAAAGAGGAAACTTATGGGTGTTTATGCTCCTGCATCAAAACTTAAGTTTATATGCTTACCTTGAAACATTTCATGCAGACTGTTGCTTTGGTGGGAGAAAGCGGTAGTGGAAAATCAACCGTAATTAGCCTCATAGAGAGATTCTATGATCCTGATTCAGGCCGGGTTACATTAGACGGAGTTGAAATCCAAAAGCTTAAGTTAAGATGGTTAAGGCAACAAATGGGGTTGGTTAGTCAAGAACCAATTCTCTTCAATGAAACAATTAGAGATAACATAGCATACGGCAAAGAAGGAGATATTAAAGAAGAAGAGATAATTGCAGCCACAAAAGCAGCAAATGCACACAACTTTATATCGTCACTCCCTCAAGGTTATGATACCTCTGTTGGAGAAAGAGGGGTTCAATTATCAGGGGGACAAAAGCAAAGGATAGCCATTGCAAGGGCTATACTAAAGAATCCGAAAATACTATTGCTTGATGAAGCTACAAGTGCACTTGATGCAGAATCAGAACGTGTAGTACAAGATGCCTTAGACAGAGTTATGGTAAATAGAACAACTGTTGTTGTTGCTCATCGTCTTACAACAATTAAAGGAGCTGATATAATTGCAGTGGTAAATAATGGTGTGATTGCTGAAAAAGGTACTCATGATTTCCTTATGAAGATCACTGATGGAGCCTATGCCTCTTTAGTGGCCCTTCACACAGCTTCTTCATTATAAATAAAGAAACAATTTTTTTTTCCTTCTTTTGATGATTCTCAAAATGCTATGAGCAAGTTCATAACTTCAGAGGCTCCATCTTGTTAGCCTGGATAACTTTTATGGAGGGTGATAAATCCACCTTTCCATTATCCCCAATTAATGGGACGCATGTTTTTTTAGAGTAAAATAGATTTAAATTTTTTTTCCCTTACTATTTTGTGATTTTTTTATTTTTTATTGCCTGCTAAATAGGCCTCCATGTACTTGATTTCACAATAGAATTGGAATAATACATGTTTATTTGCATTGAAAAGTAAACTAGCCTCTCCTTGTAAAATCAATGAACTCCAACAGAGTGTTACTCTAGTTTGCTTCTTCCAACCGAGATTTCTAATCAGCTTCTAGAGCTTAAAGTTTGTAGGGGGCTTAGGTTTCCCATGCAAGTCTACCTTGGGGGAAGTGGGTAGTTATAACAATAAATCACTGGAATGGCCTTGGTTGTACACTATTTCATTAGTGTAGGTTGTAGAGTGTGTGAAAAGGGTAAAAAAAAAAAGAAGAATTTATACAACTGTGTAGTTTACATAGATAAGTATTCAAAAAAATTTGTTATATGTGTATGTAAAAGTACACATACAACTTAAAAAATATGAAAAATTGATTGTTAAAACTCAAATTGAAGAGGATGTTAGAGGTAATATTTTGTAAGATCTTTTTAGTTTTTTCATTTCTTTTTTAACTAGAAATTTTATTTTAAATCAAAATTCAGAGTACACTTCTTCAATTATCACCTTCAAAACTTCCATAGGACAATGATTAATGCAACAAACAACATAATCATGAGACAAATACAATTTTGCACTCAAACCAATAATTATATGACACATTGTAAAGTAAAGAATTATAACCTTTAGGATTACACGGCAAAATTTATTAGTTTGAGTGCAAAATTGTGTGTTTAGCATTTATCACATAATCATTCATAGAATCACATTTAACTTGGCAATCTATAGCTTTCTTCGCTTCCCTTCGCACCACACGTAGAGAAGAAATACCTCAAAAACTCTCACATATTCTACCAGGGCTTCAAGCTCCCAACATAGCCCAATGTGCTCACCAAAAGGTTAACAACTTCAGTTTATTTTCAAGTAGGTGTAACATATGGTGTCAACTCATTTGATGAACAGATTATGTCAAATTAACCCATTAATATACTAGTTTTTATCATATCAGATCATTTTGAATTCGAGTTGTTTTGTGTCGTGTTATTATGCCGTCAAGTCGGGGGAAAGTCAAACAAAATATGTCACTTTAATAAAAATTGACTTATTAAATTCATTTGTATCGTGTTTAATAAGTAAAATAATATTAAATATTAATTTAATGGGTTAATTAGGGATATTGTGTCATGTTTGACACATTTAGCAAACATGTAAAACAAGTTAAATTCATATAATGTCTGTTCACTGCAAGTTTAGGTGTTCGGGTCATTTTTGCGACTTGTTATCGGGTGGTATCAACAATTCCGACCCTAGGTTTCAATTATAACATGATCTCCCTCACTACTTAAAGTCATCTCCATTCCTTCAATTATAGCCAGCAATTCAACGTGCTCCACGGAGGAAGCATACCTCTCCATGAGCCGAAAAACCACTGTATCTATTGAGTATGTTACATACAGACATCTCCTGAGTATGTTATCCCTACAATGGAGGCAGAACAACATTCACATGATTGTACAATCATCAACAAAGTAGAACAATGATCCTAATAACAGACCCATGCACTCAACAAACTTCAGCAGCACCATTGTTTGTAGGAATTCTCTGGCGCTTCTCAACAAAAGCTGATGGAAACCATCCAGACTTACCTTTGCACTCTCCTTCAGACCATCCTGATTCGCTCACCTGGGTGAGCATGCAACCTTTTAATTACACTGACCAAGCAAATCTATAATCCTTTAAATTCAAACAAAATCTCTGCTTAGGGTTTCGTGGCTAAGGTATACATCTAAGAAAATTCAGTGTAACATACGAAATTGTTATAGAATAGTGGTAAATTTAACCCAAGAAAAACCCAAAATCAAAAGGAGAGGGGAAATGAAGAAAAAGGTGCAGGTTGAAAGCATAAGATGATATTATGATGTAGAAACAATAAGATTGAGCTTGAAATTACAGGAAGCAATTTAGTAAAGTTATGAACTAAATAGCTATTAAAGAGAGTTGATCTTATGTTTCCTCCATTACCCCCAAAGAAAAGAAAATGCTAATAGGTTGCTAAAATATAGAGAGCACTAGCTACCTAAAGTAAATATAATGAGATGTTCAAACATCAATGAAGCACTATACTTCGATCAAATTTTAAAAATGTGACAGGATTATTTGTCATAATTCGAATATTATAATCTTTTGTAGATCCATGATGAAAAGACGTTACATGGAACTCATAAGCAAGATGAAAGGCAAACAAATAAAAGTTAGAGGGTAACTTCCACAATTTCTTGCTTACAAACGTGTCAAGAAAATCCATCATTAATATGTTCTAACAATAAGAATTCCTTAAGTTTCTATAACATTCTCCAAGATGAGTTTTCTATCCAGTTACTTAAGAGTACTCATGCAAAGAAGACTGAAGACTAAATATCAAGGCGATAAATATACCTTTCGCACAACAATGTAGTCACCCACTGACAAGCTTAATTCCTTCTCTGATGCCGCCATAAAAGGATGCACTGCCTGAAAGAGTAAACAATTCAACCTTTAAGAGTTGTTTGGTTGATAGATCTCTCTCTCTCTGTTGTGTGTATGTCTGTTGGGGGCGGGGGAATCAGTAACATGTACAATGGGTTCATTTTTTACAGCCAGAATCCCACTTTAACTGCTTAAGTATGCTTTCTAATCTGTTCATATATGATGCAATTAGTCCCACTCTTCTTTCTCAGCAAAAGAAAGAGCTTTAGACAAAAAGAAAAGAATCAAAGATTTGTGCTTTCTTCATGTATTGGAAAGCATAAATTGTCTAAAGAGAAATTCATATCTAACATCTAAACCATCTGGTTAAATACAACTCTAAATCAATGATTATATTATTATGACAATTATTAGGAGAAATTAAATGAAGATTTTATCAATTATTTCATCATTTGGCAATTTTTGGTACATTTTCTCTTTTGTTGTCATTTGACTGCCAAAGTACTTGAAAATGGAGCATCAATTATTTCAAAGAACTAAATGTAATGGTCACATAAAGGTATATCTTTCCTATTTGTTCAACCATTTCAAAAGACAATTAGCATAATTACTTTGAGCAAAGTACTTGTATAAAAATTTAGCATCTGAACTTTTACTGAAAAGTTTGTGATAGGAACATTATGTACATATATGTGGCATATAAAATTGAGTCATGCTATATACATCAAATAAGTAGGATTGGATGTTAAATTAGGAATGTTAAGGGATGAGATAATTTTGGGACCACTTATTAACAAGAGGAGGAATTATATTGTGACATGTGGACTGATGTATTAAGTTGTGATAAAAATTATTTTTCTATAAAATTATCTCTTAGACCAAACTGCCGCAGAGCAAACATAGGACCCAAAAAGCTTACTTGAAACTAACTCTGTATGTCAAAGTTTCATACATCAAAAAACTGTATTTAGAAACAAGGAAAAAAAATTGAAACTTTGACTTTATTTATGAACACATTTGCTATAATTAATTTCTCCAAAAACAATGCAGTCTATTTGATATTCTAATATTTTTCTTCTTTTTATCAGTTGAACCATGAAGTGTAAATAACAGACACTTTTGCCTGTAGTTTTACGTAGAGAGAGCCTTAGAAGTTCAAAATTTACTAAAGAAAGCATACTTCAGCCAAGAAGTATAACGTTTTTCCTGAGAAACTGTCCGATGGAATCACAGGAGGAGCTGAATCTTTCTGTTGTTTCTCTGAGACCATCTGAGACAAATTAGAGGACCAACATAAGTGTGTAATATTAAAAATAAGACAATTCGGCCTTTTAAAACCTTGTAAAAAGTGTAACCAACCTCAGCTTCAACCTCACCAAGTATGGCAGCTATTCTCAGATGATAGTTCTTTTCTCCTTCGACCTTCAATAGGGTATACTTAATAAGAATCATTGAGAATCAAAAAACATGAAAAGCGTCAACCTTGGACTTATGTTCTAAGAATATGAGTACAGACCATTGTAACAAGCCTTTGGAAAGTCAGTCTTTGTTGTTGTGCTTCAACAGCAGACAATGCTGCAGCAGCTTCTCTGCCTAGCACTGCCATGTTTGCTCTAAGTTCTTGCATCTTTGCTTCAGCTACTTGCAGCTTTGCAACATGTTCAGGTGTGTGGGCCTCCTTCACTCGTGTTTGTCTTCTGGAAACTTCTGTAGCCTGTTTGCTTATAGTCAATATGGCTTATGTGACTACAAAACATTCATAATACATGTGCCTCCTCATTCATAAAGTATTTGACATCAGTAACTAACAAACAGCAAAACAGACTCTGCAATACCTGTGCTTCTGCTTCTTGTCTCATTCGACTATAACGTTGAGCAAGATGACGAGCATCTTCCAGAGGAGGACCATTAATCATTGCCCTTAGTGGATCTAAAATCTGGAAACATATAGAAAAAAAAAATCATGCTTCTAAAACATAAAGCAAAGTTTCTCGTTTAAGAGAAAACAAACTCGTGCCTTAACAACACCCATTCCCAATCAAAAAGAGAAAAAAAAATCTAGCGTTAATCAAGTAACAAGCCAATAATCATTTTTATTTTATGATGCAACAAGGCTGAAACAACATTATCATGTATGATTCCATGTCATGCTGCTCCCACAACCCACACAAGTTTTCTGCAATTATCTTTACTTTTCAAACACATGGAACTATATGCTGAAAGTAACTTACCCTGCATTTTGAATTATTTTGGAACTGTATCACAAAGCTACCCATGAGTCTCAGTAACACAATTGGTAATTTGAATAGTGTAAAGTTAATTGCTAAGAACTCAATTCTAGGCTTAGACAGACAGCAAATCGGTCTGTTTATGAAGACACATGCATACAAAATATGAATACGGGCATGTTTATGTGAAAAGAAAAAACTGTGGTTCCAGTCTAAATTCCAACATGGGGGACTAGATGTTTAGAACAAATTCGAATGCATAAATACGAGTGTCTGTACAGTGCTAGAAGCAACCATGACTAGATATCACGTACATTCAGTAGTTTTCTTTTCAAATTTTCATAAAGGAAACACTAAATTAACATAAATGGGAAGTTTAAAACAGAATATTACAATGAATTATTTCACCATCTCTATCAATGAATTATTTCACTATCTCCCCCACCAAAATTATACATTATACAGGCTTAGAACCTAGACAACATGATTGAAAATGAGGATGTAGAATATTCAAACACCTAACCATCAACATACTACTTGAATAAGACAATTGATTTGACCCTGACAAGATTGTGACATATCTTCTTCAGATAATTTTAAGATGTACAAAACTAAGAGTGCATTGAGCTAAGCATAAAAGCACTAAAAGTGTCGCAAAAATGACCTACACATTTCTTAAGAGTGCTATAATTATCAACTAAGAAGCCAAAATATTTTTCATATTGTAATTATCTAGATACAACTAAAAGTAAACCTGTGAGGATAAAAGCTTATTGAAGTCTTCTTGTTCCTTTTCAACATGCTTACGAGCATCACCATATACAGAAGCAGCTTTTGCTAAAATGTAGTCGTTTATGTTTTCAGCTCCATATCTGCAACACTCCTCAGACAATTTGGTCCCTGACTACCACAAAGATTATCACAAATAAGTGCAAGTACCAAAGAAATTTATATTGTTTTTAACAGAGCTTGCCAAAGCAAACCCCTGCAGTCGCTTGACTCCATATTCAAATACAATCTAATGGATAATGGCATAAATTTTTACCTGTTTCAATGTGTCTACACCCTATAGCTGTAAATGACTCTGCTGCTTTTACAATTTCTCTCTGAAATTCCTGGAAATCAGAAAAGAGCGGACAATACATTTAATGGGAAGGGGAAAAACAAAGACACTGACAGATTCAACATTATGCAAAAAGAAGACTGACTTCTTGAGAGCTAAGATTGGAACAGATGTTGTAAAATTAGACATAACTGCAGCCACCTACTTTAAATTCTTTTGTCAAAATTTATTGGCCCAGTATACAAAGTGACATCTTTAATATTAATTACTCTAGTTTGTCTCATACCAATTCACTCCAACATATTGATAAGCAATGAGAGAGTTCATCTCATAGCAGTAGAACAAAGCAGTATAATTGCTCAGATAAGATAACTAGGAATTGATTAATTATAACAGCAGATCCACACTAAGTACCAGCATAACTTCCCAATTCTACACTCCATTTCACAGCTTAAGAGTCAAAGACACTTCCTATGCTATATAAAGTTAAAAGGTCAAGCAGTGTCCTTCATTCATCATCTATTGTAACAAAGTGTTAAAAATATATATATGCTAAATTCTTTTTCAGTAGAGAGAGATCTTTAAAATAGATTCAAAGTAAATAAACCTGATGTCAATTTCCTAGTACAAAACAGCATAATAATCATTTTACCTTTCCTGCTCGAGTACATCTATAAAGTTTCTCTAGCTGTTGATGTCTCTGCATTTCAACCTCATCTATAACCATTACCTCTGAGCTTTCATAACCAGATGCACTAAATTGCTTAATTACAGCCTGAGAGAGAAGGTAATCAAAACAAGACTAAGAGTGAAGGGAAAGTGATAAAAAGAACTTCATTGCTCTTATCCAAAAAAGTAAATACAAAACTTTCAAAATGGTACGAGATCAGATAGCAAAGCAATAAATTAATAAAAAGTGCAATGCTGCTGAGCTCTAATTAACAAAAAGGCTATTCCTAAAATCCCTTAATGAATTTAAATGAATGAAAATAAGCACTTCAAAGGCTATGTTCACGGACTATTTTAGAATACCCAAAGTCATACATTTTTACATACGTATGCGGGTATTGAACATGCCTATTTTTCTCAATTTTCTATAAATTCCCATGCCCATGACCACGTCTTCTCACTTTGACACTGTACTTCAAGTTCACGAAAATGAAGAGTCACGTAACATATCTTCAAAGTATATTGAGCTGAATGCTATATTGGGTGCTTAATAAGATACGAAAGTGCTACCAAAAACTAAGAGCTCTTTTTTCCCCAATCCCGAATATGATTGGAATATCGTCAGTACTTACCTACACTAATTTGCAACTTCCAAAAAGCCAAAAAGGGGGAAATCTAAGGTCCAAACTGTCTTCTAATGAAATGCTCATATTACTGATGGATCTTGTTAACACCATATTGAGTTTGAGCTGCAGCACTACCTTTTCCTTTTATCCCAAAAGGTTCAATTTTCACTTCAGATTTCGAGTTATTCATTTTCCAGTTCTATCTTTCTTTTCGTTATCTAAAATTACTTATTAAACAAAGCAGATTTTGAAGAAACTATAATGGCACTGAAAAATTCAGATTCCATTCTCACTCATTTCATAGACAATCCCAGAAATCACATAGTTTAAAGTCCAAAGTGACACACTACTATTTCCCCCCACATTTTATCGAGAACTAAGCGACGTAACTCCACACTTAGAAAGGATTCAGAATAACAAATCTAGAGATAGTCTGTCAAACAACTCACGAAAGGAAAAAAATAATAATAATCAGGTAGTCGTCAAATCACCTGCTGCTGTTTTGCAACCTGCTCTCTGAGCTTACTTGCTTGTTTTCTGAAAGCATCCATTGTTATCCTTCCAGGTACGATTGATTCCTCAGGACTAAAAGAGATAAATCGGAACCAAAACAACAACGGATGACAAAGAAATCAGGGTAAGGACGAGAGAGAGACTTCCAGTAAAAAAAATAACATTTGGGATCTGAATGGTGAAGGGTCAAGAATCAGTACTGTAGGGATGTCCGGTCTAGTTCGGGTTTAACTTAACCCGCCGGACCGTTTTATAAAAATAATCGGACTGAACCGTACAATGCAGTTCAATTAGATCAGCCAGGTAAAATACATATGCCATGTGGCAAATCATGTCGATGGAGTATATCCGTTAAATAAATATAAATATTTTTTATTATATCAAGTTATTATGTCGTCAACTGGAAAAATAAAAAATAAAAAATAATGTTAAAATATATTATTTTAATATCTTAAAAAAATATATACATTACTTTGACCTAATATTATTTATTAAATTAATTTAAGTTATGTTATGATTGTGTCAAATATAATAGATAAAATAATATAATATTATTTTAATGGATTAACTTTGAGTATTATTATGTCATATTTGATCTATTTAACAAACAATTAAAATATATGGTGTCATATTATATTTGATTACTTTAAGTTTAAATATTTTTGTGTAGTGTTATTTTATTGTGCCAAAAATTATCATCCTAATGATGATCATATTTAATAACTCTTTTAATTTTAATTTCCCATAATTAGAATTGAATTTAAATTTTATATTTTTTTGAAAAAAATAAAATAAAAATTATTTGATAACTAAATTTTATTTTCAATTTAAAAAATATATAAATTAAAAATTAGATATTGTTTATTTAATAACCCATTTATAATTTTCAATTGTCAAGTATTTAAGCTCTAAAATTTAATTTTAAACTAATTTTTCATAAATTTTCATTAAGGTATGGATCTTTAATTATTTTAAGTAATGTTGAGTGTGATTGAATTATTAATTTTTAGTATTAATACATAAATAAAAATAAAATTTCAATTACAAAATTGATATTTTTAATATTAAATTTTGACCAAATTTTAAAATCTAAAAAATAAAGAATAAAAATGACTTATCAAATATACATAATTTAAAAATTCCTAAAATTTGAAAACAAAAATTAAAAATTAAAATGGTCATCAAAGCCTTTAGTTAATTTTATACTTCCTCATTTACTAGAGCGATTGTTGGACGTCAAGTAAATTTGTAATTCTTAGTTTTAATCCTAATAATGTACCGACTTTGTAGGGATGCTTTAATAATTTATAATTATTAAATTATTTCGTGCTTATATCTCATTGTGCAAAATCATTCTTCATAACTTTTGGCGTTGTACTAAGTAAGCTACATATGGGTTAAATAATGCTCATACAATGGATATTGGTTATGTTACTAGAGTAAAAAGATGTCCAAAGCTAGGACTATTGGGGACAATATTGTTGGAATAGAATGTCCAAGGTAAGGACACTTGGGGAAAATATTGTTGGGATTGGCAATGGTTGTGCCACGAGGGCAAAAAAATGTCTTTATAAGATAGGAAGTTGTAGGGATAATATTGATGAAGTTTGGATCTGTGTTGCACATTAAACCCACCAAGAGGCTATATGAGACAAAAGGACTATGGCCAACAATTTACACAATTTAATGGTGTGAATATAGCTTCGTTGAAAGTTGACATGCCTTGTAGGTCGCATAAGTGATGGTGCATTAACGAGTAGCGATGTGCTATGATGGTAGTGTCACACTATAAAAGGCATATAAGGTGTTTGACAATATTTATGATGGGCATGTGCATTGGTGACTTCGACTAAACACACAAATGATTTGAGAGTGTGTGAATAAACCTAATTGACAATAGGAATGGAAAGCTTGCAAAATCTTAGTATATTATTGTACTACTTACTATTAACATGTGGGACTGAACGGTTGCACAATTAAATAATCGATTGTGTGGTCAGATGTCTTGGTCATAAGGAACCTTACAATGTGATAAGCATATTGGTCAACATTTTAATTTTGAAAAGCAATTACTAATTTGCAATGTGTGCGAGACTTTTTTTTTTTTTAGAGTAATTATCATTTGTACTTTCTTAAGAAAGCCAAAACTTTGTGGACAATTATCTTGTTTCAAGCTCTAATGGCAATAAGATGACCTTGATTTAAAGAACCTTGGTGTCAATTGATCAAATTTCGTTGTGCAAATTTGTGGGCAGTTACATATAGCCAACAATATTTTTACATAGTACCCACGTACTATTATATCTCATTTCTCTTACTTAGTGATGCTCTTATTCAATTTACATACAATTAAAAATCCCATAAAAAACAAACCTACTGTAAATTAGTCAAACAATTGTATTTTAATTTTTTGGTGGGAAATTTTTTTAAACTTATTGTTAAATGTTTATTTTTATGATTTTTAAGTCAAGTTTCAACAATCTTTAATTGTGATACTACAAAATCACAATAAATAATACAATATTTAAACTTAGCTTTAATGTACGACTTTAAGTTGTCGTCCTTAAATTACAATTTGTTCATACTAATTCGATGATGTACTAAGATTGAACAAATACACCTATAAGATACAATAAAGTTTATTGTTGTCTGCGATGTACATTTACAAAGATAATCGAAGAACATATTTGACTTTAAAAAACACTCAAGATAATTAATATTATAAATTTGCAATATTTAGAACACCAATTTTATTATCCTTCTTCTTTCTTCTTCTTCTTTTATACAAATGGCTTAAATAAATTGTTTATTTATAAAATTTTATGCATGCTTTAAATTGAATTACAACTTTTTAATTAGTTGTTACTTTTTTAAAAGTCATATCTTTCGAAATATATGTAATTATTCATAATAATTATAATTTATTCAAAAGTCATGTTCTTTTATTTAAATCACAACTTTTTAATATAATATTTCATTTTTAAAAATTACAATTCTTTAATATATTTTTTATTAAATGACATAAATAAATTATTATAACTTTTCATTCAAATAATATATTTTTTATTTTTAAAAATGTCCTAACATCTTCTAATTTTACACATTATTTATTCAATATAGTCCATGTGATTATCAAAATCTCAATTTGTTGCTATTTTGTTCCGGCACGCTTTTTACTTTACATTTTTATAATATAATATTTTACTTCTAAAAATTACCTCATAAATTTAAAAATTATTTTTATTATTATTTTTATAATTTTTTTTGGTATTGATTCTTTTTTAAAATTTACAAGATACAATTGTAAAACTATTATTTATTTTAATATTTTTTTTTATTTCATCTTTTTCATTATTACTTTTAAAAATATATTTATTTAAATTAATATTTTTATTCAAATTTCATATAATTTTTTTTTAGTAAATACAAAGAAATAAAATGAGTTTTAAACTCACTTTTCTCTCAAATTCAATTCATTTTTATTTTTATTATATTTTATATTACCGATTAATAAATGTATTAGAAAGACAGTTATTTTTATTTTATTATTTATTTCTTAAAAATATATTGGAAAGTGATTTTTAAAAATATAATGGAATAGGAGTAAAATGTTGGAAAATATGAAGGAAAAAAAGAGGAAGCGTTTACGGTGTTGATTAATTTACATTAATCACTCTTTTAGTTTTGTCATATTTTGATTAATTGATATTAATCTTTCAACGGCTCTTTGCCTTGATTCCTATAACTCTTTTCGTTGTTGATGGCTTAGAGAAGTCATAGAGATATAGGAAAGACACAGAAAAGCAGAAAAGAAAAACAAAATTTCTCCCCCCTACGGTTAGGTTTCGTACGATGTTATGACATAATTTGAGTTGGCAGCAGATAGATTAGTGTGTGTTGCTTGCTCATTATATATATATATATATATATATATATATATATATATATATATATATATTTTTTTTTTTTTTTTAAACACCTGAGAAATTTTTTTTTTTTTTTAAATACTGTGTGACACACTGACCTACTATCAAACTTCTAATCTCCGATCTTTTAATTTCATTTGGTATTAATTTATTTTATAATTGTATGTTCTATTCATAACTTGTAAGTTGATCTATGTTAATTATAATATTTATATCAATTGTTTGGTGGTATTGATTCAATAATCTAAATTTATAAGAATAATTTACATTATTATTCTTTATTTTAATAATTTTTTTCTTTAATATATTTTATTATTAATTTTAAAAAATGTTTACATAAATTAATATATTCATTTCAATTATTTACAATTCTTTAACAGGCATAAAAAAGAATGAAGAATCATAGCTGGTTCCTATAATATAAATATAATGAGAAAGATAATATAAATAATATTCAATAATAAAAATTATATTATTGTTATTATGTTTTTTTGAGCTACGAAATTAAAATAATGATAAATATTATAATAATATTTATAAAATTATAAATAAAAAAAATTATTTTTAAATAAAATAAAATTAAAAAAAATAGTAAATAATTATATAAATATGTGAAAAAAATAGAGTATTATAATGTATTCTTAAAGGGTGTGAGAGAAATGAGCATTCTTGATACTATTTAAATGCTTTACATTTTATTTTAGATTAATAGTTAAATCAAATACAAAAATAAGTTAAATCATTTTTATTACTGTCAACTAGGGGTGAGCAGCGGATCGAAATTGTCTGTTTTTCATCAATCCGAATTCGATTTGATTCGAAGCAAATTTGAAAATTTTTAATCCGAATTCGATCCGATAATGTAGTTAATCTGAACCAATCTAAATCCGAACAGATCAAATTTTTCGGATCAGATAGGTCGGATTGAGATTATAATTTTTTTTTTATTATTATCATATATAAAACACAATATATACTAACATTTAAATTTTAAATTTATATATTTTTTAGTAAAATTTATTTATTTATAGTCACAACTTATATAATCAAAATAATAAAAAAGTATACTGTTGAATATCATTAAATTATTATAGAGAATTTAACATTTTTTATTTTTTTTAAAACTAAAATAATAATTTAATGTAATTGTGGTATGTATAATATTTAAATATAACACATTAAAAATAAAAATGCATTTATTTATAATTTTAATAGTAATTCAGTTCGGATCGGATTGCAGCGGATTATAAAATTTGTCAATCCGAATCCAAACAGATTATTTACTTTTCGATTTGAATTTGATCCGACTATAAAATATGTCAATCTAATCTGATTCGAATTCGACGAATCAGATCAAATTTATTAATTTAAGTGAATTAATCGAATTATTTACTCATCCCTAATATCAACCAAACATGACGCAAATTTTATTCTCATTTGAAATTAGTTGTCAACCTTAATAAAAAGTGCTTCCTACCTTAAACATGTTTATCACGTTAATTACTTAATTTTTAACTTGACTCCGAGTTATCATGTGAGTTCATTAAAAAACATCAAGTAATTCTACAGCAATAATCATGAAGAAAAGCCAAGTGAGTCCATGGGAAATCCATTGATACTTGATGAAAGTCAATTATATATTTGACATAATGGAAGAAATAGAAGGAACATAATTAACAAATTATATAAAATAGTTATCTTAAAATTTATAATAATAAAAATAGTATTCAATAATATTGAATAGTATTCAACATTAAATAAATTTAAATTACTGCAATTTAATTTAAATGGTATTTAATTTGACGATATTTAAAGAAAAATGATGTAATAGTTACTTTTTTAATTATAAAAATATATAATTTGAACACAAAAAAATTATTTTTATTATTATAAATTTTAAAAATATTATATTTATTATTTTCTCATAATAATTTTATTCAACATAGAGTTAAAATAACACAAGCGAACAAAATAGACTTAAGAGTATTAACTAATTTTGACCTTTTAATTATAACTTCAATGTATTAAAAAATTGGATTATACCCGTTCTCATGTTTAAATAAAATATTTTAGTTTTGTTACATAAAAACATGTAGATTAAGATTTATTAAATGATATATTTTATATTGTCGTTTTTAGCAAATAAATGGATCTGAATACATGGGAAACAAGTACCTTTTCATCTAAAATACGAGAAACAAAATAAATTCAAGGGAATAAGAAATTGAAGAAAATTGATTAGTGGAGTGAGAGATAATGAGATGGAAAGGAGTGTGGTGTAGGGTCTTAGTTATGACATTACAATATTTTAAAATAATTTTTTTAAAAATGATTAATGGATTATCTAATTCAAGCTAAGTGTATCTTAGATAGGTTACTTTTGTCGATGTATATAATTTAAAATTTCTCCAAAGAAAAGTAAATTGAAATTTGTTTTCTATGAAGGAAAAAAAATCACAAAACAACAATAAAAATTTACAAAATTTCATGAGACAACCACCCTGGCGAAATTCCCACCACACACGAGAAATATAGATCAGACAAAATTTAAGATCCACCAAACTTTAGCCATAATTCTCTGGATATTCATAGTCCCCACTCCAATAAATTTTTGAATATAACATAATCTATTATAAATTTAAATTATGGATATTATTATGTATTTAATATTATTATTTTTTATAAAAATAAATAATTAAAATTAATTCATTTTTTTATCTGTCAAATACAACATTAATATATAAGACACTCCTTAACATTGTGAAAGTACACCCAACCCCTCTTGATTTACATGTTCCAAAACTTGCAACTACTTCACCTTTTTAACACATCCATCACAATGCTAATAACGCTTTCTTTTTACTTACTTTTCTTTTTTCCGAGTCATGCGCAGCCCAACAACTTGTTATTTAACTAAAGAGTTATTTTATTTTACATTTAAATATGTATTTATTTTTACTATTATATCATGATATATATTAAAATTATATAAAAATTAAACAATTTTTTCATTTTTTTGAATAATTTTATGATGTATTACAATGTGATTCATATGGATATAAAAATGATTATAAATTTATGTATTTTTAACATTTTTTTATTAAAATATACAAATTTTGATTCTTTTAATAATAAATATAATTTTAAAAAATAAAACTCTTTTTAATAATATTTTTTATACACTTCATCATACTCTTTTTACTTAATATGTTTATAAAATTGTAAAAATAACGGTATTAAATTAAAAGTAAACTTTATATGAGAATTTTTTTAATTGAAATAATTTACTATTTTTAATAAAAAAAAATTATGTGATACTTTAAGCTCTCGGGAGAATTATATAGGGGCTAAGGGCATTAACCTCTCCTTCTTGATATATATTTTAAGTATAATATTTATAAAATTATAGATAAATTATATGTATAAATCACTCTCAATTTTTGATAGTATATTGTGTACATTTAAATTATAATATTTATAAAATTATAAATAAGTTACATGTATAAAATAAATTTATGTCCCATTTGAGCTTTGTTTTTAAGGTTTTATTACTAAAAAAATAACAAAAATTTAATAATTTAAATATATTTATACTTAAAAAAAGATACACATAATATTTTTCAATAAAAATAAATAATAATTAAAAAATAGGTAATATTATGTTTTACTATTTATATTGTACATTTGTTGAAATAAACTTTTAAATTTGTCATATCATTTTAAGCTAATAAAATATAAAAGTAATACAATTTTGTTTTTTAAAATCACAACTACCTATACTTAATACAAAAAGTGTAATCGATCAGGCGGTAATCTAGTGGTTTGGGCATTAGGATTAAGACGTGGGTCTAGATTTAAATCTTTAATGTATGGTACTTGCTTTTAAAGAGCACTCGAACACATGTATCTTCCTTACATTCTCTAGCATTTTTTGATCTGTCTTTAATCAGTATCAAAAATGATGGTAATTTTTGATAATATAATATTGTGTGATAATAATTATATTTTTTTTAAATTGATGGGTGTCTTTCTCTGATAAAAAAATACAAAAAAAGTAACAAATAAGATTAGTGAAAGTTATATTTTAGAAATAATAAAGTTTTTTTTCAATCAAATAATCTCCGTAAATTGATAATCAACCTTTGGAATATTGTAACGTTTTCACGCGCAGCTCACGCACATCACGCTCCTTTGCTAATTTGTTTTGCTAATCCAATACCCAATCAAATAATAAAGCTCTCTCAGTCTCACGGTCTCGCGGTCTCTCAGAGTCCATAGCGCACACACAGAGACAGAATATTATTCACACTCTTCCACAAAACAATTTCGGAAATCCCAATAGAATCCTCATCCTCTTCCTGTCCTTCCCTGTACTCTTAAGAGGGCCCAAAGCAGCGAACAAGGAACAACCCACGATCTGTGACAACCCTTTTGTGTATTTTACACACAAGAGGCCTCAATCATGCCATCAGGTGCTAAGAAGAGAAAGGCTGCTAAGAAAAAGAAAGAAAAGGAATCTCAAATCACCTCCTCTACTAACAATCCACAAGGTACTGTTTTTTTTTTGCCTACCCCATTGTAGTATCCATACTTACCTACCTGTTTTTTTTTAATAATTCAATCCACTTTTTTAATACTCGTTTTTTTTATATTTTATTTAAGGATTTGGGTTAATGGACAGTCAGTCTTAAATTCGTATCTACTTGCTTTACTTAAATTACTTTGATTGAATTAGGGTCGATTACGTTTATATCTATCGTTCAATAACGAACTCGCGTTTCTCGGTCCTGCGTGTTTAGTGTATTTGGTTTTTTGAGTAGCTATGTGCGTCTCTAATTGACTTACCTGCCTGTCAAGTTTCAAGTTTTCTTTGATGTTTTTTTTATGGAATTGAGTTAATTGGGTATTTGTTAAGGTCATTTTCGTTGTTGGGTTTTGTTTTTAGTTCTCTAAATTGAATCAAACTATGTCAGGATATGATGATGTGAAATCCCAAGATGAGAAAGGAAGTGATGGTGGTGAGGTTAACTCCCCTTCTAACGAAGATAACCACAACCATCATCATCCATTTAGCGAGGCAAAAGAGGAACTTGGGCAGAAAGACTCATCGTCTGTTCCATCTGTTGATGTTGAGGACAAGTCCTTGGAGACAGCTTCAAGTGGTATGAAGGGTACTCAGAAAGTAGTGCAAGATGATGGTCTTATTGAAATTGAAAGGGATGTGAAATCTGAGGAGCCTTCAGATGGAAAAGGTAGCAATATTGAGTACATTGAGTCCGCCAAGGAATTACATTATGGTGGGGATAAAAGCAGCTCAAGCAGTAGTAGTTCTGATGATGAGTTTCAAGAGTTTAAGAAGAAACCAAGCAATCAAGCGAGTAATTTAGGTCCAGATGCAACCTCTCACAATGAGTGGGTTAAGTCTGTTGAACCTTCATCTACAAATGTTGCTCAAATTACTGAAAATGGCGCACCAAATGGAAAAAGTACCAAACCAGTTACTGATTTGTCCCCTGTTGTTGAGTCAGAGAAGCCGGTTGTTCCTGTTGTCGAGACAGACAGTGTTCTAGAAAATGCTCCAATTGAGACTTCTCTGGTTTCTGATGTAATTGAATCAGGTTTGGAGAACGGTGCAGCAAAGTCATCCACTTCTGGGGTTCCAGTTTTGTCATCAACAAAAATTGAGAGCAAAGTAATTCCTTTGACTGATGAGAATGCTAAGGCTTCCTCAGCTATGTCAGAACCCAGGAGAATAGAATCTGAGAGTGAGTCATTATCAAATTCAGGTGCTTTATTTGGTCAAGCTGTAAATGATGCCGAAAGAAATAGAGAGTTTGAGATTCCTGAAAGTTCTGAAAACCAGGTATGTTTCTGTTACATTTCTTCATTGGAATTAGCAAGCTTGATTTATCCTTTTCATTTTCCAGTTTACTAAGAAAATTGAATGCATATGCGCTCAATTGAATGCAGCCTCTAGTTGCTCCAACTCCACAATTGGTCCACAAAACCTCCTGGTTGAGTTGCTGTGGAATTTTTGATGGGCTTACAGGCTCCAGTAGATAAATTTCAGGTTCAGATCTGCCTTCAAGATTTCCAACATTGGAATTATTTGTTGTAGCTGATGTTTTGTGATTTTGAGATCTACTTATATCTATTAATATGTACTGTAAGTCTTTGACTTTGTTATCAGTTGTGTCGAAGTAATGGTTGAGAAGTTTTGAGATCTTGATCTCATCCAATGAGTTTTCTTAAATCACTTCCTCATTACACAGTATTGCATTTGGAGACGGAGGTTGTCATGAACAAATATCATCAATCTGATAATGATTTATGCTTATTAATTAATCATACAAATTGAATCAATTAATCTTGTACGAATTGAACTTTGAAGACATCATCCTTTTGTACTAGACAATGTATGTTTTTAGGCTTCTTTCTTTCACTGCTTTTGTTTTCTTGCTTCTTAAGATGACAACATATTTTAAAGGGAAAGACATCAAGATCTTGTCTCCTGTACGTGTGTGCATGTTGCTTCATTTAACTATTTTGAAACTCAGTTGGAAAGTACAAATATCTTACTGTAGTCTTTTTTTTCTTTTCCTGCTTTTGTTTTCTTGCCTCTTATGTTATCAACATATTTAAATGCTAAACAACTTAGGTGGAGCCCAAACCTTTAACTCTATCTACACTTTAGTGCCAACCTTTATTTTACTTGATTTGCTGCCCAAGGATTTACTGAACGGGGTTATAATAATACTCACATGACTGTTATGCTTGTATCAAATAAAAAAATTGATGAATTTCAAATATAATTATAATTATATAATTGCTCTAATTTTGTCAAATTTTGTAAGGTTTGGTACCAAATCATTTAAATTAAAAGGTTGGACACTATCAAGTTGTTCAGGCCATTTAAAATGGAAAGACATCGGGGTCTTTCCTCCTCCACATGTATGCATACTGATTAATTCAAATCTTACGAGATTCAGTTTGTTTTGTGGGTCAAACTTATGAGATCCTTGTAAAAGTGTATTTACCTAACCGAGTCTTTTGATTAAATTGTTTAGTTGAACTTACTCTCATGATAGAGTCACATAAGTCCTTTGCTAAAACTATATAAGTTCAAATAGTACTTCTTGTCATCCTATTTAGATCTGCTTAATTGTAGTTTGCTGGGTTGTTTTAATGGAACATAAAGATCATGCATAAGCATTTTAGAGTGAGATCAATATATATATATATATATGGTAGAACATCTTTTAATTGTGGTCTTATTTTCAGATAATTTTCCTTTTATTTATTTACCCGATTTTTGTGTAAACTGGAAGTTGTGACAATTGTAGGTGGAACATTGTTCTTCAAATGAAATAAAATTGGATTCAAGTGTAGGGGTAGTTTCACTTTTGTGTTGCAGAATTTGCTAATGATCTTCAGTTAGCTTTCACCATTAAGATAATTATATACTAAGGGGATGAATCCTTGCCATAAACATTGGAGATGACTGAATTTTAGGATTATAGTTTTACTTGGTAGAGATAGTTATGAATGGATGGTTAGTCTTTGTTTCGTTTTTATTCACAGTGAAGCAATTGTCAAGTTTGCTCTGTGTGGGATAAGCTAGCCCATTGAATGTTTTTGTACAAACTATAAAGATTATTACAAGTGCTGAGGTTCACAATTCTGCAACTTCTACAGTGTGATAAAATGGAATCAGCTTGTTATTTGGTTTTTGGGCTTAATCACGATGTTGATTAGTTGTGATTCCAAATTGGTGTTGGATAGTGAAAAGCTGTAGGGGTGTAATCAAGGTTAAATTCAGGGATGCAAGGGTCTAGTTTCAGAATATTATAGTAGACAAGTCATCATCCAAGATTTTCTAGCAAGGGACTGTTGGTATAATCTACGATCGTATCTATTCTTCTTTTTTCAGCTGATCATATCTGAACTGTAGCTGGTAGCATGAGGAAAATGTCTGAAATGGCTAATCGTGAGTTTAATGGTAAGGATGGGTCAAGTATAGCCTCTAAAAACATGTGATATCGGCTTTTTTAGTAGCATCTGACATGTGTCCTTCCCAGCCTGCTGTCGTCAACAGTCCGATTCCTTGAATGAGAGAGTTGGTCTTCCCAATCCACAAATACTGTCCTTTGTCCTTTACTTGTTTAGTGACTTGTCTTACGGCATCCATGACCAATTAGAGTTTTGTATGAAGACTTGATCGTGTCAAGTTTATTGATTTTGTATTTAGGGTCGTTCCTGTTTAAATGTCTAGATTTATGAACGACCAACAATCTTTGAAATAAAACAAAACAAGAAATGTAATAATTGAGAAAGCTTGAGCTTTTTCTTTCATTCAGCATGCCTATAGCAAGTTTGTAATAGACCATAAATTAATATTAGCGTACAAACATGTGCATATATATATATATATATATATATATAATACCAACACATACCTATTCCCTTTTCTTGTTCATCAACTTCCTAATATCTCTGAGCACTGAGGTACTTGCTCTTTTTAGTTTATACATGTAGCTTGTGGAACAAACTTTTAATTTTCATCGTCCCCTTGCCAGAGAAGGAAAATATCTCATTCTTGTGACATTATTATTTTTATTTTCTAAGTTCTAACCATGTTATGCTAAATTTCAAACTTTTACGACTTTATGCATTCAATCTTGACAGATCATTGGTTTTTTGTTGATGCAGAAACAGATCGTGAAGAGCGCTTTGGTGTCAAATGCAGCTTATCCAGAGAACTTGAAGATGTTCCAAAACTCGGATTCTGTTAATGTTTTTCCCATATAATAGTATGGTCATATGCTCAAGTTAATAGACAACATAAGGTTTGTGGTGGCTATAGTGTTAAAAAAATGGTAGGCTGTAGTGTCCTTAGCTCTATTAACATTTACATGTTAATTTTGTTGCACAATCTTTTGGTACTATAATTATTCTCTTTGCAATGATAGGACAGTGGTGTGATCATCAGATTAGAAGCATTTTCATGATATGAAGCTCACATGAACTAGTAGTAGTTTAAGACAGATTTTTGTTATTCTTTTGGGATATTGTTCTATTTTGATGGACTACATGAATAATTTGATTTGCTATTATAGTTGGAGAAGGTAAGATTTGCTTCTTTGTAAACTTCACATCAAATCTCTAATCGCACATATGTTTTCTTTTTCATAATGTAAAATTTATATATATTTTTTAGATATTAAAAATAAAATCAGATAAATAATTAAGTCATAAAAAAATTGAATGTTTTATTTATTATTTAAAAACGTCAAGTAGTAATGTATAATTCTAATTTTTTTAGGAATATTTTTGCCTAGAAATATTATCAAATTTTACGTCGATGATCATAAGTTCTATAATGTGTACACAAATATATGAGAAAATATAATTACATTAAAAGTCTAAATTTTTTTATTTGATAAATAGAAAACCAATTGAATCTCATAACACCATCGCACCATATTCCGATCCTCGGTTTGGGTTTGTACAAGGCAAAAGAATAAGAAAAAGAAGAAAAAAAAGGATAAACAAACCCAAACAGGGAACCCCCAAAAAAAAAAAAAAAAAAAAGCACACCAAATCTTTAAGAATCAAGCTTCAAGGTTTATCATCTTGTGGCAGCGCCATGAATGGCTGCTATGTACAAAAGCTGTGTGGCTGAAATGATGATTAAAAACGCCTCCATGGTTTTCTGAAGAAAAAAAAAAAAAAAGACGAGCCAAAGACGTACGTTTTCTCAGTATCCACATAACGGGTTTTTGGTCATTTCAATAGGTAAAATAATAAATAAATGGTTTAATCTTCATACTTTAAGCAGCTTTGTACTTTTTTTATTAAATTTTTTAAATTTGTAAATTAAATTTCATATATAAGTCTATATTTAATGATTTAATATAAAATTTTTAAAATTAACCATTAAAATATATATTTTTATTTAAAATTTTATTTATCTGTGTAAAGTTTTAAAATTTGATGACTAAATGAAACGATATAAAATTTTAGCCATCTATATGACTACAATTTCCTATTCTAAAATATAAACTTGTGATTTATTTGTGAAGTTTTAAAAATTTAAGTATTAAATAAATCTTTTAGGTGTATAAATGACCTAATTTTTCAATTGTACTTACTTTTAACAATTTTAGTTAAAAAAATTATATATTTATTTTCGTATGATGTTAAAAAAAAAATTATTTATGTTATGAGAAATAATGTTTTTATCTAAGGACTTAAAAATAAAATTTTATCTATGAATAAAATTATGTACATTAATCCTTAAACAAAACAATTTAAAATTTTATCTATCTATAGGACTGCAATTTCTTGTTCTTACCAGACGGGCATTCCTGATATTGAGCTCAATTTCTTTGCAAGCAAAGCTGCACAAAATCCAACCATGGTTATCAAAAAGTGCATATTCTCAAGAACTGATAAGAAAAAAATGTGGATTTAACTAATACCCCATGGCAAGGAGTGTAAGAGTCCAGGCAATGGTAGCAGCAGATGCAGCAGCAGGCAAGCTGTCTACAGTCCAAGAACGAATGTGATTGAAACCCGATATAGCTGCACCAGCTCCAACAACTCCGGCGAGGAGAGCAAACATTACGAAGAATCCGGTGGCAGCATTTCCCATTGGGAAATATATGGGTGAGAAATGTGCTGGAAGATTGAAATCAGAACCTGATCAAATTTGACACAACATTAGAATTGAATAAGTTTATTTGTAACGAATAACGTGACACGTATTAGTTATAAGAGAATAAAATTATACCAATAATATGAATAAGAAAAAATCAGCATTGTTATTCAATAATATATTTAAGCTAAATAGCTTATAATGTCCAAACATTTGACTCTTTTACGAAGAATTACTAAACTAAAAAAACCTAACAGTTTGGTCTCTAAATTATTGTACTATATTTTGATAGATAAATCAATAACTATAAGACCTAATTGTTAAGTTTTTTTAATTTGGGATGCTTAAATGTAAAATATTTCTTATTAGTTTAGAAATTGTTTAACCTAAATTAAAACTGAATAAAGAAAAAAGAAATAGAAAATTACCAATGACGAAGCCATGGTCAATAGCTCTATTCATGGCCCAACCTCCAATGCCCAAAACAATGACATACATGCAGAAATTGAGCAGCAAAAGCAGAGAGGCAACTGATTTTAACTGATCATTAGCCATTTTGTGTACAATGGAAAGCTGTAAGATTGGGAAAAGAAAAGAAAAATTTGTTTGTTGGTACTTTGTGTTTTGTGCAAAGAGATGTCAGGGTCTTTTATAAAATGGGCAGTTGGTTCTGATTCTTTTCTTCCTAAGAATACCTGCTTCTAAAGGCCTCTGTGGGGGGTGATAAAGGAGGAGGATTCTTCAATATCAAGGCAAGCCAACAAAATGCTTGATTCTTTCTTCATAAATTTAACATTTTATTAGTCTTCTTTTGGAGAACATTCTTCGATTATATCTTTGGGCCTTTAATTATGTAAAACCAAAGATAATATTCTTTGCCCAGTTGGATGGGACTTGTATGAACTTTTTTTCGGCACTCTCTTTTATGATAATAAGACCATTCATATTAATATAAATATAAAACATACTCCTTACTTAACTCCTTTATTAGTTCTTTACACATAAATTTACAATTTTAAAATATATATATATTTTTTGGAGTTGTAAGCTTTAGGTATTTAAAGTAAAAGAAATTAAATATTAATGGAACTAACACATTTTTACAATAAATTAAATGATGAAGTATTTTTGTTACTGTCTTAGAGAAAGAAAAAAAATTATGTAAGTTTTATTTAATTATCATATTAAAAAAAAATATTAAGAAGATATAAATTTATATTAATTTTTTCATTCACATTAATGACACATGATAAAATTATTTTAAAAAATAATACGTTTAAAAATAAATATAAATTTATATGACCATAATATTTTTTTTTTTTTAAACTTGACAATTGAATTATAGCTTAATTACTAAATTATATATTTATAATTTAATTTTTTTTAATGTATATATAACGCCTTAAAAGTTGGATCTAAATCACCACGTTTAAAATTTAAGTATATGTATATAATTATGCATATAAAGTTTAAAATTTTATTTTGATTGTAATTAAAATTTGGATACAATTAATATAATTTATCCAATTATAAATAAAAAAGTAACTCATTAAAGAAGAAAATGATTTTTTATTAAAACTTTTATATATTAAAATATAATTTAACTTGTTAATAAGTTCACAATTATTTTTATTATTTATATTTATAATTTAATATCTAATTTAATATTCATACTAGCATAATTCTTATTTATAAAATTAATGTAATTTTATATTATAATTTTTTTCGTATATAAAATTTTATTTTTTATTTATATATATATATATATATATATATATATATATTTTTTTTTTTTTAGCATTAAAAAAAATAAACTTATGTATTTTTATTTTTATTTTTATTTTATTTTATTGAGGGTTAAATTATTATCTCATAATCACAATATTAATCTTTAAAAAAAATGTTGCGTCTGCGAATCGGGAAAAAGAACGCTCATTCTTTCATGATAATCCCAGTGTGCGTTCTCTATTCCGAGTTATCCTGCTTCGGAAATTACTGAACAATAGCGATGTTAAGAATCACCGCCATTTTTCAATGTAACAGAGTATACCCGGCATCAATTAGATTTTTATCTTTTTCCTCGCTTACTCTCTCCAAATCCTCCGGCCCCTTAGTTGATTTAATGAACTACACTAACAAGAGTGCGACCTCTTACAAATCGGTACTCTTTGATCACTTAAAAAACCGAAAACTAGCCAAAGCTCGGGAATTTTTTAATGATATTCGGCACCCCAGTGTTCATTTATACACAATGATGATTGATGGCTATGCGAATAACCATAAGCTAAAAGATGCATTGCAACTATTCTATGAAATGCCTGTTAGAGATATTGTTTCTTGGAACTCAATGTTGAAAGGCTGTCTGAATTGTGGGGATTTAAGCAAGGCCAGACAGCTGTTTGATGAAATGCCTGAAAGGAATGTTATTTCTTGGACGACCATGATAAATGGGCTTATGATGTTTGGAGAAATTGAGATGGCTGAGCTTTTTTTTCATGACATGCCCACAAGGGATATAGCTGCGTGGAATGCAATGATTAATGGGTACTTTAGTAATGGTAGAGTAGAAGAAGCTATACATTTTTTTGAGGTCATGCCTCGCAGGAATGTAATTTCTTGGACTTCTATGATTGGTGGGGTTTACCAAAATGGAAAGACCAATGAAGCTTTTTCACTGTTTCAGAAAATGGTAGATTCTGGTTTTCCACCCACTTCAACCACATTCGTATGTGTATTAACAGCTTGTTCCAGTGCTTTGGCCTTACATTTAGGAGTTCAGATTCATGCTCAGATCATTAAGTTGGGACACTGCTTTGATGAATTTTTATGTGCTTCACTTATAACATTCTATGGCCAGTGTAAGCAAATACAGAATGCTCACAAAATTTTGGAAGAGAGATTGAGCATGAACGTGGTAGTATGGACTGCTCTTGTAACAGGATATAGCTTGAATTCCAAACATGAAAGTGCATTGATGGTTTTCTGTGACATGATTTCGTTTGGGGTCCTGCCAAATCAGTCTTCTCTTACTAGTGCTTTAAATGCATGCAGTGGACTAGAGGCTATTGATAGGGGTAAGGTAATCCATTCTGCTGGAATTAAACTAAATTTGGAAACTGATGTCTTTGTTAGCAATTCTCTTATTGTTATGTATGGTAAATGTGGAAATATAAATGATGCAATTAAAGTATTTACGACTAATGGTGAGAAAAATATTGTCACATGGAACTCGATTATAGTAGGGTGTGCACAACATGGGTATGGGATGTGGGCTCTGGTTCTCTTTAACCAAATGATACGTGTAGGGATAGAGCCGGATGAGATCACTTTCACGGGCTTGCTTTCTGCATGCAGTCATTCTGGGATGTTGCAGAAGGGAAGATGTTTTTTCAAATATTTCAGTCAGTATAAAACTCTAGAAGTGAAACTTGAACATTATGCTTGTATGGTTGATATCTTAGGCCGATGCGGAAAGCTAGAAGAAGCAGAAGTTTTAGTTAAAAACATGCCCTTAGAAGCAAATTCTATGGTATGGTTAGCTTTGCTTAGTGGTTGTAGGATGTATTCTAATTTGGATGTTGCTGAGAGAGCTGCAGCAAGAGTTTTGAATCTAGAACCACAGTGCAGTGCAGCCTATGTTTTACTGTCAAATGTATATGCTTCTGTAGGGAGATGGAGTGATGTCTCGAAAATACGTTGGAAGATGAAAAATAACAGAATTTTAAAACAGCCAGGAACAAGCTGGGTTACTTACAAGGGAATGAGACACGAATTTCTTTCTGGAGACAGATCTCACCCACTTAGTGAGGGAATATATCAAAAGCTAGATTGGTTGGTGGGAAAGATGAAGGAACTTGGCTATGTTCCCAATCAACAGTTTGCCCTGCACGACGTTGAAGCTGAACAAAAGGAAGAGATTTTGTCTTACCATAGTGAGAGGCTTGCTATTGGATTTGGCTTAATTACAACAGTGGAAGGTAGTACAATAACAGTCATGAAGAATCTTCGTGTATGTGGGGATTGTCATGCTGCAATCAAGCTTATAGCAAAGATAGTTGAACGTGTAATTGTTGTTAGAGATTCAACGCGCTTTCATCACTTCAAAAATGGAAGTTGTTCTTGTGGTGACTATTGGTAGAATTATTATGCTCTCCGGTTTCTCCGGTTTAAGACCCCATCTACAGTAGTTGAAATGACTATAATAGTCATGTTCTGGTGTACCTATAGAGAGATGAACTGACTAACTTTGTCAAAAGACCAATGCGGATAATAGCCTCTGTTTTCCTTTTCCAACAGGAATACACCATTGTCACTTGAAGGTGTTGCAATAGAGAATAGAGCAGTTCAACTAGTTGAGACTTCAATAAAAGGGGTCTAAATATTGATATTCAGTTTATATCCAGATCTTATGAGGATCATATGCTTTGCTGTTCTATGGAGCCTGATTAATTTGGAGCAGCAGAATTTTTTATAATTTGAAGGTATTGTTCCTGACCTGTTCTTACTGTTTCCTTAACTTATGAAGCTCATTTGAAGTCCTGGAGGCAAATTCAATTGGTATTTAGCTAAGGATAGCTGTTGCTCACGCTAGAAATGCAACAAGATAGGTTCCACCTCCAGTTGGCTTGACTAGAATCAACTGTTGCGAGGCTTTTAAGCAAGGAAATCCTAATGGTGCTGGAATTATAACTACCAATAACGTTGGAAGATCAAGGTTCCAAGAAGTTCGATTCATGCTACAAAGGTATAACACATGGTTTTAATTAAACCTTATGTTGATGATGGTTGAATTTTTTTTTTTTGTCAACCTAAACCAAATTCCACTGCTTTATATTTTAAAACCAACAGCCCTCTTAGCGATAAAGTTTCTCTCAGATGTTTCAACCCATAACTTGTCACTTACTGGACTCAAATTGTGTTTCCCTAATATCTTTCTTGACCAAGTTAATTTATATACTAGAAGATCATGTAACTATCCAATAGGAGCTTCTTACATGTTTTTGTTTGTGTTTTATTACTATAACCTTACAACTTAAAGCATAAAAAAATTTATATAAATTCTAGTGAGCTACAATATGGTCATGCGTGCTTCCCCTAATATATTTGTAATGTTTCAGTGTTATACTAGTGGTGAGTTTAGCAAACACCTTTCATGCCAATAACAAGTTGCATAGATTAGTTACCTACGGTATTATATATCAATGAAAGTCTAGAGGTTTACTCTCCAACTCTCTCTTTTTTATTATTATTTCTTTTGAATTTTCACTCACTTTCTTACCAAACCATCATTCAATATCTTTTAAAATTTATGGTGACGATTAAACATGTTTCTCTAATCTTCCATTATCCATCTTATGTACAGTGGTTTCACTACATCAATGTTCCTCACCCTTTTTTCATTAACTCTTAAGATTCATTTGTGTTATTATTATTATTATTTGAAATATTTCATAACTCACATACTCGTGCCACCAAGATGCAAGTATCAATCACAGGATTTTAAGAAATAGATAACATTGATAAATCTTTTTCTATTTAGTTTTGGACCCTATTTATCGCTTTTATAAGTAGAATGTCAAATATAGAAAATAGGAGAATAATAAGGTCAAGATGGTAATTTGACCAAGGGCAAGCTTTATGACCTGTGCACACGTAATTTTGATTATTGATGGAATGATCCCAAAAATAAAAGTATTGTATAGTGGGTGAATACGTGATTGAATGAGGGATCAGAGTCCACATTATACCAAATATGCATAATTGGATATAAAATTTATAATGTAAAATAATAAAGTAATTATTAGACTATTTATTCACATATATTTAATTAAATTATATTATGTATATTATTATATGTTTTAAGTTATAAAAAAAATTGTATCGATTAATGGATCACACAGGATATGAGTGTGGGTTTGGCCACGTAGAAACTAAAGAAAATCAAAAATGAAAACATACTTCAAGAATAAGATGAGATTGCAAGAGTTGTGAAGAAGCTAACTCTGAATACTTCACTGAATATTTTTCTAAGAATAAAAGAAAATTACCAATACAACAACACTAGCTATTCTATTTATAACTAATACAGTTTAACCAAGTCTATACACGTGACTAATTAAACTGAATTCTGTTACAAAGTAAACTCAATACTATTTGCACAAACTAACAGAATTAAAAACTACACTTTGCTACACTGGTCTGCGTTCCACCAGTGTTAGCTTGTACTGCAACTTCTGAATCTGAACATTCAACATTACTCTCTTTATCCCCCCTCAAACTAAGTGGGATTTGAATCACACTAAGTTTGGTACGATTCCACCGAAATTGCTGAATAGAAAGGGGTTTTGTCAATATATCAGCAGGTTGCTCATGAGATGGAATATGTTGCACAAAGAACTCCTTAGCTAACACCTTATCACGAACAAAATGAATGTCAAGTTCCACATGCTTAGTACGAGAGTGAAAAACTGGATTAGCAGCAAGAGCAACACTGCTCAAATTATCACACCAGATAATTGGGGCAGCTGGCAAAGGAATACACAACTCTGATAAAAGAGACTTCAACCAAAGAACCTCAGTGGCAGCCTTAGCTAAAGCACGATACTCAGCCTCACAACTAGACCGAGCCACCACAGTTTGTTTCCTAGAGCACCATATCACAGGATTAGCTCCAAAAAATACACATACACCAGTAGTTGATCGCCTATCATCAGGTGAAGTGCCCCAATCAACATCAGCAAATGCAGTAAGCAAGAGTTGAGAGGATGGACGAAACACAACACCATGATTTAATGTACCCTGCAAGTACCTCAAAATTCTCTTAACAGCAGCCCAATGCGTATCCAAGGGATTAGCCATAAATTGACAAACCTTAGTAACCGAAAATGATAATTCTGGCCTGGACAATGTAACGTATTGCAAAGCTCCCACTATACTTCTGTATAGATGAGGATCAAACATGGGTTGGCCATCATATGCAGAAAGAGAGGGGAAAGTTACCATAGGAGAGGCAATGGGCTTAGATAATTCCATGTTAGCTTTGTTCAAAAGCTCTTTGATATACTTGGTTTGAGATAACAACAATTCACCATCATTGAGAGAAGTCACTTCCAGACCAAGAAAATAATTGAGCAAGCCCAGATACTTGAGAGAAAAAGTGGCATTCAAATGTTTAATCAAAGAAGCAACCACTGTCTCATCTCCACCAGTAATAATAATATCATCTACATATACCAAAAGATAGATGGGTACAGCAAATTGAAAATTGTAAAAAAGAGAAAAATCAGCCTTAGACCGCACAAAGCCCATAGCACACAAGGCATTGCTCAAAGTATCAAACCAAGCCCTTGGAGCTTGTTTTAGACCATAAATTGCCTTATCAAGTTCACACACCCAATCTGGATGATCATAATCCTCAAATCCAGGAGGTTGAGTCATATAAACTTCTTCTTGAAGATTACCAATTCAAAAAGGCATTATTCACATCTAATTGATGCAGCTTCCATCGCTTAGAGAGAGCAATAGAAATAATAACACGAATCGTAACAGGCTTAACTACAGGACTAAAAGTTTCCTTGAAATCAAAGCCAGGAACTTGATCAAAGCCCTTGGCCACCACTCTTGACTTAAGCTTTTCCACCACACCAGTAGACAACTTCTTAACACGAAAAACCCACTTTGAGCCAATAATTTTTCTGTTCCTAGGCTTAGGAACCAAAGTCCAAGTTTTGTTGCGTAGCAAAGCATCATATTCTACTTGCATAGATGCCTTCCAACCTTCATGTGTCAAGGCTTGCTTATAAGAAACAGGCTCAGTAGAGTCAAGCTCCACAAGAAGTACCTTAGGTTTGTGAATTCTAGACTTTGCCCTTGTAACCATAGAGTGACTATTTGTAACAGATATTGAAGTAGGACCAGACTCATGGTGAGAAGGAAGCAACATTGGCTGAGAAGAAGTAGTAGAAAGTGACAAAGAGTCATTGTTAGAAAGAATAGGAACAGGACAAGGACTAGTGGATGGAAATAAAGGCTGAGACATTTGCACTGTACTGATGCTCGTAACGGGTAGATTAGAAGGCATAGGACATGTGACTAAAGGCTGAGTTATAGTACAAATAGTGTCAGTCATATTGCCAAAGGTTGACCGAGACAATTCACAAGCACTAGAAGTAGGTAATGAGTTGTTTGAAAGTGACACATCAGGAGAGGAACTTGACAACTCAGGACAGCATTGTGGGGACATAGAACCCAAGTTTAAATTTTGAACAGGAGCAGATAAAGTATTAGAACTAGTTGAAGCAACTATAGGCAAAATAGTAGTCACGCGTGAATGGGTATTAGTAGATGGTTGTGAAGTAACACAAGCAAAGGGAAATACAGACTCATTGAACATTACATGTCTGGCCATATAAATCCTTCCACTAGGATGAAGACATTTATACCCTTTGTGCCTAGGACTATATCCTAGAAAAGTGCAAGCAGTAGACCTGAACTCCAGCTTATTGCTATTATATGGTCTCAAATAAGGAAAACACTCACAGCCAAAAACTTTTAAAAATTCATAGTTGGGTTTCTCCAAACACAAAACCTCAATGGGAGATTTAAACTCCAAAATAGGAGTGGGTAATCTATTAACAATGTAAACCACTGCATAAAAAGCCTCATCCCAAAAATCCAAAGGCATATTAGCCTGTGCCAGAAAAGCAAGCCCTTGATCAACTATTTGTTTATGCTTACGTTCAGCCAGTCCATTTTGCTCATGAGTATGTGGACAAGAAGTCCTATGTATAATACCATCAACAGCCAAGAGAGAAGACAAAGCTTGATACTCGCCTCCCCAATCAGTTTGTAATTGTTTAATAGTACCATTATACTGAACTTCAATCATAGCTTTAAATTGAGTGAAAGCCTTAGCTACAGCTGCTTTAGTTTTCAAAAAATAAATCCATGTGAATCGAGAAAAATGATCTGTAAAGTGAACATAATAAAGAAAACCATTTCGAGAAGGTACAGGTGATACCCAGAGATCAGAGTGTACTAATTCAAAGGGCTTAGTCACAATAGATGTTGAGGTAGTGAAAGGCAGTTTATGAAACTTTCCCATTTGACAAGCAGTACACAAAACTTTATCAGTATTATTATCAACAAAAGAGATTCCACATTTGCTAAGCACCTTTTTAACTACAGAGACGCATGGGCTAATCTTTTATGCCACAAAACAAGACTAGCACTAGATGCAGTACAAGCAGTTGTTGTATTATCTGTATGAACACTATTTGAGTTCTTGACACTCACTTTATTATCAGTAGTAGTTATAGTATGTACAGAAACATTAGAAACTTGAGAAACCTGTCTATCAGAGTCCCTGTAAGGAGCTTTGGGCTGAGTTGGTATTTGAATGTCAAACACATATAGACCTTCATTAAGTCTGCCTCGTAGTAGCTCCTGATGAGTTGTTTGATCCTTCACACAACAATGAGTTGCATGAAACTCAAAGAAAACATTATTATCCTTTGCAAATTGCGCTACACTTAGCAAATTCTTTGCAATAGCAGGAACATGCAAAATATCATTCATAAAAAGCTTCTTTTGACTGCATGAAGAAGAGTGGAAAACAGAAGAACCAACATTTATAATAGGTAACTTCTTACCATTACCAATCATGACTTGATTGGAACCTGCATATGGTTGAGAGATGACCAAATTAGCTGGATCAGCTGTAACATGATGTGAGGCGCCAGAATCAGGATACCAAAAAGGATCACTAGATAGATCAGGTGCACACGCAAATGCCATAGCACCATAATTTGGAGGAAAAGCAACACTAGTTTGATCTGAAGTTCCTTGACCAGCCAAGAAGACTTGAGCTGAAGGCTGTTGTTGAGAATTTTGAGTAGAAGAATTAGGATTTTGTGTAGGCCGTGGAACTTGAGACACATTGCCTTGGATAGGTACAGAATTTTGTTGCTGTTCTCCATTGTTTTGAGTAGGCTGAAATGAGGAAACAAATCTGAACCAACAGTTTGCTACAAGATGACCATTCTTGCCACACAACTGACATTGCACCTTGTTATTATTGTTTTGCCCTTGTGATCTGCCACCATTTCTACCACCATTATTATTACCTCTACCTCGTCCATTTCCACAACTAAACATGCCAGGAAAAGGAAACATAAACGGAACATAAGCACCTCCAAACTGTTGCATAGCAAATGGATTACAGGACATCATCATCCTAGGATCAAAAATATTCTGTGAAGTAGACACAAGCAACGCCTGAACTGCTCGATTAACACCTTGATAACCAGAGGATTGTTGTACTAGATTCGCACTAGGAAGTAGAGTTTCTTGAACATCATTTCTAGTTTGAAGCCAACTCTCATGACTCAACATTAAAGAAGTAGCATCAGCAACAGTTAGAGTCTCAGACTGCATTTTGGCAGTTATAGTAGAAACTACTGATTCAAAATCTCTTTCCAGACCAGCAATCAGATAAAGAATTTTATCTTCTTCAGTTAAAGCATAACCAGCCGAATCTAGTTGATTACTAATTTCTTTAAGCTTGATCACATAATCCATGACATTAAGATTACCTTTCCTGAGTTTGAGCAATTCTTGCCTAAGCTGTAATATTCTTCCTTTCGATCTTGAAGAAAACAACTTCTCCAGCTCAACACACGCACTTTTCACAGTAGTGAATCCACTCAATTGCTTCAAGATTTCATCATCCACACAGTTCATGAACCAACTTCCTATGATCTGATCTTGTTTATCCCACTGCTTGTAGACAAGATTAACCTTTCCATTGATAAACTGAGGAGGTGAATCTTGAGTCAAGAACTCATCTAGATCATAGCTTCGCAAGATTCTTTGAATCTGCTATTTCCAAATAACATAATTGGAGCGATTAAGCTTGATTGCTGTTACATGATTCTGAAAATTAACTAGACCACGATCACCGGGAGCCGTAGCCATTGATACTGATAAAATTTCTTCAGATGACAATCTTTCTTCAATCGGCGTTACTAAATGATTAACAGGATCCTCCATGTACAAGCTACTAGAACTTGTAATGCTCTGATACCATAAAGAAAATCAAAAATGAAAACATACTTCAAGAATAAGATGAGATTGCAAGAGTTGTGAAGAAGCTAACTCTGAATACTTCACTGAATATTTTTCTAAGAATAAAAGAAAATTACCAATACAACAACACTAGCTATTCTATTTATAACTAATACAGTTTAACCAAGTCTATACACGTGACTAATTAAACTGAATTCTGTTACAAAGTAAACTCAATACTATTTGCACAAACTAACAGAATTAAAAACTACACTTTGCTACACTGGTCTGCGTTCCACCAGTGTTAGCTTGTACTGCAACTTCTGAATCTGAACATTCAACATTACTCTCTTTAGAAACAATTATATTTGTCATTAATTTATTATGTAATTTTGGTCAGAATCTAATTGATAAATTATATTAAGATAATTTGATAAGCTATCAGACAAAGAATATAATTAATAAATAATGCTAATTATTGGAAGAATTGTTGTAAAGGATAATATTATTAAAAGCTTTATGAGCCACGGTGACTCTAATTATTAAATTAATTTTTTGGGATTAAATTACTCATAATTCTTATAAATTTTTATATAATATTACAATTTTAATTGAACAACGGGCCAAAAGCTTCCGATCTTACCTCGCAAAAAAATAAACGAAACTTGCGAAAGAAAAAAAAATAATTAATTTAAATAAAATAAAATATACTAAATAAATTAAAAATATAAAGTGATAAACTTTAAAAAAAAAATAAAGACACATACTTTAAAAAAATATCAAAAAATTTATAATTCTTATAAACTTTTACACTTATCACATTATTTAGATTGTGGTCCCAAAAGTTACATGTGTAGTTTTTTTTTTAATGATGTACACTTATTGCGTGTTTTCTTATCTAAGTCGTTACCTTTGTGGTTTCAGGAATTGAAGCGTGTACTTCACACAAGTACTCTATTTCTCACTGAGAACTAAGTGAAATATCAATGTTGCTTTCTCCTTCACTCTCTACACATAAGGTATTGTATTATAATTAAAAAAAATGGTAATTGCTAAATAGGAACCAACGTGATGTTGATTATGAGGATCTTGAGTATAACTTTCCCTATCCAAACACTTTAAAGGTTCTTACTTTTTATGTTGCAAAATAAATCTAAACTTTGAACTCCTTTTTCAACAGCTTCCATCTCCTTGTCATCATCTTGCTCAAAGTCATCCTTTTTTATCCCGACGAAAAGATCGATATTTTGGCACTTGTAGATTAATATGAATGGTCTCCTAATTAGTGATAAATAAGATCCATGGATTCTCAAGTTAAAAAAGAGAAAAGGAGAATATTTATGTGATGAATTCTCAAGAATTTGTGTTGAAAAGAGGGAATGACATCTAATTTATTAGAGTTTAATATTAAATGATGTCTAATTTATCGAAAACAAAGATTGAAATGGTAGAAATTTAAAATTTAACATCCAATTTATTATAGTTCAATATTAAACTATGTCTAGAGCTAAAGTTCAATGTTAAATGAATGGCTATATATGCTATCGAATTGATATTTGTATTTATGTTCTATATTATCAATTTGTTTAAATGTTATAATGTTTATACGTGATTGGATATTTTACTCATTTAAGTTAGTTGGGAGTAAGATTCAGCTCATTTAACATAGTATTAGAGCAAGGTTGTTAATTTGCAGGCAATGTGATAATTAGACCTAGCTTTATGCTACGCGTGAAAGTAGGTATTAAATTGACATTTGTATTTATGTCCTACATTATCAATTTACTTAATTATTATAATATTTATATGTGGTTAAATACTCTTTTTTTTTTTAAAATTAGATATGTTAAATGCAATGTTGTACAATTTCTTAATTTTATCATTTCTAGTTTTTGGATAAGCTTTTGCATTGGAAGTGGTAGGATTAGTTTTTTCATTTTAAGTAAATATGACATGGTTGAGGTTAAGTGCATTGTATTTGTTATGAATTTTATGAAGAGTTAAATTAATTATGTTATTAAAAAATCAACATATTAGTGTTATTATTAAGTAATTAACGAAGAGTCAATTAATTAGATCACATGTTTGATATGAGTGTTCCGTTTCGGGGAATTCAAAATTTACCTAATTTAAGCTAAACACATTTAATTTGAATTAATCTAATCTAAATTATCCCTTTTTGTATTAGGATTGCTTAAAAAAAATCTTAAAACTCTTTTAAGATGATCGGTTCTTGATAATTCTATAAGAAGATATCCAACCAACTAACAATATTATATTATAATATTTTTAATTTTTTTTTATTAAAATTTTGTTAAAGAAAAATTGAAAAATTAAAAGCACTGATATTTGTCTAATATAATTGTTTTATTTCGGTTAATGGAAGACTCATTAAATTAGAATAAGAGATAGCATATAAACAAGTGTAAGTTATGTCAATATTTATTTAATCACATTATTATATTTTAAAATAAACACTATTTTATGCAATGCTTAAGTTGACGAGGAATTAAAAAGAAATTATATTTTAATTTATGAGCTAATTTGAATCATCTACTTATATATGCTTATTTGTAGATCTTAATTATTTATGAAGTAAATTTGAAGCTATTAATAAAAAATAATATTTAACAATTAGATTAAAAATATATGAACAAATATAATTAAGAGCAAATAGAGAATTTTAATTTGAGCTTTTATAGTATAAAATTATAGTAAATGAAATTTGTTTATCTATTATTTAGAAAAAAAAATTAAAATTCTTTCAAATTAAATTTACATTTAAAATATAAAATTTATTTCAATAATTATTTAGTTATTCAAAATAAACTTAAAACTTATCAAGTAAAAAACACAAAAAAAAACAATTACAATTCAACAAATCCTGTTTTGTTGTATTACTTTTATAACATATATTAAATTAAAATTATTTTTAATTTTTAAGAATAATTTTATTTTTGATTAAATTTAGATTTTAGTATAAATTTAAAGCAATTTATGGTATGCATATTACTAGTTTAGTCCCCTAAATTATAAATAATATAATTTAATCTCATAACTTTAAAAAAAATGTCAATTAATTATAATATTTTTTATTAAAATATTATTTTTTTTTGTGAAAAATAATTAAAACAAGAGTGTTTAATAATAGAAAAGTACAATTAATATGAATTTTTTTATCAAATATTTTTTTTAATATTTTTAATTGTCACAATTTTAATTTAATATTTTATTAATTTTTAATTTTTATTAAAAATTTAAATAAATTTTTATTTAAATATTATTATTTCTTATTTTTTTTAAAAAAACTTAGCATTAAATTTTACTTTTATTATTATTAAAAATTAATATTTTAATCGCATTTTAATTAATTAATAAAAAATAATAATATATTAATAAAAAATTATTCAAATAATATAATTTATTTTTAATTTATATTTTTTAAAATTAAAAAATTAAATAATATTATTTTTAATATAAAGAATTAAACTATATAAAATATCTATTTAAATTTATATGGTACAAACCTAATGAGAGAAGGGTTATGTGTAATTGACAACGGTAAAAGACTTAGAAGTTAGATAAAGATAGTTGATATTTCCCAAAAAGGAAATAGTAAAAAATTAACACTCTCACAAAGCAAACCAAAAAGAATAAAGAAGGGAGAGAGATAAACAAAGTTGTGAAAGGGTTTTCGAAGGCACCACATAGACACGGGAAGCGAGCGAAAGAGTCACTTCTTGGTTGCGAATACTTGTATTCTACTTATCACATCGGAGTTGGTTTTATAAGTTTTCGTATTTGTGGTGTTTGTCTTAGATCTAAGGGTAAACTAAGGGTGGGGTTTGGGCTTTTCTGTGTTGTTGTTTTTGGGGCGAGAGAAAATGAGTGGTAAAGGAGGAGGGAACAATGGGAAGGGCAATAGCGGTATATTGGGGATACCATCAGGGTCGAGGAAGATGGTGCAGAGCTTGAAAGAGATAGTCAATAACTACACCGAGCTGGAGATCTACGCCTCGCTTAAAGAGTGTAACATGGACCCTAATGAAGCCGTTAACCGCCTCATATCTCAAGGTGATATTTCTTTCTCTCTTTTTATTTCCTGTGGGAATTTTTTTTTTTTTTCGGTTTATTTTGGTTGCTATGGACTTTTGAGTGTGTTACATATTTTTTCGCTGTTTTTCCTGTTTATAGTTTGTAAATTTAATTTGGGTTCACTAGGACGAATTGTTTTATGGGTGCTTATTGCTTTTACATGTACTTTGTGGCTTCGCTCAGTACTTTTTCCTTTTTGTTGTCTTCAAAGTGATGTTCTTGTGCTGTTTTTCTCCGCAGCATGATTTTTCATGGATTCAGATCACCTATGTGGTGGTTAAATTTTGGGTTCCTATATTTCGTTTTACATAGCTAATAGTATATTAAAAAAAAAAAAAACTCTGTAGAAACTTGCTGAGTCCTAAGGAAGTCATTGTTTAACTTAGGGGTTATTTTGGAACATGTTGTTTTGAATTCTGGATAGGCAACCCTAATTTCCATTTTTTATTCTTTGAGCTGTTATGTTTTGGTGAGGTTTCACGCTTATATCATATGCTGAAGTAAGACTTTATTTTTTTTTGCCTCTATTTCAAGGCAAGTTCTAATGCAATTTTTTTTTTACTAAGAAGTTCTGATGCAAAGCTAATAACTTGTGTAGATCCTTTTCATGAAGTGAAGAGCAAACGAGAAAAGAAAAAAGAGGTGCGTGGGCTATTTGGATAATGCACGAACTCCTGCAATTTTTATAGAGTCTTGTACTTTTGAGAACTGTCCATGCTGCTCACTTGCTACTGTTGTTTGCAAGAGGCAGAGTATTATGCTTAATTTGCTGATAGTTAACTCAGTGCATTATTGTCTGGCATGGTGCTCTATTTGTTTTTTTTTTTCCCTTCTTATGTATCAAAGAAGAGGTTTGCTTTGTGCTTACCATCTATCCTCCAATTATGTGTCAATGCTTCAGAATAAGGACGTAACAGATCCAAGGTCTCGTGGAGGTAATAACTCTTCAAATCGTGGGACTAGAGGCAGTTTAGAGCGATATAGTGGACGTGGAGGTTCAAACCAGTTCACTTCTAATGGTTAGTAGCTACTGGAGTGCAATTATGAACGGATGGCACATTTGCATCGTTTCAAATTTGTGTGGATGCTAGGAAACATAGTGTAACTTATCATTTTAATTTTTTCCAGAGTCCCTTGGTTTTCAGGGTAAACCTGCATTCAAGAAGGAAAATGGAACATATGCTCATGGAGGATCATCATCTACATCTGTTGTGGCTGCAAATAATATGGGCCGTCAAACTGCTTACTACAGGTTTTAGCTTGTAGCTGTTGAAACTTTAACCAAAATGCAGTCAACAGATTTGTTCACTTTGCATGTTTTTCGTACTGAGGAGTTTGGTGGTGCAGTAAAAGTTTATTAAATAAAAATATGACTCGTCTTTTGGTACATAATGTTTGTGGTTGCACACATCTATTATCAATGACCACGTGTCTAATTTTGAGTAACATACAGCTACCAACTTGTTAAAACTGTCATGTTTGCTTCTGTGAATTTTTTCTTTCTACACTCGAGTAGAGCCCTCTCAAATAAGAAGTAAAACTTATTTGTTTATAGAACACAAATGATGAACTCTGGTAAAAATTTATCCTACTCTTCATTAGAGAACTTGTTTTTCAAAATGTTGAAGTGCTTGCCTGTTGTTTTTAAGCACAATGATTTTTTAGTTCCTCTGATTGATGCTTGTGCTTATGTTGTCGTACATATTTCCTGTTGAGGTCTCTGAAATTGCTTATTAAAATTGGAGTTACTTGTAATTGTAATGGTTGATGCTTTTTTTGTGGTGCACTTATTGCTCTCAAGATACGTCTAGTGCGTGTACTGTATGTTTATTTTGTGAGCATGACTTGTTAGGTGGATTATCTCTGTTTCTGTTATTTATCATTATTGTAAAGATGCAATAGAATTCATCATGTACAGATTGTGCTACCTTATATGACTACCCAAGCCACTATGGATAATTTGGGGGTTTATGAACCATGATATTTTTAGCAATGGTGTCTATATTCAACAGATATGCAATTAATGATTTAAGTTTAAATTATGGGCTGCTACCCTATATTGATGTCTTCTCTTCTGAACATGTGATCATTATTATGAAGCTTAATTGCTGTTAGATGGTTCATTGGACAGCTGAACAAATAGATTGACTAAATGTTAAGTTCTTTGGAATATGAGGAAAGAGGGTGATATTTGAAGCTACTTTGCATTCTTTGTCATGTATTGGAATTCGTTTTGTTGGATGTATTGTGGAAGTTGAAGTGATTATCACTTAACCTTTCTGTTTAATATGAATATAAAAAAAAAAAAAAACTTTCAGTTTAATATTTAACCCAAATAGATATTGAGTATGAGAACATTTGCTCTTTGAATATGCTATTTATGGTATTTTTATGTCATGTAAGTTTTGTCCTATTGTAATTTTGTGAGAATGCTAAATTTCTACCAAATGTCTCTTTTTTTTCTTCCTCCAGACTTTTATTATTAATGTCTATTACTAGTCAGTCACCTCTCTTGTCAATTTTTTATGTAGTATGGGGAGAAGAATAGGAGAGGGTGGAGGGAGATTTAGTATTGGAAATTTTTATATTGTGGAGAAGAATAGCAGAGGGAGAAGCTACTTACCAAAAATAATGATATGGTTTCATATTTATTGAGTACATAAGATGACAGCTCAATTTCTTTATAAAAAAAAAAATGACAGCTGAAAATCTAATCTGATACTGATAGGATAAATCCCCAATGAAGTAAAATCAATTTAATAATATTAGAAAAACTAATAGTCAAATAATTCTTAAATACTTATGTTTTTCCTGCATAATTTTATTTTGAAAGCAACTATTAAGATGCTTCAATTTATAAACGGTTTGATTTATTTTCATATAAATATTATTGTATGAGGTAAATGACTTCATATTTTTTATCTGCCTACACTAGAGTTTTGATTGTTTCCCATTTTTGCCTCTTTTTTTTTGCAGTGAGTCTGTGGCCACAGAAAATAAGATGCCAGCATTAGGCACTGGAGATGGAATGCTGTCCTCTTTGCAGCCTTCTTCTGGATTTCAATCTCCCTGGGTTGGAGTCCCTGGTCAAGTTTCAATGGCTGACATTGTTAAGATGGGTAGGCCTCAAGGCAAGGCTTCTTCCATTCCCAACCCACCAACCCATAATGTTAATCGTCACTATGTTCCCCCAGCTCCTTTGGTGGCTGCAAATCAAAATTTGCATCAAACTCAAGATCATGATTCAAAAGATCCAGAGGCACAAATTCAGCAAGGCATTTCAAGCTGTGATTTTCATCAGGATGATGAGTGGCCCTCTATTGAGCATCCACCAACTTCTAACCTTTCTCCATCTGTGGAGTCAGCTGCTGACTTGACCCCGTCTATGGACGGAACTAATCAGCAATTGAAGTCCCGGTTAGATGAGATTGAGGTGGCAGAAGACCAACATGTTGATGCTCAACAAAACCATATTGTACAAGCTACTTCATCTGGAAGAAATATGCAAGATGATGCTTCGGAAGTTGCACAAGTTTTTGATAATAACTTGTATAAAGATGTAACATCCTACCAATCTCACAGTCTTGCTTTTGAGCATAATGAAGGTAACTTGACCAATTAATTTGTTAGCCTGCATTTTCTTTTCCATTAAGTTAAATATAGAGTAGAAAATAGTTTAATTTAATATCATCATTTAGGGTGTAAATTCTTTGTTAAGTTTTGCATTATGCTGTTTTTCTTTTGACTGCAACAAAATTTTACCTGCCTACCCTCAGCTGCTATTTTTCATGGATGATTGACTATGAAGCTTGTTTAATTAACTTCTTTTTTTCCCTTTTTTTTTGCGTGGGGGGGGGGGGGGGGATTGAAAATAAAGAGAACTCGACCTTTGTTAGCATGCTTGGAGTGCAACAGGGAAACTGAACTTGTCATTTCTCTGAGGAAACATTTGAAGCTTCTTTAATTTATGTGAATGTTCCCTTGTATGTTTCACCCTGAATTTGATGTTCTTTATTTTCATCTTTCTATTTGAATTCTACATTATCATTAAAATACCTTGCACCTTACTTTTTTTTCTATTTCAGCTGAAAATGGTAGTGTCTCAGCAGTGGAGGCAAACCTGCAGCAACTTAGTTTGCAGAAGAATGATCATGAAGCACCACCTGAAGAGGATGACCCTTCCGTTGTAATTCCTAATCATCTGCAACATCATACTCCAGAGTGTCTGCAGTTGAGCTTTGGTAGCTTTGGATCTGGCAACAATGTTGCTCTCTCAAGACCTGAATCGATTGGGTCTAGGCCCATTCATAATGATTCGGAGGAAACATCTGCACTGGTAGATGTTTCTGCAATTGGGCATTCAGACACTAGGTTTGTTGTGAACTTGTGATCATGCAATTTACTATTATGATATGTTTGATATTCTTTACTAAATAAGTTTCTTTCTGGCAGAAATGCTGAATATTATGCGGATGAGCATCTGAGAACTACAACAGATGAAAATCTAATTCATAGAACTGGACCAAGTGCTGGAGATTACAATTCACCTTCAGTTTCTCAGGGAGAGGTTTTGAATGAGGAAATGCCTGAACCTGGTCAAGGGACTCCATATTCATATCCGACTTCTGCATCCGGATTTACTTACGAAGGCTCCCACCATTTGAATTCCGCATTTACTCATCCTCAGATGAGTTCACAGATGCAAAACCTTGCTGCTTTCTCTAGTGTAATGGTAATATTATCAACTGGGGATTGGAGTTCTTTTATGTCTTAAATTTTTTTGACCAATCATGTAGTGCTTTTAACTATTAGAATGACTTTATTAGCATAAAATAATAATATTAGAATGACTTGTAAAGTTTTGTGCATAGTATGAGTTAAATATTATAGTTGATACTCAGAAAGGAGAGAGTTGTGACTCTTTTCGACATTTTGGGAAGTTGCTTGGTGTTTGGATAAGAAATTCATTTGCTTCAGGCTCTTCCTTTTAATCAACAAAATTTCAATTTGAATAAGTTTTAGCGCATTGAAGTATCAACATCACAAATGGATTTCATGCTGCTCAAAGTAACTTTGATGAAAATGGATGATATGATGTCGTAAGACTTATTCTGGACTGATTGAATGTATATTTTGGTTGCCATCACTCTGGTTTCTTGTTGGCATGTCATGCATCCTTTTTTGTTCTGCATGGTTGCTTGTTATTATTTCCTTAGTTTGTTCATCTCAACGCTTGTATTTCTATAGGGTGAAAGAGATACATGCTGGTTCAATTGTTTATCTTCTCATTTTGCAATTTCCAACAGCAGGCATATACAAATTCATTACCAAGTGCATTGTTGGCTTCAAGTGTTCCAACAAGGGAAGATCTTCCATACTCACCCTTCCCCATGACACAGTCCATGCCTACAAAATACGACAATGTGGCTTCTTCTATAAGCGGTCCTACTATATCCATGTCTGAGGTACCCTCAGCTCTAATTTTGCTAGGTTTCTTGAATCATCTGTGTTCTAAGAATGGTTTGATGCATGTGTTCAACTTGCATGGTAACCTGCATGTATTAATTGAATTAGAGAATGATATATATGGTTATTAAAATTCTTGTTTAAAACAGTAGTATCTATATTCACAAAGAAACTTGATACTCAGCAGTGTTAGTTGAATGACGTTGAGTGGCTTGCATTTCCATTGACCAATTGTGGTTGCATGACCCTGGACTGTAGAGGATTATGGCTGGCTTCCTTATTAAATTTTCTCATTATGAGTAACCTATTCATTTGACTTGAGTATTCAATTTGCCCCCTTTCCATTGGGTCATTTTTGTTCTTAACTTTCAATATAGTCAATTTGGTCCAAAATCTCCAAATTAGTAGCTTCAGTTAGGGAAATTTTGTACAGCTCAGACTGTTGAATAATTTGACCATTAAAATAACCGATGGCTTTATCAATGTGAACTTTTCAAGAAAATTGACCAACTATTTTTAAAAAATTGGCTCAACTGTTTAATTGAAAGGCAAGGGACCAAAATGAATAATGCATCATTTCCCAAATATAAGGGACCAAATTCACTGGTTACTCTTTATTTTATAGAAAATTTCACCTTCCAGTAGTTTTGATCCTTCTATTTTATTTTTCATTCTTTTTCTCTCGTCAATGAGTGCAAAATTGCATGTTTTCTTCTAAAAACTTCCTTTTATTTAAGCATCTGCTGTTATTCTTACAGCAAAATGTGCAAGGTTTTGTAATTTATAGTTGATGATTGAAGAAAAAAATAAAAATTGTCATTGTTAGAAAATAATAATACTTGCTTTATTTTATTTATTCCGGTGTAGAAACTTTCATTGGTATTTTTTTGTTGTTGTTCAATTTAATGCTTAAATCTTCCGTTTTTCATCCAATAGTGTCTGTCATAGCAATTGAATCATGTGGTCTGCATGTTAGATATTTCATAGCACTATTTACTCATTTTTCCAACTCTGGCTTGATTGCTAGGGGCATGCAAACCTTGGATTGGATTGTTTTTTAACCAAAGCTGGAACCAATCCAATCTAGTCGGTTCTTGAAAAATGAAAATGAGCTGAACCAAGCCATTGAATGCTATAGACCAATCCAATCTGAACCGTTTTGATTGGTTCGAGTATCTTATGTTTTTTGTTTATTTGTTATTAATTGTCAAGTTCTTTTATCTTTTATTTTTATTAACTTATTAATTATTGTTTTTTCTTTAAATGTTTTCTACATAAAGCAACATTTTAATTTTCAAGTCAATTGTACATGTGCAAAAAAGAAATACTTAAGCAATAATCACTTGAATCAATAAGTTTCACATTAGCTAATCTTGGAAGTGTTGTGCCGAAGTAAGTAGGGAACAAGTCATGTTAAAGCTAGTTTAAGTTTCATATTATTAGCTAATCTGGAAGTTGGGCCATTTCTGAAGAGTGCCCTCATGCTCAATGTTTCCCTCCATAGGTTGTATTTTAATGAGTGAATTATGAGATGTGACCATTTCTGTTTAAAGATGGATAGTCATTGGACAATGAATGACAGTTCTATCTATAATTTTTTATTCAGCTACCCTGATTAGAGATGACAGCTGTTGTCATGTTTTTTTCAATCTGGGGTTAAAAGGATCATGTTGGCCGCTAAAATGTCATCCTCTATTATTTTTTGTTCAAGTGAATGACCAAGATTGAAAAGGACTGACTTGAGTCCTCAGAGCTGAAGTAATCACCCATTTTATGGTTCTTGTTTGGGCACAGGAGATTGCTGCTGTCATTTTCCTTTGATTTTTTTTTAATTTTATCCTCATAATGAAACTTCAGAACATTTTGATTACAATTGAACTTGATAATATGCCACACTAAGAAAATCTTGCATATGCAATATTGGCCAGATAGTGTTTAAGTCAAATACTTTCAGGTCGTGTTAATATGTTCTTAGTCAATAAGAAATGGTTCCTGGCTCATTAATAGGAAAAGTATTATGCATTTTGTTTTCTGATTGTTCTCTTTTACATTTTCAGGTTTTGAGGGCTGGTGGTATTTCAGTGCCACAGCAAACCCAGCAGATTCAGCCTGGCACCAATGTTGCCTCTGGACCTGCCCTTCCACAACATCTTGCTGTGCACCCTTATTCGCAGCATACTCTCCCTCTGGGACACTATGCAAACATGATTGGTTATCCTTTCTTGCCTCAGAGTTATGCATATATGCCATCAGCATTTCAGCAGGCATTTGCTGGTAACAGCTCATATCCTCAGTCTCTGGCTGCAATGCTCCCACAATATAAGAATAGTGTTTCTGTCAGCAATTTGCCTCAATCAGCTGCTGTTGCCTCTGGATATGGGTTTGGTAGTTCAACCAATGTTTCTGGAGGAAATTTTCCTCTGAATCCACCCACAGCACCCACAGGAACAACTATTGGCTACGATGATGTTGTAAATTCTCAATACAAGGACAGTAATCACTTGATGTCACTTCAGCAGGTGATTCATCTACTTGGTTTGTGTATATTTTGCGCCCTCCCCCCCCCCCCCCAAAAAAAAAAAAAAAGTTGAATCTTATTTTAGCATTTTACCTTTCCATTTTGCCAGAATGATAACTCGGCTATGTGGGTTCATGGGCCTGGCTCTCGAACAATGTCTGCTGTTCCGGCAAACACATATTATGGATTCCAGGGGCAGAATCAACAGCATGGTGGATTCCGACAAGGTCAGCAGCAACAACCTTCTCAGCAATTTGGTGCTCTTGGTTATCCAAACTTTTACCAATCCCAGGCAGGGATATCGTTGGAACAGCAACAAAATGCAAGGGATGGCCAAACCGCAAAGCAATCCCAACAAATATGGCAAAACAACTACTAATCAGAGTTACCTCCTGGTATTTCAGGATCTTGTAGGGAGTTTGAAAGTGGCACAATCAGAGGCATTGAGCAGTGCGAATAGACCTCTGAAAAGACCTCTGGCTGCCGCCCTTTGCCATGAGAGGATGTATTCTACGTATTTATTTGTGGTTCTTTTTAACATAGGTTCGTTCATGGTGTGCTAATCTGGGTTAGTGGACTAAGTTTTCTTCTTTCTTTTCTTTAACCCTTAGTTTTCATGTTTGCTCTTGTTCTTGTTACAGTAAAGTTCAAATTTGTTTTACCTTGATGTACTAAAATCGCAGAACTTTCTTGCTGTTTTTTTCCAGTTGAGTCAGAAAAACACTTGCGAATGGCCGTATGACATTTTTTCAGTTTTAGCATATAACAGCTTAAGGCTTGCAGGCATGTAGCCTTCTTCACAATTTGGTGCCCCAAGAAATAATTCACTATTTTGTCTCATAATTCAATAGCTACTAGATTAAACTCCAGAAATGTAAATAACATAAGCAAAAAGACGCCTTGGAAGTTTACTAGCTTAATCCTTGATCATTATTCTAGTCGAGGTTTTGAAGGAGCCTCTTTGTTAGGTTATAAAAACCGTGCTAGGTTTTGGGTCGGGGAAATTGTTGGATAATTCAGAGCAACGCCAGGGACGGGCTAGACTCACGCATATGACAGTGTATTAATACGTGGAGGAACAGTATTGTATTTATTAGCACTTCATCTTTATAAAGACGAAAAAAGTGTAAGAAATGATAATAAAATTAACAATTATTATTAACAGAAGCATACAATAGCATCATCTCATTGAATTTCCTCTCATTGGCCTAATATTTTGTGTACTAACTAAATTTGCTCAACGTGACTTGGATCATTTTAGATTATGAAGATATATATGATTTTAAATTTATCATGTGATTTGAATACAAAAGAAATGTTTCATTTTATTAAACTGTTGGGAATTTCTATTTCATGGATTAAAACGTTCTACTAGAGGATGGTGTCCTAAAAAAACTTATACGCTTTTTCAAGGAATCTCATAATCTTCCTCCCTTTTAGAGGCTCGTAATCTTGCGTTTCGTACAAGAAAACTTGAATAAAAAGATTGGTTTATCTTAATAGGTATATTGGCTTTTCTTCATGTCTTCTAAAGAGCAGACTTTGGAGTCTGGATTAGGCTAATTTAAGCCCTTTCAATGGTTCCAAAGCTAAAGCAAGTTGTAACTAGCTAGGTTAATGATATTACACACACACACACACATGCACACACAATAGTTGTTCAAGTTTTGAATTTTTCAATTATAAATATAAATTTATTATATCAAGTAATTTTGAAATAAGACAATATATATTCATGTTACCATACAATTAAAATTGAAAATAATAAAACATTACATTAGTTCTACAAAAATATAATATTTTCTTAAAGACACATTCTTTCATTTTTTATAATTTCTTAAAACGTGGATCTATAAAATTGCACTAATACAAACAATGATTCAAATTTTAGGATTGTGAAAACATTAATATACATTTAAAATTGTGAAATACCGTCTTACAAAAAACTTAAGAATGTGAAGATTAGCTAAGACTTTGAAAGTTAGCTCAAAGTACTAAGATAATAAAAGAAATTATTATAATGAATTTAACTTTAAATATTAAAATAATATAATTGCTTTGTAAAACAAATTTGCAGAAGATCAATAAAATTGGATAATAATGGTTTTTATTGCTTAAGAGTTGGATAAAATTGTCTCACGTAAAAATTACTAATTATAAAATCGTCAATATATAATACCACACATTGGAAAAATATTAGCAACGATTTTTCAAGACATGTACAAGTAATCCAATTAATTTGTAGAACATATTTTTTCAAACCCTTCCACCTTCTTTATTAAAGGATCTAATTTTGTTGCTCAAGGGACGAAGGAAAGTAGAGATTCAATACAACCTCAATGGGTTTCCCTATGGCTACCTTAAGAAAGGCCCTTACATTTATGTTTCCAAATCATCTAACAATTGAATGTATAAGTTAAAATTTCACAATTTCTAGCACGATAACTAAACACGATATAAATACAAGCATCTAAATATTTTCATCGATGCATGTAAAATTGTAAATAGCATCTAATTTTAAAAATCAACCATATCAAGATTTATATTATATTATAATATATTAATCAGTGAAAGAGCCGACTATAGGGTCTAATGGTTGGGAAAAAAGCCACTATCTAATTCTTTAGAGATTTCAAGGTATTATTCATTATTTTGGAATATACTTCATACTAATTTCATTGATTACTTTCTTTATCAAGCATTATGTAGTTATAATTTTTAAAAAAGTTCATGCATTAGTCTCACATTTTATTAATTTTGAATATTGCATCATTATTTACTCCTATGCATAATTTCTCATTCCACAAGGACTCTGATTTTTTTCTTCTTTCTTTTTAATCAAGGACCGGTGATAAACTATATTTTTGCTAAGAATGATAAACTATGTTTTAATTGTACGTGAAATTTGCCTGAAACATTAAAGAAAAACCATTTTTCACGCGTAAGTGATTTGAATTGAAACTAGACTTTATTAATTGAATATGGATCTGGTTTAGTTAAATTTAGGGAATAAAAAGAGGCCATGCAATGAGGAAAAAAAAGAGTTAAAGTTTATTGATATCAATAAAAATATTATTTGACACACGTAAATAAAATATAATTATTTGAGGGTAAAACAAAAATTAAAATTTAAAAACAAATAAGGATCTTAAAATGGAACCATTTCTATTAAGATTGTTATTGAATGACCAAAAAATTTATTAAAACGACAATTACAGCCCCATTAGGAAATCATGTGCAAGCTCGTTTAATTAAAAAAATGTTCGACAATTGATTTTTTCGAAAAAACAACAAAAATAACAAACATAACACCATTTGCATTCAAACTTATATTTTTTTAATTAAAAAAATGATTGATATATCATTTTCATTTAAACATCCGTTCAATTGGAATTAAACGACGATAATTTAAATCTGTTCAGTGCTAAACGTTCAATATTATTAAAATGCTAGTTTTATTATTATAAATTTTAGGAGTATTATTTTTGATAATTTCTCTTAATTTTTTCATTCTTCGACCTTTTCCTTAGTTTCCTTAAAGGCACAAAAAGGAGTTATTTCTAAGGTACAAAATTCGACTAAAATGTCATAACTTAAGGAACTATAGCAACCCTTCGCCCTTAAATTTAATCATGCATGGTTTTGATGCCATGATTAATATTTGATTGCTATTAAATTCTGCATCTTATATTTTTTTTTTTCTAGAAAATTTTTGCATCTAATAATTTAATGTAATTTGAAAATTGTCAAGTTTAACTAAATAAGTAAAAATTTGAAAATGAATAGAGGACTAAATCATATTTGAAAAAGAAAATAAAAGACATAAAAGGAATGAAGTATAACAATAAATTATTATTATTATCATTGCAAAGTTTAACTTATAGTAATTTATTTTTGAGTATTTTCCATTAAAAAAAATCATAGGGTATGAATTGGCACTTAAAAAAGTTATTAAATGAAAGTAATAAAATACTTGGTCCTTAATACTTGGTATAATGAAGAGATTAGTATTGGTGAAGCTTGAAGGAGCATCTACCAGACCGGAGGATAATATTCTGATTACATACAACAACGAAGAGTAACAAAAGATAAATCATATTATGTAGACAATCTTTAAAACTTTTAATTTAGTACCATAAAAACAGTAAAAAGAGAAGATTAAAAAAGTTAAAGAGAAATCAAAATACCTCTTCAAATAGATTCAAATTCCCAACAGATGACTCTTTAGCCTTTCCCTCTTTTTTGCATTGCACCTTCTCTTGCTTGCATTCCCCAACTACCCAAATGCCTCCTTTCTCAAGTTTTCTTATATTCTCTCTTAATGTTTCCTTGAATCTCACTGTGATCCAAGAAAGCTATGATTCCTCAAGATTTATATTTAGAATTGCAGTATTTGAAAAATAGAACAAAGAAGAAGACAACATCTTGTTCTCAACAACACCATTGTTGCTTCTCTTGTTTAGTATATCTTATCTTCTCCATCATTGTTTCGAACCCTGAGGACCATACACAAGTCTCTATAGCTAGTTTCAACTTCAAGAAATGGGTTTTTGCTCTTATAGGTGGCAGTACTTTCCTATATTTTTATGGTGTCTTTTCTTAACTTCAGGTGATTTCCGTTGTCTTTTAAACTTAGTTTCAGCCTTGATATTTGTTTTTCTTTTTTATTCTTGATGTTTCTCTATTCTTGTTTGCTTATTATTTCCAACTTAGTTTTTAGATTTTCTCTTCATTTTTGCTCAATTTCTTCGTAGTTTCTGGGTGCATGAGAAGATTGATAATGTCCATGTCGAACAAAGAAAACAAAAATGTGATGTCTAATTCTTACTGAATGGCAGGGTTTTGAATTATCATGGAAACCTAATCTGTATAACAGAAGCTTTGAATTATTATAGCATATCTAACAAACAAAAAAAGTAATGATTGTCTTACTTCAAAATCATTGCTTTGTGTCCAATCTACAAACCAATAGTAATTTGATCAAGTATTCACATGTTCCTTACGAAATATGAAACAAACTAACATAAATTTTCTAAGTTGAATACATTCCAAAAGCCGTTACAAGTTTTCTATTTGATCTTCTTCTTGTTTTCTTTTATTTCATAAAGTTTATCATTTTTGGGAAGAAGGGGTTACAAATTTTATTCCGGAATAGGTAGTTGTGCGGTTTAAATTCAACTAATATCGACAATTTAGTTGAGACTTTATTAATAGCATTTAGCTTGATTCTTACAATTCAAAGTAATATATCCATCATCTATCATAACTCGGTGTAAAAGAAAATTGAGGGAAAAAAACACTTGAATATGAGAAATGAACACAAAACTAATAGAGCGACAGAGAAACAGAGATAGAAAGAAATGGACAGCACAGGCATTATAAGGAGGGCAGAATTTAACCTTAAATGAAAAGGAGTAATAACTACTTACAGTTTCAATTTGTGCAGGTGCTAGTTCTGCAGAGAAGCATCCATCAACACTGCAAAATGAAATGGAAGGCAATCAGCAAAAACGAATGCTTATCTCAATTTCTACTGCACACAAGGATTCTGTTCCTGAAATCAATCCAACTCCAACAACTCCTCCAACCTTCACAAACCCAACTCCAACAACAACTCCTCCAACCTTCACAAACCCAACTTCCCCACCAGGACCAAGCTCAACATCCCCAACAACGCCACCATCAACACCAATGGGTACAATGCCAACATCCCCAACCACAACACCACCAACACCAATGGGTACAATGCCAACATCCCCAACCACGACTCCAACAACCCCGACCACAACTCCAACATCCCCAACAACAACAAGTCCTGGCTCATCTGGAGGTTCTTGGTGTATTGCAAGCCAATCTGCTTCTGAAACTGCCTTGCAGGTAGCTCTTGATTATGCCTGTGGCTATGGAGGTGCAGACTGTTCACCAATTCAATCCGGTGGAGGCTGTTATAACCCCAACACCATTCGTGATCATGCTTCTTATGCCTTCAATGATTACTACCAGAAGAACCCGGCTCCAACCAGCTGCTCTTTTGGAGGAACAGCTCAACTTACCAGCACTGACCCAAGTAAGATATTTATCTTGTAATGTTAATTCCATAGAGATGAATGATCAGATTCAAGAACATCGGAATTTCCTTGAGTCAGATTCTGATTTGATAACTTCTTTTAACATGTGCACTTTCCTCTTTGTCAAAAAGAGAAATGCTGCTCAAATACCTGCCAATTCTTAAGTTCTTCCAATTGCAAAAGTCATTTAAAAATAGGAATACCTCTCTATGGATTCTGCATTTTACCATGGGATCAATTTGAATGAAACACTAACAACTATAGCCTATTTTTGCAGGCAAAGGTAGCTGTCACTTTGCATCATCCAAATCATCAACAACCAGGTAATATACACCATTTTCATTTTGGAAGCAAAGTGAAATACATAGAAATCTAATTCGTTTCTGCAAATGCAGCATGACTCCACCCACTTTTGAAACCCCTCCTGCTAGTCCAGAAACCCCGACTACGCCGACCATGGCTACCCCAACAGGATCCACATCATCAATTTATGGTTCAGAGCCAACAGGCAGCCCCAGCTCAGCACCCCCTGTTTCATATTACACAACGATGCAATTCAGCATGACAGGTCTCTTGGGGTCAATCTTTGCAGTGTTTTATCTTTAGAATGAAGAAATCAAGATCCAGTAGTTCTCTTCATGGCCAGAGGAGGAACTCATTCATTTTGCCAGCACCTTATCGGAAAATCCAAGGAGGCAAGAGAACAGACAATGAGCCACAATGTCATCATCAAGGCTTTATTCGAACCATTAGAATTATGCAATATCTTCTTTGTAGAGTAAGAAGCAAATATATATTTTAGGTTCACGTATTTGTAGGCATGGTTACTATCTTGGAAGCCTTAGCACTATCCATCAAGTTTCTCAGTAATAGCCAGTTTATTCATAGATTTTCCAATACAAACGAGTAACATTACACTAAAAGGAATGTCATATACGAATGGTATGTCAAAGGTAAATTCAATGGCCTAAAAGAAAAGAATGGACCAAAGGAAACTTTCTTTCATTAAGTAACAAGGAAAGCAGAAGGATCTATTATCCAAAACTTAGAATATAATACATAATTTTCCTCACTTAAACCGAGATGCCTTAGCAAGTTATAACATAACTGGGCATGAGGTCATATCAAGTGAAAGTATAACCATGTGATATCTAAAATAAATTTTTTTTTTCGGGTCAAAATATCTAAAAGAATTGAACATAACAAAACGAGAAGGATCTACTTCAAATTGAAAGAACTACCTGTTCTGTGTCTCTCAAGAAAGGCCTTCTAGCAAACTATTTGAACTGGACATGTCAAAAGTGAAGTTTGCATTTAACCATGATACTGGAACTCAATTGCAATACTGAAAGGAATGAATAAAAGAAGAAAAATGTATGCACCTACATTTTCAACAATATGAATGTAGTGATTGCATGTTCCATAACAATTCCAACATCTTTCTAGAAAAATAATGTGATGGACTTGTGACATAGATAAAGAACTAGCTAAGCTTGAAGAAAAGTATATAAATAGTGATTACACGTTATATGATCTGTTATTACTGCCAAAAGTAGCATAATTTTACAAGTTAAATAAATTGACAGGATTACTATAAACACGTCATTGAAACAAATACTAGTTTGAATTTTAATGGAATAATACGCAGCCATGTTTATAGTAGTTCATTAAAGCAACCGGCAGGGCAGAAGTGGATCCGATTCATACTAGGTGAGAATCAAGATGCAATACAAGATTTATGCCTAGATTATTCAAACATTAGCATTTTTACATATTCTTATCATATCTGCTCAAGAAATCAAAGACATAATGAGGGAGGAAAAACTGAAACTGTCTTCATAATGTGATCACACTGCACGACTCTACATTAGACTATATTAGGAGCAACAATGATACAACACTGGTACATATGATGGCTAAGGTGGCAACAATTGAACCTTGGTCAAATGCCTTCTGCAAATTTCCAGTTCTTGAGAAATGCTGGAATGCCAGATAACCTGCAATCACCAATGATATGATGGTAGCTTCCTGTGTTCCCCTGCCAATGCATAATTATTCTTAGACAATCGGAAATAATTAGACTTACTGCTGTAAGACAAAAAAAAAATTGCTTACCTTAGATTCATAACTTGATAAGGGGCTATAATTACTAAAAGTAGTGCTTGAAATGGCAGCTCAAGCTCACCTAATTAAAAAAAAAGATAAAGGATGTAATATAGAACTTAGTGGTAAGATATACAAAATGAAAATGAAATAAAGATAAAAGCAAGACACAAAACAAAGTGCAATTAATCAATCAATATCCTTTCGTACTGGCTCTATGATGTAGGACAAAAGTCATAAATAATAGCCTTAATTAGTTTTATGAGAATTTTAAAGTTCAATAATTTGACTAAGAAAATTTAAAATTAATTTCAGTAATTTCAGAAATATATTTTCCATTTTAAGAGATCTTATTATCAATTGTATTTATTTTATTTTTAATTATCTATTACTCTGTCTCTGTCTCTCTCTCTATATATACATTGATTTTTTTTTGGGTACAATATGCTTTTTGATTTTCCACCCTACATCACTATACATCACTCTATATTATCATTTACTCCATCCCTCCTATCAACCTCCAACCTCGCCCAAAACAGAAAAAAGGTTTTCAAGTTGATTAACATTGAACTTCCTTAGTCCCTTTAAACATTACTGTGACAGTAATGAGTAGTAACTGCGTCACCAAGAGAACTTAAGCTACAGTAGCGGTGAATGATGTTTGCAAAGCCAAAGGAAAAAATTGATACCAATGTCAATAAGTAAAAGAGATGACAGTATTGTTATTCACTCTGGTCATATCTAATCAAGATATTGCCTATAATAAATTGTGAAACTATTACATTGGAAAATTGTGGTAAAGGGTTCAAAGCAACCTATTATATCACATCATTTGCGTATCATGGTAAGCTTATTTCCTAAAACTGAATCTTCAAATATGATACTACAATGAAGATAATAAACCTACCAGGAATAAAGAAGAAGAGACGAACAATAAGTGCTAAAAATGCAGCCCAAACACCATATTCACCCCTGCAGTAGAAAACAAGGAAGGTTTATCAATAAATTTGGTGTTTAAGTAATCGATACAGGGACTCTGCTTCTTGTTGAGAAATTACTGGAAAACACAAAGACTGGATTTGACAGAGTTTCTAGCAGAATAGTAAAAGATATAAGATGACCTCAGATATCTAATTGTGAAAAGATAAGCTGGAGACGAGAGAACTTTTAGAGAAGCTTACTTCATCCAGGAGATTATGCTTGGAGGAGCCTGCATGGCAAGCAATGGAACAAGAAAGGATTTTTGAATGGCTGTTCCCTTTGAAATCATCAGAACCCTGGAATAGTAACGTAGGTACGCATTAGCATATTTAACTAACATAAGATATCTTAAAGTTCAATATATGCTAAACTTCAAAAGAAATGACTTCACAATCTAATACCAAATGTTTAGTTGAGGGTAACAAAATAAAAATAAGAAGTTTGGGAAAAATCCCAATTTTTAATTGCAACATCCCATTAATTCTAAAACATTTACAAATCAATTAAAATTAGATTGAAATGACAAACTCACCCTCAAACATCCCAACACATCCTAGACATATCACTTAAAAAAATCTCTCCCACAAAAAAACATTTGTTCCTAAAATCCCAATAATTCCTCCATTCCTCCCTCTTCTCAACCTACAACATCCCTTTCCTCCACCACTTCCATTACCTACCACCAACCCACAAGTCCTAATATTTTGACCTTAACAACTTCTAATACACAGCATTGAAGATATATGTATACGAAAGATAGGACAGAAGAAAGTCCCCAAGAAAATGGAGTAAAAATAGCAAGAACATGTATCTCGTTCCTTTTTTTCTTCTGCAAATTGCAAGCAGGTTTGGTAGAGCCTTTCGGACATACAAAGTACATTTTATAGTGTTTACCAAACATCTTATGGAACCGAACGTACTTAGTATGTTTGATAAGCTCTACCAAATCTCCTATATTTTTGTAGTGTTAATGAGTTTTCATTTCAAAAAAATTGTACGTACGCTATAAAATAGACAAAACGTTGACTTTAGTATCTTCTACATCAATAGAGTGAAAAAAAAAAAAAATAGTACATGTTAGTTTATTATAATGTATTAATTTGTGGAATCATAATTTGAGCTTATCAAGGAAGATAAAAAGGAGAAGCACATTAAGGAAATGTAAGTGTCCCTTCACTTCAAAGAAAGAATTGTAGAAAATACTTCTAATTAAAACATGAACAAATAATGGAATGATGATTGTGATAAAAAATTCTAACATAAGTTCAAATAGTAACATACCAATGACTATTTTTTATGTGAAATGATAGGATATACAGTCTCAAAGCAAAGCTAAAAAACATAAAAGGAAGATAAAAAGGAGAAGCACATTAAGGAAATGTAAGTGTCCCTTCACTTCAAAGAAAGAATGGTAGAAAATACTTCTAATTAAACGTTGACGGTTAGTTATGGTACACATAACCACCTATTGATTCATTCACATGAAGGAAACTACTATAGAGATAGTTTTGTTAGTTGATATGACAAAATACAATGTTAAATCTAAACACAATTTGTACAAGATGAAACAACACAACCAAAATTGTAGCACAACGGAACATGTTTGCAATGCATGTCAAAAGTTTAGACTCAGAGAATAAGATGATAAGTTAATTTTCCAACAACGATACATTTGTTGGTAGTTCACAAGTATATAAAGTGACATAGAAGTAATACTATCGATAAGGTTATTACAAATTTATTCTTGGTTCATCCAATCTCAATTAATTTGTTAAAAAAATTTCCTATTGTGATTATCATGTATTGCAATTGCAAGACTAAGTCCAAGTTGCCTATTATTGAGATTGTTGGGTTATTTCAAAAAATAAGACATTTATAAAATGTCAAAAGTTTAGACTCAAAGAACAAGATGCGAGATTAATTTTCCAACCATGATACATTTGTTGATAGTTCACAAATATAAAAAGTGACATAAAACCAATGTTATCGATAAGATTATTACAAATTTATTCTTTTTTTATCCAATCTCAATTAATTTGTTAAAAAGTTTTCCTATTGTGATAGTCATGTATTGCAATTGTGATTGTAAGACTAACAAGTACAAGTTGTCTATTATTGATATTGTTGGGTTATTTAAAAAATTAGAACATTTATAAAATGTCATAAATATAGAAGTAATCAACAATATCTTAAAAAAAGGCAATTTGTACTTGTTAGTCAAGTAAATGTAACACATGATAATAATATGATAAAAGACTCTTAATAAATCGATCAAGACTGAATGAGCGAGCAAAGAATATATTTGTAATAACCTTATCAATAGCAATGCACCAATGTCACTTCATATATACTTGTGAACTACCACCAAATGTATTATTGTTAGGAAACTGAGCTCTAAGCTCTAATTTGGTTCTCTAAGTCTATGCTTTTAATGCTCATTGCAAATGTGTTTTGTTGTATTGCAATTTTGGTTGTTGTGTTGTTTCATTCTGTATAAAATGTACTTAAGCCTAATATTGCAATTTGTCATATCAATTAGCAAATCTATCTCTTCAATAGTGATTTTCTTGCATGTGAATAACCCTCGAGATATTATGCTAGCTGATGGTTATGTGTACTACAACTAACTGTCAACTATCAATCAAATTCTAATCAGAAGTATTTTCTACCATTCTCCCTTTTAAAGTAAAGAACAATTGCATATACTCATTCCAATGTGCTTCTCCTTTTCGTCATTTTTTCATCCTTAGTGTCTTTTAGCTTTGCTTTGGAACAAAAAATTTCACTTATTTTACATACAAAATCAATCATTAGTTTTCTACTATCCAAATTTATGTCAGATTTTTTCATCACAACCATCATTTCATTATTAGTCTCCATCTATGAGATCAATTCTTACTTCAAAGTAAACATTTTCATAGTGTTCACAAATTAATACTTAACAATAAACTAACATATATCATTTTTCACTATGTATGTGAAAGACATCGCTAAAATCGATATATGCACCATCATCTTGAAATAAAAACTTAAAAACAATTTAGAATCCCACCAAAACTACTTTTAAAAAAAAATAGAATTTCATTAAAGATCAATATGTACTATTTATATAAAAAAATCAATATAAATACATTAACAATCAAAAATTTTAAACCTAAACTAAAAACTTTCTCAAACACATAAAAACTTGAGCTTTTATTTTTTGTTCTATTGTAACGTTCTTCAATTGACTGTTTAGTTACTCCAATTGATCGTTTTTTAAAAAATTGAAATCTTGATACCATATTGTAATCTTCATGATACTAAAAATTTAGATAAAACTCTAGATTGATAAAAAAACACAAATTTTACGGGCATAAACATGACATAGATCATCCAAGATGAATACTTAGATGAGAAAAAATCACCCTAGAGCAAGATCTAGGTGAAGAAACACAAATATGTATTTTTATTCAAAATAACTGATAAAAAGAAAATAAATATAAGCAAAACAAATCTACCATAGAGGACTCCTGTAGAAGGAGATCCCTTCCTGATAGAAAGCAAATTAAATTCTTGAAGGCTTTAGAAAGGAAAAAACAAGAACAAAGTTGCTAGGGTTTCACAATGATGTAACAATTATCTAAAAACATATTGAAATCCAAACCTACTCAATATTTTGAGTTACTTAAGATGTTTGATAGACATTACCAAACCCAATTAGTATATTTAGTAGGCTCTATCAAACTTGTTAGTGATTTGCATTAAAAAAAATGAAGGACAGACCTATTCTTGCTGATTTTTTACTACATTTTCTACGGTTCCCATTTCGTATCTTTAATATATGTATATGTGTGTGTGTGTGCGCGCGTATATATACATATTTTAATTTGAGTGTTAGAAGTTGAGATCAAAATATTAAATCTTGTGGGATGGTGGTAGCTAGCAAACGTGTTGGATGAGAAGGATGTTGTAGGTTGAGAAGAGGAGGAAAAGAGGAATGTATTGGGATTTTAGGAATATAAGCTTTTTGTGGGAAGGAAATTTTTTAAAAGTAGATGTCGAGAATTGGGATATTTGAGTGAATTGTTATTTCAATATAACTTTAACAGATTTGTAAGTGTTTTAGAATAATAGAATGTCACGACTAAAAATTGAGATTTATCAAGAATTTTTCTTAAAAAGCTATATCAAATTACTGAACCTAACCATCTTTATGATTCTCTTTACATTCATTATTAAAAAAACAATTTGTAATATCATAATGCAAATCTAAAAGAAATGCTTCAGAACCAATGTGGTATCCAAGCATCAAAAATTGGATTAGAAATATTAAAAAAAATGACCAAAATGGGCTTGAAGTTATGAGGCTAGTTTATAATTGGTATTATTGTAAATACCACTAAAGGTGTAAATAAGCTTATTTACGTGCCCTAGCTTATTTAGAGAAATCATTTGGGCATTTTGGAAAGCGACTAGAAAAAAGAGCAAAAGGAGTTTCTTTGTTGAGTCTGAGAGCTTGTGAGTTCTCTTTAAGTGTTATGCTCAAGTGTGAGTTTTTTTCTCTTCAAGGTGTAGTAAGGTTATTTAGAGAGCTTCAAAAAGAAAAAGAGGTAAGTGATGATAATAGTGATTTTCTCCATTATAGCTGGAAAGGAAACTTGACATTTAAGTTTCTCTAAAATATTGTTCTCTCCTTTCTCAATCCATTCTTAGCACTAGAATCTAAGTATATCACCATTGAATTCTTTGAACTAAAATAGATTGGATTTGTATAATTAAGAGAGTAGATTGTTTTGCTATTAAGTAGCATACCTTGTAATCTTTGTAAATCATAGTGAAATATTGCTTGGGTTATAGATGTAAGCTCCAAAGTTTGGAGAAGAACTACATCTTTTGTGTTGATTTAATGCTTTCTTGCTCGTTATTTCTTGATGATATTGGTGTGTGGGCTGCATTTTTTGTTGATTATTATTTTTGCCATATTGGTTTTTCGTTTGGTATTGTTTGATTAGGTCCGTTGTGGACCAAATAATAGTTTTTTCACGACATAATTCAAACCGGGGGACACAGTAAGGTTATAGAGGCCTGAATAGTTGAACATATACAGCATTCTCAAAACAAAATCCTGATGTTAAGTAACGTACTCTTGAAAATGACATCAGTTTCTCTGAAACAGTAACCTCTGATAAAGCAACGTTTTCAGCTCCTGCCTATTCTTTTAAAATTGAAATTGTGATCGTTAATTCATAATTGTATCTTAATCAAACATCAGGAACATTTTCAGAACTAGTGTGATCGTGTCATTGAAGCTTAGTACGAATATTTTTACGCACTTACCCACAAGTGCAAGCAAAAATATATAGACAAATACTGAAATACATATGTTAAGAAGTAAGAACGACAAAGAAAAAGGAACGAGAAGACAGAAAAATTACACGGAAGCAATGGTTGAGATCCACTGAACATTACGAGGCACAGCATAACAGACCACGCTCGACGCTCTCCTCTTTGTCTTTATCTTTGTCATCATCATGCCCTCATTACCAATCGAAACTCTAGTTACCAACCAAAAAAACAACATAAACAAATTAATGATTTTACCAGCTAAAAAAGAAGCGAAGAATAATATTAAAAAATCAGATGAAAAAACAATAAATTAGTTTCAGAATAATAATCGACAATGGGAACAGAAAAAAGATTCGATAAATCAGAAATTTCGCACCTGAGATGATTGGAACGAAGCGAGCTTGATAATCTCCGACAATCAGAAAGAACGGTGAAGAATTTGGCTTGTCGTGGAATAGAAGAGAGCTTAGTGCTGTAAAGAGGAGTGAAAGTGTGCGTTGAAGTTGATGAGATGCACCGTGACTCCATTTTTGCTCCTCTTTTACTTTATCTGGCTTCTTCCGGTTGTTCGCACTGTCTATATCTTACCAAGTAGAGTGAGAGGTGCCTCTTTAAAATAATTGCAGTAAGTGGCCACCACAACTCGATCAACCGTCGAGGTTCTCACAAGTGGCTTTATAATGTCAGTAGGTGATTGGTTGGGAATTTAGCGGTAATTTAGGGGTGCAAAAGAATAATTTTATTCAGAACTCCATTATTAAATTCCGTGGGACCTATAAATCTCTTACATATATATAAAAAAAAATGAAACCTATAAATCTCTTACGTATAATAAAGGAGCTTTAGGTACAAATATCTTCCATTTAAATTAATAAATTAATATTTTTTTAAATTAATAAAAATATTTTTAAAATTATAATTTTTATTACATAAAATTATATAAATTATTAAAATATTTTTTTAGTCTAACAAATAAATACATCGAAATTTTGATGACTCTAACCGTAAATATTAAAACTTTGACAACTTCATCAAATAAATATGTAACATACTATATATAATGACAAATATATGTGTAATATTAGGTGTTACATGAAAAAAAAAAAATTTAATATATTACATATAATTATAAAAATATATATAATATATTACATACAAATATAAAATTAATATAATATACCTAACAAATCTATCTCTTAAATATAGTAATTTTCTTGCATGTAAATAACTCGTTAGATATTGTGCTAGCCGGTAGTTACATGTACTACAACTAATTATTAACTACCGATTAGATTCTAATTAGAAGTATTTTTTATCATTCGCACAAAGTAAGAACAATTATATATACTCATTTCAATGTGCTTCTCCTTTTAAGGATCTCAGGGTCGATGAAGTTTCTCGTGTATTTGTGATATAAAATTATTGTTGCCGGTGGCGTATTAGAGATTATCTAAATACACTAAAGATATATATAAACGGTCTTATCTTATTCTGAAATCATATGAAATAATAAGGACAAAAGGGGAAAATTGCATACAAAAAACAACATTGCCAATCGATTTCAAAAAAAATTAATTTAATCGAATACATTGCGATATTGATTCAATATATCTAAAATAAAGGCTTAAATTATAATTTTTTTTTCCTTTATATATATTTTTTATTTATTTATTGTTTTCTTCATTTATTATTTTTATTTTATCTTTTTTTTTTTAAATCTTATTACATCTAAAACACATAATTTTATGATTCATTTGTAATAGAAAAAAATGTTATAAAGATCATTTTATTTTTTTAAAATGCAGCATTTAGTTTTCCTAGATTATAAAAAGTGTATTTAAATCTCTTTGCTTTTTAAAATTGTGTTTTATGTTCCTTTATTTGTAAAAAATATATCAAGTAAGGATAAATTTAATTTTTCATCCAATCTAACGGAATAGCAGTTGTGTCACATGCATATTTATATTTTTTAATATATATATACATAAAAAAAATTAATATTTAATTAAAAATTTGCTTAATTTTTTTTGTTTAAAAAAAATTTAAATAAAATTTTCATTGTAATTTAAATATAATTTTCAATAAAATTTTAATTGTCTAATATTTAAAGTCACAACTTAAATAATAAAAACTTTATTTAAGTTCAATCGAATTCAATAAAATTTAAATATAATTTTTATTGTTGAATATCTAAAATCACAAATTAGACAATGAAAATTTTATTTAAGTTTAATAGAAAAAAATTGTAAAAAATTAGAATAATTTTTCAATTAAAAATTATTTAATTTGATATATATCTATCGAAAAATATAAACATACATGTGATATATGTATTATTCCGTTAGATTTAACGAAAAATTGGATAAAAAATTAAATTTGTCCTTGTTTGACACCTTTTTTAAAGTAAAGGAACTTCTGAACACATTTTTTATAAGCAAATGTACTTAAAGTATTTTATAAGCTAGATGACTAAATAACACCTATTGCATAAACAAAGAGATCATTTCGGCTCTTTACTCTTTGTAATGTATATTATTAAGACACAAAAAAATTGTCAAATATTTTCATATTTTATATATAACAATTATAGGTTACTATATTTTATCTAATATAATTTTTTATATACTAAGTATAAATTAACATGTGATATAATATATGGTAAAAAAGTAAATATCATACATAATAATAATAAATAAATAAAATTTTTAATTTTTTACATGTTTAAATATTATTAGTTGTATTGCACACTTTTAATTATAACTAATAAGTATTATGAAAATATTTTAAGTTATGAAATTCAATATATTACAACAACTTATACGATTCTTTTAATAATTATTTTTATTAATGATTTATTAATGATAAATTTATACAAAATATAATTAATTATATTATACAATATAAAGTTATATATTTTTAATATGATAATACAAAAATAATTATTTTAATATCTTTATTTGTTAATAGTATAATGCCTTTATAAATATAACAAGCATGTATCATAAAAAGCTTATTTATAGCCATTTTTTATTTTTATTTTTAAATTTTATGTTTTGAAATTGTTTGCACTTTTTTCCTTTCCCATTTTATTTATTTATTTATTATTTTATACGTTTTAAAATTTTGACTATTAATAATGATAAAATTTATTTTATTAATTAATGTTATAATAAAAGTATATAAATTATCTATTATATTTTTAATTAATCACATTACCAGCAAATATATACCATTTCTTTGGAAATTTTTTGTGGTTCAAGTGGTAAGACTTTCAATCTTCTACTAGGAACTCAAGTTTGAATTTTATACAAGTGTGTGAGTGTATTTTCTTTTTATTAGTAAAAAGAATAGGACTATAGAACCCTTTTAAAAAAAATCACATTTAAATGCCATTATTTTTTTAATAAAATTGTTATTAATGAATTATTTTTATAGTAATAAAAATTTGAGTTATAGCAATTAAAATACTAAATTTATGTTTAATTTATTATTTTTATTAGTAAATCAATATAAATTTTAAGATCATATGAGTAAACTTAATTGATAAGATAATCAAATATATAATTAGCATCGAACAATTTTATATTTTTTATTATTTTATCATAATTTAATGTAACAAGAAAAAATTCAAACGAACTATAAATTATTTATGAAAAATACAAACACATAAGTGAGTTATTTTAATAGAATAGCATTCTTTATTGTGTAATAATTTTTCACTCGTTAAATATAATTAATTTGTATGATAAAATAATAAGATAAATAATTTATAAAAATGGAAAAGAAAGATAAAATATTATGAAAAATAATCAAATATCAAATTATTATAATGAGACCGTTATTAATATTTTCATATGTTTTCTTCCTTTTTTTTCAATAAATTTTTCATAATAATTATTTGATATGAATTTGATAATAAAATATATTTTACACATTAAAAATTAGAAGTGTTTTTTATCATTCGCACAAAGTAAGAACAATTATATATATTCATTTCAATGTGCTTCTCCAATTATCGTTGCCGGTGACGTATTAGAGATTATCTAAATACTCTAAAGATATATATAAACGGTCTTATCTTATTCTGAAATCATATGAAATAATAAGGACAAAAGGGGAAAATTGCATACAAAAAACAACATTGCCAATCGATTTCAAAAAAAAATAATTTAATCGAATACATTGCTATATTGATTCAATATATCTAAAATAAAGGCTTAAATTATAATTTTTTTTCCTTTATATATATTATTTATTTATTTATTGTTTTCTTCATTTATTATTTTTATTTTATCTTTTTTTTTAAATCTTATTACATCTAAAACACATAATTTTATGATTCATTTGTAATAGAAAAAAATGTTATAAATATCATTTTATTTTTTTAAAATGCGGCATTTAGTTTCCCTAGATTATAAAAAGTGTATTTAAATCTCTTTGCTTTTGAAAATTGTGTTTTAAGTTCCTTTATTTGTAAAAAATATATCAAGTAAGGATAAATTTAATTTTTCATCCAATCTAACGGAATAGCAGTTGTGTCACATGCATATTTATATTTTTTAATATATATATACATAAAAAAATTAATATTTAATTAAAAAATTGCTTAATTTTTTTAGTTTAAAAAAAACTTAAATAAAATTTTCATTGTAATTTAAATATAATTTTCAATAAAATTTTAATTGTCTAACAGGGGCGAAGGCAAGATTTATTCTTAGGGGGGGCTGATAAACGACTCGCTGTTAATTTCACAAATGCAAGCTGGGTACTTCTTATGATATTCCTCGTTAAACACGTATATGAGATTACCCAATCCCACACGTTTTAAGCTAGCAAATCTATCATCCTCATCATTATCAAACAAGCTACAAAGCAAGCCCTGAGGCATAATAGCAATCTCACTAAACTCCATTGTCTTTTCATCAATCTTCCACAAATTAAACGATGGCCCAACAGGAGCATTGCAAATTCCAGCCAAGACTAGACGTTCTTGGCATGCAATCAAGAACGAAAAAACAACCCCCGGAGGCCTAAGCGTATGGACCTCACTCCATACCCGTTTATGCAAATCAAAGTAAGAAATAAAGCAGGAATATATCCCAAATATGTAAAATTTTCCATGGAACAAAGCCGAAGACAAAGACTGTGAAGAATTCCCAGACCTGAAATCTGCAGGCAAAGGTGGACAAAGCTCCCAAGAATCCAAACGGGGATTGTAAATTTCCACAACCAAACGGTCCTCGATATCAACAAGATTGCCAATAAACCTCACACCACCAACAACAATGAACGTGGGTACGCCAGAACCATTATCAAAAACACCCAGAAGAGGATTAATATATGAAAAATGAAGCGGAGAAGTGACACGCCAAACTTGTTTGAGAATACGAGAGTAGCTGAAATTGGGTGCGGTTGTGAGAAAAAATCCATCGGGTGAGAAATTGGGTGCGGTTATGCTCGAATCTGACCCCCCCAAAACCCAATTCTTCCTCTAGGTATTCAGCGAAAGAGGAGCAAACAAAAAAATTTTCAGAAAATCTGGCCGGGGGCTTCAGCCCCGTCCAGCCCCTGAGTAGCTCCGCCCCTGTTGTCTAATATTTAAAGTCACAACTTAAATAATAAAAATTTTATTTAAGTTTGATCGAATTCAATAAAATTTAAATATAATTTTCATTGTTGAATATCTAAAATCACAAATTAGACAATGAAAATTTTATTTAAGTTTAATAGAAAGAAATTGTAAAAAATTAGAATAATTTTTCAATTAAAAATTATTTAATTTGATATATATCTATCGAAAAATATAAACATGCATGTGATATATGTATTATTTCGTTAGATTTAACGAAAAATTGGATAAAAAATTAAATTTGTCCTTGTTTGACACATTTTTTAAAGTAAATGAACTTCTAAACACATTTTTTATAAGTAAATGTACTTAAAGTATTTTATAAGCTAGATGACTAAATAACACTTATTGCATAAGCAAAGAGATTATTTCGGCTCTTTACTATTTGTAATGTATATTATTAAGACACAAAAAAATTGTCAAATATTTTCATATTTTATATATAACAATTATAGGTTACTATATTTTGTCTAATATAATTTTTTATATACTAAGTATAAATTAACATGTGATATAATATATGGTAAAAAAGTAAATATCATACATAATAATAATAATAAATAAATAAAATTTTTAATTTTTTACATGTTTAAATATTATTAGTTGTATTGTATACTTTTAATTATAACTAATAAGTATTATGAAAATATTTTAAGTTATGAAATTCAATATATTACAACAACTTATACGATTCTTTTAATAATTATTCTTTATTAATGATTTATTAATGATAAATTTATACAAAATGTAATTAATTATATTATTAAATATAAAGTTATATATTTTTAATATGATAATACAAAAATAATTATTTTAATATCTTTATTTGTTAATAGTATAATGCCTTTATAAATATAACAAGGATGTATCATAAAAAGCTTATTTATAGCCATTTTTTATTTTTATTTTTAAATTTTATGTTTTGAAATTGTTTGCACTTTTTTCCTTTCCCTTTTTATTTATTTATTTATTTATTATTTTATACATTTTAAAATTTTGACTATTAATAATGATAAAATTTATTTTATTAATTAATGTTATAATAAAAGTATATAAATTATCTATTATATTTTTAATTAATCACATTACCAGCAAATATATACCATTTTTTTGGGAATTTTTTGTGGTTCAAGTGATAAGACTTTCAATCTTCTACTAGGAACTCAAGTTTGAATTTTATCCAAGTGTGTGAGTGTATTTTCTTTTTATTAATAAAAAGAAGAGGACTTTAGAGCCCTTTTAAAAAAATCACATTTAAATGCCATTATTTTTTTTAATAAAATTGTTATTAATGAATTATTTTTATAGTAATAAAAAATTGAGTTATAGCAATTAAAATACTAAATTTATGTTTAATTTATTATTTTTATTAGTAAATCAATATAAATTTTAAGATCATATGAGTAAACTTAATTGATAAGATAATCAAATATATAATTAGCATCGAACAATTTTATATTTTTTATTATTTTATCATAATTTAATGTAACAAGAAAAAATTCAAACGAACTATAAATTATTTATGAAAAATACAAACACATAAGTGAGTTATTTTAATAGAATAGCATTCTTTATTGTGTAATAATTTTTCACTCATTAAATATAATTAATTTGTATGATAAAATAATAAGATAAATAATTTATAAAAATCGAAAAGAAAGATAAAAAGTTATGAAAAATAATCAAATATCAAATTATTATAATGAGACCGTTATTAATATTTTCATATGTTTTCTTCTTTTTTTTTCAATAAATTTTTCATAATAATTATTTGATATGAATTTGATAATAAAATATATTTTACACATTAAAAATTATAAAATTTAATATTATAAAATAAAATATTTATAATATACGAATAAGCAATATCTTGCATCTACAATCAAAATTGTTATACATACATACACACACACGTATATATATATACATATAAAGGTTATTTTATATATGATAAATACATACATACCTATATATATACATATATACACACACATACATATATATATATGTGTGTGTATATATATATATATATATGTGTATACATACATATATATATATATTTATCATATATATAAAATAACCTTTATTTATAGCCCTTTTTTTTTCCTCTACTTATTTTTATTTTCGTTCTTTTTCTTCTTTTTTCATTTATTTTTCTACAAACTTTTAACATATTATTTATATAATTTTAAAATTTATTAATAATATATATCATTAAGTCATTGGACGATTAACATATATTTTTATATTATAAATTTAAATTTATAAATGTATTTATTATTTTATCTCGTATAATTTTTTATGTACCAATTACAAATTAACATAGAGGATATGTGGAAAAAAATAATTAAAATTGCCTTATAATTATAGCAATATTTTTTTTCTTTTACAATTTTTAGCAATTATTATTTGTTAATTTTTGCTATTTTATTTATATATTTTTTCTCTAATAAATAATACAAGCAAAATAAATGCAAAGAGACATAAATTTATACTATTACTACTTATGGTGTGTCACATAGTCAAATAATTTAAAATTAAAAAATAATCATTTTACAATTTTGACATCATAATTGATTTAAGTGCAAATTTATATGTATAAGCATTTATTTAAAAGTAAATGCTGTAATTTTTTAACTGTGATAATATTATTTAAATACAATATGATTGAAAAGGTGAATGTTACGACAAAAAATTTTACTCTCACTATCTATGGTATGTCATGTAGCCAAACAATTTAAAATTGAAAATAATCATTTTTTAATAAAATTTTACCATTTCTCATTATAATTGATTTGAGAATAAATTTGTGTACATTTAGCATTTCTCTATAAGTAAACATATAAATTGATAACTTATAATAACGAGAATTAAACACAATATGATATATATTATTGAATATGATATAAATTTACACATAATTATTTACTAAATAAATAAAAAATATTGACAGACATGATAATACAATGAACCATATATAATATTTTTATTTTATATTTTATCTCTAAACTTAACACATGACAAAACTAATAAAGATTATCACTCATAAATCTAACTTATAAAACAAACAGATTAAAAATTAATGATTTTTTATTAGTTAGACAAAACTAATATAAAAGGTTAATAATATGTTTAGCACGTTAATACATTTTAATATTATTTAAAAAGGGACTTTAGTTATTTACATTTTTATCTTCATTTTTGTTACAAATTTTAAAGAAAAATCAAAAGAAGAGTACAACATACATACAGTGCATGCGTGTTCAAACCTAATCTTTATAAAATACGTGGCGTATTTTTAAGTGATGATGTGGTGGGAAGGCAATTATCGTGGAAATTATAAGTTTTTCGGTGTAAAATTGAAGTTAAACTTTGAAACAATCCACTAATTACTAGGGATGTGTGAGAGATGACTGGTGGGACTGTTAATACTAATTAATCATACTCGTCCCGCAATAATTTTGTATAGATTCACAAAATAATTATAGATTATAAGCAGATAAAAGTTTCTTCATATTTTAATAAACACGCTTTTTATTTGTTAATATTTATTTAAAATATATGTAGTTTTTTTTTTTTACCAGAAAAATATGTATATTTCATTAAGCTCAAAACAGCATACAAGAATTTCTCCTATTAAACCTAATAGGAGATCAGAGAAAAAGAGGAAGATAGTATTCTAAATAAAACTCTTCCTCCATCACATATGCTACAAAAGAAACTAGATCAAATTCACAAAAGAAATAGTGGAGGGTTCCTCACACACCTTTTGGAATTCTTCCCACCTCACAATAGCCAATTCCAATCTTTGCCTTAGCGCATTACACCGACCCCATGCATATATGGCACCATTTCTTTCATTCCAGAAACTCCAAAGCACATATGCAAACAGCCCCATATCCTCATTTGACAAAGCAGAGGTACAATGGTAAAGTAAATCAGCCATAGACGATTGTAAACAATTGTGCCAAAACAAAAACAAATGCATGCTTAAATCACATTAGATTAAATCTATGGCCCTAAATTTAAGACATAGTATGAAAAAAATACTACACTTGTAGTTGGTTTTATTAAACTAGAGAAAATAAGATACACAATTACTTGGAGAGAGAAAGTCAATTTCTAAAGAGGGATGTTCCCTCTCGATATGATAGGTCTAACTGAGAATGAGCAAAGAAAAATTGCTAGAGTTTTGAAAAATAAAATTTTAATATGAATAATTTTTTAATTTTTTTTAAAAATAGAAAAAAACTAAGAAACATGAAAATTAATTATTTATCTTTCTAGCTTTTTTTTTTTTTAGAGCTAGTTGACTAAATTGTCAAAAAATATATATATATAATATTGAATTTAAGTGCTACATTTAAAAAAGCTATGAGATTTCTATGGTGTCCCAAAACTACATGAAAAAAATTAAAATTTTCATATTTGTAAAGATTTCTCAAGATGCATATATTTTGTTGAGCATGAGTTTTATTAATACATCTATTTAAGTAGTCATATTTGGTTGTGTCGTTGCCAAATATGAGTAATACCAGAAAGTTTGTGATGATTTGAAGATACTCTTAGCTGAGCCATCGTTTTATCTAATTTATATTCTTTTCTTTTTTTTGTTGATAGAATATATTTATTTAATTTTTAAATGTGTATTAATGAGTTTCTTATGAACAAATTATCTTCTTATTGTATTTTAATGAAATATTGTGACTCTCCCCCCCCCCCTCTCCTATAATTTAGTGAGGTGATTGGAGGCTTTGTGGCAGGGCAATCTCGTTTCTCTAAAAATGGAGTTTAATGAAGATTCTGAAACAGTGGCTCAGCCTACGGATTCAGAAGCGTCAGGTAATCACTTATACGTTTTCGCTCTCTCTCCACGTTTCTTGCTATTTCCCTGAATGATTCTTTTGCTCTCATTTATTCAGTAAAAGAATCTATTTGAAGAAGTGCACTTAAATTTTTGAAATATCTTTAACATCTTCTGGGTCTATTATAAACAACAAATGAAAGCACTTCAGCCGGTACATCATTTTGGTTTAATTTGTTTTGTTCGTCTTTTTTGGCATTCTGGGACTATTTATACTTGAACTAGGGTTCCACGTTTTCTTTTCTTTCTTCCTTTTTTGTGTGGATTGTCGAACGTTTCTACCCCTTTTATTATTTCAATGTGCTTTAGAAAACATAGTTGCCAGAACTCTTAAGCAAGCACTGAGATTGTCACTACAGTTGCTAAGTCATTTTTTTGTTTGCAATTCGATCTGTTTATTAGCAGGCTATTCAATTAATAGCATATTGGTTGATTTTGGTTTCTTTTCAGCTGCTTTTGATGAGCTCAATGTTGAGGAAGTTTTTGCAAAAGGCTCATTACGTTTTGATGAATGGACTTCACTTATTTCGACCATTGAGAAAAATTACCCTGTAAGATCAGTTACTGCACTTCAGGATTATTTTCATTTTTTGTGAAGAATTTGTGTTCAAAGCGACACGTTATGGATATGGTGTGGTACTTCACACTCCAATTTGGTGAAAATTTACTAAAGGTTGAGAAAAATGGGTGTCTAATACCTGGATACTATCAAAAAATTTAAGACCTGAGTTTGTGTAACATAGATTATGGCATTATGCTATTGTTTTTCATATTTATGTAATTTACCTTGAAAAATCTTTTTCAACGTTACATTATTTAAGCTAAAAGCTTATGGAGTAAAGTCCTCTCGCTAAAAAAATTCTCAACTCTTGCATATGTTATGACTATATGATACCTGTTGAATCCTTGTTCCTCAACAATAGTGATATTATAGGTTACTTGGACTCTTTATTTTTTCTTTAATTATTAGTGTTCAAACAGTATGACATTGATATGGTGTGGGTACTTGAACACTTCAATTTGGTAAATATTTACAAAAAATTGAAAAAATAGGCATCGATGACACCGGATATGTATCAAAAAATTTACCTTTTACTTACTTGAAAGAGTCCATATAATATAGGTTATACTTGCAATCATAGAAACTCTGTGAGCCACTGAGTCCTAGATAGTGAGCTCTGATGCAAGACTGAGTCATTTTGAATTGTTCAACGAGTGGGTCTCCATTCCCACTTATTCCTCAACAGTAGTCATACCTATAACCTTGGAAATGTTGGTGATTCCTAGGCATCAATATGGTGCAGCGTAAGACATAAACATTGAAAGTGAAATTGGATTTTCCCTAGGATTTTCAAGGAAGGGAAATATAAGATGGTAGAATAGTAGTGAAACCCTAATGAAAGATAAGCAGGTCGTAATACCCATTATATACCTTAGTGGGCTTGCCATTTGTTATTTTGGGGGTGCCCAATAGTTGCACATGGGTTTGAGTGACTAAAGAGTTATCTAGTGTCTGGGCAAAAGGTCAACATTTTTTTGGGGAAAAAGGTCAACGTTGATGGTACTTTTTTGGATTTATCCAGATATTCTCTTTGAGTATAGCTCAACATAGTCTGTTTTTGGATCCAAAGTCCCCAGCCTCTAGGTCCTTGGTCTCGTCGCATGTTCAAAAAAGTTTCGATTGGCTGTAACTTAGGTCCAATGCTTTCTGTCAACATATTTACTTGGGTTTCTTGTACACCTTTAGTCCTATGATGTCAGGGAATCATGTCATTGGTTTGAGAGTCCTGAGGGATCCCAACAAGTACATGATTATGCTGATAAAACAAACTGATTTACATATTATTGAGATTGAACTAGAACCATGGTGCTGATATCATAAAAGCTGATTTATATACATGAATGGCTAGGCTTTGGCAGCTATGTTGCACACTCTTTTTGGACACCAAGTGTATTATACATATATAGGTGTTGGACATGTCCATTTTCTCAATTGTCTTAAATTTCTACCAAATTGGAGTGTCGAGTACCTGCCCTCATGTTGTGTTGCTTGAACATGGGTAGTTAGCAAAAATTGAAGAGTTCATATAACATAGTTTGGCAATACTTCAAGATGGAAATGATAATTAGGTAATTATTGCAGGATAACTTAAAGAAGATAAGCTTAGTCTATGACACCTTTTTGTCTGAGTTTCCATTGTGCCACGGGTACTGGAAGAAGTATGCATATCACAAAGCTCGCTTATGTACTGCAGATGAAGCTACTAAAATTTTTGAACGAGCTGTGCAATCAGCAACATACTGTGTTGGTGTCTGGGTTGACTTTTGTAACTTCAGCGTGTTAGCTTTTGAGGATCCTTCTGATATACGTAGGTAATGTTGATTGTTAAGGAGAAAAGAATATTTTTTTTCTGTTATGATCTTCCTAATTGGAGGGGAAGGGGGAGTTGGAAAATATTTTGAAATGCATTTTACATTTGAGATTCTGTGCAATGTGAACATGCTAAACTGAATTAAATAAATATTCTATTATTCTGAACCCATTTAAAGTGCAAGTATTCCATACTTCAAAAAAGTAATTAAAAGAAGTAAAAGTTTGCATAATGATAGTACGGGGAAATTTGTTTCTTTCTTCCTTTTCCTTTTTTTCAGATATTTGCATACATTTTGAGATCTTTTGATCTAGTTTTCACTTTTCACCAGTATGAAATGCTGTATTCTCTTATCTCCACCAGGCTGTACCATTCTATTGTTAGTCATGGTAAATCATGCAATTTCGAGGTATAATTTCCTCTTCAAAATCTTTTGCAGAGTGTTTAAAAGAGGCTTTGGATTTGTTGGAAAGGACTACTCATGCCATACTATGTGGGACAAATACATGGAATTTGAATTGTCTCAGCAACAATTGAGTTCATTAGCCAGAGTTTACATTGAAGCTCTTAGGTTCCCAACCAAAAAGTTAGAACATTATTTCAGAAGGTATTATCTATTTACTGTTTCCTTTAATTACTTTAGCTTATGAGAAGTCAGCTTATTAAAAAAAATTCAGTCTTTGAGGGAGAAGCAGGCTTGTGATGACTGCTCCACTCCTCTTTAAAATGGATAACTAAGCAGTCCTTTCTGTGTGCCCTATTGCACTTGCACAAACTTATAAATTTGCATCAACAAAAAAATTGTGAAGTGATAACTCTTTTTTTCTTCCACATTTTGGTTTGTAATATGCTAGAAGAAGAGAAGATAGAGATCATGTTTCCCTTTGTCCAGTAGCATATTCCTGGTTGATTATGTTTTGGTTAAATGAAGTGCAATAGGATGCTTTGACTTTCTTTGAAAGTTACTTTTGGGGAGATTTAATGGGGTTAGGAGAGAAAGATGAAACCCCTTGGAGTTGTAAAGTTGGATCTAATTTATGGGTGTTATCAATTGAGACTCTTAGAGAAGTGAGGACTGAGATTTTTATGGGAAAGAATAGGATCATAGTCCATTAAAGTAGAAACTGTAGTTTCTGAATTCACTGTGGGTGGCAGCAACAAGAAAGTGCAAGCATTTATCTTGGTTTCATATTTCGTGTACAATTAAAGCTGGCTTAAGCATGTAGGATAGGGTTCATTTTGGTTCATATGTTGATTTGTTGCATGGGACCACTCATGAATACAAGAAAAAATACGTTGGAGTTTGTAATGTTTCATTGGAGAGGAATGAATATGATGGGTTCAACTCAGAATGTCAGATCATACTTTATCATGTTAATTTTGTTTTGGTTTGCCTCTGTGTGTGTGTTAGTTTAAAGCTTAAATCTGTGAAATTTGGGCTTCGCTAGCTTTTACATTGATATATTTTTTTAACTTTAAACACTGATGATATTATACTTGTTTCTTTTTATTTATTTATTTATGCATTTTTCTATCAAGCCTTTGAAAGGCATATAAATAGTCAAGAACAGGACCTGTTGCATGCTTTCATTGCTCAATTGCTTGAATTAAGGAAGTTGCACTTGCAAGATGCATTACCCTGTTTCTTATTCTAGTGCATCGACGTTCAAGATTGCAATTGCAACTGCACCATGTTATGCTTCTTTTATTATATATACTTACAAGCATCAACTATATTTATCTCAGTTTTAAAAAGTTAGTGGCTTTATTGGAAGAGGAGATAAGATCCCATAGCCATTCCACCATGAATTTACAGTCTGAACCTTTGCTTGATGAGGAAGTTCCTAATTGCTCCAAGGATGCTGATATATCATCCATTGTAAAAGACCTTCTGTACCCATCCACTGACGTATCCCGGTCAAAATCACTACAGAAAATTTTACATGTTGGAGAAAGGTTATATCAGGAGGCAAAAGCATTAGATGAAAAAATTTCCTCTTTTGAAGTTAATATACGGAGGACTTACTTCCATGTCAAGTCACTTGATTTTGATCAACTGGAGAATTGGCACCACTATCTGGACTTTGTTGAGGTGCAAGGCGATTTTGACTGGGTAGGGTTCTGACTATTCTTATCCTAATAGGTGCACTTCATGTTATCTTTATTTATCTTTTCTTTTATATATAAATATATTCAGACCTCAATTTGATTTTCACTGTAGGCTGTTAAACTTTATGAAAGGTGCTTGATTCCCTGTGCTAATTACCCTGAATTTTGGATGCGTTATGCGGAATTCATGGAAGGTAAGGGAGCTAGAGAGATTGCAAACTATGCTCTGGACCGAGCAACACAAATTTTTCTGAAGGTATGATCCTTGTAGCCAATATTTTGTTTTGTTTTTTTTTAATTGAGTTTTTGTAATTGTTTATGCATTAATTTCTCTCTTTTGTTACTTAAAAGTTTCCGCATTTCTTGTGGTTACTATTTTGTTTTGTTTCTCATAAAAACCTGTGTAATATGCATTTCTCGTAATAATGGTATGCGGTAAAGTTTAAATTGTTCCTGTTGGAGCCCATGTGGAAATATTTTAAAGTGAAACTGGCTGAGATTGATCGTTCAATTAAATAGATTTTCTTATGCAAAAATCTGAATTGCCAGACTCCTTAGAAACAACTTGTAAAAGGCATCCAAGGGCACTGGAAGCTAGATTTAATATTACCAGTTTGTCTTTTTAGTAGGTGTTAAATTTTAATTTACTTTTGAATCTCATTAGACTGGATTTCTCAGTCCAATTATGAGTTCATCTCTGATGTACTAAAATTGCTATGAAAATATCAAAATTATTAGGAGTTATTAAAATTACTATAAGTTATCAAAATTAATGTTTCCTGTTAAAGGAAATAAAAGTTTGATGTAACCAGATTACTAGGAAATTGCATGTGATGCCTAAAAGTCATTAGGGTATTGAATATTTCAGGTTAGGAAATGCCAAGCACTCATTATGGTGTAGATTTGACATACATGTTTTTAATGAAGTTTAAAGTGTTGATAATATTTTTTTTTGGTAACCTGAACTCATTGTTAAGTTCAACCTATAAACAATTATATGAGGTAAAGGGTGAATAATGATTGAATTCCCACAAAATTTGGGTGTACTAGTATAGAATTTCAATAAAATTTCTTGGGTGCATGGGAAGAACAAGAAACCAAAGGTGTGGTGGTGTTTGTTTTGGATTCTCTTAGGGTTTTGTGGAATGAGACGTACAGGACAACTTTTTGTAGGAGGTGGTGTTCTTGGAAAACATCACATGCACAATTTCTGAAAAGTTCAAAGATTACCCACAATTTCTTATAAATGTTAACTGGGAAGCATGTATTTCCTAATCTTACATTTCTAGGAGACTTGTGTTAAAACCAAGTGTACTTAATGAAAAATTGGAAAATGGGATATTGGAGTATTTTATCCCAGTTTAGTGTTTTAGTTCGTTGCCATGCAAATCTAATTTAGCAACATTGACTTAGATTTTGTGTGGTAACAAAGAATGTATGGTGAGAAAAATAAGGGCATAGGAAATTACTAATATGCCCTTAAATATAGTGAAAATAACTAATATATTTTATATATTTGTTTTATTACTGCAACCATTAAGATGTAAGTAAAGTATACATCTTGCTTTTAGTACTCTTGGATACAGCAGCAGTATTGCTGGTTGAATTTTAAGTCAGAATTATTCACATTCATGCCTTGGCTCAATTGTTTTATACATGATTGTAGAAGGGTTATTGACCTTACAATGCTACAGGAAATTCCAGCGATGCATCTTTTCGATGCTAGGTTTAAGGAGCATATAGGAGATGTTACTCGAGCTCATGGAGCTTTACTTCGTTGTGACGGAGACTCAGATTCTAACTTCACAGAGAAAGTTGTAATGAGGGCAAACATGGAAAGGCGTCTGGTATTTAAATCTACTCTTTCATCATCGAAAATGAAATGTCAGTTATGTGTGGCCTAATTCCAAAGTTCAGCTTATTTCTTAACAATTTCAGGGAAATTTTGAGGCCGCTACTAATATATATGAAGAAGCTCTAGAAATGGAAGCAGTAAAGGATATGTCAAATATTCTCTCTGTTTTATATGTTCAATTTTCTCGACTTAAATATATGGTAGGTAAATTATGCACTTCTATCTTTTCTCATGCAAGCATACTGTTTACAAGGTTTAGGCATGTAGGTTGTAGTTGTAGTTGTAGTTAATGTTTTTCTTTTTGTGGTATTTGTTAAAAATCATCCAATCTTATTTATCTTTAACATTGTTATTTCTCTATCTGATGTTTTTTGGTGCTTCCACAAAATTAATCTCTGTTCTTTATGGTAGAAATTTGTATTTATAATTGTCTACTTCTACTTTCTTAAATTAAAAATACCAATTGTTTTCAACTAACAATTTAATCATATTGATACACTACTTGAAGCTAAGGTTTTGCGCACCTCCTGATTTTTTTTGTAATGTACTTTGTTAGGAACTGTTTTCTTCTCCTTCTACTGTCTGCTTTGTTTTCTCCTCAAAGTTAAAGAAATTTTCTCCCTCTCATTGCTGACATGCATGCTACTACAGCTAATGAATGTTTGTTACTGTTTAATTAACAGATTACGGGTAGCACAGATACTGCTAGAGATGTCTTAATAGATGGCATCAAACGCATGCCTTGCTGCAAGTTACTTCTGGAGGTATGTGCGTTCTCTAGGAATATCAGAGAAAAAAATGAGAGCTTAATCCTTTTGGGTTATGTATTTGATCAGAAAATACCTGTATTTGGCTCAATATTAATTCCATAAGATATTGGTCGATGCACAGTAGAATTACAAACTCCTAGCAACTATTAACGCATATGGTGCTAGGGTTAGCCATTTTTCTTCTTGGTTTTAGACCTTGCTAATACTCAGCATCACTTTCATGATTGCTAATAAATATTATTACTAATTTTAAATAAAAAGACATGCTATATTAGTAAGAGATTAAACAGATGCTTGGTTGTTAATGATTCAGGAGTTGGTGAAATTTGCAATAATGCATGGAGGGAGGCATCACATAAATGTTATAGATTCTATTATAGGTCGTGCTCTATCACCTGCTCCAGATTCTCTCCGAAGTTTGAATTCAGAAGATGCGGAGGATGTTTCACGCTTATATTTACAGGTTAAAGTGGATCTTTGACCCTATTAAATGTTATCTTCCATGATTTTTTGTTAAGAAAAAAATAACAAATATGGTTGGTTTCAATAAAAGACAATAAGTGATCGGGTGTATAGAAGGGTTGACCCTTTCCTTTGTCTACTGTTGTTTTCTATGTTTATTTTGAGAGGCCTAGATTGGTAAATACTCCTCAGATATTTAAAAATTTATCTTTTTTAGTTTGTATATGAAAAGTATTCCCTTTTGCACACTTATATAGCTCAACGAAAAGTAATTGTGGCAGTATGTTGATCATTGCGGAACCATCCATGAAGTAAGGAAGGCCTGGAATCAGCACATAAGATTGTTTCCGTTCTCTCTCAGGACAGCTTTACAGTCATCTGCAGATGCAAAGTCCTTGAAATTGACCAAGGAAGTAAGAGTGGGAACCTTAGTAGCTATGTCTCAGCATCCACTGGAAAATTGTAGTTCTAAGCTCTTACAGGAGAAGCTATCTCTGACAGCAACTCATGATACTAAGTGTGTCCAGGATGCCACGGATCAGGAATCTGACCAGATGCTACCATCAGCAAAAAGTAATGTTCGATTTGAGCAATCTACTAGTGACACCAGCGAACCAGAAAGAATGAAATTGCCTTATTTTGAAGTTTCCAAGGAGACTGAGGATACATCAGAACCAAATGGATCAAAGGTGGTTTTAGCTTCTCCAGAAGATGATCAGCTGTCTGGAAGAGAAAATTCCCAAGTCAATACGTCGACATCAGATTTGAAATGTCAAGCTGCCAAAGTAACTGGATCTTCACAAGCCTCAAGAGAATTCTCCCATGGAATTCATGATAAACAAGAACATGAGTATGAGCAAGATCTAAAGCCCCTTTCACTAGAGAGCCTTTCATTGAACTCATATTGTAGTGCATCCGCAGGTTCATTTCCATCTACACCTCATAAATGTAAAGATCCTCAAGAGACCCGTAAGTTGAATAGAAGCATCTTAGAGAACAAACACAACATCAATCAAGACCTTTCTATGAACAGCCAGCCATGCACCAGAGCTTTTGACTCTGCTCAAAATGAAATTGGAAGGATTTCTTCCTCCACTTGCAGGAGCCATCAAAATTTTATGCCAACCAAACGACTGCCCCATCGACATTTGCCTGCAGATAGTGGTCGAAACTGGCGACGCAGAGATAATTTTGACATAGGTCGTCGAGAGTCCAAATTTGGTTTTCGGCGGCATTCGCATAAAAGACCTTTACAACAGCGGCAGGTTTCTCCAAAACAAAACCTACAATCTGAAATGGGAGGTCCATCAACTATGAGCCAGGTTACCTCCTCTCAGATTGTGCCTTTGCAGAGCCTACATATTCAGCAAGATAGCCAATCACAGAATCCTATGATAGCTCCTGTAGCTTGGCCTGTGCAAAACATACAGCAGCCAGATAATGCATTTTCATCCCAGCTGCAACATTTTTCCGAAACTGCTGCTCAAGAGATGTCTCATTCCCCAGTACAAGGTAATGGACAGCATGATTTGCACTGCAACCAAGCATATAATCAGATGTGGCAATATTATTATTACCAACAGCAGCAGTTTTTTCAGCAACATCAGCTTCAACTGCAACAGCAGCAGGAGCAACAGTCCCAATTGCAACAGGAGCAACAGCCCCAACAGCAGCTCCTGTCACAACAATACCAGCAACAGCTACAATTTTCACAATATTATCAACAGCAGCAACAACTCTATCAACAACTACAATATAATCAGCAACAGCAACAACTCTATCAACAACTACAATATAATCAGCAGCAGCAACAACTAGTGGAAGAAAAACAACTGCAGCCGCAACAACTGGTGGAAGAAAAACAACAACAGCAGCAACTGCTGGTGGAAGAAAAACAACAGCAGCAACAACTGGTGGAAGAAAAACAACAACCGCAGCAGCGGAAGAATACCCCACCACGGGCTCAGGAGTGGATCGATAACTACTACAGTCGGGTATGTCACTAGAATCTGACTCTCTGGATGAGTGATTATTTGGTCTCTTAGGATTGACTGTATATAGGAATAATTTACCAGATCCAATTACAGTTAACTGTCACATGCAGGTAATAATTTAATCAATGGATAGTTAGATACCGAGACAGATTAATAGTGCAAGTAGTCTTTGCTTGATGAACCCTTGTACTTTACTGGCAAATGTAGAATAGTGATGCAGATTAGAAATAGCAGTAATTAATAATAGTTATTTTGAAATTGCAAGTATCTGAGAATTTTATTAACTATTGTATTTTTTTCAATTTAATTCCCTGTTAGGATTTAGCCCATTAGGAAATTAGGCCCCATTGGACTTGAGTAATGGTTTCTTCCCTATTATTTTGTCTCTCATATCCCTAAATTCTAACTTCTTATCCCCTAAACCAACTTCCTACTCTGTTCTTCCTCTTCTATTTCTCTCGGTTATTTTGGCACATCTGTCTTGTATCATTGTCGTCTTCCACTTCATATGTTTATTTGGTTGTAATTTAAGCAGTTTTGAATACTTTTCTTCCCTTTTTTTCCTTAAAGCAATTTTACTTCCATTACTTATATGATGAATCATCATTCCTCGGGCATACTGGATAGCACACAATTGCTTTATGCACTTCAGCTATAATCTATCATAAATTTGCGACAAACAGACTTTTCATTTCCTAGTTGGCAGATATTTTGTGAAATTCCATCTAAATTTGTAAAAGACACATTCATGTCAGTCATCTCTATGAGCTCTTTTCTCTCAATTCAAAAAGAAAAGAGCTACTTGTTTCCTCACTTTTTTTTGTAAATTATCTAGAGGTGAAACTTGTTTCTTTATTGTGGATACTTCAGAAATACGTTTGGTTTTGTAGTTTTTGAAACTGTCTAACCAATATATTAAGGTCACGTTTGATTCACAGAATGTAAACGTAATGGGAATGGTAATTGTAATGGAATTGAATGTAAAGGAAATAGTATTACTATTACAGTATTTGGTTTAACTACTGTAATAAAAAAAGGAATCAGTATTTCAATGTTTGGTTTTATCACTGTAATGGAATGAAAAACACAATATATTGCCTTAATATTCCCATGTTCAGTGAAGTTTAAATAATTTTATTTTATTATTATTTTTTAAATCAAATAAAATATATTATTTAAAATTATGATTATTACTTAAAAATATTATTAATCTTAAATTTTAACAAGAGTATTATTATTTTAAAAATATTATAATTATTTTTTATTTGTATTTTCCCTCACAATCCTTAAAAAAAGGGCTGGCTTTGACAACAAAATTAAAGATCATGTTGTCCAAGTTTTTGTTTTTGGACCCAAATTTATATTGTGCAATAAAAAGGAAGTTTCTCCGGGAATAACTTTTTAAAATAAATAAAATACAAAATATCTAATTTTGATTTTTTTTTTTTTTAATGTTGTTAAAGGAAAATATATTTTAAGTGTTGAATAAAGAAAAAAAAATAAAATATTAGAGAAGACTGAAGAGGTATGCATGTGGATTGTTGTCTAAAACAAATTTGTCAAAAAAAAAAAAAAAAGTTTGTGGACCATCTTACTTTTTTTTTTTTTTGCTGGCGTCAGTGATCCTTTAAAACAAGGAATGTAATAACTTTTCCAGAAGTAGGAGACTCGAAAGGGTTTTACAGGTGTAGACGGAAAGTAATTCCATTACTTCAAGGTTTTTAATTCAAACCAAACATTGGAATAAGAAGATTTCATTCCATTCCCGTCTTTATTACAATCAAACAAACATGCACTAAAGTATTGCTCTAGTTGACCTCCAAGGGAATTACTCAGTGGTAAAGCATGATTCTGTTGTCTAGGTGGTCTCATGCTTAACCCACAATAGCTCTCAACCCAAATCAGAAAAGAAAGAAAAGAATTGTCCTATTTTAGTATCCCTTCTTCTACACGAAATTAGATTCTTAAACTGCTTCCCATTACTGGTTCAATCCATATACGTTGTTACTGTTACCTCAAGTTTGCTTCTGTTTCTTGCATTTTTGGGTGGCATTAGTCTACAAATAATAGTTTTGAAAGGAGTTATCTACCGTTGTCCATTCTACCTGCTTGGATCCCAACATGTTTGCATCTAAGTTGTTTTTCCACTCTTATAGACCTCAAGTTCATTTCACTTATGCAGGTGAAAGGGCAAGTCGGGTATGTCTCTATTATGTGTTGATGTATAATTTTGGGCTGAAATGATGGGTTATGCTCAGTATGAGTTTCTTAGAGAAATCTGTTTTGGAATTCTGTTATGGAGAGAGTCAGAAATAGCATAACGGCAGCATGGGTGGGTGTGAGAGAGCATCGGGAATTTTGTATTGAGCTTCGCTCACTAGAGAGTTCCCAAGTCTCTCGAATACTTGGCAATTGTTTAGCTAAACTTTTGAATTGATTAATGAAATACTTCCCTGCTGATTATTAGAAATTGCTTTCACTGTTAATTTGTTGTTTCCTATCACACTCTGTTTCTTGTCTGGGTTAGGGAGGGGGGCTGTGTTACCTTTTTCATGTAGATATGTAGGCGACTCTGGTTTTAATCTTTATCTTCTATTAACCTCAAAGATACAAGACCATAGTTTCTGTCCTGTCATGATGATTGGAGCTGAATAAAAGTTAACTCATGCTTTGTAATTTGTTGATTTTGTGATTGTATCATCGACTTAAATGGCTTAATAGTTCCCTGTATTTTCTGATGACAGCAAGCTTCTGCGGAACACAATGTAAGCAGTCATTCAGATGCAGAAACAGGGCTAGCAACTGTGGTATCTGAGGTGAGTGGAACATGTTTCTCATGCATGCTTACACCTCTTATTTTAGAGGAAAAAGTTATATATCAATTATCAACCATCGTATAGTTTTTTGTTGTAATAGTCACTTGGCAGTTTACAAACTAGGGTTCCTATTTTGCAAGTCCTGCTTGAGAAATTCCAATAGTTATATATTTGCATATCATTTGTGGGTTTATTCAGGACCAAGCAATGAAGCATAGTTCAGGGCCGTCTGGATCAGTTGCATTTGCCGCATTGTCTCCACGTTCGCAAGAGCCATCTTGTCTGGATCAGTGACAAAGTCACTGTGGCCTCAATTTGAGATTATTCTAGTAATGTTGCATGCCTTTGTTCCAGTAAAGGGTAGGATTCATTAATTCGGTTAGTTATGCTTGTAGGCCTGATATGATCATATGCTAGGCTGATTGGTAATTTTGCATTATTTAAAGATGAATTCAAAATTTAAAATTTAAATTGTATATTCTAACCATAAGGGGGAAGACTATGTTACTTCGACTTGGTTCTACACTGCACCACCTGTGTTGACACTTGACACGACATTGACACCGATACTGGGACTTGATATGGGTCGGACATGGTCATTGTTATAACGAACTTTTCACTGTAGAAGAGAAGTAAATAAACAGAAGACTTAGGAGGATATTCAATGGCTGTTCTAGAGCGTTTGGAATGAGACGATGAGAAAGCAGGAGCTGGAGGAAGAGTTAGAGAGATGCTGTTTACGGCGTCAGTGGAAAGCACGTGAAATACACATGATTCATATGACATTTCGACTGGGATTTTTTCTTTGCCACAAAATCTGGAATGGGCCTTGCTCATTTTACTATTTAGTTTTCAAATAAATTCAAGAGCACTACTAAAGTAGCACAAATGATGGTTAAGTTAGCCCACATTGTTGATGTTTTACTGCTTGCCGCTGTTCTCTTGTAAGAAATGTGGGCGTACTCTAAATTCAAATTTTTTTTTTGGTTGATGATACTCTAAATTCAATCCTGATTGCGTTCCATAAAGTACATACATCAATGTATATGTATGCGTCCTTGATGCTTTTTCTGGATGTATTTGGAATTGCTCTAAACTTTAACGTTGAAATGGGCTTTTTGGATCGATATTAAAACATAATTAGCATTATATGAACACATCCAAGTATAATAATTTTAAGTCAAGTAAGCTTATAACTATTAAAATATATCTATATGCACAAGTAATTATATATTTTAAATATACTTTATACAATAATTTTTCACGTCTTTGGACACGTACTCCTATCCTAAAATTGTAAACCTTTAGGATTCGACCTCTATATATGAATTTTTCGAGGAATTTTCTGATTCAAATTCTTTCTTTAAATATCAATTAGTAAATAATAACAATAATAATAATAATTCAACTTGTTGGTAAATGATGTTACTTCGGCTTTGGCAAAATGTTTTTAATTTTAATCGAGATCTAAATGTGAGAGTTCCATACAGTGGCACAACAAATGTGTACGGCAAGACTAATATTACGTAATTTGTAACTCGATAATAAATTGCCTGCAACAAGGCCTCTTAAATCTTAATATTACCTCTTTGTTTTACTTTGTGCAGAGAAAGCCTCGGCTTTACTTTTCTTTTCTTTTTTTTGGCTAAACGAGTCTCGGCTTTACTTACTAAACAAGAAGCATTGCAGCTTATCTATGGCTTGAGAGTCTGTAGAGCAAGCCCTCGTTTTTCTCAAAAAAATCGTCCATGGAAGCCAAGCAAGCCTTGTCCTCTATTGGAAACTTTAAAGAAAAGGTTGGTTAGCATTGTTCAACATCTACATACAAGGGGCGGAGATTCTATTTCACGTATTCTGGAGTCTTTACCACCGCACTAATTTCGAAAAATGTTAAATGTACGAAAATTTGTACACATTTGCACTCTCACACTCTACCAATTATGATAAGTCAGCCATGCGACACAATTTTCTTGAAAAATAAATAAGTTTTTTATTTTCAAAGCGATTTTGTCTAATAATACGTGTACATTTATGCTCTCTTAGCATTCTTCATTGAATTTATGAAACCCATTATATACTATTTATGAACATGGTTTCCCCAAGCCGCTGTATCCAACTCTAAATTTAGTAACAGCTAGGTTGAAATTTTGGGTTACCAACAAAATTCAAGTTTAGAATGATGGAAATTGTAGTGTTAACAAGGCTGTTCTATTGCTTTACAACAAGATAATGATTTTATTAAATAATAATAAATAAATAAAACACCGATAATTGCTGTAAATACAAACTCCAAGCCACCTTTTGACGCTCCAAAATTATACTAGCTTATAAATAAAGTAAAAAGGGTACAGGACTGTTCTACTAATGCATTAAATTGGGTCGAAAGACATATCATGCTAGTAAAATTTGCTGCATTCAGTAATTAAGACCATTGACACGGCACCATAGAGTCCAAACGAGTCAAATAACTTCTTTTTTTTTAAGATCAAGCCTTATTTGGTGTGGTTAGCTATGATGCAAAATCAACTAAGAACCTCAAACCACTTAAATGAGCAAAGTCCAGAAAATAAAAAAAGAAGGCCATAGGCTACATTTGCTTGAGCTAATTACACATAATGGTATGCTTAGCTAAATGAGAACCTGTTACCAAGATATAAGTGAACAAAAAATAAGTATGATTTATCAATAAATGAGATACATATTTGCATTCTGCCTTCCCCTACCCACAAACTCGCGCAATTTTTCCTTTGTTTTCTATGGACACAAAGGAAGTTAAAAATAAAAAAATAAAAATCATGCTAATGTTAAAGCACCTTAATCTCTATAATTCTCAACAGATAACTAGCAATTAGCTGCACGTACCTAGGTATTTGGCATTAGCAGAATAAATGTTAGTGTTCTCCGGATTACCTGCAGACAAGGCATGCAAAATTGTAAAAGGGTAAATCTAGAATAAGATAATGACAAGCACTATTAGTTCATTTTACAACCCATAAGCCGCCTTCTCTCTGCTCCATCTGATCCTTTGCATGGAGCATATAGGCAATTCAAGCGAGTTTCGTCTTCTAAGTCGTCACAAACCTAGTTCCAATAGAGACCAAGCAAACTACTTAAGAAGGTTTCTTCAGCTTAACTAGTTTATCTATCAACCTAAACAAGGTCTCATATGATGCATATTACCAATTACAATCTCCCAAATTTCATATTCAAATTTTCTACTCTTAGCGGATCAAACAATAGGCTTCTATGAGCACTTGTAAGGTATTATGGACCAATTAAGCACCTAATTTGATATAATTATCTTAGTTAATCCCTCCAAATATTAGATTTTTCAAGAACTCCTCCTGGAGTGACAGTGTCGGGTAACCATGATTCGATTAAACTGACTCAACCAAGAACTGAATAAACTTCAATGGCTCCAAATGCAATCCTGAAGAATAATATGATTAAGTAGCACTATAGGCTACCGGCTTAAAGCATCCTAGCAACTTGGGTACATGTCTTGCACGTGAGCACAATAATTCATTGCTAGAACTCAATCGAATTATGTATCCTCAGAACCTCAGCAACCAACCCTCCATTCTTCACTGTAAACTAAATCAAATATGATGTGATTAAACTAAAATACCATCTGAAAAAGCACGCTGGATGATGGAAAAGGAAGAGGTATTCATGCAATTCTGTGCAAGACAGAATCAAGAATAATGTTGGATATGTGAAAAATCTCACAGCTAAAAGCTTCGTTTAGTATTATTAAAAGGGAACAAGGAATCAAATGCAAACAATAAACTAAAAGAGAGCATAAATCTTGAACTACAACAACATATAAACTTGTTAATCTGCTTAAACAAACAGAATTGGATTACCTCAGCCAGTCTACCCTGGTCAATAAATTGAAGGGGATAACACAATATGAACCTGAACATATTAGTATTAAAAAACTCAACCTGATCATATTAGACTGAGACTTTCAGATGAATGCATACTATTTTTTTTTCGTTTTCTTTTTAAATGCACTTTACATTTGAGAAATTTAAGTACTTCTTGAAATTTATTTAACTTGAACCAGACAGATATTCTATTAGAAATAATATTAGTTTAGGAAAAAGGATATCAACCATTGTGCATTTTCAAAGATTTCCTTAAGCTATTACTTCATTAATTCTATAACAGAGCATTCATTTTTGTGAATTTTGCCAAAGGTTGAAAATACAACTATTCAAAAGTTCCCTTCTCTGATTAAAAAGAAAGAAGAATTTGCTTCTTGAAAAATTTCCATACTTCAACTTATTTATCCTAAAATTCTGGTGTCAGAAGTTCCAACATTAATTAGCAAATTTAATACAGTACTATCGTAGTTTCAGTTGTTTAGCTTTTGGGATTTCTCATAAGAAATCCCCTTTTTAAGAAATTTGAATTTGATTTAAATTTTTCAAAGGACATTAGACAGATGATTGAAATAGTCAAGTTTCTTTCTGTTGATCACGCGTCTCGTAGATCTATGAAAGGAAATATTGGTCCAATAATAACCAATGACATACCTGCACATTCTTCCCGTTCCAAGTGAAAGACGAGCAATAAGCTACTAAGAAATCATATAAACCAAACCAGAGGAGTAAAAACGTACAAGTGAAAGATTATTAACACACTGCTTTGCTTCAAGTTTCAGATCGACTTAGAACAAGCATAATTACTTTTTATACTCATATCTAATAAGAAACAATGAACTATAAGAAAGGTAAAAAAGATTAAGTAAACTATGGCTGAAATAGCAAAAAGCTAGACCTGCCGAACAGACACTCATGTATACTACTTTAAAGTTTAAACTGTACAATGAAAAAGCTAAAGATTCCCTCAAAAATTACCTTTAGACAACAATTAGAGGATGCAATCCAGAGAGCTATAAGCTGAAGAACAGCAGAGACATACTAGCTATGGCTTGCTTAGTAATATGACTAATGATTTATTGTAGCTAAATATCCCAAGAGTTCCAAGCAATGAAAGTGAAGATTGTTTCTGCTATAGAGAGAGAATATGGAACAAGGAGCTGATATATTGAAGCAAATAATAGTGACACTTATTCCTTGTTACCGTATCTCTTGGCTATGAGTGGCCGAACATCATCAGCACCTACAAGAGTCTCTAAGAAGGGAAGCAATGAAGGTAACGCACGATCTGATGGATCATCAAACCAACTCTTTATGGGTATCCCATTATTCACTTGCAAGCGGAATACCTGAAAATTAGAAAAAAATAAAACTTAAGCAATCAAAGCCAATAATATTAATAAGGAGGTTATTCTTTTCTATTCCAGGCCTGCTTAAATTTCTCAGCTCTACTAAAGGGGATCTTTCTCATGTTACTATTAGCAGGTGCGAAGATAATTACCTACTCTACTTTGCATTAAAAATAAGGTCAACATTCTTTTGACTTTTGAGTATCTTCACAGGCATAAAAATGTCATGCTCACAAAGGAAGTGTTTACAGAATCCAAACCCAAAAATCTACTTATAAAAATTTCCCCACCTACATTTTTTTTTTTTTAGGGAGTAAGGACGTAGAAGTCCTTTAGATTGAGACCAAATCTAAGTAGTATCATTAAGTCCTTTAACTTTAGAAAAATGGGTCATCTAAGGACAAAACATATTATTTTAATAATTTTTTAATTAAAATATTATTTTTAAAGTAATATTTTAATATTAAAACATTAAAATAATATAATTTATTCTTAATTAACCTCTTAAAAATAATATTTTAATAAAAAAATTATTAAAATAATGTATTTTGTTCTTAATTAGCCCATTTTTTTAAAGCTAAATGACTAAATGACACCTCTCATACTTTAAGGGTCAAAATGACAAAAATGGCCTCTATGAGACTGTTCTCATTTTTTTTATCCCAATACATTAGAAATGCTCATGAATGATGCCTATAATTGCCAAGGACTTTATAATGCTGAACAATCATCTAATACTAAGGCATGATATGAGGTTTACATGAGGTGGCTAACCCTAATTTGATAGCCTGACACATTCAGTTAGCAAACCAGAATCAACTGGAAAAAAATACCTACAAATAGGAAATCAGATATATCTGTGCAAATTAAGTAAATAAATAAGCACTAGACTAATGGTGAGTTCGGGATTATTGTGGATCCCAAGAAAAGTACTGTTCTTGGAAGTTGACACAGTCTGGGTAGAAGCCGCAAGAGATCAGCTGTCAAAGGCTGATCTTAAAATCTCCCTATTTTAAGAAAAATACATTATGCTTCTATTTTCACCCTTAATGCAATAACAACTACAAATAACTCCCATTACTATTTTAGTCTTTAGAAATCACTAAAAAACTTAATCTTTAGTTTACGAAATAATATTTTATTTTTACAAGTCACAACATTTTTAGAAATATATTTGAATTCTTATCAGAATTTATTTTTTCTCTAGCACAACTAAAAATAAGTTTTTCAAAAGCTACAACAATACCAAACTAGGCCTAAGAGCCATATGTTATAAAAGTAACCAGTTACAAAAATAAATAGGTGTTATACCTGTGGTGAATTATCAATTATGGCAATTTTTGCAAGATCAACACCTAAGACTGTCAAATCTTTAGTGTAACTGCCATCTGAGAATATGCATGATTCACGATATACTCGTCGAGAAATAAGCTTTCTGCCAGGATCCAAAATATCAAGTAGTTGTTCTGCATAGATACTTTGGCTGGCAGTAAAAACAACAACTTCAAACATCTCTGCAACTCGCTCTAAGAACTTCCGAAGAAAAGGCCTCTTCTTTACGTATACAGAGTGTTCTTTCATGTTGAAGAATACATTAAATGTAAAGTCTGCACAGTCACAATGTTCCAAACTAGAATGCACAAGTGTTTCTGCATAGTAAATTTGGAGGGTGATAAGTATCAAACACACTCAAAAATTGCAAATTCTGGAAACTAAGGAAATATGGACTAAAAGTAATGCTTCAATCAATGTGTTCCAGCAACTATCATAAGGGTCCTAATAAAATAGGAACCCCAGTTGACAATATCAAAATATTTCCTAAAGTTTTCCACCATAGATCAAATTTACAATTTAGAATTACCAAAGACCGGAAATATAAATTTTACAAATTCAGATATTTTACAACAATTAGAGTGGTATGTTGCAGCAACAAAAAGTTAGCTAATACATGAATGTTTACTCAAGTAAAAAAAAGTATACTGAGCTTCACAAGTGTATGCACTTATGCAAGCATCATTATGCCACGGTAAATACATAAAAACAAAAAAAAACACACATGCACAAGACATACAAACTACAAATTGTCATTGATCATCCTATGCATTATACTACGCAATAAATAATCATAATAAAATAGACAATTTACACTTACCATCCAAATCAAGAACTAGAGTTATAGACTTTCCTTTTGAAGCTTCCTTTGGCAATGGATTAGACTGAAAATTCGATACTGCATCTGATAGTTCTGGGACATTTTTTATAAACAATTGTGGATCAAAGAAATCTGTTTGATCTGAGTCAGAATTGCTAACAACTAATTCCTGGTTGCTAGGTCTCATCTGATCAATGGAAAAATACATGCCTGATTCATTTGAATTGAGCATGGCCTCTTCGGATAGTTTTTCATCACTTGCATCAGTGCTTTTGATCGGATCCTCTAGCAAAGGCAACAACATGTACTGCTCAGCCACGTCAAACAAAATATTCGGTTCAGTATATCTGTAGCTGGGGAAGAAATTAGTTTCACTAGTCTCATCAAGATCAGTACTCCCATTGAAAGGTATGCTCGTAATAATCATGTCAGAAATGTAGAAGTCTGACACATCACATGATTGATAGCCACATGAATCTTTAATTTCATCATATTCGTCAGATCCTAGCCAGGAAATCTCAGGATGGCTGTTGCTACTTACTGCAGACCAATGCCGATCAACATAACATAAAATGAGTTCCATACAAGGTATTTAGTACTATACATCTTGTCAAAAATAGATCTTTCAACTATAGAAACCTTTTAAAGCATGTATTGAGACGAAGTTTAAATTTCATTTTAAATAAATAAGCCCAAAAAAGTCGTAGTTATATTTCTTCAGTTCGTTTAACTTAACAAACGTAAGAGCTAACTGTGATGATTTCCAACTGTATAGATGTATCAGTGGAGAAACGCCTTTGTCAGGCATCAGAAAAATATATAAATCTTTTTAAATGTCCTACAAGTTACCCAATGAATATCCAAACTTTATAACCTTGATATCTAGAGATGAATAAGCAGATTTTTGTACAGACCTGTATCATTGTCAGCATTTGGCTCATTACAAACTTCAATAGGCTCTATAGCAGGGGAGAATATAGTCTCTAAGTTTGATGGTAAAGCATGGCCAGGTTCCTGAAAATTAAAGAACTAACATGGTCATACACAATAAAGAGGGGAAAGAAGGAGGGGCGAAAAGATAGAAGCAAGTGTAATAGTCACAGATGCAAGAGTTAAATGATATCTGTACCTTTCCTCCCATGGTTGGAGAATCAGATGACTGCGTCAGAAAATGAGAATTTTTTTCATCCAGCAGTTCCAGCTGATCAATTGCCCCATCACTCTCAATGTTTTTAGCAGAAACTTCGATGTGTGAAGAAACTATATGAAAATCAGATGCATCTTTAAATAAGTTGACATGTCAACTTGAACAGAAGCTTAAATTTCAAGAATTTTCTTAATAGGAAATTGCTCATGCACAGAAAATAAAATATATAAGGAGCATTTCAAATGAAAATTTCATCGTACCTAACTGCCAACTACCAAATAAGATAGCCGATAATGCATGGTAGACTCATAAACTTTGGTCACATTTTGGGTAATAAGTCAAATGTAAGACAGAAAAAAAAAAAAATTGCATTGAACTACTCTTTCCAGCAATAATAAACTGACTAGGATATGGTAATAGATGTTAAACAGGAACCTTAAATTTAAGTACTAATCTTAAATTTTGTAGTCCAATATGATAATGCTATTACTTTTTGTAACATCCCCAAACCTGCAACTTCCTCATTTCTCTCCTACAGAACTCATATTTCTATTAAAAGCTCATAGAACTTTAAATATCCAGTATCACTCTCATAAGATTGGTCCATGTAAAAACACATCGAATAAAGAAAACATCTCTACAATAGACTAAAAATTATTATTTTAGTTTTCGTTGCTTCAGTAGAATAAGTACATTCAGCTGTCCCAATAATCAAACTTGTGCTGCCCCCCACCCCAATTAGTTGATAGTTTATGGCTAATACAATCAAGATCTTCAGATGAGACCAACGAACAGCCTTTAATATAATGTGATAAATTGGCATAAACTTCTTGAAGTTCAGTTCCTTACCCTCTAGACAGTGTTGAACACAAAGGTCAAGGTCTGCAGTATTTTCAGAAATCCTGATATGAGAGGATTCCTTTTTGGAAATTATACTGGACTTTTGGCATATACGAAGGCCATTTCTTTCTTTTAAACAGCCCATGCTTGATTTGGTCTTCATTTTTAGAGATGGCATTTGATTTTTGCTGGTAATATCTACACCAGACTGGGTTAGGGAGCATCAGAGGGGAGAGACCCCGTTACGTAATCAACCAGAAAACCTGTATCAGGTAAGCAATAAAAAAATTAACTTATGAACAGATACAGAGCAACTATGTGTCTTGACGAAAAAAGGAAAGAAATGAACAAACAATTATTTAAGAAGTCCGATTAGTATAAAACAAATAAATGTAAATACCAAAATTAGCCAACCCCTTAAGATTAAACATTTTTGAGAAAACAACAAAAATAACACCCTCAAAACTTATAATAACAAAAATAACACCTTTTATATTTAAATCATATATTTCTACAATTAAAAAATGAATTTTACATCATTTTTCTTTGAAAGGCTTGTCTAATTAAACGCTGTTCAAATTAAATTGCGGTAATTTAGACCCACTCAATATTGATTGTTCAATGTTAAATGTTCAATGTTATTGGGGCACTATTTTTGTTATTATAAGTTTTAGGGGTATTATTTTTGGTAATTTTCCAACTTTTTTTCATAGTTTTACTAAGAAAGTGTACAATTTTATTAAAACAACAAAGAATACAAGTACAAACAGTAGACAACGACTCCACTCAAGAAAAAGCCAAGAACACTACCAAAAACTCCCAAGAACAAGCACACCAATCAATTCAAAACATCAAAAAAGTGAAAATAAAAAGGCAAGTGATGGTCTACTTCCAATAAAAAGTTTAAGCTTCTAAGATAGTGCTAAACCAGCATAATACAATGCTGACCATATCGGGAAAGCTAGAAGCCATATAATGCAAACCACATAATTCACAGATAAATAACTAGCACCCCTTTGACAGCTAAAGGTACAACCAGTTTATGGTCTTATAGGTATCATATGACTAGTTTCTAACCTAATGACGATACAAACACCACCTTCTGGAGTATCTAATCAAGACACCACACAACTGTGGTAACACTTGAAACTCAATAACTGCAGGAAATATATTAACACTAATAATGGGAAATTTACAAATATTATACTTTTAAGTTTTGATCAATTAGTTTAGCAATAAGCTAGTGGATAACAGATCCTGTACCTTAGCCAGTGATCTGTTCAGCAAACAGCATCATCATGGCTAGACTTTTAATTTTTTTTGCTCCTGAGAGAAGCGACTTGATATTACATGGATTGAATGCATAGGCTACAGTTTAAAGTTTTGACTTTTGAATTATCAATTTATGATTAACGTTAGACCTTCATTTAACCATCTTCATTCATCATCCAAAGATTGTCCTCATGGTTTGGAATATGCAAAAATCAACTGTCCTCATAGTTTGGAATATGCAAAAAATCAACTCACAGTACCAAATCTCATTTATAATAAAATTCTTCCTTATATCAATTAGAAAATTCAATTCTCACGGGCATTTCAAAAAACCACCAACCCCTCCCGGAGATCCTACTGTTAAAAATGATTTCAGCCAATTACAAAATTACGAAAAGGGATTCTTAAATAATGTAAAAAAATATATATTACACAGAATTGAAAAGTAATAAACGCAATTCATTAAAGGAAACCTTTATTTTAAATGATCAATTAGTTCACCCTCAAAAGTTCATCAATATCAAATTAAAAACTAAAAACAACTACTCAACCACGCATATTAGAAAGTCAAATCAATTAGTAAACAGATTTTACTCGGAAAAAACTAAATTATTAAATAAAATAAAAAAATATTCGAAAAAAAAAATGATCCCGCTTGATCACAAGCCTTGAAAGCCAAAACCAAAACCCTCAAAATCTCCAAAGTAAAAGATGGGAGAGAGAGTCAACCAAGTTTCTCCTTTGCTTTATTCTAAAAACCCATCAAAGTAAACAACACAAATATACTAATAATGAAATAATTGAAGCAATTAATAACAACTCGAACTTAAAACCCTCAAACGATAAACATGAACAGTTAACTACCAACTTGCAAAGAAAAACAAGACTTCGAGAGGCAATCCAGCAGAAAATTAATACAAGATTCATGCAATATTAACAAATTGGAGCTAAATTTTGTTTTAGAAATAAATAAATGGCGTCAATAAAAAGTAAAAAGTGAAAATTTCAAGAGGAAGATTAGACGTACGTTGTTGAGCAGCTGGGTCACTCTCTCTCTCTCTCTCTCTTTCTCTCTTCCCTCCGTTTCTCTTTCTGACTCTATTTTCTCTCCCTTAACTTCCAGGTAACAGAAGTAATGTCTGCTCTTATTGGATATTATGGACGGCTGTGATGGGATCTTTGGCAACCAGTTTAGACCAGTACCCGTTTGCCAAGCAGCTGTTGAAGCAGCTCACATTTATACTTTGACACGTGCAGCTTCGCAACTAAAACTTATCTCTCACTCGCTCTTTTTAGAGCGTATATTCCACCACCTCCCTTGTACTAATCTCCGATGGATCGTTTCTATTTGTCAACAAAAAAAAAAAAAGATAAAAAAAATAAGGAAATTGTCCATTTAAAAAAGAAGAAGAAAAAAAAAAAAAAAAAAGGAGGGGAATGCTCCTTTTCAAATTAAAATATTTTTAAAAAATTATCAAAATAACATCTTAAAATTTATACTAATAAAAATAATACTAATTATATTTAATGGTATCTAATTAAACATCTACAACATTAAAAAAATTTAAATTACTATAATTTAATTTAAATAGTAATTAATTTGACGATTTTTAAAGAAAAATAATATAATTGTATTTTTTTAATAATAAATATATATTATTTGAATGTAAGTATATTATTTTTATTATTATAAATTTTAAAATATATTATATTTTAATATATATTTTTTTTCCAAGATGAATAATTCCAACTTTTTCGGTAATAGATAAATAATTCCAAGTTATTTGTCTTTTATCTTCTCTCTATCACATGTATTAGTGTATCATTATCATGTCCAAAAATATTAATATAGATAGAACATTAGAAATGAAATTTTATAAAAATATTGATAAATATTTGGATAAAATTCGTAAAATTTATAATTATTTTTAAAATTTTATATAAACTTTTAAAAATATTAAAATAAATAATATAATGCAAAAATTTTATGATTAATATTATTTTTGTATTAAGAAAAAAAATGATATATCTATATAAATTATATTAAACTTAATAAAAAATTAAATAATACATATAAAAAATTATTTTTAAAACAATAATTATGTACACAATAATTAAAAAGTAGCATGAGAGTGTTGTGTAATGTGTCCTTACTAGATTTTATAGTGGTCTGTTGTATACTCTAGTAATTCTCAAGGTTGTTACAGTTGTTATAAATATTTTAGAACTCATTCCAAGTGTGTTAAAGTGGTTGGTTTTGTTCATTCTTCCTCGTAAGTTACTAGCTTATATAAGCAGTCAGTGTACATGAAGTATAAGTAGCAATATCAGATTCTTGAAACTTGACAACTCTCTCTTTTTCTCATCTTTTTTCTTCTTGCTTTCTATGGTATCAAAGCAAGTCGACAATGGCGACCAAAGGTAATCATAATGGATCTACGTATAGAGATGCATTGTTTACTTCTCCTCAAACTACAAATCAACAAAATGTTTTCAACAGTGCTACATTGCAGTTGAACAACGTCACTCACATAACTGATCGTGTAAATCAAAACTGTCATGTTTCACAGTTTTTATGACTCTATTGCTCAAGGATTGTCATCAAATTCACCTATAATTTTATCAGTATTTGTCAAACTTAATGATGATAACTATTTGATTTGGCGTGAGATGCTTAGTTATATCACAACTTTTGGCTTGGAGAGTTTTATTGATGGATCTGCTATAAAACCTCAGAAATTTCTTGCGAATGTCCTAGTTTCATTAATTGGACTAGACTTAACTCAATGTTAAAAGGATGGATGTATAGTTCTGCTTCCAGAAGTGCTTCTAGTCACATTGCTGGAATAGAAACAGCTTATGAGCAGTGGACTGCTCTCAATGAGTCATTCTCATCATCTTCTCAAGCTATTATCATGGATCTTCAATCACAACTTCAGACTCTTGCTAAGGATGGTCTTTCTGATACAAATTATGTGTTGAAGGCAAAGACAATTGCATATCATCTTGTAGCTGTAGGTGATCTCGTCTCTGATAGAGATTTGTTAAATTTTGTTGTTGGAGGCTTTGGTTCCAATCACAATTACACATTGTTTATTACACCACTCAATATGAGAAAAACTAAGCCTTCAATTCCAGTTTTTCGTAGTCTTCTTGATTCCTATGATAGGATGTTGATGAAGCAAGGTAGACTTGAATTGAATCAAGTTTATTAAGAAAATGTTGATGGTTTTTAGAAACGTAATTTCAAGAACAATAATAGTAACAGAAGTTGCAAGCCTTCACATAACAATAATAGAAGTGACAAGCCTTATTGGAACTTGCAACAGTTTATACAAACTAAGCATCAATATAGTTTTTGAGATAAGAGTGGTGGTTTTTCTAGAGAAACCAAAATAGCTACTCTGACAGATTAGACAAACCTATTTGTCAAGTGTGTAATAAGCCAAATCATGTGGCAAATACTTGTTTTCTGTTGAGAGATCTTCTCACTAAAAATAATTCAAACACCTCAAGGTTTTCACATCCTTCAGCTTTGCATGTTACTTCTTTTCATGAAGGAGATGATACTGACAATGCATGGTTACTTGACTCGGGTGCTAGTTACCATTTGACAGTTAATAACACACAAGTTCATCACTCTGTGCCATACTTTGGTAAAGATGGAGTTATGATAGATAATGGTAACCAACTCTTAATTACGCATGTAGGAAAAGGTATTTTGCATACTAGTGATAATCAATGTATGTTGTCACTGTATCATCTGTTACATACACCTCGTGCCTCAGCAAATTTGTTATATGTTTAAAAGTTATGTCATGACAATGATGTTTTTGTTGAATTCCATCCTAATGCCTACTATGCGAAGGATTAGCGCTCGAAGCAAGTTATCCTTCAAAGTCTAAGTGAAGGTAGCCTTTACAAGCTTCACATAGTTGTTTTTGATTCTGCTCAAAATGTTGCTGATTTTTCTCATTTAAGTGCTGCTTTCTCGACTGATGTTTCCAAATGGCATGAACGACTTAGACACCCCTCACTTTCCACTTTTAATACGATTCTTCGTGATACTCCTACTATAGCAATTAGTGCAAATACAAATAAAGCATCACAGTGTTGTAAATATTGCGAATTAGGGAAGTTTCATAAGCTTCTTTTTACCACTACACATGTTAAAGCTTCTAAGGCTTTTGATCCTTTATTTTTAGATTTGTGTACTTCTCTAGTATTGTCTCTTACTAGTGAACGATATTTCTTATATGTTGTTGATGATGCTACTCGTTTCACTTTGATTTTTCCACTTAAAACCAAATATCAAACATGTTCACTATTTCTTCAATTTGCTACTATGATTGAAAAACAGTTTTCTTGCTCTATCAAGGCTATACAAAACAGATGGTGGTGGAGAGTTTAAACCACTTGTTACAGCTCTTGAGCACATTAGTGTAGTGCATCATTGTACATGTCCTTATACTAGTGAACAAAATGGTGTGATGGAGTCACGACATAGAAGGATTGTTGAAAAAGGTCTCACTATGATGTTTCAAGCACACTTACCTATGTATTATTGGGTGTTTGGTTTTAAAGCAATTATGTATTCTCTAAATAGAATGCCAACCAATGTTCTCAATGGTTTAAGTCCATTTAAGGCTTTATTTCATAAAGCTCCTGACTATAGTATCATAAAGGTGTTTGGCTGTAGATGTTTTCCATGCTTGTGAGCATATAATACAACGAAGTTGGAATCAAGGTTAGCTGAATGTATCTTTTTGGGATATGCAGCAAAACAACGAGGTTACATTTGTATGGATATTTAGACTAAAAGGGTCTACATCAATAGACATGTAGTCTTTGATGAGACTGTTTTTCCTTTCCTGCTTGCCAATTCCTTATGTACTCTTTGTACTGATTTTGCATCTGCTGTTTTACCATGTCCTCCCATTTTTTTCTTACCTACATCTCTTCCTATTTCAAGCTTGCATGAAACCAGTTCCTCTTAACCAGTTCTTGTGCCTTCTCAGGCTCAGTCTGTTTCTTCAGGATTACTTGATGTGCTTGAACTTCCTCCATTCCCTTCAATTTCGCTTGTTTCCCCTTTACCTCATTTCTCTCCTACTAATATCTCTCAACCTGATACTGATCCTCATGTTCCTCAAGTTTCCAAGGTTGTTTCTTCTTCCAACAAACATCCTATGGTTACAAGCCTAAAGCTTTACACGTCTCTGTTGTTCTTTATGAACCTCATACATATAAGGAAGGTCTTCTTGTCCCTAAGTGGAAAGAAGCTATGACTAAAGAGTTTGATGCACTATAGCAAAAAAAGACAAATTCAAATGAGATACTTGCAGCTTGTTACTCTTCTTGTTGGCAAAAGAGCTATCACTTGTAAATGGGTTTTTAGGTCAAATTCAAATCCAATGGTGAATTGGAGAGATATAAAGTCCGTTTAGTTGCTAAAGGTTATCTCTAAGTAGAAGGAGTTAATTTTTCTAAAACATTATCACCACTCATCAAACCAACTACCTTAAGAGTAGTGTTTAAACTTGCTCTTTCTCAAGGTTGGCCTATTTGACAAGATAATGTGAACAACGCTTTTTTAAATGGTGATTTACTGAGATGTTTATATGGAATAGCCTCTGGGCTTTGTCACACAGCCTGGTCTTGTATGCAAGCTTAAAAAAGCATTATATGGTTTGAAACAGGCTTCTCGTGCTTAGTTTCAAAAACTAAGTGCATGTTTGATCACTTTTGGCTTTATAGCCTCCAAATCAGATACTTTCATGTTTGTTCATCAAACTCCACAGTCTATGATGATTGTGCTCATTTATGTGGATGATATCCTTATTACAAGTAGTGACTCTAAGAAGGTTCAAGGTCTTATTGATCATCTCAATTTTCATTTTGCCTTGAAAGATCTCGGCTTACACCACTACTTCCTTGGTCTTGAGGTCAAAGTACCATGAAGGAGCTATGTATCTTAATCAATCCAAATATAATAGAGATCTTCTTAATAGAGTTGGCCTTAGTGATTCTAAGGGTGCTGATACCCCTATGGCTTCTGTTAAGTCTCTTAGTCACTTTAATGGTCAACCATTAGCTAATCCTTCTCAGTACATGAGTGTTATTGGTGCTCTACAATATTGCACCCTAACACATCCTAAAATTGCTTATAGTGTTAATAAACGTTTCCAGTTCATGGCTGCTCCCACTTATACCCATTGGTTGGATGCCAAATGTCTTCTTTGATATCTCAAGCATACTTTGTCTTTTGGTCTTACTTTCCACAAGTCTTCTACTCTTGATATTGTTGCTTATAATGATACTGATTGGGCATCATGCCTTGATGATCGTTGATTTATAGGTGCATATTGTATATTTTTTGGAGATAATTTGGTTCTTGGCATTCTGGAAAGCAAAAGACAGTGTCTCGTTCTTCAACTGAATTCGAGTATCTCGCTCTTTCTTCAGTTGCTAGCCGAATTAATTTGGCTTAAGTCTCTACTACATGAGCTCTCCATTTCTATTCCTACTTCTCCTATGATCTTTTGTGATAACTGCACAGGCTCTTACTCAAAATCCTGTGTTTGACGCTCGCACGAAACATATCGAGATAGATCATTATTTCATCCGAGACCAAGTTATACAAAAGCCATTTGGATGCTCAACATGTTTATTCTGAGGATCAAGTTAGCTAATCTCTTGACTAAAGCTCTTCCAACTCCACGTTTTGCTTCTTTGAGTGCCAAACTGTTGGTTTTATCAAGCCCATTAATTTGAGGGGGGCTGTTGAGTGTAATGTGTCCTTACTAGAGTTTAAAGTGGTCTGCTGTACACTTTAGTAATTCTCAAGGCTGTTACAATTGTTATAAGTATTTTAGAAGGACAAATGACTATTGGAAATTTAAAAAGTTGTCCCCCTTTTTCATCATCTATTATTAGTCCAATGCCTTCCTATTGGGTAACCATCCTTAGCAATATTTTCATTGTCAAAACCAAAAGTTTTATGCTACTCATTCTCTGCCTATGAGCACCTCTAGTCCTCTACTATAGGTAATTAGTCATCTCAAAAATCAAATAATTCTAATTTTAAACTATTTATTTTATTTACCGGCAATATCAACATTTTTTTTATACTATTAACCTAATATAATATTTATAATTGTTGATTAGTCAAATTTAAGTATTTTTGCTACTTGACTCTGCCAAAATCAATATCTATTTTTCAATAAATAGTTTTAAAATTTTAATTTTTTCAATTATTCCAATAAAATCAAATAAGGATAATACTTGTTTAAATAATCAACATTTAAGAAAATTGGAAATAGATGGAGAAGGGGTTAGATGCCTATTTTATTCTTTTTATAAATTTTAAAAGTTATTTTTTATAATTACCATTTTACCTATATAAAAGAAGTTTATTTATAACATTTTTATGACATTTTTAACTAGGGTAATTTTATTTAAAAAAAAAAAATAAATTTATAAACCTTTTATTATTAAAAGAAGCTAAACTATATATTTTTAATAATAAATAGACTTGTGCCATCTTTATCCCATTTTAAATTAGTGAATATTATCATATTATTTTGTGAGTCGCTTAAAAAAAAAAAAAAATCTACGAAGAATTATTCCTTCCAACTTAAATTGCTCGCCATTCATACCGTCGTGTTATCTTTTAGAACACCAGAGTATTCATATATTTTTGGGCAAACAGAGCTCTGCTCCAACCTCCAAGGGCTTCGACTAGTATCAGTAATAAGGTTAAAAATGCAATGCGCTTCCTTTATTTGTTCTTCGAACCCTCTTCATCTAAATCCAATATCAACCACCACCTCCTGTGTATTTGTTCTTCCATTTCGAGTTCGACCAAGTTGTATGGTACCAGCTTCCAATTCTGCCCGTTTGCTTTTAAACCCTTTGAAGAATCGTCATCTTTCTCTCCTTCCCTTGCATAGCACTGGTAATTTCCCCTTATATTTATTTTATTACTTTTCCAATTTTTTTACGGGTTTCTCTCCTATTGATTGATATATGATCAAAATTAATTTTGGATTGAATTCGAGAAATGAATGCGATTGAAATTATTGTATCTGTATGGGTCGAACTTTATGAGTTACAATTTTTACTTTCGTTACGCAAGTACTTATGAAACTGTGTGAGATACCAGCACAACTTTCGATTTTTCTCGGGTTGTTATTTCATGGTTTCTTAGCATGAGTTTGTATTGTGGATTTATTGCAGAAGTTCAAATGTTAGCACTTTGTTCTCTGATAAACTTGTATCATATGCGAAAAGTTTTTCAAACTAGGTGAATTAATGAAAGCTTTCATTAACACATACATGTTATTGAAGGAGGATCATTTGGAACTGGTTCTCCTTGGGTTGAAAGTAATTGCATATGGGGCAAAGCACTTGTAAATGTGTGTGGCAATTTTTAAGTGAAAGTGTTTTCAAAATTTAAGAAGCATTAATACTTTTCGGAAAAGTAAGTAGTACTATTATAGAGATGGCACGGGTTCGGGACTGTTTTAGGTTAAACGGGTTTGATTTGGGTTGAATAATATTCGCTGGTAAAAAACTCAACTTGTTGACCCCACTTTAAATTTTTTTTTTTTTTTTTTCATTTTTTGAATGAAAAAAATTATTATAATTTTTATATAATTGAATTTTTTAACAAACAATACTTTGTGATTCGAACCAATGATTTTAAATTAAAAAAATGAGTCCTACCTCTAAACCTACCTCTAAACTACTATGTAAATCATATATAATTAAAAATATTAATCGAATGAATATTTGAAACAATGCTATTTAATGTAAATTAAATTAGTTTTTAACTTGACATTTCTTAAATCTTTTAAATTTTCTCAATTTAAAACTACATTAAAATTGTGCAAAATATAAAGATTCTTTTAAATGTGTAATGAATAGTATGATATTATATTTAAATTCACAATTACGACATGTTAGAATATATTATCGTTTTTCTTCCTCATATAATTCAAGTTAAGAATCATCACAATGATTCATAAATAGTCTAATAGTAAATAATTGCAAAGGTAAATGCTAGTATGTATGAGAATTGTGGAGTATCTTAAATTGCTAAGAATTGATTAAGTGGTTAAGGGAAAAAAAAAAAAGTGGGTACTCTAATGGTGTCCTGACCCGACCTCATCTTATTTGCATTGAATCGTTTAAAATAAAACGAAAAATGCACCGGTTCGTTACGACCCGATTTGACTCGAACGGGTTGAGAATCGGGTCAAATTGCCATCTCTGTACTAAGAAGTATTTATGGTGCATGTTTCATTCCTAAAAGAATTACTTTAAGTATTATTCAAAACTACTTTTATTGACTTTATTCCAAATATTTAAATGCTTATGTTGAAATCCTTTTTTACTAAACGACTGCATTTCAAAAAAAATCTCTTGAAACTACTTATAGGAGCACCACATACAAATGGACCCGTAGTCTCTATCCTTTGTTCGTTCTGCATATGTCTAAACGTGATTATCTTACCAAATTAGATCGATTCATGCATGTAATATTTTCTGTTAGGTTAAATTAGATTCTTACTTTGCCACTTAAGTGATTTCTGCCTTCTTGTGCTATTGGGAAGGAACCTATATTTTTCTGAGAACGTTTAATGTTATTTAACTGTTTTGTAGGATTATAGTATACTTTTGTAGTTCAGTTTTATCTTTTCCCCCCATTTCTGTGTCAATTGGCATATCATCTACATGCTAATTTCAGTTGCTAAGTTTTAACTTTTTATTGCTTTAAGTAGTTCATGAAGCTGCTGATAGTGATACCAGTAATTCTAACATTATCTAGACTAAAATATGCATATTAATTTGATTGAAATTGCTATGTGATAATCCTGTTGATATATTCACCTATATCTTTGATATATAGGACAAATTGAATGGTGGTGTGGCCAGTTTGGAAATTAAGATAGAAAGAGAGTAAACTAAGGAAGGATGGATAAACTACTTGCATCACACAAGAAGGTTTTAACCATCACACCTAGGTTTGTTTTGCATCACACAAGAACACAAGAAATAACAGTTCTTCTGAAATTCAACCTTCTTTGGTTTCATCCATGTTCAAATATGTGTGTGTGTATACACATTTATTTATTTAATTCATGGACCCAAGAGTTACATCAATCATACTTTATATAAACCAAAATACTTCTTAATCTAGACATATTGTAGTTTCGTAAATATGGAACTTAAAACATGCATGGTTCATGAATTTGGACAAATTCATAAATGTCAAAAAAATTGATTGAAAACTGGAAATGCTTGAATTTTTTTGTTGCTAAACAACTGCAAATACTTCATTAAGTGAAAACCAAAATGCTCGTTGTATTGTCTTAGACTCTTGGGTTTGTTGGGTGGACTTTAATGAGTTACTTACTAACTTACTCTTTTTGTTGTTCCCCATATGATATCATTATATGATTCTTGCTTCATGATATTAATGTCAATGCCAGAAATTTATCGGCTAAGATACTTGTGCGAGGATATCTCTTATTATCTTATATGTTTAAAATATTTGTCTATAGTTTGATAATTTTCTTTTGACCATCCTTTTGGCACTAAAGCTACTCAAGAGCATACAGAAACTGCTCAGACAGAGTTCGGATTTGTTGAAGTTGGATACATATCCAATGTTCATGGGCTTCAAGGTGAGACACGCGTGACATCCAGTACTGAATTTCCTGAATTACGGTTCTCTAAGGTACAATGATTAGCATAATTTGTATATCATATTTGAGTTCGTCCATTTGGAACTGTGTACAGAGTCTCATGGTATTTACCATTTATTCTTTAGCCTGGAAGAAGATGGTTGAAACAACAAATATCAGGAAGGGAAACAATCCAGGAAGTTGAGCTAGTGGAGGGAAGAGGCCACCCGGGTCAGAAAAGTTGGATTCTAAAATTTAGAGGAATTGACACTGTAGACCTGGTACGTATGAGCTGAGAATTGTTGTATGCTTACCTCCTTTTTAGAACAAATATCTCTTTAGTTAAGAGGTTACTAGCTATACCGATAAGCATTCAAGACAAGTAGGTAACATTGTCTTGGGACGTTCCTTGGTTTAAATTTGTTTGCTAGCAAGAACAAGTACAATTGGGTTAAATATTCTATTAAGATGGAATTAACCAGGTACTTTTACAATGGATCATTGATTTTTGTGCTTACGCTGATGTTGGTATTTAACGTTTCCATTAGAATTGCAATCTTATCTTCTTGAAGTCTATTAAAATTGGGCTGAAACAGGCTCTATACAAGTTAATTATTAAATCTTACACATTATATTTTTTCAACTAAATTGTCTATCATGTATCAGCAATTCCGCATTGCTGGTTAATAAAAGATAAGGTAATATTGACTGCAAATAACTTCAAGAATATGATTCCCATCTTAGATGATTTGATATTTTCATAAAGGATATTTGTTAGGCCAATTTATTGTTTGACCCCTGCTAGCCTGCTTCTTTCCATTTTTAATTCTTAGCCAAAAATAGATCTTATTTAAGCACATGTTCAAGATGTTAAAGAGTAGTGTTCGTTCAAGATGTTAAAGAGTAGTGTTCATACTATACATTTATTCTTGGAGGCGTAGCATGATTCGCTAGTCGTTTGGCAACCATTCCTACCATTTACTTTTGAACACATGTACAAAATGAGAGCTTACTTGAACATATTAGTTTTTATGGTTCACTATTGTCTAGTGACTCAATAAGGTAAGCCGGTGATCCAGTGATTGAATACCCTTCCGTTGCTGGAGCTTCAACATATTTGTATTTTTGAACACGTAGGAAAAAATAATACTTGAACATGTGTTAAAAAATAGCATCATGGTCCAAAACGTGGTTCATCAAGGTCCTTGTTAGTTCGATTGTGCTCTCTTGTCAAAGCTTTGGTGACATAGATACTTTTGAAGGCATATACAATAGCAAAATATTTTTGAACATGTATTAAAAAATAGTGATGGGTCAAAAATTGAAAAATACTTCGAGAGGATCATGTTAGGCAATATTCCTTATTTGTTAAGTGTTACATGCAGCCGAGTATTAGTAGATCGGATGTGCTACATAATACCATCTGTACTTTCTACGGAATTGGTTTTTTTGCTTTAGATCTAAAATCCCCTTTCACTTTTAGCCCTAATATTAATATAGCCCTAACTCTATGGTCAAATTTAGCAATGAAAGTTAATCTTTTTGGCAAGGTAAGAAAACTTATTGTAATTATGTAGTCTTCATCTGAGGATTTCCTGAATCTGTTATTGCATAATTTTTTTTCCCTTCTCTAGTTCTCACTCTGAAACATACAGGCAAAGCAGCTCATAGGGTCTACTTTACTCGCTAGGGAAGAAGAAAGGCCTGACTTAGAAGAAGGAGAATTTTATACTCGTGATCTGGTTGGCATGAGAGTTCTTCTCAAGGTCTCTGTTCACCGTGATGATTTCTTACTTTTGTTTATATATGTACTCACTTGAAGTTCTCTCATTCAATTCACTTTGAAGGAACTTATCACAGTATCATACTGAAAAGTCCCTTTTACCCTATGGATTTTGGTTTAGCTTTGTATTCTGCGAAGATAATTGTGAGATATCATGTCTTGTTTAGATCATAAGATTTCCAACATGTATAAGTACACATCTATTTCTGTATTATGTATCTAGTCCGAGTTGTAAATGACTAAGTCATTGATTATGGTTATTTTTCTCAGGAAACTTGTGAGGCAGTAGGCACTGTGGTTAATGTTTACAGTACTGGGGCAAGTGATCTCTTACAGGTCATGCTTGATTCAACTTCTGGCAATCTTAATACAAGTAGAGGGGAAATGTCATCTGGAGCAAGAGCATCTGGTCACCTTGTGTGGGTTCCATTTGTTGAAGCTATTGTTCCAGATGTTGATGAGAACAGAAGAGAAATGCGTATTACACCACCAAAGGGACTCCTTGAATTAAATCTCCGTTCTGATGAGAAATCCAAGAAAGAAAGGCGCCAGCTTGTGAGGCATACTCTCTTGTTCTTCTCTACTGAATCATGATTTATATGTGCTTGCTTTGTGCAAATTTTCTGCAAATGTTCTAATAGGCACACACATTATCCAAGATTTTCATCTAATCCACCTTTCAATCTTTCATAGCTATTGTAGTCATATATGTGTGCATCTGTGACAGTAAATGTATGTAAGATATGAGGGGATTTCGATCTGTGCTTTTATTGATCTATAACTGGTGTATACTAGCATTTGGTATGCCCTTTCATAGCCTGGTAATAGAGAGATGCTCTCTCTAGCTATGAATTTACTTTGGAGGATTAGGTGACATGATTATAGTAAGGAGAATATTTTAATTTGTTGTTTAATTTTGTTATTTAGCTGATATTAGATCCATTCGGTTTTCTAGTATGCTTATAAATAGATTTGCTTACATTTGTAATTTCTTCTCCTGGTTAATGAAATATTTTTTAGTATTACTTTCCCGATCTATTGCTATGTTTCTCCTCTTTTATCCCTAACCCTAACTACGTTCTATTTCTCCCTCCTTATTTCTTTTCCCTTTGGTGCTACATCATTAGGCTTAAACAGCATGTGGAAAACATTGCTCAATATGTTTCTTACCTTTTTCCCTTCTTTAGTATGGAACTGCAAGTTATTGAAATTAAAGAAAGACTTGGACATTTAGCACTCGTCATATATAATAATGAAAATAGCTCGGGTGGATTTTGTTAGTGCTGAAGTTGTACAATCATTCAGGCAACAACTTTGTTGCCTTGCAAATACTTTAGAGCAATGCTTAGTTCATGTTAAGGAAGATTAACATCCAAATTTCTGAAATAAGATCATATTAGAACAGTTGCTACTTCAGGATTTATTCAGCATTTGTCCATTTCAGGAATGGAAAGATCGAAGAAAGTTCCAAAGGCGCCTCATTGCAGCCAAAAAGAAACTATGTGAAATGGAACAAAAACATGTGTTTCATGGGTTACGATTTGGGGAGAGAGAACAACGGAGCTTACTTGCTGATGGGATTGTTGGTGTGAATTCAGCACTGCTTCAGCAGGCCCTGCGGAGCTTTGATGTGCCTTCTAAAAGGTGTAAACACATTGCAGAGTAAATATTTATACCTATAATTATAGGCTAAACAGGTTCTAAGGTACTCAAACATAGGCCTATTCTACGCAACGGTATCCGACTATTTTTCTGTATATAAAGGTGCCTATATTTTTATTGTTTACACATAATTACTTTTTTGAGATTAAGACTTACACGTCCGCAAATTTTTCTGTGTCCAAATTTAACACATGTCATGTTAGTTAATTAACACTAATTAGCTGACGTGGCAAGCTTTAATCCAAAAAAGTTATTTATGTGTAAACAAAATTAAAGTATGGGCACCTTTGTGTAGAGAAAAATAGTTCAGGTACATTTGGGTAAAATAGGCCTAAGTTTGGGTATTTTAGAAGCAGTTTAACCATAATTATATTCCTATATTGCATCATACTTAATCTTGAGCCGTATATTGTAGCGTAATTGATCTGATTCATTTATTCAAATCCAAAGTGTTTTGTAAAATTTGCTGTCCAAGTAAACTTTTGCATGTACTCTTGCAACAGGTGGAATGAAACTGAGTTTGTCAGCGCCATGAAAAGCAAACAAATAGCAAGTAAATTGAGTATATCGGAGGACAGTTTCACATCCAGTGAAAGTCAAGAGAAGCTGGGTGAATATTTTCTTTTGCAGCAAAAGGGACTTCATCTCACATCTAAAGGCAAAATGGCCATTGTTTTACTTGTAGATGACAGTGATATACATGAATGGGGTGATTCAAATCTTGTTGATTCTGAAAGTGCAGAGAGCTCACCATTTTCACAACTTGAGTCATTAGTTAGTGATTATCAGAACTCTGTGAAGGTAGTTATATATATATATTCTGAGGTTCCATTTATTATTGAAATTACTTTGTTTATATTGGCTGGTGGTTTAACATCACTGTCAAGATTGAAGATCAGTCTTAAATGGCGTAGGAATACAATTTTTTCCCCACCTTTCATGGGTGAGTTGAAAGCAATGCAACTTGTTTGTAGAATGTTTTCTCTTGATGATCTGACAAAAGTTGTCTATTACAGATAGAAGATCGTTGTTCAGTTCCCATCATCTTGTGTTGCTCGGCTGATAAAGTCCAATATTTAAAAGTGTTATTCTCAAACAATGATCACTTTGCATTTGACTCTGGAAAGGTTTGTGTTTACAGTATGAGGAGATTAGGGTGCTCTGTATTTGCTTACAAGAATGTTGTAATTATGCCTTTTCCTATGTTATCTCGGATTTTAAGTTGTTTTCTGCTTGTTACATCCATTTTTTACAAGTATATCATCATTGTGTGCACTGATGTGTAGCCATGAATTGGAGTACGGGGCAAAAAGATTGATATTGAAGAATTTTACCCCCCATTATTGTAATAACTAATTTGGATTTTCACATCTTGTGATATTCTTGTTTTGTAATAATTGTTAAATTTATGATGTAAGATTGCTAGCAAGAAAATTTAAAGAGAATTTTTTATTTTGGAATTTTCAAAATTCATGACAATTAGATCCACCAAAATGCGGTTTCAATCTTTGGAACTGCAGTGTGTGAGTCTTAAAGTTGCAATACGTGACCTTTTTTTGTGTGCCTTGTAAATTATTTAGAGTGCATTGTTTTCTGTCTTCCTGAAACTCTCTCTCGTTATCAATTACAAGATGGTAGAATGATAGCATGCTCTTATGGACTCTGATTTTCAAATGATATGTATTGTATCTTTCTTCACACTTTTACAGGTCCAGTTTTTAGAAGAAGAGAAACTTCCAGTCGTTAGCAGTTCACTGGAAGAGGACAAAAGGCATAAGATTTTGATGAAATCACCATGGGAAATGCTCCAATCACCAGTAGGATCTGGAGGAGTTTTCAGCTTGCTTGCATCACACAATATTTTAGAGAATCTTAGCGAAAATGGCGTGGAGTATGTAGAGGTTAGACATATTTTTAATAATATATACATACTGCATATATATATGTATTTACATACATACATACATATACATATATAACAAAGATGTTAGTATACAATCTGACACCTGTTCCTTTGAATGTGCTACCAGTCTTCTGCTAAACTTTACTTGAGGGGTTCAACCATAGCCCATAGGTGTGAAGTCGATTCCCATTTTTATCATGTCAATTGTCATCTAGCATGGATATATTGCATCAGTATCGGGGATAGGACAGACAGTAGTGTGTAATCTTATAACTCTGCTTATTCTTGTTAAGAATGAATTCGACATTTAGAATCTAGATGCTCATCTATGAGCTTCTTATCTATCAATAGAGGGAGAAGGACAAAAATCGTATGGAGGGAAGAGGGCAAACCAGAGAAGTAGCCTGCATGAAAGTTCATTCATGAGGATATTGAATGGTAGAAAATATAATACGGGAAAACTACACCAATAGTCACCCCTGCACTACAAAAATGTTGGCCCTTCACCCCTACACTACAAAAAGTTGGTTGCCCACCGAGGCAATTGAATTTGCCTCAAACCAAAGCATATGGTGATAAAATAAATATTGTATCGGTTTTGCACTAACTTAAATTTTGAGTCGGTACAGTTTTTTAAAAACTGATGCAAATTTGAGTCAAAACTGACACAAATTTCCCATAACTTTCCTAAGTCTACCTTATATCCTACTTTGCTTACAGTTTTCTTAATTACAACAACATCAACAAAAAACCGAAACAAAAATTTATAAATATACAAAAATTCAAGAAACTATCTATCAATAAATGAATTCAAAATGAGTATAAAACTGCATATAGTCCCATGAACTTTAATACTCACATTGTAATCATTTATTGATAGCTGGTTTTTGGAATTTTGTGTAATTAAACTATTGTATTTTATTTTGTGTTGTTGTAATTGAGGAGACTGTATGCAGCTAAATTTAGGAATAACTCATAGGAAATTTGAGTTGGTTTTTGTAAAGGCCAACTCAAATTTGTGTCTGTTTTTTGTAACAACCAACTTAAATATTTGCGTTGGTTATTGCAAAACAGACACAAAACCCGATTTGCATTGGTGGAAAATCAACACAAAAGCCCACAGTTTTTTTAGTAGTGAAATAACCACTATTACGATAAATGATACTTTAATAGCAACAGACCATTTTTAACTCTGTTTTGTAGGAGATTTCACTTCTGATCCCATATTTGTTCATGCAACAATGTTTCACATAGTATATATATATATAACTGTGGATATACAAAGAGGAGTGCGAAAATTTGTCAACATAGACATAAAATTGTAGATATATAGTTTATACATAAAGGGTCAAAAATGAAATTCAACATATGATATAACTTTAATTATAAGGTAATATCTTATTCCTTATTTCTAATTAAGAAATTATGTGAAAGAGTTGACAACCCTTAAAATTATAGTTCATAGAATTAAAGATTTAACATAGAAGATTTTGTAGAAAATTAAATTGCACTAGAATTAATGTTTATAACATAAATATAATACGCCATTGATAATATTATTTTTGATAGACAATATTGATATAAATTTATTTAAAATTTGATTTTTGTCGTCCTTAATAGAACACAACTTTTTAAATTTATTATTATAATTTATCTGATATCACATATTTGGGTCCTAAATAAATTTTTGCCTAGAATTGCTTGGGGCCGGCTGGTTGATCAATTGGCATTTTATTACTATCAAAACTTGATGATTTGTGGTGTACATTCTTGCAGATATCGAGCATCAGTTCAAGACATGGTGAGAACTCACTACTACTAGGATATGTTGAATCATGCAAAGCAGATATTGGAATCCTAGTCTCTGAAGATACTAAAGGCTCTGAGGACAATTTTAACATGTTTTTCTCCATGAACTTTATGATGAAGTTGACTAAACAGATAAACAAACTCCAGATCTGCCCGATTCCAAAGCAAAGTTCACATACTCAACTGATTGACAAAGAGTGGGTTGATGTTATCCCATCCTCACCCAACTCATTTGAGTTTTATTGTTCAATTTACAGCTGTTTAAATACATGTTCTCTTGATAAGGTGTGTGTACTGGAAATCACAAAATAGTTTCTTGAATCTCCCTTCTTGGGAGTCGATGTATGATATAATATTGGATCAGTCATATAAATAGCTTTTAACAGGTGTTGGGGTTTATGTTATAAGTTGTTGGAAAATTAACTCTTTCAAATGCTTAAGTAGGTCATCTATCAATCAGTTCACATTTTTTTCTTTTCCTTCCCAGTCCCTATTGCATTCTAGAATTTGAATTTTTTTACCCAAGTGATATAAAATGCCAAAAGAGGAAAGAACTCCCCCACCCGGACATTATTTGTGTAGATGTTTACTCAACAGGCTCTGGTTTACATAGCAACGGCATGGGTGTATGGTGACTTGGTGATTGTTCTCCCCTTATTTGTCAATTTCCTAATCTCCACTTCGTCTGAGTATTTCTCCCATTTCTTCTCTTCATTCTCATAATCCACTATTTACTCTACATCACTCAATTTTGTGAATTTCCGTATTTATTAGTTGTGTTCTTAATTTTTTGCACTTGCCATAGCAATTACACCACTCTAACAATATCTTTATTCTTTTTTTAATAAAATACTCTTGGATGTGTACTATGAAAAGAGGTGTACTCATGATCATGCATGTAGTAATGACCCATCCTCTTCTCATACGTACATTTTAAATTTTTTTTTTCCTTCCCATTTTAGGATGTGTTACCTAGTTCATAACTCTAGTTTTTACTCACGCTTTACAAGTTTTATTGCAACATTGCCTTCAGAGTCGTGACATAACAAGGTGGTAAAATGTGTGCATTGCTCGTACAAACATATAATGTAATTAGAAGTACCTGGTTGTAGTTCAGATTTTTAGTTATTAAATTTGAGATTAACTAATATAGACAACTGAAAATGATATTTGTTGTTATATTTGTTTAATTTGTTTAATATTTTTTTTTTGGGCTCTAAGTCAAATAAATGTTTATGAGACGGCTTGGGCTTTCAATCAGGGATGTGAGAAGTTTGAAGAATGTCTACTAGTTTAAGTTTTTTTTTTTTGAACAAATATATACATTTTAAATTTGAGATTTACAGATCAAATAATATGAGATAGTTTTATTAATAAGTAAATTTTTTTTTTGTCACAATTGGTAAGTTCTAAGTACGGAACCTACATAATAAGAAATTACAATATAAATTATAATTATAATATATAATTAGTATTTTATTATGAATGATGTCCATAGGTTTTGCAAACATTTCTAAATGCTCCTTTAGGTCCTAATTGGCTGAATTTATATTGGACTTTGACTTTGAATCGGCTTTAAGCACGTGTCAGCTAACAGCTTATCTATGTTTTGTAATATTTTTGTAATCGTTTATGTAATTTTTTGAAAATTGTAATTTTAGATGTTTAGCTATGATTGTATTCAAACTGTTTTTATTTATTTATAATTATTATATACAAAAAACTTTAATATAGATAAAATATATTTAGAGATAGATAAATAAATTATTTTAATAGATTTTAATAATATATCTTACACACAAATCACATATATAATTACATGTAAAAATAAAATTTGAAATTAAAGAATATCATACAAAATTTTTAGGTAAAAATAACTAGGCCATAATAATGACCTAATTGAAAAACAACTATATTCTAACTACCTATTATAAAAATCAACTATTTAATATGTAATTTACTTACGAGACGTCGCTTCTTTCACAATTTTCATAAGCTAGGTATGTGGATCTAGACCATCTAGTCCTACGAGATCAATCAAACTCGTCAATTTCATTAAATTTGAGTCACACAAATATCAAACACTCTACTTTAATATTTTAGCACAAATAACACAATTGTAAAGTGTATATCCTATATGAATTTAGTAATGAAAAATTCTAAACTAACATATTTAAAACATATAATGTATTAAATCTAAATTTACTAATAATTTTAGAACAAAAATATTAAGCATAAGTTCAATAAAAATAATTTCTTTAAATTTTTACGATAAAAATAAATAATCAAAATTATACACAAAGTTATTTAATACGTGTATAAAAGAGCTTAATAAATAAGAATATATATCAACATTAATATAAGAAACAGATTGATTAAAAATATGAGTGTGTGAAGAATCAAATAAACTAATACTGATTATTGATGTATCGTTGATCACCTTGCCGAATGGTCCCGATGAATTAACTAAAGTGAAAACAACATGTCCATAAACTGACTTGCCAGCTTATAGATTCCTTCATCTGTATAAACTATTGTAATTCCTTCAATGAATTATTACCTTGCTGACTTGCTGTTGACTATCAAATAAGAAGGAAATTATGATTGTTCTTCTATATCTGCTAAATATCAGATTCTCAGTAGCTTTTCAATTCAGCCGGCGCTGTATATATATATATATATATATATATATATATATATTTTTTTTTTTTCTATTATGCTGATGATCTTATTCGTTGATTCCCTTTGTCTTTTTTCTTTCTTCGTATAGGAAGGAGACATAATTTTTTTTTTTAAGGGAACTAAAATTAATTTTTTTTATATAAAATAAAAAATTGATAAAAATTACCGTAAATTATACTTAATTTAATATTAAATATTTTATGTCATATTAATATAAAAATTACTTAAAAAATTATAGAGTTAACACATTATAATTAACTTATAACAAAAATTAAATAAAAATATAACAAATTAATAAGTATTAGTATTATTTATGAATAAAATAAATTTAATAACTAAAAAATCTAAGTAAATAGAAAGCTCAATCAAGCACATCAAAATTCACAGTTATTAAAACTAAAATTAAAATAAATATATGAAAATATCAAAAGTAAAATATGATTTAGAATTTTAAATTTGAGATTATATTTAAAAATATATGTTTATAAACAATATAATAATGGCTACAAATAATAAAAATAATATAAATTTTATATAAATTTTTTTAAATAAATTCTAAAAAATTATTAAAATAAAATGTCAAATAATATAATATTAAATAAAGTTAAAATTTGGGTTAAAATAAAATATGATAAATATAAACTTAAAAACTTTAATATAAAACTTATCATATACTTATTTTTTTAATTTTATTTTTATAATATAAAATCTAAAGTTAAATATTTAATTTTTTTATTATCACATTTAAGAACAACTTTTATATAGTATACGACTATAATTTTATTTTTATTACTAATAGTTATCAAATACATGAAAAAAGTATATACTTAACTACTTTATTTACAATTCATATTATTTTTATCAACGTATTTGTTAAACATTATTAATATATACTAAAATATGTACATAAAAATTAGATACAATATATTATTATAAATAAAATATTTATTTAATGATAAAATTATATGTAATTAATTTTTTATAAAAAAAATTAATCAAAACTGCAATCCCGTTCAATCCCTTACGTAACTCCGCGTTTGGCACCCACCTGATTCTTGATATATATGTACATAGATATGATGATAGATAGCATTAAGGTTATTTCTAGTTGAGCTTGTTTATCAAAAATTTAATAAATTTTAGAACATATCATAAAAATATTAAAGCTTATTAACAAACTTAACACTAATAAATAATTTTAAATATTATAAACATGTGTTAATAAATACATAATATAATATTATGTATGATAGTTATAAAAAATATATATATATAAAGTACAACTATTTAGAGCTTAAGTCTTTCTTTGACTTTGTCCGACAAATTTGATAATAACTCTATAAACTAGATTACAATCAAATATTTTATTCACAAAAATTATCAACACTTATAAACCTTATAATATAATATCATCTTTGGTGTAGCATATGAAAACGAGAACATTTTTATTTTATATTGCTAAACAAGTAAAATACGTCTGGCATTCATAAATTTGTTTTTGATAACCACATGAAGAGAAATACAACATTTCAAAAATAAATGCTACATTAATAATATTGAAGTTTGGCCAATTTATTCACTTTTTTATGCTTATTTGTTATATATATATAACTTAATTTTTTACACTATTATTTATTAACCGTTGAGATTTAATATATATATATATATATATACAAATCTTGTCACTCTATTCAGACTCTGGATTCCCACGCCAATCAACAAACTTATTTATACAAAGAAGTTCGGCTACTTCTATAATTCCACTTTTTATGATCAAGAGTGAAAAAGGAAAGGATTGAATATTTATTTTGAACTTTTGTCCCTTATAATTGGGATTAATTTCAAGACTACGATCAAAACTTTGTTCTTTCATTTTCTTTAACTGTAAACAATTCTTATGGGGCTTCAAAATTTCTCCATCTTGGCTTGCTAAAGCATTTTTATGAGTTCATTTGGATAATAATTAGTAATTATGTATTTGTTCATATAAGTTATGTAAGGCCTTACATAATGGTTTTGTGATATTTCCCTTCCTTATACCAGTGGGGTTAATTTAGTATATTTTAGTTTTACCAAAACTTTATTATTTGAAAAAAAAAAAAAAAAAAATTTATAAGAGCGTTAGATTTGGTGAAACAATAATAATAATTCAAGATATTTAGTAATAACTGAATATCTAAATATCCATTTTATAAAAAATTATTAATTAAAAGTAACTTGTAATTATATGGTCAAATAAAGGCATGATTATTTAGAATTAAAAAGATTTCGAATTATGATTTCAAATTTCTAATAACATTCAATTGTAAATTGATAATTAGAAATGAAATTTATCTTCTTTATCTTTCACTATTTTATTAAATAATTTATTCTAATATATTATAAGATTTTATATCTATACTTCATAGAATAAACATATATGTGCTTTTGCCTTCATTGAGTTGGAGGGTGGGGATGGACACACGAGCATTACAGTCAGAAATTGTAAATTAATCGATACAATAATTTAAAGAAAAATCTTGGATTTAAACGCATAATATAATCTTTCATAAATAAAATTTCAATTTTAAAATAAACAACAGAAAAAATATGATCGATGCATATTCTTAAATGCTCTATGTATATGATATTTTATAACATAAAAAATGTCTTTTTTAAGGCTTAAAAATAAAATTGATTGATTAATCAAATTTAAAGGTACTAAAGAGGCAAGTTTAGAATCACACAGTCTAATATGTCAAATTAACATGATAGACTGGCTCAAAGCACGTTAATTAGTGTATCATGTTTGCCTAATTAGTATACGGGTCATGTCGTGCCTTTATTATAGACTTTGACGTATCGTGCTTAATGAGCTAGCACGCCTTGTAGTCTAATTATTTTATTTTTATTACATATATTTATTTAATTAAAAATTATTAGTAATTCTTTAAAAAAATCAAATCTCTCTTCTGATAGATATAGATAGTTAAGAATTCATTTAGTTATGCTAAATTTTTATTAGATGTAAACAATCCTATTTATTTTTTGGTTCTTTTTTGGAAATTAACTTTAAAATAAAAAGATTTCACAGCCCCCCACCCCCCCAAGCTCGTTACAGGCTGCGGGTTGCATCGTAATGTTCTTTTCAGTTTACGAGTTGTGTTGTGTTTGTCGTACTGCTTAATGGTCAATAAACTACCTGCTTAACGTGCCAATGGTGTCGGCACATTTGACACCAAATAATATAAAATATTAATAGTTTATTTATTCTAATTCCCATCAATCAAGTTCGTTATGATATTTTGTCCGCATGGAGTTTATCGAAACAGCGCGATGTTACAAGCAATTAAGATTTGAGGGAATTTGAACTGAACATAGGCACGTCGAAGTACTTTCAAGTCTTTTTCTATTGTTTATTTTTGTTGTTTCAAAAATGTGTTTTATGTTTACTGTGACTATGCAACTCTGAAACAGATTGTCATTCTGATTCTAGTCTCATTATATGATATCTTGAGTGTTTGTTGGAAAAAAAAAAAATGATAATTTCCACGACTAGATTTACGGGAAAGCAAAACAATAAATAATATAGAGCAGGAATAAGAAAATAACACACAAATTTTTTTTACGTGGTTCACCCAAAAATTAATTGGGCTACTCTACGGAGCTGTTGCAGCTCACTTTTACTATGGTAGATAATATTACAGTGTTTAATTACAACACTCAACTCATAAATCCCAAAAACCAATACACCCAAATAAATATTTCTTTTTCTTTTCTCTCTCTTTTCTTTCTCTTTCTTTTCTCTTTTTTTTTTTTCTCTTCCTCACGCAAAGAGTTTCAAAAACTCTCTTCTCTCAATTTGGAATGCTTGCTTTGGAATGGATCTTCTGCAAAGAATACTTCTTCTATTTATAGAAGAAAAATGGTAGCTGCTGACATATGCAATGAGCTCAGCAGCTTCAATTTTTCTTCATTTCCAGCTAGCTGTTCCATTTTCTCTTCTTTAATGACTACTTTTTTTGACAAAATCAGGCTGCTACCGACCACCATTTCTGACAATGCAGATTAGGCTCCATGGATGTCAAGTTTAGAGATTCTCCTGTTTCTACTTGTACTGTGCCTTTGACACCTAAGAAGATTTCATTCACCAGTTCAATTAAACAAGAGTGGCAAAAGGAACAAACTTATCATGTAAATATGTTTTTTAGTTCCTATTTTTAAGCTTTGTTATAAGTAAGCCTTTTCTATAACCTTTGATTTTTTCAAGGTGTACATTAAAGGAATATTGTTGTTCACTGAAGTTGAGAATTCTTTGGCAAAAATCAGATCTCGATTTGAAGAGCTGACTTTGAATTTTCGAGGATCGTTCAAAGCTTTCTCCGATATTGAGGAGATGTTAGAGCAGGAGAGAGTGAGAAACGGGAATTTGAGCCTTTGAGGAAAGTTTTCAAAAAAAAAAAAAAGAGAGTATATATATGCATTTTATTTTCAAGTTGGTCACTTATAATTTCAAAATTAAGAAAAATGAGGCCTTTTTAGTATCAAAAATATAAAAAAAAAAAGTGCTCTTTTAGTCCTTAATTATGACTTAAAAAAATAAACACTTTTAATTTCTCAACTATTAAAAATAACATTTTAATTTCATAAAAATAGAGTAATTTTTACACTTATTTATTTTTCATAATAATTAGACTAAAAATATTCACTATAAAAATAACAACAATAAAATACCCATTTTAAAAAAATTTGAAACTTTTTCCTAGCTATACAGGGTCAAGTTTGACGTATCTATCCCATGCTAAATACTTTTGTGGGTGGAGCAAGGAGGAACGGGAATTCTCTACCAAAATTTAGGATAATTTATAGGGATCAAGTATTCTCTATTAACGTATAATTTATGTTTAATTATACATAAAATTATAAATTATAAAATTTATGTTTAAAATAAAATGAATTTAAAATATAAATAAATATGAAATATAATTTATAAGTTATAAATATAATTAAATCGTTGATTTTAATGGTCGTTAAATAATCAAAATAAAATGTATTTTATAGTGTAGTTTTTTAAGTAAATATATAAAAAAATTTGATTAGGGGATTTGATGGAATAAGAGTGTTATCTCCTAATTCACTCTAAAAAACATTTTTTCTATCGGGTCATCCCCTTCGTAAAAAATTTAGATTTTTTCTATGATTATTTATCCTAATGAAAAAAATTGACAAAACTACTTGTGACATACATCGGTATCGAAAAAGAAAAATACAAAGAAAGAAAATTAAAAAAAAAAAAAACAAATGAAGAAGAGAGGGAAAAAAACAACATTTATAACACCTTAATATATATATATATTAACCTTGCATAGACCCGATGCTATTAGATACTTTTTTTTATTTTTATTTTTATGTAATTTAAAAAGATACCTTCTGTCTTGTATGTGATCGGGCGGATGTATATCTAATTCAAGGACACGTGTCTTATTTTATTTGATGAAAATATAATTTTATGTGTCAAATTTTATAAATTTTATGAAAAATTGATCATATTTAACATATAGTGCTCCCTTTTAACTTTATTTTTGAGCACATGTTCAAAATTAAAAATATTTTATGCTCAAATTTTATGTTTATGCTCAATTTTTTCAATTAAAAAAAAATAAAATTAAAAAAAAATCCACATTTTGATACTTTTGATCTAAAATTTTATTTTCAATTTATTTAGCTATAATGTATAGTTTATTTTTTATATAAATTTTTTTTTATAAATTTTGTTATTTAGTAGTATCCCACTCCAGAAGTTTTCGCAACTCAATCATGTATCATAGAAATCATTAAAGATTTGACTCTTTTGAATTCTGTATGTAACTCACTATAAACTCGAGAAACAAAGAAAAGACGTGTACGAACGAGATATCCAATAAGAAGAAGAAGGAAAAGGATTGAATAGAGAAACTCCCGAACATTTGGCGATCTTAGATATGTCGATATCCATAATAACTCATTATTTTAATGAATAATTTCTTCGGACAGAAGAAAATTATGTAAACACCTACTCGAAATCTCACTGAATTAAAATCCTAAATCCGGCCGCTGTATTTGACTCCTTAAGATTTTACTGCCTTCTGTTTCAATCATTATAATAAAAACAGGTGAAGATTCAAGAGGCTGTTGAGACGAGCAAAACACATGGTCAGACTGTTTACTTGCTTATGAGCTTGAATCAATTACTATGGGAGCTTCTACTTGTGGCATTCATTTGGGACAGACTATGAAATCAATACTATCATTAGATCTTTGGGCAATTGACAGTAATAACACTGACACTGAACTTTCAATCAAAGAAGTTCCAATTGACGGTTATCTTCAAGTAGGCAAAGGAGCTGATTAATCAAGTAAATGGTACCGAGAACCATTTGGAAAAGTTATACAAACGGACATTTGAATCTATCTGTAAATTTACACCAGAGAATTTACCCACTGCATATAAATTGATATCGGAGGAAAAAAAAAACCACACATTCCCATCGGAATAGATAATTATATTGTCTCGGATTACGACGGTAAGCTTTCAAGCCTAATTGCTTGTGCACTGGTCTTATTGAAGGATTTACCTGTTCAAGTAGCTTTAGATTCTTCAGAAGAATCACGCTTCTCCAGTTTTGACGGGTTGAGTTTGTTGAATTCTCTGGCTCTACCTGGAACTCTTAAGCCAATAGTTCGTATAGGGATTTCAAGCTCAGTTACAAAGGGGAGATATATTGTTATATGTACTTATGCCAATCAATTCCGTGAACTTCGAAATCGGTGTTGCTCGTCTGAACTTGATTATATTACTTCGCTTAGTCGGTGCAGGAATTGGGATGCCAAAGGTGGGAAGAGAAAATCTTATTTTACTAAGACATTTGATGAGAGATTAATCATCAAAGAAATCAACAAGAAGAATTTGAATCATTTGTGAAGTTTACTTAGGAGTACTTCAAGTACACATGATGAAGGCATTTGAAATAAACAACCCAACTTGCCTTGCAAAAATCCTTGGAATTTATCAAGTTCGTAATTCAGTTGGTTGAGTCTACGTGTCTTAAAGTAAGAAAAAAGAACGAATCTCACCGATCCCGATCACTCCACTAGAATGAAAGAGTGTTTATTGATTGAACTAAAAAGAACACATTTTCTCATGATGTTTGAATTTCTTAGCATTTTATATTCTTTGCAGGTTATTGTTAGAAAGAGTAAGAGTGGAAAAGAGGCAATGCATTACCTTATGGTGATGGAGAATCTCAATTTTGGTCGGAACATTAGTCGCCAATACGAACTTAAAGGCAATCTGCATGCTAATTTATCATGTACATCAAAATGAGAAGCTAACCTCAATTAAACTTATTTAAGTTGATTCAATAAGATGATAAGTTAAAAAGCATACTTCATGACCTCAAATGAGATAGCTCTAGCTCATAAATAACATGCAAGCTTATTTAATAAAATAATTTTGTCAAAAAATAATTATTATAATATCAAAAAAAAAAAAGATATTGAGCAATACACATTGGTACAAGCAACTATGGACATTGGTGAAATCTTCATTCTTACAAAAGAATGTCTTGCCGACCGTCATCGCTCCAAAAGATACAAGATAAGATTCAGGAAGTTTATGTCTTCATATTTCTTGATTGTTCGTCAAGGCAATTCCTCAAAGAAAACCGCTGATCAAACTGTGGGTGTTCAAGATTATAATTCTTTAGCAAAATCCCAATAAAGACCAGGGCAAAATGGCTTCAGAGTCCAAGTCTTTCTTCTCCCATGATTTTTTTTTTGGGTGTCATTTTTACTCCAATGATATCAATGATGCATTATTCTACTATCCATATATATTAAGTGGATTTTTTTTTTTTTTTTGGTTATCAATCAGCTTTTGCAATAGTTATAAAAGTACCATCAAATTTTAAATTGTTACAAAATTACCATTGAATTTCAACTGTTATCATATAAATAGCATTGAAGTTAAATTATCAAAAAATAATAAAATTATGTTTCTTTTTCCTTTAATTTTTCACAAATGTTAACAGTGATGGTTCTTATGTAACAACAATAAAAGTTTGCAGTAGTTTTATAATAATTTAAATTTAAGTGGTATTTTTCTAACTATTGCCATAGTTTAATGATAAAAAATATATTTACCCATATACATACTCTCCAATTATTTGTGAATTTTGATACTGGGTAGTTGAGTTTTTTCGTAGGTCGTATTGGCTGAAGCACGTTAATTCTTTTGTGTTCTTGATTTACTACTTCTTGCGTTCTACTTTCGGTATTGAATTTTGTTGTGCCATTTTTGTTAATTTGTTTGTGGGTATAATAACTGCTTATTTCACATGTTTTTTAGTGATATGAAATTTAATTTATTTTCCTCTAGGTTTCGTTGTGAATGCAATGTGAAGAAAGCGACTTGTTCTTTAAATCATCCAAAAGAAAATGCCAAACTCAGATGAGGAAGCAAAGCTTCAATATTGTTCTCAACTAAAACAAGTATGATAAATAATTGTTTAAGGCTCAAAGAATATAATAGCTTGTCCATCTCACTCAACAAAGAATCCTTTCCATGTACTCTCCAACTATTTCATGAATATATACTTTATAACCATTACCTTGACTCATAGGTTGTTCTGGTATGGACAATTCAATCAACCAAGATCTGATTGAGAGCTATGAACATGAAGAGGATGGCAATGATGAATCCAATTTCATATATATCATCAACGCCGTTCTAAGCGGCACAGCACGCCTCAATGTCCTCTTGCCTACTGCTACCATTCTTGCCTTCACCATCTTTGCTCCTCTTTTGACAAATGATGGCACATGTAGTACTTTGAACCGTTGGTTGATGGGTTTCTTTATAGCCCTATCAGCAGCCTCTTGTGTCTTTTTCACTTTCACTGATAGCTTCAAAACAGCCAGTGGTAGACTGTACTATGGAGTAGCAACTTTGAAGGGTATTTGGACTTTCAATGCTGATCGAAAGAAGCCTTCTTTTTCGTCTGATTATAGGCTGAGATGGGCTGATTTCTTTCATGCATCGCTTTCATTGATCGCATTTCTTGGCTTTGCAGCATCACATAATGATGTTGTGGGGTGTTATTATCCAACAATACCTAGAAAAGTGACTAACACTCTTCCTCTTGTTGTTGGGTTTGTGATCAGCGTTTTGTTTGTTATATTTCCTTCAAAAAGAAGGGGAATTGGGTATCCTTTCTTGCTTCAGAAGGATGCTTTGTACTCAAGATGTTGAGAGGCAATTTGTTTCCTTGTATTTGATCCATTCTAATGTAAAACTTGTTCTGGTTCGTTGTCATGCCTGATAAATAAACATAGAAATGTATCTTCAGGCAAAGGATCAAATTCCCCTGCTCCGAAATGTAATCAATAGTACATCAATTAGTAGAAGACACTTGACAGAAACAGATATCGTAGAATATAGGCACCAGGAGTCCGTAAATTTTTTAACATGCCCATTTTTCCAAATTTTCTGTAAATTTATACCAAATTTACGTATCTAAGTACCTACACTGATGTATCTAAAACGAAGAGTCTAGGATGCTAACGAGTATATTCAAAATTGATTACAAGCACTAGAGAATTGTACTTCACAATCTTGAAATGTTACATCGTCTACTAATAAATAAAATCAAAACTATTGGAACTACAAGAAGAAGAAGAAAGACGTGAACGAATATTAACATGTTACGTACAGTGACATCGTTTTGATACAAAAACACCAGGTGGTTTTCTCTTCTCACGAACAATTGCTTCCTTCATCAGAGGCACTTTCTGGTGAACCTTTCTCCATATGTGATTCACTGCACCATCAGCAGGAATTGGCCCGATGCCACCTGGATGACCATTATCATACTGAAAGATAGTCTGAACCTCGGCCATTTTCTGACGAAAACTAGCCCTCTGCTTTACTGTAAAGCTCTTAAGATGACTCAAAAGCCAGTTTGGTTTCATTGCATTCGAAACTGCAACAAAAATGGAGAATTGGGAATAATCTATCATTCCTTCAAATGGGAGCTCAATATTGTCACTAACAATGACAGGTATACAGAGACTTTGAATGGCATCAAAAAGTCTGCAAGAAGTGGGAGTGTCTCCAGATGGGTGCAAGCAGAATTCAGATGATCTCATTCCTTTTATTGACTGCTTCCTCCCAGTGGCATTGGGGAAGCCTTCCTCCATGATAACCTCAGGTTCATCAACCAACAAGTCCCACAATTTTTCTCGAACTAGCCCTCCCTGCTCATGACAAAAATTTAAGGATAATCCATATGCATAGCTGATTATCTTTCTTTTGTATGGGACACGGAAAGACATTCTCATGATTGATATATACACAATAAAAATTGCACCTTTCAAATGTTATAATTGGAGAAAAGAAGTTGTCTATCTATAGATGCCCATCGAATATGGACATTGCCTAATTCCCACATAACTTGACATCATTTCAAAACAGCAAAATTCATTGAAGTCCAATAACTCAACTACTATCTCTCACACTGAGCTTGGGTCAGCAATATTTCAGGCTTTTTCCGATAAATGATAAATTATATAAATAAATAAAAAAATTAACAGTAATGTAATGTGCCCAACAATAATGCTGAATGATAGAGCTATAATGAGACAAAGAAATTTTGATTTTCAACAGATAAATCCTAATAATCTTCTTATGAATCATTTGTATTTAAAAAGATAACAGAAACTGTGTTTAGAGGGAGAAAATGTCATCAAAATATCAAATAATCAGAGAGATTGCAAACTCCAACAAAGTTAGTACTAAAATTTCTGGAACCTTTGTACATAACCTAAATGATGACTGTTGATTCACATTCTTATTACCAAAATAATAATAATAATAGTCAGCAAGCAACTTGACAAATATCATTTTATATTTTATATTTATGTTTTTCTTTAGGGAAGAATGACATAACGTGTGATGATTATGTATTAACAATATTATTCATTCTATTTGACTAGGATGACTTTCAAACATATGTTATTAGGACATACATACAATAACAGGTACGTAGAGTCTGTTGCAGAAAAAGGCAATGAATCAGAATCTATCTAAATAAACAACAAAATCTGGAATTTTGAAAAGAATACTAAGTTGTATAAATAGATACATGTAGTTGTAAGAAATAAACATGAGGAAAAGCTAAGAAAAGGAAATGATATTATTATAATTCCAGTATACTGACCCGATGCCTGTGTTTAGCACCCTTGAAATAGAGAAGAGTTTGGCGTTTCTTGTCTTCTGACAAACGCAATCTAGGAAGTAGATGGGTGTATGGCACAATCACATCTTTGATCAATGAAACTTGGGTGTGTTGAATCATATCTGATGAGTTGCCATCAGATGATTTTGAATCAAGCCGGTACCATCCACCAAAATCTACCACAAGAAGGACAGCGGAGGCTATCTCAGATCTGACATGCCACATTGCTACAGGGTCTGCCAAAGAATTGCTTCAAGTTTTAACATAACCTGACAATCCAGAGACTAACTATAAGCTACTACAGCATGCAGAAAACCTTTTATTAACTTTTTCCCTTTTCAGGTTTGACAAGCAAAAACTAATCTCTTTTTACAGCACTACAATTTGAAAATGCTCATGCTTGTAACTTAATGAACAGATTAATATTAGATTGAATTCATAAAATCAAGTCTGGCTTTACATCTGGAGAACACAAAAATTGCATGAAGAGCAAGAAAAAGGTACCACCACTTTCTTATCTAGACTCTTTTGTTCCTTTGTCTTGTGCATCATAATGAGCGACCCAGTCCAACATAAAAAAAGTCAGACGGGAATATATTACATTAATCAATTTCCAACGTTAAAGTTCACTTGGAGGGAAACTTGATGCTGCCAATCTGCTATGTCATCTCATAGCATGAAACTTGTTTGTAACTGAATTGGCCCTAAAATAGCATGAAACTTATTCATGATTATACATATGTATATATCTTGTTATTTACATAAACCTCAATATGAAGATACGTATAAGTTATGAATAAACTGACATGTTATTTTTGACCAACCGATTGTGTATAACTTGGACATATACTATTTAGGTCCTAGACTGCTAAATACTTACTCACGGAAAATTTAATACTTTGCTTGAATTCCAAAATAACAAACGATAGTTTAAGCTTCAAATTCTTATTCTTAAACTCATTAATTCTAAAAATGAAATAGGGAACAAATCTAATCAATATCAAAGATGCACTTCAAACAAAAATTACATACAACTGGCAAAAATTTGAAACAAAAAAAGTCGAAAAAAAAAAAACAAGTACAGAAATCACACATCATTCACCGCAATAAACACAAAGAAAATATATCATGAAACTCGAAGCATCTATTTCAACCAAAAACCAGACTTACCAGTGAGAACGAAGACATGGTCTCTGCCACCAGATCGCTTCCAAGCCTCAGTCTTGGTCACCAAATCCACAACTTGCCTTTGCCTTTCATAGTCATGATTCCCAACCTTCTTTCTAAAAGCCCCTTTCCCCGTACCTAGCTGCATTTCAGCACTCAAAGTCGCAAAAAAGGGAACAAATATCACATCGGCTTCATCAGCACTCAAAACCCTTTTCGCAAACGACCATGTTCTCTGTTCCTGAGGGGCCATCAGGTCGCCCAAGATCCAGTACTCTGCACTATACTGCTTGATCAATGGGTTCTCTGGGTATGGAGGGAATTCAAGGCCTTTGAGCAAATGGGTCGACCGAATCTCATGGTCTGCGTCGCTGCTGAGCCTCGAATCGGATCCAGAGGACCAGTATTTTTCGAGAAGGCCATAATTGAAAGATCTTGGTAGGTCTGTTATGTAAACTCTGATGGAATTGGAAGGAAACTGAAGGGTTTTTTGAGAAATCAAAGATGTGGGCAATGAAGGATGAGATAGGTTGGAAACGATTAAGAAGAAAGCTAGTGATATAGTGCATAGAAAACTGAAAGTGATAATAGATGGCAGTGGAGAAGACGTTGCCATGGAGCTTTTTGTTCTTCAGTTCCAATTTTTCAGCTTCTCAGTTGAGTGACGCCAACTGTGTGCTGGCTGGTCGCCAAATTGGTTATTATACTTCTGCCATATTATTGGACTGAGAAAGAAAAAAAAAAATTGTATACATAAAAATAATCCCATAAAATTTATAATAATAAAATAATAATTTTTATATTTAAATTATATATTTTTATAATTAAAAAATAAATTTTATATTATTAATTTAAATACTCATTTAATTAAATATCATTTAAATTAAATTTTATTAATTTGAATCAATTTAATATAATATATTTTAAATATTAAAACACTAATTTTATTATTATAAATTTAAAAAAATTACATAAGACATTGTATATTAATATTTTTTTAGATAACATTATTTGTGATTAAAATGAGCCCTTTTATATAAAAAAAATCAAAATTTAAATTAAATTGAAGATTTCATGGTATCATTTATATAAAATTTCTTTTAAATTGATACCAAATTTTATCCAAAAATTTTATGTTGATATTAAAATATGATAAATATTATGATCATATAAATTTTTACACTTAAATTATTTATATTATTATATGTAATATAAATATTTTAAAAAATAAATAAACAATTCATTTTTTTAAAAAATTTATCATTTACCATAATACAATTAATTTAAGTAGTACAACTTATATATTCTCATCATCACTCATTAATATATTGTTGAGGTGTAGTACAAGTAAATCAAATGCAAAATAAATGTACAATGTTTCTTAAAAATAACAAATATTATCAAATAAATTATAAATAAATCATGTAATATTTTTTTCAAAAAATAAAAATGTCCACTATTTTTAAAAGAAAAACCATTCCTAAAAAAAATATTTACCTCAACCATTAACGAATTTAAGGTTTCAAATTCTGGCATCATATAAATAGAATAAAAAATATTAATTGGCTAATTGCTTCTCATTAGTTGTTTCAATTGAAAAATATGTTTTATATATATAATTTTAACATAAATGTATTTAAATTATCAAGTTGTTAAAATTTTAGTATTAAAAACTTAAAATTTTAAAATCACAAGCACAATTTTAAACTATAAATATAAAATTATGAACACAATTTTATAAATATTATATTTAAAGTTTTGTCCCTTTTTAACTTTTATATACAACCTCATTTAATTTTGAAAAAATAACAAAACTAACACCCCTTAAAATTTTTAATAACAAAACTAAAACTTTTTGTATTCAAACTTATATTTTCACAATTAAAAAAATAACTAATATGTCATTTTTTTTAGCACTCATCCGATTAAAATTGAAGGATGATAATTTAGACCCGTTTAATATTTTACGTTCAAATTGAATGTTAAATATTATTAGAGTGCTAATTTTGTTACTATAAATTTTAAATATGTTATTTTTGATAATTTCTCTTTAATCTTTTATACTTCAAAATAATAAATAATATTTCAAATTTATAATATTATATATTCGTTTTAATTTAATACTTAGCCCTTCAATTTATTCTTAAATAAATATTATAAATATACAAGTTTGTATATACATTTATATTTACTTCAATTTTTATATATTATGTGGTAAAATTTTATTAAAAAATTGATTAATTTCTTATAAAATTATTTTATAAGAAGACGTCTTATAATTAATTAAATTTATGTTTTTTTTATATTAATATTAATTATATTATATACAAAAATAATATTATAATTTTTAAAATAATTATGATATATGATATAATATAGTAACTTGGCTGCTATTATATATATAGGAATCTTATTGTCAAGACATGAGAATCAATAATATTTATTATTTTATAATTTTTTAAATTTTAAATAATATTATTTTTATTTATATATCATGTGTGTATGTAATTTTAAAAAACAATTTTTTTTTTAAGTAATTTGACGTACTCCATTATTTATTTATTGCTCATGATGTACTCCATTAATTAGAGTTTATTAAATTTTACCAAAAAAAAATTTAGAGTTTATTAAATTAAAAAAATATTTGACATTTGTGACAGGGAGTAGTGTTGATTAATGTAATGGTGGGATTGACTGTTTTCCCACTACCTCTCGTTCAGCTTCTCAGTCTCTCTCCATCCCGCCCTCTCTCTTCTCTCTTTGGCTCTCGATCTCTCTCTGTCTGCTCTTTCTCTTTCCTTATTCTTTTTACCCCTCCGATCTATTTGTGTCACACTCTCTGACTGAATCCACATCAAACCGACTCAAACTCGCCGCCGCAGCCGTCGACTTCGCAAATCTGCTGCTGCTCTTGTTGGAAATCTCTTGTAAGTTTTACTTTTTGGGTTTCTCTCTGTGTCTGTCAAATTTTTTTTGCCTTTTCTTTCTCATGGTTTATGGATGTCGGGAAGAAAAGGGTACAAAAAATGATTGGAAAAGTTTATTTTAGAAATTACCCCACCAAAAGTAATAGAATTTCTCTGTTGCTTTCTGCTGTATGATATTGGGGTGTTGCCTTACGTATATTATTTGGGAAAATAGTATATAATTGAAGATTCTTATTTTGATTAACTCTGTAAATTTGAGTCAGCTTAGTTTTAATTTTTAAATGGTACCTATTAATTATTTTTTTTCTAAATTGTGTTTTATTATTTTTGTTTGAATCATGTAATAGCTGATCACATGACAGATCCGAGAAGAAAATTTTAGTTTAATAATGGATAAAACGCATTTAGTTCTGTAATTTAGGCTTACTGGAGATCATACTTGCAAGCCTATGAATTTTCAAATAGACCTCTGATTTCAAAATCCAAAAGTTTCTTCGATATGCCTTTTCTACAGGTTTATCCTTAGAGGTGCATTTTCCCTTATCTATTCTTTTATGGGCTGAGGATTCAATCTCTTTATTTTATCTTATCTATTGATGATATCCAGCCTTATTCCGGAAAATCCTTGTAAGGTCCTGTCATAGTCACACTGCCTTTCCTCGTGACAGATTGAACTGTGGGAATGATAGTATTTAGTTGTGGGTTTGGTGACCATTGAGAGTTGAGTAGGTCCCAGGTATGAATAAATATGAATAACATTTAGCCTCTAAATTTTAACGTTTATTCTGTTGTATGAGTCTGTTGATTGACCAGATGGGTATATAATTCTTGCATTGTGCAATGCTAATTTATTTTCCACTGTCTTATATCTCAACCTGAACTGCAGCAAAAGACTGTTCTTTTGGAGGCAGTTTGAAGTCCAAATATGAGTCTAGCATGTATCGTGTGCCGTAGTGTAGAAAGCCCTTCGCACTCCTTCAGAAGTTACTCTGTTTCAAGTTCAGACAACGATGGCAGATGTTCTGCTATTGCTAACTGCTTAACTAGGAAGTCTTCGGGGCTTACCCATCCAGCACATTCCATTATACCATCATCCAAGGTGACCCCACTACCATCTATACCAAGCAGTGGTACTCCACGGCTTGTCAGGAGCCGTGCTGTCCGAAGAGATCTAGTGAGAGACTGGAACTTTGATGAGGCTGTGATGGAGCGTTAGGTTTATTTCAATTATGCTAATTAGGCTCTCCTGTCATGTAGAGTTAGTGAATGATCTCTCGATCTAATTTTGATATTGTTATTAATGTTTGAACTCACTTTCTTGCAAGAGTTTGTGCAATTGTAACCAGATGAGAATATTTGATATGAGCATTAAAATGTTAATGCTTGTGTAGTTTGTGAATTAGGTTCATATTTCAATTTTGTAAGTTTGTGTCAGTAGGCAATTTATCCCGTTAGAAATTTGATCTCAAGATCACAATATAACACTTACCATTAAGTAAATACTTTTATTTTAGGATGAGAACATGAGTTTAAGGGGGCATGAATATATGTGTTTATCTTAAAAGTGATTTAAAATGAATTGATTTGATTAAAAATGCTTTTAAGAGAAACATTTATGTGTTTTGGAATAAAATGTTAGTAATTTTGAGTGTTATTTTGATAGTTATTTTAGGATAAGAGCATGAATTCAAAACTACTTCTCTTAAAGTATTACTTATTTTTTTTTAAAATATAAATAGTATTTTTTAAACTTTTGAAAGTATTTTAAACCAAAATGAAAAGTAGCTCCAAATGAACCCTAATACTCTCAAAAATATAAATTTTCTTTAAAACACAAATAATGGGCATGTTTGGAACTTTTCTTTTAGTTAAAAGAAGTTTTAAATGGCTTAAAGCATTTCAAGGGTATTTGACAACCATTACGAGAAGTGGTTACAAAAATTTAAGAAGAATTATTTGTGTTTTTAAGAAAAGTAAGTAATTTTTACTTTGTAGATAATAAGGGCCAATTTGGATGTGTTTTTTTGTAAAAGTGGTTTCAAAAGAAGTTGTTTAAAATGAAGTAGTTTAATTAAATGTAGTTTTAAGATAATCATTTTGGTATTTGAGATGAAAATAATAGAAGTGGTTTTAATTGATACTTTATTAATAATTTTAGGATGAAAGTATACATTAAAATTTATATCCTAAAAGTAAGTATTATTTACTTATTTTAAAAGCATAAATAATGCTTTTCAAATTTTTAAAATCACTTCTCATAAAGATTGTCAAACATTCTTGAAAGTATTTTGAGCCTTTTGAAAGCGCTTTCAACTAAAAGGAGAAGTAGTTCCATATGAATCCTTAATTTAGGATGCATGTTTATTTCCTAAATTAATAATCAAAATATCACTCTAAACAACTTGTACCAATTTTTGTAAAATATTTTATTGCTTTTCTTTAAATCATTTTTAAGAAAATAAATTTATTTTAAACCACTTTTCTTAAAATACTTTTTAAAGAATCTATCTAAATTGATTTAATAATTTTCAAAATTTAAAAGCAAATTTTATATAGATCGATAAATAGGTACTTTGATCATTTGAAATCATTTAAAAGCAATTCTAAATGGACTTTAACTATAGTAGCGAGTGTTTCTTTTTTCATATTTGAAAAATACAATAGAATATTATATATCTCAATAAACCTCATTCATACATATTCAAAACTAACATTCATATATGCATATCACATTAGATCTAACATTCATAAAATAAAATATGAAAATGCAAACCAGTAGATACACTGATAACAGATTATTTATGAACAAGGTTAATGTTAATGTAAGAGGCAAGTACTAAAGAGGAAGAGTCCTCTTTGGCAAAGAGAAAACGAATGGGAAAGAAAACATAAAAATAAGTAGAAAGAAAAAAGAGTCAATAAAAGAGAGTGTATTATACCCATTCCAAAGGAACGGTTTTTATTTTTTTCTTTCAAAATTAATACAGTTTTTGCAAATCTTAAAGGGTTGGAATGCTGACACTAACCAATAACAATAAAACAAAATAACTTAGAAAAGCAAATTGTTCCATGAAAGTTTTTGTTCTGAATTCCTTTAATAAGTGGATGTCAAGGTTAAGGAGTGTAGAGTATAACAAGCTTATGTACTGTTTAGTATTCAAAGAAAAGGTAGAGTATTGATTCTAACTTAGCTTTGCTAATGAGACAATAAGTTGGTACTTCAATTCCAAGTCGCAAAAAATTCTATAAGTTGAAGTTATAACATTGCTTATAACTCTTTTAACTATAAAAAAAAAGGGAGTGGGGCTATAGAAGTCCCTTAGATTATATCATGTGTATCATTTGGTCCCTTAGATTATAAGTGGTGTCATTTGGTCCCTTAGTTTTAGAAAAAGGGGCCAATTAATGACAAAATACAGGATTTTAATGATTTTTTAATTAAAATATTATTTTTTAAGAGGTCAATTAATGAAAAATTGTATTATTTTAATGTTTATAATATTAAAATATTAATTTAAAAAATAATATTTTAATTAAAAAATCATTAAAATCATGTGTTTTGTCCTTAATTGGCCCCTTTTTTAAAAACTAAGGGACCAAATGACACCACTTATAATCTAAGGGACCAAATGACACACATGACATAATCTGAAGGACCTCCATGACACTTTTCTCTAAAAAAAAACATCGATACGACGGTTTTATTTTCTTTATTTAAAAACAGATCTAAATAATTAATAAATATAATTATAAATTTATTTTATTTTTAAACATAAAATTTATTAATTTATAACATAATATATATAATTAAATATATATTATTGATTAGTAAATAATACTCCTACAAAATTTTCAGAGAGAATCTCGACAAACAATTAACTTAAAGGATAAAAATGTCAAACTCGATGCCTAGGTACGTACAACTATAAACTAGGTCAGAGTTATCCTTTTTGCCAAACAAATATCAATCTTCTTTAGAGAACGGAAAAACCCTAACAGGTTCACTCGCTTATAAAACTCCTGCAGGTCCCAACAACAGAAAGCGGCAGCAAAGCAAAATATAGAGACTGTTACTCTCATTTTATTTAATTGCGATATCGCTCTCTTTCTATATCCCGCCGAAACACAATATCCTGTTATTCTTTCGATTTGATTTTGCGCCTAGCGAATGTCTTTTCTGCTTGTTTTGATTTGAATAATTGCATTACCATTTCCCCAATTGATATTCGTTTCAGGATGTAAGTAAAAATGGCTGTGCCATTGCTGTCTAAGAAACTCAATAAATGTTGTCAAGGAGTTTAATAGTTTCCATTGCTACCTCAAGATCTCTGTCTAGTTATACATCTTTGATATTACTACATTTAGTATACTCTTTATGCTTTGATTTACCAATTTTGATATTATACATGCAAGATCTTTATAAAGGTTCGGTTTTATTCAGGGAAGAGTTGTTTGAAGTGTTTGTGTATTGCCTTTTAGTGGTTTAGATGATATGATGATAGTATTTGTCGCCCCAGTCTTACTTGCAACTTTTGATTTGCAAGATGGTGACTGACATGTATCTGATCCCATCGTGTTTTAGCAAAATGAGTTTTCTAATCATTTTTTCCCCTCACAAATTGCTTACCTATAGTTTTAGGTTGAAATGATGATAACATCTGACGCCCAGTCTTACTTGCATCTCTGATGCAATATGGTGTTTTACAGATCGACTATCTGATCTTCAACTTTGCGTATTTTTTAACTTGGTTTTTTCCCTTTAATTTTTCTAGACCTAATTTTAATTTTATAGATTTTACCCATTCATACTGATTGTAAAGTAATTCTGTTATTTTATATATCGTTGTACATCGCTTGGAATAAATATATTTTTAAATTAAAACGGTGATACAAGGGTGTAAAATGTTGTTACTGATGAGATTTTTGTTTTAGTTTTTTTATTTTCAACGTTTGTTTTGTGAGTATTTTTTAGTATATATTGTGATTTTTGCAACGAGAAATGATGATTTCAACCCAACAAATTCTGTATATGAATGATGAATACTAACATGCACTACCATCTGATCTCAGTTGCAAACTAATTTTAATTGATTTTAATAGAATTGATTTTGTTGATATTTCAATCTGTTTTTTTTTAATATAAATATACTGCAATCTATGATGCAATTTTGTTTATTGCTGATTTATTAATGATTATCTTATCAAATTTCACCATCTTTCGGCTGAGGTTGCAGTTATTACTTCATATATGTCACCATATGATTTGTGAGTTATATTATATATTTGATGATAATAATTTTGCCCATTGTATCTGATGTCCAGAATTATTTACTGTATCTGAACATTTCGTTTGAAGGGCATAAAGAAAATCTTATGCTGGGCTTGCGACACAGTTAGCTCTTTTATTCATAAGCTTTCTGTTACTATTTCCCAGCATATATTTGTTTCATAAAACACAATTTGCTTGCCAGTGAAAATTAACATTGTTGTTTTGCGGTGCATCACATGTTTCAAAATTAGTATTAATCATTCATATTTATTTAACTAGTAATTTTAGTTTTTTATAATAATACATTTATGAAAAAAACACTTATGGATTGCACGTATTTTACTCTTTAGCTTCTGTGAAGCACTTGTTTCCAAGTGAAACATTACAGGTGTGGATGCTTTACTTTCGAATTTGGTAAAAAATTACATTCCCAACACTTTTAACACTTGTCAAAAGTATGAGGACAATCAATACCTTAAGAGGACGTTTGGTTCGCTGAATGTAATCGTAATCGTAATAGAATGTAATGTAAATGAATTAGTATTACGATTACAGTGTTTGGTTTAGTCACTGTAATCAAAAAATGAATCAGTGTTTGGTTTGACAACTGTAATGAAATAGAAAAAAAAATTATATAATTATTTTAAAAATATAATTTTAAAAACTAAAATTTCAAAAATAATACAATTTTATAACAATTAATAAAAAAAATACAATTTTAGGAAAAAATACAATTTAAAAAAAATTACATTCAAAAAAATACAATTTTATAATAATAATTAATAAAAAATATAATTTAAAAAAAAATTACATTCAGAAAAAATATAATTTTATATCAATAATTAATAAAAAATAATACAATTTTAAAAAAAGAAATACAATTTCATATAAAAAATATAATTAAAAAAAAAAACCAAAATCGCACAGAGGCTGGGCGTTGCGAGGGCTAGGTTGGGTGTCGCGAGGGTTGGGCGATGCGAGGGCTAGCCGGACGACGCGATCTGTTGGAGGGGGCGACGCGATCTGTTGGAGGGGGTGATGCGAGTTGCTGGCCGGTTGTAGGCGAGCTGGCCGGGACGACAACGCGAGTTGGAGGCAATGGCGAGACCTGGCCGGCGATGACGACGTGATGGCCGAGGAAGCATGGGGTGGGCTGGGACGCACACGCACAGCTGGGACGCACGGGGATGGCTGGTTGGGACGCACTGTTTACAGGCACTGTTCAGTAATGTAATCTTTTTTCTCCCTCCTCCTGTGTAATCCTTTTTCTCTCTTGTAATGTAATTGATTACATTACATTACATGTGTTTGGGCAAACCAAACAATGTAATGTGCTGAATCAATTACTTTACACCTCCCATTATACCCAACCAAACATGGCCTAATAGTGTCTCTGTAAACATTATAAATTATTCATTGCTTTCTTGGTAAAGTGTTGAGGAATAGATATTGTCATATTACTTTTTTGTTATTTTCACACCATATTAAATGCTAATTTAAAAAATGACATAAATATCCTTTTTGCTGTAGTAACATAAAACAAAATAGAAGGTAATATTTGTCTTTTTTTTTAAATTTTTTTTTATTTAATGTGCCGTGAAATTCATCACAATTGGTATGTCAATATTTCTTTTCTTAATTAACTATTTAAAAAAAAAAAAAAAAAACTTTAACTACTATCTTTAATAAAGAGTGATTAATAAATTGTTCGAGGATGTATTAATATTGAATAATACTTCCTATAACAAAGATAGATGAGTACGTTTTCGTGGGTAATGCTTTGATTGGGAGATATTCATACGAGAAGCAATGTAGTGCAAAGGATGTATTCGTATTCAAATGACTTATAATGACATACGACAAAAACATTATAAAAAATCTGAATTTAATCGAGTAAAAGCAACAAAAATATCAAAAGAAAAATTGTTCTTTTAAATCTCCATCTTTAATTTGGTGGAAATAGAGTCCATTTGTAACAAACATTTAATTTGATTGACATAATGATTCCATTAAAAGTACACATATAAATATGAATGCATATTAAATTTACTAAGCGAATGTAAGTGATCTAATTTAGCATGAATTTATTTGAACACTTTGTTATGACTTTGGCTCTACATGAGGACTCTAACGATGGCCACTAGAAGATAATGTAACTTGATAAAATGACTTTTGTATAAAGATAAAATTAATTTAATTCTATGATTTGTTTTTAATTGAAGGTTTTTTATTTTATCTTTTAGTTGACGTGAGAATGGTTATTAACCATTTTATCTATCTAATATCGTGACCGAAGATAATAAAAACGCCAATAATTTTAACAAGGTTCTTTCAAAGTGATTTGAATAATCACTTGATTTACATTCTTAGGGAAGTAAGTTATTGAAATATAGCGATCAAATTATACAAGCCTAATCAAAATACATTCAACTATCTCATCACTCTTTTTTTTTTTTGCAACTGTTTTTGTTTAACTTTGTTATGTCACCAAACAATCAGTTCACTCCTTTTATATCTATACCAGTTGCACATAATCTGCTTAAGTAAACAATTAAAACACGTGTGCTTATGTGATTGGATCCTTGATCAGATAAGCTTACAAACTGTTGCAAAGACACTATAGTAACTAACATATAAAAACTACAGTCATTGATGTGCTTATCAGTTACCAGCTTTGATCATTTGTGTCACTGATCTTATAAGTCCTTCACCTTTACATAAATGATCTAAACAATCGAGCTATGACTTCCCAATGCCAATTGCTTCAAGGACTCGCAATTCTTACTAAGTTTCAACAGTGCCTAAACTTAAAAGTTAGACAAAACCTAATCAACATATTAGAGGGATTATCCTTAGTAGGAATCTTTTCAATCCTCACTAATCCTTGGAAAATTATATCTATGATGAAATGAAGCTTTATATCTACGTGCTTGGTCATCTCATGAAACATAGGATTCTTGGACAAGTATATTGAACTATGGTTATCACAACATACTATTATCTCTTGCTGTTTGATTCCCAACTTGTGTGTTATACCTTTAAATCATAGAGTCTCCTTTATTGCCTCCGTGCATGCTATATATTTAGCTTCTGTGCTTAAGAGTGCTACAATTGACTTGGGTTACCATCCACAGTAAAAATGCAACCAATTAATGATCTTCTCTTATCTAAATACCTTGCAAAATTTGAATCTGTGTAACTAGTAACTATGACACTACTTTCCTCTTGTTTCCCCAATACGAAACCAATATTAGGTGTTCCCTTCAGATATCTAAATATTCATTTTACTGCACTCCAATGTTCATTACCCTGGTAAAGACATAAACTTGCCCACTAAGCTTACACCATAGGCCAAATCAAGTCTGGTGCTTCATATCAAATTCTGAATTTAGTGACATCTTAACTTTTATCATAGCAACGTGATTGCATGCTATGAGCATGTCGTCCACATAAAGCAACAAGTACAAGTAATCTCCATTCTTGGTCTTTCTGAGATATACACAACTATCTTGTTCACATCTCTCAAAACCCAAACTCAACACATAAGAGTCAAATTTCTTATACCATTGTTGTGGAGATTGCTTTAGGCCATATAAGAATTTCCTTAGCAAACATACATGGTTTTCACTTCCTTTAACAGTGAATCCCTCTGGTTGCTTCATGTATATGTTTTCTTCCAACTCACCATGTAAAAAAGTCGCTTTTACATTAAGTTGTTGAAGGTGCAGATCATAGTTTGCAACTAATGATAACAATATCCTTATTGAAGAATATTTAACAACTGGTGAGAAGATTTCGTTGTGATCAATACATCTCCTCTGTGTGAATCCTTGAGCCACTAAACGTGCCTTGTATCTCATGGGTTCTACATCAAATATTCCATCATTCTTCCTATATATCCATCTACATCATACTAGTTTTGCATCTTTAGGCCTAGCAACCAATTCCTATGTGTGATTTTTATTCAAGTGAAGTCATTTCCTCTTTCATTACTGCCCACCACATGTCTGATTCTTCACATTTTATGGCTTCTTTAAAGTTACTTGGTTCTGAACTTGTATTACAACCAGTGACTTCAAATGCATATGAGATTATGTCAGCATGACAAAAACCTTGCAACTTTCCTTATCACACACTTCTTCCTGTCTCTGACCAATGAGCATTCCTTAACTTCTAGATCAGTAGCTACTTATTTCTATGAGTCTTGAGGTTAAGTTTATGTTTCATTGGTAGCTTGACCAGTAGGTGCATCATTTAAATTTGCATATACTTCTTGTTCAATGTCAAACTCACTAGCACCAGTGATGTCCACCTCAATTTTTGAATTTTTAGGTATATACTCACTATTATGCTTTTGTTTAACTTCAGCAACACTTTTTTATGTCTCTTTCTCATTGAATACTACATTTATGCTATTAAAGCATTTCTTCAAATCAGAAGATCACAACATGTAACCTTTTACTCCATTTGAATAGTTAATAAAATAATATTTTATTGACCTAGGCTGCAATTTTTATTGACTAATCTGACTGTATGTTACACATCCAAAGATTCTAAGGTGCTCCAAATTTGGAGGTTTACCTGTCCATTTTTCTTTAGGACATTTGAATTCTAAAACAGAATATGGGCACCTGTTTATCAAATGTACTGCAGTTTGAACTGCTTTTGCCCAAAATGTTTTTGATAATCCTGAATGACTTAGCAAACACCTTACTCTCTCAAGAATAGTTATGTTTATTCTCTCTACCACTCCATTTTGTTGAGGGGTGGCAGCTATAGTTCTATGCCTCACTATCCCTTGGTCTTTACAATATGTATTGAATTCATCACTGCAGAATTCCATGCCATTGTCTGTCCTCAATGTTTTGACAGTTTTTTCAATCATTTTTTCAATCATGATTCTCCACTGTTTGAAAGTTAGAAAGGTTTCATCCTTACTTCTATACCCAAACTTTTCTAGAAAAATCATCTATTATGGATAGAAAAAACCTTATGCCACCAAGAGAAGTAGTTGTTACAGGCCCCTATAGATCTGCATGAACATATTCTAAAATGGCTTTGGTTGTGTGTATACCTTTGGCAAACTTCACTTTTGTCTGTTTACCAAATATGCAATCCTCACAGAGTTCCAATTTATCATTACAATTGAGAAGTCCTTGCTTTTTAATTCTTTTATACCTTTCTGACTGATATAACCAAAACGCCTATGCCACATCAAGGTTTCTTCTAAATTCACTTGGTTCACAGAATTAACATTGACAACTTGTGATTCTCCCTGTAATATATAGAGTTCATTGACCTTATTTGATTTCAAGATTACCAATGACCCTTTGATAATCTTCATTGTTCCTTTTTCTACTTTCACTGTACAACCGTCATCATCAAGAGCTCCAAGAGATATGTGATTTCTTTTCAATTCTGGTATAAATCTAACATCATTGAGTGTTCTTGCTGTACTATCTTGCAATCTGAGTTTAATTTGCCCAATGCCCTTCACTGTGCACTTGCAGTTATTGCCCAGTAGAACCATCCTAGCATTGAACTCTTTCAAACTTGTGAACCATTCCTTCTTGGGGCAAATATGATAAGTACATCCAGAATCAAGAACCCACTCAAATTCTGATTGATTAGAGCTCACAGCAAGAACTTCTTGACAATCAAGATCTTATGTGACTATACCAACATCTCCCTTTGAGAACCTTCCACTCTCATCTTTCTGTCCTAGTTTGATAGGACAGTATCTTCTGAAGTGCCCTTCCTTATGACATGTGAAACACTTAAGCTTTCTTTTATTTTTTGACTTTGATTGAGACTTGTTTCTACCCTTGTAATTTCCCTCTCTCTTATTTGATCTTCCTCTCACAAAGAGCCCTTCTCCTGATTCAGTTGCCTTTTTCTACTGCTTATGATCAACATCCCAAGATCTTAGTGAAGTTAGAACAAAATCTAAGGATAGGTATTCCCTACCATACTTTATGGTTGTCTTCAGTTCACTGAAAGAGTTGGGCAAACTGTTGAGTGGTGTTATTGCTTGATCTTCTGGGTCAACTTTCTTATCAAGATTGACCAATTGTGCATTAATCTTCTTGAATTCATCCAGGTTTTGTTCTAAGGATTTTGATAAATCCATGCGAAAGCCAAATAGTTTTTTTTTAAGTAAGATTTTGTTTGAAAGTAGGGGCGGTAATTTTTGACCCGACACGAAAACCCGACACGAAACCCGACACGAAAAACCCGACACGAATTCGCACGAAATAAATTTGGGTCAAAAACAGGTCAACCCGAAAATAACAGGTCGATTTCGGGTCAGTTTCGGGTTGACCCGTTTGACCTTTTTTTTTTTTTTTTTTTTTTAAGTCTAATAAATAAAACTTTACTATCAGAAAATTAATATTAAAATAAAAATATATTACTATATAATGCTATCAGTATTCAGGTTTCAGGAGGCTCCTAATTGTGTAGGAGGCGGAAACCCTAGGTATATTAGTTTCATCATCTTTTCCTTGCAATTTCTGATCTTCAACTTAGTTATCTGTTCTTATTTTATCAATAGCACCAGGTAATTTATTTTTTTATGTGATTCTTAATTTTCTTATTTACTGGAAATCACAAGAAGTTTATCTTCTCTCTTTTTTTTCTTTTTTTCTTTTTAATGTATAGATCAGAATCGTTTCCATCGCGATCGTTTATTCTTGTAAGTATATCTCTATCTGTTTATTCAATTTTATTACCTGTTTCTATGATGGATCTTGTTAGGCTGTAAGTCACTATAATTTTGCTGGAACCTTTGTTTCTTCGCATTTTCAAATTTCAATGTCCGTCAGATTGTTGATAATTTTCTTAGATTGTTGATAATTTCATACTTCTCTTTTCCTTCACTGTTTTCAATTTTGTTCACATCTCTCAAAACCCAAACTCAACACATAAGAGTCAAATTTCTTATACCATTGTTGTGGAGATTGCTTTAGGCCATATAAGGATTTCCTTAGCAAACATACATGGTTTTCACTTCCTTTAATAGTGAATCCCTCTGGTTGCTTCATATATATGTTTTCTTCCAACTCACCATGTAAAAAGGTCGCTTTTACATTAAGTTGTTGAAGGTGCAAATCATAGTTTGCAACTAATGATAACAATATCCTTATTGAAGAATATTTAACAACTGGTGAGAAGATTTTGTTGTGATCAATACCTCTCCTCTGTGTGAATCCTTGAGCCACTAAACGTGCCTTGTATCTCATGGGTTCTACATCAAATATTCCATCATTCTTCCTATATATCCATCTGCATCATACTAGTTTTGCATCTTTAGGCCTAGCAACCAATTCCCATGTGTGATTTTTATTCAAGTGAAGCCATTTCCTCTTTCATTACTGCCCACCACATGTCTGATTCTTCACATTTTATGGTTTCTTTAAAGTTACTTGGTTCTGAACTTGTATTACAACCAGTGACTTCAAATGCATATGAGATTATGTCAGCATGACAAAAACCTTGCAACTTTCCTTATCACACACTTCTTCCTGTCTCTGACCAATGAGTATTCCTTAACTTCTAGATCAGTAGCTACTTATTTCTATGAGTCTTGAGGTTAAGTTTATGTTTCATTGGTAGCTTGACCAGTAGGTGCATCATTTAAATTTGCATATACTTCTTGTTCAATGTCAAACTCACTAGCACCAGTGATGTCCACCTCAATTTTTGAATTTTTAGGTATATACTCACTATTATGCTTTTGTTTAATTTCAGCAACACTTTTTTATGTCTCTTTCTCATTGAATACTACATTTATGCTATTAAAGCATTTCTTCAAATCAGAAGATCACAACATGTAACCTTTTACTTCATTTGAATAGTCAATAAAATAATATTTTATTGACCTAGCCTGCAATTTTTATTGACTAATCTGACTGTATGCTACACATCCAAAGATTCTAAGGTGCTCCAAATTTGGAGGTTTACCTGTCCATTTTTCTTTAGGACATTTGAATTCTAAAACAGAATATGGGCACCTGTTTATCAAATGTACTGCAGTTTGAACTGCTTTTGCCCAAAATGTTTTTGATAATCCTGAATGACTTAGCAAACACCTTACTCTCTTAAGAATAGTTATGTTTATTCTCTCTGCCACTCCATTTTGTTGAGGGGTGGCAGCTATAGTTCTATGCCTCACTATCCCTTGGTCTTTACAGTATGTATTGAATTCATCACTGCAGAATTCCATGCCATTGTCTGTCCTCAATGTTTTGACAGTTTTTTCAATCATTTTTTCAATCATGATTCTCCACTGTTTGAAAGTTAGAAAGGTTTCATCCTTACTTCTAAGGATAAATACCCAAACTTTTCTAGAAAAATCATCTATTATGGATAGAAAAAACCTTATGCCACCAAGAGAAGTAGTTGTTACAGGCCCCCATAGATCTGCATGAACATATTCTAAAATGGCTTTGGTTGTGTGTATACCTTTGGCAAACTTCACTTTTGTCTGTTTACCAAATATGCAATCCTCACAGAGTTCCAATTTATCACTACAATTGAGAAGTCCTTGCTTTTTAATTCTTTTATACCTTTCTGACTGATATAACCAAAACGCCTATGCCACATCAAGGTTTCTTCTAAATTCACTTGGTTCACAGAATTAACATTGACAACTTGTGATTCTCCCTGTAATATATAGAGTTCATTGACCTTATTTGGTTTCAAGATTACCAATGACCCTTTGATAATCGTCATTGTTCCTTTTTCTACTTTCACTGTACAACCGTCATCATCAAGAGCTCCAAGAGATATGTGATTTCTTTTCAATTCTGGTATAAATCTAACATCATTGAGTGTTCTTGCTGTACTATCTTGCAATCTGAGTTTAATTTGCCCAATGCTCTTCACTGTGCACTTGCAGTTATTGCCCAGTAGAACCATCCTAGCATTGAACTCTTTCAAACTTGTGAACCATTCCTTCTTGGGGCAAATATGATAAGTACATCCAGAATCAAGAACCCACTCAAATTCTGATTGATTAGAGCTCACAGCAAGAAGTTCTTGACAATCAAGATCTTATGTGACTATACCAGCATCTCCCTTTGAGAACCTTCCACTCTCATCTTTCTGTCCTAGTTTGATAGGACAGTATCTTCTGAAGTGCCCTTCCTTATGACATGTGAAACACTTAAGCTTTCTTTTATTTTTTGACTTTGATTGAGACTTGCTTCTACCCTTGTAATTTCCCTCTCTCTTATTTGATCTTCCTCTCACAAAGAGCCCTTCTCCTGATTCAATTGCCTTTTTCTACTGCTTATGATCAACATCCCAAGATCTTAGTGAAGTTAGAACAAAATCTAAGGATAGGTATTCCCTACCATACTTTATGGTTGTCTTCAGTTCACTGAAAGAGTTGGGCAAACTGTTGAGTGGTGTTATTGCTTGATCTTCTGGGTCAACTTTCTTATCAAGATTGACCAATTGTGCATTAATCTTCTTGAATTCATCCACGTTTTGTTCTAAGGATTTTGATAAATTCATGCGAAAGCCAAATAGTTTTTCTTTAAGTAAGATTTTGTTTGAAAGATTCTTCTGAGAGTACAATTTCTCTAATCTTTCCCAAATTTCTTTTGCTGTTTTTAGTTCTTCAACTTGCCATAAAACATTATCAGCAAGATACAATTCAATAGTGCTACATGCCTTTTTCAAGATTAGTTTCTTCTTCTCTTCTTTGAGTCATCTAATGCACTATTCAAGTCTTGTTGAATTAGAATATTTTTCAATTGTCTCCTCCACAGAGAGAGGTCCCTAATACCATCAAATTTTTCAAGTTCAAACTTGATAGCAAACATATTTAAATGAGGAATTACTGTGTGAACCCGAACTCAAAAAACTTTGAATCACCAAGAAAACAAGAACAACAACCATTTAAACGTGATTGGCTCTGATAATAGATTGTGAAGATAACACCACTCACGATATTACAAACAAGTTATGCAAAACACAATAATAAAAGGCAGTTGCAAAAGATAATAAAAACACCAGCAGTTTTAACGAGGTTCTTTTAAGTTATTTGTATCAAGAGTCACTTATCTTTTACAAATTAAATACATTAGTCAATTTTGTTTAATTAACGTACATTAGTTACCTAACTATTACAAATGTGAACACTTTAGTTACTTTAAACCAATTTTTGTCATTTTATTTTCACTTTTTTTGAACTTTTTAAGATACTTTTTTATTCAAACATCTAAGTAATTCAATCCAACTTTAGTATTTCAACACAAAAATATTCAAAAAATATAAAATTGGCAAAAAAATAAAATATTTACATTTATAATAATTAAGTGACCAATATGCATCATAATTAATATATTCAATTTATAAAAACAAAGTTACCAAAATATCATGCTACCCATTTTATCATCATCCATCTAAACTCTTTAATAGTACTTAATTAATTCTCAATACTATCTAATTATATTTCACGAAGTACAAATCCCTTATGTGATAGATCTTGTCCCATTTTTCAAATGACTTCTTGACACTAATATTCTTGGCACTTGTATCTTTATTTTTTATATTATCATTGAAATCATTTGCTTATATCTTATTAACATTGATTTGTGCTCCAACATTCCGAAGCTAACATGATAAGTAATGGATAATATAAATGTGATTTCAAATAAGTTTCTTGCGACTTGTTGAATCCTTCTCTTTAATACCATTATACCAGGAAACCATTTGAAATATCAAAAGAACCTAAAGTCTAAAACATGCATTCATTTTTATTTAAACCCTCAACATGCATTCATGTTTGTGAATTTTTGTTGCCTGAAAATAAAAATTCATTAAAAGAACAATACAACCTAAAATCAACATCAGCTATACATAATACATACCTTAAAGAATAAAGCTAATCAAATAATTAGCAACACAACTAGTAGCTTAGTATCAATCAGATACCAAAAGCAAGAACAATTTTCCTCCCTGAGATATCCAGCTAGGTAACTAGTGAAAAAGAAGTCATGCGTATGGAATCGAGACTAACAACAAACAAAAACCAGACACCACAAACAAAACAAATACAAATAGAAAAGAATCTTAACTAATAGCAGTACTAGCAAAAATAGGGATCCCAAGCATTAATATCCACGCTCCTAGCTTATTCAGCTAGGTGTTAAGGCCATAACAAAATAAGCTACAAAGATCAGATACCACCACAAGACACACTAACCACTCAACAACAAACACACAAATGAACATACAATCAAAAGGTTGACACAAACAGAAGAATTTAAATCTACTAATACTAAATCCACCAGTAAATCACACCCTTGCAAGAAACCAAGCATCCCAACATACAGGAACTATCCATAGGAACTTCACTCCATCTCACTAACAGCCCCATGCTCCAATCCTTGAGCAGTCACAGTGTCTGTTTTGGAACCAGCAACATGAACATTCTCATCATCAATCCCAAGTGAATGCACCCTAGCCATTACACCATCACTAAATGCTAGTTGCATTCCAGCAAAAACATGGTTCGTATAACGAGAAGGTAAAACATGCCTCCATTGCAATAGGTGCTTGAGCCATAACACCCACACTTGGAAGCACACACATGACAACAAGCATGTTATTGTCGAAAAACCATGGTGCCTTCAGCAAAACATGCTCTAATTTCTCAGCGCTTGAAAGTAAACCATAAAGGTAAACTGAGCAAGAACCCTAAGGTCCAGTTGACCATTCCTCACCCATCTACAACATCGTATCCAAAGAAGGCCCTTTGGATTCAATACTTTACCAGAAACAATTCGCACAAGAAGTTCCCAGCCCAAACGAGCTCTGGTTCTGTTTGAACAAAGCTTCAATCTCCATAATACCATCCAGATCCACAAGCTTATCTCGTAAAGCTTTCATTGATCAAAATGGTGATTACCAAGAGCAATTCACACAGAAAATCCAACCCACAAATGCGAATCAACGAAATAAGGTCCCAAAAACCCTAGGACTAGCAATCGCAAGCAAAGCCAGAGCAATGAAAGGAAAATTTTGGAGAAAGAAATAATGGAAGAAAGGCAGAGAAGAGTGAATCACAAGAATCAGAAAAGGAGGAAAACCAATACTAGACTGGAGGAAGGAACCAGAGAGAACATCTCAGTTGAGGAGTCGCATTCTTCCTCTCTCTCACTTGAATCGTTCATTTGATGAGTTAGTGAAATTGAAGAAATGCAATAAAGCAACTATATTTACCCACTAATTTAAGCCGCAATCAAAATAATGTAAAATGTATAATGTTCCCTGTAGTAAAATAGCAATAGTTAATCATAGATGAAGGTGTGAGATCGAATAACATCCACAAAACTTCATCATAACATGACAACAGAGTTATCACGAAACGTTTGATATGAAAATATGTATATAGCAGATCATCAGATATGACAAAATATTTGAGTAATCTCCATTTTGAACTCAGAGTTAGAAGTTCCGACGTTATAAAACTCTCTAGTACTCAATGTTTTTGGTTGGATCCAAAGTAGTGAAGCCTATGAGAGAACATACAAATCAAACAAATGCAGCAGATTCTCGCTCACTTTGGGCAAAAGGTCTTTCTGACTTGTATTAATTTGGATACACTCATCATTTTAGAAGAGATCTTGTCAGATGTTCACGAGCAGTGGCCAATGCTTGGCTAATTGTCTGCAAAATAGAATAGTATGTTTACAATTCGCTATTTCCTTTCAATAAATTCCTTTTTCACTAGAGATTTTTCCGTTTTCTTTAAGCTCGGTGAAGAAATTCAAAGGGAGATGTAGAACACCATACCTGCTCAGACAATGGAGCCCCAGCATCAATACTATGATTGGCAACCTTTCCCGCTATAACATTTGCATCGGTCTCAAGAACAATGCTACACAAAAAGAAGAAACACTTAATGAAGAAAGCAAGAGCTGAAAATACATTATTTCTGTTTTGCTTCATGTTCTCCTTTTTCAGGTGAAACAATGAAGACTCTACATAATAAATGTTGTTCTGGAAATGGCTCCTAGTATTGGATATATAGTGTACGGCCAAAAAACTTATACATGAAAACCAGGTGCAATTTCTGACCAAAATACATATACTTCAGGTTCCATCTAAACTCTGAAAAATAACAACACGGTGAAGAATAAAAAAATTAAGCAAAGAAGAGAATTGATTGGTCCAATGTCAAAAATATGTTGTGGTTTCAAGAACAATATTAAGAAAAAGTTAGGCAAGCTTAGTTATCATTGAACATCACCTTAGTCATTATCAAAAGAGAGGTGAGTGAGATCTATTTACATGAAAACTTTAGATATCAATTTACAAACCGCCAAAAAAAAAAATAATAAAAAATTTAATTTCAATTTCTCATTTACCCTTATTTGTGAAATAGGTTTAACTCAGTACAGCAAAAGGAAACATAAAAAAGAATGGAACAGTTCTACCAAAGTAGGCAAAGAAATACAACAGTGCTTTAAAGCATGGGTAATCTAGATCTGCCACTGAAACTCAAACAGAAACAATTACCTGTCAGAAACACTTAAAGATCACTTAAAATAAAAGGCAGGCAAAGAACTTCCAAAATCTTAGGAAACTTGCATAACATCCGCATTACAACTAAATAGTTTCTGACACGTCAAGTAGAGGCGTTGAGCTACTGCACAGCATGTCATTTATGCCCTCAGACTGAGCATAGGATAATAGATTTCAACCAGCAATTAGCAAGTGAGATTAATAGAAACTTTCAAACTTAATGTGTCTTCCATTGATAAAAAATATATTGCTTTTTGCAACTAAAACTTTAGATTGCCAGGATTTCCTTAAACTAGCAGCCCAAGCATCATGATTTGCCAAGAGAAATAGATGTCTAAATGGTTCTGGAAGCTAAAACATTACTTCGGGTTAAGAAACTCTTGATAAGAGGAATGCTACATACCCGCCATCAACAATTTCATCAAGGCATAATAGAATTAGATCCAAGTTTTCAAGTGCTTCCCTCTTGTCCACATTGCCTCTGGAACAATGCAAACCAAGATACATATAACGCAGTAAAAATTATAGAAAAACTTTAGGGTAAATTGATGTGAATGACATGCATCCTAAGCCTTTGAGCATTTCAATCATATTAGTTCAAATCCAATTACAGACCAGAAATAATTTTGTAATTCAATTCCAAATATTTCCTTTTAGTCAATTTGATCTCAAACCTATGTGAATTTTATACAAAATTAGTCAACCTTGTACCACTAACTAAACATGGAGATCCACACATAAGCTAATTTTAGGGTTTAAAACCTTTCAGGCCTAAACACAACAAACCTAATCCTAACAGAAAACTCAAATCAGTTTTGAATATTAAATTTTAACAGGAAGATGCATTTACCTAATTATGTAGTAATTTACATAGATTAGAAGTATGTCTTTTGAAAGTTCAATTAAATTATAAAAGTTCAGGCAACATAGGTCAAAGTTTAAGGACCAACAGCATAATTTATGCAAAACGTTATCATAGAAATATCAGGTACACACAAAGAAAACTTTTGCACCTGAGGAGAAGGCCCACTGCATCAAAAAATCCTTGAAGTACTGTGGCCAAGATGAGCTCATTTTCATCTTCTCCACCCGTAACAAAAAAGTGAAGGTCTTGAACAAACTTGTATACAACGATGTTATTCTCAAACATTGATATCTCCGCTACAAGATAAAAGTAGTAAGATGTTATTGAAACAATTAGAGAAAAGTTAACATTGAAACCTACAAAGCTGCTGTCCTCAAATAATCTGACCTAGGTGCTGTAAATCATAGACCGTATACAGTAACAAGCAGGTGACATTAATTTGCAGATGACATTAATTTCTCAAATGAGACCGTACAGAGCCTGTTTGAGAATATATGTTTAACAAAAACTTTACAGTGTGAATCAAAAACCGTACACCAAACATGTCAACCTGCACAGAGCACCTTACAGTGTGAATCAAAAACCTGCACAGAGCCTGTGCTACCACCAAAATGTACTTGAACAAGGCTGAACAGGATTAAAAAAAAGTGTAGGCCTTTACAAAGACAAAGTAGCCTACACTTAAGGAAGTACTGGAATATAAAATGAGAGTCTCATATTGATTATGGATGACATTGGAACAGTTATAAGTATCATGGTTCGTTTGGAGTGGCACTGACACTGGCACTGCACCAGCCACCATGTACTCTACAAACTCAATATTTTTTAAATTGAAACTCATAGCACACAAAAGCCGGATGGCATCAAAGTGAACAATGCTTCACAGGCTATAGTACATCAACTCATAGATACTAAACCAATTTGATGGGGAAAAGAATTTAAACATGTGAAGAAAAACAGGCATACTTCAAACACAAATACAAAAATACAGAATACCTTCTGTCCGTGCATTTGTCTTTTGAGTCTTGATAAATACTGCTTTCTCAAATGCTTCCTTCGCACTATTTGTTGGCCAGTCATCTGAATAATACTTAACAGCCACACGCTTCCCTTCAGAATCAAGTAGGAGGATGTTTTTTATTGTAGGGCATGTAGCCTAAAAGAAAATTCGACCAAAAAATTAGAAACTTCCAATTTCAAAGTCATGAAGTGCACCACAGCTCCCATTTCTGGATATTCCACTTCTCATCTTACGTTGATGTTACTCAACTCTGTTCTTGTAAGGCTAAATTACTCATAAAGTCATAATTCAATAACTATGTTATATTTGATAGATAATGGAATGTCAAAATACGTTCAATTGTTTCATATTTCTTAGACATCTTAAACGAATTGTCTACATATTGTGAGCTTAGAATCCTGCAATAATCCCAAGTTAAAATCTTTCTAGTAATAGCTTAATTCTACTCGTACATATCAATCATTAACATCTTTCTAGTAATTAACACGTAACGCAAAACCTTCAAAATCCTATTTTTCATGTTGTTTGGCATCAATTTCCAAATTGCTTTTCTAAAAGAATAGGTACAAACAAGGTGACATTCACAATCACAAAGAACAAAATAATGTTTACAATTTTCCAGATCAATGTTAACAGCCCAAAATTCACTGAGGCATCTCAATTTTTAAGCTCAGTAGTCCATGAAATGGCGCAATAAGTTTTCTTAAGCCAAGTATTGACAGGATTTAGTTAAACCAGGTACAATTCAAATCTAAAGCCAATTTCCATAGAAAGCAATACACTTATTGATCAATCAATTCTTCGAGAAATAAGCATATACATTACTTATAACACTTCAGGTCCTATATTGAGAACAAAAATTGTTAGCTACCAACACCAGGAAGTACTTATCTATACTTACATATATGCAATTTTATGATATCAGTTGCTCTAGTTTTATAGGATATGCAAAATCTAGGTCAAGGAACTGTGGATCTGAACCCAAATCTCACTAAAGTTTTGGAAATCCAGATCAAATAAGAATCGCATGTAGATCTACATTGAAACACAGAAAAGACGGTGTTCCGAACACTTGAAGCACCACAACAATTTCTTATTTTAAATTAACCATAACATTCACTGACATTGAACTAAGCCGCTGAATTCATCCTTAAACCTATCAGCAAAATCCTACATAAAAATAACATACTATAACATTTTGCGAAAAAGAAAAAAGATACAGAGAACGTAGAAGATCTGTTTCGAAGAAAGAAACTGAGAAGAAACTTACCATTGTTTTTCAGCAGAAGTTTTCCAGTATAGTGTTTAGACTGGGGTCGAAGCAGCTGGAAAAATAGCTCTTACGCTTTTTTAAAATTCACTTTAATTCCTTATTTTTATAAAATTGGACTATAAATTATTTACTGCACATAAATTTATTTTATATTAATTACTTTAATTTAATTATAATATAATTATATTAAAAAATATTATAAATAATAGATAAATTTATTATAAATAAAAATAGTTAATAAATGCTAATTTTTTGAAAAAAATAAATATTTTTTATTAACAAATTTATTCTTATTTACGATATTATATAACTTTTATATATTTTAATGATAATTAAATTTAAATAACTAATTTAAAATAAATTAATATACATTTTTATAGTAAATAAAAAAAATTATAATGATTTTTTAAAGAAATTAAAATTTTAAATACATTTTTTAAAAAAAATTGATGTACTTTATGTTAAAATATAAAGCGGAATAAAATATAGATATAAAATAAATAAAATAACGAATGTGGATGTTAAAAGATAATCGAAGTAGGTTGAGAAAATAACCAAAAATTTAAATAAATACATTATAATTCTCATTCATTATAATATTGATTGATTACATTAATATTTATAGGAATAATAAACTAAAATCTTAATTCCGATAAGACTCTTAAAACTAATAGAAAAATAATTATATTAATATCCTAATCATAATAGTTTTCAATACTAATAAAGAAAATAATTATTAATCTAATATTTTAACTTTTCCCCTCAAGCTAAAAATAATTTATGTTCAACTTGAACAATTACGACATACATAAATATAAATAAGTAAAAAATTAAAATAGATTTGTCATAGTTAATGTTAAACCTCAAATGTGCTTTAGTGCTAGTTGGATTTTGGAATTAGTGATGGCGGTGCACAATGGTAGGCTGTTAATCTTTTTAAAAAACAACAATGAGACGATTGATTTTTCTAGAAAACGACGGCTACGAGGTTGTGAGGTTGTGAGGTTGAGATTGATATCAACAGTCATGAGGCTATAAGGTTTGACGTGAACGATAGTAACAACAACGGTGAAAATGGATAATACCAACAGTCATGAGATTGACGTGAACGATAGAGAAGACAGCGGTGACAGTTTGTTGAATGACAAAACTGAAGAAAAAAATAAAGTCTTTTTCGAATCTCGAACCATAGAATAACCAACCAGCAACTTTTAAAATAAATCAAATTGAATATGAAGAATACTAGAAATCGAATGAAGTAGATAAATTGAAGCAGAACGCTATGATAGTGGAGGTATATGTATGGTAAGTGATAGATAGATATGATAGAACTACGTTTAAAAAATAAATTAAAAATCTTCAAAAGCGAACATTGCTCTGATATCACGTTAAAATATAAAACGGAATAAAATATATATATATATATATATATATATATATATATATATATGTGTTAATACTAAATGATTATATTAATATTTATAGGAATAATAACTAAAATTATAATATAAATAGAACTTTAAACAATACTTCTATTCTAACTATAATAGTTTCTAATATTAATAAAAAAAAATTAATTATTAATCTGATATTTCAATTATTTCAACTCGCACCACATTACCATCTAATAGAGCAACCCACATTTCAAAAGGAATTATTAGCAGTGAATTACCTAAATAAGCAAATATTCAAAGAAAAACATCATTTTTACTTAAATAGCAAACATGAGCTACAAAATGCACAACTTTAAAATTACTTGTCATATTAAAATTATAAATTTATCCTCGAATTAATATTCTTTTTCCAATGCACAAATAATGAGTGTTTTTGTCTTATTTCCTAACAGATCGCCTCATTCTCAAACTCAGTGACTTTCACTCTGATTTCATATCACCTCCCTCTCAATTCCCTCACAGACTCCTCCATCAGCACAACCAAAACTTGCCTTCGTCGGCTCACTAATAGATATCCTCCTTAAATTGATTTAATATAGCGTTAAAGTATTGCCTCTGTTGCTTTATCATCCCAAAATAGAACTCATGCATTACATCTATTATAGAATCTGTTAAAACTATTCAAAGAATACAGAAAACATTAAAGTAATCATAATAAAAAATATATAGCAAAATTTAAAGTGTATAGTTTACATGTAAAAAATAAATGTGAATGTATGCATTATATTAAGAAATTTTAAGTCAAGTTACTATAAAAACAGCAGCAGTAATCAGTAATTAGAATAAAAAATTTGAATGTACAGTTTACATGCAAAAATAAATGTAAATGTTTGCATTACATTAAGAATTTTAAGTCAATCTACTGTGAAAACAGCAACAGTAATCAATAATCATAATAAAATTTAAATGTACAGCTTACATGCAAAAATAAATGTGAATGTATGTATTATATTGAAAAAATTTAAGATCATGAAATATCTTGTAACTCTATTTTCATTATTTCTTGATTTTTTGTTTGGTTTTTTATGATTTCTATCATTTTATAATATATTTTTATTGTATATAAGGGTTATATTCAGATTTGATTTGTATGTAAATATTACATTTAAATTTTTAAAATTAAAAGATTTAAGGGTTGAAAATATTATTTAAATTTTATTAAAATATAGTCGTTTTTTTATTTTGAATAAAAAAAAAGATAATTTCTCTCTTTTTTATGCTATCTCATATAATTAATACAATTATTCGCAGGCTGCCGAAGCATGCCAACAAAACATAGAAGAAATACTGATAGTATTAAGAAAACAAAAAAATCATTTTTTATTATTTAATATATAATTTTATATAATATAATTTAATTAAAAGTTGGTCATATCAAACCTAATATAAATTGCACCCACGCTTTTTTTTCAAAGATTTGACTCTTTTAGCCCTAATTTTATTGGACAATAAAATGCATCTTTTCTAGCCATTATCTTCGACAAATCAAACCAAGGGTTTAAGACTTTTCCCATATCAAAATGAAACCATCCAACAGGAAGAAAGAAAGTTCAAAGTTCGGAATACAACATATTTTTCCATAAATCATATAATGCTTTCATATTCTTCTTCGTCATACAAACTCGCCTTTTTTGTATGTGCTGCTCATCTCCAAAACGATTCAACATTTAAAATATCAATAAAATTTGAAGGCTCTGGCGAGCAAGCACAAACATCATAGATGTAGAGTTTTATGAATTCTATTTGGGCTTATTGATGGGTTAGAGAAAGGGATGGTAGAGTTTGATTTTTGCAGATATTGAAAGGAAAAAATAATGTTGTATTTTGTGAGTCGATGAAATTTAAGAATAAAGGCATGAAAATTTTAAACAAGGCGTGAGCACAGTGTATTTGAGAGTGGATTTAATGTTGCTCTTAATTAATCATATGTTAGTAAAAAAATTATAACCAATTGTTCTTTTAATATTTTTAATTTTATCTCTAATCAATAATTAAAATGCCACTAATATTATACTTTAAAAAAATTAAAAATGGATACAAATGCCCAATTTAAAAATAAAAAAGCAGATTTATAATTATTAAATTATGTATTAATAATTTTATTATAAAAAATTACTATTTTATTTTAAAATTATTAAATTGAGCATTTAACACCTAATAATTGTTCAAAAAATAAAGATTAATAACAAAATTAAAGTATACTTTTATACTAAAATTTATAATTTTTATAAATTTTATATATAGCATGACTAAAAACTTTCAATGGATTAAAATGTATACTTTTACACAATAACATAACTATTAAGACTATTTTTTCTTTTCTTTATAACTACTATTATTTCCTTTGTCACATTTTAATTAATCTAAATTATTATATTAGTTAGATCAAAACCGACCAATAATTTTTTACCTGTCAAATGCTTTCCCTATGAGCAAAATTTAAGATACATTCAATAGTAAAATTTTCAATTACTTAATGTATACTATTTTTTTTTTTTTTTTTATCAATTTACTAATTTATATCTTTCCCATTTAGCCAACATCTTTAAAAATTAGCATTATTGCGTATTTTAATATAACAATTATTTTTATTATAATTTCATAATATTATAAACAAACACAACTAAAAAAATTAATTTTAATTATTTTTCTTGTTCTAATTCTAATCATTTTTAATGCATTCATTCATTTCAAATTCTATTAAAAATTAGCAAACAAGATCTTAATTAATAATACATTTTTATATCCTTAAACATGTATTTAAACTAGTGCAACCAAAATCTTTCAATTTTTTAATGAATTTTAGTAAGATTATTTTCGGCTATAATTAACAAATATTATGAAAATACTTTTAAATAAAATAGATATAAATTTACAACAATTTAAATTATTGTTCTAATAATTATTATTTATTAATGATAAATTTCTCTAATAATAAAAGCTAATATATAATTAATTATATAAAATATATGATTATAACAATAATAAAAATAATTATCAATATTAATACTCATTAAATAATATGTGCATATAATCATTTAATAAATAAGATACCTATTGTACATGTGCTCGCTCGCTCGCTCCCATGCAAGTAGGGGTGTCAATCGTGTCGTGTTAGTCGTGTTCGTGTCGTATTTGTTCATATTATTCGTGTCGTGTTTTCGTATTGGTTGACACATTAAAAAATTTACTTGAATTTTTTTTGTGTTACTTATTTATAATAGTAAGAAATAACAAAATCTTTAAAAATATAAAAAAAAATTTATTGATTAATTCTTACTAAAAAAAATTCGTATCGTGTCGTGTTGTGTTGTGTCGTGTCAAAAATTATCACCTCTACATGCAAGTATCATAAACTTGACGAGCACTACAAGTCTACTATATGAGGCATGTCACTTTTTTGGAACACAAAAAGTAACTATGTGACCATTTAAGAAGCAAAAATCTTTATTTTTTACACAATTTTAATTAAATTAATTTTAATTAAATTAATTTTGATATTAAATTATATAAACATTAAGGTGCTTTATTTATCTTAAACAATATTATCTATAAAAAAAAAGTGTGATAAAAGTTTTTTAGTTTTAGTTATTTATATTATTTGATTTTTTAGATTATAAGTAGTATCATTTAGTTAATTAGCTTTTAAAAAAAAGAGCAATTAATGACAAAATATATAAATTTAATAATTTTTTTTAATTAAAATATTATTTTTAAAAGGCTAATTAAGAACAAATTAAATTATTTTAATATTTTTATATTAAAATATTAATTTAGAAAATAATATTTTAATTAAAAAATTATTAAAATAATATATTTTATTCTTAATTGATTCTTTTTTTTTAAATTAAAGAATTAAATAATAAGTTGAAGAGCCAGACTAGTCTTTTTGTTTATACAAAATGTGTCATTTAGTCCTCTAATTTAAAAAATGTGTCATTTAGTCCTCTAATTTAAAAAATGTGTCATTTAGTCCTTTTGTTGTAAAAAAAGTGCAAAGGAATGATATTTGATATTTTTTTAACATTATTTTATTATTAAAGTCTACATGTGATTAAGCAAAATAGGATAGAGTGGTCATTTTATTCAAATTAAAATTCATACCCATTCGAAAGCCCCAAAAGTATATTAAAATCCTTCTTTTTAATATCACAATTTTTACCATCATTTTAGTTCACACTTCTCTTTCTCTATAAAAATTTGTTGATCTCTGTTTCTATATTCATCTCCAACTCATACGAAAACTCCACATTTGTCATCTCCTTTCTCTCAATCTTTGCTTTTTTTTTTTTTGCAATAATGGAATAAACACATGGAAATAGCCCTGTATTACTTTTGTGGGATTGAGGCTGAAATGTCAACTTCGTCAATTCTAAAAAATCTTAGGAGGTAATTTTTTTAGTTGCTCAATGGTACATAATATTTTTTTACAAACTATTTTAGGTTGTTGATTATGGACCAATAAATATGAATTTTTTATTATTTTTGTATTTTTTAAGAGAAATTGATAATGGTGATGGTTCAATTGTAATTAAACTGATAATTTTGTTGAATTTTACCAAAAAAATATCCATTGAATAACATGTTTTTTTCTATTCAGATAGTTAAACAAGCAATTTATTTATTTTTTAATTACACTGTTGCAATATATTAATTATTTTTCTTCAATATCCTTTTTTAGAGTTTTTATTGTCTTTTGAGGATTCAATTCTCCTTACAAATATTAAACAAGTATTGTTTCTTTTCTCTTCCTTCGATTATCTATTTTACTATTAGAAATAGTTGGACGCAATTCACAAATGGTAAGTTAATGGAGTTTTGGGATTTTTGTTTAGGTTTAGGGACGAATGAGTTAGTGAGTATTAAGGATGTTAGATTATTGGGTATTGTAACTTTTAATTTTTATTATCTTTTTAATATTCACAAAATAATAATTTTATCCTCTTCAATATTTTAATAATAAAATATTAATTATAAATACAAAAAGTCTTAACATGATTTTTTTTATAAGTAAAATGACTAATAAATACATTTTATAAAGTAAAAATTTAAACAATATTTTTAATAAAATAAAATAACTTATATGACACTTTTCTCTAAATAATACTATTTATAATTTAAAAAATTAATAACAGCATAATAACTTCTATGAATATGTTCTCCGTGACACAATAACATCTGTGAATATGCTTCCTATTATCTAATGTATTATATAATTTATAATTAATCAATTATTTTAAAATAAATTTTATATCATGCATTTGTTATAACTAATGATATCTTAGAATAAGTTCTAAAGACCAATATTATTAATTAATAAATTTAAGTAATTATATTAACTATAAAAATTAATGGTATAAATATATCACAATTTAAAATTTAAAGTTAGTTAATAAATTAAAAAATTAAGGTAAAATTAAATAACACACCCAACATTAAATTGTGAGTAATTTAATAATTGGATATAATTAATTAAATTCATTAATTAACAATATTTTTGCGGATCATGTCCCTTTATTTATTTATTTATTTATTTTTGTTAAGAAAAGAGGCAGTAAGCTGCTAGTTACATTAAGAAGGTGTTTACAAAAGCTGAAAGATCTGATGGCAATTGATCAAGGTCAACTCTGTCATCAAATTGACAGTTAAAAGCCCATTTAACAAAATAATGTGCTAAACTCGCAAAAATCCATCCACTCAATATCATAGAAAACTTATCTAAACTATCCTACATAGACTGAATGTTTTCTGCAGGTTTCATTTTTAAGTCTTGAGCTCCCTTTACGGTTAGAAAATTATATATTAAGTAATTGGGCTGTTGTCTCTTTATGATATCGGTGAATTTGAGGTGCTTCGTAAATAAATTAGAGGTGACTTAAAGAAAAAGAAAGTAGTCGCATAAATTATGAACTAAAGGTAACGAAGTGAAGAAGATGACCTCATCAAAATCTACGAAGTAAAGAAGATAACCTCATCAAGGTACGGAGATAAAGATGACAATTTGAAGATACCAACCGAAAAATTAAAGAATTTTTATTATTTATCTTTATCATTATTATTAGGTTCTGACACCTTATTTATCTTATCTGTCCTATTATAATAAGCGTAGATATTTATTGTGTTTATATACATGTGTATGTGATAATTGTAAGGGAGATAATGAAAAATATACATTTTATTAAAAACAGTATTCATTTTACAGCTTCAAGATAAGCAAAAGAAGAAAAGCAAAAGCTTCAGCTACTTCATGGGATTCGAGCATAAGTAATCTTCCATCCCACAATTTTCTTTACAGGCAGAGCATGATGAAAAATCTTCTAAATAAGCACTTTATAGTGCTCATGTAGTTAATGTCAATTTCCAAATTTTGGACCAATTAATAAATGATGATTTATCAATTAAAATAATAGAGTTTTTAAAAAAAAAAAAAAATTGATTTTTTTTTATTCAACTTCACCGACAATAAAATCGAAATCAAAATTTATGTAAAATTTAATTTTAAGTATGAGTTTTTCTATTAAAACGAATTTGTACCATTTATGAAGTATTTTAGTTTTATTTGAGAGAAGAAGTTGTGGGTTTATTTTTAACATTTCGCTACATTTAAACACATGCGTAAGTAATATTTTGGAGAAAAATTAGTCATCCGTCCTCACTATATAAATTGCTGGTAAACACAACTGTCTTGCAGAATAGATAATTCGAGCATTACAGATTCCGATCCTATCTCTCTCCAAGCCCAAGGTAACCCATTCACTCTCTTCTCTTCATTTAAAATAAAAAAAAGTTTCTGTTTTTTCTGATTCTTCGTTTCAGAGTCTGTTCTTGTAATTTCAGGTACCTTTAGCGTCATTGTTTCAGAGCCTGATCGTAACTCATGGACGGTACAGACAGCCTTGCATGCCCATTGCCTTTTTTCTTTTTTGTTTAAATTTCAATTCATTATCTTATTTTTTGCCTTAGACGCTTTAATTTTTGATTTGTGCATAACGGAACTGTCTTGTGATGTTTGTGAATTTTAAGTCAACGGGTGCAGTTAATCGTGATTGGCATAATCTGGAATAATGAGAAGAACAAATGAAATTGGATTCGGGGTGTTCCATTTTTGTCTTTATGCCTGAGTTAAAGTTGATTTTTTTTTCCTTTGCTTGGCATTTAAATGGTAATCTGGATGATGTTTGTGTGTGTAAAGTCAAACTGTTCTTCTGGATTGATCTCCCATCTTGTCACTTCATTTTATGGTTTTTAATATGTTTCCTTAATCATTTTACCCCATCCTCTTGGAGTTATTTTATTGAGCACTGTTATATATCACAATCACTACTAACTTGACAACTTCTTGAAAAAGTTTTTTTTTAATTACGGATCTAATAAGCCTAGAGGGGGTGAATAGGTTATTTTCAATTTTCAACAAATATTATATAATCTAATCACAACGGCCAGACATGCAATCGCGTGTAAAGATAAATGCGGAATAATAAAACAACACACGATATTTTTAGGTGGAAACAACCTAGGCCACAACAATGACCTAAGAGGAAAACCACCGGTCCACCGGACCACCTAACTATCCACTATGAAAATAATGTTCAATTACAACCATAGAGTCCAGAACTACCCGTCGCAGATAGATCCCCCTTTCTGTAATTTACTTACGAGCCGCTTGCTCCTTTCACAGCCTCCAATAGTTAGATGTCTGGATCCGGACCAACGTTCCGATCTACTTGAGTCACACAAGATCAACCGAACCCGTCACCTTCAGTAATTTCGAGTCACACGAAATACTGAAGCCGTCACCTGTAACGTTAGCACAATAACACAAGTGCAATGCGTGTCCTAGAGCGGATTCAAACAATGAATAATCCTAACTAGCAAATATACTAACATGCGATGTAAAAACAATATCAGCTAGCAAACCCTAGAACATTCAATTAAGCTCAATATCATGCAAATCAATTAGGCATATGAATATAACATGAGAAAGCCTAAGAACAATAGATGAAGAGAATAAGCACAATTCAGATGCTAGAAAGTATTAGTGCTGTATAATTCTAAATGCTCAAGTTGATTGATTATGCACAAACATCCCTTCACTTATATAGAGTCCAATCCTAGCTCAAATAGGATTTGCAATTCACTATAACTCTACTCATATCAGGATTTAGTTCTCAAAAGAATTCTTCTCATACAATGATTCTATTCACATCAGCATTTATTTCTCACAAGAATTCTACTCATACAAGGATTCCACAATTAAAATAATCTTACGCAAATAAGGACTCTATTTCCAAAACACTTTTATTCACACAAGGATTCTACTCATACAAGGATTCCACAATTAAAACAATCCTACGCAAATAAGGACTCTATTTCCACACACAAGGATTCTACTTTCTTAATACTTCTACTCATACTAGAATTTTGCTTTCTCATTAAATGAGTCAAATTGATAAAAGTAACACATGGATCGAATACACAAAAAGAGTTTGAGTAGGAATATAATACTGGCTCGATCGATCGACAGGCCGTCTCGATCGATCGAGAAGGTCTCGATCGATCGATACACAAAATTCGATCGATCTAACTCAAACAGAGAGAACCTGGATCAAAGTTGTTCTATACTCGATCGATCGAAAAGGGTTCGATCGATCGATCCAATTGCTCTATCGATCCAGTCCAAACAGAGAGCACCTAGATCGAAGTTGTCTCAGTCTCGATCGATCGACCACTCGATCGATCGATCAATACTCTCGATCGATCGACCAACATGTGCACAATTACATTTTTCGTTACGATCCATACTAAGTGTCGTGCTTAATTGTGTGAGGATGTATGCATGATGGAATATTTTACCTGTCATATGGGCGTTGCAAGCTTGGTGACTCCATCATCTTGTATCGTCTGATTAATCGTTGAATTCCTATTTTAGATTACAATCAAACATTTTGTCCACGAAAATTGCCAATACAAAATAAACCTTACAATCTCCCCCTTTGGCATTTTCGTGTGACAAAACCACTCTCTCACTACATAACGCTCATGGTTAAAATATCATTACATCAATTACATAGTGGACTGTCTATGATCTGGTGGACCATCTTCGCTTGATACTTGATACGCTCGGTCCACTGAAATTAGACAAACAAATAGCACACAATTTTGGCTTGAAAGCCTCATTGCTTATTAGTTCAGTGTACATAAAGGTGCGAATGAAATATAGTGTATGTGCAACATGAATCTTTCTCCCCCACAACTAATAAATGCAACATCTCCCTCTAAATCTAATCTCATAGCAACATGAACCTTTCTCCCTCTTTTTGGCATACGAAATTGACAAATCATGAAACACTAAAGATGATAAGGGTCACTCTCAACAAGGTGGGCTAAAAATGCATAAGAGCACACATGTATATGTCCAAAGCATGTAGGAGGAATTGCATAAGTCAAAAGAAGAATAATGAAATATGTATGCAATGACTCCCCCTAAGTTCTATGACTCTCTAGACGAAAAACAAATTCAAAAGAAATTTTTTTTTTTTTTTTTTTATTTACCACACAAAGTAATGAACTCATTTAACACGAATAAGCATACAACCAATTGAAAAAATTATTTTTGCTTAAATTTTGATTATTCATTGTATTAGCAAAATAAATAGGTCACATAAGCACACTAACACATATAATGACATATTGACATTCACTTAAGGTAGTATACAAATGTGAACTCCACTTGTATTCCAATAATTTCATTTATGACCAATTTTAAGAGACTCAAAAGAAAATAAGTTTATCTATCATGCTAAATCATAATTGAGTCATCAATCTTACATAATAAAATATGTCTATGAAAAAAAGATTTTTTTTTTTTTTTTTAAAACATTTTTGCTCTTTCTTTTTGTACATGCCAAATAGAATTTCTTAATTAATTTTTTTTTTTTAAAAACATGTACGAGCCATAAATCTAATACGATGACTTTCACACCAGTTATGAGGTAGCCCTCTCCGCTCACTACGGTAGCTTCACACATCATAGTAGGTAGCCCTCTCAATACTAGTTATCTCCCTAAGATGAAATATTTAAAAAATAAGAAATAGAGCTCAATATAATTTCGCAATCAAGATTAGCTCAAGTCTTAGAGTCTTTCAGAATTAATCATAAACTTCATAGATGACATACATGAGTGTTCAGTGGGTGTGTGCATAAGTTCAGTCAATAGTGTCATCATATGGTAACAAAGTAAATATGTGCAGAATTTTGAATTTTAGCATAGAATATACAATGAGAATCAAAATAAGCCACAAAAGATAAGGTTGTAAAAGTATAAGCATCATTTGAATCCAAAACCTTGTAGACCCTTTTTTTTTTTTAATCCAAAAAAAATTAACAACAAAAAAACGAAATAAACCAAAAAAAATACTCACCTAGGGTCATTTAAGCACTCAAACAAAAGTACCTAGGTGGTCTAGCAATAGTGATCAATTGATAGGAAACATGCAATCTTTCCTAACCCAAATTTTCATGAATTTTGATTTCTTTATGTTTTTGGGTTGAGACTTAATTGCATTAGATTTTAAAGGCATACTCTTAGGCTCATATTTCCTATTCAAATTCAACATAGGCATGGTATGATGATAATTATGAGTTCTATACCTATAAGCATGAAGATGATCATTAAATCGAAAAGCATTCATCAAAAATCTACAGTTAGGTCGAATATGGCCTTTTCTACCACAATGATGACAAACAGGCACAAACTTAACAGTTTTAGCTCCTACAGTTTTAGTGGGTGTTTGTGCAGAATTTGTAGCAGTAGAGATAAAGTTAGAAGACCTTACAAATGTAGTTTTTGAAGTGGAAGGTGTACAGTTTTCTTCTGAAAATCCAAGTCCACTTGTATCACCGAAAGGCTTACCAATGCTCAACATCTTGTCTAGTCGTTCAACTCCAATTGTTAATCTTTTGACAGTTTCCTTTGATTGCTCCAATTCCTGCACAAGCTTTGAATTTTCCTGTTCAATACCTGCAAGACTTAAACTTAACTTGTCAAAATGCTCAGACAGTTCAACTTTTTCTTTTTCTAAAACTGATAAATTAAGGTCTTGCAAATTGATCTGTTCATTCAGCTTTGTTACAGTTATGAGTAGTTTATCTTTTTCTTTCTTGCATTTAATTAAATCAATAAATAACTCCTCAAAACTGTTTGCATTAAATTTATCAAGGATACGTTTACTTCCCTCTTCATCTGAGTCAAAGTCTGACTCACTGGAGTATCCACCAACAGTTGACGTAAAAGCTACGTAGTTGGTGTTAGCTTTTTCTGACCCACTAGCTTGATCTTCATCACTTTCTGTGTCACTAAGGGTAGCATTGAAAGCTTTTCCTGTTTTCTTCTTCTTGTTGGCACAATCTGCTGCATAGTGTCCAAAACCATTGCATTCAAAACATTTAGGTCCAGTGGGTTTAGATTTCTTACTTTCTGAACTCATTGGGGTGAATTCTCTTCCCTTACGATCTTTTCTGTTGAACATTCTCTTGAGTTTTCTAGCAAGTGTGAGTAGCTCTTCATCATCACTATCACCATCGTCAGCATTGGTGGTTTTCAGAGCAATTCCAATGTTCTTTTTGGGTGCTGGAAAGTTCATCTCAAATGTTTGAATTGACCCAACTAGTTCTTCAATCTTCATGGTGTCAATGTCTTTGCTTTCCTCTATCGCTGTAACCTTTGCTTCAAAGCGTTCTGGTAATGAGCATAAGACTTTTCGAACCAACCTGCGTTCATCAATTTTATCTCCAAGATTTGAAGAAGAGTTAGCAATATCACATAAATTAGCATAAAACTCAGCAAACGTTTCATCCTCCTTCATTCTAAGATTTTCAAACTTAGTAGCTAACATGCGAAGTTTTGTTCGTTTAACTTGAGACGTGCCCTCATGGGCAACCTCTAAAGTGTCCCAAGCAGCCTTAGCAGTTTCAACATTAGAGATACGTCCGAATTCATCCGGCGACACAGCACTAAAAATAGCATTAATCCCCTTTTGGTTCCAGCCACTACCAATTCTATCTTGGGGAGTCCAATCAATCCTAGGTTTAAGTGTGACAACATTATCCTTGGTAACCGTAGGTGGTTCCCAACCATAAAGCACAGAGTTCCAAACACTTTCATCTAAGGAACGTAAAAAGGCTCTCATACGAGCTTTCCAATATGGGTAGTTAGACCCATCAAAATAAGGTGCACGGGTTGTAGAAAAATCCTCTCTCATATGATCCATAATAAGGTCCTAGGCAAACACTAAGTATATCTAGTGACCCGCTCTGATACCAATTGAAAAAGTTTTTTTTTAATTACGGATCTAATAAGCCTAGAGGGGGGTGAATAGGTTATTTTCAATTTTCAACAAATATTATATAATCTAATCACAACGGCCAGACATGCAATCGCGTGTAAAGATAAATGCGGAATAATAAAACAACACACGATATTTTTAGGTGGAAACAACCTAGGCCACAACAATGACCTAAGAGGAAAACCACCGGTCCACCGGACCACCTAACTATCCACTATGAAAATAATGTTCAATTACAACCATAGAGTCCAGAACTACCCGTCGCAGATAGATCCCCCTTTCTGTAATTTACTTACGAGCCGCTTGCTCCTTTCACAGCCTCCAATAGTTAGATGTCTGGATCCGGACCAACGTTCCGATCTACTTGAGTCACACAAGATCAACCGAACCCGTCACCTTCAGTAATTTCGAGTCACACGAAATACTGAAGCCGTCACCTGTAACGTTAGCACAATAACACAAGTGCAATGCGTGTCCTAGAGCGGATTCAAACAATGAATAATCCTAACTAGCAAATATACTAACATTCGATGTAAAAACAATATCAGCTAGCAAACCCTAGAACATTCAATTAAGCTCAATATCATGCAAATCAATTAGGCATATGAATATAACATGAGAAAGCCTAAGAACAATAGATGAAGAGAATAAGCACAATTCAGATGCTAGAAAGTATTAGTGCTGTATAATTCTAAATGCTCAAGTTGATTGATTATGCACAAACATCCCTTCACTTATATAGAGTCCAATCCTAGCTCAAATAGGATTTGCAATTCACTATAACTCTACTCATATCATGATTTAGTTCTCAAAAGAATTCTTCTCATACAATGATTCTATTCACATCAGCATTTATTTTTCACAAGAATTCTACTCATACAAGGATTCCACAATTAAAATAATCCTACGCAAATAAGGACTCTATTTTCAAAACACTTTTATTCACACAAGGATTCTACTCATACAAGGATTCCACAATTAAAACAATCCTACGCAAATAAGGACTCTATTTCCACACACAAGGATTCTACTTTCTTAACACTTCTACTCATACTAGAATTTTGCTTTCTCATTAAATGAGTCAAATTGATAAAAGTAACACATGGATCGAATACACAAAAAGAGTTTGAGTAGGAATATAATACTGGCTCGATCGATCGACAGGCCGTCTCGATCGATCGAGAAGGTCTCGATCGATCGATACACAAAATTCGATCGATCTAACTCAAACAGAGAGAACCTGGATCGAAGTTGTTCTATACTCGATCGATCGAAAAGGGTTCGATCGATCGATCCAATTGCTCGATCGATCCAGTCCAAACAGAGAGCACCTAGATCGAAGTTGTCTCAGTCTCGATCGATCGACCACTCGATCGATCGATCAATACTCTCGATCGATCGACCAACATGTGCACAATTACATTTTTCGTTACGATCCATACTAAGTGTCGTGCTTAATTGTGTGAGGATATATGCATGATGGAATATTTTACCTGTCATATGGGCGTTGCAAGCTTGGTGACTCCATCATCTTGTATCGTCTGATTAATCGTTGAATTCCTATTTTAGATTACAATCAAACATTTTGTCCACGAAAATTGCCAATACAAAATAAACCTTACACTTCTCATTAGTTACAGTTATGTGGCCCGATAATACGCGCCACATAATTTGAGGCTTGTATCAAACTTTTGATAAATAGACTTCTCCAATTTTATTTTGTGAAGATGAATTTTGTACTTGCATACAGTTCCCATTCCCAAGTATTTGAGATACTTCAGGACAATGTCAGAGTGTCATTCAGTAGTAACACAGTTTCTGGATTTAGAACCTTTTGCACTGGCAAAGGTGCGTGTAGATTTGAATGGCTAGTATTACGAGTAGTTTTATAACTTTCAAGGTGTTAAAACTAGGGGTAGTTTAGTAATTTTATATTATCAGTTATATCTATACTACGTATCCTCATTTTTAAATAATACAATGAGAATATCATTCTGATTCAATATGGTAATCTTTTGCAGAATTTTGTGTTCAATGAAGTTTGTCTAATCTATAGCCAACATTAGCTCTTATTGCTGTCTCCTAACATGTCTTCCTTTTAACCTTTGTACATTCCTTATGACTTATATTTCCTGTAATTTAGGAGCAAACTCTTGCCTTTCGTTTCTGTATGAACTAGTAGTGATTATAGATGCTGATATTTCTTTTCCTTAATAAGAGTGATTGCAGTTCCTGATTTTTCTGTATGCTGGATCTTGATTTCTCTCATTCACTTTATCATGTAGCCGTTGCTACCACGTCTAATACTACCTTTTCAAAATCAAACCCACCCCATGAAAACAAAATACCACCTCGAAACATAGCCTCAAATATACCCTGTTGGAAAATCCCCTTAAAATAACCGAATGGATGCAATTTTCTTCCTTGGTCTTATTTTTTCCAACTTTTCGTCAAGCCTTGCGGTAAGATGCAACTTGACTTGAGGGGTTGAAGAAACTAAACAGCATATAAAATTTTAACTACCTCTCATTGATTATGCTATTGCTTTTTATGTAGCTCAAATTGTTGAAAATAGATATAAAGTTTTCGAATGATGTATAATTTACCCATATTACATTCGTAAATTGTTTCCAGAATTTTCTGAAATCAAAACTGCTTGGAAACATAGAAAACACGGTAGGCATGGTTGGTCCTAAAGACTTGAACCGCTAAAATTTAAAGATTCTATACCTAACTTGGGAATGTTATAGGGGACAATGTAGAGGGAGTTATGAGGCATGCAAAACATGGTTGGAAAGATACATAATTGTTGTTCCCAAAGACATAGAGAATGCAAATTTTACTTATTTGGCCAAAGTTATCGAGAATATAATGAAAGCAATTTGTGGAATAACTAAGAAATCTGAGAATTGCGTAGAAAAGATTTCTTTAAATTTTTTAAAGCAATTTGTGAATGTTATATGGGAAAGCTGTATGTATGTAGTTTTCAAAAAAACTGACAAAGCTTAATTTGTCTACTAGTGTCACAAAGTTATGACCATTTGATGAGAGGTTGTTCGGAGTGGTGGACAAGTTGGCCACATGTATAGTGTATAGTAGATGCTAATTTCCTTCAGCTTGGTTGTGGTCAGGTCATATTACGATTCTTCACTGACAATAAATGTAGGATTTTTATGATCTTCTCATGTTTGGATGGATCCTCTAAGAGATTTTATATATAGAAGTTTAGGTTTAGGTTTAGGTTTAGCACTTAAGAGTGTTTTTCTTTGGAGAGTTCACTTTGAGAATTATACTTGTTAAACTTTGTATCTTTTGTTGGGGGGGAGGGTTCCTTAGAGGATTGACTTTGTAAACTCTGTCTCCAGTTCTGATTCTTTGGGTGATAAGTTTCAATTTTTCTATATTCCTTTGGCCTTTGCTTTTCGCTTGGATGGTGAGCATTGTTTTAACCTTTAACCATTATTTCCTTGAGTTTCATTTTTAATTTTTCACCTTTCACCAGCTTCTTTTTGCAATTTTTTTTACATGATATCTGACCTGTTCTCTGTCTCTGTTAGATTTGTCAACAAAGAAGTGTGTGCCCTGCAGCTCAAAGGATTTGCGGCCTATGACTGAACAAGCAGCTAATAATCTAATCCCTAAGGTTTGTAGTTGAGTGCTTCAACTTTTACCAAATTTACATTTAATTTTCTTTTATTAATTCACTACAATATTTTGTTTAGGTAGAAGGATGGGAATTGTTGAATGAAGGTGGTAAACTGAAGCTGACTAGGTCATTAACTACTAAGAGTTTCACCAAAGGGTTAGAGCTATTCAAACTCATAGCTAATGTTGCAGAAGCTGAAGGTATCTTAAACTATAGTCTTTTCTGATTCATATATGTGCATGTGCACGATGGTTATCCATCCAAGTAGTTGAAAGTTTTTGTTCAATTAAACAAAAATTGTTATGTCCTTTACCGTTAAATAGCAATAGTAATTTCCACTGGCAGGTCATCATCCTGACCTTCACCTAGTTGAATGGAACAATGTAACGATTGAGATCTGGACGCATGCAGTTGGTAAGTATCATGTTTCATTTACCATTGTTATAACTATGGTTTTGTTGTAAAACTTTATAAATAAATATGATTCTGGTGTTTTATTAGGTCAAAACATGTGTGGATAAAGTGTTTTTGGTGTGAGAAGCCTTATCAATTTAAGTTATCAGAAAACCGAAACAAACTTGAATTGCTCTTTAGGACCATGTTTTCTCTCTAATAAAACAAAAGGAAAAAAGAAGAAGTAGAAGAAGAAACAGCTATAGAAAATTGGCAGTGACTCAATAAGATAATAAACTTGTATTGATTATGCAATATTTTTGAGTAGTAGGGTAGAGAAGACAGGTTGGTGGCTAGAATAGGGCCATTAAGAATTGGAATACATTTTCTTGATTTAATCTATCATTTGGTCACTCAAGCTTCTTCATCGAGAAATTCCCCTATCAATTACATTATGATGGGCACCATGCTATGTCATTTTAATCTTTATTTTGAGAAATAATTTAATGCAACACGTCAAATTAAAATGTTCTGCTTTGATCAGCACCATCTTCTAAGTGTTAAAAAATCATGAGATTTTTCTCTTCACCATGTTTTCTCCATATCGAATGTATAAAGTGAAACTAGAGGAAGAGAAGAAAAAAAACGACGCACTCTGGCTCTCCTTATATCAATTAAGAAAAATAAGAAGAGAAAAACATCATTTGCTTGTTGTTTGTATATTGTTATGTGACTGACATATTAACTGCAATTTAATATTTTCGTCTAATAACAAATTTAGCATTTGGCTGGTTCTCAATCAATGTCTGAAAACGCTGTCTGAATATTTGTGTTAAAAACTTGGATTATGATTATTCGATTTACCGTTCAATATATTCTTGCAAAATGTGCTACATATGAACCCAATTTCATAATGTTTACTTAAAATCTTGTACAGGTGGATTGACTGAAAGTGACTTCATACTTGCTGCCAAAATCAACAAACTGGACATCCATCACCTACTGAGAAGGAAGATTACTAAATGAAGTGAGTCATGCAATAATTTTATAAATAAATGTCAAGCCACAGTTAGTTGGAAATCTCTCCTTTGTCGTCATTGCGAGTGTGTCCGTACTGTAGACATTCCTCTTGTCTTTGCACGATACTAAAACTCTGCTTTCATTTTTTACTATTAACTTTTTTGTAAGGAGCTAAGCTAACTAGGCATGTCATTTCTTCCCTGTAAATCCCTTCGTTGTTGAAATTCTTCTGAATTTTAAGAACTGTGGTCAAACTCAAAGCTATCTGTTGTTCTACTGGAAAGTTACACTTAAGATTTTACTTTTCTGGTACCAAGGGTAAGTTTGGTACAAAATCTTTTGAAATAATGGTAGAAGTGTGACCACTTAAGATATTATTTTTATGCTATCAAGGACCAATTAAGAATTGTGGTCTATAATTGTAGTTTTTGAAAGAATGGTAGAAAATCTGTCGTAAAAATTTAGTTTTTTTTTTTTTTTTCATAAAAAAATTAGTTAGATGTTTGGTTAAATATGTTTTCTAAATAATATTTCATAATTCACACGAGGATAAAATATGTTTTTGAATGTTGAAGGTTGGAAGAATAAAGTTTCATAACAAAATAAAGTTCTCTGAAAATAATATATATTTTTAAATAATAATTACGCGCCTACATGTTTTGAACTTATGGATTCTTAATGTTCATAAAGAGTATATACCATTTTTTTCAAATAAAGAACATATAATATTGTAATACAAAATTGGTAAAAATAATATTTTTGTTGGTAAACTTAATGTTAAGTTTTCGTTAATAAGTACTATTAATTGCTAGAAAGTGTATGATGGTTGTTTTTATAATGAGTAAATTTCGTCACACCCAAGAAACAAAACCTAAGATGTAGTTTTGAACTTTTTTTTCTTTTATATTTTTCAAAACCCATGAGAAATCACCATCGATGTCCCTTTTATATGAATTGACATATTTGTTTTATTTATATATTTTATTTACAAGCATTCCAGGGGCGGGGGCATAAAAAATATATAGGGGGCTGAATTTTTTTTTTTTAATACAAAATAAAAAATTAATATAAATTATAGTAAATTATATTTAATTTAATACTAAATTTTTCATGTCATATTATAATAAAGACATATAGTTAGCACTCAAAAATTATAGAGTTAACATATTATAAATAACTTATAAAAAAATTAAACAAAAATGTAAATTAATAAGCATTAGTATCATTCATGAATAAAATAAATTTATTAACTAAAAAATTTAGACAAATACATATATGATTTAGTATTTAATTTAGAATGTAAAAAGTAAAATATAATTTAAAATTTAAGCTTGAGACTATATTTAAAAACGTATGTTTATAAATAATATAAGACTGACTAATAATAATAAAAATAATAAAATTTTTATATAAAAAAATTCAAATAAATTCTAAAAAATTATTAAAATAAAATTTTAAATAATATAATATTAAATAAAGTTAAAATTTTGGTTAAAATAAAATATGATAAATATAAAATTAAAAGCTTTAATATGAAGCTTATTATATACTTATTTTTTTAATTTTATTTTTATAATATTGAGTTTAAAATTAAATATTTAAACTTTTTTTGGATTATCACATTTAAGAAGAATTTTTACATAATATATGACTACAATTTTATTTATATTACTAATAGTTACCGTTTTATTTACAATTTATATTATTTATATCTACGTATTTATTAAATATTGTTAATATATATCAAAATATGTACATAAAAATTATACATAATATATTATTATAAATAAAATATTTATTTAATGCTAAAAATATATATGTAATTAATTTTTTGTAAAAAAATTGACCGAAGCAGCCTCAACGACGGTCCGCCTCTGAAGCATTCATCTTTCAAAAACTTGACATTTTGGTCTGCAAAAAGAAAGAGAGATGATGTATGCTAAATTTTAATTGTGAAAGTTTAAAGAAGCTTTTTATTATAAATAGATAATATAATTATACTAAGTAAATTTTTTTATATAATATGTAAATATAACACGATAATTTAATACAAACAGGAACATGATCAATATAATACAACATGATTATCCCTTTAAAAAATTTGATTAATTAATTGGTTCTGTAATATATTGTATTGAATTAAACGTTTTTAGGCAGACAATTTGGTGCAGAATGGTTGGTAGATTAAATGATGAGTCATCAATCTGCCCAATCAAATTCACCTTCATTCTTCTCGTTTTTATAAAAGGAATTTGAAAACCTGTCTGAGAGTTTCCCAACTTCTCTCTGAAAAAGAAGCCCCACACACACACACATATTTATTTATTTATTTATTTATTTTTTGATTTATTATATTTTATGTCCTAATGCATTTAATTTGTTATAAATATACCTATAATATTTATAAAGTTATAAGTATGCTATAATGTATTTAAAATTTTAAAATTATAGAGATTTTTTGCATAACTAGTTAGTATTTATAAACATTATGAAAATGTTTGTAACAAATAAATCTATAATTTTAAAGTTATTAATACGTTAAAAGCATATTTATAATTTATTACGTTAATGAAAGATATATAAGATAAAGTAATTTAAAATATGAAAACAAAAATGCAAATTTAGATTTCGTAGAAAAAGTTTCCAAACATGGTATTTTTTTCTTCAGATTTGTTGGAGTGAGTAGTTTTTTGCTATGATTATTAGGTATGTTAGTTCAAATGCCCCAAATGGAAGTTTGTCTAGTTTGGGGCTTGAAAATTATGTCTAAGGGTGATATTTTTTTTTATTTGAAAATCTTTTGTGGTTCAGGTGATAAGACTTTCAATTCCTTCACTAGGAACCTAAGTTCGAGTTTCATTCGTATGTGTGAGTGTATTTTCTTTTATTAATAAAAAAAAAAAGGAAACTTTAATGCATTTAAAAAAAAAAAAACTATGTTTAACGGTGAGCAATTGTAACTTATATGCTTATAGGTAGTATAGACCACCATGCTCTTCAAATCTTAATGAAGGTACGACTTGTTATGGTGTTGAACGTTGATGTGCATGAAAGGTTGTGAGACCTGTGTGTAAGTAGGTAGGCATGGTGGAGTCATATGCAGTGCCATACTATATTCAATTTGCACCATTGTGAGACATTTAATGAGTACATATTTAATTGTGTTGGCAGTAGTTGCACAAAAACTTTCCACATTGATAGCTTAAGTCTCATGAGAGATTTTCACACTAATCGTGTAATTGATGGTCAATTTAAAAGTGTACAAATATGTCATATTAGATCCTAAATTGTATTGTTTAATTATAATAAAAATGATATACTTTTTGATAATAATAAAAAAGTCCACTTTTTATGAATTATTGGATTTTATTAAATTAATTTTATTTAAATAATCACCCAACAACATGAGTGATAATTGTATATAAATTTACAAGTTTGAAAATTTTCAAATTAAAACACGTCACATTTAAAAATAACAAAAATACAATGCGGCCATTTTATTGGTTTTATATAAGACAAATACTAAGTGCATATGAATGCGTATATTATATAGTATACTACATGATAAAACTTAATTAAAAAACAAATAATTTTATATTTTTTAAATTTATTTTATCACCGACCGTGTCTTTAAATAGTATTCCTCTTTTACATAAATCGTAAGACTTGATCTTGTTAATTTGAATGTGTCCCACTCTAGGTTTAATGCTACAAGTATCACTTATCACCAAGTAAATTTTTTTTTTTGTTCGAAACTTATTGCTATGCCAGTATGTTTAAAAATTTGTAATCACATCTTTTCATTTATCTATCTATCTATATATTTATTTAATTAAATAATTAATATATCACCTCATAATTAATAATAAAAAAATTATAAAAAATAATATCCTTAAAATTTATAATAACAAAACTAGCACCATAATAATATTGAACGTTTAACATTAAACATGTCTTAATTGACACAATTTATTTTTAAAGACGTTCAATTGGACAGACATTAAAAAAATAACGTAAAATTTATTTTTTTAATTATAAAAATATATAATTTGAACATAAAAATATATTATTTTTTGTTATTTTATCATAATAATATATAAAATGAGATATCAAAATGGAAAAATTTTTAGTCATTAAGTATAAAATATAGTAGTATTATTGATGAACTATTCATTAATTATAAATTAATGATTCAAGTCAATGGTATGCCATAATTGTGAAAAGTAAATAAAAAATTTAAAATGATCATACTATTTCTTTCTTTTGCATATTTAAAATTGTTTTTTTAGATTATTATTAATTTAGACAGACATATGGGCATTGATAGAGAAAGAATATATAATAATTTTTTTTTTCTCTGACATATGATTCTATTTTAAACACACAAACTATAAAACAGAGACGTAAAATGCAGGCTAATTTTTACCTATATTAGAGTGTGTTATGTGACATGGTTTGCTTAATATATATATATATATATATATATATATATATATATATATATATATATATATATATATATAACTTCAAAATTATTTAAACATATAGCTCAACATAATTTATATAATTACAAATTTGTGTAACTAAGTATTCCGCTGTCATCTTCTATTAAGAATAAGGTTTACGGAAGCAGTTTATATTATATCATTTATTCTCTTATTAAAAATAGTATTATTTAGTCTATCACTATAGAAAAAATTATTTAAGAAAAAATTAATAATATTGATATTTAAATATAAATTTATTTGAAAAAATATTTTAATTTTTAGTAAAAAGTTAAAATTAATAAAATATTAAAATATAACAATGACAATTAATACGACTAAATTATGTGTATTTAACAAGAATAAAAATAAAATTTAATAAAAAATTATTTTAAAAAAATTAATAATAATGATATTTAAATATAAAGTTATTTGAATATTTATTTTAACTTTTAGTAAAAAATTAAAATTAATAAAACATTAAAATATAATAATAATAATTAATAAATATTAAAATAAATATTTTATATATTTTTAATATTAGTTATAATTTTATTATTTTTAAAGATCCATATTTTAAAATGAATATTATATAATAAATAATAATAAGAATAATAATATTAAAACTTTTGTCAAAATTAAAAACTAAATTACACTATTTATAACCTATACAATAATTTATATAATTTGATATAAGAGACCCTCTCACATTATTAGAGGTCAATTATTCATGGGTTTTTGTCTAAAATAGGCAAATCGTATAGAATAGTTTAAAAAAAGGCTCATTTAAGTTTTAGTTTAGAAATGGGCAACTTTTGACTTAGAACCTGAAACTTTTAAGTTAACAGGTCTTCCTCTTTCCTCTTCGTCTTCGTCTTCGTCTTTCTCTTCCTCAATTCTCTCTTTGTTTTCCTCTTTCTCTTCCTCAATTATCTCTTCGTCTTTCTCTTTCTCGTCCTCGACATTGAACAGAATTTGATAAAATCAAGGTCTGAAGTAAAATGTCAGTAGACTTTGTATTTGACATTTTGTTCAAGAGAGTTACATATGTTCAAAGTAAAACCAACAAACGTTTTCAAATATAAAATCCTCAATTGTTAGGTTCAAAACAACAAATATATTTTGTAATTTAATAAAGGTTTGAACTTTGAATTAACAACATTGCACTGTTCATCATCTTCTTCAAGATATACCAGAGATATACCACAGATATACCTTGGTATACCATGGTATATCGAGATATACCACAGATATACCTTGGTATACCATGGTATATCGAGATATACCACAGATATACCTTGGTATACCAAGGTATATCGAGATATACCAGAGATATACCTTGGTATACCAAGGTATATCGAGATATACCACAGATATACCAGAGATATACCTTGGTTTACCAAGGTATATCGAGATATACCATAGATATACCAGAGATATACCTTGGTATACCAAGGTATATCGAGATATACCACAGATATACCTTGGTATACCAAGGTATATCGAGATATACCACAGATATACCATAGATATACCAGAGATATACCTTGGTATACCAAGGTATATCGAGATATACCAGAGATATACCTTGGTTTACCAAGGTATATCGAGATATACCATAGATATACCAGAGATATACCTTGGTATACCAAGGTATATCGAGATATACCACAGATATACCTTGGTATACCAAGGTATATCGAGATATACCACAGATATACCATAGATATACCAGAGATATACCTTGGTATACCAAGGTATATCGAGATATACCAGAGATATACCTTGGTATACCAAGGTATATCGAGATATACCACAGATATACCAGAGATATACCTTGGTATACCAAGGTATATCGAGATATACCACAGATATACCTTGGTATACCAAGGTATATCGAGATATACCACAGATATACCAGAGATATACCTTGGTTTACCAAGGTATATCGAGATATACCATAGATATACCAGAGATATACCTTGGTATACCAAGGTATATCGAGATATACCACAGATATACCTTGGTATACCAAGGTATATCGAGATATACCACAGATATACCATAGATATACCAGAGATATACCTTGGTATACCAAGGTATATCGAGATATACCAGAGATATACCTTGGTATACCAAGGTATATCGAGATATACCACAGATATACCAGAGATATACCTTGGTATACCAAGGTATATCGAGATATACCAGAGATATACCTTGGTATACCAAGGTATATCGAGATATACCACAGATATACCTTGGTATACCAAGGTATATCGAGATATACCAGAGATATACCTTGGTATACCAAGGTATATCGAGATATACCACAGATATACCAGAGATATACCTTGGTTTACCAAGGTATATCGAGATATACCATAGATATACCAGAGATATACCTTGGTATACCAAGGTATATCGAGATATACCACAGATATACCATAGATATACCAGAGATATACCTTGGTATACCAAGGTATATCGAGATATACCAGAGATATACCTTGGTATACCAAGGTATATCGAGATATACCACAGATATACCACAATGCAATGCAATGCAACTTGAAGAAGATGATGAATAGTGCAATGCTGGTTAAATTTGATTAGCACGTATAATCTGAATAATATAAATTCCAATTAAATGGTAAATTAGTTGGAGAATATTTTGCAATTGATAGTTCTTTTATATAGTCTTATTCTTCCTCTTGCAGCTGATTTTCAATGTTAGATAGTGACGCAAATTGTAAGCACTATTATATTTGTATGAGCTGCGTAAATTTGGCTCATTTAAAATTCAATAGTCTATATGAAGATCTCTCATTCGTTGAATTTAAACCAATCAAATATTTTTTGCATGTTGTTAATTCAATAGTCTATATCTCTGGTATGCCAGATAACTTGAAGAAGATGATGAACAGTGCAATTTGATTAGCATCAACTTGTGCAAGAAATGTGAGGCGTTGTTTCTGTTAAATTACCCACGTGTTCTCTGAAGAAGAGGAAGAAGAAGAAGATGAAGGGGAAGAAGAAGATGAAGGAAGAGGAACAGGAAGAGGAAGAAGATGAAGAAAGAGGAAAAAATGAAGAGTGCGTAAAGAAGGAGAGAGAAATAAACTTTGGTGGGAAATAAGAGGTGGGAACCGGCAACTGGAAGAACCAATTTTAATTTGCCCATTTGTAAAGTTTAACACAAATCTGCCCATTTTTAAACTAAGCTATGAGATTTGCCCATTTTAGACAAAATCCCATTATTCATCAGCATAAGAGCATCAGCTCCTCCCTCTATTTGCAGTACAGCATTGCGAATTTTTGAATTTTTTTTTGGGCAGCACCTCCTAGTTTTCTAGATATCACCCTTGCCCAACGCCAGTCGTATTTACCTCTTTCGCTCGCCGTCTAACAAAGCACAATTCATGGTTTGTCTTGATAACTCTTTTTACTCTCTATCTTCTTGTGCTATTGAAGTGAAAGGACGTTTTTTTCTTTTGGTTGCAAATGACTTGCCCGCAATGAACAAATTTGATTCTTTGTTTCATTTTTTTTAATTGAAATAAAGAGATTTGAAGTTTCTGATTTCAATAAATTTTGTTGTTTTTCGTTTCCTGATTTTGCACATGTTTCGGTTTCAATCTTTTTGTGCGCTTCGGATCGGATGGTAATATTGAAAATCCGGATCTGATTTCTGATCAGATTAGATGGCGTTTAAATAATTGAAAACAACCACCCCCTCCCCGGTACTCAGCTAACTGAGTTAACATGTGTTATTCTCAGACTAAAATGTTCGATATTGAAAAGATGGGGACTCATTTGTTCAAAAGTCATGTAGGGGACTAAACATTCTAAGGGGTACAGGTTAGGACTCTCAGTGACCTTGCATCTGAAAAATATCATGTAGGGTTTCTGGCAGTTATAGATTGTTATATGGGTCTGACAATTTCAGATCAGGCAAAGGTTGTACTTATTAGTTTAGATTTCAGAAAGCAGTTAGTAAAACCTACAGTTTTGTTATGTTAATACATTTCAAGCTGAAGGGTCTGCTGCAGAATGAGAAAATAAATTGAGCAAGTTGTGTTGTAAAAGTGATGCCATAGAAATTTCTTAAAACACTGGCTCAGAATTAGATGTTAGACATTCTTTTAACAATTTGAAATAGCAGCTTCTTTGAAACGCTGGAAGCATTGATGTTTCGGTTTTGGCTTTGATAGCAGGCATTAGGCTTGATATGAAATCTTTTAGTTTTAATGGGAAACTTGCAAGTTAGCTGCTCATATATATAGTATAATATGTGTGTGTTCGTAGGAAAAATAAAAATACGTTAACTCTAATTATTTAATTTGGCTTTGGGAGCAGATGACTAGTGTTAAACGAATTTCTTTCTTCCCTAGTGTCCGTACTTGCATGTGCCTATGTTGTGTTTGTACTACATTTTCAGTATCAGTTCCAATAGGAATATTACCGGGGTGGTGGTCTTCTGTATAAACAAGTTATGTTCATTTTCTAATTTTTTGGATTCATTTATTAGAACTACCGAACTAGATATATGTTTTTGGATAACTTTTGAAAAACAATTATTTTGTTATATTATGGATGGTATGTGTTTGTGCTTACTGCATTTAAGCTACAAAATCTTGTTCGTTGGTTAGGCTGATCCTGAATTAGAAGCAATCAGGCAAAGAAGAATGCAGGAGCTAATGGCTCAGCGTGGCATGGTAAGTAAATAGCTCCTACATTTTAAATAAATTCTATGTTTTTAATTGCAGTTGCATTATTTTTGCATAGGTGCTAAGTTTACCAATGAACTGTATGGATATGTAGGCAAGTCAGCAAAACCCAGAACACCAGACCGCACAAGAAGATGCGAAAAGGTCGGTTATCACATGCTCCATACATGTATGTTTTCATTAAAATTTTATTTTTGATTGGTCTGATTATGATATATTGATGCTGTTATAGGGAGGCAGACGAGAGAAGACAAATGATGTTGAGTCAAATACTGTCAACTGAAGCTAGGGAAAGAAGTAAGTCGCTGTCGGAACTCTGAAATGAGCTTTTTATTGATTAAGGAATGCCGTGTGCAACACTGTAACTTTGTTTCTTCAGCACCCGTCATCTTATGACTGTAACATTGTGAAGTTAGGTAAAAAACACTATATATATTACTATGCATGTATAATGGTATGGTGCTATGAAAGTGAACTTTCTACTACTGATATTTTGTAATTTGTAAATGCATCTCCCAGACCAACTGTAGAACAAACTTAAATATGGCTTAAATAGCAGTTCTGAATTCTAATGCTGGTCCAGTTGAAAATAAATTTGCAGAAAGGGTAGAAATTAGTATAATAAAATCATATGATAAAGTCGTCAAAATGAACAAACACCTTAAATAAAATCAGATTTTTTAAACGAAGTGTCAATTGGTATTGGAGTTCGGATTGGAATTTTATTTTGATTCAATTGAAGAATTAAGACTATTTATTTTTGGTTCTAAGACCTATAGTTCTAGTAGTCGACTTGCTTCTTTCAAATTGTTTCTCATTATTAAGAAAAGGTAACAAAGATAAAATACTAACCTGTTTATAGCAATAGTAATTAATCGTATTGGAGAAATTCTCTTCGGTGATAAATTGAAGAAACAAGTATGATCCAACATTTGTCATATGATAGATGAAAATACGAGGAAACCTGTTAATGAAATAGTTATGAATGACTCTAGATTGACTGTCATAGAGAGGCTGGTTTGTGGCTCCCTCATGGAAATCAATCTATGAATGTCAATTGCTTTCATTTATTTTGCCCACCTACCCACACACTTCTTGATAATTTCCTCTACATATTGTTATCAAAACTCTAATTTTCCATTTTTGGATTTCTTTCCAGTTAGGAGACAAGTAAAATCCAACATTTGTTTAATCAGATAACATACTAGGAAATTTTCTTACCGAAATCCGTTATGTGTGTATGACACTGGATTTACTATCATATAGACGATGGTTTGTGATTCCCCCATTTAAATCAGCCTACCTATACTAGACAATATGTTTTATCCAAGCATTGCTTCACATAAATATATCTAAACTCTGAACTTTCATTTGTGGATTTCTCTCTCCTATGACCTATGGCCTTTCCATATGATGGACTTAGGAGAACTATATAAGAGTAGTGAAAGTTTGCCATATTATGAGAATTAAATTTTTGAACCACTGAGATCTTATGCAGAAATTAAAATATTGTGATTGAAGCTGGGATGCAAAATTTGACTAAAACATTGTAGTATGACCATGGGTGAGCTGTACCACAGACTTTTTAAATTTGATTGTGGTGTGTTTGGTGATTTGATTGGACATCTGGCATTTACATTGAATGGTAGATTGTACACTTGTATGCATGTAGATGGATTACGGTGCAGGCATCTTAATTTCACTTTCCCTCTCAATGACTACGTCTTCTTTTCTTCGGAAGAAAGGATTGTGAGCTGATGATTAAAGACATCTTGTATTTCAGTTTCATTTCAGCATTTTTTTCCCCTTTCTTTAAATAAATGCAATCACATCCACGTGTGCAGTTTAGTTGCTCGGAGACTTTTTACCTTTTACTGCTTTTTCTTAATATGCTTTTTATTAAATCAATGTGAAGTGGTGTGACAACTTCTGCATTTTATATTCTCAGTTGCTCGAATTGCTCTAGTGAAACCTGAGAAAGCAAGGGGTGTTGAAGATGTTTTGTTGAGAGCTGCTCAAATGGGCCAGATAGCTGAAAAGGTTTGTTGAAATGTAGTTCATGAAACCCTGAAGAGGCTTCCAATGTTGTCTGTAAAAGTCGAATCGAATTAAAGCGATATATTACACCTGTGTAGGTTTCTGAAGAAAGGCTCATATCTTTGTTGGAGCAGATCAACAACCAAACAACCAAACAGACCAAAGTCACAGTAAGTCTGTCATATATGGCCAATCTACAAGCCATTCGCTTGCCTTTTATTGATTTATTTTATTTTAAAGGAACTTGAGCTTTTGCGTTGCTGCTTCAATATTTCAGATTCAGAGGCGCAGGAGTGTGCTTGAGGATGATGATTAGACCATAGCTTTAGATGCCTTTTACAATTATGACTCAGTAATCAGTTGTGCTTGACGACAATAGTTTAGACCGTAGATTGAGTGAGAAATTATTTATTGAGCAGGTGATGATGTTTTTACTTCAATATAATGAAATTTAAGATTAATACAATTTTATTTATTTATTTAAAACATGACTACCGAGCAATTAATAAGATTAGTGATAAATATATTTGAGACCGTAGCTTGAGTGAGAAATTATTTATGAAATAAGTGATGGCTTTTTATTTTGATTTAATAAAATTTAAGATTAATGTAACTATTTTTTTGAAAAAAAAAAATTATGAATTATTATTGAGAAGTAATTTGAAAAACGAAGCTTTCAAAATATGTTTTATGTTTTCAAATTTTTAAAAACTTTACAATTAAATTTCATATTATATTTGAAGAAGCCATTTTCATGACAATCTAGATTTTACCTCTTGTTCTTTCCAATTTTCAACAAAATAAAACTAAAATTTGAAAATTAAAGAAAATGAATATTTAATTTATGTTAATATTATATATAAAAATTTAAATTATGTTAAATATTTTATTTTTGACAAAATTATTTATACATAAGTTATTAATATTAGCTATTATTTTATGATAATAAAATTATAAATATAATAATAAAATAAATTATCACACATAAAAAAATTATAATTATATGATTATAACATCAAATAAAGACTATAATATTCACATTAGTTGCCCTTTAAATATGATAAAAAAATGAATGATCACATCTTAAAAAAAACTTTAATCATATAATGATTACAATATTCGATAAGAATTTTATGATAATTATAATATTAATGACTCTAAATATTATTTTATTTTTATAATTAATTTTAAAATATTAAAAAAATTGTATTTATTTTACATGTAAAAATTAATTAAAAAAAATTAAAATAAATAAAATAATTAATGTGAAGATATGTGTTTTTAACTAATATAAGGCAAAGAACACAAAAACATGAAACATAACTTGCAAACATTTTATGTTTTTTTTTTTTAACAAATTACTTGAAAACAGAAAATTTATTACAAACATAACAAAACAAAACATAACTTAATACGAAAGGAGCCCTTAATTTTTCTCCAAATGGATTTGAAGGCCACTTCTCTCTGGTGCTACACCCATATTAAATTGATCAAAAATAATTTAACTAACACAACATGTCATTACTCTATTATTACTTTAATTTGATTATTCAATTTATTTATTTTTATATCTTTTAATTTTAATAATTTAAATTGAATAGTATTTTGTCGTCTATTATGAAGAGGAAAAATGAGAGACGGCTAAGAGAGGATTAAGTTCTTATAAAAAACCAATTTGTATTAAAATACCTTGTATTGGTTAAAACTTAAATGCGTAAGCAGTTCCTGTAAATCAGCCGAGTCTCTCATTTCCATAACACCACGTCGAGTCGATTGTCACGGCAAAGTCTCCGACGTTGTCTCTCCCTCTCGGACTCTGTTTTTTTGAAATTCCTTCCTCTCTGTTTTCTTGCAAGTTGCAACTCATCTTCTCTGTTTTTTATTTGCAATAAACTAATCGGATCATATACTACCTCAGAAAGAACTTTATCTATCTCAACCACCGAGTTTTCCATGCCAATAAAGAGAGACATAAAAATAGGTTAATTATATAAAACAAAACGGTTTTATTCCCTGAATTTTAAGCCCTTTGAAAACTACAATCATTTTGTTCTTCCCATTTTTCATTCAATGATCTTCTCTTACTTGTTTATTCAAAATGCACCATTAACGACGGAGGTTTTAAAGTGTGAAACTCTGGGCTAAAACCAATCTACCCAAATGGACAAAGAGCCTCTACTTCCATATGTAAGCCTGCGAAAAAAAACTGCGCCTCCTTCAAATCAACTATTTCCACTCCCAGAACACGACGGGATCACTATCCCTTTGACACCTTCAGAGCTCAAAGACCGCCTTATCTTTGGCCCTTCTTCACCCAATCAACATGCCATGTCCACAGTTGATGCTTTGACCCTTGCTCTCAATTCGCCTAGACCTTCATCTTCTCTTGAATCTACTAGCCTAAATGACCCACATACACAAATACAGCAATCTTGGCTTATAGACCCCAATTACCGATGGACCAAATCCAATCTCCATCGTTGCAAGACAGCACCTGCCATGGCTGTTATTAATGAAATTGCCCACCGTGCTGTTCCCAAACCCCAATTTGGTTCTCAATCAATTGTACGCCAATCTTTTCTTCTTTTAGTTGTATATTTGTCATTGGGTGTCGTTATATATTGGTATAACCGTGATGATTTTCAAGCGAATGAAACTCACCCCGTTGTGGATGCATTGTACTTTTGTATTGTAACAATGTGCACAATTGGGTATGGAGATATAACCCCTAATAGTACGGCAACCAAATTGTTCTCTATACTGTTTGTGTTGGTGGGATTTGGGTTTATTGGTATTTTGCTTTCTGGGATGGTGAGTTATGTGCTTGATTTGCAGGAAAATTATTTGCTAAGGGGTGTTAAAGATGTGCGAGGACAGAAAAAGGTTATGGCAAAGTCATATATAATTGATGTGAAGAAGGGTAGGATGAGGATTAGAATGAAAGTAGGTTTGGCTTTGGCTGTTGTGGTTCTTTGTATTGGAATTGGTGTTGGTGTTATGCATTATGTTGAGAATCTTGGATGGTTGGATTCATTTTATCTTTCTGTCATGTCTGTTACTACTGTAGGATATGGTGACCGGGCTTTCCAATCTATGCCTGGTCGTATATTTGCTTCGATTTGGTTACTTGTATCAACGCTCGCAGTTGCTCGAGCATTTTTGTATTTGGCTGAGGCAAGGGTGGATAAACGACATAGGAAAATGGCAAAATGGGTTCTTGGTCAGGACATGACTGTATCTGAGTTTCTTGCTGCTGATATTGACAACAATGGTTTCGTGAGGTATGTGTTATTTATTATTATTTTTTCTCACATTTTTTTATACTATGTTGTCATTGATTTTTTTTACTTGTTACAATGACTAAAAGTCTAAAACGATAACTACCCATTTTCATTGGTTGCTTCTTATATTATGGGCAAATGTTTGTTTTTTTTTTCCTATCGCTTTGGTTCTTTATGTTTTCAAATTGCAAGGATAAATATGAGATTTCACTTACTGGCTTTAAAAAAAAGTGTACACGTGAAAATCACGTCACACCCAAATATCCTTCCACCCCCTAATCAGCTAGCTCCAAATCAACAAATCGTTATTTCAAAAATCCCTAACACCCCAGCTATGTGTTGCAACTTCATTGTCATGTTGCCCCACCCACCTAGTAATAGAAAGCAAGATGTGTACCTAATGGTTTGGGAGACATTTTTCTGGGTTTGAAATTCACAACTCTTGAAGTTCATAGGAGACATGTTGGACAATGAAGTCCCCGAATGGAAGAGAAATAACGGCATCTCTGTTATTACAAAAAAGATAAAATCCTGGATAGCACATTGAGTGTTTGGGACTTGATTAGCTGACTTGATTAGCTACTTTGAATGAAAACTTTACTAGTTAGACTTCTCGGCCCGGTCTTTGAAAGCAATATGCTATTCAATAGATTTTGATAAAGAGAATATGAAAATGGATACCAACATATTGAAAAAAAATTCAAATGATATTGAAGATGAAAATTAAGCAGTATCCATATTTTTTTAAATAAAAAAATAATGAAAAATATGATATCTGCTAATGAATTTAACATTTTCTACTTATGAAGGTTATGATAATTTATTGAAAAAAATATTATAGAGGTTCTTTAGATTATGTTATTTAGTTCTTTAAATTATAAGTGGTATTATTTAGTTTCTTAATTTTATAAAAAGGGATCAGGGATAAATATATTATTTTAATAATTTTTTAATTAAAATATTATTTTTTAAAAGGCTAATTGAGAATACATTATATTATTTTAATGTTTTTATATTAGAATATTAATTTAAAAATAATATTTTAATTAAAAAATTATTAAAATTATGTATTTTATCTTTAATTAATTTTTTTTTTTAAACTAAAAGACCAAATAATACAATTGACATAATTTAAAATTTTTTTATGATTTTGCTCTCTAATATATATGGCCTTACTCCTTAGGATGAAAAATACCAAGAAATTAAGGATTTGTTTGGACACTTAACTCAATAATCGTTTTCAAAAATTATTTTCAAATTATAACTTAAAAATAATTTTTAATGGTTTTTAAAAATAATGAGATTTGTGGTCAATATTTTAAAAAATTATTTTTAAAAACAAAAAACATGATTGCTTTATTATTTGACAAAATTATAAACTTTTCACTATATATTTTTTAATATTAAATTTAATATTATCATAATAATTAAACATTATAATTGAATTTAAATTTTTTAAATTTTATCTATTTATATATTATATAAAAGCTTAAACTAGGTTAAATATTTTCTTTATAAATAATATTATCTTTATATTTTAAATTATTAACATTAGTTATTTTTTAGATAATAAAGATTTTAAATATGATAATGACATATGGATTATATTTAATAAGATATTAAATTAAAAAAAAAAATTTAATAAATCTGAAATAAATAATTGTAGTAATAATAATTTAATTTATGAATTGTTATTAAAAAACAAAAAGTAAATAAATAAAAAAAGCTGCCGCCTTTGCAGCAGCTCTATAAATCTAATTAAACTAAACTATATGTAACCAACAAATTCTTTTTTTCTTTCGGAAAGTTACGCTTTCTCCGTGCTTTCAAAAAAAAAAAAAAAAAACAGGGAAAACATGTCCTAGCTATTCTCACTTTTTTTTTTATTTTTTAAAATATATTGTTTTAAAAAATAGTAACTTAAAATAAAGGCCAAATATTTTAATTTATTTTAAAAGCAATATTTTGTTTTTAAGTACAAAAAATAATTTTTAAGTTATCCGACTAAGCCCTAACATTTCACTTAGAATTAATTAATAATTAATAATTAATAATTAAATTCACCCAATGAACATGGAAAGTGTGCAGTGGGCATTAGTTGATTGTGCGGTGGTCAACGAAATAAGTGGTGGTGGAGGACTGTAGGTGAAGCAGCGTGGAAAGGGAGTTGCAGTTCCCAACTTGGGAGTGTTAGGATTTTCTGAAAGAAGGATTTGGGGCTGGCTGATCATGAGCTGAGGAAGGTCATTTGAGTGTCTCGTGATTTTCAAGCATTCACTTTTTTTTTTTTTGCCCCTTTTTCCAGCCAATAAGTGAAATCTCACTTTTGCCCTTGAAGTTTGTCATGTGATTTTTTCCTTCCAAATTTAACTTAAATTTTAACAAAAATACCAAATTGATATACAACTAAAAACATAAAATACCAAGGAAGAAAACATGAACTCGTAAATTTAAACATTTAGTAGGAAAAAGAATATTTGTCATATGTATGACAATTTTCCATTTTAATTAGAAGTTAAGACCCTTATATTCATATACAACAAAACTTGGTTCATGAGTGCAGCTATTCAATAATTGAGTATAATTCTAAACAATTTACATCCAACTGTTCACTTTGGTTCAAATGGTTGAGCAACGTGGTATTGAACCAGATAAGAAAATGACTTTATGCCAAGGTTCTTGAAGCAAAAAGTTTCATAATAAAGAGCAAATGACGGTTTGTTTTCCGAACATTGAGGATCGTTTTTGATTCAATGTCATACATTTATTTAACCTTGATGAAAGTGTGGTGCTGTTGCTTTTGAGATAAAGAGTAGCACTGTATGTGATTAAGTTATTTATCTCATCTGTTCTTTGAAAACACCATGGAAAAATGTTTAATAAGTTTTTTTTGTGTGTGTGTGCAGTAAATCGGAATATGTAATATTCAAACTCAAGGAGTTGGGGAAAATATCAGAGAAAGATATTTTGGAAATTTGCAAGAAGTTCGATAGGCTAGATGTTGGCCACTGTGGAAAGATAGGCCTTGCTGATCTTATGGCAAATCATCGTTGATACCAGTAATCTCAATATGTCCTTTTTTTCACACACGAAAAGTTTTAGTGTGAAATTTTATACATTTTGGATGAAGACTTTTTTATGGAGCATGCAATCCATGATAGATGTATTTGTATTAAGTGCTAATAGCACACCAAATGTTCAGCTTATATAAGGTTATTGAATCTTCCAGTAATTTTGAAATAAATCAAAAAGATTGTCTTTGAAATTACTAAGCGATTTTAACTGATGAGGGAATAACATAAATTGAGATTATTGATGATTTTGTACAACAAAATTGTGAGTATACATCTTCATTTATTCTTCTTCTAATGGGACCAGATGGCTGGACAGTGTAAATAAATGATTGTAAATTATGAAGGAATGAAATTAAAGTCCTGACTAATTTCTCTTTATAGACAGAAGCTGTTTAATAGTTCAGAATTTGAGATATATTCACCAAAAAACTTCAATATGGTTGAGTCCCAGGTGAATTAGAGATAAACCAACTTATTTGTACAGTATTTATGGCTTCATGCTGTCAAAATTAAGATAGTCTTTTTGAATGGACATAAGAGACTAGTTTGTCTCTTTTTCCTAATGAACTTACATAACTAAGTCGTTCATGATTTGCGACGCTGTTTTTTTTTTCTTTAATCTTTCATATTTGCTATTTATGTGCATACATCTTCCTCTTTGATGTTATTAATGTTTGTTGGTTCTTTTAGCTCTCTATCTATTTGCATTTGATTAATTTCTTCGGATGAGACCAAAGGGCCCTTCATCACTCTAGTGGACTGATAGTAAAAGTAACGTCTCATATATTCTTAAACGTGTGTTCGAATCTCTCACAGTATAATTTATAATAGTTAGTAAGTGTATGTCTTAAAATTGATTATATAAAGCAATCCGACACTAATTCCTCCATTATCACCCAATACTTTTATGATTGAATATATCTCTTAACATAATTGACGGTATTTATCATAAGACATTGAGGGCCAGTTGGCTTCTTGTTTTGAAAGTTAAAAAGATGGAGAGGATGCAATGGAAGTGCAACAATGAGTGACAATACAAGCAAATGGTACACAAAGTCTCCAAATGTAGTACCGGCTATAAGTCCACACTTTAGTTTATAACTAAAAGCAATAATTAAGTACATAAAATGCAATGAATCTTAAGAAGAAAAAAAAGTATATGATATAAAGGGTATATAGGCTACAAGTCCACACTTAATTATACAATTAAAAGAAAAATGGCTGAGTGTTTAAACTTTGGTAAAACCAAAAACAACACTATAAAAATTTGAAAGTGAAAACAAAATAAAGTACAAAATAAGAGGCATATGAAATAAGGTTGAAATTGTGCCAAGTTCCAGCATATCACACGATAGGATGGGTGGACCTCTTCACATGTTAGCCCAAGTCTAGGAGGCTTGAGGGTTGTTGCTATATATCGTTTTTATCCTAGTACAAGTGACACCATTTTAATGGGACTCGTCAACAAATGAATGGTGAAATGATGACTTATCACCAAAAGACTTCACATAACATATTCATGGGAATATTCCATTTTTTTTAATAATATTTTGCATGACATAATAGTATTGTTTCATAGACGTGAGACTTAAATATAAATATAACCATAATGATAGAGAAATGAAATTGAATGGAGTTATTATATCAAGCTTAATGCTATATTATGTGAGATTGAGTAAGAGTTTGGTGTTGAGTTATTAGATGCATATATTGTTATTGAATAACTGTTATCGTGTTAGGAGATAAATACACATTTAACTTTTTGGTGGATGAATTTTTCTTGAGAGTTACATCAGTGCCAAATGGGTTTGATCTAAGGAGGATTGATACTGGAAGCAATATTGTGTCCAACATCCACAATTCGTACAATTCAAGACAACTAGAGATCATTCAAGTGACAACATTAGTGACTACACAAGAAGTAGTAGATTGAGGTACAATCTATGCTTACTTGGGGAGAGTCAATTGTACTAGTGCTAGATTGTACAAATATTAATTCATATAGTGGATTTTGGATGATGTTGGTTGCGAGTGCAACCCATGAAGGTTTTTACATAAGCACATAGTCTATTTTGTTTTACTACAAATATGATTGTTTTGTGCCTGCTTTATTATTTATAAAAATATAATTATAATATGTTAATTATGCAGTCTAATTAATTATGCTCATTATTGAGGCATTTTCAAGCGTTGTAATTTAATTTTATATATTAGAGTATGTCCATGTTGCACATTGTATGTATATTAATGGTGGACATTGATGTCTTGTATGGTGCATTAATTTGATCAATATTGTTTGCATTAGTTTATATATTACATTATGATCAATTCAAGAATGGAGGCAACACTTGGTTGTTGTAGAATAAAGCTTGCAAAAAAATAATATAAAGATAGATTTATTCACCCCTTTAAATAATCAATATCAACTTTGAGCCATGAGTTTCAAATTAGTATCAAAGCTTAGTCACATGTGAGCTGGTAAGCTAGCAATGTACCATCTAAAAGTGCATGATGAAAGCTGTGATGACTTAGTTATATGATGGGCTAACATCATATCAAACATTAGCTTTGAGTGGAGGCCAAAGTCTCAAGTCATAGAATGGGTTGGTATTGTGTCAATTAGAAGAATACCAAATTGACTTCAAAATGTTGAAATATAGGTGCATGACAATGTTTGAGTCTCCATGATGTCGTGAAATGGGAGATTTTTAAGCTTATTAAAAGGCAAAAAGTACTTAATAAATATGAATGGATGAAGTTAAATAATTTTAATATTTATGTTTTAATTAATCACCGAATAATTTTTAGAAGAATGTGAAAAATCATTTTATTAGAACTCTTAGTTAAACATGCATGGCACAAAGCAATTAAAGAATGAATGACTCCTAATTGCTTCAATCCAACACTTTGGTTTGGAAAAAAGTTAACCACTACACATTACATTATTTTCATAAATATTTAATTAAAATATTATTTATTTTGTGTCATGTTATTAAAATTTAATTAAAATGTGATGATAAAAGTGACTATCAACACAAAATTATTTATGAGAAAAAAAAAAATTTCTACAAAAATTATTAAGATGTTTTTTTATTATAAAATAGTAAAATTCTCAAAACAAGAAAAAAAGGAAACCAAAATTTTATGATTTTTTTTTTAAAGTTTCACGGCTTATCATGTGATTGGAAGAAGCAATATTTTAATGAAAAATATTATAATATTGTAAATTTAGTTGGCACATTTTTTTTCAAACAAATGAATCAAACGATATCTATTTTATTTTAAATAATCAAATAATACCTATTTTAGTTTAAATAATACCCTTTTTTTTTTCTTCCAATCTTCCACCAAGAACTCAAGTTTGAATCACACCCAAATATGTGAGTGTGTTTTATCTTTATTAATAAAAAGAATGAGACTTTAGAGCTTAAAAAAAAAAACTAATCTAAAAAATAATGTTGACACTTTTATATTGTTCTTAATAGTTTGATTTTTTAGAATAACATTTCTAACATGCTCAAAATTCAGAACCAAAAAATTTAACACCATCTTTTTATAATAGGAATAGACAGTTTCACCAGCTGTGTTTGGGTTGTGAATTGTAGGGGCAAATAAAATGCTAAAAAAATTAGAGAAGAAAAAAAAAACTCTGTTGTTGTAACTAGTAATATTCTTAATATTAAAAATATATTTTACCTTCATTTAATTTAATTAACGTTAAATAAAAAATACGTGCACCTTTATCTTCATTTAATTTAATTAGTGTCATATTAAACATACATGCACTTTAAACATATTTTTCATATTATAGAGAAATATCATGTGAGAAGATAAAAATAAAATTTTATCATAAAATAGTTATGCTATACACTTTGTTCTTATTATTTTTCGTGAATACTTGTGTAATTTTAGCGGCAAAGAAACTAACATGATGAGAAGAGAATTTATCCGATAAAAAAAGATAATGTTACCTTTGTTTCTCATTTTTTTTTTTTTAGTATTTGATGCGATTGGATATGTCATTTTAAAATGGGTTAGAAAATTCGTTTATTTAAATGAAATAAAAATGAATTTTTATTTAAAAATAAAGATGATTAATAACCTAACATTTTTGCAAGTTTTATAAATAGGCAGTTTGCCTCCCAAATGATTAATATTTAATAACTTACTTATTATTTATATGTTACTATAAAAAGAGAAATATTGATGACACTCATTTATAAATTTTTTTATACACTTCTTTGATTGGTATGTATTTTTTAAAAATCAAATAAAATAAATAAGATAATCTAATTATATATTCAATTAAAATAAATAAATATATTATAATATGAGTATTCTTTTAAATTATTTCGACCAATAAAATATAAAATATATTTGTACCATCATTAAATTACTCATTTTTATTTTTATTTTTTATGTATATAATGTTCTTATATATTTTAACAAAATTTAACTAATAATGATATATTTGTGTATATAATATCCAATTACTCGGGAATATATAAATTAGTGTTTGTAACATAAAAAGTATCATTAAAAAAATTATTAAAATAATATTTTTATTTTTATTATTTTTTTAAATTAAAAATAAATACATAATAGTAAATATAATGTAAGCAATTAAACTAATTAAATTACTAATGTCTCTCTCAATTGTTACCGATTTTTTTTTTTTACAATAAAAAAATACTTCTTTTAAGAAGATATTTTAATACAAATATAATTTAAAAATATATATATATCATAAATTTTATGGCATATGAACTAAGTAGATTCATTTGAGTAATATTGACTTAGGAAATTAGATAATTTCTTGAATTTTTTTTTTTTTTTTTTGTGATATTTACTGCTTCCATACATGTTAATGTTAATTAAAATCTGTAATATAAATAAATTGTTAATATTTACAAGAGAAAAGTTAATATTAATTGAAAAATTCATAATATTGGCATGAAAAATTGTTAATATTAGAAAAAAAAAATTATAATTAGGATAAAAACGGTAAACTTAAATATGTAAAATAAATAGGATAGTTTTTATGCAATTTTTTTTTAATAAAAATATTATGAAGATTATTGTATAAGGATAATTTACGAAGAAAATGTTTTTTATTTTTTTATTTCTTGAATAGTTGGTTATGAATTAAAAAAGAGAGAGCGGGGAAAAATTGTTACTGATTATCTTCGAGGAAAAACAAAAGCGTAACCATATGGAAGATTATGCAGATACAGAGATGCAACAGCCATCAGCAACCATTTTTCTAACCGCTGAGAAAAGGAATAATTAACAAATATATAAAGAGAGTGACAGGGACGTGCCCTCCCATATTTTGTCTATTCTTTAAGCAAAAGCCTTAAACCACCTTGACTTCGTCGTCTTCTACTTGAAGATCTCTTTTACTAAATCTATGTCTGTTTGTGCGAGACTTCGATCCCCAGTTTCAATGCCCTTGTAGATTCCATCTTTTTTATTATCAGAGGTGATAACTACTACACTGTTCGATTTAGTATTTGTATTTTTCCAATTACTACGTGCAGTTGTCCTTCGGTTCTGATTCGTATCTGGTTGGCCTCTGTAGCTTCCCGCCGGTGCCGTGGGAATCGAAAATGGTGGATTTTGAGCCAGTTACGCCTGGACAGGTGTGCTTTTTGTGATCCTGTCATTCTTCTATTTGTTTGAAGATCTCCATAGTACTTTGCTACTGTTTGAAGTTCTTGATCTGAAAGCGTATTGCAAATGTCATTGTTGTTTTCTTAATGGGGATTTTTAAGTTTGTCATTAGCTCCTTAAATATTTTGGTTATGGATACGTTTTTATACTCTTTCCAACCCTGGTAAACCTCGTAAGAAGTATGAGACTTCTCATGGCGAGGATTTTTTAAACTAGGAACAAATGACTTGTGACTCTGAGCTAATTTCATACCATTGCAATTTATCCTTTGGAATACTTCATCCCTGTACCAAAAGGGAGGTAACTGTTTATCAGACAGTAAATTTAACGGAACTTCTGAAATCATATACTTAATTGTAAAGAGCGAAGACAGCAACCTCTCATCAAATGATCCCAATAGTAATTAGGATTTGTTTCAACCCAATTTGTTGGAATTGGATTCATTGGTGAGGACCGTTGCTAATGGCTTCCAGTTGAGTCCTGCTAACTAATATCATTATCATCATTTAATAACTGTAGTAGTAGCTTGCCTATCTCACCAAAATTATTATTCAAGAAAGATAATAGACAGGAGTGTGTTTTCACATTTGCAATGTTTCCTCTCTTTCATGTTGTGAAGGTGGAAATCTTATCTAGGGGTTGCAAGCAACTAACTCTGTCATCAAAATTGAAGATCTGCTTCAATTCTTATTTTAGGTATCTAAGACTCTAAGTCTTAATAATCTTATAGAGGATGTATTGTTTATGAAGGGGTTTGCTACAACAGCTAAAACAATCATTAATAAACTAACCTATCATATATTATTTAAATTATTTGGATTTTATTTAGTAACTTTTTTTTTTACCTAAGTGCAAGAAGTTTGTGAGTTAGATCACAAAAGAAATCTAGAATTACTTGTAGTTACTCATTTCTGGAGTGTATGATAATGATATAAACTCCTTCCCTGGTTTGTATCGTTGGAAATAATGCCTAAATCTGCACATGTTTTATATTGCTAGTTGATTTTCATTGAGATTACCTATTTTTTAATCCTTCCAATATGTATTGCTTCCATTATAGATATCTAGCTTGTGGGTTGGCTTGCATCTCTGGTATGCTCGCTATGTCAAATTTAAAGAACTATTTTTATTGACGACACAAAAGATTGAATAATGTCTAGTGTATGACAGCATCCTATAAGTAGCATGTTGCATAATGTCATAAATATTGTGGTTTAGGTTCAAAACGTGATAGCTATTGAAATTGGATTTTTTCTAGATACAAGGTGAAGCTTTGTTACTTTTCAAACAGAAAAGTAGTTGGAAGACATCTATGTTTTACCTGCACCCTATAGTGAGCAAGCATAATTCTATAGCAAATGCTAAAAATGCATATATTCATTGCATACGCTTTAGATTCATTTGGCTTGTTTCTATTTAAACTTGTAAAAATTTATTAGATAAATCTATTTAGAGTTGTACAGCGATTTGAAACCACTGGTTTTAAGCCCATCCTATTTAATATTTTAATCGTACTTTCCAAATGGATTGAGAAATTGCTACTTTGCAAGTAATCCTATTACTACTTTCATTTGAACCAATCTAATATTGTATAGGGAATTAATTGGTAGCTCAATTGGTTGAGCCTATCATCGAGATCGAATCACACTAATCCCGTCCCTTCCCCCATACCCAAAGGTGCTTATCAATTAAACTAAAAAAGAAAAATATGATCTTCTATGATTTGGAATTGGTCAGTTCAATCCAATGAATATAATTCTTTTTTTTTTTGAGATTTTGATGATTTATTTCAAATTTTCATTAGGACATTTATAAAAAAGGGAAGGTTATGATAATTGGTACCAACAAGTAACAACTAATGAAAAAGTGATACATGTATGAAAATGAGAACTTTATTCATGGTCTGATAGGATCAAATGGGAGTGGATTTCAAAAAGTTTGTAATTTGACCACCCAACAATTTAAATTTTTCCATCCAACCGAATCCAGTCACTGGTCCGAAACAGCTGAAAATTTAATGAATCAGTCTGATTCATTGGATGACACCAAAATATTGATATCATATCAAACAATAGAGATTAGTTTGGACTTTGGAGTTTCTATAAAAGGGGTTGATCTCACATGACTATTGCATCTATTGGGTGGATTTTCTGAACTTTAGGCTCCATATTTACATGCCTTGAATGTCTGGCATACAATTTACTTTTAACACTTTCTTAAAGACTTTGCCTTATCTGTGTTCCAAGAAGCTGTTCGTGTAGTATATGTGCGATGTTGAATTTATTATCTTTGTTTTTGTCTTGTCACGTTATCATAGGAAGGGCACGTTATGGAACATCTTACATCATGGTTTTCCTGAGATAGCTAAAAATGAATAAATCTTGACATTCTTGACTTATATTTTATTTGTACTTCATCTATGATTTAAATTCCTTTGGTGAAGGCATGTAAGATTTTGTACTTTTTATTTTTTCACAAATAGAGTAAGTTCAGATAGATTCAAATTTTACTCTAACTCGCTTACAATTTACAAACTTAATGGCTGTACTTTCAATGTTGAAACCTCATGTGTTCCATTTTTTCCCCTAATTGTCATCTTGGTTTGACCATCTGCATTAATTTAAACTTAAGCATATTTGATGAAGCTTTGTTTTTTTTTTCCCCCAGGTGTCATTTTTGTTTGGAATTGTCCCAATTTTTGTTGCTTGGATATATTCAGAATACTTGGAATATAAGAAATCCTCATCTCCTCCGAAAGTGTAAGTTCCTCATTTAGCATGATGAGCAGTGTGGTTGTTGATGAATCTGGCTTCTTTGTGGTCTTTGGTGAAATTGCCTTACACCCACTTACGTACACTCTCTCTCTTACTCAATTCTTTCACTTATGGGGTGGTATGGCTTTGCTTCCATTCCTTTGTTGTCCATGCCCATTTATATCTTTGTTATGGTTCCTTTTTTTTACTGTTGTAGCATACTTGGAGCAATCAGTAACGAATCTTTAGCTGTCATTTATTGTCAAAGTTAGTTTGATAGCATTGGGATTTACTAGTTCACCTTAAATATACCCTGAGGTGGGGCTATATATAAACTTATTTTTCATTAGTGAGTAGTGAAGTTAACCAGATAATTTTTAATATTTTTTTTTCTAGTTACACTTAACATGGATTACCCGGCTCTATTTTCGGTTTGTTTGGAGGAATGCTCTCGTCAAATTATGGCTTAACTCTATTATTCTACTTATGTCGGCATCAATAAAGAACCTAATCATACACTTCTATGTGGACTATATTATTAACTATCTATTCCAAAACTAAATCTATAGGTTGATATTAACATTAAGAGCATAAACTTCGTAGCGTGTCAAGAGAATATTATTTAACTAAAAAATAACTTCTTTTTGCTGCAGCCATTCAGATAATAACCTGGTTGAATTAGGAGAGGAGACGATCAACGAAGATGACCGTGCTGTTCTGCTGGAAGGAGGTCTCATGAGATCACCATCTGTGAAGTTCTATGGCTCAACAATTAAAACAAATTTAATTAGGTTACTTTTTGTGACATGTGTATCTTCAGATAATATTGCCTTGATTGTCTACCCAAAAGTCTTTTTAAGCTTTTGCTTCACATAAATTCTAGGTTTCTAACTTTGGATGACTCATTTTTACTAGAAAATCGAGCTACTCTTAGAGCAATGTAAGTTATTTTCTTCTCCAGCTAATGAAGTCTTTTCTTTAATCTTTTCGTAATGATTAAAAACTTAGCAGAACTTATTTATTTATAGAATTGAACTTCATCTAGGTCTGAGTTTGGGGCAATTGTGCTCTATTTCTACATATGTGATCGCACAAATTTACTGCAAGATTCTACAAAGGTATTTTCATTCTGCTTTGGGTTTTGATTTTTTTTTTTATTCCCATCCAGGATTTTTTTTATGAGACCTATGAATACTCAGATCTTATTAATGTTGTGCCTTGTTTTCAATTTTCATTTTGGGCATTATTCTTGTCTGTTTCCTGAATTCATTTGTAGTGATTAATTATGTTGGCGGCTTACATTACATATATCATTCACTTATTGTGAAATATACCTTTAAAATTTTGGGAACTAAATATAAGTTTGTTTCCCCCTCTCTTCCCAAAAGAAAAGGGGGAACTGTTCCAGATACTTTGGAGGTTAGCTGGATAAATTTGTTAGATCTTAATCTTTCAGACCATTCTTAATTTCATTTTCAGTTGGAATGTCAGAACACATTGTAGAACATTATTTCATATAAGTTGAAGTAATTGCTAATACAACAGATACACTACTGTTTACTTCAGATTGGTTATATATATGCCTTGTCCTATTATGATGAAATGCATGCGAGGACTACTTTATATGTATTTATGTCCTGTATACTAATTTCTAATAGAAGACTACTTTCAAGTTGTGAAATGGTTTTTAAGAATGATCCATTGAAAGATCATGAATAAGGTTGTGACCTTGTGTACCTTATTCGCACTAATTAAATTTTATTTGTCTTTCTTTGGACAGAGTTATAACCGTGACCTTTTCCTCTTTCTGCACATTCTTCTCATCATAGTAGCAGTAATGACTTCTTTGAAAAAACATACTGATAGATCAGCATTTTCGGGAAAGTCCATACTATATCTTAATCGCCATCAAACAGAGGAGTGGAGGGGATGGATGCAGGCAAGTAGTGCTAGTCAAAGCCATTAGCTGTAAAGTTTTTATGCTTTTACTCTTTGGGTAAATATTATATGTATAATCCTTCTTTCCTTTTTCTATTTTGGTAAGTGCGGTCTCTCTTTGGGGTGGAGTTGTGGGGCATATTTGTTTAAATTGCTTCATATATTTATAAACATTAATTGTGTCATTATCATTAGCCATGTTATAGTGGCCACAGCGACTGCCATCTGATGTTAGTCAGGCTGTATTGTCATTTCAAGACAAATGATAGTGAAGGTTTCAAAATAGATTTTATATTGTGTTTTTGTTTTTAATGTGACAATTAAGTTTGTAAAGCAACTGCTGAAATTCAGCAGTGTTGGGGACCCATAATTCTGTGTCCAGATTTTTGCTATGTTTTTTATTTTTCGTATGTTACATCATTGTTTGTTATAGTTTTCTTATCTACTACTATGCTTCTTTCTGCTGACAGGTTCTATTTTTAATGTACCATTACTTCGCCGCAACTGAGATATATAATGCAATCCGGGTGTTTATTGCTGCTTATGTTTGGATGACTGGATTTGGCAATTTCTCCTATTATTATATTAGAAAGGATTTTAGCCTTGCACGCTTTACTCAGGTGACTTTTTTTTTTTTTTTTTCCCTTTTATATAAATTGATAAAAATCATTGATCATCCTCACCTCTGAGCTTGTGTTTTACTTTGACATGCAGATGATGTGGCGGCTAAACTTCTTTGTTGCTTTTTGTTGTATTGTTCTTAACAATGACTATATGCTGTACTATATCTGTCCAATGCACACTCTGTTTACTCTAATGGTGTATGGAGCCCTCGGTATTTTCAACAAATATAATGATATCAGATCTGTAATGGTTGTGAAGATTTTGTCATGTTTTCTTGTGGTTGTCTTTATCTGGGAAATTCCTGGAGTTTTTGAGATAATCTGGAGTCCTTTGGCATTCCTTTTAGGTCAGTAAACTGTACTTTTTTTTCTTTCTATTGATTTAATTTACCAAAATAGATTGTTGGGAGACCTTTGAACTGTTTTTTACCAGAATAGCACTTCTGTAAGGTCTTTGTTACAATTTTGGTCATAATGCAGATTTTATATTTGTGCCATCTATTTTGGTCCATAAACGTGTTTCTATATGAGCGTGGCAGTTATTGTTTCTCTACTTCTATCATAGTATTTCCTTTGCTCTAATATTTTTTTTTTCTTACCAAAATTGTTGTTGTGTGTGTTATTGTTATTTCATTTCTTTGAATAGGCTTTTTCAATTATATTTTAATGGATTGAGCTGTCATCACCTTTTTTATTAAGAGAGTTTAATCTGTCAATATTTTCTGCTATTATAAGTGAAGTAATTAAAGATTTTCATTTATTTGTTTGATAGGATTATCCATTTTATATTTTTGACACCCTACAAATCAGAAAATGCCATTTTAAGTTAATTGCCATGCCTCTTATGTGTTTGAAATTTATTTACAGTTCTTAAATTTCAGAATGCTTGTGCGCCTTCTGGTTTATGCATAAGCAAAAGTTCTTGTGTTTATTTAGTTTCTTTTTCATTGCAGGGTATACTGATCCTGCCAAGCCAGATCTGCCTCGACTTCACGAATGGCATTTCAGATCTGGACTTGATCGCTACATATGGATTATTGGAATGATATATGCATACAATCATCCTACTGTAAGTCATTCATGTTCATTTACCTAATGGCCTCTTGATACTCTTTTCTTTATTTATTTGCTTGAAGATACTCTATTTGTTAATCTTTAAAATATTTTATTTATCTTAGGTTGAGAAGTGGATGGAGAAATTGGAGGAATCTGAAACCAAGAAGAGAATTTCAATCAAAGCGAGCATAGTTTCAGTCTCCTTATTTGTGAGTTGCGAATATTTTGAATCTCACTGTAACTTTTATCGGCTAAAATGTAATTGTAATCTTGATCCATGTTTTAAATATATTTTTTATTTAACTTCGTTCTGTATTTTTTCTTTAGGTTGGTTACATGTGGTACGAATATATTTACAAGCTGGACAAGGTTACGTATAACAAGCTTCATCCATACACATCATGGATTCCCATAACGTAAGTATTAAATAATACACTATGCTATGTAGATTTTATGAGGCGGCATGTTTATTTTTTTTTGTTAATTTAAGTCTTGCTCCACTAATTAGCTCATCTTCATTTCTGTGGTTTCAGTGTTTACATATGCTTGCGGAATTTCACACATCAGTTTCGTAGTTTCTCCTCAACTCTCTTTGTGTACGTAGATTTACCCATCTACTAAACTGTCTAGGGCTTAAAACTCGAATGGTCCTTCACTTTTATTTAGTTCTGAGCTCAAGATTTATTTGAATCTAACTATATTATGCTGACATTTTTCTTTTTATGTGCTGTATTTTATCTGTACCTTGTATGAATAGCTGGCTTGGCAAGATCACCTTAGAGACCTATATTTCACAGTTCCACATATGGTTGAGGTATGTTGACGTCAATTATCCCCTTTGCAGTCTACAGGGTCTGTTTTCTACTTGTGCTTCTTTTAAAATTTGTTATAGACAGAAGAGAAAAATAGAAAAACGGTATCAGGAAGTAGCATCTGGCAGCAAGCACAATTGTGCTTTCTAGGCCTTGAAAGCGCTTATGACAAATTTTTTCATGTTTGGTCATAAAATGCTTTTACAGGGTCCCAGAAGCATAAATAAACCGACTCTAAATGCATCTTCATATAATCAGGTTGTATTTAAATTTTTTGGTCTATACTTCATGAAATGACAGAGATCCTCTGTGAACAACCCCTCCTCTTTTTCTTTCCAATTTGTCCTGTTTTGTAAAGAGGTCTCATTGTTGGATAAATTTCATCAAAACTTTTGTGCCTTCCTAATCTCCTTGTTTCTGTCAATACAGATCAAATATACCAAACGGACAGCCTAAGTGGCTTCTTTGTCTCATCCCTGAATATCCTATGCTCAACTTTATGCTCACTACTGCCATATACATTCTAGTAAGTACATCATATTCAGCCATCCTGTTATGCATGCCAGCTTCTCTCTCTCTCTCTCTCCCCATGCATTTTGTTGCTTACCTAAGATGCTTCTACAGGTATCACATCGGCTTTTTGAGTTAACCAATACACTAAAAACAGTGTTCATACCAACCAAAGACAATCAAAAGCTGCTATACAATTTTCTCGCTGGGGCTGCAATCTCTACCTGTGTGTACTGCTTCTCAGTTATTCTTCTTCAGATACCTCTCTAAATAGTAAGTTCGCACAATGTCTGAGATTTATATCCGGACATTCCATTTTTTACTGTGCAGAATTTATCTTGGTAAACTTGTTTATTACTGTGTTATCCTTTCAGGTGACCTTAAAAGGAGACATGATAGATGTTTCCTAGTTGATGTGCAAATATACAGAATAAAGGAAGACTCTTGAAGGACATTAATCGACGACAAACTAAAGAATGTCTTGGTTCTCAGAGTTTTTTTTTTTTAGGACTAATGCTCTCCACTTCCGGCCACAGCAGTGATGGTTGTCGAATTGCCTTTGAAGTTCATCAAGAAAATAAAATTTTGTAATATTGTGCATTTCATATATCTTTATTTTTCCATTATAAATTTTGTTCTATCATTAAAGAAAATGTAGGTTGATGTCGTAGAATTGTTGTCTGGAGGAATCAAACTCGACATTGTTAACTAATTGTAAGGTGTTCAAAAGGTTGCAAGTAGGCGTTGACAGGTCGGTTTGAAAATTCATCGCCCTGCCCTGTCAGGTTCAGATTGAGTTATTTCTCAACCGAAACTAGCCATTTGTTTGTTCAATCCAACCCAATCCCATCTTTGTTCTTGAGTGGAAGATGGATATAGAGGCACCGTTTGCTGCAATAAGATAACTTTTATGCTTAACTAATTATGTGGTAAATAATTGGGGACTAAGGCTTTGATTTATTAAATAAAATGGTGGTTATTCTGTATTTTGAATAATTTCTGCACATCTTATGAAAGGGAATGAGTGGAAAGGTATTAATTCCCATTTACTTGTTTACTTTTCAAAAGTATGGCCGACCACAAGTTTTGGAATCACTAACATTCATTCATTCCCCACATGCCCTAGTCTTGATTCCCAGTTCTATAATATGTAGTTTCAAAATTATTTCCACTTCAGTATTTTTATGGTCATTATTTTTAAAATTGACATTCAAGTAAATTAATATTTTAATTTTGAGTCATTATAAATTTTACTAAATGCATAGAAAAATAATAATATTTTTTATTTCCTTTTTAATCTGATTTATTTTCATTTTGATTCCATTTAATTTCGATTAGGGATTAGTAATGCAACCTTAATGTCAATAACCGGTTAACTTCATTCAATAATTGGTCATTCCATCATTCATTGTTAATGAAGATAAAAAACACATTCATCCCTCCTATTGCACCAATTTTTATTATTTTTTATTATTAGAGTATTATTATATTTTACAATTATAATTAATTTATCAATGTTTTATTAGATGTAATGTGTAAGTTTGATTATACTGAACAATAATAATGTGTCATAATTTAAAATTAATCTCAAATTTTAGAGATACAAATTTTTTCTTATTATTTTATACAAGTCCATATAATAAACAATCCATATATATATATATATATACACACACTTGAAATACACTTGAGATACTAATTAAGCCCATGTTTTATACACTTGAAATACAATCATAAAACTAAAGCATTGAGAAACATAAATTATCTAAACATAATATAAATAAAATTCAAATAATTAATATAAAATAGGGCCAAAGTTGTCATATTTTTTTACCTACGGTCATTTTGATCTTTTAGTCTAATAGTTTAAAAATAGCCTTTTTAAAAAATATAGTCTTTAATAGGACCTATTGTTTTTAAGAAAAAGGGTTGAGGGACGACATAATCATTTTTTAGCATTTTTTCTAATTAAACTTATTATGTGTTTTGTACGTGATTTTAATAATAGATTAAATATTCTAAATGTCACTTTACTTATTTTAAAAATCTAAGATATATAAGTCACATTAATCTTCTTATCTTAACTAAAAATTAATAAAATATTATATTTAATTTACGTGAAATAAATATGTGGTTCTTTTAAAGAGCACAATATGTATTTTGAATTAATAAACTAATATACGATGAGTATTTTGAAGTAAGGAACTAACCCTTTAGCCATAAGTTCCCTTTACACTACACACACATATAAAGTTCTCATTTTCTTCACTCCACACACCCCTTTCGGTTCTACTACAAATTGAACTCTCAAATTATACAAAAGTGAGACGAATTTCTTTTCGAAATTTCGAACAGTTCATAAAATTATTATAGGTGTTGCCTTATTATAAAATCAGTTTAAAATTTCTCTTGTTATACTGCAAAATGAAAAAACGCTCTCTATTGTGATAATTTTCTTGTTTGATAGAAGAAATAATGAATAGATGAGGATTAAAGCATGAGAAAAAAAAAATAAGAAAATGAAGATAAAGTTAAAACCTTTAGCTTATAATAGAAGCAAAAAATGGCGCCAAAAAATGATAAAAAGAAGGGAAAGATAGATCGGTAATAAAGGAAAACATGTACAATAATATTTTTGCTCCTAATTAAATTGATGGTTACTTTTAATAACAAAATATTCATGTTATTATTTAAAAAATGATTTATATGTCCTAATTTTTTAGAATAAATAATTTATATGTATCATGTATAAATTATATAATTAAAATATCTTAATGATATAAATAAAGTGTATTAAAAAATTAATGACACTTTAATAATAAAAGGCTAGAGTAACGAGTTATTATTTTAATGATTACTCCCATCATTCAACAATAACTCAGTACTTTAGTATGTCATTTTCTCTAAGTCTTGCTCGTTTTTTAATTTTGATTTTCGTCTTATTCTTACATAAATGATATTTTAATTTTATATATCAAATAATAATATTTTATTAAAAATTTCACTAAAATATAACATTTTGTCATTATATATATATATTTTTTTCATATATAACTCACTTATTTATACATTTTTGTTTTTAACTTCATATATATATATATATATATATATATATATATATATATAAAACACAAATAATACTTTTTTAAAAAAATATACTATAATAAGTTCTTTCATCTTTGTATAGATAATAACACGACTACACATGAAAAACGTTTATTAAAACAATATGACTCTTATCGTAGATGGGGAGTAATTAGATTTGTTCTCATTCTTATGTGTTGTAGTTTTTATGGCTCTAATAATATTACTATTTTTGAAGCTTTTAGGAACCGATTGGATCATTAGAATTTTCTTTTTAATTTCTTACCGTTGTTTTTATAGAATTTTTTATTTTATTTGGGGATTTATTTTTTGTTTTATTTTTTTGTGATTCTTACTATACATTTAACTTTATTATGTTCATATTGGTCAGAAATGTCAGGGATTAGATGCCAAAGATATATCAGTATAGGTATATATATTTACTAAAAATATGTGTTGTTTTATGTTATAAAAAAATAATATATATTTTTTAAAGAATTAAAAATAAAATATTATATATTAAAAAAATTAGTTATATAATTAAATTTTATATAGCTTATTTTGCATTAAGGACAAAAGACATTTTTTATATTTTAAAGGAGTAACGATCACTTAAAACCTAACAATACTACTAAATGTGTGTTAAATACTAATTGTTTAATTATAATAAATGACACATCCAATTTTTCTCGAATATATAAAATGCAGTGGTTTGGACATTGTCGTCGATCATTGTTTTTTTTTTTCTTTTACTTGTTTTTATTTTATTTTTTTTTTTCCTTTTTAACTTATGTGATTTTTAAGTAAATTTTTAATGCACCAATTTATAATTAAAAATGCAAAAAAAAAAAAAATTCAAAATTGTGTACTATCACAATACTTAAGCTTTTTTTTTTTTTTTTTTTGTGTGTGTATAACGTTATGAATATATCATTTGTTTAATACATACTAAATTAGATTTAAATATTTTTTATTTATTAACTATTTAAATTAATTTTATTTCTATTATCTAAATCAAGTATTATAATTCAAAATGATAATATTCAAGAGTGCAACGACCTATACCAGATTCAAATCTCACTTTTACATATTACATGTATTTTTCCATTAACGTAACTCCTGTACTCATCTTATCAATTATGACTTAATTTATGTAAAAGTCAAATAGTTTATTTTTGGTTTTAACTCTAACCATGTCATACAAACAAATAAAAATACCATAAAAAACTTAAAGTCTATTTCATTTCATAACATGACTATGTCTTTTATTTTTTTGCAATATATTAATTCAAATTATATATATATAATTTTTTTTAAAAATTAATAACTACATTAAATAAGCCTTTATTACTTGATAATGTTGTTATAATGTCACATAAGCAAATAAAAATAATTTATATTATTAGGTATATGTAGATAATATTTTAAACTTAAATTAAATTTTTTATATAAAACTAAATATATGACTATTAATTAGTACAATATAAAAAGTATAATAAATACACACATTATTGTTACGGTTTTTTTATATGAATGTCCTTTAGCTAAGTATTTTAAATTGTTGAGTTCAAAGACTTTATAACTTAATCACAATATAACAATATTGTTATTTATTTTCACATCAAATAATATTTTAAAAAATATAATATTTAAATATAAAAATAAGAAAAACAAACATGTATATAATTTAATTTAGTGCTTCACTTTCCAACAAAAAAATATTTTCTTTATTTTCAATATTATAACACAGATTTCAAGTATTGTAACAACACGATTTTCATTTATTCAAGAAAAAAAAAAACTATATATTTTAAACCAAAAAAACCCTATATATACATAGAATTTTTGAAATAATTCTTATATAAAATGTGCAGAACAATTAAAACTTAAGATGTTGGAGGGGGACAAAGATTTTCAATTACATGTTCTTTTAATTTCTGCAATAAAAATTCAAATAGAAAGACGAAGTTGAAACGAATAGATGGAGAGAAATTTAAAAAGAACAATTCAATGAAAAAGGGAATACATAAATTCAACATGCAATTTTTGTTTTTTTAATCAATTAAACTTGCAAACTTGTTGATGGCTTATTTGATTAACCTTTGCCGGTATATATCAATTAAATTTATGGATAAAGCTTTTAGATAAATATCAAAATACATAAATGAGAGTTATTTGATAAATATTGCTCTAATTTAAATAAAACTTATCTTATATATAGTCGAAATAAATATATTAAAACAAATGTATAACTACATCGAATATATGAAATCGTTTATTACAACAAATATTAAGATTTTTTATTTATTATATATTACAAATGTATAATCATCTTTTATTAAAATAATTGATATGATATAAATCTTCTTAAGCTCGGAAAGATGAATTACCTTCAATTAAATTTTGAATTTTTTTTAGCCAAATCAATAATATTAATAATAGTATTGTCATACATGCAAAATATACTCGAAAAAAAATCACTGATTCCTTCACACACACACACATTTATAATACGTACACACACAAGTTTAATTATTATTATAATTATAATTATATCCACATTAATTTAAATTGTTTGTCACTTTTATATCAACTCAATTACTCAAATCAAATGTTAATTAGTTGATGATTAATAATGATATTATATATATAAAACTTGAATATTTTAATATATATTTAAATTCTTTAATATATAATTTTTTGTTTTTTTTAAATAGATGTTTGCATACTCAAGTATTAATATGTAACAGTAGATTTAAAATTTGTATTTAAATGAGTACCATATTTTCTGTAAAAAAAAATACTAGATACATTTTAGTAATTACTAATTAAAAAATGTATTATATGTATATAAACAAATTGATGTGAGAAAATAATTTTTTTGATATATTACAATTTACAAGCTATCAATTATATACAATTACAATTAAGTTATTTTAAAAATACAATTAATATATAAAAATCAAGATTCACAAATCCATAAATTTAGATTGATTTTTAATTGATTTTATTTCCTTTAACACTCTCCCTCAAATTAGAGTGTGAATGTTAATGATACTCAACTTACTGAAATGCGTGTTAAATGGCGGTGCTCGCAATGGTTTCATGAACAAATATGCTATTTGTCTTCCAATCTGTACATAGGTTGTCTTGATTTCTCTTATTTGGATTGTCTCACAGACTATATGGCAATCTAGTTTAATGTGCTTAATTTGCTCATGGTAAACTGGATTTGTAGTAATGTGTAAGGCTGCTTGATTATCACAAAACAATTTTGCTGGTTTAGGATGTGGCACCTGCAAATCTCTTAATAAATATCTCAACCAAGTAAGCTCACAAGCGACTGCAGCCATGGAGCAATATTCTGCTTCTGCTGACGACCTTGATATTGTCGTCTAATTCTTACTCTTCTATTTGATTAGCTTGCAATTACTTGTATATTAATAACCCTATCAATGTAGTAATAGACAAATAAGGGATCGTTAGGGACCGGGGACTGAAGGAACACCTATAATAAGTTTTAGTATAATAAATATTCACAAATATATAATGTGTACAAGAATTTATGGGGTTTTGGAATCGTTTTTTAACTAAAAGCAAAACAAAAACTTCATTTTTGCTCATTTTTACATACCAATGTTATCTAGGGACTCATTTCAATAAACTAAGTTAAAAGTAACATAATTAATATCAAAGTGTAACCAAATAAGTAAGAAAATACATTAAAAATGTCACACAAGGTGTTCCTATCAAATTCCTTCACACTTAGCTTTTGTTAGTCCCTTAGCAAAACATCAACCCAGACCTTTATTTACTAACAGACTCAAAAAAATACTAATAAACTAACTTTATTGCCCTTAACATTTGTCTCAAAATTCGTACTCTTATGTCATCAAGATTTTAACACTTAATCAAAAATCAAAACAAGAAATTTGAGAGTTTAATTGGCATGCATGATCCTCATATGAGTAAGTAAGACATGATAGAACAATGGTGAATCAATGGAGCTCAACATGTTTTAGACAAGTTTAAATTTATCCTCACCAAGGTATGTACTCTATTTTCACTTAGATGCAAGGCTCATGCTTAAAAGCTTTTCAATCAATAATATGTGAGAGAACAAATTGTAAGGCAACAAATAACGCACATATATAAGAAACAAAGGCACTTTAGTGAAAAAAAAAAACTTTAATAAACTTTATGAAGGATATCAATTACGTGCACAAATAGACCTTAAACATATGTTCATTTCTGTGAATAATCTCCAACAGATCAAGAGGTCCTTATTTTAAGGATAAAAAAGGACTTGATAAGGGTTGTAATAGGGCTAGGCTAGGGTTTTATGAAATGAATGGATAAAGAATTCAAAGATCTAGCAGAGCATATATAAGCCATCTTATAACACCATTAAGGGCAAGATTTCATCATGTTAGGCACAAACATCATTCTTAAATGTGGGAACAAACATACGTCGAAAATTAGGACATGACTTTCATTTAGATGATACAATCTGATCCCACTATTTTTTTTAAAGCAAATACTTTTCTTTTTTGTTTCTTTTTCAAACTTCACGGCCTACAATGAATTTTCTTTTTCTTTTTGCCTTTTCTTTTAACACCCCCACACTTATTTTATAACACATCTCCATAAAGATAATAAAGTTACGCCCTACTTGATCAAGGTAGAGGTATATTACACTAAACTCATGGTAGAGAGATATTAAGGTTAATGAAACAAAGGTTCTTCACATGTAAAGCTCAATGGGGTTAAAACTAACGGGTGTGCATCTTGTGAACACAAATGAAGACACATGGTAATTTAGCAATGGTGGATATCCTAGGTGCCTTTATCATTTCCAAAATCAGGGCATATTATGATTCAAAGCTTTGAAAATCACATAAACAAGTTCTAGTAAACTCTCTAGTCTATTGTAATTCTATGGCATGCAATCGATTAAATTTGAAGGAACAATGAGGTTTAACAATAGATTATAGCCAAAGAATATATGATTTCATATCAACTCTCAACAAAGAATGCATATATAGGCTCAAAAGCTCACATAAAGGTCCATATGAATCAAAACAAGTCTTAGCATGCTCAAAATCTATACCAAAATTCAACTCCTCATCTACTACAAGTCATATGATTTCCAATTAACCAAAGAATAGCATGTAGAAATCATTTTGATCTTGTGTTAATCTTTCAACCATAATTTCAAAGATATGCTCATCCTAGATAGTTAAGGGCATCTTAAGACTCAAAACAAAACAAATAGACTCAAAACTAACCTAAAAAGCAAGGATTTATTATTATTATTATTATTATTATTTTAGATTTTGTTAAAAGATGAATTAAAAACACACCAACATGTAAATCCCTCCCCCACACCTAAACTCTGCATTGTCCTCAATGAATAGAATAAAGCATGTTATATAGAATATAAAAATGGTGAAGGTATTCACAATAAAATAATCACAATAAAAAGCAAATAAAGTAATTGAATAACATATATAGTTCAATCAAAAGTAGTAGAGGGATAGAATTGTAAATTTGCTTTTGATGACTCCTCCACAGCTTTTGAATGAATTGGGTTGTCTCCCAAGTAGAGCTTAATGTTTATAGTCTTCAGCCTAGACTTTTCATTTGCACTTATTAAATGGATGAAGGGTTTTTGAGATTCATTTCCTCCACAGCTTGCTCCTCAAAACTCTCATAGTAAGGTTTCAATCGATGGTCATTCACCTTGAACTCATTTCCTATTGTTGTACTCATTCAACTGAAGCTTTCTATGCAGACCTGCTTCATCAATATCCACATTAAATTCTTCACCCCCCACCATGCTTTATGTTCAAGCTCAACTGGCTGATACAAGCTATCCCATAAACCACTCTGAATGGAGACATCCCAATTGGTGTTTTGTAAGCTGTCCGATATGCCCATAATGCATCATCAAGTTTGAAACTCTAATCCTTTTGTGTTGGCCCAACAGTCTTTTCCAAAATTCTCTTGATTTCTCGATTTGAAACTTCAGCTTGTCCACTAGTTTGTGGATGATAAGGTGTTCCAACCTTATGGGTGAAGTGATATTTCTTAAGCGAAGCTTCAATCGTCCGATTGTAGAAGTGAGACCACCATCACTAATGAGCACTCGAGGCATTCCAAACCTGCTAAATATGTTAGTCCTAAAAAATCCTGCAATAACTTTAGAATCATTAGTCCGAGTGGCTTTTGGTTCCACCCACTTTGAGACATAATCTACAGCTAACAAAATATACATGAAACCATTTGAGGAAGGGAAAGATCTCATGAAATCAATTCCCCGTATATCAAAAATTTTCACAGCACTCACATTATGCAGAGGCATTTGATCTCGTGGACCAATGTTTCCTATCATTTGACATCAATCACACGTCATGCAATATTTATATGCATCCCTAAAAATGGTAGGCTAATAAAATCCACTATCTAGCACCTTAAGGGTTGTTCTACGAGCTCCAAAGTGGCCACCATAAGATTCAAAATGGCAAAATGCAAGTATGGATCTTTGTTCAGGATCAGAGACACATCTCCTAATTATTTGTTCAGCACAATGTTTCCACAAATAGGGTTCATCTCACATATAATGCCTAGCTTGAGACTTAAGTCTCTCTTTACTAGCATGAGGTAAATCAGTAGGGAATTCCTTAGTTACAATATAATTGATAATATCTGCATACCAAGGATCCATTACCTCAATTCTAAAGAGTTGTTCATCTGGGAATGATTCTTGCAATGGTAGGACTTTTCCCTCATAAGCAATTCTACTTAAATGATCAGCCATGATGTTCTCGCTTCCCTTCTTATCCTTGATCTCAAAGTCAAACTCCTGAAGTAGAAGCACCCATCTGATTAGCCTTGGCTTTGAATTCTTCTTTGTCATGAGGTATTTAAGTGCTGCATTGTTAGTGTAAACAGTAACTTTAGTTTGCAACAAATAAGAACAAAATTTATCTAAAGCAAAAACAACAGCAAGGAGCTCTTTTTCTGTTGTTGAATAATTTAACTGTGCATCATTAAGAGTCCTGGAGGCATAATAGATAGCATAGGGCTTCTTGTCCTTCCTTTGTCCCAAAATTGTGCCAATAGCATAGTTTGAGGCGTCACACATCAGTTCAAAGGGTAATGACCAATCTGGAGGGCACATGATAAGAGCAGTTGTCAATAACTCTTTGAGATTCTTAAAAGCTTCATTGCACTTCTTATAAAACACAAAAGATACATCCTTTTGAAGTAGTGAACACAAGAGTCTGGCTATCTTAGAAAAATCCTTGATAAATCTCCTATAGAAACTTGCATGACCAAGAAAGGAATGAACTTCTCTTACAATTGTGGGGCAAGGTAAGTGACGCACAAGACCAACTTTAGCCTTATCTACCTCAATCCCTCTAGCAGATACTATATGGCCTAGAACAATCCCTTGTGTTACCATGAAGTGGCACTTTTTCCAATTTAAAACAAGGTTAGTTTCAATACATATCTTGAGAATGAGTTCTAAATTCTCTAAACATGCATCAAAATTCTTACCAAAAACACTAAAGTCGTCCATAAAGACTTCAATAATGCTTTCAATGTAATCAGAGAAAATGGATACCATACAACGTTGAAATGTACCTAGGGCATTGCACAAACCAAAGGGCATACGACGATAGGCAAATGTACCAAAAGGGCTAATGAAAGTGGTCTTCTCTTGATCTTCTTGAGAAATACAAATCTGATTATAACCATTATAACCATCCAAGAAACAATAGAAAGGATAACCAGCTAACCTTTCGAGCATCTGATCAATGAAGGGTAAAGGAAAGTGGTCCTTCCTTGTGGTGGCATTGAGCTTCCTATAATCAATGCAAATACGAAATCCAGTAACAACTCTTTGAGGCACAAGCTCATTATCAACATTCTTTACAACAGTCACGCCACTTTTTTTGGGAACAACTTGAATTGGAAAGACCCATTTGTTGTCAGAGATAGGGTAAATGACTTCGCAATTTAAGAGCTTGATAATCTCCTTCTTCACTACCTCCATCATAGGGGGATGGAGACGTCTTTGGGCCTCTATGGTAGGCTTGGCGCCATCTTCTAGCAAAATTCTGTGGACACAAGTTGTAGGACTAATTCCCTTGATATTTGCCAAGGTCCAACCCATTGCACTTTTATACTTCTTTAACACTTCCATGAGCTTTGCTTCTTGTCTATCCTCCAATTTTGATGACACAATGACTAGTAAGGTCTCATTTTCTCCCAAATATGCATACTTCAAGTGGTCAGGTAGAGGCTTAAGTTCAAGTTCTAAAGCCTGCTCAATTAAAGGTAACAACTTGTTAGTAGAAACAGTAACAACTTAGGAGGCAATTTCCTTTGCAAGATTGCAGACACTGTTTCATTCATTTTTACCACCTCTTTCTCACGAGTTTGCCTCATTGTGGTGCATAGATCCTTAAGAAACTTGGCATACTTAGGTACTTGCTTGAGACATTCAATCAAGGGCATGTTCATTTCCACCTTTTTAAAAATTTCGAGAATGGCTTGATCAGACTCATCCTTCTTGGTCTTTGCAAATCTGTTGGGAAAGGGAATACGAGCAAACTTGTTAGTGTTAATTGAATTCTCAAAGTTAACATTGTTACCTTTTGACACCCCAAAGTTCTTGGGTGGTTGAGTTTCGACCTTTAAAGTAGCAGGTTCTACTTCTAGTCCATTTTGTCGGGCTTCAATGTTCTCATCGTTAATAAGGGTCACTTGGGATTTCTTATGGGTTTTTGAAAGATCTTGTAAAACTTTACCACTTCAAGTTTCCATCACCTTGGCGTGTTCTATGATAGGGTTGGGTTCAGTTTGGCTTGGTAGTTTCCTAGTCTCATGAATCTTCCCCATGAAATCCACTACTTGTCCCAATTGCTTCTTGATATTTGTAAGTTCAATGGAATGGGATTTCTGACCTGTAGCTAAAGTCTCAGTGACATTTGTTAGACTCGGTTGCCCTTGAGCAAGAGACTTTAAGATATCATCATAGTTAACTTTAGTAGAATTTATAGGACCAAAAGTTTGAGGTACCTGAGGCCTTGTATACAAACCCGAAGGGCGTGAGAAGGGTTGCCCTTGTTGTTGAGGGTTCAAAACATTATCATTGTTGGACCATCTAAAGTTGAGGTGATCTTTGAGCCCTGGATTGTAAGTGTTTGAGAACGGATTGTACCTTTGTCCTCCTTGATTCCCTTGAAAGCCAATAGCATTTAAGGTCTCCCTTCCTCCATTCTGAATTAGTTGAGGGCATTGATCTGTTGGATGCCCTTGTATAGAACACACACCACACACTTGTGCCATGGGGACTCCTTGGTTTGTTTGCATCATTTGGGCTAACATGGTAGAGATTTCGTTCACCTTCTTTTCAAGAGCAAAGTTAGAGTTCACCTTAATACCATCCCTAGTAGAGTTGGCTCCCTCATATTGTTGACAATTTAGAGCACATTGAGCCAAAAGTTCCTTAGCATCTGCTGGTGTCTTATCTAGGAAAGATCCTTGAGTAGCAGCATCTAAGGGACTCTTTTCGGAAGGGTCAAGTCCTTCATAGAAATATGTGAGGAGAGCATCTTCTTTATATCCATGGTTAAGGCATGCTACTGCCAATGCCTTAAATCTCTCCCAATAAGTGCAAAAGGTTTCATCAAAACTTTACTGAATCCTACTTATTTTCTTCCTCAAGATAGTGACCTTAGAAGCTGGGAAGTACTTGGTCAGAAATTCAGCCTTCATCCTCTCCCAAGTTTTGATAGTGTTAGACTCTAGCTCGAACAACCATGTCCTAGCCTTGCCTTTCAAAGAGAATGGGAAGGCTTTCATCTTTAGAATATTAGGGTTAGGTGCCTTAGGGCACATGCTTCCATATATGAACTCAAACTCTTTCAAATGGTAGTTTGGATCTTCATTGTTGAATCCATAAAACTTGGGTAGATGATGCAAGAATCCACTCTTCAATTCAATCTCAGCTATAAGTCCATTGCCACGATTAAGATAAGTGATACAAAGAGGTGCAGCTCCTCCTCCAACTGGATTGGATAAAGCTCGAATTATTTGAGCCATTGGAATTTGAATTACTACTTGTTCCTCCTCTTCTTCTTCTTCGTCTTCTTCAATCTCTACTAATACGTGATCTTCTTGATGTACCCTTGAACTCTCAGACTCACCCACACAAACACTTTCTTCTTGAGATGTGACTACTTGCCTTTGTGTGCTCTTGATTTTCTGAATTGTCCATTCTAACTCATTGTCCAGAGGCCTTAGTTCACCTTGTGGGTTCCTTCTTGTGTGCATGAAGAGTTATACCTTCTAGTTCAGGGATTCTTCCTCTCTTTCTGATAAGGCATGGAGAGTTATACCTACAAAACTAGATAAGTTAGTAACGAAAATCACTAAGAAAAGCAAACGATGATCCCTTATTTAGACATTTAAACCATTTTTGAAATGAGATGAAGAATCTTTGCTCCTATGTCTATTTTAGTTTTAACTTTAACACTTAGGTACTAGAACAGATAACTTCATTGTGCAATAGGACTACAGAACAACTACCCTTGACAAGGTCATGTTTAATTTGATATAATTTAAGTATACAAACAACAATTTTTACATGAAATGAACTTAGTTAATATCCCTATTGATTCCAAGTTGTAAGTCGAGCCCAATAGAATCCACTATTATTGGTGAGCTACGATATAGGGATAGTTGCCTAGACATAAGTTTCTTTCCTTTGTTTCAGAGAGCATGAATGGCCAGATCAGGAATAAGTGAGAGGGAGGACTCATTATGCTACGGAGGCTACTCAATTAATTAAGGTCAAAGCCCCAATTGGCTACTCCCACATAGTGGTTTTGCACGGTCTATAGCATATCTGAGATACAATTTAAAACCTGTCACCAAGGGTCCTTTTCCAGACACCACCCATATATGCTCCTTAGTCATCTAAGAAATCAACTTATGTGTTAGACTGTTCTCCAAGTGTTAATAAAGGCCATCCTCAACCTCAAGAGTCCTTAGTAGGATATAAATGAAGGGTTAATGCCAATATTAACAAGAGGGCCCTTGTTTACTCATACGATTTTACACACTTGCAACAATAAAATATTTAACTAAACTCACAATAAGAAACAAAAATAAGATGATACAATTTACATATGATTTCGAAATTTAGGCAATCATGCTACAAAATTTGAAACAACCATGCAACACACAAAGCAGAAACTCTGATAACAACATAAAAATCATTGACACTTAAAGTTAGAGATTTTAAGTTGTGGCTTTTTACTGTGTTCAGGTTTTGGGAGATACTAAAATTGAATTTCATCTATTGTACTGTTGAAACAAATGTGTAAAAAAAAAATAGATAGGAACGAGATTACCAAAATTATTGAAATAACACTGCTTGGGTTGAGTCGTGGATTAGGTCGCTCTCTTTAAGGCGTTTCGTGGCTCTGCCCAAAATTGTTCAAGCAAACACAGCCTCGTCGTCCCCAGGATAAAACAGCCCAGCAAAATTCTGTCTCGGAGCTGCACTGTACTGATGAACTTCGGAATGCTACACCTTATAAAAATATTTTTTTTGTAGCTCAGAAACTAAAAATTATATTTAATTTATATACTGGATGGTATTTCTGGGTTTCTATTTTCTGAAGCTTTTGTATTGCTCAATAGTTAGAACGAGAGAGAGAAAAAACGAGAGAGAGTTGAGAGGTAACATATGATTTGAAACTGTGAGCTGAGGGTTCTATTTATAGGCGAGGGTGGTAACTAAAAACGGAGCCAGAGAACGTGCAACGTTTAGAAACGGTCGTGAATGACGTTCCGTAAGACTCGGTCTGGAATGAAAGGGTAATGGTCACAAAGGCAATGGTTTCGTGAGACTCGGTCTCAACGGAATGGAACAGTAATAAAATAATGGTCATAATTTGGGTAACGAAATTGTTGGAAAAATTAATTTTAATAAATAAATTTTTATCAAAAAATAAAATGCCACCTCACACACACTCACACTCGGCTTGGCACGGCGCGGCCAACGACGGCGCGTATGTGTGTGGTGGATTCACAATTGCTTAGGTCTTCCTCCCTTCCACAAAATTGGGTGCCCCTTGGGGCCCAATCCCACTAGCTAATTCTTTTCTATATATAGATTTCTATGGAGAGGTAAATTAACAATGTGAGACTTTGTATTTTTTAGTTTTTATACTTTTTCTCTTTTCTCTTTTTTTTATTCAAATTCATAATAATTCCAACATGTACTGTTACTAGAAAATTAAGTTTTTAATTACTAAAATGTTTTATTTTATGACAAATAAATTTTTTAATTTTTGTATTATAAATAAGGCTTAATTATTTTATTAGTTCTAAATTTTAATCAAATTTACACATAAATTTTAAAAAATTTAAATCATACATTTAGCTCCTGAGCTTCTAAAATTTCACACATAAATTCATAAACTTTTAAATTATATAATTTAGTCTTTAAATATTTAAAGATTTACATATGATTTATATCTTAGTTACTAAAATACATATTTTAGAAACTGTGTGAAAATTTAAAAATTTAGAAATTAAATTGTATAATTTAAAAATTTAAAAACTTATTTGTAAAATTTTAAAAATTTAATAACCAAATCGTATGTTTTAAAAATTTAAAAACTAGTATATAAAATTAATTAAAATTTAAAGATTAATAATATAATTTAACTTATATATAAAATAAAATAATAATAAAAAAAACATATTTTTATCAAGAGGGAGGGGACTGAGGTGAGTCTCATCATTTTGCACCTCATTAAATTTGTACTATTATACGTATAACCATATTTTTATCAGGAGGGGACTGAGGTGAGTCTCGTCATTTTGCTCCTCATTAAATTTTTACTATTAATTTATACGTATTAGATTGCACAATATTAGCATTTTTATAAGAATAAAAAAGACACTTTGTCACATATTTATCTTTTGATAACAACTCACACAATTTGTATTATTTTACCATCTTAGTAGTTTATAATTTAAATATTCATTAAGTTCATGCATCTTATTTGTCTCACTTAGAGGTATGGCAAAAGAAAATTCTTGCGCCATATTCACTATTTTCATATATATATATATATAAAAGGCCGGATGATAAATAAATTTAAGAAATAATATTAACTTAAATTAATAATGTAGGTGATATTATATTTTTAAATTTAATTAATAACTCTTAAAATTTAAAATAAAATTAAATCAAACAAAAATATATATTTATAATTAAATTAATTTAAATCAATAATTAAAAATAATTCATTAATAACATTTATCTAATTTATTTGTATAAACAATAATGGCCATATATACCTATAAAAGAATAAATAATATGACGATATTATCATAACTTAAGTTATTATTATTACATGAATAATTTATTATTAATAATATAAATAAAATAAATATTTATATATTTTTATTACAACAATAAAAATTAATATTATTATTCTTTAAAAAAAAATGTTGGCTAATTTGTTAATTGTGGAGAGAATGGTGAAACTTAAATACCGTTTTATTGTCATAATTTTTTTTTGGGGACAGATGTTGAAGGTCATAATTGACAGATCAAATTATAATTACCTGAAGGAAATATTTGACACAGTTCAAAAAAATAAAATGAATAGTATTATATATTAAATAATATATTAATTATTAGTTATATATAAAATAATAATTTAATTGAGAGAATCCTTATAAATAATCAGTAGCATTTAATTTATTAAATATAAAAATAATAATTATAATAAAATTAAATATAAATAATAGTATTATTATTATAATATTTATTTAAATAATATAATTAAAATAAATAATAATATTAAAATAAAAATTATAAATTAAGTAAAATTTTAAAAATAAAATTTTTTTTACTAAAAGAAATAAAATGAAAAAAAAACCATAAATAATTATATAAATTGTGAAAAAAAATAGAACATTATAATGTATTTTTAAAAGTCGTAGGTATAATAAAAATTAGTACGATTGCTTTAATTTTTTTAAATTTTATTACAAAATATTATTAAATTAAATATAATAATATTTTACATAATTTTTATTATAATTATAATTATTATCGAATAAACATGCCTTAAATATGAAAGTATCTATTATAAAACGCATTATTCAAATAAAATAGAAAGATATATTTGATGAGTGAAATCCAAATAATAGTAAATGCTCTCTCTAAATTAGTTCGTCATCACTGTCCATCACATCACTAAACACTCATCTGAATATATCTGCCGTCTGATGTTGATAAGGCCCTCGAAACTCTAATATCTACTAATATCTTCTTATTTCCTCCTCTCTTTAAGCGCGAAAACTACCATCACTTCCTGTTTGCTTTCTCACTGACCTTTGGAGGTCCAGAGAAGTATTCACTTTTTCGGTTATAATTTTTTCTCTTAAATTTTCATTTTTGTTAACCAATTTAGCAAGTGGTCCCTTCGAGTGGAATAACTTGTTCTTGACATTCTCTCCAACAGAGATCGAGAGAGAGAAGGTTGGATTTCTATGGCTGTGAGGCTAACGACGTGGTTTGGTGTGAGCTGCAACTGCAACAAATCTAATGCGCGCTTTCCCTTTCCTTCCTCGCAACGATTGCTTCCTACTACTTGTAAAATGCGATCGCGTAAAATCAGGTTAAATTCATTGTTCTTCTTTTGCGTTACTTTTAATTTTATTTTTCGTTATTCTTGTCGTTCTTGATTACTTTTTTTTTTTAAACTTGTTTATCCCCTTTCGGTTATTAGGTTTTGAGAAATTGTAGGTTGGATCTTGAATTTAGAAAGTGCATTAGAAGTCACTCTGCTCTGCTTCCTTACTATTGGCTTTTCATTTTCTTTTGTTTTTAGTGCAAGTTACTTTCATGTCTGTAATACACTTGTAAATTGTTTGAATTTGAAGTAGTTCAATGATGCCTACCTAGTAGCAATTTAAATACTACAAAATGGTTTATCAAGTAACTCCTTGTTTGCCCAAAAGGGGGGAGGGGGGGGGAAAGTGACTCCTTATTAGTTAAAAGGGAAGAAAAAATTCTTCTTATATAACTAGTTTTGGGAATAAATAGCGGAAGGACATTGTCACTCATATGATATTTTTTAAGGAGGTTAGATAGTTTTTAGTGTAGCGTTTTTCTAAATTACGTGTTGGAAACCACTTGCACCAATGCATGTTCCGACGGGCCTTTAAGCTTGTTAAAGTTTCGAGACCAGTTTTTAAATTATTAAGTATGAAAACAAGTGTCAGCTCACTCTTACTAACATAAGCATTTGGATGAAGAAGTAATCAACACTCTTTGACATATTATGTATACAACTCGCTAGAGTCAAGTTCTACTCAGATGGGGGAGTTGATGAAAATCATTTATGTAGCAAAGTAGCAAACTTAAGAAACAAGAGTTTTTAATATGTATGTTTTATTTTACTCTGTCATCAAGTATTAGGATTGCTTGTTTTGAATTTTTTATTAGGATTTAGGCTGGTTGATTACCCTATAAATAGGCCCCTATAGTTGTTTTGATAGACTTGGATGAAAATTGACTTGTTGTGGCAACTGCTCTATGTTCTGTTATTCCCTAATTTATGTTATGTTCTTCCCCTCTCTCTATACGCTCGTATTGATCTACATCAAGGATTTTGTACATCATAAACAACTTATTTGAACTAATTTGTCAATTTGTTGTAACTTTTGCAGTTCTCAGCTTAAGAGAAAACAACTAAAGAAAGCCTCTCGGGAGCAGCCTTCAACAAATGGAGATTTTCAGTCTAATAATGATGAAGACTGTAACGTGGAAGCTGCTTCTGTTGGGAGTGTTCCGACTTTGAATCAAGAAAGCACTTCTTATGATGATGTTCACAGTGCCATGTCCATAGATCAGAACAATGCTAAAGAGTTGAATGTAGCTGTACGAAAACCCTCAGTGTGCTCTGTCAATAACTTTACCTTGTGGCTCTTGCAAATTTTGTTTCTTTGCATATCATGTGACAGTGAGACATTGGAAAGTTAGCAAACATAAATGAAAGGATAAATGTTAATTTTGGTCTTATACTTCACACAATTTTTCAATATTGATTGTCAGTTTTGTTCCAGGAGATATAAAATTTGCAGTTGAACCTGAGTTTCTCATGGAATGTTCGGAGAAAATGAATATCATAATTTATGCCAATATAGGCTTGTAGTCAATAATATTCAGAATCAGATACCGCAGATAGTGGCATTAACTATTGTTCCACTGCTCTTGGCTTCTCATTTTCTTTTTGATAACTCTGGCTGTATATCTGTTAATGTTTCACTGAAATTGTTTGGTTATTATGAATACCTATAAACGACTGTCACCAGATATGCCGTTAGAAAAAGGGATCCCTCTTTTGTGTTTGTAACTATAATCTCCGTCTCTCTTTGTTTGTTTAGCAAAAGAAAAAAGTATAATCTCTTTGTTTTCAGAGTAACATAATTGCATCATTTTACTTTCCTTGTAGGTATTATTTGTAGGAATCTAAAGGCAGTGCCCTTTTCTGTTACAGGCCAACATCAATGCTCATGAGCAGATTCCTACTGTTCAACTTGAGGGTTTGATAGAGTTGATAAGGAATGCAGAGAAAAGTAGGTTATATTTGTGCCCTACTCTTCATACCTCTTCATATTTTTTTGTTCAATCAAGCATCTTCATAATCAAGTTTATTGAGAAATGTGTTTTTCTGTATCTAATCTTAATCTAGATATCCTTCTCCTCAACCAAGAACGAGTTCATGCACTTGAAGATCTTGAAAAAATTCTTTCTGAGAAGGAGGCATTGCAAGGAGAGATTAACAGTTTGGAAATGAGATTGGCAGAAACTGATGCGAGGATTAAAGTTGCTGCACAGGAAAAGACACATGTGGAACTCTTGGAAGACCAGCTAGAGAAGCTGAAGAACGAATTTACTTACGTTGATGGTACTATAGGAAGTAAGGTTGACATGGATGTGAATCAGAACAAGCTATTACATGAGGGAGTCCGTCTTCCACATAAGAGGGAACTTATTTCTCTCACCATGGATCTTAGTTCATTAAGGTTGGAAAACGTAGCCCTAAAAAAAGATATAGAAGCACTAAGGGAGGAGCTTAGTGTCAAGAATACAGATGATCGCATGGTAATTTTAGAAAAGGAACGATCTTTTCTGGAGTCCGCTTTAAAAGAATTGGAAAAGAAACTGTCAGTTTCTCAGGAAGATGTTTCAAAGCTTTCTACTTTAAAAATGGAATATAAACACTTGTGGGAGAAGGTAGAAAATTTGCAAGGGCTGCTTCATAAGGCCACTAAACAGGCAGATCAAGCTATTGCAGTGTTGCAGCAGCACCAGGAACTTCGGAAAAAGGTCGATAAATTAGAGGAATCTTTTGAAGAAGCTAATGCCTACAAGCTATCATCAGAAAAAATGCAGCAATATAATGACTTGATGCAACAGAAGATAAAAGTAATGGAAGATCGACTTCAAAGATCAGATGAAGATATACATTCTTATGTACAATTATATCAAGAATCTGTGAAGGAATTTGAAGACACTCTTAATCGTCTAAAAGAAGAAAGCAAGAAAACGACACTGGACGAACCTGTCAATGATATGCCTTGGGAATTTTGGAGCTGTATGTTGCTTTTGATTGATGGATGGTTGCTTGAGAAGAAAATATCAATTAATGATGCAAATGTGTTGAGAGAATTGGTCTGGAAGAGGGACAGAAGAATTCATGATGCATACATGGCTTGCCAGGAAAAGAATGAACATGAGGCTTTGGCTACATTTCTCCTTCTGACATCACCAAAGACAAGGTATTATATCTTAAGCATTACATTACATTGTGTATTTACATTTTCTATTCTTTTATTTATATTTTTGTCGTCTTTAGTGCAGGATTGCATGTCATTCACATTGCAGCTGAGATGGCACCAGTTGCCAAGGTGAGTATTGGTTAACCTCCTAAGTTCCTGTTTGATTGGTTGAATGTGCTTCAAGAGGTTTCATATGTAAAAGTTAACATTGTTCTTAAGGTTCTGTCACCATTATGTATCACTTTCTACATGAAAGGGATCTAACAATTTCTATGTAATCAATGTTCATGTGTGTCACCACTGTGTATCACTTTCTACTCTGAAAGGGATCTAACAATTTGTATGTAATGAATGTCCATGTGTTTTGTCTGTCTGGGTATGATGTATGGTTGGGGGTAGAGCATCATTGGAGCTACAGCTCCAACCAACTTTTAAAAAAAAAAAATAATAATTACATGTATATTTTTTATTATTAAATAAATATTTTATTTGTAGTAATATATTGTGTACATTTTGTGTGTGAATAACAACATTTAATAAACATGTAAATAAAAGATATAAATTGTGAGTAAAGTAGTTAAATACTAGCACTTTTGTTCACATATTTGTTAAACATTGACACCTAAAATTGTAATCGTATATCATATAAAAATACATCTCAAGTCAATATGCGATAATCCAAAAACATTTCAAATTAACTTGACTAAAACATTATAAAATTTAAAAATTAGAAAGAAAAAAAAGCATGATGAGAATATTCAGATAAAAACTTTTAAGTTTTAATTATTTATCTCATCAAAGTTTCTCATATTTTATTTCACTCGAAATTTTAAATTTATCTAAAATTATATTATTTTACACTTTATTTTAATAATTTTTTTTGAATTTTTTTGAAATTTTCTTTATTTATGAAAATTTTAATATTCTTTTGCCTTTAGTTTTCTTTCATTTTTATTTTTATTAGTCTGTCTTATATTATTTATCGATATATATTTTTATGTATAGTCTCAAGCTTAAAAATCTTTATCATAATTTATTTTTCATATTTTGCATATGTTTAATTTTAGTTTTAATACTTATAAATTTTAACTTATTTGATTGAGTTTTCCATTTTGTTAGAGTTTTTTGTTAATAAATTTATTTTTATACTTTTATGATATTAATACTTATTATATTTTTTATTTTTATTAGATGATTTTTGTTATATGTTAATTGTAATATGCTAACTCTATGTAATTTTTTAAGTGCTAATTTTATCTCTCTATTGTAATATGACATTAAAAAATTAAGTGTTGCATTGAGGAGAGTTCATTGTAGTTCCTACTAATTTTGATTTTGATGTATTTTTCATTGTTTAATATTTAAATATAATTTTCTACTGTATAAAAAAACTTAGACCTCAGCCCTCCTTCCTTGTTCATAGTTCTACATACACTAAAAATTGCAAAGTTGGCCATTATATGAAGGTACCTTACAATTTTACTTTCAAATGTTCTTTTGGGAGGTTTATTGACTTAAGATATTGTATTTTTCTCTGTTCGTTCATGTCTACTATCCTATTTAGGTGTTCATATTTCATGCATGATAAAGTTCATGGAACTTCACTGACAGTTATGCTTGTGAAACTGTATTTGCTAAATGATTGCAGTTCATGTCTATCTTTGTATGCTACCAGGGTCTCAGCCTTGAGTTATTTTCCTTACAGGCTGAGGATATTGTATGACATGCAACAACATCTATTACTGAAGATTAAAGCTAACATTTTTCTTGTATTTATCTTTCAGCCCAAAACATCGTATAGTATAAATATATATTGACATTTTATTCCTTTATAAGTATTCCTTGCATTAAATGGGGTTAAAGCAATGCAATGTCATTTCAGGAATTTTTTCAAGATTATCAGTTGTTAATTTTACAGGTTGGTGGTTTGGGGGATGTTGTAACTGGTCTTGGTAAAGCACTGCAGAAGAGAGGACACCTTGTTGAAATTGTTATTCCCAAATATGACTGCATGGAGTATGAACGTATCAATGATTTAAGGGTACTGTATACTATTTTATGGTTTGGGCAAATTGTCAACATAAAAAGCCTTGTCTCAGGAGCATTATTTGACCATCCCTTAATTTTTCAGGCTCTAGACGTGCTGGTAGAATCATTCTTTGATGGCCAACTATATAAAAACAAAGTCTGGGTTGGCACAGTTGAAGGTTAAAAAATTCAAAGCGTCTGCTTATTTTGTCTGCTTATTTTGTATCTTCTGGCACTAAGTTCTAACTTCTAACTATGCTCTTGATTTTCCAGGCCTTCCTGTTTATTTCATTGAGCCACTTCATCCTGAAAAATTCTTCTGGAGAGGGCAGTTTTATGGGGAGCATGATGATTTTAAGCGGTTTTCATTTTTCAGCCGTGCAGCACTTGAATTGCTTCTGCAAGCTGGCAAGAATCCAGACATAATTCATTGTCATGATTGGCAGACAGCTTTCGTTGTACGGTTTATTTATTTAGCAGTGAACTATCCCTCTCCCTCTCACTCACTCACTCTCTCTCTCAATTTCACCCACTGACTTTCTTGTTGCTTTCTTAGGCTCCTCTCTATTGGGATCTCTATAACCCCAAAGGGTTGAATACAGCTAGAATATGTTTTACATGCCATAACTTTGAGTACCAAGGTACTGCACCTGCTTCTCAGTTGGAATACTGTGGCCTTGATGTAAACCAGCTTAATAAGCCAGACAGAATGCAGGATCACTCAGCACATGATAAGATCAATCCTGTTAAGGTAAATGATATTTACTTATTTTAATTCCAATATCATTTCATTCATCATTTAAAGGCTCTTTATCACCCCCATTTCATTTTATGCTTTCACATGGTCCAATTCTCAGGGTGCAGTTGTGTTCTCTAATATTGTGACAACGGTCTCACCCACCTATGCTCAGGAGGTGCGAACTTCTGAGGTAAGAGTGAAGTCCTTGGCTGATGTCTTATGTTCACCTATTTTATACTGAGGATTATCTTTGTCATGCTTGAATGTAAATGCAATTATTTTTAATAGTTCTTCATCCATGATCGACAGGGAGGTAGAGGTCTCCATTCAACGCTTAATGTTCATGCTAGAAAGTTTGTTGGAATTTTGAATGGAATTGATAGCGATGCATGGAATCCTAGCACCTGATGCATTTCTCAAAGTACAATACAGTGCTAATGATCTTCAAGGAAAAACAGAAAATAAGGAAGCTTTGAGAAGTAACCTCGGTCTTTCTTATGAAGATATCAACAGGCCACTGGTAATGATATTTGCTGTAGCATTAAGTGAGATTTTCGAAATGAAGCATATCATAAGCCTTTCGTTAGCTATATTTTCACATAGGCATTGCTTTCTTTTAGTAAAAAATTTTATCTTAAGCTAGTATTTTTACAATGTGTCACATTTTTTAGAGAATATTTTCCATCTATTGCGTGTTCTTGTTCTTGGGTTATTGTGGTTATCTCGTAGATTGAGTAATCATATGAGTAGATCTTTACTTTTGTTTAAATTAGCTTGGAAAGAAATAAAATTGCTTATTTCCTCATTAACATAATAGGGTATTTATATACACATATTAATCTTAATTAAGAAATATAATAAATACATAATATTTACAAAATAATGATAATAAGGAGAAAATATTTTTGACATAAATGTATATTCCAATTTTCCTCTCAAGTTGGAACATAAATATCACACATGTCCAACTTGAATAATGATGTATGAAAGCAACTTATTGGAACAGCATGAGTCATAATGTCAGCTAATTGATCAACACTCTTGATGTATGGGACTTTAGTGGCTCCTAGCATCCAAATTGTCTTTGATATAATTTCTATCAAGTTTAATGTACTTGGTTCGGTCGTGTTGTGCCAGATTATTTGCAATCTCAAGTACTGCAGTATTATCAAAGAATGAAGTCATAGATTTCTTAGGGCCAAAACCAAGTTCACTTAACGAAATCTTTAACTAAGAAAGCTTCGTAATACCATGGTGAAGAGTGCAGTACTTGGCCTTTGCATTGCACAATAATATTGCGTTTTGTTTCTTACATCTCAAAGACACCAAATTTTCTCCAATAAAGGTAAGGTATCCTAAAGTAGACTTCCTATCCATCTTGGATCCCGCAAAGTCAAAATCGATGCAATCGATAATGTCTAGGTGTCCATGTTTTGATCACAAAACACTCTTACCTGGGGAGGATTTCAAATAGGCTAAGATTTGGTTCACAGCTTTCATGTGCCTGTCACTCAGATTATGCATGAAGTAACTTACCACACTAATAACATTAAGATAAATCAGGTCGAGTCTGAGTCAAGTAAATCAATTTTCGTATTAATCTTTGATATATCTTCTTATTAGTTAGAATCTGAATTGGATAGACGGTTAAACCATGATGTACCTCAATAGTTGTACATATAGGAGCACAAGCAAAATTGTCAGTTTCAGTGAAGAGATCTAGTATATATTTTCGTTGAGAGAGGAAAAATCCTTGTTTAGACATAAAAACTTAAATACTCAAGAAGTATTTTAGATTTTCTAAATCCTTCATTTCAAATTCTTCTATCAAGTAATTGTGTAGTATTTTTATTTCATCGGAATTACTACCTGTAACAATCACATCTCATCGAAATCACTACTTGTGAGAAATCATGCTTTGGGTGACTGTTTTAACCTATACAAGACTTTCTTCAACTTGCACACATTTCCATCTTTAGTTGAAAAACCAGGAGGATTCATATACGCTTTCTCTGATTTCCATGTAAAGAAATGCATTCTTTACATCAAGTTGAAATAATGGCCAATCTAGATTCACTGTCATAAAAAATATAACTCGAATAGTAGAGATTTTGGTCATTGGAGCAAATGTCTCTTGATAGTTAATCCCATAATTTATAGCATATCCCTTAGCCACTATTATAGCCTTATTCCTCTCCCATGTTTCATCGGAATGAAATTTAAGCGTGAACACTCACTTACAACATACAATCTTTTTTCCTTTAGGTAATTTGACCAACTCTCAAGTACTGTTCTTTTGAAAGGCATTCATTTTGTTTATGATAGCAACTTTTCACTTGGGGTCTTCAAGAGCCTCCTGAAAATGATTTGGAATAAGTACAAAAGAAATCTGAAGAACAAAAGCTAAGTGAGGTTGAGATAGACGGTGATAATAAATAAAGTTAGAAATGTGATAAACAATATTAGATGAAGACTTAGAAAAGGCCAATTTATCAAGTTGTTTATGACTTTTAAGAGGATATCTCCTACCTTGATCATTACTAAGTGGATCTAGGATAGTAGGTTCAGTTATTATAGGATTAGAAGGTATGTCAGAAGCAAAGATATCATTAATAGTAGATAAAGGAGGAACATGTATCTCAGAGTCAACATTGGAAGAGTCATTTGAAGGAATGGTAGTATCATCAAGAGCAGTATTTGAGTTAAAAGATGGAGTCATAGCAATAATGACCTTATTTCATCTACCAAACTGTAGGTGAAACATATGAGGTGACCTTAACTCCTTAGTTGGTTTCTCTTTTTTAGGTTCAGGTCCTTCCAAAGGATGTGATGAATCGAGAGAGCCATTATATTTTAAAGGAGGAGAGTCCTCTTACTAGAAATCCACAAATTTTTTTCTTCCGACCATAATTTCCCTTCTTTACTATGAGTCTCCCCTTGAAGAGGAGTCAAAGAGATGTCGTCGGAGAAATAAGATTAATGTTCACAAAATTGAACATCCATGGACACATAGTATTTATTTGTAGGTGGGTGAAAACATTTATTCCCTTTTTGTATGTTAGAGTATAAAAAAAAACATACTTAAGAGCACGTGGATCGAATTTGTTCCGATGAAGTGCATGTACATAAACATAATAGACAAAACCAAACACTTTAGGACATATATTAAGTACGGAGGATAAAGTGTGAAAAATAAATAATTTTTTCAATGGAGTTTGATGGTTGAGAATACGAGCAAATATTCGGTTTATAAGAAAGACAACAATCATGACAGCCTCAGCCTACAAATATTTAGGTATGTGCATAGTGAAATTGAATCAATATTCTTACGAAGGCATCTCCTGGTAGGCAGCGGAATATTTTTCGTTTTTTCTTTCTTTCGCTCAAATACCGAATTAGCTTTGAAAGAAATAAAATTGCTTCTCTTCTCATTCACTTAATAGGGTATTTATATACACATATTAATCTTAATTAAGGAAAGGTAATAAATATAGAATATATACAGAATAACGATAATAAGGAAAAAATATTTTTGACATAAATGTATGTTCCAACTGTTTAGACACACATATGTGAGAAGGCAAATATATTGAAGCTCAAGACATGCAATAACATCTCTTACGCATGTAAAGAGATTTTATAATACAGTTTTGTTAGAGTTTATATTATGCAGTTGTCTAAATCTTTTATGATGTTGATGAATAATTTTCACGTTTCTTTTAAGATGAAGTACGATGAGTTTGCTTAGGCAATGGTGACATAACAAATTGCACTTGACTAAGCTGTGCAAATCACTGTTATCCATACTCCCTAACAAAACTAACAAAATCCTAGTATAAATAACTCTATATCTGCATCTTTCTGCTTTTTGAAAAATTACTCAGATAAGATTGTCCATTTTTTTTTTCATTTTAGGTGCTGGACTGAGAATATTGTGTACTCAAATTAAAAAAGGAAAAATTCCCAAGTTTCTTTGGAGATTTCAGATTAAAGAAAAAACCTTCCCTTATCCATATTCTTATAACGCTTTTATTTTATTTTCCTACTTTTTTAACTTATTGCTTTTCTGAAAATGAGAAATTTTGTGTGCTATAATTTTTATTGATAATAAACTAATAATATTCTGGCCAGGTTTCTCTGCTGATGCACAAGTATTTCTGAAATAGTTCGAAATGAAACCATTGTTTTGTTTTTTTATAGACAACTATAAAAACGTGCATTATAGTGACTAGTGAGGTCCTTTTATGTATTCAAGTGTACAACATCATATGTTATTTTTCTGGTTGTCATGTAGAATAGTCTTTCAGATTCCTAGAAATTGAATATGCGGCTATAACATTTCATTAAATTTTTAGTTCAACTCTGGTTGATGGTTAAAGAAATTGCTTAAATCCATTTCTGAAGGGTTTAATGATTTATGTTATATTAGGTTGGATGCATCACACGGTTGGTGCCACAAAAAGGAGTACATCTAATCAGGCATGCTATATACCGAACTATGGAACTGGGAGGGCAGTTTGTTCTTCTTGGCTCAAGTCCGGTTCCACATATTCAGGTGATCTGGATTTTTTTTCTATCATAAGTTCTTTAGTTGTAATTGTTTATAAATTAGATAAGAGGAGAATTATGAGTATTGTTTCGAACAAATTGAAAACATAGATTTAAGCGTGATTTCTTCACTAACCCAATTTTGGGTATTTTGTACTTAATTGCAAGTCCTAATTAAGAAAGGACAATAAATTCAAGATATGCACAAAATAAGAATAAAGTATAATGAATATTTCAAATTAACTTAGGAATATTATATTACATATTTTAACTATCCCTTGGGTGTATAGATATCATACATGCTCAGCGTGGACAATGAGGCACGTAAAGAACTTCCAGCAATATTATAATTCATATTATCAACTAGTTGATCAATGATTCAATGCTCTTGATGTATGGAATTTTGATTACTCTGTTATCCAAATTGTCCTTGATGTAGTTTGTGTTGATCTCAATCAGTTTTGTTTTGTTATGTTGCACCGGATTATTAGCAATTTCAATTGTTGCAATATTTTCACAAAATATAACCACAGGTTCTTTAGGATCAAATCAAATCTAACTTAACCAAATCTTTAACCAAGATGATCTGTAATAGTGAGGGGCATGTCCAGCCATAGAACTGTTGAAGTCGTTTTGGCTTGATTAGTTCTCATTTGGATAATTCTGAAATAATGTTGTTGCTTTTTATTTTTATTTGCTGAGGTGTCTAGGACTACTGCATTTAACACTACATTTTACGTCTTAGCTTGGCTTCAATGCTAGGATCAGGAACTCACAATGGTTAGATTTTGGTGATTGTAAAACTTTGTTTTTGAATTTTGCTCTGTTTGAGCTGAATATCATCCACTATTTTTTGCTCTCTATCTCACTTTTTAATATTTTTTCCTTCTTGTAGAGGGAATTCGAAGGCATTGCAAATCAATTTAACAACCATGACCACATTCGACTGATATTGAAGTATGACGAGTCTCTTTCACATTCCATTTATGCTGCATCTGACATGTTCATCATCCCATCTATATTTGAGCCCTGTGGCCTTACACAGGTACGTTCACTGTCTAGCTTGAGTTGGAAATGTATAAATTCTGTGGCAGAAATAAGAGAAAGAACACTTTTCCTTTACATGTAGGGCCCGTTAGGATATACTTATCTTAAAATTGGTTTTAAGAGATTTGGTTTAAAGTGAAGTGATTTGACTAAAAGTAGTTTTAAGTGAAATATTTAGATGTTTGAGATGAAAATGTTGGATACTTTGATACTTATTTTGTCATGGAGCATGGATTCAAAACTATTTTTCTTTAAATAAAGTATTATTTACTTAAAAGCATAAATTGTGCTTCTTAAATTTTTGAAAGTACTTTTCATAAAGATTGTCAAACATCTTAAAAAGTGTTTTCATTCATTCATTTGAAAGTACTTTCAATAAAAAATGAAAAATGGTTCCAAACGGTCCCGTAGTTAACTGGAAAAAATCAGGGAGGGTTGTAATGGTAGTCAATATATACCATGGAAATTGTAGATTATATGCGACATGAGTATGGTCTTAAAATGCCTGACTTATGTGACTTGAGACCAATTTCTCTCTTTAAATCACGAATTAATTGTTTCGTATTTCATTCCTCCTTAGATAGTGTTTAAATCCAAAGACCTTATATTAATTTGGTTCTTATCAGCACATTAAATTTCTACATATTTTTATGCAGATGATAGCAATGAGATATGGTTCTATACCTATTGCAAGAAAAACAGGTGGTCTGTTTGATAGGTTGGTATTCATTGCCTAGCGGGTAAATAGCTTCATATCAACGATTTAAGGTTATTCCCTCAGGACAATCATTAAACTTCAAACGTACTTGCTCTGCAGTGTCTTCGATGTGGATGACGAAGCAATACCTCTCCAATTTCGAAATGGATTTACATTTTTGTCTCCTGATGAACAGGTAAATGGAGTAATTACTTTGTAGTTACCTATTGTTCAAGAGCAAATAATTTTTGTGCACCTAAAAAGTTACATGTTTGTCTTTTGCATTTCTTCTGCCATTAGGTTTGAAGTCACAAACTATTAGATATTGTTTGTTCCTGATGATGATCTTTCTTGTGAGGATATTCATTTATTTCTTCATTGATCATTCATATTACAGGGGGTAAACAGTGCTTTGGATCGTGCGCTTAACCTCTACAGAAATAACCCACAAAAGTGGCAGTTGCTTGTTCAGAAAGTCATGAATACAGATTACAGTTGGGATTCGTCAGCAGCACAATATGAGGAACTTTATGCTAAAGCTGTGGCTAGAGCAAGGGCACAGCGTGCTTAAGCTTGTTAGAAAGCCTTTGGAAATTTTAGATTCTGTAATAGGGAAGTGCATGAGATAAATGACTAATGTGTTATATGACCAAATAATCATATGCTATCAAGGACTCTGGAAGCTCGAGACGAAGTCTTGTGGTGTGATGAGAGTTGCAGTCTTGAAGATGCATTCACAATTTGCCACATTTTCTACCCAAGTTTTGATTCTTTGATATTTGATCTCAATTCATTATATAAACTTAGTTACAGATATAATGTACGTAAAATTCAGTTATGCAATTGCTTTGTTGTTTTGTATGCGTTAAAAATTACGCAGGTTGAGCTCTAGTTTCATGTATTTATTGTTAAATAGAAAATTCATCAATGAAAATGTACTTGTATTTCTTTTGAAAAGTTAAGTTGATAAATGAAGGTACGGTAACTCATGCTAGTTTGTATGAAAATCTTGAGACATTTTGAGAAAGCTCCAGGGTGAATACTAATGATGCAATACTAAACTACTTTTATGGGTGAAGTAAACATCAAATAGAACCCTTGAGCTATCTCAATGGGTGAATTATTTTTTTCAGACTTTATCACATGATTTCGTTAACCGAGTTCTCAAGTCCAATGTACAAACAATTGCGCAGTTTGTGTTATATTAATTCAACTTTTAGTCTGGAATTTTCAGTTAATTAGTGGGGCTAACTTTCTCACAACTTCTGGGGTAGTTCCGATCAGAAATTCTTAAACCATATGGACCAACATCGATGCTATTAGATGATAGTTTTGTATTTCTCTGAGTCGAGAAAAAATAACTGAATTTAAAAGATCAGACAAATTAATAAAATGCTTTTTATTAACTCCAAATTTACATGAGAAATAAAAGTTTACACATGAAGCAGTTTCTCTCAACTCTTAAGCTAACTCACTTGCCTGGGACAAAATTGGTGGCATATGACCAAGCATTGTTGTTAACAGGGTCAGCAAGATGGTCTGCCAAGTTCTCCAATGGTCCCTTTCCAGTCACAATAGCTTGGACAAAGAAACCAAACATTGAAAACATTGCCAACCTGCCATTCTTAAGCTCCTTCACCTTCAACTCAGCAAAAGCCTCTGGGTCGTCGGCCAAGCCCAATGGGTCAAAGCTACCACCTGGGTAAAGTGGGTCAGTCACCTCTCCAAGAGGCCCACCTGCAATTCTATAACCCTCAACCGCACCCATCAAAACAACTTGAGTAGCCCAAATAGCCAAAATGCTTTGTGCGTGGATCAAGCTTGGGTTACCCAAGTAGTCAAGTCCACCCTCGCTGAAAATTTGGGCTCCAGCCTTGAACCACACTGCCTCACCGAATTTAACACCGTTGCGGGCCAAAAGCTCGGGGAATACGCATCCCAAAGCCCCAAGCATGGCCCATCTAGAGTGGATGACCTCGAGCTCACGATTCTTAGCAAAGGTTTCTGGATCGGCAGAAAGCCCAGCAGTGTCCCAACCATAGTCACCTGGAAACTCTCCAGTAAGGTAAGAAGGAGATTCACCAGAGAATGGGCCCAAGTATTTGACTCTGTCTGGACCATACCATGGGCTTCCTGAGGAAACTTTTTTTGACCCAGTTTTCCTCATGCTAACTCTTCCATTGCCAAGAAGCCCATTGGCTGAAGGGGAGAGTTTGACTGCCTTTCCTGCAAATGATGGAGAGGAGAGAGCCATTGTAGAAGCAGCCATTTTTTGAAGTTTTTGCAAATTACTAGTTTAAAGAAATTTTAATTCAGATGAATGTGAATGATGGGTGGTTTGTGATTGGAATTGGAAGGCTCTATATATACTAAATTCGAGTACTATACAAGGAAAGAGTACTTATCTTAAGAGATCAATATCTGTTTCCTTATTGGTAATGAAATTTGAATGTCTGATTTTCATTGTCCAGTTGGCTCTCTGTGTACCACTTATTCTTCTTTCATTTTCAATTACTTGGGTGCACCGTGCACCTTGTTAGAAATTATTCACGGCTCTCGGTGATAATTTAGTAACTTACACTAATAAAATTTAAAAGTGCAAATATTTTTTTTTAAATATATAAATATTTTGATAAATAATAGAGAAAAAATAATATGATTGATGATAAACAACACCTCATGTTATTGTAAGTAAAATCTACCCCAATAAGATTTTTTCAGCTATATGCCCAATAAGGATGTGACACTTGTAACTTTGGATAGCCTTTTCCAACTTTGATGCCATATATTGGATAACACTAATTGTACAAATTTCATAAAAAGAAAAATCTTATTGGCCAGAAGTATTTATTTTTTCCAACATAAAGTTTCAGTTCTTCATATTTTAGTTTATACTATAAAGTAACTTTAGATTAAGTAGTGGTTATTCGGTAATTCACAATTGGTTGCTAGAAAGAGTAAAAGTCTAGTACAACTGTTCTATCAAATTCTTACCCTCAATTATTTATAGTAATTTTATGTCATACATCTTTAAATCACTTTTAATCAAAATTATTTTATTTTAAATTACTTTTAATAAAAATTACATCTAAATAGGCTCTAAAATTCAACTCAAAATTAATTATAATATTTAAATTTAAAACACCTAAATGTTTATTTTAAAATCACTTTTAATAAAATTATTTTGTCTTAAACAACTTCTAAAACTTCGAAAGGGGTGCTTAAATAGGACTCGATACTTTTTTAATATTCATTTTTTAATAAAAGTATTCTAAATTGATTATATTATCAAAATGTTATAGTTTAATATCCTGAAAAAGTTGTAGTTTAATACACATGTTATCAAAATGTTCTAGTTTAATATCATATTATTAAATTTTAGTGTCCTTTTAGTACGCTTATTTTATTTTAAAAATATAAATATTAAAATAAATTATTTAAAAATATGATAAAATAAGATACTTTTAATACAATAAGTATTAAAAAATTACTAATTCTGCTTAAATATATTGTCACTAATAATGTCATTGTTTCTTATTATTTAGAATTCAAGATTTTTCCTAACCATGTGTGTGTGGTCCTGAAGAGATTTTTGAAGATATATATATATATATATATATTTTTTTAGTACTATACAATTTGGCATCTGATCTACAAAGATATAGAGGCTATCCAAAGTTACACGTGTCACAACCTTATTGAACATAGCTGAAAAAACCCCTAATTGCTGGGGATTTTTGATACAATAATGTTGGTGCAAACAAGTAACTGAAATTGAAAGAAGATAAGTGGTATAGAGAGAGCCAACTGGACAATGAGAATCAGACATTCAAATTTCATAACCAATAAGGAAAATAGATATTGATATCTTAAGATAAGGACTCTTTCCTAGAGTTCTCGTATTTAGTATTTATATAGCCTTCCAATTCCAGTAACAAACCACCCAATATCCACATTCATCTGAGTTCACATTTCTTTTCACTAGAGATATAAAAAATAAAAAAATAATAAAAAAAATGGCTGCTTCTACAATGGCTCTCTCCTCTCCATCATTTGCAGGAAAGGCAGTCAAACTCTCCCCTTCAGCCAATGGGCTTCTTGGCAATGGAAGAGTTAGCATGAGGAAAACTGGGTCAAAAAAAGTTTCCTCAGGAAGCCCATGGTATGGTCCAGACAGAGTCAAATACTTGGGCCCATTCTCTGGTGAATCTCCATCTTACCTTACTGGAGAGTTTCCAGGTGACTATGGTTGGGACACTGCTGGGCTTTCTGCCGATCCAGAAACCTTTGCTAAGAATCGTGAGCTCGAGGTCATCCACTCTAGATGGGCCATGCTTGGGGCTTTGGGATGCGTATTCCCCGAGCTTTTGGCCCGCAACGGTGTTAAATTTGGTGAGGCAGTATGGTTCAAGGCTGGAGCCCAAATTTTCAGCGAGGGTGGACTTGACTACTTGGGTAACCCAAGCTTGATCCACGCACAAAGCATTTTGGCCATTTGGGCTACTCAAGTTGTTTTGATGGGTGCGGTTGAGGGTTATAGAATTGCAGGTGGGCCTCTTGGAGAGGTGACTGACCCACTTTACCCAGGTGGTAGCTTTGACCCATTGGGCTTGGCCGACGACCCAGAGGCTTTTGCTGAGTTGAAGGTGAAGGAGCTTAAGAATGGCAGGTTGGCAATGTTTTCAATGTTTGGTTTCTTTGTCCAAGCTATTGTGACTGGAAAGGGACCATTGGAGAACTTGGCAGACCATCTTGCTGACCCTGTTAACAACAATGCATGGTCATATGCTACCAACTTTGTCCCTGGTAAGTGAGATAGACATGACTTAATGTGCCAAATGTGTAATTGAGTTTGGATTCCAGTTGTATTGTATTGTATTGTTTTTTTTTTCTTCCCTTCTGATGATATGTAATAAACTAAATGTGAACTGGTATTTGTACTATTGATTTGAGTGAGGTGGATTTGTCAACTCATTTTATTTAAATTTCTTTTGCATGGTGTTTTTACTTGGAATATGTTTTATTGCTATTTGTAATTGAACTATTGTAGTCCTACTTATTGTCATGCTTCCAACTTCCGTGCCACGCTTGCCCTTTGGCAATTGTTGTGATTGAATATATTTTAGGGTGAGTTGGCACGTAAATCGCTTATAATAAGTTTTTTTTTGTGTTGTTTAGTACTTAGATTATAAACGGTGTTATTTTAGTCTTTTAACTTTGTTAAAATGAATAATTAAAGACAAATTATATTACTTTAATAATCTTTCTATTAAAATATTATTATTTTCTATTAGATGATTAAAACACGATTAAAATACAACTTATTAATTAGGATAAAAGTAAAATTTAATATGAAATTGTTTAAAAAAATTCAACAATAATAATATTTAAACAAAAATATATTTTAATGTATATTTTAATTTTTAATAAAAATTAAAATCAATAAAATATTAAAATAAAACAATTGCAATTAACAAATATTAATAATGAATATTTTGTAAAATTATTTCATATTAATTGTAATTTTACTATTGTTAAAGACTAATGTTTTAATCACGTTTAATCACTTTACATAAAAATAATAATATTTTAATAAAAAAAATCATTAAAATAATATAATTTATCTTTAATTGGCTCTTTTTACAAAACTAAAAGACTAATTAACACTATTTTTAATTTAAGGGATTAAACGACACAAATAATTTAATCTAAGATACTTTTGTGGCATTTTTTTTCTATATTTTATTTCTCACATATTAAAATATTATTAAATTAATAACATATTTAAATACACATAGGTCTACACTAACAATGTCTTTTAAGATAAGTATACTGAACTGAAGAAGACTTATCTTAAGCAAAATCAATGCCAAGAAATTGTTAGGGCACACCATGTTGTGTACTATATTTGATATTTGTTTTGCAGTTGGTATCAATTACGCCTGTATTATATTTTTAGTTGCAGTCAAATGCATTTTCAACTATATTAGGGAACGATATATTATATTATGATATATACTTTCGTGGCAATTTGGTTCCATATAATATACAAACTTATTTTTATCATACAAATATACAAACTGATTTTCTATCAGAAAATTCTTAGTTAGACACATTTAGATCAATGTAGATCACTCTTAGTGGGGAAGCCAAACCATGGAAAAACTGAGTCTAAATCTTTTGTACCATTTTAAAGATACTAATTTATATACCACCAATATATAATATACACATGGGTAAGAGTTAATGAAATAGGGAGTAAAATTGCTTAAAATGTGTAATTTTTTGTCTATTTATCTACCACTTATTGATAGTACACATATTGGTACACCAAAAAAAATACAAGTAATTTGAAGCTAGAGAAACATAAAACACAGTTATAACTGACTCTCCTATAGCATTCGAGTACATTACTACTTGTAAAATGGGTTTAGTACTTCACAAATCTTTACCGTTATAAAATGTACACTTTAATCATTTTTATTTTAAGTGGTATATCTAGGTCTTTAAGCTTTTTAGAAAGTACATCTAAATTCAATTTCTCAAAAAAAAAAAAAAAAAATTCTTGACACATGATTCTCATGTGACTTTTAAAGGGGATAATTTTAGAATTTTTTTTTAAATTAAATTATTAGATAAAAAAAGTTAGATAAAAAACTGACCATGTTTTATAAAAAAAACTTAAATTTTGTTGTCATTTTTTTTTTATCAGAAAATAATTAAAAAAAAAAAATATTTTAGTCAATAAAATGTAAATTCAAAAATTACCTCTTTAAAAATTCATATGAGCATCATGTTCTAAGAAATTTACAATTTTTTTGAAAAATTAAATTTAAGCGTACCTTTTGAAATTTTAAGGGACTTAGAATATATTACTCAAAAAAAAAAAAAAAAAAAGACTGAAATGTATATTTAAAAAAAATAAGGACTAGTGGATCAATACCAAACTCTTTGTAAAACAACAAAAGAATGTATATAGCTTGGCAAGTTCTTGACATATTTAGAATACATTCCAAATATGAATAAGTCGCTCACACTTTATTGTTATAATAGTGTGGCATTGTTAAATTCCAAAGAACTTGCAGGAAGGAAAATATATAGAATGCAAATATCATTTGATTATACGTATTGTACATTGAGAAGATCTAGTAGTCGTGAATATTGCATCAGAGAAGAACCTTGCTGAATTAGTCACCAAATGTTGCATTCCAAGAATTTCGAAGGTCACTTAGAATTTGTCCTTAATTAATATATGTTTATATTTGTATATATTTCTGTAATTTGAATAAATAAATTATATTTAATATATTTGCATGTATTATTTAATTAATTAAAAAACCTATTAAATTTACATGATTATTTGATTCAACTTAAACTCAGGACGAGAAAATTGAGTTAAGAATAATAATTAAAATAGTCGAATAATTAAAGTTGAAAATTTAATTGATTAAGATATTTAATTGGAATAGATTGAGTTTATTTATAACTATACAATAATATATTAGACGTATTAGAACCCTATATAATATAGGAGAGCCGAATTTGGTCCCATATTTAGATAATATGTACTATTTAATTTTTTAATTTTTTTAAAAAAATATCTTTAAGTCAAAAAATGTGTTTTTAAATCTCATTACTTGTAAATAATGTGTCAAGTAAGGAAAAATTAATTTTTCAACTTTTTTTTTTGTTAAATCTAACTAAATAACACATGTGTTAAATGTATGTATTTTTCAATATATATATATCTCATGAAGTAATTTTTAATTAAAAAATAAATAATTTTTTTTAATCAACTTAAATAAAATTATCATTGTCTAACTTATAACTATGAATATTAGACGATGAAATTTTTTTTTAAGTATGTAAGAAATTTTTTTAAAAGAAAATTGGGTAATTTTTAAATATTAATTTTTTATTTATACATGTATTGAAAAATATAAACATATATATTATACATGTATTACTCTGTTACATTTAATAAAAAATTATATGAAAGTTAATTTTGTTATTACCTGACACATTTTTCCAAAGTAAAAAAACTTAAAAATACATTTTTTACAAACAAAAAATCTTAAAAATATATTTTTTAAGTTAAAGGACTAAATAACTCATTTTATATAAGCGAAAGACCCACACAAACATTTTTTCTAATAATATATGTTATGTAAATAATGGTATATAAAATATTTTCTTTCACGTAAGAAAAAGGACTCACCACATTTTTATCAATAATATAGGTTACATAAAAATGTGGTATATAAAATATTTTCGCAAGATTATCAAATATAGAACAATACATAGGGGGAGATAATCTAAATATCATTCAATATGTTGCGTGATGTAAAAAGATTTATCTAACAGATTAATATTTTTCTGATGAAACTGTACTATTGCTTGTGTGATTCAAGAATATATTAATATTGGATTAATAGAATAAAATAAATACATGACAAATCTCCATTAATCTTATTGCCAATTAGTGAAATCAAAATAAATGTGTTTATAGTAAGATATGCCATAATTTAAGGAAATAAATTTTGATTGTTCTAGGCCATATAAATGATATGACTTTGAACTAATAACAAAATTAAAATAATATACTCTAAATAAATTGATTATCATCTATTTAAAGCAATTATATTATATTGAATTACATAAATTTGCTAAATTAATTAACTTTTTTAAATAATATTAAACAATTCTTACAGAACATCTGATCTTATATTTACTTTTTAAATGATCTTATATTTACATTTTTTTTAAAAAGGAGTATTAAAGTTTTTTTTTTAATAAAAAAAAACATACTTACACTTGAATGTGATTCGGACTTAGATTTATAGTGAAAAATTAAAAATATTATTACCTGAATCACAAGATATTTAAATAAGGTAGTAAAGTTATGTATCAAAAAAGGAAGGGAAAAAAAAAGTAGTCAACCTATTTAATTTAAAATTTTACGTGAAAAAATAAATATGTTCTACATTGGGTCCTCCTTTTTGATAAATGCAAAAAAAAAAAAAAAAAAAATCACATGAAACAGTACCATTTTGAAATTCAAATAGATATTTTTATAATCAATAATTATTATAACATTTATAACAAAAAAAAAAAAAAATTTAATGGAGTGTTGGTCAAGTCCCAACCCCATTTACACCTAATAAAAAAAATTTGTAGGAATGCTCATACATACACACATATACATTATTATAAAAATATAATTGTAAGATTTTTATTTATTGTAAAAAAAATAAATGATAAAAAAGACTCTTACAATTTTATCTTTATAATAAAATAATGTAATATTTTATCTTATCATGAAATAAATAAAATAAATAATAATAATAATTTTATAATTAGCAAAAATTTGAGAATAAAATCATCTAAAATGACACACATACACACACACACACACACATATATATATATATAATTTGTCATTTTGAATAATTTTATCTTAATTTTTTTCTTTAATTACAAAATTATTCTTATTTTTATTTATTGTAAAAAAAGTAAGTGATAAAAAAGATTCTTACGATCTTATCTTTATAATAAGATGATGTAATCATTATCTTATCATAAAATAAATAAAATATATAATAATAATAATAATTTTATAATTAGCACAAACTTGAGATAAAATATATAATAATGATAATTTTATAATTAGTACAAATTTCAGGATAAAATTTTTCAAAATGGCATATATAATTATTATAATTGTCAATAATCAAAAACTAAATTTAAAATTTTTCAATAAATTAAAAACATGATGTTACAATTTTTCAAAACAACAACTTATAACCTATTCATATTTTTATATGAATCTTAATGAAGAAAATATATTTTTAATTTGTATGTTTTCAAACTATTAAAATTAAAAAATGTGTACAAAAATAATATATATCATGAGAAAATTTATATATTTAATGTACATTACGGAAGTAATCATATTCAAAAATAATTTATTACTTTTTTTAAATATAAAATATCATTAATTAAAATTTTGATTGATTTAATTTAAAATTGATTAATTATATAGGCTTTTATGACATTTATCTTAAAATGGATTATGATTGACTTTGGATTAATATAATTTATAGGTGTTTGGGATAAATTTAGCTTATTTTTTGAATTAACATAATATGAAAAATATATATATACTAAAACATTATTTAAATTTTGTGACAAATATTTAACAACAATTGCGGATAAGGATTGTTTAAATTTTGTGACAAATATTTAACAACACTTACTGATAAGATTTATTAATAAAAGTAAGTATATTACTAATATGTTGGTAAATACATTTTCAGTATATTACAAGTATTAGTATATTTGCAATAAAAATATATTAATATAAGATGAAATTCAAGAGGAATTATTTACATATAATCATATAAATTTATAATAAATATTTATTTATCACTAAGTATGTGTGGTAAAAATAAAATACTTTTGTAATAATGACATCAAATATGAACTTAGAGTTTTGCATAAATTACAAATTATTAGAATGTAAAGTAAGAAAATAATTTTTTTATTGTTGTGTTTTGAAATATTAAAATAAGAAAATATTTGTGGCCAAAAAATCATGAAAATAAAGAAAATTATATATGTAAGATATATTTGGATAAGATTGATTTGCAATTAAGTCAATCTAATCCAAAACTCTTATAAAGTCATGATTAAATTGAATTAAATAGAAAGGATTAACGTGATTAGTAAGATTTTTTTAAAACCTTATGAAGTTGTAATGTAGTAAGAACATACTATTTAATTAAGTAATTATATTAACGTCATAAATTCGGTCATTAATCACAATAAGATAATTCTAGATATACTTTTATCCATAAATTATAAAATTGTAATGGAGTAAGGATATATTAATTTAATTAAGTAATAATATTAACATCATATATAAATCAGTCATAAATCATAAAAATATAGTTATAGATATACTTTTTATCCATAAATTATAATGTTTTATTCATAATGAATAAGTCAAACAAAAATTCATGAAATATTTTACAACCACATTTTCAAGTCAAAGATTACAGAAACTAACGAAATATTTTCTTCCCTTTTCAATACTGAACATCAATACATCAACAAGATAATCTAGTTCAAATACACCTATAAATAAGCATTGGATATTGACTATGTTCATATCATTCTCTGTAGCATTACATCAATGGCTAGTCTAATGTCTTTCAGTACTCTTTTCATTCTCTTTGTTAATGTTTTCTTTACTTTCTGTTCTTCTAGCGCTAGAAACATTGTCCCTCCAGAAACAAAATCTAAGCCAACTTCCAATGGAAGCAACTATACTCATGTATGTGAACAAGAAAGGTTGGCTCAACTTGGGCTTAAAATGGCTGAATTAGGTTTCTGTGATCAGACTTTGTCATATGAAGTCAGAGCCAAAAACTTGGTAGATAGAATGACACTGAGTGAGAAGGTTAATCAGCTTGGAGACACTGCAAAAGGAGTCTCAAGGCTTGGGCTGCCTCCTTATAAATGGTGGTCTGAGGCTCTTCATGGTGTTTCTAATGTTGGCCGGCATGGCACTTTTTTTGACGACGTCGTGCCTAGTGCAACTAGTTTTCCCACTGTCATTCTTACAAGTGCTGCATTCAATGAAGATTTGTGGAAAAATATTGGAAAGGTGCAATATTTTTTTTTTCTTCGTTGGTATAGGGTTAATTATTTGAATAAGGGTATAAAAAAAAACCGGATAAATCAAAGCAGACTAGTAAACTGGACCAGAACTTTTGCTTTGATTTTTATCAACATATTTTTTTTAATTTCTATATCTAATTTATTTATTGCTCAACCAACCATATTTTACTTCTACATATAGTAACATCTTATATATTAATTAATCTCCGATAAACAAGCTACATGATTGGTAATCATTAATGGACCAAACCATTCGGACCAGTTAAACAATTTAAAAAAAACTGAATCAGATCATCCCTAATTTAAATGGTGTTATTATAGTGAATGACATGTTTTTTCAATGTCATTTTATGTTTTAGGCTGTGTCGAATGAAGCAAGAGCCATGTACAATTTAGGAAGAGCAGGATTGACATTTTGGAGTCCAAACATTAATGTAGTGAGGGATCCAAGGTGGGGAAGAACAATAGAGACACCTGGAGAAGATCCTTTAGTGGTTGGAACTTATGCCAAAAACTATGTTAGAGGATTGCAAGATGTTGAAGGAACAGAGAATACCACAGATTTGAACTCTAGGCCTCTTAAAGTTTCCTCTTGTTGTAAACATTATGCTGCTTATGATGTTGATAACTGGCTTCACGTTGATCGATTCCATTTCGATGCTAAGGTATATAATTTCGTTGCAAATGCTTCACTTTTTTTTATAATAATTTTTCTAGTTTCATATGTAAATATATATTTATTGAATTTCACCTTTATTATATATGCAGGTGACAGAACAAGATATGGTAGAAACATTTCTAAGACCATTCGAGATGTGTGTTAAGGAGGGTGATGTTAGCAGTATTATGTGTTCTTATAATCGTGTTAATGGCATACCTGCTTGTGCTGATCCTAAGCTTTTGAATGCTACTGTCAGAGGAGATTGGAATCTCCACGGGTATGTATGTTTGTTTGTGGATTTTTTAGTCAAAATTATAAAATGTAGAACAAATCATTTACGTTCATTTCTTCATTGTTTTTATTTAAACCTTAACTGATAATCCTTTTGCTTTAACAGATACATAGTTTCTGATTGTGATTCTCTTGAAGTTATGGTAGACGGCAGTAAATGGCTTGGTGATACAGGTGAAGATGCTGCTGCCCAAGCCATGAAAGCAGGTAATTAGTCCTCGCTTCTAATCTACAACTAAAATATTGATATTTATGAATATATTGACAATTTTATATTATTAAAAAATATGGAAAATATTATTGATATTAATTGAAATATTTGCAAAAAAAAAAATATTAATATTAATTGATATTTAATAGGATATTAAAATTATCAATAAAAATATATTATATCTATTATTGTCATATATTAAGGATATTTTAATTCACTCTGATTTGATTGTGGTACAATCCTACCATTATATTAAAAAAAAAAAATAGGATTAAAATATTAATATTTATAAATGTATTAAAAATATAATTTTATGGAAATATAAATAATATATATATATATATACTATCAGTTGGAAATTAATGTCAAAATTTATAATAATTTAAAAACATTAAAATAATAAACGGAAATGTATTATATTAAGGATATTTTAATTCATGCTTCTAATTAATTATATTTTTATTTCCCAAAATAAATTTACTGATGTTATTTGTGATATTGTTTAGGGTTGGACTTGGATTGTGGTGACTACTATCCTAAATTTACAGAAAATGCTGTGAAGCAGGGAAAAGTAAGGGTGACAGATATAGACAGGTCACTGAAAAATCTGTATGTTGTGCTAATGAGGCTCGGATACTTTGATGGTATTTCTCAATACAAATCACTTGGAAAAAGTGATATATGCTCTAAACAAAACATTGAGCTGGCTAGAGAAGCAGCTAGACAAGGAATTGTGTTATTGAAAAATGTTAATCAAACTTTGCCTTTGGTTTCTGATACCTCTATGACTCTAGCAGTTGTTGGACCTCATGCCAATGCTACTGAAGCCATGATTGGTAACTATGCAGGTATTTATTCAGAAAATACTATTTTTATTACAGAAGAAAAAACTAACGACAGAGGAATTAATTATGTTTATTTTATTTGTAGGTGTTCCTTGTAAATACTACTCTCCTATTGATGGCATGAAGGAGCACCGAAGTATTAAATATGAAAGGGGATGTGGTGATGTTGCCTGTAAGAATGAGAGCTTCGTCTTCCCGCAATTAAAGCTGCAAAGGAAGCAGATGCTACAGTGATTGTCGCAGGTTTGGACTTATCGGTTGAGCAAGAAGGTTTGGATAGAGTGGATCTTGTTCTTCCTGGCTACCAAACTCAACTCATCAATCAAATAGCTCAACTTGCAAAAGGTCCTGTTATTCTTGTAATCATGTCAGCAGGTGGTGTTGATATCACTTTTGCTAAAGAAAATAACAAAATCAAAGCCATTTTGTGGGCTGGATATCCCGGTGAACAAGGTGGCCATGCACTTGCTGATGTCATTTTCGGAAAGTACAATCCAGGTGACCACATTTCTTCTCTTTATGCTTAAGAATCGACTTTGTGCCCCTAAATCGATACTCTTTTAAGGTTAATTGTGCCGAAAATCAAGATTCATCTTCTTGTTTTTTTAATTTTTTAATTTTAAAACTTGATTGTATACATTAATTATTTACATACGTTGCTTGATCAGGAGGAAGATTACCACTTACCTGGTACAGAACAAACTATACAGATCAACTTCCAATGACTTCAATGCAATTGAGGCCAGTTGATAGCTTAGGTTATCCCGGTAGAACATACAAGTTCTTCAATGGCACAACAGTTTATCCTTTTGGTTTTGGCTTGAGCTACACCACATTTATCAACAACATCACAAGCTCAAAGACGTCAATTGATATAAAACTAGGCAAATTCCAACAATGTCGCGACATTGAGTACAACGAGGATGCTTACAAGCCTCGTTGTCAAGCAGTACTTGTAGATGACATAGATTGTACAAAGTATGATTTCAACTTAGAGATTGAAGTACAAAATGTGGGCAAAATGGATGGAGATGAAGTTGTTATTGTTTATTCAAAGCCTCCAAATGGGATCGCAGGTGCTAATATAAAACAAGTGATTGGATTCAAGAGAGTGCATGTGAAAGCTGGAAAGAGTAAGAAAGTTAAGTTTGTGTTTAATGCTTGTAAGGGTTTGGGAATTGTTGATTACACTGCTTATCAACTTTTGCCATCTGGGATGCATACAATTGTAGTTGGAGATGATGTAGCTTCACTTCCATTTCAAGTTAACATCGATTAGATGATTAGGTCATTAGTAGTAGTTTATTTAATGTAATGGTAAATATATAGACGATTATCTTGTAGTAAATAATTAATATTCAATAAAATATCGTCTTCCTCTTTAATTAATTAGTGTTCTATAGTTGTGAATCAACTGTTTTTATATATGGCTAGCTTATAACTCTCACTCCCTGAATATTCAATGTGCTACGATGGATTTCATGTTATTAAATCTAATCTTGGCTCGCTGATTCATGTTCTTTTATGTTGATAAGGATCGTAGGTAGAACCACCCTTTTCAAATTACAAAATCATAATTTCAATAATGCGCAGATTTTGAATTTTTTTTTAATTTTTACCTGTAAAATTCAATTTTATTTTATTTCTTCGGTAATTTTCCAATGTTGTTGTCTTTAAACGCCTAAGTTTAATTTTTTATTGTTAAATATGCTATTTTTGCTAAGCAAATTAAATCTCAAATTCTTGGTTTTATATTAAAAAAAAAGGTTAAGATTTTTACAAGTATTGTAATTATTCAAAATATACTCTTTTAAGGGGTTTTGTAATTCTTCAAAAAATACACTTTAACTTTCTATCTTTAATGATATAAATTCAAAATTTTGAAAAATAAAATACAAAAAGTAATGTTTTTTCTAAATGAATATTAAAAATTTAATATTTAAAATAATATAAGTAAATAAAAATTAAATTTGAAATGGATTAAAAAATTGGAAAAGATTAAAGAATTAAAATTTTGAATTTTTTTTATTTTATTTTTCAAAATTTCGAATTTATTCTTTAAAAAAATGACTATTTGTTGAAACTTTTGATAAATTATAGGACTCTATGATATAACTTAAAAGATAAAAGTGTATATTTTGAAGAATCACAAGACACACCTTTAATAACTAAAGTGTACATTTTGAAGAATTACAGAATTTGTATAAACTTTAATAAATAAATAAATAAACTAAGAACATAAATTCATTGATTTTTTTTTTTTTTAAATCACACACATATATACATTTTTTTTTTCCATAACCATAAAGGAAGTTATGTGAACCATTAGGGGAGGCTCAAAAACTTTTGCCGGGTAAGGTGAAATATAAAAATAAGACCCATAATTTTTTTATAATTAATTAAAATTATTTTAAATAAAAGTTTTTTTTTTATTTTTAATAATTTATTTAAATGTATACCAAACAAACAATAAATATATTTAATTTTATCATCAAAAGTAAAACTTTCAAGATTTATTATGATAAAATTGAGAAAATAATAAAACACTTATTTTGATCATAATCATTTTTTATTTTATTAAATAGAGAAAATATTTTTTTTCAAGCATTTAAAAAACAATTCAATCAAAGCCTATATATCTTGGATTATTTTATGAAAAAAAATTTAAAAATAGGATGCAACAATATAAGAAGTACGTACCTGAATAATTAGACTTTTGTTTTAACAACATCACTTTCTTATTGTAACAAGTGAAAGTTATCAAGTTAATCAATAGGAATGCAACACAATCTCAAAACTCATGTAATATTAAACAAGTTACAAGTCTAAATTATCTTAACTATTGGCCCATTGTTTCATTATTGGAAATTATGAGAATTATATGAGCATATACTTGGAAGCTAGAGAGAGAAAATAATTAATAGGCTGTTTAATTATCTTGAGAGTGAGGTGCACTGAGATGAGAGTAATCAAAATATCAATTTAAGAAGAGATACAAACAATGTTTAAAAAATAGAAGAGGTGATAATCTAAAAAGTTAACGTTAAAGAGTGACTTTTTTTTTTTTTTTTTTTAATAAAGAAAGAGTTTTTAGATGTTTACTGGTTATTGTTTTATACGACCTTTTAAAAAAAAAAAATCAAAAATATTAAGATATTAAAAGAATTTATGAGTTTTTTTTTTTATATTATTTAAGAGAAAATAAAGGTTAATCTTTTTATTATTTTAATAATATATAAAATAACATTAAATTATTTAGATCATATTTTTTAATTTTAATTTTATAATTTAATAATATTTATTTTTTTAAAAATAAAATATGTACGTATTACTAAAAATTAGGACCTATATCTGCTTAGGACTTAGAAACAACGCTTCATGGCCCTATGAACCATGATGACTATGAATAACCTGGTTCATTTTAATTAGGGATAATAATTTTTGATACGATACGGTAGTACGATCAGAATACAATACGATATGAATTTTTTTAGTAAGAATTGATCAATAATTTTTTTATGTTCTTAAAGGTTTTGTTATTTCTTACTATTATAAATAAGTAACACACAAAAAATTCAAGTAAATTTTTTAATGTGTCAATCAACACGAAAAATACGACACGAATACACAAACAAACACGACTAAAACGACACGATTGATACCCCTAATTTTAATGACACCATGATGCTTTGACCTTAATATACATGTTGATGTAGGGGTGTCAAACGGGCCGGCACGGCACGACGCATTAAACACTTGGCCCGTTGGCCCACTGGGCCGACACGGCATGGCCCACCAAATATTCGGCACGGCATGTTAGCTAAAAAGAGTAGCACGGCACGGCTCATGGCCCACGGCCCTTAACGGGGCGGGCCGGCACGGCACGTGAAATCTTATTATTTTAAAAATTAATTTTAAGAAAATACCAATAAATAAATAATTTTTTTTATACTTAAATAAAATTAAACATAATCTAATGAATTTCTAATAATCTATTAAATGAGAGATTGAGAGTTTGACTCTCACTTTTAATTTTTTAAAGCATTATTAATAATTTTTTAACTAAATAATTAAATAAATATATAATAAAAATGAAATAAAAGGGTCACAGGCCGTGCCGGCCCGTTAAGCACAGTCCAACAGGTCGGGCACGGCACGACACGACACGGCACAGCACGTTAAGGCCCACGGGCCAAGAATGGAGGCACAACATGGCCTATATAAAAGCCAAGGGCCGGCACGGCACGCTAACTAATGGGCCAAGGGCCAGCACGACACGCTAATTTGACGGGCTGGGCCGACCCATCCTTTTTGACACCTCTATGCTGATGAGATTGAGATGCTTTATAATTATCTATTTATTAAAAAAATGCTATATATATTAAATTATGATATATATCAATTGATATAAAATTAACGTATTAATTATTAAGAATAGTACTATAATTGACGTATCCATTATTAATTGGATGTAAAATTAAAAATATAGGATAAAAAAGTGATTGTAAAATCTATCAATAAAAAATCGATTAAATTATACCATAAAAATTAATATTTGTTAAAATATTTTTATTTATTAATTACAAAATTGAAATATTATACTTTACTCTCACACTCACACTTCTTAGGATAACACCTAATATTTATCTTTGAAATATGCTAGAGACATTTATTTTTTATTTGTGCTAGAGTTGGTCTCATTTTCACTCTCACACTCTTAGTCATTATTTGGAAATTTTTTTTTTTTTTTGAAGTTTTATTATTATTATTTAGTTTTTAAGAATATTTTTAAATTTTATTTAGGTGACTAAAAATATTGAATTTTCTTTTATGAAAATAAATTGCATTAGTTTTAAATAAATCATGGTCATTATTTGGTATATGTTTTCCTTTGGTGGGTATCTTTTTAATATTTTTTATTATTAATTTACTCACTATTATAAAAAAAAAAAAAGAAGGTAAAATAAGACCGTTAATTACAATCATATAAATTTTATAAGATAACTACTGACTATCATATAATTATATGTTCTAAAAGAATTCAACATATAAAACAATCAGTAGTCACCCTATAAATAATTCAACATATGAGATGATCAATAACCATCATATTAAAAATTCTTATAAGAAGTCACTAACAAAATTATATAATTCTTATAAGATGACCAATAATCGACTTATTTTTTGAAAATAAGACAACAAATAGCTATCCTACAAGAGTTTTTATTTTCTTAAGTGACCATCTTATATGCATTTTATAGAACAACTGGTGATTGCCCTCGTTTTTTTTTTTTTTTATAATAATTTTAGATATTGATCATTTTCTATTTTATTATAACACCTGTATAAATAAAATTTCATGCCACAAAATTCTAGAATATATATAAGTATCATATTCGAGTTCTTAATTCACAACAAATTCATCATTCAAACACACGTATTATATATGCACAATTTTGGAAAATTAATACATTTGCCGATCAAGTTAATGATGAAGTTAATTAAAGATTATAAACTACATAACTTATGATAAGTATACTATTAGTTCTAAACTTTACACATATATATAAGTTTATACGTACAAAAAATGTTATAATTCTATACATTATATTGTATTAATAATTATAAACAAAATTATCCTGAACCAAAATCCCCTTAAAAAGAAAACACCAAGAGAAAATCCTATACAAAACTCCACCTCTACAACTAAATTGATGTCACGTAATACTACAAAACATGATCATATATAAATAGAGAGGGTAAGTTCCTCTCTTAATTTCCACGTGGTTCTAGCTGCGGATTTACCTATGAAATTTAACACAAAAATTACATCAAACACATGGTAGGCATAAAGAAAATGCGATTTAGAACAAAAGCCAAATGAAGAAATTTAAAAACATGCTTGTGTTTAAAAGACTCCTTACTAAATTTCAAAATAAAATCCAGTAAATATCTCACAAAAGACTGAGGGGCAATGAGGCAATTAATTTTTTAGCACAGTATTGACTCCAAACTAGGGGTGACAATAGTGTAGTGTTCGTGTTATTCGTATCGAATTTTCGTGTTAGTTGACACATTAAAAAATTTACTTGAATTTTTTTTGTGTTGCCTATTTATAATAGTAAGAAATAACAAAATTTTTAAGAACGTGAAAAAATTATTGATCAATTCTTATTAAAAAAATTCGTGTCGTGTCGTGTTTGGATCGTGTCAGAAATTGTCACCCCTACTCCAAACATATGATATGCACTTACTCTAGACTTGATATCAACATGTTAAGCCTAATCTGTAGCTTAAAAAACATAGATCAACATTAAAATGTTAGAACATTTCCTAAAATAAAAAGACATAGCTTTTGGCTAAAATGTTGCAATAGTTGATAAGTGTCTTTTGGCAAAAGACATATTGAATAGTTGCAACATTTGGAAGTGAAATACTATGTTGAAAGGTTGTGACTTAAATAAAAGGACATGACTTTTTGATAGGTTGTAATTGTTATGAACAATTACATATGTTCTAAAATACATGATTTTTGAAAAAGTCACAATTCATCAAAGAGTTGTAACCCAATTGAAAGGGGTGCATGAAATTCTATAAATAGGCAATTCATTTATGTCATTAAAAGAAGAATAAGAGAGAATAAGAAAATGGATAATAAATATTCTATAACATTTTCCACTACAATTATGTACAAATAAAGTTAGTGTTTTAAATACTGCAGATTTAGAACATTAATTATCTTGAGTGCTCTTTAAAGTCAAAGGTGTTCTTGAGTTGTCTTCATGCATATACACCGCAGACAACAAGAGACTTCATTTTATCTTAGAGGTGTGTATTTGCTAAACCCTAGTGTTTCACCGAATTGGTGGGGGCAAATAACGTCTTAAGGACAGCGACTTAAAGTCGTGCCTTAAAGCCAAATTCAAATGTAATATTACTTAAAATGATTTTGCAGTATCATAATTGGATCTTATGAAGACTTGACTTAAAAATCGTGGAGATCAACATTCAACAAGTTCAAGAAAATTTCTCCAACAATCTTAAGACGCTATCTATTGACATGTGAACTTGTTATTGGCTTCACAATTAGGAAGAAATTTAATTTCTAAATTTTATTTATTTGTGAAGCATGAATAGAAGTCTTAATGAAGTATCTTGAATTTAATATCATTTTAAAGGCATGTATGTTGAAATTAAGATAATGAATATATGTATAGTTATATGCATTGATCAAATTTCATGAAAAATGATTAGAATATAAAATTAAATATTATATATTTTAATTTGTGCATATTATACATATAACATGTATGTGTTAAATAGTCATAACTCTTGGTGGTGTCGTGATCATTGGTGAAATGTTGTGATCATTGATAAAAAGTTATGATTAACGAAAATGTTGCAACCATTGGAGAGAAATCATGACTTTTGAGAAAGGCTTGTGATTTTTGGTAAAACATGGTGACCCTTGGTGAAAAGTCGTGACACTTAGTAAAAGATGATAATCCTTGGTAAAAGGTCGTGACTCTTTGTGAGAAGTCGTGACTCTTGGTGAGAAGTTGTGACTCTTGGTGTGGGTGAGAAGTCGTGACTCTTGATGAGAAGTCGTGACTCTTGGTAAATGGTTAAGACTAATGTGAAGAGTCGTGACTCTTTAGTTAAAGTCATGACACTTGATGAAAGATTGTGACCCTTGAAGAAGGGTTGTGATTATTGGTAAAAGCACTGATTTAAGAGTAAAAGTGAATTTTAGTATCTTATAAATAATATAGAGGAAGAATATGTATTTTCTAATTTTGATTGATTACTAAGAGAGTAATCAAGTAAATATGGTAGAAGAACTATGTTGTGGGATCCCAGAAAAAGCAAGCTTGTATGTGCATATGTTCCACCTAGGTAATTAACATGATTATCCTAGCTTCATGTAACATAGAAGCTAGATGATTGAGAATCATGGTTGTAAGTATTCCTCTATAATTTAAGTTAATATATCTTGTATAGTTGTATGCGTACACTAACAAGATGAGTTCTTCTTTTCGATGCATGTAACCAGATGTAATGTGAGTAATTGGTACATAAATTTTATATACAATTATGTATGATTGATGCTCATGGTAAGAGCATTGTTTTATGAAAAGTAATAAAGAACTTGAACAGCCCCTAATGATAAAAAGCCTTGCAAGGAACATAGTTACATATTCATGTAAAGGGGATGGAACGGAAGCCAACCTCAAATAAATCACCAATGATAGAAACTTAACCCAACACTTGAAACATCAAGATCTTGGGTTCAATGAGCCAAAGTACATTATATGTTTGTGATTGCAAGTATAATAATAAATAAATAGGTGTCCCAAAGAAAGATGTGTTTGGTACACATAACAAAACGAGGAGAATAAGCTATTTAGCTTTTAATGAACTTATAACAAATTTTTCTGTGGGATACTTTAATTACGTGAGTATCCTTGATAAGTCTACCTATGTGACTGTCGAAAATGGTGTCGTCTTCTATGTAGATTGGCTGGCTATTAGAGCACTCATGAAAAATCAGGATATAAGACACAAGGTCAATCCACGTGTCAATGAATAAAAGAACATTAAAGATGAAGAGGGCTAATGTGTGAGACATGTCTAGTTAATTGAATAGGGTCGCAGGTTCGAAGGCTTGCCTACCATGCTATCTTGGTTAACTTTAATATCTTGGTTCAAAGGCTTGTCTACCATGCTATCTTGGTTAATTTTGATGTATTTTCACTAAGTAAAGATTCAAGTCCAAAAGATACCTTTATTTATGCATAAGTCTTTGGAGCATACTCAAGATAAATGTTTTCAAAACTGTTTTTAAAATTATATTTCATTTTTGAAAATGGTGGGAGATTGTTAGAACATTTTCTAAAATAGAAAGATATAGCCTTTGGCTAAAAGGTTGCAATAGTTGGTAAGTGCTTTTTGGCAAAAGACATATTGAATAGTTGCAACTTTTGGAAGTAAAATACTATGTTGAGAGGTTGTGACTTAAGTAAAAGGACATGACTTTTTGATAGGTTGTAATTGTTATGAACAATTACATATGTTCTAAAAGACATGACTTTTAGAAAAGTCACAATTCATCAAAGAGTTGTAACTCAATTAAATGGGTGCATGAAATTCTATAAATTGGTCATTCATTTAGGCCATTAGAAGAAGAATAAAAGAGAATAAGAAAATAGATAATAAATATTCTATTACATTTTTCACTACAATTATGTACAAATAAAGTTATTATTTTAAATACTGCAGATTTAGAACATTAATTATCTTGAGTGCTCTTTAAAGTCAAAGTTGTTCTTGAGTTGTCTTTGTGAATGCACATCGCAGACAATAAGAGACTTCATTTTATCTTAGAGGCGTATTTGCTAAACCCTAGTGCTTCACCGAATTGGTGGGGCAACTAGCGTCTTAAGAACAACGACTTAAAATCGTGCCTTTTAGCTAAATTCAAATACAATATTATTTAAAATGATTTTGCAGTATCACAATTGGATCTTATGAAGACTTGATTTGAAGATCGTGGCCCAATAACAAGTCCAAGAAAATTTCTCCAACATAAAATATGAGATGCATAAACTAAAAAATGATGCCAGATTATAAGACAAAATTAAGGAGACCTAATGCCATGCATTGATATTTAGTGGGAGAGGAAACAATGAAGGATACATAGGGAAAGTTGTTAAGGGTTCAATTTCCCATAATGATACTCTTGACTTGTCCATTGTTGTTTGCTCCTCTGTACCTTGGTGGTGCTATTTCTGAGAGATATAAAGGGACAGACTGCAGGAACAAATTGATCAATTAGAATTTTATAATAATACATGAACCACTCATGATATGTGTCTAATTTTTTTATAAACCTATAAGAATCTACAATCCACTACACAAGCAATCACATTATCATCAGGTAAGTGAAAGAAAGAGTCCAGAAAAAGAAATAATCTTGGGAGTAATCAAAGGACTGACCATGAGGATAAGACATAGGTGGCATTATGATATCTTTATTTGGTGTATTTCTAGCTTTCTATTATAGTACGTGCTTGCGGTTTTGCTTCCCTGACAATGAATGTCGCTTTGATCTCTGTTCTGGTAGTATCTTCCTTGATGTGAATTACCTAATATCCAAAATAATTAGAGCCCAACTAAAACAGAGAACTATATATGTACTCACAAAATAAAATCCCTCTGAGAAATTGCAAATACTAAATCATGATCGAACTGGTTCCCGATGTCTTATAAAACATGTGCCGATAAAGGCTAATTAAAAATACCTTAAACAATCAAAGGAATGTTTCCGGTGGGCTCCAAAAAAAAGGAGGTTCAACCGACTCTGCCGAAATGATGCTGGTGCAATTTAAGATGGGTTTTGGCTTGGGTGACAACTCAGACAATGCAAGGAAATGCTGGGTAATAATCAAACAAAAAGTTGTATTAATAAGGATTCTAATCGAGTAACGAAGGCTTGAAAGTGAAATTTATATGGAAATTTTTCATGTATATTTAATATTTGTATGGTACCTATTCAGAATATCCAATTCAAGAGAAATTCAATGAAGCAGGAGAAAAAAAAAATACAAAATGAAACATCTCAAACTCAAAACAAAATATCAAAATTTTGACTCTATTGTAGGCAAGCTTAAGTCTACAATATAAATCAAAACAATTATGCTGTAAATGTCCTGGATTTGTGAACTGTAAATCTCTTACATACATACATATATATATATATATATATAAAGCAAATAATACTGTATAATCAAAAATTTGAAGTCAAACTATGTATGCAAAATAACAATTATGTTTTATAAATCAAAACTTTGCTCAACTAACCCAGTAGCTTTTCTCATATTTGTTAATTTCATGGTTTAAAAAAAAAAAAAAAATAGGCTCGCCTCAGGTCAATTATTTCGCAGCCTTAAGGCTAGTTTATTAAAAGTTAAACAAATTATATACTTTTTATTGTTGAAGTTTAAGTCTTTTTTTTAAGCACTAATACTTGAAAGTATTGAGATTTATAACCTTTATTTAATACCAAAAAAAGAAAAATTGGTAGCCTGGATTGCAAAGTTATGGCTTCACTTAGATTTTTAGATGAAACCCAATAATATTTAGGTGCAAGTAAAATAGAAGCTAGAGAAAAAAAAAAAAAAAAAAACTACCAATAATGGGCAAAGTGAAAGAGAGTAAAAAATCTTAATTTTTACGATGAAATTTCTTAGCATCTACTTTCTTCCTCTACTCTAATCTTGTTATTATCGATTCCTTCTTTTTTCAACAATTTCATGTTTTTTTCAAAAAGCAAATCTATGTTCTTCTTTCATAAAGAAAGTTTGAATTACAAAAAAAAAAAAAGTGAGATATAGTAGATTATAGTAAATTTGGAAAATAAGATGAGAAATTCGTTACTTTTGTGATGAATCTAGTGATTATGATAATATGATAACAATAATTCTTTTAGTAATTATAAGAATTATATTTTTAATGATAATTAAAACGAGAATAATAATAATATTTATGATGATGAAAATAAGAATGAAGAATATTATGATAGGCTCTAAATATAAGATATTTTAGTTCAATATAAAGTTGTTAGATTTTTTTTTGGACTTACCAATGTCTTTTTATATTTAATGGTGGTTAAATTTCTATATTATAAATTATGTGAAATTATTATGATGTCATCTTATCATAATTTAACGTTTTTTTTTTGTTTAAAAGTTATTTATTTATTTATTTTTTTAATTTGAAGCTTAAAGCCTTACATTATCTCAAGGTTGACTGCTCGCCTCAGTTGAAGGGATACATTAAGACTAGAATACTCCTTTCAACACATTGATTAATTTTATTTACAATCCTATCTTTTTTTTTGCTTTTAATTCCTGTACAAACAAATTTCATATTCACGAATCATACCAAAGAGTTGAAGTCATAGCGATGTCGAGTTATGAGAGTGGCAATCGAATTCGAGCAGGGATAGGAAAAAAAGGGCTCTGAGTGAAGATGTTTAAAAATGGCGATAGAGGGATAAAACTAGCGATTTTGCCTGGGATGGATGGAGGGGTGAATGGAGCGACTTTATTCGAGGGCTCCCAATCTCCGGTAACTGGACAGGGGGAATGGAAGACGTCGACGGTGGGGCTGTGAAGTAGAGAACGCTGGACGGTGTGAGGAACAGAGAAATCGGGATTCTTCGAATAAGAAGGAGGCTAATCTCCCCCTCTTCATTAGGGAAATATTGGGTTTTCTCTTCGGTGCTCCTTGCGAGTGAAAACTGAAAAAGTGGATGTATTTACTTGCAGATCGGAGAACTCTAAATTAACTTTTAATAGATTTTAAATGATATTTGAATTTATTATATTGTATTAAATAAAATTGTGATAAATAATTTGTATTTGTGATATAAAGTATTTCTATAATTTTAGGTGGTTATATTTAAGGGTGTTAACAGGACACTTGGCCCGTTGGCCGATCGAGCTAGTACGATTCAGCTCATCGCTCACCAAATGTTCAGCATGACTTATGGCCCGTTAGTTAAAAAAAAGTAGCACGGTACTGCTCATGGCCTGGCCCATGGCTAGTAACGGGTTAAGTCGAGCCGACACATAAAATTTTATTGTTTTAAAAATTTATTTAAAAAAATAATAATAAATAAATAATTTTTTTATATTTAATAAAAATTGAGCATAATTTTATGGATTCCTAACAATCTATCAAATGAGATGTTGAGATTTTAACTCTCACTTTTAACTTTTTAAAGCATTATTAATAATTTTTAATTAAATAATTAAATAAATATATAATAAAAATAAAATAAATGAGTAACATCTAATTTTTTTTTATTTAAAAAAATAATAAAATTAACACCCTTATACATATAAATTAATAATAAAAATAACACTCTTTAACAATATTTCATATTATTTTTAATTAAAAAAATATACTATTTTTATTATAATAAATTTTAAGATTGTTATTTTAGGTAATTTTCCTCCTCCTTTTTTCCCATTCAATGTATCCTTCTTGCATGATTTTTATGAAAGTAGTACCTTAAACACTAAATTTAGAAAGAAAAAAAATAATTGCAAATTTTAAGAAAATAAAAATATAATAAAAATTATTAATTAATAATTGATTAAAAAATATTTCAAATTTTGATAATAGGAACATATTTTTTTTTTTTGCTAAAATAATATGAACATATTTATATTTAAATAAAAAATATATAATATTTTTTAATGAAAAATAAGTAATAATTTTTTTTTATTGTTGATAACAGTATCCCTAATTAATATATATCCAGATACGCCACTGTTAAATAGGTGTGGTTTTTGACAGTAACCACAGCAGTGTTTTCCTAATTTCTTATTGTTGTGAGTTGTCCTTAATTATCTAAATTTCGTGTTACTAAAGTTGGGTTTTTTACAAAATTCTCTACCCAAAACCAAACTCTTTTAGATTATTATCCGGTTTAACTTTTCTTTTTCTTCTTCTAACTTCTGCAAATACTTCTCCAATAAAATATAATAGTTTTGTTCCAAGAATTGTTTCCCTTACTTCTTAATTCTTTACAGCTGAGTTCGGATAAATGTTATATATTATACTAAATATTTTAAATTATTGTCAATTTAGTACTTTATATTTTTTTATTACTAATTTACAAACGTTTATAATGTGTTATCAACTTGATATTTTTATTAAAATATGGGTTAACTTTGGATGAAAAAAGTTATATACTTTCTTCATAAAATTTAAGAAGGACATTTTCGTCATTTTCATGTATTTTATTAAAAAAAAATTAACAAAATTTATTCCCCTCTTTTTTCAATTTTTTGGGTCCCTCCAGAGCTCTCTTCCAGTGGGTCTGTGCGCGCTGCTACCAGTGGGTCTGTGTGCGTTGGTGTCGGCGATAGGTGGTGGTGGTGGTTGCGCGGGGTGGTCAGGCAAAGGTTGGGTTTTATGTTGTGGCTGTCCCCGCGAGTTTTTTAGAGCAATTTGGTGTTGTTCTGCGCGATAGGGGTGGTAATTTCTGACACGACACGATAGCACGATCCGAACACGACACGATAGCACGATTCGAACACGACACGACACAAATTTTTTTTTTAGTAAGAATTGATCAATAATTTTTTTATGTTCTTAAATGTTTTGTTATTTCTTACTATTATAAATAAGTAACACACAAAAAATTCAAGTAAATTTTTTAATGTGTTAACTAACACGAAAACACGACACGAATAATACGAACAAACACGCACGATAGCACGATTCGAACACGACACGACACAAATTTTTTTTTAGTAAGAATTGATCAATAATTTTTTTATGTTCTTAAAGGTTTTGTTATTTCTTACTATTATAAATAAGTAACACATAAAAAATTCAAATAAATTTTTTAATGTGTCAACCAACACGAAAATACGACACGAATAACACGAACAAACACGACACGAACACGAACAAACACGACACGAACACGACTAACACGACACAATTGACACCCCTACTGCGCAATTTTAAATTGTAGAGTTTGGGTGGCTGACGACGCAACAAGCTTTCAATTGGTCTTGCGGCAGCGTCTCCAACGATTGTGCGGCAAAGTCTCTAGTGATACACAAAAATGGGTTGTGGCTCGTCTGCAAGGCTAGGGAAAATTAAATTCTAAAAATGAAAAATGTAAGTTCAGCCATGCCAATGCCAATGCCTCTTTTCTTAAATTTTTTTTTTAATAAAATATATGAAAATGATGAAAATGCTTTTCTTAAGTTTCATGAGGGAAGCACATGATTTTTTTCATCCAAAGTTAACCCATATTTTAACAGAATTATCAAGTTGATAATACATTATAAACATTTAGTAGAATATTGATAGTAAAAAAATATAAAGTATTAAATTGACAGTAATTTAAAACGTTACCTTAAATTAATATCATAGATTCCCTCTGTATCTAATTCAAAATTTAAGCAGAATCCACTATATCTAACAATGCAAAATTAATGTCTCAATAACTTTTTTAATATTAAATAATAAATAAATATATTTTCAATTTTTTCCTTCCTAGATTTAACAAATACTTTAGATTATGTATAAAATTTATAATATAATTGTAGTAGAGTGACTTATTAATAATAATCTATTCCATTGTTAGGAGTAACATATGCTAAGGGTTGCAGTTCGGGTAGTTTGGGTTAACTTGATTTAAACCTGACCTTAACATGACAAACTCAAATTTGGCTTATTTTTTTTAGATCATTTCGAGTTAATTCATTTTGACTCAAAATTAATATGGTTCGAATTCGAGTTATTTTTTTTTGTGTCTTATTTGTGTTGTTGAAAATTTCTACCCCTAACGATGTGTATTTGCCTTTAATCGTATTAGACTATTAGAGATTTAAGGTTTATAAAAATTATGTGAATTGTGAATTGTGAATTGAGACTTATGAGTGAGTGTTTAATAGATAATTATGGTTAAATTATTTTTTTTTAAAGAACGGGTTGAACGGGTCAACCAAGATCCGATCCTAACACAACTCCCTTTTTTTTTCCTATCATTTTGAGTTGATCCATTTTTGACCTAAAATTAATATGGTTCGAATTTGAATTGGATTTTTTGTGTCGCAAATTGCTACCCCTAGCTAAGATGTAACATGTGCCTTACTCCAACTTTCCACAAGTAAAAATATAAATCAGAGTGAAGTTATAATAAATTATATCTATGTCTTTTACCTGTATTTTAAATTTTAAAATTTTAAAACTTAATAAATTATTATAAATTTAATAATTTATAAATAAAATACAAATAATATCTATATCAATTAAAAAAAAAAAAGAGGTAATAGCAAACATGTAATACAACACAACTTTTTACTTGAATCCACCACTAATAATATGTAGATCGATTTATGTATAATTATACATGAGAGCATCCATGCATGTTTGGACACCTGTGCGCATTAATCTGGAAAATATTGGATAGTTTATAGCGAAGCTTCAGAAACTCATCAATTGCAACAGAAGACTAAGAGATGGTTTTAAATCAGGCCATTCCATCTAAAATTGCGGACCGTTTAAAAAAAATTATAGGAAAAAACAACAAACATATATGATATCGATCTAGAAACATAATATTCCTTAGATTAAGGATCATTTAGATTTAGCTCTAATTGTAACATATACTAATTGCATTAAAATTAATACTGATTTCTATTTATTCTTAATTACACTTATCATTTTTCATTAATTTTATTATATTTTACTCATTAATTTTTCTTTTAAAAAAAAAAAACAGAGAGAGTACATAAACAAGTAAAATTTATATGTATCACTTAAACAGTAATGCCGAGTAAAAAGTGTAAATGAGAATTGCTAGGAGCAATTCTCTAATTATCATTTATTCAAGATTAACACTCCATACATATGATCACAGATCAGAACTGCACTTTGATCAAAACTTTCAGCGCCTCATTGATTCCCATAGAACCCAGAAAAAGAAAAAAAAAAAAAAAAAAAACTAGTTACAAAATTTAAGATCAGTTAGAATAAGGCGAAAACTTGAGCAATTGAGGCTTAGAATCAGCAAATGGTTGTACCCACACAACGGAATGAAACGTGTTTAAAATCCCATTTCTAGTGGCCTTCACTTCCAAATAGTAATTGACGCCTTTAACCACCTGCGTTTGAGCCTTAACAACTTCTAAGAAAACCAATTGTGCACCCCCATCGCTGATCAAAGACTTTCTTCGAATCCTGTTATGCTCTTGCACTGAGAATCTTCCAAGCTCTTGTATCTCCTTGTTGGTTTTTACGTTTTTAACATCCTTTAATCCCCCAACTATTCCGTAACGACCGTAGCTTAAATCGAAGAAGAGGCTCATTATTAGGAGGGTAACGGTGGTGACTGTCACAGCCGGAGAACTTAGTAAAGCCATAGATCGATGGATGGATATGTTTTAGTTTTATGTTTGTACGTGTTTTTGTACTTGGGTGTGTAGTGTGTACGAATGAACAAGTGATATTGGGTTTTTATATATAACGGAATTGAATGGGTCGAATTAAGGCAGTGTTTGGATCAAACAAATTCACGAGTATAGCCAAAAAAAATTAAAGCGTGAGAGCGACACGAACGGTGAGCCGCGTCTTTCAAGCATGAGTGCATGACTGATGGAAAGTGAAAACGATATGTGTCAATTTTTCTGTTTCCTAGCCTCTATTATTATACTTTTAGTAAGAGTTTCTGGCTTAGTACTGTTTTTGGAGATAATATTTATTATTTTTAGAATATATTTTTTAACAGTTTTATTAATCAATGATTTTATTAGATATTGAATAATATATTGTTGTATTTTAAAAAATAATAATTTTATATTTAATTAAATTCACATTATTATTTATTTTGAAAGATAATAATGAATAATTTTCCTGTATTTGTATGCATGGACCCGAGGTCCCTTACTAATTCACATATCTTGGGTATAAATATGAAGATATAGAGGCCACTGAATGAATTTACTAGGGTTATGTCTATGATACTTTATCGTTATACAAAAGAAAAAGAAAAAAGTCTATGGTACTTTATGAAAAGAGCTTTTAGAGAAAAGAAAAAAAAAAAAAAAGCATTTTTACATTTCATTGATATATTTTAATATTTTTAAAAATAATTATATTATTTACATATTTATAACTCAAATGTTAAATTTAAATTTTTTTATAGATAAATTTATATTATTAGGTCATAACTTATTAATTTATTTTTAATAAATTAAACATTTTAGTTATTATTTTTTATTTTTTCAAGGAAAAATTTTAATTTTTAGATAAATTTTATATTGTTAGATCACAACTTATTAATTTATTTTTAACAAATTAAACACCCTAGTTTTTTTTTTGGATAATTTTTGCTCCAATTTTTTAGCGTTTTTTGATTCGTTCCTGATCGATATCAAAATAAAAATGACTGTAATCTTTAGTAATGTAGTGATATGTGATAATAATCATTTTTGGATAATTTTTGCTTCAATTTTTTAGCGTTTTTTGATTCGTTCCTGATCGATATTAAAATAAAAATGACTGTAATCTTTAGTAATGTAGTGATATGTGATAATAATCATATCATTCCTAAACGTGAGGAGCTTTTTTTTCAATAAAAAGAAAACACATAGTTAAGTCATCAAAGTGATTAAAACCACTAAACTAAAGGGATCATAAACGCATGTTTTTGAAATATATTTGTTACAGTACACCTTTAAAGCCTTAAATTTAACAGAAATAGAATTTTAACAAATATACAATTAAGTCGATCGATTGAGAATATCTCTGCGCTTGGCTGAGAAGGGCATAGATGTAATAATTGGAAAACGTTTTGATGAGATTTCAATACACAAGTAACATAATAGTGTTACTATTGCACGGCAACTAATTTACAGATATTATTGTTAGTGTTGGCGAATTTTTGTTGAATCTTATCGTCTCGGGCATAGGCATACTGTTGTTGAGCATATGCCATATGGGTTCTTTTTGTCCGAGTCTTCATAAAACGCGAGAGACGTGACACACTTGCAAGCAATCGTCTTTCTCCCACTTTTATTGGTTGCATGCAGATTAGAGACAAGTGTTCAAATTTATTTCTCTTTCTTCTTCTTTTGTATTCCAATTTTATCTAAATTTTCATTTTAACTCTTAAGGCCAATTTTTAAAAAATTTCACAAGTACATTTTTAAATTTTAAATTATAAATATGAGGTATTATATAATTTTTTTAAATTTAATCATTTATTTAATTACTAAAATTAAAAATAGGATCCTTATTCTCTTACATTTGTAGAAAGGTTAAGAAAAAATTATATTATTTTAATGATTTTTTATTATTATTTTATATCAAGAAATTAAAATGTAATTAAAATACGAGTTTTTAACCGTGATAAACATAAAATTTAATATGTAATTTTTTAAGGAAAAAAATTAACAATAATAATTTTAAAACAAGAAAGTTATTTAAATATGTTTTTTAATTTTTAATAAAAATTAAAATTAATGAAACATTAAAATAAATAAGGGTAATTAACAAATATTAAAAATGAATATTTTGTGAATATTTTTATCATATTAATTGTGACTTCTTACCATTATTAAATACTTGTGTTTCAATCGCATTTAATCACATCAAAGAAAAATAATAATATTTTAATAAAAAATTATTAAAATAATATAATTTGTTATGTATTAACTCTTTTTACATAGTTTAGGGACTAAATGATATATTTTTTAATATAAAAATTAAACGATATAAGTGACTTAATTTAAGAGACTTTTATTATATATTTTTTCTATATTTTAATAATCAAATTATAAGTTATACGTAAACATTTTAAAAAAAAAAAATTGGCACTAATTTAGTACCATAACTCTTGAAAAAATACACTTAAAATAGTATAAATTTTAGCTTATACATCTTTAATAGTTTAACTTTTGTAAAGGTACCAATAAAGTCCATAACTTTTTAAAATGACAATTAATACCAGATTTTTAGGGTAAATAATGTCATTACATTCCAAAAAAAAGATAAATTATTTTTTCCTTTTTATTATATTTCAGATTAACAATAAAATTAAACACATAAATATCTAAAATTCTTTAATATTATCATTTCTATTATTATCAACCCAATAGTGAGAGTTATTGATTAATTATTCAGATTTGTTTACTAACTCATAATAGAAACTAATTAGAAAGAGAATAAACTTGAATATGATTGAAAATGAAATAAAGTATAAAACTCATTCATTGTACTATTTATATTTACTAAATAATTATAAAAAATTGGAATAAAAATATTAAATTATTTAAATATTATTTTAAAGTAATAATTTAAAATATAAAATAAAAGAAAATATTGAAATAAGAAATAAGAAATAATTTTATAATTATAAATATTATGAATTTAGGAAATTGAATTAATAATAAGAGGTTAGTATAGTAACTCCTAAATAAAAAATAATGATTCAATAATCGATAATAGTAGTAGACATCAAGAATGATGAAAAAACAGTGATAAACTTCTTTAATAGTAATACACCGTAATATTTCAATACAATTATTATTAAGATAAGGAAAAAAATGAATCCAATTACAAAATTCATAAACATATTGCAAAACAACATAAATCTTTGAGATAACGCTACCCTTTGATCGAATAATGACCAAAAAAAAAAAAAAAATCCTAAAACTACTGGCACCAATTAGAGGTGTCAAAGAGGCCAAACAGACACTAATAAATTACTTACATAGCAAGCATTCAAAGAAAAGCATCATTTTTACTTAAAAATAGCAAACATGAACTACAAAAAGCATAACTTTGAAATCACTTGCCATACCGAAATTATAAATTTATCCTCGCTTTAACATTTTTATTCCAACGCATAAATAGTGAGTGTTTCTATCTGATTTCATAACAGATCACCTTCCTCTCAAACTCAATGACCTTTACTCTGATTTCAGATCACCTTTCTCTCAAATGCCTCTCTCACAGACTCCCCATCAACACATCGATTTTTCATCCATAGATTTTATCATGTTAACTGCAACAACTATTACAAACTTGAAAGATATAGCAACAAATATGCATTTGATTTTTTTTTTTGGTCATATATTTATGTGTATTTTAATATGTATAACATATACTAATAATTCATATGTAATGTTTATATTTATATATAATTTGTATGTAAGGTTTATATTCTACCGTACATTATATTATGCAAAAACATAAGTTATACAATAACCTAAATGTACAAGTTACATTCAAAATAATTGTATATGTACAAATTACATTAATGTGGTTGTACATACACAATGATGTGGTAAAAAAATTAGTATTACAAAATAAAAAATTATTGTGAAAGTGTGCCATCATGGATCGTGTGTTTCAAAAATTATACATTAATATGAGTTCATTAATTATTCATTATTTAAATTTGAATATTCAGATGTATTGCTTACATATAATAAAATTAATGAAGCAAGACAAAATAATTTGTATGTAAGGATTACATTCTTCAATACAACATCAGATTATGTAAGAACACAAGTTATATCATAATCTGAATGTACAAGTTACATTCAAAATAATGTTTGGAAAAGAAAAAAAGTAAAACGCTCTAATGCTCTCTCTCTCTATTCTTTATTCTCTGCCTTCGCTCGCCCTAGGGTTTCTTTTTTTTTTTTTTGAGTGGTTGTTAACCGGCGGCAGGGGAACAATGTGCTTTCTGGTCGCCCCTGCCGTCCGGTTTTGGTTTTACTTTATTTTTATTCGACGGTGGTGGCATCATTTTGGTTCTCCCTCGTGTGGGGAACGGCGGATCTAGTTTTGCTGGTCAGCCACTCCTCGCCTTCGCCCTGCTTTGCTTCGGCCTGATCTTGGTTAACCGTTCCTTGCCTTCGCTCTGATCTGCTCGCCTCGCCCTACTCTGTTTGGCCTGATCGTCGTGGATGGTCGCTGGTGATGGTAGTGCTAGGGTTTAGTTGCTTCGTTACTGGTCGTTCCTGCCTCGCCCTTGTGGTGGCTCCTGCTCAGCATTGGTGGTGGCTCCGCCTGGTATGTCCCTCAGCGTTAGTTTCTTCCCCCTCTATTGGTTTTTGGTGCTTCTCTGGTTGGTTGGTGTTGGTTGTTCTTGTGGCGGCATTGGTTTTCCGGCGAGTTCCTTTCACCGGTGGAGTAAAGGGGTATTTTAGTTTTCTGGTGTTTTATCTGTGTTTGTTTTAATGTGTGTTTTATATTTGTCCTGCTATTTCTAGTATACTTTGAAATATGTAGGTTTTATGGTTAGTAAATTCGTTGATGTGGTATTCGAATATTTTCTTTTTACAATCTCTGATTTTAGGAATTATTCACTTTTTTTAAACATCGAGTCAGACATTAGCTTGAGTCATAATCACTACTACAATATAAGCAATATAGGACGGCCTCAAATTTAGAATGAGAAACAAATAGGACGGTCACATGTATATGGCCGTCGTTTAAGAAATATAGGACGGCTATTACAGAAAAAATTAGGCGGTACTTTATAGGACGGCTAATAGCCGTCTTAAAAAAAATTCTTTTAGGACGGCTAATAATGTTAGTATATAAGACGGCTAATAGCCGTCCTAAAAGAGTTTACATACATTCTTTTAGGACGGCTATTAGCCGTCTTATACTAAAAGAAAGTATGTAAATTTTTTTTTACTTATTCCCATTTTCACAGCATTTCTTCTACCCCCATTTCTGAAATATCAATCCCTAAAATTTACCCAACTCGATTTTCACTCTGCTTCAACTGCGCCACCACCCACTGTCGCCATCGCCAAAAGCCACCACTAAAAGCCACTGCCAAATTCGTTGAACCCCCATCTGGTAACCCCGCGACACATAAAACGCCGTAAGCTGCGCAAACGTACGTCGTAACACGTGAAAACGTACGCCGTATCACACGAAAGTCCACCGCGTCCTTACCGTGAGCGCCGCCGCCATCCTCCAACCCAGCCCAGTCCGTCGCGCAGGGCCAGCCGCACTCCTTCTCCTCCCCTAAACCACCCCATGTCTCCTCCTCCAACAAGCCAGGTATGTTGTTCCTCACCTTTCCTTTTTTTTTATTTATCTCTTTTATGTCTTTTTTTTTCCTTTAATTTTGTATTATACGAACATGTTAATTAATTAGTATGATTTTTCTGATATACTACTAGATTATTTGTGAACATATTAATTAGTATGATTGTATACTAATAGATTTAATTAAACTAAAATGTGTGCAGTACGTTTTTTAATTTTTTGTAAATATTACATATAGGGCTGTCTTAAATGAACATATTTATTGGTTAAATGTTTATGTGGCTGTTTCTGAAATTCTTATAGGACGGTTAAAATTCTTATAGGGCTGCTATTGACCGTCCTATAAAATTCTTATAGGACGGCCTTTGACCGTCTTATAAAATTCTTATAGGACTGCTATTGACTGTCCTATAAAATTCTTTTAGGACCGTCCTATAAAATTCTTTTAGGACACTTATTATTCATCATATAAAATCTTTATAAAATGATACATATTACAAATTTTTTTTAGGAAATTTAATAACCAACTTATTTTGCAATATACTTTTATTTAATAATAAAAAAGTTAATTATTTTTAAATTAATAATTGATACGATATTTATTTACAATTATATATAGATGTCTTATAAATTAATCTTTATAAAATGATACATATTATAAATTTTTTTAAAAAAATTTAATAACCAATACTTATTTTGCAATATACTTTTATTTAATATTAAACAAGTTATTTATTTAAATTAATTATTGACACGATATTTATTTACAATTATATATAGGATGTCTTATAAAATCTTTATAAAATGATATACATATTATAAATTTTTTTTAAGAAATTTAATAACCAATACTTATTTTGTAATATACTTTTATTTAATATTCGATAAGTAAATTATTTTTAAATTAACTATTGTCAATTTATTAATTTACAATGATATATAGGATGGATAAGAGTTGGATGTCAATGGAGAGAACAAATGTCAAATTTATTGAAGGTGTGGAAATTTTTTTGAGATTTGCTTCTGATAATTCAATCGAAAAAGATCGAATTCATTGTCCATGTTTGAAGTGTGCAAATTTAAAAATTTTTATTGTGGTTGAAGTTAGAAATCATATCTATCATAATGGAATTGATAGTGGATATACAAATTGGTATCGTCATGGAGAGACTAAGAAGAAAAGTTTAAAAGTTTATCCTCCTGAGGAATTCAGCGATTTCAATCCACGTGAAAATGATTTCACAAATAGTGCTAACAACTTTGAAAACGACAATTTTGATGAAAATAATATGAGTGACATGCAAGATATTATGGAAGATGCTATAAAGCCATTATACCAAGGATGCAATAAGTTCACAAAATTGTCAAGATCAGTCTCACTTTATAGATGGAAGGGTAAGCATGGTCATTCAGATACAAGTTTCAATGAGTTGCTAACTCTTTTGAGTGAGATGTTCCCGGAAGATAATGTTTTGCCATCATCAACGAATGAAGTTAAGAAGATCCTTCGTGAAATGGGCATGAATTATGAAAAAATTCATGCTTGTCCTAATGATTGTATTCTATATCGAAATGAATACAATGATTCCATATCATGTCCGCATTGTCAAAAGTCAAGATGGAAAGTTAATCCAATATCAGGGAAGGAAAAAGTTAATGTTCCTGCAAAGGTATTGTGGTACTTTCCACCTATTCCACGTTTTAAAAAAATGTTTCAAGATTCAGCAGCATCTCAAAATCTAACATGGCATGCGAAGGAAAGGGAAAATGATGGAATGTTGCGACATCCATCTGACTCACCCGAGTGGAAGCATGTCGACTATACTTGGCCTGAGTTCAGCGCTGAATCTAGAAACCTTAGACTTGCACTTTCATCTGATGGGATCAATCCTCACCGGTCTTTAAGTAGTCGGTATAGTTGTTGGCCCGTTATACTTGTCATATATAATCTTCCTCCTTGGTTATGTATGAAAAGAAAATACATGATGCTAACTTTATTGATATCTGGACCCAAGCAACCTGGAAATGATATTGATATTTACTTAGAGCCATTGATTGAAGACTTGAAGTTGTTGTGGACCGATGGAATTGATGTGTATGATAGTTTCAAACTTGAGAAATTTAAGTTGAAAGCTATTTTATTGTGGACAATCAATGACTTTCCTGCTTATGGGAATCTTTTTGGTCATGCTGTTAAAGGTTATTATGCTTGCCCGGTATGTAGTGAGGGGTATCAGGGATTAAGGTTAAAACATTCAAGGAAGATGTCTTACATGGGTCATAGAAAATGGTTACCTAGATATCATCCTTATAGAAAACAAGTTAAGTCTTTTAACGGACATGAAGAGGAGGGAACACAACCAACTCCTTTAACTGGAAGTGAAATATTAGCAAGAGTTGAGATGATGACTTTTGCATGTGGGAAAGTAAATTATAAGGTTGATACAAGCACTCCATGGAGAAAAAAAATCAATATTCTTTGACTTAGAATATTGAAAGTTCTTGAATGTTAGAGATCTGTTAGATGTGATGCATATAGAAAAGAATGAGTGTGATAGCATTGTCGGTACATTGCTAAATATTCCTGGAAAAACCAAAGATGGTGTTCGTCAACGTATAGATCTCATTAAAATGGGTGTAAGAATTGAGATTAGTCTAAAGGTGGGCACGAATAAGACTTACTTACCTCCCACATGTTACACTTTATCGACGAAAGAGAAAAAATCATTTTGTAACACATTAGCAAATCTTAAAGTCCCAGATGGATACTCATCCAACATAAGTAGTTTGGTTTCTTTGACTGACAAAAAGTTATATGGGATGAAGTCACATGATTGTCATGTCTTGATGCAACAATTGTTGCATGTAGCATTGCGAGGGGTGTTGCCCAAAGAGGTGAGGAGTACAATTATTAAGTTTTGCTATTTCTTCAATGATATATGTAAGAAAAAAGTTGATGTTCAAAAGTTGGATGCAATTCAATCAGAACTTGTTGTCACTCTATGCAAGTTAGAGAAATTCTTCCCTCCTTCATTTTTTGATGTGATGATACATCTCACAATTCATCTAGTAAGAGAAGTGAAGTTATGCGGACCAGTCTTTTTGAGATGGATGTACCCATTTGAACGATTAATGAAGGAATTAAAAGGATATGTGAGGAATAAGAACCGACCTGAAGGATGTATAGCTGAATGTTATATAGCTGAAGAAGAAATGAGTTCTATAAGTTTGCCCGTTACCAAAAACACAATTCCAAAAGAAAGAAAAGGTGTTGGTCAATCCATAGGAGCTGGAAAACAAGCACTAGTAGATCGTAAATTATGGGAGCAAGCCCATCGTCATGTTCTATCAAACACAGATGAAGTTCAACCATATCTTAAGTAATTTTCTAAATTTTATAACTTAGTTTTATTTGTGATTAAATATCAATTTATAATAATGAACATAACTTTATAGGAAGCACTTGGAACATATTAAGGACAAGTACAAACATTCAAGACGCACAGAGAAATGGTTAATTGACGAACATAATCGTACTTTTATGTACTGGCTACTTGATGAAGTGAGTATATTAAAACCTAACTATTTTTTTTCTCTATATATGTTAATAATTAAGTATACTCATTTAATCAGATTTCTCAAGAGCTCAGAGATCCAAATCATAACATTTCTGTCACACTTAGATGGATTTCAAAATGTCCTAAGTTTCATGTGCTTAAATATAATGGTTATATCATCAATGGATATAGATTTCATACAAAGGAAATAGATGATAATCGAACCAATCAAAATAGTGGTGTGTCCTTAGTAGCACAAGTCATGCAATTTGCTACTGCAAAGGATAAAAGACCAATATCTGGTGAAATGACATATTATGGAGTAATCCAAGAGATATGGGAGTTGGATTACTACAAATTTAATAAGTGTGTATTCAAGTGTGATTGGGTTGAGAATGTGAATAAGGTTGGTATTCGCTATGACAAAGATAATGATTTTACTTTGGTAAACTTACAAAGAATTGGGTATAAAGAAGATAGTTTCATTTTTGCAAGCCAAGCCAAGCAAGTGTTTTATGTAAGAGACCCTGAAGACTCACAGTGGTCAATTGTTCTTACTCCTCCTAATAAAGGCTATTATGATGAGAATGATGAGACCGATGAAGAGATTAAGGAGTTTCAACGGGCTTCAATGGTTTGCGATGATAACAAGATACCCAATGAAGTTTATGATGATGACACAGAGGATGAAGAATTATTTTCTTATTTGCGTACTAATTGCGAAGGTATATGGATTAATAATAAATAAATACATGGTAATTTTTATATACTTTATTAATTTTCTTTTATTGAGTATCGTACCTACATCTTATTATAACTAATCACATGGTAATAAATACATGATAATTTTCATATACTTTATTTGCATACTTTTACTTTTTAGTAACTTGTTCATGCATTCTAACAAGTCATGCTTAGGTGTAAACTCACATATTGTTACTTAATTTTTATGCAGATTGATGGAGCATTCTTCTAACTCAGGAAATGAAGGTGGTACCCATGGAAAGAGTATAGAAAGGAAGAAAGGTCGAGGAATGACAACTTTGTCAAACATATTAACGAAAAGAGAGAGGATAGTAGTTGAGGTTGACGAAGATGGGGTACCATATGGTGATACAAGTTCAAAGTGGGCTAGTGCTATCAGAAGTTTGGTACGATCGACCATTGATATCACCATAACTGATTGGCGATTGGTGCCTGATTCACGCTCAAAATTATTACCTTTGGCTAAGCGATTATTGCAGTATAGCTTTAGGTGTCGAATCCATAGAGAAGCTAATTAAACCAACAAAATAAAAGTTATCACAAAATAAATAGAAGAAATAATTTTATAATTGGAAAAAGAAATTGACAATAATTAAATATAGCAATCTTGCTTCGAGATTCACTTAATTATTTTGTTTTAATATTACCAACTTTTATTCCTATTTACTACTCAATTGCATGTTTCACATCCCAAATAAACAATTGAAAAATTTAGAATTGAAGATCTAAGATGAAATTTAAAGGTATTTGATTGGAGAAAAATAATGTTGTCATGGTAGAACAATTTAATTTATTCTTACAAGCTATCTAACATCGACAATATATCAAATTGATAATATCGCAGTAGAAGATTAACTCATAAAATAAATAAAATAATTATAAACTAAAAGTTGCACATAAAGAAAGCATGACTGAATTTATATGAAACTGAAGAATATAATTTATTGAATGTAGCAAGAAGATGAACAAAATAATTTCTCAAAACAAATTTATAAATTATAAAGCACTCATAGGAATAAAAGAATGAATAAAAAAAACTACATAATTAAGCTCCTCTCTAGCCTTGCTCTAAATTTAGCCTAACTTACAAATCATTCCCACAAATTCTAGAGAGAAAGAATGAGAATAAAAGTAAGAACTCTTTGCAATTTTCCTCATGCTTTCGAGTGTTGAATGTCCACCTATTTATAGTGTTGGATTAGGAAGATTTGCTGAATCATAATAATATCACGCCATTTTCTCTCTGAAGATAATTGATTTTCAAAATATTTTCTGAATATGAATTGTAGATAAATCTCTTATCTTTCTAGAGAATCAAAAATCATTTAATTCGGAGCTATACACAGAAAGTTATATCAAATATACTAACAGCTGTCCAACTACAAGATATTTCAGATTGCATCTTATTTTTGGCCTTGAAATAATTCTATTTTGATATTCTTCGTGAAATACAAAATATGCATAATTGAATTATATTTTCATATCATCTTGAATCACTTCATTTGAATATTTGAGTCCAAAGTTATCCACAAAATACAGCAGCAGGTTGTTGAGATCTTGAGAATAAATATCGCATAAATCCAATTTTGATTTCTTTGCTCTATTTTGGTTGATTTCATTGATTCTACAAGCATAAAATCATTATAATAAATATAAATAACATTTATAGAATTAATATAGATAATGATTAATTTTAAACCGATTAAATCATAAATATTAATTAATTTAACATATTTAAATATGCATTTTTATACTATTATCAGTGCCCGAGTCTCGTAAAGAAGAAATTTGGGAAACGTTATTGGTACGTACTACTTCTGAAGTTATTTAGTTAATACTATATGATTTTCTATGTGTACAATTATATAGTAGTTATGATACTTATGCTTTTTATTGTAGGAATCATTTGAGATTGATGACCGTATGACATATCATTTTTATATGGTTGATGAGGGTGATAACTTCAGGAAATTCAAATCATATTTAGCCAGGACATTCATTTTTCCTTATTTGGATGATCCTGAGCAACTGCATACTCCACCACATAAATACAGCTTCATATCTAAAGATAAGTGGGAGATATTTATTAATCAAAAGCTTTCTGCAAAAGCGCTAAAGCTTCGGAAAGAAATGCAAGAAAAAGAAAAATTAAACAAACACACATATTTTGGGAGTAAGGCTGGGTATCATGGTTCAAAACAGAAATTGGTAAGGTTTTTATTGTCAATTGATATATATTATTTGATTGTTGAAATAATATTCAAATTTATTTAACAGAAGAAGCAAAAAGGACCTGGAGCTATCGTGGAGCGTCATGAGACTTGGCTTGACACTCACGTACCAAGTGATCAACGACAAGTACTTAAAGACGAAACAAAAGAAGTTTTGGAAAAAATTGTAAGAATACTATACTATGAAATCAAATATTAGCTTTAAATCTTATATCATATTCTAATATTATGACAAAAAAGATATTTTGGCTGTGGATTTTATAGGAAATATTAATGCAGAAGGTACAGACCGGAGAACTTGAAATAAAAAAAGGTCGAAGGAATGATATACTAGAGATGGCATTAGGTGAAGAACATTCAGGTCAAGTTCGTGGGCTAGGAAAGAGGAAGAATCTTACATCTTATTTTGGGAGAAAAAGTCGTATTAATCAGCAACAAAATAAGGAAGATTCTAATAATTTTGAAGCAATGTCTGAACAGATAATGAGAAATGTAATGGATAAATTACAACAAATGAACGATAACTCACTTAGAAGAAGTAGAGAAAGTGAAAATATGGACGTTCAGATGGACATGAACGTTCAATTGGACATGGACGTTCAAATGGATGCAGGACGTTCAAATAGGTTTGCAAATGATGTTCCACGTACACATTCAAATGCCAACTCTAACTCATCACATGGTAGTACACACCCACCAACTAGTATAGAAAAGGTAAGTTCTTTATTGTCAATTTATTAATTAGAAAACTTATAATATATTCTCATTTATTTACATTTATGTTTTCTACTAATTTTCTTTGACCATACATGTAGGGAGTGTTGTGCTTTTTGGCAATTGATGACCCATCAAATGTTTGTGCCAAAGGCACTTGTTTTCCTCGTTGCAACCCAACTGATACGGTTCATACAGTGGAAATAGGAGAAGAAAACTTCAAAGTTTTTGTATTAACTACATCACAACCAATGGCACTTCTTCCATATCCAGTCCAAGATGAACTTTATTACGTGGGTGATGCAATTAATCAACATGTAAGATGGCCAAAACATCTTGTTATATTAAGAGGACAGGTAATATATGTTCAACACCCATTTTATTGTTTGTATATATGTTCTTTAAAATAAATAATAATATGTTATTATTAATTAACTAATAACTATATTTTGTAGCCCTTACCTGAAAAACAAAGACAAATTAGTAAGGATGTGCTAGAGAGAGGTATAAATACATCCAAAGGAAAGGAGGTTATTTCTTTGTCAAGTTTGAGTAGCGATATTGGAGATCACTGATGTGTTAAAATGTGTACTCGCAAGTGTACGAATCACTCGTAGTAAAGTGATAAGCAACTTCCAAGGTCGGTCTCTCAAGGAATTGCAGTGGTCTTAAATAACTAACTTTTTAATCTAAATAGAGTTCTAATGAAAATAAAACACTAATTAAATAGAGTTCTAGTAAAACTAAAACTCTAAGTAACTAGAATCCTAAAGCTAGTAAAACTGTAAAAAGGTGTTTGATTTGTAACGGGAACAAAGTACGAGCAATTAAACGAAAACAAAATCGCAATTAAACAATCAATTCAGATATATTTGAAGATCAATGGAGAATGTATGGACGTTTAACTTGGTTGACCATGCTTGCATCGAAAAGGTATGGTGAGATAACATGAACGTCCTATATAAACTAAACTACCGGCTTTCCTTTTAATTACGAGACTCCTTTTGGCGGGGGTAGGTCTCTTTATTGATTAACTAATTAATTGCCTTTGGCGGGGGTAAATCAAATAGTAATCAAATTATGCGCAAGGAAAACATGCCAATCAAATTAATGCTATGACTAAGTCACTAACTTGAAGCTTCGATTAAGTGTTTCGGAATAAAGTTAAGGTGACGTTCCTATAACTAAATTCTCAGATTTTTCAATCTAACTACGAACATCAAATGGGCCCATGATTATTCATAATCAAACATTTAAACATGCTCTTAATCAAAAAGTAATTCGTTTATATTAAATCAATAGAATACACCATACACAGTTCTAGCAAACATGGCAACACAAACTAAACATCCATAATAAAACTAGCCAGACATGTTCATATTAATATTCATAGACAAATAAAATATGAACATACACTCCAACAAAAGAAGAAGAAAAATAGAATTCTACAACACCAAAGAAAACCTAGATCTAAATACCGCTTATGGATTGGTTGACGTACTTCTCCGTAAGCTTTATCTTCGATTGTCGACGGCTTCTTTGGATCCTTAGAATGGTTTCTCTTGCTTTGTTTTTGTGTAGCAAAACTCCAAAAGTTGATTGAATCTCTTGTTTGGTTGCAAAATTGTAAAGTGAAAGAGTTGTGTATCAATTCGAGTTCTTTCGAGTTAAAGGGGGTCTAAGGGGGTATTTATAGATGTAAGGGATTCCTGATTGCAATAGGAATAGGCGCGCCGCGGCATGCATTTCACCCGCCGCGGCGCAACACAAAATTTGGAAAATATGCAAAAACCCGAGAGCTCCCCGCCGCGGCATACAATTCCCTCGCCGCGGCGCGCAATGCTTCTATGTTTTCAGGATCAAACCCGAGAGCCTCACGCCGCGGCATGCAATTCTCTCGCCGCAGCGCGCAATGCTTTCCTTCTTTTCACGTCCCCCCTTACATATGTGATGGCACTATATGTAAGGCTTACATATTCGTCTTGATTAGTCCGTAACTCGTGATCCGAGCGCCGTAGGTGTTCCGTCTTCGCGTGTTTTCATCATTTGAATCATTTGACGCTAAAAACACCTGAAATGCACTAAAATATACCCGTGACTCCGAATGGATAGATTTATGAAAATAATCGAAATAATAGTCATAATAAATCTATATATCAATCAATCAAGCATAATTAATCACGAAATATTAGTGCTTTTCGAGCACTCATCAATCACAATGGAATTGAAATTTTACAAAGATGGGCGTTGGATAGTATGGAAATGGAAGGTGATAACTCCCATCGTATGATGCCATGCAATCCAATGATTTTCGGGTATGAAACAATAACAATTTTATTAACTCTGGAAGATATAGTCCACATTTGTGATTCTAGTTGGCTTGGCGTTCCTCATATACAAATTTTCATCAGGTATATTTAAAATTAATAGTAAACTTTATTTTGAGTATTTCATTTCACTAATTGGCATATCATCGTTCAATAATAGGTTATTATTTGATAAATGGAGAGGACAAAATGTCCAATTGGAGAGACATTTTCATTTTGTAGATACCAAATTTTTATGCACATATCATGATGAAGAATACAAAGTCAACTTGCTTGTAAACAAGTTCAATGCAATGACAGGTTCAATGTGTCTTATGGCTCCATATTGGAGATCGTAAGTATTACATTTAATGCATTAAACACATTAGCTAATACAGTATCATAACATGAAATACTAACATATATGTAGGAGTCATTGGACATTAACTGTTGTTAATCCGTTCACTTGTGAACTTCAATGGTTCAATTCTATAAAGGCTTACAATTCTTCTAAAGGATCACCTCCTGATGAAGAATATACAAGAATTTGGTTAAGGTAACACGCATATATTTATATTATATATTAGATAATATTTTTTATATAATCGTGTTCATCTTATTTGTTTATTATATTAACTTAAATCCTATAAATGTGAGTATTATGCAATGAAACAATTGTTATAATTAACAGGGCTTTACAAACATGGCATCGTCAACGTGAAAATTCAAATATTAATCCAAATTGGATTCCAGTTAAGGTAATTGTTTTAGTTATATATCAACATGTAATTTTATATATGCTTGTAATTAAATTAATTATATAATTATTAACTATAGCTTTCTTAATTGTACTTAGTGTCCAAAACAACCAGAATCATATGAATGTGGATACTATGTTATGAAATTCATAGATACATATATTACCAAATTTATTGGAAATGCAGACACAAATGATGTACCGGTAAGCTTTAAACCTTATATTATTTACGTATGCATATTCAAGTTAATACGTAATATTATTTATCTATTATTTAGCTTTAACATATTTTACATATATTATATTGTAGTTCTCAAGTAAGAATCGGTATACACCAACAGAGTCGCTGACATTAAGGCAAGAATGGTGTATGTACGTCTACAATTATCTTTCAAGCACTTAGCTAATTTGTATGTAGCTTGTTTTAATCCTTAGATTATTTTGTATGTTTCATATATATGTATATATGTTACTGTAATTTAACTATACACTATGATAATCTATGTAAATTAAAGCTAGCTAGTTTTTGAATTTTAGATTGTATATATGTTTCATATATAAGTATGTTCTTGTACATTATGATAATCTATACGTGTAAATTAAAGCTAGCTAGGCATGCTAGCTTTGAACCTTATATTTGTAATGTAAATTATGGATGTTTTTGGAATGAAATATGGTATTCTGAATCTGAATTTTGTTCTTAGAATGACTATAATTTGTACAGGTTATATATAGATTTTAGTCTGGACGGCCAAAAAAAAAAAAATAAAAAATAAAAAAAACATATAGGACGGCTATTGACCGTCCTAAAAGAACTATATAGGACGGCTATTGACCGTCCTATATGTTTTTTTTTTTTTTTTTAATTTTTTTTTAATTTTTTGGCCATCCTATAAAAAATTTATAAGACGGTCAGTGGCCGTCTTAAAAGAATTTTATAGGACGGTCAGTGGCCGTTCTATAAAAATTTTTTATACGACGCTCCGTGAACGTCCTATTTTTTTCGATTCTTTTAGGACGGGACTTTATAGGACGGTCAGTGGCCGTCCTATAAAGTCAAATTTGTAGTAGTGAATATAGAGCATTTATGAAAAGCTCATTTATATTCGCTCACTATTTTGAATTTCTTGCTGTATGCCAGTTTTGACTGTGTACTTAGAATTGTGATGTACCTCTTAGAATTAGTGTCCTTTAAGATTGTATTTCGGATCCTTCTTTAATGAATTTGTTTCGTTTGCTATAAAAAAAAGTTATATTCAAAATAAGTGTGTATGTACGGAGTACATTAATGTGGTTGTACATACACAACAATACGTGGTAAAAATATTAGTATTACAAAATAAACAAGTATTGTGAAAGGGTGCCACCACAGATTGTGTGTTGCAAAAATTGGTGCAACTCATGTAGATCTGAACTCTCCAAGCCATTGAAAAAAAGATTTTGGTTATATGAAATTGGTGCCAATTTCACAACTTTTTGTTAAAAAGTTCATTAACTTGGATAAATATACATCAAATTAGTAACAAAATGTAAGCTCTATATGGTTAAAAAATTAAGCACAAAATTAGCGATGGAGGAGTGAGTGATGGAGACATGAAACGTTGGAGCTAAGGGTGAGATCTGTGAGAAGTGGAAGCTAAAAGTGAGAATAATGAGATGTGGGAGTTGAGAGTGAGATCAAAATAGATGACATAGGCGTGCGAGCTGAGAGAAAACAAATTGATAAATGACCTAGGGATAAAATAGTAAAATTAATAATTCTAAAACTCTTCCGTTTAGCTAAATAAGTGAGAAAAAAATTAATATAAAGCAAAGAGACTTTAATTTAGGTAATTAATACCACCGGCACGGTTCAGCTCATTAAATTAGCTTGCCTTGTCGACTCGTGACCAGTTAGCTAGCGTGTTGTACTGGCCCTTATACCTTATACGGGCCTTGCCATGCCTCCATTCTTGGCTCATCGGCTTTGTCATTTTGTGTTGTGCTTGGCCCATTGAGTTGTACTTAAAAGGCTGGCACAGCTCGTGACCCATTTATTTTATTTTTATTATATATTTATTTAATTATTTAGTTAAAAATTATTAATAATGTTTTAAAAAGTTAAAAGTGAGAGTTGAACTCTTGACCTCTCGACCTCTCCTTTAATAAATTGTTAGGAATCCATTAGACTATATCCAAATTTTATTAAATGTAAAAAAAATTATTTATTTATTAATTTTTTTTAAATTAGCTTTTAAAACAATAAAATTTTGCATGCCAGCTCAGCCCAACCCATTACGGGCTGCAAGCTGGGTTCGGCCTTATTGTGCTACCTTTTTTAGCTAATAGACAATACCGTGCAGTACCAAATGCTTAGTAGGCTGTGTCGTGCCAATTTGATGGGCTAACGGGTCAAGTGTACAACCCGTGTGACACCCCTAGCAAGTAGCACCAATTGATAAAGACAAAGACAATTATAAATGACATACATGTGGGAGTGTAGTTGTTATTGGCTAATTTAAACTAAATTTAATTCATCTTATAAACTATTAAATTTAATTCAAACTAAAAAAAAAAAAAAAAATCAAACTAATCCAAATTAACTTAAATTAACCCAAATTTTTATTGATATATATTAATTAATCTTTTTATCTTATTTAATGCAATATTAATTTAAAACATTATAAATTTTCTTATAATTTTTAATTTTATTAAATAATAAAAGCTTTAAACCAAATTTATTGTATTCTAATAACATTAAATATATAAATAACAAATTTGTTACAAGTTTTTACAAAATTATAAAATAAAAGCTTTAAAGTCATAATTATATTACAAAATAACTAAAAGAACCACTACCCAAAATTAAAGTAAATGAGTATTTTAGACTTAAATTTCATGTAATTGTAATTAGTGATAACATAATATATTTACACATGTATTTAGTAAGAAAAATGTAGTAAATTTTCTATGACATGAATTAACAGACTCAACTTATAGAAATAATAATAATAATAATAATATATAACTATAATTATAATTATTTTTTATTTTCGCATTATTCGAGTTGATCTAAATTAAATCCAAATTTAATTTATTTGTATTTAATTTACATTTTTCAATTCGTATTTGATTTAAACAAACTTACTGCAACACAAATTGTCACCCCTCTTATAAGTGTATTAATTAAGGACAAGTCAATCTAGTATTCTAACTACAAACTAGAACAAGGTACTTATTAAACCTCCATTCTCAAAACCCTGAGTACACACCAACCCATACAGCTAAGAAGTTACAACATTTGAAACCAAGCATGCATGAGATGAAAAAACAACACTGCCTACATACTACTACTATACAAGTAGAGAAATTTTGGAAACATTTCATATTTTACTTGGGTCATCCCTCTAATTTAAAGAAAAATAAAATTCCATTATAAATTGGTAAATTTACTAATATATCTTTCAAAAATTCACAAACATTGTATCTATAGAAAGTTTGATAAGGCTTATTGAACCTTCTGAAGGAGGTTTGGTAATGCTTTGAGAACCTGCTTCTAAAACAATTTCCCATAAGTGGTTCGGTAGCTTAAAGTAAGTTGGTACGGCTTATTGAACTTATTAGCAATTTGCATAAAAAAAATTGTAAAACATATTGACTAATTATTGGCTCAATTTACTTTAAAATATTTCTCTTCTTTCAAATAATTGATATACACTTATTCCATTTTTAGCATTATAAGCTTTTGTTGATCAAAATATTAAGATTTGTATTGATAAGTAGTAAAGTGGTAGGAAAAATGTTGAATTTGAGATGAAAAAAAAGATTGAAATGTATTGAGTTAATGAAGTTTTTTATGTGAAAGGAAAAATATTTTAAAAAGTATGATGTCTTGATTATGTTCGAATATATAAAAATAAAATAGTTATTTTATTATACTTTTAATTGATTTAAAATATTTTCCGATTAATAAGATTTCTTATAATAAATTTTAGGACTCTTCCATAATTTTTAAGTATTAAACTCATAATTCACAACCAAACCATCATAGATATTCCACCAAATAAATAAATAAAATAAGCATAATAAGCATGCGACTTCATGACAATATCTAAAGCTAAGCATCCTTTATTCTTTAATTAGATTATTAATTGAGAGACTAGAGCCATTAATAAGATGCAGTGTGTCCAATTATAATATATTTTGATTGGAGTATTATTTATTATTTATGGAATATATTTTTTATAAGTTCTTTCTTATCTATTTGTATTTTCAAAAAAAAAATCACATCAGACCTTTCAAACCACATTTCTTATTTCAAGTGCCATAAATAATCTCATTTTTGACTTGTGAGCTCAATCTCTAAAGTGCTTCACCCAATCATGGACTCTAACACCACATAACTTTGACCAGAGATTTTTTTTCTTTGTATTACGCATGTATATATAGAGATCGTGAGGATAATAGAAAAAAATAATAATAAATTAATTAATTAATATAAGAGAGAAAAAAGTATTGAACTTTCTATAAATTTAGTTAAAAAATTTGAATCTATCACACTCTTAAAATATACTCAATTATCAAAATATTCACTTTATAGAAGAAAAAAAAAATCCTTCGTCTTCATAATTAATTATTCTCAAAAGTTTCCAAGGATGTGCTCTACCACCAAACCCATGAGTAACAAGCATGAAAACTCTACATATTTTCACTGCATTCTTAACATATATATATATATATATATATATATATATAATAATAATAATAAAATTTATACTTTAAAATTAATACAAAATTAACAAATTAATCGGATTCTGCCTCATAGAATTACCGGCCGGACCAAGCCACATCAGAAGTTTTGGCAGTCAACTAATATTAATTACTAATCAAATTGCCTAATAGTGGAGTTCCTTCACTAGATTATGAGTGGTTTAGATTAAAAGTTTGGCATTCTCAACTTGTTAAGCAGATAAAAATCTATTCAATTAACAATAATGTCACTTGTATTTTAGATCGAATAAATCAGCCGGTGAGAGCCTGGATGCTTTGACCCGTTTTCTCAACAAATGACGTTTTTGTCTTATTAGGTCAATTAATTATAGAAGTGTCAAGATTTTACTTTTATACCTAAATTATTTATATTATCACATAACAAAAATATTTTAAATTGCAAAATATCATACTATAATTAATTTAAATTAAAAAATAAATATAAATTTACATATCTATAGCATGACTGTAAATCTCCAATCAATAATTATGGTAGCCGAGGAGACTCGAACTCTTCCTCTTTTGAATTTCTTTAATATATAATATTTTAGACTTTATTTTATGGAATAATATTTAAAAGGTAAGTTTAATTGTATAAGTATGTGTACTTGACGACGTTTTAACAAAGAAAAAGAATAATTAATTACTAATAAGGAGATTGCGGCAATTGGTTAGCAGTTTTAAAAATGTTAAATAAAAATAAAATTCGTTACTCATTTCACTAGTTAAAAAAAAGGACTTTAGGACGGTTATTAATCATTCTGAAAGGTCCTCGAGATTATATTTACACTTTTAACCGTTCTTAAAAATATTTTAGTCATCGTCCCTAAAAATTTTGTACACAATTTTTAAATTTTTTTTAAATTTCATTATAATGCTTTTATAATTAAAATTATCTGCATAATTTAAAATTCTCAATATATATATATATATATATATATATATATATATATATATATATATTCAAAATCAACAATAATAATATCATTATTTAACATTAAGAATGAACCAATATAATATAATTAGTGATTAATTACAAAATTATTGGAGTCATTCTTAATATATGACTTTAATATCTACATTAAACTAAACATTAAAATAGTTAGTAGACCTAATTAATTACTAATGATTAGTAATTAAATACAAAATTTGGTCTAATTCTAACCTTAATTAATAAACATTATCTTACTGTTCTCACTAAAACTGTAGGGCTCTCTCAAATAATAGCAACTAAAAAGAAGTTAAGGGACGAAGAACTACCTTTCTTAACTTGGATCCATTCACGATCTTGATGTTCTGAACAACAACAACAAGATTTTCAGTCAGGGCTTCAGCTAGGTCTTTGTCGAGCGTGGAAGAAAAGGTGGCATCGCACGTGGCTAGGCTAGACTGGAGTTTCACGGAGGTGTAGGAGTTTGGGCCTCACTGTTTTGGGTGGGTTATTGAAGTCATTGTTGCTGGAGGTTGCTGCAGGAGACACTAACGAAAGAGGAAGGCACGATGCTGGTCAGAGCAAGGGAGGAGGGATGGCAACTGGCAGTGGCGCCAGAGAGAGGGTTGCTCGTCAAAGAAGAAATGGAAATGCGAGGAAGATCTTTGTGTTTTTTAGGTTTGATTGAAGCGAATGGAAAAACACGTGCATTGTATAGTTGTAGAAGAGGTTTTTAGGGATAGTTAATAATCGTCCCAAAAGGCAATAAATTTCAGGACGATTAATAACAGTCCCTAAAATTTTTACGAAAATTTTTCGCACAACCGTTCCAAAAACACCCATTTAAGGACGATTGACCGTGTTTTTACAATTCATAACCGTCTCTAAATCCAATTATTGTTGTAGTGTTTATAAAATGAGTTGTCGACTCACTTATAACATATTTAATTGATAGTAATAATAATTATAATAAAAATTATTTAGAATATTATTATGTTCAGTTTAATTGTTAGTTTGTAATAGAATGTAAAAAGGTTATATAGTAGCAGTAATCCTCATTACTCACTTATAATTATTTTTCTCATTTTATCTCGTTTAGAAATAAAAAGAAGTATGCTTCATTTACAATTTTATAAATATATTTTAATATTATTATTTATTTTGATTAAATTGTTCAAACAAACATTACGATGAAATATTATTTCTATTCAATTCAATTCCTATTGGAATTCATATTCTCATTACGTTTTGATTATATAAACTAAACATGACCTTAATGTTAATCTTATGAATTGATAAGCTAAAATTGCTCAACTCACTAACTAATGAGCAACTCACTAGTAATGGTGGGCACGATTCAATTTTGGTTGATTTTTGCCTAAAATGTTAACTATATCGAAATATATCAATTTGTTAAATTAAGAACCAAGATTAACATGTAAAATGTTAGTTAGATGACATTAAACCAATCTATTTACGCCCGTTTGATATGTTTGATTTTTTGACGTACTTATTTTTAAAGTGAATTTAAATTATATTAAATAGATGTTCTATTAAACTAATAAATAAGATTTAATGTTCAATTAACAATTTAATTCAATAAACTTGTATATTAGCACAAGTAGAATTGTTCACTAATTTTTAAGTAGAGGATAACTTTTAAAAAACGAGTAAATTATTTAAAACTTGAGACAAAAAAATAATTTAGATCTTTTATTAATTATATCAAATATTTATAAAAATGAATTAGAGAAAAATAATATAAGTTATTTCACATTTTAAATTGACATAAAAAAAATAAATATGTATATTAGTAATATATAAGTCAATTCAATTAAATATTAGTTTACAATTTTAAAACTTTAATCAACCCGACACATGTCCATTTTAGCATTTTCAAAACAATCTATTTGAAGCTATAAAATATAAAAATTGAGTTGATGATTATAGACCAAAAACAATAGCAATAACAAAGATTTCGATGGCTTTGACGATGATGGTGGTGGGATTGAGGTTTTGGGCGATAAGTGGGACGTAGTTGTTGAAGTTTGACAACATTTGGATTTGCTGTGGAAGTTCCATTGGCAGAAATATATCGGAGCTTCAGTGGTGATTGTGGTAATTAAGTCACTCATGTCACACGTGCATTATCCCATTAACTGTGATAACAAATTGACGCAATTGGTAAAATTGTTACACTTAAGAATGTTTAATGGTAGTTTTGTAATATTTTTTAGTTAAGTTGTATTTTTGTAACATTGCATTGAGATAGTTGAGTAGTAAAAAAATTTATTTATCCTATAAAAATTGATTTTTTTTAAAATAAATATCAATCATAATACCATTATCATAATACTATATATATTTTTAAATGTAAGTAGGTAAATTGAACCAGTTTTCCTATATTGTTACACAAAAGGTGGTGTTGGACAGTAACATTCAATGAGGCGGTTTGCTGGTAAATGCTTCCCTTCAGGTAACTTTGTTACGTTAGATATATAAGATATAGTGCTTAGTTGGCCACTGGTTGCTCAGCATGATAGTTTGAGGTTATTGTACTGTGTTTTTGGCTATTTTGCCTTTATCAATGAATTATCATTTTTTTTTTAAACTAAAAAAAAGTTGGTTAATAACTCATGTCATATTGGTTGAACTTAAGCTCATTTGACATCTTAATTGTAATTTGTTTTGAAAAGTATTACATCTAATCAAAATAATAGAGCCTCATTTCAGTCTTCTCATATAAAGATATAAAGACAAGACATTGTTTTCCATAGGACAAAGACCACTAAATGTGATCTTCTTAAACCTATTAATGTGGACTACACATGTAGATGACAAGTCAATAATGGAAAAATTCACTACTAAGATTAACGAAACGTGGTTGCTGGACCATTTTATGTTGACTCATTCCAAGCTGGACCATTCTTAGCATTCTATGTGGCCTGTGATATTATCTCAGAGTCCGAATTTACTCGACCATGTATGTGTGTGTGTGTGTGTGTGTGCACGCACTATTTATTTTGTTCTAATACATGGTTGGTTCCTTACAATACCAATAATCATTATTAACCAAACAGATGTAAGACTTTCTAAACTTTTCTTAAACTTAAAAATGGCTTTCAATTCTTTCACGTTTTCTATTAATTACGAAATTTAACATAGTCATATTGGTATTGATATCCTTAGAGATTTGGAGTGTATTCAACAAGTACAAGACTCCAACGGGTTGATATAATTCTCAATCCTCCCTAGTGAAATATTGGAGGGATCTTCTAAGCTATAAACAGTGGTGTTACATGAACTGCTGAATTTATTTAATGTTAATCCAATCAGGTCGGTGAGGATGAGCTACAGAAGTTCAATTTATTTAGTTCATGAGTTCAAATAAGTTAGCTTACCTAGCTTCTAAGCAGCTCGAGAACTTATTTAACAAAATGTATGTATTAATTAATGATAACATTTTTATAATAATTACAATAATGTTATTATGTAAATTGTAATTAGATCATATATATTATTTTGATTTTTTTTCTTGTTGTACAAAAATATAATTAAAAGATAATATTTATACTAATATTTTTGTTTTTAAATAAAATTATAAATACTTTTTTGGTTTTAATTTTTGGAATTATTAACTCATCAGCTGTTAAACTTTAAAAGTGACTTGAACTAAATTTAACTAACATAAAATTTAAATGAGTTAAATTAAGTTATACCTTAACAAAAGTGAATTGAACTTATATGAATTGTGCTATTTGATACCTCTAAATATATCTATTAGGGATGCAAATTACAAGCAATTCTACTTAAATCATCGATATCAAGGTCATATTGGATTACTTTTACTACCATATTAAGGAGTGGTGGGCCAAAATCAATAGTTACAAAACAAGTTTATGTTTTCTTTGCATAATAAAAATATAGAGTGCATAATAAAAATATAAAGAGAATAATGATAGTAATTTAATTGAATTCAATAGAATAATATTGTAGTTATTATTTTTGTTTTGTAATAAATTAAAATAATGATACAAATAAAAATACAATTTATAAAATTTAAAATAATATAAAATTAGAATATAAGACTTTTTGATTTCTCAATTACTGAGAAAGATTAACAGAAAAATATAAGTGAAGAAAATAAATTATTTATGATGCTGAAAATATGTTATATATCTCTAATGTTTGACATTAGTAACAAAAATACATCTAACTTTTAAGTCATTGCAAAAATACCTTAAATGTTATTATCAGTGACATTTGTATCATTTTCATTAATAACATTTATTTTTTTAACATCATGTGAATTGTGACATACTATATTTACCAAAAATCATGTAAAAAAAAAAATAAATAAACGTTAATTGTATTTTTACAACAATTTAAAAATTAGTGATAATTTTATTACCGGTCCAAAATGCTACTAACATAAAACATATTTAAATTTTTTTGGAAAAACAAGAAAACTAACACCTCTAAAACTTATAATAACAAAACTAGCACCTTTTGTATTTAAACTTATATTTTCACAATTAAAAAAATGATTAATATGTCATTTTTCTTTGAACACTTATTCAATTAAAATTGAACGATGACAATTTAGACCCGTTCAATATTGAACGTTCAATATTTCACGTTTAAATTGAACGTTCAATATTATTAAGGTACTAATTTTATTACTATAAATTTTAAAGGTGTTATTTTTGATAATTTTTTAATTTTATTTTCAAATATTTACGAGGGAAGGAAATCTGTTCATTATCGTTATCATTTTAGTCGTATAATAAAAAGGCAAATCACAAGACAAACAACTAATTAGAAGATTGTTTGTCATGCGGCAGCTTTCTTTTAATTGTTAAATATAGAGGACAAAGATTGTTAAACTTTTTTTTTTTTTTTGAACAAAAATTAGCTCTCGGATGGAGATGGGTAACGTTCGTTATGTTCCATTCACCCAAATTAACTCCTTTTTATGAGTACTAACAATGACTAGCACCTTAGACTGTCGTCAAATGAATCTTTATGCACAATTATAATTATTTTACCTCTCAAACTTATGATCTGGTGCATGTAGTCTAGTGATGTTACTCACTGGACTATCCATTGTTAAACTTTTTTGATGGCCTTATTTTTACGACTCAAATATTAGAACAATTATTTTTTTATTACTAACAATTTTATTTAACAATAATAATATTAAGACATAATTAATTATAATGTTTATTTTCTACATTTTTATTATAATATTAATAAAAAATAGTTACAATAATATCATTATTTTTATAGTATTTTATGTTTACGCCATCTCTTATTACATAGTGAAAATGCAAGGTGCTATACATCTTTTGTTTTCTTTCTTTTAGCTTAGCAACAACTGGCAGGAAGTAGACAAATTGTGAATAAAGGATATGGACGAGGAGAAATTGTCATTCCCCTTTTATGCATGTTGTATTTGAGGTTAATTAAGTGTATTTTATGTATAAATATTCTTGAAAAAGATAATTATACTTTATCATCCGCTAGTAAGAAATTGGTAAATATTTTATCAATAATTTATACTCCTAAAATAATAAATAACATTTTTTTAAAAAAAAAAATGCAAGAATTTAGTTTACTAATAATATTGATTTTATAAAATAAAATTGAAATTTTATATTGAACACTTGTATATATTTCAATTTGATATGATTTTATAATTGATATGATAAAATTTAATTGAAGAATAAATATATAACCAATAATTTCATTGAATAAAAATTTGCCACGTTAGTTGAGAAGCCTTTTCAAGTTGAGATAACAAATCTTTTCCTTTCATATAACACGGAAATTATTTATCACATTTTTGGTCATCGACACACAAGATCTACATTGTTGACATTTGTACCGTATGGTCAACATTGGCGACCCCAATGATTGATACTGGCTTGAGAGTTGTGGGATGTAAATAATAAAAATAAAAATAAAAAAATGAAATTAGAATTACTCAAAGAATATCTACCTTTATGTAAAAGGAACGACTATATATATAAACTCTACAAAGGAATGATATTGAGTATTTGATTGTAAAATTTACAAAGCGAAAATATGGGGTCTAACCAAGAAACAAAGGACATGAATCAAAAGACTGTGAAAGCTGAAGAGCATGAAGTTCATTATAGTGGAGTCAAGGCCATGCCTTTCATTGTGGGTAAGTAGTAGAAAGTAGAGAGTTGAAAATTTGATTAAATCATCATATATTTCTCTATCTCTAATCTAACATAAAATCAATTAACTGCAGGGAATGAGACCTTTGAAAAGCTAGGCACAATTGGAACTTCAAACAATCTATTGGTTTATCTTACCACAGTGTTCAACATGAAAAGTATCACAGCAACAACTCTTGTTAACATATTCAATGGAACTACGAACTTTGCTACTCTTACTGGAGCATTTCTTTGTGATACTTACTTTGGCCGTTACAAGACTTTGGGATTTGCTTCAATTGCTTCTTTCATGGTACTAATTTATCTTTTCATACATATATTACAATCAAAATTTACATAACAACAAATATGCATATTGGTCATTTAAATTTAATTCAATAAGTTGATGACTTGAAAATGTCTAACTCACATAATTTATGAGCTCAAATAACCTTAGCTTATGAGCATCAGTTGAGCATATTTCACAAAATGCCTTTGTAAAAAACAATTAATATAATTTCTCTATGAAAAAACGCAATTAAAAGATATTTATTTTTTCTTTTTTACAAAAAAATATAATTAAAAAATAATATTTATGCTAACATGTTGTTTTTAAACGAAATTTTATATAAATATTTTGTTTTTCTATGCATGTTAGCTACTCAACATAACTTATTTAAAATTTAAATGAGTTCATCTGAGTTATAACTCAGCTAAATTAATAAATTAGGCCAACTTAGCTCATTTGACAACTCAAATCATAAATAATAATGAATAATCTATCTTATTTGATCTCTTTGTTTTTCGTGAAGCACTCATATTTGGGTGTTGAACTCGAAAACTCTAATTTGGAAATTTTTTATAGAAAGGTGAGAAAAACGGGATACTCAAAAGTATCATGCCATTGGTGACCCATTCTAAATTTGTTGAATAGAATTTTGATGTTGTTGTCTATGTTATAGGGAATGATAATAATAACACTAACAGCTGCAATCCCAAAACTGCATCCTCCTCACTGTCAAGATGATGGTTCATGCAAAGGGCCAACAATAGGGCAATCTAGTTTTTTACTCGGTGGACTTGGATTACTAGTAATAGGAGCTGGAGGTATCAGACCTTGTAATTTAGCCTTTGGAGCTGATCAGTTTAATCCCAATACAGAGTCTGGTAAAAGGGGAATAACTAGTTTCTTCAATTGGTACTACTTCACATTTACTTTTGCTATGATGATATCTTTGTCATTCATTGTGTATATTCAATCTGATGTAAGCTGGGCTTGGGGTCTAGCAATTCCTGCATTCCTTATGTTGTTATCATGTATACTCTTCTTCACGGGTTCAAGGATTTATGTCAAAGTTAAACCTCAAGGGAGTCCTTTGGCAAGTGCAGTGAGGGTCATAGTGGCTGCAATTAAGAAGCGAAAATCGAAATTACCGGAACACCCTTGCCTTTCCCTTTTTAATCATGTTCAGTCCAATTCTATTAACTCCAAGCTTTCCTATACTCAACAATTCAGGTACTTAAACTAAAGAATAGCTTATTTGATACAAAAAAGTGTCACACATGTTTGTAAGACTATAAAATTGTCTCGTGGTTCCCATATTTTATTGATTTAGAAAAATTGATTAATTAGAAGAAAATTTATATCATTCTAATAATTTTATATTAAATATTAGCTTTTATGTCAAATAATTAAACGTAAATAGTGTCTATGCCATTGATAAATGCTCTTATTTTAATTGTATTTTAATGAAATTTAAAATTTTAATAGAAAAACTATTAACATAATGTAATTTATCATTAATAGATCCCTTTTGTAAAATAAGTGACTAAATAACATCACTTTCAATCTAATATGTATTTACTGTTTACCAAAAAAAAAAAAGAGAGTGAAAATTGTGTCATTCTCATTACTTTTTTTTTTTTTTTTCATTAAAAAGGTAAACACACACAAATCTCTTGTTGGACTTGACCCCATTACTTGAAAGTCACATATTAGTCAATATTAGTAACTGTATCAGCTTAACTCCTAGCCAAACTGTAAAATTTAAAAACAGTAAATTAATATTTTAATTTTAATCTTTTAGTATATAAAAAAAAAATAATGAATATTACACACTCTTTCCTCTCTAATTTAATTCATGTTTATTCTAATTAATTATTTCCTCTCTAATTAATTATAAAATACACCCAAAGTGATCAAACACTAATGGTGTACGGCTGTGCTCTGTATTGATTAGGCTTAAACTAATGTGATGATAAGTTTACTGCAGGTTTCTAGACAAAGCTGCAATAATTGACCCTGAAGACAAAATAAACTCAGATGGATCAGCAGCAGAACCATGGAAACTCTGCAGTATGCAACAAGTGGAAGAAGTGAAGTGCTTAGTAAGAGTGATTCCAATATGGGCCTCAATAATTATATACAGTGTGGCCACAAACCAACAACAAACTTATGCAGTCTTCCAAGCACTACAATCTAATAGGCGACTAGGAACCACTAATTTCAAAATCCCCGCCGCCTCATATGCGATCTTCACAATGCTTGCACTCACCATTTGGATACCAATCTATGACAGACTCATAGTCCCATCAGTCAGAAAATACACCGGAAAAGAAGGTGGAATAACAGTTCTTCAAAAGATGGGTTTTGGGATGTTTTTAGCAGTATTGACTATGCTTGTATCTGCCTTAGTTGAAGGGCAGAGAAGAAATTTTGCAAATAGTAACCCAATTGGAATAGAACCAAAAAGAGGTCAAATTTCTTCTCTTTCTGGTATGTGGTTGATTCCTCAATTAGCTCTTATGGGATTTTCTGAAGCTTTTACTATTATAGGCCACGTTGAGTTTTACTACAAGCAATTTCCTGAAAATATGAGAAGTATTGGTGCTTCTTTCTTATTTGTTGGCGCGGCTGGATCAAGTTACTTGAGTGGTTTTTTGGTCACCGTGGTTCATCGTATGACGTCAGGGTCAGGTGGGTCAGCGGCGGCGGCATTCGGGGACTGGCTGCCGGAAGATCTTAATAAGGGAAGATTGGATTACTTTTATTACTTAGTTGCTGCTTTGGAGATCATAAACTTGATCTATTTCATTATTTGTGCAAAGTGGTATAAGTACAAAGAAAGTGTTACTGCTGCCTCTGATGTTGACATGAAAAATATGCAACATGAAAAGGCTTTTGTTTGATACAAAAGGCAAGCCCAAAAGGAAAAAGTATAAGATCACAAATTTGTGATTTCACAGAATAGATGTGGACAAGTTTGATTGGAGAACGCATTTAGACAAAAGTAGTTGCAGTAATTGATTAGTGTTTGTAATAGATAGATAGATCAATACATTATCACCAATTTCACATATATTATGGTTTTAGAGAACAAACATGTTTTCATCATGCAAAACCAACTTATGGCAATGTGTTATACAATTGAATGGAATTCATATTGAATATGAACATATTTCTTAAGCAACACAATAGAAGAAAGATCCTTTTAAATTTCTACTACTTGAATCACCCATTTCAATTCATGCTCAAAATATAATTTAGAGAAAATGAAGTGAAATACTAATAATTTGAAACACGATTTTTTAGTAAGTTGCAATTTTGGATGTTAACAAGGGGGGTTGAGGGGGAGGAGGCTATCTCCATCCCCATTTAAATATTACGGGATGGGATGAGGAATCTCAACAAGAGGTTTACTAATTTTAGAGATTTCTTATTCTTAAATAAATTAAAATCAATTGAATCTTTGATAGTCTAAATACTCATAAAATCTCAAGTATATATATAAAAAATAAGTGATATTGCTCATATCATGTCTTATATATCCCTAATGGGTTCATCGGTTAAAATTGTCATATTTTATCTTATCTCATCTCATTTAAAATATAGTTCTAACGTGCTTTACTTCAAAAAAAAATTGTTCATTAAAATTTCATATTATAAATAATCTATGTTTAATATTTCCTATTATATATGTATTTTTACTTGTCTAATTTAAGTCCATTTAGAAAAAATGAAATATTCTAACTTGTATTATCTCTTTACCATCTCATCCTATCAAAAATGGAGTGAAAAGCTTCAATGAAGAACAATTAATCTATCATTTAAGGAGCAAGCATCATAGAAATAATGGTCTTTGGATGAAATTCAACACAGCTGCGGCTTGGTCACAAAATAAGGCATATGTTGCTGTTATGGCAAGTGATTATATACTACGAAAATACCATTGGAATTTGGTGCCAAAAAGAGACAACTACCTCACCTGAATTGGCGGAGGCTTATGCAATATGATAATTAATTTATACTAACATTAAGAAAGAAGAATCAATAGAAGAAGAAAGGAAGAGGAAGAGGAGGCTAGGGTTTTTATTGAACCAAAATTGTGCACTTAACATATTACAAGCAAGCCTTTTATAGGCAAAATAAAGAGACAAAAGGAAATTACCAAAATAGAGAAATTACAAAAGGAAGTTACCAAAATAACTTTACAATGAAGATATTACTAAAATAACCCTATAAAGAAGTACAAGAAGTTTGGTGAGTAGTTCCATCTAAAGCAAGCAAATCACAAAATTTATTGGAAGTATATTCACCACCTAGATCACATCTAAAGCACTTAATTACAGCAGAATATTAAGTTCTTACTAGCGTTCTAAAGTTATTATAAATATCAAAGAAATCAGAACGACATTTCATAAGATATACCCAACAAAAACGAGTGTGATCATTAATAAAAGAGACATAATAGCGAGACCCTCCTTTGGAAACAACAGGAGAAGGTCCCTACATATCAGAATGAACTAAATCAAAAGGTGCAACAGAATAAGAAGTACTTCTATTAAAAGGTAATGCAGAAAATTTTGCAAGTTTACAACCACTACAATCAGAAATATCATGAGCTTGCAAATTCCCTAAGATTCCATTAGAAGCTAAAAATCGTAAACGAGAAGCTGAAACATGACCAAGACGCGAATGCCATAAATAAAAACTAGAAGATGAAGGACACAATCGAAAAGAGGAAAGATCAACACTAGGAGCTGCAAATACTGGTAATCTCAACTCATCCAAAACATATAATCTCCCTGCCTACGGCCTGTCCCAATCAGCTTCTAGGATTGTAGATCTTGCACATGACAAGAAGTAGAAGAAAAAGACACTGAGCAACCATAATCACACAATTGACTAACAGATACAAGGTTTAGTGAAAGTTTAGGAATATAGTAAACATTATGAAGAGACAAATGAGAATTGACAATAGAACCGACACCTGCTAATGGCATAGGAGTACCATCAGCAGTCATGACAGGCAGAGATGATGTAGGACATAAAGAAACAAAAGATTTTGACTCATAAGACATATGGTGGGAAGCTTTAGAGTCTAAAACCCAAGTTGAGGATGACATACCTGAGGAACTAGAGAGGGACTGACCTATCGTAGAAGAGGCAGACATGGCATGTGGTTGCGAATCAATAAACTTTTGAAACTGCTCGGTGAGGGCAGCCATTGAGAAAAAAACAAAACAAAACTTCCAAATTTTCAAAACAGACAATATTGCAGTTCAAACAAATATCCAAAAAATTATTAGAATCAGAAGAAAAATACTTATTTGATGTGAGGAACAAACTATGTCTGAATTTACAGTACCTTCAATAATCCAAGCTCTGATACCATGATAATTAATTTATACTAACATTAAGAAAGAATAATCAAGAGAAGAAGAAAGGAAGAGGAAGAGGAGGCTAGGGTTTTTATTGAACCAAAATTGTGCATTTAACATATTACAAGTAAGCCTTTTATAGGTAGAATAAAGAGACAAAAGGAAATTATCAAATTAGAGAAATTACAAAAGGAAGTTACCAAAATAACTTTACAATGAAGATATTACTAAAATAACCCTATAAAAATATATTAATTTACTCTAATACAAAAAAGATGGCAATGGAAATAGCACAGATGACAACTTGAATGTTATCAGAGCTTTGCAAAATAAATATGCTTTCATAACAGCATATACAAACGTGGTAGTGGAAGAGATAAAGCAACTGATCCAGCAAGATTTCAAAGAAATTTGCTTTAATTGGGTTAGTCAATACCTTCTTCATAGACCATGAAGTCGCAAAATGGTAATGAAGTGCAGACACGGTTGCATCTTTTCTAGAACATCAAATTCTTGCTTTTATTTGTAGTCTCATTTGTAAAGACAATTGAAAAATTTTGTAACTTTTAGTTCTTAATATAAATAAGTTCTTTTCAAAAGAAAGAAAATTAGATGAGTTATATGAAAATTAATAATTAATAAGTTGTACTATAAATTAACTAATGGAACAATTCATCTCAATTTACACGTATATTGTCCAGCGAACCAATCCAATTAACCTCGTCCATTTTCACCAAATTCAAATTCCCCTTAGAGATAGAGATGACAATGGGTTAGTTTGGTGTCAGATTCGACTAGATTTATTTTGACCCACAGTTCAAATTAAAATAAACAATTTCAAACTAAACAGGTTCGGTTTAGTTTGGGTAATATATGCAGGTCAAAAAACCGAACCATTGACCTATTTTATTTATTTTTTAAATAATTGACGTTTTTAGTAAATAAATGAGTACCCAAATGGTATCCCAATCCGATTTTTGCCCCAAATTGATCTAACTCGAACTGTGTTTAATAAAATAAATAATATCTCGACCTATTTTTCTCCGACCTTATTTGACTTGAATGAATTGGATACTCGAACCGTCAAATCAAATTACCTTCCCTACCTGGAGGAGAAGATACTCATCAATACTTTCATTGCTACAAATTTCAACCTGATTTCTAATGAGTTTAATTAGTACACATGGGATTATTTTTCTTCCCATGGAATATCCAGCCATTTCTTCAATGGAAAAATCTTGATTTGTTAAAAGAGATGGAGAACAAAAATTGATGCGAACTTAAGAACACGAATCCTACAATCCATAAACGATAATGGTTTGAGAACCACAAGATAATTTAGTCTAAGATCCAACACAAATTAACATGCAATTTATATGCACAAAACCAGATTTTTGGTAGCAATTACTTACCTTAACGCATAGATATTACGCACTACATAATAAGACGAGAAGAAACGCCACAAAGGTTGCAAATCCTTTGATAAGTTTGGTTGATACAGACAAATGAGCTCTTGGGCTCTCAAGTTTTGATTTGTGAATCAAAAATAACATTTATGTCAAAAGTTACATTCAGTTGCCATAATTTGTCCTTATATAACATACAAACAAAAACTTAAATGAGAGAAGATCTCAACCATTGGATTTGATCAAATGGTCCAAAATTACATAAAATCAAATTGTGCCACGACGGGTAAAATATGTGTACCGCAGTGAGGAGGCTTGCGATACAAATTAAAAGTAGGTGGGCTGCGGCGGATGAAAATCTATGCCGTGGTAGGGAACCCTAGCATCCAATCCGAGAGACTTGTGCCGTGTCGCCCCAAAGCCATGTCGCAGCGCTCGCATTCGTCCACATCTGTGCGCACATCTGCCCAGCCATCCCAACCAAACAGAGAGTCTTGTGCCGCGGCGCGCATGCCTGGCAAAATCTCTAGCCAAAACAGAGGGTTACTCGCCGCCGCGGTGCAAAACTTTTTCTCCAAATTCTGCCTTCAATACATTGTTTAGCCTTTGACCTCGTAATTGACCCGTTCGAGATGCGTAATGGTAGTAACGCCATATGATTCGTATCAAAAATCAAAGATTCAAGTTGGCCATATATATACATAATGTTGATTATAATTAAAGTTGGAAAAAAATTTATATGATTTGTGCTAAAGAAACCAATTGAAGGATTATATGGAAAACTAAAAGTTAATGTATTTTGATGAGCATCAAGACCGTACATCTATAAACTAGTGTGATAATCCAACACGAATCCAAACTGAACAATACGAATTGTTTTTTTTTTGGTTAAAATTTAAGTATTGCTTTTTTTGTGCTCCTAACTAAAGGTATTAAATTTTCTTTTTTTACTATCGTAAATAAATAAATTAATTAAAAATAATTTTATATTTTCACAATATTTAAATATTGTGCATTTGGGCTAGAAAACACTAACATAAATACACACAATACAAATAAACATAATATGGACAAACACAATCTGTACGAATTACTGCCCTTAGCTGATATTTGGGAAGGAAAATGACTGGAATATAAAAATGAGGTTTGAATTTATAGGAATTTAAGGCCTTATGCAGCAATTGATGTAGGTGAGCATCTTCTTTTTACCCTGCATGGAGAAAATATAAGGGAATTAGAATGAAAAAACTTCAATTAATGATTTATTTTTATAAAAAATAAAGAAATAGAATATATGAGTTATTCGGTCTACGATCCTTGTAAGTTATTATTTTTTTAAGAAGATTTTTTATCACTAAAAACTTATATTAGCTTAAGGAGTGTGTATTTATTTATATTTTTTATTGACATTTTTAAAATTAATAAATTTTCAATAATATTCATATTGTAAAATAAAATTAATTCAAACAATTTCATTGTGAATTGAATGGCTCATTTGATAATTTTTAAAATTTTTAATTCTCAATTTTAATTTTTAAATTTTACAAAATTAAGTACGTTAATAACTCATTTTCAATTTCTAAAATTTGAAATTCAATTTTAAAATTTGACCAAATTTATAAATTCAAAAAAAAAAAAAAAAATTTATTGAATTCCTTTTTTTTTTTTTTTTACACTTAAAATTAGTAATTCAATCATATTCAATTTTACTCAAAATAATTAAAGAGCCAATATTTAATAAAAATTCATCAAAATAAGTTAAAAGATTGAATTTTAGCTTAGAATATTAAAAATTAGGATTTAATTATTAAATAATTTTTATTTTTTTATCAAAAAAATTTTAAAATGAAAAATTTAGAATTAAATTAAAGAATTAAAAATAAAATTAAAATAATTATAAAACATAATAATTAATTTGCTCCCGTTTAGAGTTTCCTGATTTTAAATATCCTCAAAAGCAACTAGTGTCAGATTGGCATAACAGTAAAAAAAAAAAAATTTGTTATATATTATAATATTGTTATATGCATTAAGTTATAATATGTATTAAATGATATGTTAGTTATTGATTGAATGTAAATTTAAAAAGTGAGATAAAAAAATAATTTGTGGACCCTTTATTAACATGAAATCAATTAGATTATAACATATAGATTGATATATATATCAAAATGTGATAAAAAATATTTTGATTAGAATTATATGCATCAATTATAATATGTATATTAATTATTAATTAAATATAAAATTATAATGTAAAATAAAAAAAAAATAATCGTAAGACTTAATTAAATTTAAATATATAAATTATTATATGTATTATGATAAAAAATATTTTTATTTTGTACCGAGATAGAGTCATCATGATGATCTGTCGGTGAGGCCTTGGGTTGAGGAGGGATGTTGTGCTTGAGTTCAGTCATGTCTGTTCTTTTCTGCTTCCTATCGTTGCGAGCTGCAGCGAAGACCACTGTATAGTTCGTTGGTCCCGCTGCCTTTTGATCCCATTGTCCAAATTGAGGTACAGACATCCGACCATTTCTCTGTCACCAATAATATACTCAAATATTACATATAAAAGAACAGTGCAAAATGCACGAGTTGATAATTCAAATATAAAAAATATATATTTATATTAATTATCAAATAATTATTATTATTATTTTAAACAAATTTATTTAAAAAAATAAAAGAAAAAAGAAAATATCTGGACACAATTTTAAAGAAAAACTAATGTTAAACTTTGTAAAAATGTTTGCAATAATACTCATAAAATAAATAATTTATTTATTTATTACTTTTACTATAAAAAATTATTTATTACTTTAATAAATAATAAATATATAATAAAATTATTTTATAAAAAATATGTTTGATAATTTGTATCAATAATATATAACATGATCAAATATAATAAGTATTTGTATAAATATTTTTAGCTTAATAATAATGTGTATTAGTTGAATATTTCTTAATTCATATTAGATCAAACTTATTTTTTATAATATTATGCGTTTATAATGAATTAGTTAGATTTGACCCATTTATTAAATGAGTAAGCACATATACTGCAATATATCTCTTAATGTGTTCAAAACAACTACGTAAGGAAATAATATAAATTTAATATACAATAAAATCACAAAAAAGTAACTATTTATAAAAAAAAATTATTTTAAGAAAACTTTTGTATTTATTAGTGTACAGAAAGGAAGATGACTAAAATTATTGATACTCTTTGTATATAGATGAAATAAAAATTGATTAAATAAGCATAAATTACATTAAATATCTTTTTAATGTGATTAATTTAATTATGTAAGAGTAATAATAACAATTTAATACATAATAAATCTATATGAAAAAATTATAAGAATTATATTTATTATGAAAATATTTTTGTATTTATTGTTGTACAAGAAAAAATAAAAAAATGATCAAAATTATTGATGTTTTTATATAAAAATAAAATAAGATTATATAAGAATTGATTGAGCTCGATTTATTTATTAAATGTATAAATATAAAATACATAAATTTTCATCTATAATATTATTAAAATAATAATATAATATTAATTATTTAAAGTTAACATACAACAAAATTACTAATACAATTATTATAAAAATATTTTAATATTTATTAATATACAAGAAGTAAAAAAAAGTAAAGCTAAAATAAAAAATTTATTTGCAAGCGACCAAAGAGGCAAATCACTTTTTACATATAAAAAATAATTGTAAATTTTATTTTTACTACTTAAAATTGTTTTGTTTCATTCAAATATCATCTTCTATCATTTCATTCCATTAAAATCCCCTTAAAGTTTAAGGGAAGATAACTCTAATTTTTATTATATATACATGTATATTAAACATTAATGATAAAGAAATATTAGATATTAATGCTTTCAAAATTTCTCAAAAGTTTAAGTTTATACTAACACGACTGATAATACAACAAGAAGTAACACAACTCATTTAACCTATTTGTTAAATTGGTTAAACACGACACTATAATTCAAATTTAACTTGTTAAATTAATATTTAATATTATTTTTTTATTAAACCTAACACAACACAACCCAAATAAATTTATTAAGTCAAATTTTGTTAAAATAATTTATTTTTGTGAACTTTTTTCTCGAATTGATGACATAAACCAATCGAGACAACCTGAATCCAAAATTATCGACATGATAAAAACATTTTTATTAATGGGCTAGCTTGACATGACCCATTTAATCATTAAATGTGTCAATTCAATTGCACTCTCTTTTACTTCCATCTATTAAAAAATTTTAATTATTTTAACATTTCATAATTTTAATATTTTATTGTTTTAATATTATATTAAAAGTTATTTATTATATATTATAATATTATAAATAAAATATTATTTATTAATATTATAATAAATAATATTTTATTTATTATATATCTCCCACAATTTAAATTTTGTATTAAAATTTGCTAAGAAACCATTTTTCTTAAATTTGTGAGGGTAGACCTGACAACTTTTTTATAATCTTTAAGGATAGTTTTCTCGTATAATCAAAAGTCAAAAACACCTAAATTTTGTAGTAACAAAGAACATTTCATATGCTTCGTTGCTAGCTAGCAATAAATTTTCAATATCAAACATAAAAAGTATTTTCATTAACAAAACAAGAAAATAACAAATTATATTTTCTTAATAATCTTGTCAAGAATGGTTTGGTTTAGGGGTTGATACTATCTTCCCTATTCTTATTCTTTACAATAGAGACTTTTGAACTTTTCTAACCACACCCGAACCAAAGGATTGCCATTAATAAAAGAAATTTCAAACAAAAGGTGGTGAGAGATAAAACAAGATAATTCCTAACATAAAAACAGTTGAATCTCATGATATTATTCTTCTTTCGAAAATTGGATGTTCTTAAGAGTTGGGACTTACCTCTTTTGTGTCCATGGTATTCCCGAGAGTAGATGGTCGGATTAGTGCCAAAAGAGAAATAAAGGTAATAATAATGAATTGTAATTGTCAATTGATCCAACATATATATGTGTGTCTATTTTAAGGGAGACATTTTTTTTGCTGTTTTCCAAAACGTAACAAACTTGTGTTCTCAACCATCTCACTTTGGTTAGTCAGAGAACGAGAAAAACAAGATACCGTTAAAAATTTAAGAAACAGAAAAGTAGCCAAATAAAAAGAGCCAAATTTAGACGTTAATAGAGAAAGATAACTTCACTTTGTTATTTTTGTTTATCCCTGGCCTTTTCTTAGCAACATATATGGTTATTATCTTTTAAATACATCTCAAATACACACATTATAATTGGAACTCGAATCTTAACTATTTTCATGCACAAGTGAGGTTTGTTGATGCCGATTTCTGCTTCTTGTGTTCTTTCACTTTAATTGGAGTTCTGATCCTGCAAAACAATATACAATGACACTAGTTTGTGCCAAATTCCCTCAATTTTCTTGTAATTGACAACAATAAAGAGAAAGGCTGAAGCTTAATAAAAATGATTTTGAGCGTACTTAAAAAAAAAAAAAAAAATGGTGAGGTATCATGCCTTAGCACCATATGGTTATGATGTGGTTTGATGTGCTTTTGGTGTTTCACCTTGCTTGCAGATGATGCTTTATGTTGTTTATGTAGGAAATATGGTAGTAGGCAGATAAAAAAAAAATTAAATGGACTAAAATTACATAATTGTAAAATTATAATGAAAATAAAGAAACAAAAATTAATAGATGATCAAAGGACCATATTACAAGTTTTTGTTATACGGTGTTAAGTCTGATTTTATCTAATTGTTAGAAAAAATAATTTAATAGATAAAATTTTTTCATAAAATAAAATGCTATCATAGCTCGCACGCACGTCCATTTGTGCTATCGGATGGCAACACGCGCGTGTGCATGGATCTATATTTGTTTAAGTTCTATTCCCTTCCATAACAATAGATGTTCCTTGAAAAATGTAAAAAAATAATATAGAATAAATTTTTTTGAAAGAATAATTTTTAATTTTTTTTCTCTTGAAATTGTGGTGATAGAGTAAACTTACTCTATTTTACTTCTAAAAATTATAAAATTAAAATAATAAATTAAAAATATAAGGAGATTTGAATTAATAAAATACTTTTTAAATAATTAAATAAAAATCAATAGATTCTCTAATTTTTCCGTCGTTCTCCATTTCTTCCCTCTCAATATGTTTTTGTTTCACGTTCCTCTCAATCTATCTAGTCTTTTTAATCCCTCTCGAGCCTCCGTTACGATCTTGGTTTAGATGGTTTTCAGTTCTCGCCCCGCTTTAACCGGTCGCCTACAAGGGGAGATCAAGATGTCCTTCTCTCTCCTCTATCGTTCTTTCTGAAACTTCTGGAACGACGAAGGACCCATCTTGTTCTCAGCAATTGCAACTCGTCTAATCTATCCCTCTCGCAGTTCAGAGCCACATGTAAGTCTCTCCTCTTCTACATTTCCTCTTCCTTTTTCTATCTACAGTGATTGGGTATTGGGAAAAGTTCGGAGAAAATTTACTTAGAAAGCTTTTCAGAACTGATTATTTGGAGTTTCCGAGGTCCTGTGAAGATATGTCTTTCATTTTGTATACTTCCTTATAAGCTTTGCATATTTTGGTTCGAATACATTGATTTTGTATTTCGGTTTTTTCGCTTTATATTATTATCTTGCTGCATTCTAGGCTATATTTGGATATATTTTTTTTTTAATTGTTTTTTAAATTAGTGATTTAGTGCAAGAATTTGAAAAGGGAATAATTGACTTGAGTAGATCGAATGCTTGGCCAGCTAGAGAGGAGTTGAGCTTATACATATACCTTTGTGAGAATAACTTGTATTAGTAGCTATCCTACTATACACACCAAAATATGTTTCAAATGTTTACAAACTACAAGGAGATACTTATCATTGTAATAAGGTTGTACACTCAGAATACTAAAACGTGTAAAAGGATACATTAATAAACAATGGGCAGGCTACAGCTCAGTAATTAATATGTATAAGTGTATTACCACGAAATAGTCATATTTAGCTTATAATAAAGTATGTCTTTGGGAGCTTTGGAGCAGCTTCATGTAATGTTCTTTATCTTTCTTGATGAACTTGTAGGAACTATATTTTACCTTATTTTCTTTTTCTAAAACTAATCATGTATTGACGAAATGGATTAATGATTATATGATTAATTATTGAGGTCTAGTTCTTAGTAGCAAACTCATTAAACATATAATTATTGAAATATTTTCTTTTTGGGTTTTATCTAAATTCTTATTATCAACTAATTTCAGGCCCAACTCCTATGTGACCAAATTTGACATGATTGGTTTTGAATTTGTTCATGTTCATAGATTCTTTGGATTATTTGTGACGTGAAATTTTGGCTCAATTTTGGTTTCAGTGCACGTGAGAACTTGTGATGGGGCTGAGAAACATGAGCCAACTCAAAATTGCAGTTAAAGGTTTTCTTTCTTTCACACAAAAACAAGGAATTGTCAAAGAAGTATGGGATAAATCCCTTCTGGTCATTAAATTCGCATGTGCTGTCCATGTCACCAATACTTATGTTTGCACTTTAGTTCTGGTATGTACTCTGCCATATTATAGGATCTTTCTCAATTAACCCAAGGTGGAGGGTAACAAAAAAGGACAACTTCCAATATTTCGATGTTTGCAGACCTATGGTCCGAGCATGCTCCCAACACTGAGTCTTACTGGCAATTTGCTGCTGGCTGAAAAGTTCTCAACTCATTTTGGCTGGGTGCGTCCTGGTGACATTATCCTTGTACGATCACCTGTGAACCCTCGAAGGGTTGTGACCAAGCGATTGATTGGCATGGAGGGTGATACCATTACATACATTGTGGACCCAGGGAATAGTGATAGGAAGGAGACCATCATGGTATGAATAGATTCAATATTTTTCTTAATGTATGTGTGCTTCTTAATTTGGATATTATGTTTGATTTTGCTTGGTTTTCTTCTTTTTTTTTCGGTTGTTACAAAGTTTTTTGTTTCTTGTGAAGTTATAGGCAGATTTTGGTCTGTTGAATTTTGTTTGAATTTTCATTTTTCATTTTGTATATGAGCTTGAAGGTATTCATGGTATCAACGTGGAAATATTTTTAACTGCTTGTATGTTTATCTATTTTGAACATGATACTCTGGCAATCCATTTGATTAGTGAATTATTTTCATGTAAATTTTGTGTGTTGCAAACGCTTAACCTTTTGCTATTAATTTCCTTTTTGCAACCCCAAATTAATGGTTCTGTTAATGTCTGTAGTAGAAACTGCATAGTTATTCACTCTACATTTCTATTTCTTAGGTTCCAAAGGGACACGTTTGGGTAGAAGGAGACAATATCTATAATTCCAATGATTCAAGAAAATTCGGCGTTGTTTCTTATGGCCTCATCCATAGCAAAGTCTTCTGGAGGGTAAGTATATTTTTCTCTCTATTTTATTGTACATTGTGTCACCTAGATAGAATGAGGACGGTTTGACATATCATCAGCATATCATCTCTTAGGAGATTGCTTAATGCAGGTTTGTGGTTGAATTTAATAGGGTAAAGGGATAAAACTATGATATAGTTCATATTTATAAGATGGGAGTCATTACTAATTTTTTTGCTGAAATTGTGAAGAAAATATGACGTTATTGTAGGGCAGATTAGATTGTTTAACTTCAAACTTTGACAGTTAGTTCATAATAATGAGATACACAAATGAGATAGTCAGTCTTGACTATTTTTGCCGTTGTCTTCTGCATATAAGTTGTGGTGGTGGGAGGAAACATCCAGAATGGTCTATGGATGAAAAAAAGCACTTGTGAATGCAGCAAGCGAAGAAGAATTTATCTATCTCCCCCCTCTCTCCCCTTCCCCAATGTTTGTTTTGAAGCATGTTATGAATCAGATAAGTTTGTGACAACTGTCAAGATTGTTAAGATCATTAACTCCAAATTTGCATCAATTAAATAGGAAATGATATTTGCCAAAGAGAAGGAAGAGATTAATTGGGTTAGTGCTGTAGTGCAGTCTGGTAGTTATAGAACAAACCTAAAAGGGGTGAAAAAAAAAAAAAGTTAAGAGTAGACTATAGTTTTGAATTAGTACTTTTCAGTGCTATAAAGAGACTACTCTAATTGACTTCACTGTCTGAGGAAAAAAATCATGATTTATTAGCGTCAGTTATTTTTAATCTTTAACCTGTTGATAGGATCATGGGAGGATAACTTCTTAACAATTCTGTTTCCCATAATTTTTTGTTTAAATAACGCTAAATGCAAAGCTCTACTTGACTCAACTGACTGAGATAAAAGTTATAAAGTTACCAAAACTTCAGTATTCTTATTCTTCAGATTGTTTTGATGAATTCAGTGATCTTATGCCAGATTCAGCACATACTCTATGTTTTTTTATCCCAAAAAAGCACTGAATTTTAGAGTTGAAGTGAAACATGTCCCCAAATTGCAGGTTTGGCAATATATAGGTTATATTGAGTTATGTACCATACATTAGTGCACAAATTTGTAACATTTTTTTAACAACCTTCAAACCCCCTTTATTTAGGGCCTGGAGTTACTATAGCATTTGTGTTGAGTATCCGAAAAGCCTGGATAACCAACCCTAAGTTAGGCATTTGATCTATTGAATGATATGTATCACTGTCAGTAGCTTATACTCTTTGGAAGAACTTTAATAATTTTACTGTTAGTCAAGAAACAGATGCTGAACTTTGTTTTTCATTTCCATAATACCATGTAATTATCTAAAAATTGCAATGCACAATTATTAGATTTTTGGTGGCACTATGGTTTTCTTATTTTATTACTTTAATTCCTTTTGTCTCTCAATAGGTATGGCCACTTAAAGATTTTGGCTCATTGTAGATAGTGAGACAATGGGTTCATTGGCATAAGGTACACATTTAATCACACAGATTGATAGATTTTCAGTTGGTAGTTGTTCTTTTTTCTTACATAGTTGCATTCATGAAACTTAAGCAATTATGCTGATAGTTTCTGTATCTTGAACTCAGTGACCCATTTTACAAAGCAAGTAATGTACTCATGCAAGTGAATTGAACTTATCATTCATAGTCTCGTTTTATGTTATTTGTGTATTAAATTACATTGCACACATATAATCTTGAGCTGAAACCATTTTGTTGCAAATTGGTTGGGATTGTCAAAATTGTGGTATTCTTATTTCCCGAGATATGCATTTAAACTCTATTCATGCATATTTTCATTGCTATTTGGAAAGAAGGTACATACTTCCATTTTAAAAATAAGGTGGATAGTCAACTATGTCATCATGGATAGTTTTGCAATCTTCAGTAGCCATGGACGCTTTAATTTTAGTATTCTAAAGTATTATTCTTTTTGGGTCTTAGGAAGTAGGGGAATTTGACTGATGTCTTCTTTGCAATGACCTGTTATCTAGGTTATATATAGAGCAGGTGATAGACCTCTAATTCGTTTTACTTATGCTAGACGAAAGGGCAAATTAGATATTTCTTCATTATGTGCTGATGTGTAATTTTGGGCTACAATGATGGGTTTTGCTCAGTGTGAGTTTGTTAGAGAAATCTGTTTTGGAATTCTGTTATGGAGAGAGTGTGTCAGAAATAGAATAAAGGAAGCATGGTAGGTGAGAGAGGGTATCGAAAATTTTGTATTAAGCTTTGCTCATTGGGATAGTCCCCAAGTCTCTTGAATGCTTGGGCATTGTTTAGTTGCACTTTGAATTGATTAAGAATTTCTCTACTGATTAATAGAAATCATTTCACTATTATTTGTTGTTGTCTACCATTTGGTATCAGAGCATTAACCTGGAAAGATGGCAGCAAAAAATGTTGCTCAACGCATGGATGCTATAGAAGAGGTGGTAGGAGCTGTTCAAGATGAGCTTCACTAAGAAGTGAAAATTTTGAAAGAAGAGTTACAGAATATGAATAAACGAATGGATATTCTCATCAAACTTCAAGAAGAATCAGCTCGTATTATTTCGTCGTCAGCTGGATCCTGAAGGTAGAACGGTATTTCACTCTTCACAGACTCACAAATGAAGAAAAATTGGAAGTAGCTATCATTAGTTTTGAGGGAGATGCTTTGTTATGGTTTTAATGGGAAAACAAGAAACGTTCTGTTGTTTTATGGGAAGAGATGAAGTTGTTATTATTGAAACAATTTCGTTCCACTCAGGCTGGCTCTCTTCATGAACAATAACTAGCTCTAACACAAGAAGGAAGTGTTCGTGAATACTAGGGAAGGTTCATTGATTTTTCAGCACCTCTGGATAATGTTTCTGAAGAGTTTGCTTTTGGTAATTTCATCAATGGATTGAAACCGGGTATTAGGGCTGAGGTGAGAATTATGGGCCCAAGCAATCTAGGCCGGGCTATGGAATTGGCCCAACGGATAGAAGAGAAATTACTCTTCGCGAGTTCGCACAGAGCCATTGAACGTTCCTCGAACTTTCGCGATGGGTGGGGTTTGAGTACAGCCCAGGCGACGTCAGGGGGATTTCGACCACTGGTAGATGGCGCTGCCATGGCTAAACCTTACAGTGAGGTAAGGCGACTCACGGACTCGAAACTCCAAAGTAAGCGTGAGCATGGACTGTGTTTCCAGTGTGATGCTAAATGGGGGCTTGGGCATTGGTGTGCGAAGAAGGAGATGAATGTACTGTTGACCCACGATGCAGACGACAAAACATTTGGTGTTAGTATTGCATGTGCTGCTACAAAACAAATTATATGCTAATCGAAACAAATGTGAATTTGGCAAGACTCAAATTGCCTACCTTGGTCATATTATCTCTGGAGAAGGAGTTGCAGCTGATCTTAGTACAATTCAAGCCATGATTTCCGGGCCAACACCCACCACATTGAGCAGGGTATGCTAGAATTGCTTTGCCTCTCATTGAGCAGTTAAAAAAAGATAGATTTGGGTGGAATGATGAGGCTCAAAAAGCCTTTGTGGAATTGAAGAATGCTATGAGTATTGTACCTGTGCTAGCAATTCTAGATTTTTCCAACCTTTTATTGTTGAGATAGATGCCTCAAGGTATGGCTTAGTACTCCTCCAAGGTCAACGCCCTGTAGCTTTCTTTAGCCATACACTTGGACCTCAAGCTCGTTTAAAATCCATATATGAGAAGGAATTGATGGCTATAGTGTTTGCAGTAGCGAAATGGCGACCTTATTTGCTTAGTAGGTGTTTTCTAGTCAGGACTGATCAACAAAGTTTGAAGTTATTGCTTGAACAACGAATTGTGGGGGTGGAGTACCAGAAATGGATTACTAAACTTATGGGGTATAACTTGACATTTAGTATTGCAATGGTGCCAGTAACAAAGTGGTTGATGCTCTTTCTCGCATTTCAATACAGGTGGACTGCTCCACCTTACAAGTTCCCCAATGGCACCAATGGGATATCCTACAGGATGAACTAGCTGCGGATGACTTACTACGTAAGTTGCGAGATGATATTACTTCCAACACTCAACATGTAGGTTTTACTGTGGCGCATGGCGTTTTGTATTATAAAGGTCGTTTAGTCTTCCCACGCTCCTCTAAGTTGATTTCTACCATTTGAAGAGTTTCATGGTTCTCCTATGGGAGGGAACTTTAGAGAGTCTAACACATACCAGCGAATCACAGTAGAATTATATTGGAGTGGCATGCGTAGGGATGTCATGAAATTTGTGCGAGATTGCTCCGTTTGTCAACAAAGCAAGTATCAAGCTACATCCCTAGCCTGGTTGCTCTAACCCATTCTTTTGCCGGCTCAAGTTTGGGATGAGGTCACAATTGATTTCATTGAGGGATTGCCACGAACTGAGCAGGTGGATACTATATTAGTTGTGGTGGATCGATTAAGCAAGTATGCTTATTTCATAGGTTTAAAGCACCCTTTTACGACTGTGTCCATTGCTGGCATTTTTCTCAAGGAAGTCGTTCGGCTTCATGGCATTACTCAATCCATCATTTTCAATTGCGATCGAGTATTCTAGAGCTATTTTTGGAGTGAGTTGTTCAAGTTACAAGGTACTACTCTTAAGCGCAGTACAACATACTATTCTCAATCTGATGGGCAAACAGAGGTGGTCAATCGATGCTTTGAGACTTATTTGCGTTGTTTTGTTTCCGAGAAGCCTCGTACTTTTGCTAAATGGTTGGCGTGGGCAGAGTATTGGTATAACACTTCTTTTCATTCTTACACCCAGTGTACTCCTTTTCGTGCCTTGTATGATCGTGATCCCCCTCATCTACTCCGCAATGAGCGAGGCATTGCCTTGGTGTCCTTAGTTGATAACTTATTGGAGGATCGGGACGCAATTTTAGATGATTTACAGATGCATTTACTTTGGGCTCAACAAAATAGGAAATACCAAGCCGACAGAAAAAGACGTCCCGAAGAGTTTGTTATAGGCGATTTCGTGTTCTTAAAGTTGCAGCCTTATCAGCAATGCTCCATAGCTCAACGCAAATATGATAAGTTAGTTGCTCGCTTCTATGGTCCTTTTAAGATCCTCCAACACGTTGGCAAGGTTGCCTATCGACTTGAAGTTTTTCATGTTTCACAATTGCGCCTAGCTCATGGGATCACTAATTCCTCTCCTCTGTTACCACCACAATTGACTTTTGAACTTGAATTAGTGGTAGAACCGGAATTTCTATTGAGCTTTCGTCCTAAGGCTCAAGGCCAACTTGGTGATGTTGAAGTATTACTTAAATGGAAATCACTACCGGAGTTTGAAGCCACTTGGGAAGATTTTTACATGATACAAAATCAATTTCCTGATTTTCACCTTGAAGACAAGGTGAAGGTTTGAGCAGGGGGTAATTATAGACCTCTAGTTCATTTTACTTATGCTAGGCGAAAGGGCAAATCAGATATTTCTCCATTATGTGCTGACATGTAATTTTGGGCTGCAATGATGAGTTTTGCTCAATGTGAGTTTGTTACAGAAATCTGTTTTGGAATTCTGTTATAGAGAGTGTGTCAAAAATAGAATAAAGGAAGCATGGTAGGTGAGAGAGGGTATCGGAAATTTTGTATTGAGCTTTGCTCGTTGGGAGAGTCCCAAAGCCTCTTGAATGCTTGGCCATTGTTTAGTAGTTGCACTTTGAATTGATTAATTAAGAATTTCTCTGCTGATTAATAGAAATCATTTCACTGTTATTTGTTATTGTCTACCAGCAGGTTTCATGCCCCAAATTTTACAGAGATTTGATATTAGGCCTTTGGGTTCGGCTTTTTTAAATGATTCGTTAAAACACTCAGCAATAGTTTGACCACCTTGTCGTGGTTGAAAGGACTTCATCAACTCGTACAGCTTTAGAGTAAAAAACGTGGAGTAGCACTTCCTAATTGCATCCCAAACCTCCTTTGCAAATACACACTGCACAAAATGTGATTAGGTTAACTGTCAAAGACTTCATTAGCCAAAACATAACCAAAGCGTCTTAAACCTCTCATGTGTGTGTGTAATTTTTTATAATAGTTCTGATATGTCCACTAGAAGCTATTCTAAGATCCTATGGTTTTTCATTCCTATCTGGGCACAATTTTGGAAAGTAAGAAAATATTGTAATTTCTTAACGAGGGTAGTTTAGTCATGTTACTTTGTTATAAACCCTCTAAATATTTCAGTTTTATATGATTTAAATACAGCAATAAAACTTAAAGAAAATTTCTGATGTTGAATACTATATGTTGTGTGAATAAGCAACCATGAATATTTAGGACTTTAAACTCTATTTTAGCCTTGAGGCTCTTGAGCGTTTGTGTCCTAATGTTTATGGGTTTTTATTCATATCATAGAATGGCTCATGTTAGATAGCTGATTTTCCTTATGATTTCTTTGCCAAATGCCAAAACATGTTAAAGTTGATTTGTAACCATAAACTTTGGGAATAATTGATTCACTTATCCATATATTTTGGTGGTTATAATTTGATTCCTAGTTTTTGTTGAAGATGCAAATACGCCAATCTAATATCTTCTCTCTAATTTAAAATGCGGCAATGCCTGTGTGTGTATTTGTTATAAGATTTAAATACTTGTATTTATTTGTTTTCTTTTCATTGTTACTTCACTAACTTTGTTGAGAAATTATTTGTCAGAAATCAATCATCAGCAGCAATTTCGTTCTGTGGAAGTGTTTTCGAAACATATGCTGTTGCGGTAAAACCATTGAATCTTCTAGAATTCCGTTGTAATTTTAGAACTCAAGACAGAGGTCCGGAGCTTATAGAACAGATCCTGTTCAATAAGGTTGTTGAAATATAGTTCGCTAGGAGCCTATTAAAATTCTTGAAAAGACCAAAACCTGAAGGTGTCTTATTTGAAACTTGATCAGGATGCATTTCTAACTCTGTTTTTGTTATGTGGACTTTTTTCATTTGCTAGCTTGTAGCTTGTTTGTTTTTCTACATATTACACAGGTTTAATTCTTTTGCTTCCATTGGTTTTTTTTTTTTTTTAAATTTTATTTACCCTCATATTTTCCTTAAACATTTAATTTTTTTTGTTAAATCTTTTTTCTAAAAGTGCTGTTGTTAACCTACAAAAAGTTTGAGCATCAGGATTGACTTTTGATGAATCACTCGTCTGATTTTCAAATGTAGTACTTAGTATTTATTTATTTTTATTTTTATTTTGGAATAAGGGCTTGTTACAATTAGAATTGTTATTGTAATTAAATTAATGTGTAATGAATTATAGAGATATAATAGTAAATTATATGGTTTTAATAAATTGTAGTACTGATTGTCGGGAAAATTCAAGAATTTAGCTTTAAAATTTGAACAGAGGAAAAATGTCAAATTCAGCCAAATAACATATATAAAACATGAACTGTAACTTCATGAACGATTAGGCCGTACTAAATTTATTTATTTATTTATTTATTTATTTTAAATATTTACATTATATATTATAATATAAATAATTCAACTATAAATTTGTATGGTAGTAACATTATTATTATTTTTTTCCAACTTTGATCTGTTGATCTTTATCCTCGAATACATTATTAGATCAAAGGGTTAATCGCTATCTATCCTATGCTTTCGTACTTTTTTTTAGGGTATTTGTCTGTAATGGTCAATTTGAAGTGCAACACTTCATTTTTGGACTCTTACAGAATTTCTTTTAGAAAAGGTGTCTGTTCTAGTTTTCTTTTTTTATTAATTTTTCTAAAATAAGGTTCATAAAATCCTTATACTCTTTTATAAAAATTTCTTTTGATTTTATTTCTTCTAAAAGTTTTAATTTTTCTTTTAAAATCTCTGTTTGGTTATGTGATAAAATTATATTACTTATTTTTATTTCTAGACATGCTAAAAACATTCCTATAAAATCTTTATTAAATTCTGTGTTTCTGATTAGTTTAATTAATTCTTTTAAATTATTAATTTGTATTTCTGTGAGCATTTTTATTTGTGATATAACCATATTAAATCTTTATTATAATTATAGAGTACTTTATAAATTATTAATTGTTTTATTTCCTCTAGTAATTCTTTAGTTATTTCTTTAATTTGTAATATTAATTCTATTGTTTCTTTTTTGTAGTATTTTAAATAATTCACTTTTCTACTTGAATTTGGTTAAGTATATCTTATTTTATACATTCTGTTTTCTTTTCAATTTCTTTGATTTCTTGGCTCTGATACCAACTTGGGGCTGAATTAAAAGTTTAAGTTTAAGTTTCAGTTACTCATCTTCCTATCTGTTCCTTAAATAAATAGAATCCAAAGATTAAATTATCGAATTCTGCTTTATTTACTTGTACAAATTTCTGTGTAAAATGATTTCTTAATATTTTTCCTACAGGATGGTTTATTAAAAATAATATGCTAGAGACATAATCTGTATAATAATCTAATAAGGTATCAAACTTTAGAAAATTTTCTAAACATGTTTCATAATTTTCATTGTCAAAATATTCCTCTATTAATTCCATATATTTTCCTTCAAAATATTCTATACTAGTCATGGTTTTCTTGTTGAACCTCAGAGTTATTTTCTCCTAATTCTTGCTCTATCCAACGACTTAGTTCTAAGATTTCCTTGTTTTCTTCTATATCCATTTGTACTAGTTCGAACTTGCTTCTAAATCTAAGTGTTCTTTATCCTGTCCTTTTATTAAATTATTTCTTTGTTCTTGTTTAGTGAAATAATCAATTAATCCTTGTAAATTTTCCATTACTTTTGATCTTCTTGTACTTTTTTCAAAGTTTTCTTTTATAGATGTTTTAAAACAAATAAGAGATTGTTTTAAATATATTGCATCTTTTAATTTTTCTTGATTTTCAGAATATTTCCTACTTTTACTTCTGTAAAGTATTGTTTCAGATTTCTTTTTCATGTTTATCTGTTCATCATTCATGATCATATGCAGTATAAATAAGGTATTAATAATATTAAAGGAGCTTCAAGGAATACTAGTCTCTACCTGCAGACTAACCTGTTTGTAAATATGGGTCCACCGCGTTCTTCTGCTTCTTTGCTATCTTCTTGTTTCAAAAACTAAGCCTCACTCCTGGATCCAAGCTCTTAGTCCTCCTGACCCTGCTGATCCTATGAGATCCGTACTTAATTTTAATGAAAATAAGAAAGATAGTTTAGAATTGAAATGGACTTTTTATTTATTTAACAGGTAGTATTACAAACTAGAGAACTAGTAACCTTGAAGAGGTTCTTAGTTCTTCCTGATTTTAGAATACATAGCTTAAAGCTTGAAAGATAAATGATAGGTGGTCGTGTTGTTGTTCGTGTGTTTTCCAGAGCTAAAGAGTTCCCTTTTATAGAATAAGGGTTCTCTATTTACAATGGAGGGAATACACTATTCCTACCTTTTCCTATTTGGCGTTAAGACGCCTACATGATTGACGTCTACATTATTGACGCCTTTTTTGCTGGTTCCAGCTGTGGTCTGGTCCTACATGGTTGGCTCTGCCAACATAGAACTGCTGCTGGATGAGCTTGATAGGTGGACCTTTCCTTTGATGCAATAATTGCACTTATGATCTGTTGATTGCTGTGTAAAGTAGTAACAAAATATTTTCTTTGTTTCCTCACTTACTTCAATATTACCGCAATTGAAGTTCGTTTCATAGGAAATTACTTTTTCACTGTCCTCGTTATTGATAATCGTATTACTTTGAGAGGTAATAATGGTTTTACTTATACAGTAGTTTACTTTTACTTCTGAAGAATTGTTAATTCTTCTTATTTCATAGTAAATTTGACTTAATATTTGTCCTCTTTCGAGGTTTAATTCATCAAAATTAAATTCCTTTTCTGGTAAGCCCTTTGGGCGAGTTACTTCTCTTTTACTGCTTGAAACACCAAGTTTAATAAAATGATATGGACTTACTGGTATTTCTTGGTTCCAATCCATTAAAGAACTGAAACACCTTAAATAAATAGGCTTTTCTGTAGTCCTGGTTTTTCTTTTAAAATTTCTAATGGCTTTCTTAAAATTATCAGGAAAGTATATTAATTCTTTTAACTCATTTTCTGGATATATATTTTCTATTAGTCCTGCATGGAATGCTTTGTAAACGAATGATGGATCAGCTCCTTCTAAAATATTAAATTTGCTACCTGAAGGAAAATCATTTTCTGTTGTGTAAAACTTCATGTTTTCAAGGTGTTCTTCGGTTGTTTTTCTAGCTAGGTTGTATAATCCTAATCATTCCTGTTTTGTCAAATTTCTGTCTTTCTTTTTCTTCTTCGAAAGAATTATTAATTGCTTCTCTGAAAATTATTGGTCTGTGGATAGTTCCAAGATTCCTCATTCTACTAGTTCCTATTGCTAGTTGCTGTACTATCTAAGAATAGTTTTTTGTTATTTCTGATGGGGTTAAGAGTTTAGGAACTCTAAAGTTTTTATAGCTTACTTCTGCTTCAATCCTATTAGTAAAGGATCTATGGATAACTCCACTAATTCCATTTACTGCTTTACTTGTTTCTGGCCAACTGGTGTATATTCCTGGATTAGGTCCATTATAGACTACATAAATCTTTTTTGAGTCTTCCTTTTCGGCTTCATCAGCCCAATTCATTTTTTGTTTTTTCTTTTCTGAATTTTTGATTGGTTCTGGGTTATTACTGGCAGTTTCCTCAATCTGCATCTTTGTTCCTATTGAAGCTCCAGCTTCCTCTTCTTCAGATTTTTCCATATAGAGTTTTGGATTGGTTATGGTTTCCCTGTTTCTTAATTTCTGTTTAAGTTTTAATACTTCAAGTTGTTCCTTGAGGCATTTGATCTGTGTTTCATGAATTGAAATTTCCTTTTCCTTGATTTGAATCTCGATGTCAAGTGAATCCATTCCTGCTTGTAAATAACATAGTTAGAGGTGTTAATTCTCTAGTTCAAGTATCAGCTAAACAATTTTTCTTTCCTGGTAAATGTTCTACATCAATTTTGTAGTAGTTAAACCATTGCTGCCATCTTATTAGTCTTCCTTGCTTATAATCACCTGCAATATTAGTCCTTAAAAAATGTCCAAAATTTTTATTATCAGTTCTAATAATAAATTTCGAACTTATGACATATATTGCAAATTTCTTAATGGCCTTTTTAACAGCTAAATATTCTTTTTCATTACTATGATAATTTAATTCAGGGCCTTGAAATGATCCTGAAGTAAATCTGCAAAGATATTCATCTTTGTCATCAACTTTTGCTTTTAATACTGCTCCCCAATATTCATGTGAAGCATCTGTTTCTATTATCATTTTATCATCTGGTCCTGGATGATATAAAGTTGGTAAATTTTTTACCTGTGCTTTTACTTTATCCATGTATTTAGTGTTTTCTTCAGTCCATTGCCAGACATAGTCTTTTTTAAGTTTTGCCTGTAGTGGTTTTCTCATTTCTGCTAGTTTCTTTATATATGCTTCCGCATATGTTAAACATCCTAAAAATCTTTGTAATTGATTTTTATCTTTGATTATACTAGGAAAGTTTTGTATGTTATTTAATGTATGGGGTTGTAGATGATGTTTTCCATCTTCTATTTCTAACCCTAAATATTTTATTTTCTGTTGAGCAATTACTGCTTTCTTTTCTGATAACACTATTCCTGATTTTCTACATTCTTGTAAAATATTAATAATATCTAAATAATGTTTTGGTAATTCGTTACTAAATATTAAAATATCATCTATATAAACACAACAAAAATTGTGATACTTTTTAAAGATATTATCCATGTGTCTTTGGAAAATACCTAGTGCTTGTTTAAGTCCAAATGGAACAACTGTCCACTGGAATTGTCCTTGAGGGCAACTAAATGCCGTTAATTTTTGTGATTCATTATCAAGTCTTATTTGCCAAAATCCACTCTTGCAATCAAAACTTGAAAAGTATTTCTTTCCTTTAATTAATGATAATAATTCTTCTTTCTTTGGTATGAAATAACCATCATCAATTGTTTCTTTATTCAAAGCTTTAAAATTTATTACCATTCTCTTTTTTCCTCTTCTTTTCTCAGCTTCTTTTTCTACTAAGAACGCTGGACTAGAATGTGGTGAATTACTGGGAATAATTACTTTTAATTCCAAAAGTTCTTGAATTTGTTTTTCAAATTCCTCTCTGTCTTCTGGAGTATAAATCATTGGTTTTACTCTTATGACTTTTAAAGGGTCTTTTAATTCTATTCTTGCTATTTCATTAGATCTGTTAATATTTTGATCTAAAGGATTTTCTGAGCATACTGTTTTTAATAATTTTCTTATTCCTGTTAAGGCTTTATCTTCTTGTATTTCGTTTAGAAAGGGGTTTTGGTTAACCTCTATGTCTAAAGAAATGTTTTCTAGGTATGGTTTTTGTTTTTCTATATCCTCACCACGTTTTCGCTTTTTATGTTGTGACATAAAGGTTGGTGATGAAACAGTTAATGCTTTCCTAATTTTTGATACATAAATTGTTTCTCCATCTAAGGTTGTTATACTTATTTTGTCTAAGTATTGTGTGAATGGTTGATATAGATTTAAAAAGTTATTTCCTAATAGAATATCAACTCCTGTTTCCTGTTGGTAAATTGTGGGTATATGAAAGATTTCTCCTCCTATTGATACATATGTATCTTTTAATACTTTATTTAAATTTATTGTAGTATTATTTGCAATTCTTACTATTAAATCTTTTTGAGATTGTTTCCAGAGTTCTTCTGGGAATACATATTTACTAGCTACACACATACTTGCACCTGTGTCAATATATGCATGTAAATGATAGTTTTTATATCCCTTAAATTTTAATCCTATTTTTATATATGTACTATTTGGATTTGTTATGCTTAATATTTCATCCATTATTCTGAATCATATTCAGAATTAGAATCAAAATTATAGTCAGACGTTTCTGAGTCTGTTATTTCTTCTTCAGTTTCTTCTAATAGATAAATACTACATGTATCATCTATATCAGATTCCTCTATTGGTTCTAGTTCCATTCTAAAGGCTTCTTCTAATATTTTTGCTTTCTGTGAAAATTCCTTTTTAAATTCTTTTTTATGTTGGAGCCTATTTGGGCATTCATTAGCATAATGTCCTTCCTCGTTACATATCCAACATCTACATCTCTTTTTTCCTGATGGACAATTATTTTTCTTTTCAGGTGTATAATATCTTTTTCTCTTAAAATATCTCTTTTTATATGGTTCTCTTCTGTATCTCCTTTTATATTTTTGGAAGTCTTGTTTTCTAAATTTATATCTCTTGAATCTTTTAAATTTCTTATGTTTCTTATATTTATTATAAGGTTTTATGTTACAACTATATTTTTTCGGTGTTTTAAAATCTCTTGAATCACAACAGATTTTATCATTTCCTTTTATTTGTTTGAATTCTTTTCTTTCTTGGCATTTTATTATTATCCAATTCTTAAGTCCTCTTATTCTTCCTCCTAAGGTATCAGGTATAGTTTGTCTATTCCTATTATTCCATTCTTCTGTCATAGTTTTATGTAGTGTTCCAGGTAATTTTTGGTAAAACATTTCCTTATAGATTTCTTGTATGGATGGTGGTAATTTATGGTAATACATTTCATATTCACATATGAAAGAATCTATGTAACACATGTCACATATTTCCATGTTTGTTAAGTGCCACTTAGCTTCTTCTATTTCATTCTGTTACGTTTCTTCCTTTATCTTCTCCTATAAATTCCTTATATATTTCGTTTATTACTGTGTCTAAATAATCTCTTCCTGTTGTAGCATTTCCTTGCATTCTTAAATGTTGTTGATCAGTTAGGTTTGAAAACCAAACTTTTACATTTCCTGTCATTTTGTGAGCTACTAGTACTTTACAAACTGAAGGGTTTGTGTTTGTAGTTGATGATGTTTGTATTATTACACTCATTCCACTAGCCCATTCATCTAAGGCTTTTTTCCTATCTCTTATACAATCTAAGTCTAAAATATCTGTTTTATAGTTTTCATGTGGTCTGAATTCTGGTAGAATACTTCCTCTAGTACCCCAATGTAATCCTTCTTCCATTTTAGGTGGTTGTCTTCTTCTATATGGTGGGTTAGGTTCTTCTGGTCTATATCTATTTTCTCTATGTGGGTCAGATATTTCTCCTCTTTTTGGGTTTGTTCTTGGTATTAATACCGGTTCCATATTGATTCTTTGGGTTGTATCTTCTTCAGATTCGTTTTCGCTTATTACTGTCATATCATCTTCTTCTTTATTTATGTAAGATTTTTCTTCATAATATTTTTCTAATTCTTTATCTGTTAATGTTAATAGACTGATTAATTTTTCTATATCCTTATTTTCAAGATTCATGAATTGTTCTTCTAAATTTTTTCTGTATTCTGTTAAATCCATTAGATTGTTATTATTTGTTTAGATTCTTCTGCTTTTCTTTTTTCATTTATAGGTATTAAAGCATCAGATCTCCTAGTGGTTCTTCTTTTAATCTTTTTAATGGATCAGTTTTTAATCCATTTCCTCTTGGTATGTTATTAATATCTTTTTTTAATTCTATAATTTCTTTATGTATTTCTAACTGTATTTCTTTTTATTCTTGTATATTTTTATCCGTAGTGTCTATTTTTTCTGCTATAATAATTAAAGCTTCCATTATGGATATTTGATTTTTATTTATACTTATTAGACTATTGTTTCCTTCTAACCGTATTTCTAATAGTTTTTCTTTTTTCATTATTACTTCATTGTGTAGATTAAATCTTTTACTTCTTCTATTTCTTCTTTTAATTCTTCTATTTCTCTACTTCTTCTACTAACTTCTGCTTGGGTATCTACAAATGTTATTCTTTGTATATTATTTCTTTTTGATGTTATCAAAGATTTTTCCTTAATGTCTAAATTCCATTAATCAGGTACTTCATATTCTGATAATTTTTCTGGATTTTTTATTACTTGTCCTATATCTTTAAAAGTTTTATCTATTTCTATGAATTTATTTTGTCCATATATTGAATTATTGTGGCTATTTGTTAATGAATATCCTACAAGGTAATGGATTGAAAATGGATGGTTTCCATCTTTCATTAAATTTCCTCGTTCAAAGTCATAAGTTAGACTTAATACTTGGTTTAGATTTTTATCGTGAATACTAACAGCAAATCTAGGGTATGCTGTAAATTTTAATTTCTGGTATCCTAGGTTTCCATTAATCATTCCTAGCAAAGCATCTTTTCTGTTTGTTATTCTGTTGTCTAATAATGCTAACTTAATTGGTGTATCTATTCTTTCTCTAAAGTGTGCTTTTATTAAAATTTGTATTCCTCCTAAGTGGATATATCCAATTTTTTCTCTATCTTTTTCAGAGATTTTTGATAATTTTTTTATAATAGTTTCTTTATTAATTAATGGTATATTAAACCTTCCTTTTGCATCAGCTATAGTTATGCTCATTTCTTTGTTACTTATGCCATAATATATTATGTCTTTTCTTGGGAATAATTTCCTTATTTTAGAAAATGATTCTTCTCTAAATCCATCTTTTTCTTTTAAATTTAGTTTTGATTTTTGAATTTATTCAAATTTCTTTTTGCTGAATATCATTTCTTGTGAAAAACATCCTGAAATGTTTTGTGTTTCTATTTCCATTATTTCCTGATTTTCTATAATTTCTGACATTTTAATTTTTTGTTTTGTAAGATCTCACAAGTTTTTACTATTTTTGTAAGGTATTACCTGTTTTTGTTACTTATGTAAGGGTGGGTTGTTCATTTTTAAACTTTTATACAAATCTGTCTTTTTTTTAACTTTCTTAATGAAAATGGTTATTTTAGACAAATTTTTTTTTTTTTTTATAGCACTTTCGTACTTTTATTGAGTTAATTATTAGCATTAATTATACCCAACAGACTCATATATCCAAAATAAGAAGATCCGTACCAAAAACAACCGAGAGATAGAGCTACTAGAGTTGATTTTTTTTTTTTTTTTTTTTTTAAATTAAGCTGGTAGAGTTTCCTCCATTTAAATTCTTAATTAGTAATTAGTTCCTGTTCATCATAATCTCTTAAAATATATGTTTTTGTTGGTATTTTGATGGTGGGTCTTTATCGATCAAATTAAAACCTTATCCATTCATTGAAGTAAAGGACAACTCACCACCGTCAATAGGACCACCGTTGTGTTGATATTAAACACAGTACTTGCCGTGAGTACGAGGCAAATATATACACAAAGTTCATAAATAAAACACTTTTTTATTTTAAAAGTGACATCAATCACGAAGATAACTAAATTCTCTTATCTGACATTTCCCATCATTTTGATGGACTTTGAATTTCCGTATTCAAAAATTTGGATAGCTATCTGTCTGACCCTTAACAAAGCCGTCCTTCATTAAATTTACGGTATTATATGTATTAAATTTTTATAAATATTAAGTATGTTAGTTATAAATTATTTATAAATATAAAATTATAAAATTATTTATTAATAAAAAATAATTAAATTATATATATATATATATACACATATATATATATATATATATATATATATATATATATATGATAAAAAGTATGATTATTTTGAGAATGACGTTTTGAATACCGCCAATACTTTCATTTAATTCATAAAGCAGTACCCTACAATTGAAAATTTATATCGCCAACACGTTCAAGTTCTTAATTGGTTAGGCAGCCAAACCAAACCCACTGTTAAGTTTTAGGAAGAGGGAAAAAGTGGAGATGGAGTGTATTAGAAATTATTATTATTATTTTGAAGTGGAATATTTTAGTTATTTTTTTAATAATTTATCTTAAATTATTTTATTTTTTAAAAAAAAATCATGTAATAAAGGTATTATGAGAAATCAATTATTCTGTTTTGTTTGCTACCATTTTTTTACATAACAATTTTATATTTACAAATATTTCACCTTTTAATTTTTGAGTATATAACTTTTCCTTTTTTTCCTCCGATGCATAAATAACCTAATTATTTAAACTAGTTTTATTTTTAACTTTCTCAATAAAAAAACATATGCTTATTTTCTTATAATGTTAAAAAATATATGTTTATTTTTTTTTACAATGTTAAAAAATATATATTCATTTATGCTGTAAAAATGAACATTTTTTTTGTCTTGAAAGGGCTAAAATAAAACTTCATATATGAAAGGAGTTATGCTATGCAATTAAATTTTTTTTTTTTTTGTTAAAAAAGAACATAACTATTTATTATGAAAAATACTATAAATTTGATATACATGGCACAATTTTATTGGTAAGTACAGTCAAACGCACAAAACTATAACAAATAAGAAATTGTCACTTCAGTTAAGATGGTGATATATTTATGTATATAATAGTGTTCATTTATTAATTAATTTGTCAATAATTATAAGAATTAAACAAAAGTGCTTAGCTAATTAGACAAATTGTTGACCCAACATTTTGATCTAATTTTATTAAATATTAATAAAATTAATAATAAATAACTATGTACTCTTTTAACAAACAAACAAAAATAGTTATATGTTTAAAAGTCAAAAGGTGAAATCACGTAATTTTATTGCTTGTTTGATAATGATTTTAATTACTGATTTTTAATTTTTAATTTTTTTTTAAGTACCATGCATGTTTAATAATGATTTTTAATTTTAATTTTTACATTTTTAAGGAATCACTACTAAAATATCGGGTGATTTATAAATCTATAAAAAGAATTTTTGAATCAAATTTGTGACTTCTAATTTTTTTCATTTTGATCAAATATTTTTTTAGAGAGTAAATTAAGTTATATAAAACTTTTATATGTATAAATGTTGGAAGAAAATGATTAAAATTTTAAAATTTTTAAAAAATAATTAAAATTTTTCTTTATTTTTAAAGTTATTTGGAAAAAAAATTAAAAATAGAATGTATTACCAAAACTTGGAGAAAATATTTGATTTTTTCTTAAAAATTATTAAATTATGAAAATTAATTAGTTTAATTCAATAAATACATAATTAAAATGCAATTTTTTTTCCTTTCTTTTTTTGAAAAAATGGCTTTAAAATTTCTTTCTTTTTATTAATAAGAAAAAACACACTCACGTACACTCGGATGAGATTTGAATTTGGATTCATAGTGAGAAAATTTAGAACCTTTCCACCTAAACTACAAGTAATTCACAAGAAATACATAAAAATTTACATCTAAGGATCACACTTATTGAGACTTATTCAATCCTTTTTCTATTAATTCAAGTTTCAAGCTCAAAATCAATTTCTAACTCAGTTCTATTTTGATAGACACTTTTTATGATTTTGTAAACTAGAAAAGATTTTTGTAAAATAATATTTGAAATTTAATTTTTCTTTTATCACTTAACTTTATTTCTTTTTTGTTTTCACTTAAGAATTTCATTTTTTTCCCCCTAAATATATTAGAAAAATAAAAAACTAGTTTAAAAAACTTGGCAACTAATGAAACTCCTTACAAAACAAACTCTTACTAGCCTGACTCAGCTTAGGTCCCAAATTAGAATCACATTATGATCAATAAAAAGAAGTGATCCAATAGTACGTACTACGTGCTTGTAGTGATGCTCATCAATGAAATAATATAATCATTAGATGCCAAAATGTACCTTTTAAGTGGCAAATTTGTTATTGAATGAAAATCTGAGGACATTCATTTTAATAAAATACCATCAATATTAAAGTGAAACCAAACTCACTAGGTCAGCAAACTTTATAGCTCCTTCTTCTTCTATATATAGTCATACACTAATTTCATAAACACAACCGTCAATATTAATCCAATAAGCTAGCTATACAGAAATAATGACACAGTTTTACCTCCCAATGAGCAGTCCCAAAGCTGAAGAAGCCTCTCCATTAACACCCTTCTCTGCAATTGCACCTGCTCGTCTTCTTGTAGTTTCCAAGTTCCACATCCAAATTTCTCTTCAAACAATACATGAAGAAGAGGCTTCTGAAGACGAATTATTTGATGATGTCTCTGCATTTCCGACTCCGACAACCCCTTCTTTGAAGCCAATGTGCTTTTTTAAGCCTTTTTCAACATCATCTACTCAAAAGTTACAGTGTGCGTAATTTTTTATTTTTAAGGTGAAACGATAATTGACATCAGTCATATGAGTAAACCATTACTACAAAAACGGTTTATTTAACTCGTTATTATGAATAAATGATGTAATCCATAGATGTAATTTTTTTTTTATGTTATGTCATGGTTTATGTAACAAAAAAATGTACCAAAAAGGCAGTTAACAGCTGCCATATATATATGAGTACCTTGTGGCCTAGCTAGACTAATTACCAGATTGCAGGGGCGGCGCCAGATTTGAGTTCATGGTGGCATCGTTGGAATGTTAACAATAAAAATGTGATTTCTTAATCGACTTATAAAGAAGTAATAGAGTTATCTTTTCATTAAGATAGAGTGTAAAGATTGCAATTCTTTGTAAACTGTAACGATTTTTTTAAATATCATTAACACACTGGCACAATTTGAACTCAGTGACCACCATAAGCATATATCATTGAGTACAAAATAATTGGTAATAATAATTTTGAACATTAAGTCTCTAATATTACATGCTTCATGAGTCATGTTTTAGCTAATTTAAATGTAATCTAAAAATAAAATAAAGTGTCAACAAAATTAAATAACATTGATTAATATCTATACAAAAATTAAAATGAAGTTAGAGGAATTAAATATATAAATTATAATAAACATGCAAAAAATTCAGCATGTTAAAGGAAAAATTAATTGAGACGAGAAAAATTAATTATATAATTAACAAACTTATGTGAGATTTTTTAATTAAAAGATAATTTTTTTCAATAAATAATTAAAAGATACTTAGCAAGGAAATTGAATTAAAAGAATTATTGTGGATATGCTAAACCTTTATTATTCTAAGCAAATGAAAAGGTTAAGAGTATATGGAAATGTTAAATACACGTGTAACGTTACAATAATGAAACAATTCAATTGTGCTATTTTATTAGAGAACCACATATAAAATTTAGGTTTAATTGTATAGTATAATTTTTATTCATATATAGAGTTTTATTTTTAATATTCATCAAAAAAATAAAATATTTTTAGTATTAAAAGAAAATTAATATATAATTTTATTTTACTGATGAAAGTTAAAAATAAAATAAGTTAAATAATTAGATTATTTATGCACTGAGGAGTAAAATTTATATATTAGTGCAACAATAAAAAACAAATGGGAACTTTTATTGAATACATGGTATCACAAAATGGGGAAAAATATTTTTAAACTTATAGTGCAGCTGTGTTAACTAAAACAATCATAATATCTTTACAAAAACCAGCTTATAACTTCGATTACTGCAGCAATGCTTGATCATTTGTACTACAACAACATTGATCGATTGAATATATATTAAGCAATGCAAGTCTAGCAACACTTGACACTTAAAGTGAGTCCTGCACTGAACAACCACCTAATCACACAATAATTCAATATCTTCAAACATTGCAAACTTTGCTTGCACTCAGTTTCATTCGGATTTTGACCAACTTCTCTTACCTATTGTGAGGACTCTTGTTAGTGAATGTTATGAGTGCTTTCCATTTGGGTTTTTTTTTTTTTTTAAGAGCTGTAATTCTATCCATATAACCACTCATTGTTCATTGCACACGTGTCACTGTTATATAAAATAATACCTTACGAAAAAAAGAAATTGACCGTACTATTTCACTAGTAAAAATAATGGCATAATTAACTTATCTCTGATTCGATTACCTATCTACAACTATACATTAGTGAAGCATCATTTTCGTTATTGCTATTTCATGAATTCACCAGAATTTCATGTTCCGTCATTGTCCTGCGACTAAGAGTCTGGAAGAAATTAGTTTTATGGTCCATGGTCCCCCTTATGTTTTGTTAGCATGACACGTCAAAATGTGATCTGCAATATTGTTGATCTTCATGTTGTTGCGTGGCTGTTTGTTTTGATTGGATTTCTATCTTGTGGATTAAAATCATGTAGACCACATAAAAAGTGGGTTTTTTTTTTTTGGCTGCTAAGAATGATAAATGGTGATAGACCCATAGAGAAAAGGGTTCTCGACTCTTCATTTTCAAAAACATGGTGTTGAAGTCAATTTTGTCAACATCGGTGTTCTCATCTTCTTCTACTTTTTGTCTTCCTGCAATCATGTAGATAATAGAGGAGTTTAAGGTCTAGATTTGTGATAATAATAAATAAATAAAAAGAGTGTTGTGAATTGGATCCTATTTTAAATATTGTGTGAAATGTACATTGTACATATATGGAGAAGACATTATATGGCTGATAACCATCACTTTACCATTTTAATATATTTTATGTAACATTGTAATTATTAATTGTCTTTGTCGAATAATTAATGAATATTTATCTAGCATATATGTTTATCGATTAACTCAGTATTTATTGAGCTCATTTATGAACTATTCTACTGATTAGGACCTATCACATTGTGTTACATGGTGGCATTCCTAACAATCATCCTAAAAAGCTTGTCATTATGTTAGTGAGTGGTGACAATTACCAAAACAAATAAATTATACAATGTGTTTAAACAAAAATTGAATAAATGCACGTGCGTTTTTATATCAATTGAATTTTTCCTTAATTAATTTAAAATTTTGAATTGTGACTATATCTACACTATTTATTTAGATTATTATGATTCAAAATTTTCATTTTTTTGGTACATGTATTTGTGTCCTTTATGCTTATTTTGAGGTTTCCCTTTACTCAGGTCATGTATACTTGTATAGTATAATGGTTGACCCTATTGAAATCAACAAATTAATGGCATAATTTGAGAGTGATTTGTCTAAATAGTTTACATTTTGATTAAAAGTTAAATTTTTTAAAATTAGTAATAATAAGCCTAAAATTGTGTGTTTTAGTTATATCAAAATTAAATAAATTACAAAAATATCCTTTCACTCTAATTTATACATGTTACACTGCATAGTATGTAACATAATTTACATAATATGTAAACAGTTTACATAAATACAATTTACATAGTACATAACACAGTTTACATAATATGTGAATAAATCATCGATGAGTAAAAGCAATATACCATATATTAGAATGGTAAAGAAAGGAAATAGAAAGAGACGGTCTGAGAGAGTGAACGATTTATTTACTCCAACAAATATCAACAGAATGTAATAGCATGTGGAGAAAACAGAGTAAACGGAGTTCAAAGAGACGGTTGCTTACTGTTGTTTTTAATCTCTTTATTCTTCTTCTTCTTCTTCTTGGTAGATTTCAACTTTCAAACATAACGGGTTTTCTTTCCTATCTTCTCAAAAAATTAAAAATGAAAAAACAGTAAATACAAAGGAAGGAGAAGATGCTACGAACAGTGTTGGTGGAAATCAAAACAGTTTAGCAATGGCTATGGCTATTTATACATGGGCGCACAGATAATTATGTTGGACAGGGACGTACCCAGAAATATTTTTTTAGGAGGGCTGATATATATTAAATTTAGAAGTATTTTTAGTTAATTGTTTATCATTTATTTTCCTAAAAAATGAATGCAAAGTTTTAAATGATTTAGAACTTTAGTGAGGTTTATCTATTATAATCTACGATAAAAATATTTAATACAAATTAAAGTATATAAATTAAAAATTAAAAATTACAAACACCAAACAACAAACAAACAAAAAATTAAAATAACTAAAGAATTAAATAATCAATAAATAAGTTATATGCCTAATATTTTTCATCTATTAATAGTAATTGATAAGTATAGAAATTTAAAATAAATTCCATGTTATAATATAACAATGAGATAATATATATTTTGAAATAAAGAACTCTATTTAATAATTTAAAGAATGAAAAAATAACATATTTAATGAAATAAAAGTGAATTGTTATAAAAAAAATGAGTGTTAAATACATATAAATTTATACTTAAATAAGTACTTAAATTAATAATTATACAATATTTATCGATCAAAAGTTTAAAAGCTATAATTTTTAGGAATATATAATACATAATTATTAATGAATATAAATTAAAATATAAATATTTTAAGTATTTAGTATTTTAAAGAAGAATACATAACTATAATAATTTTGCTTTAAAAAGAAAAGGAAAAAGAAGATACAGATGCGCATAGTTGCAAAGCCAGAAAATAAAGCAACAAACAACAAAGAGCAGACAAGAGAGCAATAGAAACAGTGGCAGCAGAGTAATAGAAAGTAATAATTTATTATTATAATTATAATTTATATAATATATTAAATTACATTTATATTATTAATATTAATTAAAAAAATTTCAAAAAAACTGTCCGGGCTGAAGCCCGGTACAGCCACCCTCTACGTCCGTCACTGATGTTGGATTCACTTACTCTATCTCTACTATCTTTTTACATACCTGTTTACGTAATATACATAGTATATAACACAGTTTACATACCTATTTACATAGTATGTGTATGTATACTTTGTTTTGCCTAACAAAAATAGAGTATCTCAGTCTATTACCATATGCTCCGTATATGCATTCCTCTCTGCCATATCTGAAAGCTTTTGCAATCTCTCCTTCAACTCTTCGCTCTAAAACACAAATCCAAATCAATATTATAACCAATTCCTTCCAAATTGTTAATGCCCAATATGTTTTCTAGCTAATGCTAAGAAATAAAAAATACACTAAATAACTTTAAATTTTCCAGAATAATGATCATACATATTCTACAACATGTAAAAGAATTAGAACTAATATATATATATATGGAAAGAGCTTGTTACAGTAGTGATTTTGATTTTGATTCTGATTACGTAAAATGAAAAGAGCTCCATATACTAAGAAGTCATAAATTTACATAAGCTATTTTAATTCTGATTTCGTATAAGAGTAGAGAAAAAAATTGTTTAAAATGATTAAACTGATAGAAGGATAAAATAATAATCTCATGTATTACAGAACGGTACCGTATAGTGATAAATAAAAAATCACCCTTTATATTCTGGGTCATTAATTCCATAATTCGGCTTCAGGATAATATATTAAAAGCAACTAATCTCAGTTAATTATTATTAATGACATCAATATATCAATATATAAAGCAATCTGTCACTTTTGCTTTCTGTTAAGAGTCTTGCGGCGTACAAGGGTTCTAATTTGAGTTTTACGTGCGATAAATACCCTTTCATTGAAATTACCAATCAACAAAACAATCTTCATTTATCAAGCAAGCACTCAAAAAACAAGCAAATGATTCTAATTCAAGTTGAATACTTGAATTTGTCCACGTCTCCCCAGTTTGGTTAAGATTGTGGTACCTTTAGACGATGGACAAAGGTACCTCGGACTTATCCACTAAAAAAAAAAAAATTCGCTCAAATTCATAAACTTAACTGGTAGTCCTCATAATCCTATTCTGGATTCCCTCGGCGAAAATCGAAGATGAGCAAGATGTAAACTTGTTATGAAAGAAGCAAGGTTCCTAGCAGCAGCAACACCAACAACAACAAAAAACAAAAACTAGAAACCTCACGAGGACTGGATGAAGGAAGCAAGGTTCCTACACTATCAATATATTTCATTCTTTCTGATGTGCTGAATACTGAAATGGAAGGACTAGATCAACAATAAAGCTACAAGTCCTTCAAAATTAAATAGATAATCATGATTAGAACTGGCTGTGTCTGCAATTAAACATCTCAATATCTCATTTCAAAGTTGCATGCCTGTTTTGATGCACATTGAGTAAAATCAATTCAAGTATTTAAATACAAATTGTTAAGTTCTGAAATCATTTGAAGAGCTAAACAAGAAATCTAAACTCGAATGTGTAAAAGAATATATCTATAAGAACCCCAAATGGGAACATCTATGGACATATCTCCTTGAAAAAAGGCAATAAATATTGGTGTTACATTACAAGGGAAATAAATTACATTAGTAATTTGTGATTCAGAATTGTCAGTGGCCTGTAAAAGAATGGAAGTGAGCTCCAACGTTTGCATTCATATGCTTCAAAAATCACATAAGGCAATCCTCCCATATTATCCAACTTTCATATTCTCTATAATCTGCCCGATTGAATTTAACTCTCTTCAATTAGTACTTCACACGGTATATTACTTGTCAACTTGATATCGTTTTTCTATTCAAAGACACAAGGGCTGTTTAGTCATAACATAATGCGGCTAATATTTGAAGCCTAGCAATGAAGTATATTCAAAAAAGAAAAAGCTTTTTATAATAACTTGATCGATCAACCTTTCACAATATAATTGACCTCTTATTAGCAAGTAACCTTACAATTACTTCAACATTTCAAATTCTCAATTTAATATTTAATCCAACACTGACACGTCACTTTATACATATAATAATACTAAATAGCAAACTTTCAACAATAAAACAGAGAATAAAGGTATAGTATGAATATTTTGTTACAGATAAAAGAAAGGTTGGTACAAAAGGAATGGGAGAGCATGTAACCAACTAGTTAACTAGATATGGCACAGCTAGTAAGGCTAGAGTATGGAAACAACCTTTATTTTTTAAAGACAAAACACATAATTTTAAAAAAAAATTAATTACAATATTATTTTTTAAATTAATATGTTAATATCAAAAACATTAAAATAAAATAATTTGTCATTAATTAACCTCTTAAAAACAATATTTTAACTGAAAAATCATTAAAATCATGTATTTTATCCTTAATTGGCTCATTTTTCTAAAATTAAGGGACCAAATGACTAAACTTATGAACTAAATGACATAAATAATCTAATATAAGAACCTTTATGATACTTTTCTCCAAGATAATACTATTTAGGATATATCATTTGTTTCAAATAGGCCAAAACAGGACAATTAAAAATACAAAAACAATAAAAATATAAAACATGATTATTTATAATATGAAAGTTTAATAAAGAAAAATAATTAACATTAAGTTTAAAGTTATGCACATTAAAACACCAACCTAAATGGGATAAAATGAGATGAGATGGGACAACTTTAAATCTATGTTCCTCAGACTCTTTGGACACTAAGAATCCTAAATTCTTGGATATGTATCAGGGTGATACGCCCATTTTTCTAATTTTTTTGTAAACTTAAACCAAATTGGAGTATCAAAGCACCCACATCCATTTCTATTTCATGTTGCTTGGACACGAGTGCTTCAAGAAAAATAAAGAGTCAAAGCAACACAGCTTTGAACCATGTGTGACACTAAATGTGACATGAGATGAGATGGAATAACTCATTTTACATCACTACTTCTTGTCTGGCTCACACTGTCAAACAACTAATATAAAATGAATACACCTATAAATTTCTATGATTCCAAATTTAAGCCAAGGACTAACTTTATCTAGTCAAATAGCACGTTTAACAAGTAAAGAGATTGATATACATGAAAAAACATGTGGGGTCACATATGGTAAATGAGAAAATTACCTTGCAATTTTCATGTGTAACAACAAGAAGACAACAGAGGTAAAGATGCAAGATGAACCAACAAATATGCAAGCGGCGCCAAGAAAATCATTCTTTCCTCCTAACCAGCTTGATGTTGATAGTATAAGCTTCTTTTTCCCCCCAAAACTGTACGTATTATAATTATTCATTAGGTTGACTACCACCACGTCATCTGCTTTCAAATCCTCTTCTATTCTACCATACAACTTTCTGAAGCTGGGAAGTGCAGCAGTACGCATCCACACGATAAGATCTTCTTGATCACTTAGCTAATTAAAAATCAACACCATATCTAGAAACAGTTCAGAAACAAGACTGAAAAAGGAAACTATGGAGAGAGAAAGTTTCACATATCCCACAAATATGCTGAGCTAGAAGAAGAGACTCACATAGAAGAAAATATTATGAGAAGAACTAACAACATTTTGATAAATTACATGCATAAAACAGAAATAAATGCACCAAATTTGAGCCAAGTAGCATGCTAGATACTTTAACACACACCGTATGCATGCAATAACAATTAGTTAAGCTGAAGAGAATCATGAGATACAACCTTTTGTTTTCTTTTTATCAATATGAGCACAGTAATTGGAATAAATGCCTTGTAATAAGCCAAAAACCCAAGACTATAGTGATAAATAAACCAGCAGAAATTTGAAAAATGATTCAATAATGTTATGCACAATTCTATACTTACAGGAACTTTTGGATCTAAGTTTCCACCACCAACCAAGGTCCCATTCTGGAAATTGAAAGGATATACATGCTTCCCAAATTTATGATCACGGTCACTCTTCCATGCAATGTTCTTCCTGTTGACCTTCAATTCCTTTCTCCCACGAATAAATCTATAAGTATCATTAAAGACACTCCATGCTATTAAGCCACAAGGAACAATAGGAAGAGCATTGCTGGATTCCTCGTCGAGAATGCAGGAACTAGTGTCATTGAACTGCAGCCCATGCAGGAGTTGCTGATCACTTCTACTTTTGACATACCTGGAAAAAAAATTGGAAAGGCAAATAGAAGAGATTGTTCAACCAATCAACAAAGTGAACAAGATAGAATAAAACCGATCACATAAAGACTTCAAGAAATCAAGACCATCTAAATGGCCCATTTTTTCGTGTAACAATATTGGCAGGAATCAGTCCAGTATCTTTCCGGTCCTAGCTTTATAATCTTAGCAAGCATAATCTAGCACCCCTAAGAGTTGGAACACTTGCAAAATAAAACATTAGTTTTTTGCTAAACAAGATTATTAGTTTTTGATAATTCACATAAATATTTTATATTTTTACATCAGGTAAAACTCGGAAAAAGGCCTAATTTATGCTACTTTCTATAAATATGTTGTTTTAGTCTTTAATACTCCGTTATATTCCTTTTAAGTTTCCAAATATTACTTATTATTGGGAAATCTTTATAGATCAAAAGGAGGAAAGAAACGGAAGAAACTCAAGTTTACAAGAGTTAGGGGAGTACCTAGCCTCTTAGCATATTGCCTAACTTTTCTTTTAATCATAATAGATTTACTTTGACAATCTGAGGATCTTTGATTTGCCTACTATGCATAATGCAATTCCTAGGCTCAACATTATACATTGCTCATCTCTTCCGCATATAACTTTTGGTTGATTGATTTGTTTCATTATTTGTCGCTGTATTAGTCATATATGTAAAATCTGGCAGTGGTAAATTAACAACCTATTCATTCAAGGAGTAAACATCCTAGGTAAAAAAAATACTATGATATAATGTTTTGTTTTCTTTCCTTCTATTCATTTTCTTGTTTCCATTTTGGTCGTGAAAGAGAACTTTGTTCATTACTACAAAAGAAATAGGAACTTCCCGCCAAAGAAAGCAACAAACACAAGACAGACACTAAATGACTTATCACAAGAGCAAGATTACTCATGGTTCCAGAAGCTCCATGTAGATCACTAACATACCACACCTGCATTGCAACCAATGATGGGATATGCGACAGGATTCTGCTAACCATGTCCTAAAATAATCCCAATATATATATATATATATATATATTTATCTATTTATTTATTTACATATCATTGGCAGTTTCCACCATGCTCATAGAAGTTGTACTAATTATTTATTTATGTCCCACTATCAAAAGTTGCAGATGTGCTTGAAAGAATCATAGCACATTTAGCTTATCATCAAAAAATTCCAAAGAAACAATGAAAAGAAGAGAGAAAAGAAGAAGAAAATGTCTACTGATGAGCTAATCCCTACGTACTTTAACACTAACTAGAGCCCTCACCTGCGATGGTTTTGATAGTAGTTATCAAGCTGGTAATAAATATTAATTGGAGCTTTCATATGCCGGTAAATCTGAAAAAGGAGATACAAACAAGACATTACAAAAAACGGAAGGGAAAAAAGTGCAAATGAAATATTATTCTCTGTTTTATTAAGTTTGCAGAGACCCCATTATCTACCAATATCAAGATTATCTACAGTTGAATTTTAAAGGGCATGCTAAAGGAGGTTGATCTACAAGCTGAATTGTATTAAAATGCTAACTTCTAATTTCAAAACAATAACTAGAGCTCTATTTCGGAGTATAAATATCACATTTCAACAAACTATGTCCAATAGTTCAGCAAAAAACAAAATGTCATGTCATAAACCTCGGTAGATAAATATTCTCAGCACAAACTTCAACCCTCTATTTAAGAAGTAATGCATATAATTGTTTAACCATATAAAACTAGCTTAGTAGCTGCTAAACCTTTTGACTGCCTTATTCTCCGTTCAATTGTACAAGATTGGACTATAAGTAACATTTTAAAATGACAAAACACCTGTCCAACCAAAAAAGAATAATTATTACATGATCTCGTGACATGAACTTCGAAGAAGTTCCTCTTAAGCAGTGTAATTATTTCTCTAACCAAGAGTAAGTAGAGATATCAGAAGCTTAAATGCAAACAAGGGAACATAAAAAATAACACTCCAGATACAAATCAGTAATCACATCACTTTGAGAAAACTATAGTATTTGATTGAAATCAAGCTAGCAAATAATGCGTGCAATACTTTCTCACGTTTCCTCTCAGTATGATATATTTTCCAAGAATAAGTTTAAAACTACAAAGAACTATTTATTAGTTCCTCTTTTTCTACTATAAAAACGCAACAAATGATGTACTGTTGACCTTTCATAAGCAACACTTCATTCAAAATCTAAAACCTCAAGAAAAATGTTAATTTAGATTGTCAATGTCTACAGTTACAAGATTATGAAGATAACCTGAAGAATGACTACATTCAAATCTAATTCTCCAATTATTTTAAACCTTCTACAGCAAAATGATAATAGTCAACAAAGCTGAAATAGTTAAACAGTTAGAGGTGAAAGTTCATTGTTGTATTTGCGGTGGTGAGTGCTACATAAACATTGTTGAGGGTAAGAGATTGTTCTCTGGTGTATTGAGTTTAACTGATAATACAGTGATGTTGTACTACTTGAAACCATTTTTATGGTAAAACTAGTGAAGTTACTTGCTCCTTGTTGGGTCCATGAACGGCATTATTGGCTGAACCCAAGTTATTTTTGTCTTGTTTAAGTTTTTGTATTTTTCTGTTTGAACCCATAGCACTACCAGATTCTTATTGACAACAGAAGAAATCTCACCATGTTTTGGAAATTGAGCAAAACAATAATAAAATATGCAACCATATTGTTTTATTTGGACAGTAGATTGATCACATTTCAACAAATAATGTCGAATATTAAATCTTTGCACATAAATATTATCAGGTTATAATACAAACTTCAACCATCTTTCTTTAGAAGATAAAGTATCTAATTGTTTAACAGCAATAATACTAACTTGGTAGTTCCTAAACCCATCGTCAGCTGCCTTTATTTTTTTCTTAAAATATAAATAACATCACACTTTAAAGTCACAGCTAAAAGGTTCAAATCACCTATCCTCTAAAATTTAATAAGATGCTTAAGTCTTAACTATTAATACATGAAAGCAAGATTTTATAATTACATTATCCTAGACGTGATATTTTGAGGCTTTTAGACTTTTTGTGATGAAATTATCTCTAACAAAAAGAAACACACACTATATATGCAGGTACGATTAGAAGTCATTAACGTGAAAAAGGGAACACAAATTGCAGTCAAAATATCAACTATTTACCTTTCAGGTGCTATAGTTTTTGAGAAAGAAAGAGCTACTAACAAACTAGCATACCAACTTTCTAATGGTTCTACTCAATCAGATATGACTTTCAGACCATGTTTAATATTAAAATGCACCATCTACCATCTACTCTTTTACTACATACAATATAATCAAGCACAAGATTAACAATTTATATTTTGACTGCAATTTGTGTTCCTTTTTTCAATCATTCAGGAGCATAATATAAGCTCCTTCTAGTTCAACATCCAACAGTTTAAGAAAAACTATTTGTCATGATTGAATTATCAGTAAGCAAGCACAATATTATGAGGACTACAAGGAAAGGAAGACCATTAAATATAGTTTCCCAACCATTTACTTCTAGTACAAAAAATTGTTACCAGTCACAAGGCTGCAACAATAGTCATAAGTGAGATTCTTATTGATAATAGAGAGATCCTTACCTTTAATAACCGAGTGCAGTTTTTAGGAATCAAGCTACTTTTTATATACACCACTCTATTGTTTCTATAGGCCTCAGGTATGCATTCGGTATCATATTGGTCCACAATTTCAACAACCTGTATATCAATTGCCAGACTTCATAAGACATAAGAAAAAACTAATCCCAAAAAAAAAAAGGCTACACAATATTTTTCAAAGAATCCGTTTGAAAATCTCACACTATGAGAAGCACTAAGAGTAAAGAGCCCAATAGGAATGAAAATTATTGCCATCAACAAAAATGTCATTATAACCTGTAAGCATCCAGAAATCCAGATCAATAACAAAAAAAAAAATATTACAATGCAAGTATAACTTTGAGTTACTTACCCATCCTGGAGTAAGGACAGGTTTACAAGCTGGAAGACTCTGCTGTGTAAATTGATAAAAAGCTGCAAAATCGCCAAAGAAGCAACCAATATACATTACTTTCAACGATTTCTAGAAGGATTAAACCAGATGGATAAATTGAAACTGAGTCCAACCAGATGGATAAATTGAAACTGAGTCCAGATATCATTCCTTTATGATGGTACTAGGTCTAACATATAGCAATCTTAGTAGTGCTTTTATTTTTTGGCAAGGACTAGATTGCTTTTGTTTGTCTTTGAACTATGCAACAAAAGAAACTACTTAATCTACCAAAAAACAGATTATAAAGAGAAAAGGGAGAAGTTACCTTTATGCCGTCTAGAATGGCGGGAAACTAACTGACCACCTTTATTAGCTCCTGAGGTACTCCCGTCGTACACACCCATCAATTCAATAATCCTGTAATGGAATTCCAAAATCCCACGGCAAATGTTTTAGTGGAGATGATCCTGGCAGCAGAGTGACACCACTCATCACTCATGTCCCATTTCAAAATCAAGAGTCAACTATTGAAAAGGGTACGGTACTTTAGCAGTCTCCATATTTAATAAAATGGACACATGTGAATCCATATTATCAAACTAATATAATAGTCCCTCATTTAACAAAAATACAACAATGGTTCAATTTTGAAAAAAAAAACCTAATTTATATAAAGACAATTTTATCTTTATGAAAATATTTATTATTTTATGCATTCTCTAATTTATTTTTGTTCATTTCAGTACGAAAATATCTCATGCCATCATAGTAATTACCATCAACTTCATCAACCACTTCGTCATATCCCTAATATTGTCAACTAACTTTCACTATTTGCTACAGAATAATCTAAAATTGCATTTTTTTACAAATCTGTAATTAAAAACACCACTAATTCTTTTGAATTACTCATCTCTACCCTTGAGCGCCATTATCATGAGCTCATTTCCTCTAATTTTATTGTCCGCTTTATTCTTTCTAATAACTTTTATTTGATTAAACTTAAGATGAAAGTAGCTTTGATCGAACACAATATGATCAAAAAAGAAAAATGGGTGAAAAAATTGGAAAGTGTGAACTGACAACAGTCGTGGTCATTGGTAGAGATGATGTTTCAAATAAGTTGGTGATTACCTAACTTTAATTTTGATAAAAATTGCATTTTTAATTGTTATGCAATAAACAATGAAGGATAATTAGTGGGCGGAAGAATAAGGTGGTGTTAGAGCTATAACAAAAAGGATGGTAGATATAGACATTGTTGCTAGGATGGATAAGGTTGTTTATGAAATGGACAAAAAAATATGAAAGAAGCTATAAAATAATAAATATTTTCATAAAAACAAAATTGTCTTTTTATAAATTACTTTTTTTTTTTAACCGAGCCAATAATGTACCTTTTATTAAATGAGGGACTATTAATGTACTAATTGAATAATATGAGTCTACATACATACATTTTGTTGAATATGGATACTACGAACCAAAATCCATTGAAAATGGTATTGCATGGATCATATTTCATGAAAATTCAAACTTACATCTTACACATGTATTCTTGGGTTTTTTAACAAAATCAATATTTTCCTTTTTTAAATCAATACGAATTGGATGTACTTTACAGTAAGTTAGAATGCCCCATATTTCATTAATATTTTGCTTCAGATTTTCTCAAACTGACCTCGTAAAATAAGCAAGTACAGTAGCATTCAAGCAGTAAGAAATAACGAGAAGTAGTAATCACTTCCACAATAAGCGGTTAAGGGTTTCTTATTTATGATGTATTTCAAAAGGAAGTGCGTAAAATAACTCTGGATACATTTTCTCAGCAATCAAAGATAAAATGTTTCTTTTAATTGCAGCTACGAAATGCAATCTATAACTTACCAATTGCAAGAGATAGAACAACTCAAAAGGAAAAATAACTTGTTGAATATAAACAAGAACGAAATAAAATAAAATTGAACGGAATGCAACTTAAAATTTCGGAAGACAGATAATAAATTACCTCCACTACGCTAAGGAAAAAGAAATAGATCTGGAATTAATTGATTTGTTCAGGGCAGTAGAGAAGGGAGGGAATATGAAGGAGAAAAAGGATTACTTCGGCAGAGAAACAAACTTAAACCTCTGTTCTTTGATGTTCTTAGCTTTCATACAAAGCAACTGTATTAGTGAGTAGGGTCGAAAATAATCGACAAATAATATACCGTAATAATAATAAACGATTGTATAAAATGTATCGAAAACAAAACAATTTCGCTTCGATTGTTAAGACTTAAGAACATGGATTTCCTTTCCACCTTTAAAAAGTTGGTGGTTAAAGAAAGGGAAAAAGTTTTATATAAAAAAAAAATTGTTTTATTCATCACTTATTTTTTTTTTTAAAATTAAATATATTAATTATCTTACTTAAAATTAATATATATTTTTTTATCTTAATTTTAACAAATAATACATTTTAATCATGCTTCAATTATTTATTTATATAACTAAAATGTCTATAAATAATTTAAATATATCATTTATAAAGAATTAAAATGACAGATAAATATTAATTTTAAATAAAATAATTAATATATTTAACCTATGAAAAGATAACGACTTAAGTGTTTGATGGTTAAAAAAAATTATTTTCTCTAAATTTAGGATCTCTTTAAATTAGTATAACTTTTTTAAAATTCATATAAATAATTTCTTCAATATTTTTTTTAAAATTAAATTGTACATACATTTATAAATAAATGTTTTAGTCCATAGTTACAAAAGTGACGTGCAACTTATTTTAATCGACCAAAGACACCGTACGTTGGTTGAAAACCAAAGCAAAAGCTTAACATTTTTCTAGTGATAGGTTTTTTTTTCCCTCTTAAAAAAGACTATAAAAACAGGAGTAGATGCTCATTTTTTTCTACTCATTTAAATTATTTCTTATATTTGAAAGTATAATAATGTGCTAGCATTTGAGGCTATCGTCAAAAAGTCTTAATAATTATTACGTACATTTTTCATCGCTTTAAATGCATAATCTTGTACATGTAACATAGTAATTGATAGTTAACAAATATAACTTTCCCAAATGTACCACAAAAGCAATATGTGACACAACACTTTGCCACAAAATCACAGGAATAAAAATTTTAGTCTTGCTTAATCTATAATTTTATAGGTCCTTGAGTATTTGCTATTTTTAATTATTATAAATATATAACATTAAAAAAATTAAGTAATTTTTTTTCATGATAATTAATACGTTAACAAAACATAATTAATTCTCTTAAGCAATATTTGGCTTTTAATATATTAATGTCATTTTTTGTCTAACACCAAAAAAATTGTACCTTTCCTTCTTGTAATCCTGTGAATAAAAAATACTCTTAAAATCTCATACCACCGTAAAATATGATGACCTTTAATTATATGATGCTTAAGTTAATTCCAATAATTTACTGTAATATATAAGATTAGAGTAACTCTGTTAGTTAGAAAGAAGAAGCAAAGATTAAAAGATATAGTAAATCTTTTGTATCTTGTGATGAGATGTGATGATGACTTGTTATGTGAAATGCACGTTAATGAGCATATATACTGAGAATAAGATTTAATTGGTGTTTAATACTTACCCGTTTAAGATATATTCAGTTTATATGGGAATTATTTCTCTATAATTATTTATTTTAAATAATTATAATATATTTATTGATTATTTATCTTGCGATTACGATCATTGGTCATTTGTTAACTTAGTATTTATTGGACTATTTGATGAGACACACTATTGAGTAGGACTAATCCTATTGTGAATTTATATACACCAAATAATACATTAATTAAACAATATTATTTCTTTCTCCTTTTTTCAATTTTTGTAGTATATCACTAATTAAATGATTATGTTAGATGACTATATTATTTAATCAATTGATATTAATATAATTATTTTTATTATTATTATAATAAAAAGATATAAATTGTATATTGTATTTATATAATAATTATATTTTAATATCATTATTATTGATAAATTAATAAATTTATCATTAATAAAAAATGTTGTTTGAATAATAATATAAATTGTTACAATATTTCTACCTATTTAATTTAAAAGCAATTTTTAGTTATAATTAAAATAATTTAAATAAAATTTATTAAAAATAATTTAAAGTGGTATTAGTTGAAACACATGTTTAAAAATATTAAAATGTACTATTAATTATGGACATTTTTATTAATCATTAATGAAATATGAAATGAATATTAAAAATAATAAATTAGAAATGATCAGGATTGAAACAAAAAAAATGAATTTTTTTATTGTGTTACTTATAATATTATGGAATCAAATAAAAATAATTGTTCTAATAAAATATTGTGTTATTACAATATTAATTATTTTAAAAAATATTAGTTAAAATGAAAAGTATGAATTAGTAATTTTGAAGTTGTAATATTGAATGATATATAACTCAAAATAAAATGATACATGTTACATAAAATGTCAATAATTTTTGCAATTTTATTTTAGTCGTCTATTTACAATTAAAAATAATAAGTTATGGACCAAATTTATTTGTCTCACCAATATATATTATTTCATATATGACCTATAATAATAAATTGTTATATATATTTTTTATTGTTATATATATAACTTTACATGTGTTGATTTTTAATTTATACATCAAAAAATTATATGAAATAAAATAATTAATGGATGTATAATAATTATTGTTGTTGTTATTGTTATTATTGTAATGTGTATGTTTAACTATTTTTTCTATTATATTTTTTATATGTGTTGATCTTTAATTTTTACATAAAGAATTATATGAGATAAAATGATAAATGGATGAACAAATTATTATATTTATAATATAAAAATATTTATCAATTATCACATAGGTTAATTGTTAAAATTACTTAAAATATATATTCAATATAACATATGTAAATAAAAAAAATTACAATAAATATGTACCATAGTAGGTTGGTGCGAATCAAGTCATGTTACATTATTGTATTTTATTAATATTGTGTATATATTATTAACTCTTTCTCTTGAAAAAAAAAAAAAACACAACACCCATCATAAAAGAATTATATGACATCCTGATGTATTCTTCATAATAAGTGGGTTACTTGTAAATGGGCTCATTTAATGGGTCACTTAAAGCTCTAGGTGAGTCCATAGATAATATTTTAATTTATGTTATTAGGATCTAATAAAATTATAAATGTTAATTTTAATTCATTATTTATATATAATTAGTTTAATTAAATATTATGTTAATCTATAAAATAATTCTAACATTAATGATATATATTATTAATATGTTATAAAATTATTTGGACAAAAATATTAAAAGACAAAATAAAAGGAATAATAAAAAAGTCAAAAAAGAAGAATAAATAAATAAATAAATAAATAAGCAAGGATAGAGAATAAAAGAAAAGGCAAAAAAAAAAAAAAGCTATAACTTAAGAGACTTTTGTATATAATAGGTTTGTACACGCATTATATTCATGTTGTACTTTTATTTAGATTTTTATTCAAAATTTGTCACAAAATTCAAATATTTGAAAATTATAATTATAATTATCAAGAAATAGTAAAAATTAAAAAAGACTTATTTATTGAAAAATACAAAAAGAGCATGGTCTTTATATTTGTGAGTATTTCGTTTAAAATGATAGGAGAGAAACTTATAACCAGATAGTTATGTAATAATTTTTTAATTTATTTGAATATCCAATGATTGAAAAAAATATTATAAACTAAAAATGAAGATAAAAAAAAAAATAACTAAAGTCATTCTTTAAATAGTATTAAAGTATATTAATGTCAAATATGTTATTAGCACTTTATATTAATTTTGTCTACCAATCAACTATTAAAAAATTTTAATTTTTAATCTCTTTATTTTATAATTTAAATTTAAAACAATAATTCATATTAAGTTTGTCATATAATATTTGTAACAAAATAGTATTTTAATGGATTCATTCGTGTTATCATATAGTGTTAATATTTTTAATTTATTTAATAAATAAGTATATGTCATTTTATATCGTATTCAATAATAAATATCATATTGTATTTTGATTACGTTATTACATGTTAAAAATTACGACAATTACTTTTAGAGAAATATTACATGCACATAAGTATGCTCTTAAATCAATAATGGTGGCAAGTGGCAAATTTTTTTTTTTGAAAAAAAAAAGATTATTTTTAATTTTAAATTATTTATTTACGTGACACACCATAAGTAGTAAGAGTATAAATTTGTGTGTCAGCATTTACCTTTGTGATTATATTGTATTTAGATCACATTATAATATGTAAAAAATTATAATATTTGCTTGTAAAGAACTGTTAAATGCACACATATTTGTACTCATATCAATTATAATGGCAAGTGAAAAAATTTATTAAAATTGATTATTTTCAATTATAAATTATTTGACTATGTAACACACTATAAGCTGTGAGAGTACAAATTTTTTTTATCATTCATCTTTACTTGTATTACTTATTAAAAAAAAATTACATATATACAATAAAAAATTGCTAAAAATTATAAAAGAATTTTTTTTTTGCTATAATTATGAAGCAACTTAATTATTTTTTGTCACATATCTTACCACACGTTTACATAAATTACATATAAAAGAAAAAAAAAAAAAAAAGCGAAGAAAAAAGAGAGAAAAATCATGTAAAGGAAGGGGAGGGGGGGGAAGGCTATAAAAAACTTATCAGAAAAAAGAATAAAAAGGAGAGAGAGAAAAAAAAATAGGTAAAGAAGAAAAGAAAACAAAAAGAGGGAAAAAAATGGCAAAAGAAAAGTTATTAAAAAAAAAAAAAGCAACAAAAAAATGTAAATAAGAGAGAGAATAAAAAGGTAAAGAAAAAAAATAAAACAAAAAGAAGGGGATGAAATGAAAATAGAAAAGCTATACAACAGGTTTACCTAAATTATTCAAAGAAAAGCCCATCACGGAGTAGTTCAGTGGTTGAACTCCTGTGGCTAAGCACCAGGGTCTCTGTCCTCACAAGGCAGGGCGCGGGTTCGAGGCTAGTGGGGCGTAACGTCTATCCCGCATTTGTAAGTCGGGCATGTGGCGGTTCTCCGCTTTCTCGGACTCAAACGCCCTGTTAAGTCGGACTGCTGTCCCCCCTGGTGCCGCTGGCCGGCTCGGTGCTTGTGGCATACCAACAATTTCGGATAATCCGGGTGTGTGGTGGTGTGTGGCAATAGCCTTATCCTCCCTACCCCAGTGAGGTTTTACATTATCAAAAAAAAAAAAAAATTATTCAAAGAAAAAGAGTAAAGGATAAAAACTTTATATAAAAGAGAGAGGGAAAGAGCAAAAACATGTAATGAAAAAAACAAAAGGAGGGGGAAAAAAGGCTATAAAAAACTTATAAGAAAAAAGAATAAAAAGTTTTTTTTTTTTTTTTTTTAAAAAGAGGGAAAAAAATGGCAAAAGAAAAGTTATAAAATAAGAAAACGGCAAAAATATATATATATAAGAGAGAGAATAAAAAAAGGTAAAGAAAAAAGAAAAAAAAAATAGGGAAAAAAAAATGGGGGAAAAAAAGCCCTTTCATATATAAAGATAAAGATGTTCTGTAATTAACTTTACAACTATGTATATCTATATGATTTTTTTTTTTTTTTTTTTTTTTGTATGTGATGCATGTCAAAAACCTGAATAAATATTTTTTTGGAGGTAAGTTGTGAAAGTAAAATTATTTGTCTAAAGTAAATGTTTCGGCCATTTTATTTTTATAAAAAATACTTGGGTCACTATTTATATATAAGTAAGACATTTAAATCACTTTTTAAAAAATAAAAAATTATTTTATTAAATTTTTTGATATAATAAAATTAATTTAATAGGGGCAAAATTTTTATTTTATTTTAACAGTTTAAATCAAATTTAAATAGTATAATTTTTTTGTCAATTATTTTTATAAATTTTATATTTTATAAAATTTTATGTATTTTTTTTGGACAATTTTTTATATTGCATTTTATATAAGTATTGTATTTAAATAAAAAAATTAAGACAACATAATATTAAAAATAAGGACTAAATAGGTCAAAAATGACAAGTTTAGTGGCGTTAGAACTTAGAACCATAAGAATTACATCTCTTTTGTCCACCATTTTCAAAGAACGATACACTTCTATTGTGTTGCTTGGAGTCGAGGTAATGATTGTGCCATCTGTGTAGTCTCTAACGATAGTGAACTAGAAATAGCTCATCTATGTTGTTTTAATATCATTAATCTTATAAATTTTTGATCCCTTATTTTTGATATCGTAAAATCTTCAGTTTTAATTCAATCATAATTCATACATATTTGCAATACAAAAAAGTACACCAAATATATAGAAAAATTCTATAAAATAATAAATTTACAAAAATAGTACCAAAAAATATTATATTGTTTGAATTTAATTTTAAACAGTTAAAATAACATGATAATTTTGCATAATATTAAATTTATTTTATTATTATGTTAGAATTTTTATTAATAAAATAATATTTTATTGTTTTGCGATTAAAATATTTTATTTTTATTAAAAAATATATTTTATAAGAATAAAATTATTAAAATATTATAATAATATAAATTAAGTGATTCCAAAAATACGTATTCCATACTTTTTAACCTAACTTGTACATGTTTCTTTATTCATTTGCACATGTCACCCTAAGATAATTTAGGGTTTTAATCTTATAAATTAAACATGTTCTATTATTAGACACATAGAGCTCAAAGTAAAAATGGCTCAAATAAACTAATTATTTTATTTATTATGAATGATGCAAAAATTTATAACTTACATGGCATAATTCAGTCTCTTCATTAGAACATATTTTTTCTTTGTCTCAATTTCTCCAATGGAATTAATTTAATATATTCTAATTTTTCTCTTGTTGTGGTAAAATCATGTTTATTATATTATAAAAATAAGTTAGATATATATTATAAAAATAAAAAAATAAATAAACTTAGATGTTATTAAATTAAAAATCTTATTATTTTTATTGATATTAAATTATATGATTTTGTTTTGTCATGATTATTTCATACTAGTTTTGACCTATTTTTTATGTTTTCTATGAGTTTTCTCAGAAATAAAAATAAAAATAATATATATCAGCTATTTTTTATTGTATTTCATTCTCATTAAAATTAAGAGCATGAGAGTGTCAAATTTATTTGTCAACAGTCTTATAGTTCGACAACATATAATTTATTTAAATATGTAAAATGTTTGAATTTTAGTTCTTATTATAAGTATGTAAATAATGTAATTATTTAAAAAAAATAAATGTTAAGTCTATTTGATCAAACAATGGTATTGTGCTTATGTTTTATGCCTCCTCCATTGTTAATGTTTTTAAAATTAATAGTATAGTTTGTGTTTGATCATTGATGAAAATCTCCTAATATATATATATATATATATATATTATCAAAATTTTGGTAAAGTAAAGATACTAATATGAAATTATTGTTTTCAAAATATCTTTTGCAATATTTGAAAATTGTCAATATTTTCATGAAAATATTCAAAAATGTCAAAAAAATTTATTATTTTCGTAAGTTGTATTGTAATTTTCTAAAATTTTGATGATAACTTTGAAATTATAAAAAACATCAATATGAATATGACATGAAATACAATTTTTAAATTTTTAACTTTATCAAATTAAAGACACACTATTTATTATTTGCATTATATATAAGTCAATGTTATGTAAAGGTAATTAATTTTATTTTTTTCTAAATTTTTTCAAAGTAAATAGTAAATATTTTATTATAAATCATTAAATTGTGATTATGTAAAAATTTCAAAATAGCTATAATTTTCAAAAAACCTATAAATTTTCATAAAATATTCATCGATATTAATAATTTTTTAAAATTAAAATGCTGATATTTTTATTCATATCAACATTTTGACCTATGGTTAGCGGTGACAAAACCTTACAACCCTTATGTTATTGTCACGATTTATACCTGTTGCAACTTTCCTGGCATCAATAACACACATGGTCTATTACCGGAAATAAAATGTTAGTTTCTAGTTATCTACTTTCAGTTATATTAAGATACAATTTAAAAAATTATATAAAATAATACTCAAATTTTTTTAACAATATAAATAATAATTTAATAATTTTAAACATAATAAAATTTATTTGACTAAAATTTATCATTAAATAAATTTAATCCATTATAATTTAAATAAATAACGTAACCTAGACAATATTTAGTATAAAATTTTTAGACTGAATATTTTTTGTAGTAAAAATACATTATAGACATAAAAATAATCTTATTTTGTAATTGCAAATTTTAAATTACATTATTTTCCTCTACAATATTTATTCATAATTACATTCACTTCCAAACATGTTAAAAAAAATTACTATGCATAAAATAATATTTATAATACTTCTTAAAGATTATAATAATAAAATAACATTATCTAAAAAAATTATAAAAAATAATACCCCTAAAATTTATAGTAACAAAACTAGCATCCCAATAATATTGAACGTTCAATTTGAACGTAAAATATTGAACTGGTCTAAATTATCGTCGTTCAATTATAATTGGATAGATGTTCAAAGAAAAATGACATATTATTCATTTTTTAAATTGTAAAAATATAAGTTTGAACATAAAGAGTGCTAGTTTTGTTATTAGAAATTTTGAGGGGTATTAATTTTATTATTTTTTCCATTATTTATGTCATATTCGTATATTTCTACTATAAATAAAAACTTTAATTTAAATAATTTAAATTTAAAGTCATCAAATTGAATGCCTTAAATTAATCTATTCAAATTATAATGAAATTTAAAAATAAACTCCCATTTAATAGGAATTATCGGAAATCATTTTTTTATTTTCTTCTTCCTCACTAACATTCATCATTCATATCTCTACAACTATTAATATGGTGACCCACTATTTATACTACCTTCGTCTTCGTTTTAACACCTATTATCATCCAACCGTACAATTTTTTTGATTTTTGAGTCGAGGATTGTGATGTAACTCATAATACTGTCATTTATTTAGCGACCATAATTAAAACATTCCAAAATTGACAATAACAACAAAAATCTACTAATATCACAATTCAAACTCCCAATAAGGTCTAAAAGAATCTGTCTGAATTTAATTTCTTCATTTGCACCCTAAAAAAAAAAAAAAAAAAGTTACTGCAATGTAATTTTTAAATTTTTTTTAATTTAAGTAATAAAATTTTTAATTTTTTATCAAAAATTTAAGTTCAAATATCATTTGTATGTAAGCGTAATTTTTTTTTTATTAATAAAAAAAAAAAAATTTAGTGGCCCGGTTAAAAAAAAAAAAAACTCCCAATAAATTCAAAATTAAACAAAGTCAATCAAAATAAACTATAATTATTAGCCATGTTTTTAGCAGGTGAACCAATATCATAACTTTTGCACCATTTAGACGCCTTAATTAGACAAAAACCCGTTGTCCATCTCCGTCTTCTTCTGTTCTCAGTTTGCGATTCTCATGTGTGTGCTATTAGCGGTTCGGTCAGTGATTTCTTCTTCGTTAGGTTTCATGATTATCGTAAATCAAATAAAACTTATCTAAGCTTCATTTAGATAAATGTCATGTTTGGGTCATAATAGGCATTCTATGGAGCTGGGCTCTGTCGTATCATGATGGTTTACGCTTAGCATTGCCGACCTCGTATGGTAATGTGACATTGGCTAGTTTAGTGATCTGATATGATGCTTTGTTTACCTCTGGATCATTCGAAAAAATTATTATGAACTTTTCAATACATTTCTAGTTTTTTTACAAGGGCCTTTTCTTTAATTGTGGCTTAGGGCCTCATAAAGTCGAGAGCCACCCAGATTGCGATTATGTGCTCTCTGATTGTTCGTTTTGTGGGCAATTTTTGGTAGAATTAATAATTTGCTGTTATATTGTCATGCTATAGTTCATAGCCCATCCTTGTTCGATTGCTTTATGCTATTTCGATTTTTTGAATCATAAATTTAGCTATCTGTAAGCTTTATATGTGGTGGTCTGAAGTTGGTTGTTTGTGAGTAATATTTTTGGTTATGTGTAGTAGGCTAAAGTAGTTATAAACTGTTTTGCTAATGTGTGTGAATTTGGAATCCTGTTCAAGGGGAAAGAAGTATAAAGTCATGTAAGCTAACTGAGAACATAGGAGCAGGGAATTAGGCCTAACAGTATATCGTAGGATCAATGATCTGCACTCTTAGCATTTTGTTTGCGTTTTGGCATGCTATCCATGCGTTTTATTTTCCCAGATTTTTCTTTAGTGGTTTAAGAATGTGGAGCTTGGGTTGCTCTCTGATCCTTGAAAGAAATTTTGATATGTTGGAGAGGATGTTCTGAACATTTGAAATTTTGCTATACAAACTCATAGTTCATGCCATGTCTTTTGCAGATCTTTGCTCTATGGATATATCAGTGAAATTTCCTTCGAGCTAGGTTAGTTTTGAATATCTAATCTCTGGAATATGAATATATATGCTGATGTGAAAATTGGATGTAATGCATATGTTTATGTTTATTTCAATTATGTAAAAATAAGAAAAGAACATTTTTGAATGTTGATATCAATATGGAAATTGTGGACGTTTAATGTTTGAGCTTGTATGAATTTTGCAATAAGTTTGTTAGAAGTCACGAAGAATAACTTTTTTAAGAGATCGAAACAAGTTAACTTCACTTCAAAAATTAGTAGGTCCAACGTCCAATCTGACCTAAAAAGGTTGGTTAGAGATCTTTCATAGGTTGAATTTGGTTCCTGATTTCCACCAACTGATAATTTCATTTGGGTTATATTTTAGGCAAAAACTGAACTGTGTCTACCACACTATTTTAAGGCAATTTCCTGTGCAGTGTTGATGTTGTCCCGAAGATGAAAATTAGGAAATACTTGGTGATTTGATTGAGTCAATAAGTCTAGAAACAATTTTGGAAGTTGAGGGAGAATACAGACCCAGAGATTTTCGACAGACTTCTAATAGATACGCTGCAATGCCCCAAGAACAAGGAGAACAACCTCCTTCAGTGCCCTTGCATCCAACTTCAACTCCATCCAATCTACCTCCTCCTCCTCCTGCTGCATTTGATCCTAGTCGAAGTATGCCTTTCTTGCCGTCGTTCAATATTTTTAAGAGAATTTTGGGGTTATGTAATGGGCTGTGATGGTTTTTGTTGATTCTGCTTGATTGTTTTTATATGGATAAACATATTTGTTTTTGGATACTTTGTATGGGAGGTTAGATACTGCCAGCATAAACTGATGTTTATGGTGGTCTCAATTTGTTTTTATTGTGCTATTCGGTGACAAAGGTTTTATTTTGCTTTTGTGGAGATGATTTTCTTTATTTATCGGAAAAAGCTTTAGAGGAAAACATTTCAAGTGATTCCAAACTGCTAATTCAAGCTATGATTTGACAATGGCATATAGTGATCTTTTTGTTCTGTTTCTCAAAAAATTTTGGCTCTGTTCATGCTTTAACAAAAGTATTTCAGCTAGGAAGTAGGAAAGAGGCAATAAATTTGTGGTTTTTTTTGGTTATTCATTTTTTTTCCTCGTGTTCTTCGTGGTAGGTCAAGCTCATGTTCAGTCCCTTCCTTGGATTTAGCTCATACTATTAAACTCTTATGTATGGAGCCCTCATTTCTCAATAACTAGTCTCATGACTTCAGAGATGGATATTTGAGAAAATTTGTTTACCCATATATGGTGGTTTCTCTCTCATAACTCATAAGAACAATTTGTATCTCTATATGCTCCTGAAGAAATTGAGTTTATTTGTGTTTCTCATGCCCCAGCAACAATTAATTATATTGAGCTTTGTTGATGTGTTATTAACAGTTTTCTTTTTGGTTGAATTTATTCAGTGATTGGCATCATCAAGAGGAAGGCCTTGATTAAAGAATTAGCTGCTGTATACCATGCGGAAAGCCTTGCATACTGCCAAGAGCTCCTAGAACTCCAAAGAAAATGGGATGAGGTCAGATACATACAATCTTAGTCTTGCATTTTACGTTCTTGATGTAGATATCAGTCATTCACTACTTTTAACTTTAGACTCGCTTAGAAATGACATCTTTTTTTTTGTGTGTGATTTCACTTCTAATTGAGACATTCAAATCTCAACTAGAAGTTCTTAGCTTGTGAATTGAAAGAAATTATGCTGTTTCTACTCGCAAGTGACTAGTTATTTTTGTGTTAATCTTCTTGAACATCAGTTTTGAATTCTTTACGGAAAAGGTCACCTAGTAGATGATGGAGGAACAAACAGTAGCTTAAAGATTGATTTAATGAATGCTAGGAAATTGAGAAATATAGAGCGTATCATGGTCAGATAAACGTAGTAATATGATTTTTGACATCATGAACAGTGGCTTAAAGATTGATTTAATGAATGCTAGGAAGTTGAGAAATATGGAGTATATCATGGTCTGATAAGCGTAGTAATATGATTTTTGACATCATGCATGGTCGGTTCTCTCCAAATTCTGAGATTTGGGATTTTTCTTGTAAAGGAGGCTCTTACATTTTTTATTTGGGCAAACTTTCTTTTTGGTACTAAACTTTTTAAAATATTTTCAATTTTCTACATTATATTTTTTTTAACTATCAGTTTATTACCTTTATGTTTTAAATTTGCTAGCATTTTAGTATTTCCATTAAGAGAAGGGTTAAGTGTTCATGTAAAATGGCATGTGATTAGCACCCGACAAGTACAATGGGCATTTTTTACATTTGAAATATTGAACTGGAAAGAAAAAATAGAATTGCCCTGCCACTTGTCCTCACCCCTACCTTTTCTTCCTTTTCCTTTTCCTTCTCTGTTACTTCTCCATTGCCAAAAAAACTCAAGAACAAGACAGCATTGATTATACACAATGAGATTGTACAGGAAAATGAAAAACTCAAATAGCACAAATTGCTAATGGAAAATAACCCGTTAGAAGAATAGCACAGTTCCCCATTTTTCTGTTGTTTTTTTTCTTCCAGGATTTTCTGGGCTGTTTTTGCGTGATTGTCGTTGCAGCTGTGAGTGTTGGTGACGGCTGGTATTGAGGTGGGGCTGTGCAAGGTGGTCATGGATGTTGGCTGTATGTATGTTGTTTGGGCTGTGATGGAAAAGGAAAAGGAAGAAAAGGGAGGGGTGAGTACACATAGTTGGGTTTTTTTTTTTTTTAAATAAATATTTGAAATGTCAAAAATACTCATTGTACTTGCCACATCACACGTGCCAAGCATATGCCATTTTCCATCCACACTGGACCCTTTTCTTAATGGAAATACTGAAATGCTAGAATGTACGGTATCAGGATGATAGTAAAAAACACAAGGTAAGAAATTGAAAGTATTTACCAAAATTAACCTTTGCCCTTTTTATTTCGATTCTACCGAATTCTTGATCTGGTACAAATCTCTGCTCATATTCAGTGAATGTTGGTTGGTTGGGGATGTGGATTTGGCAGTCTGATTTCTTAAACTACTTCATGGGGAGAAGTGGGCGATTTTAGATTGTTCCTAAATACAGTTTAGGAAGAGGGGAAAAAATAATAATCTTTTTGGTATTTTCTTCAAAAACATTTTGCCTAATAAGCAAGTCATTTACCACAAAAATGAAGAGAGCCTTCATTCTTAAACTTCCATTTATATGTGAAGTTACTAGTTAGTTTCCAAAACTTCATAATCATAACTAGATGTGGCCTGATTGTGAATTTAAGGGAGGTGAAATAAAGGAAATGATGTTGATAAGAAGAATTTGATATATGCTCAAATATTTGGTGTAGTCAAAAGATTTGCATGGCTTTTTGTTATTATTTAGTCATTGATTTTCATTACTAATAATTGTCTATTTCTTCTCATCATCTCTGGGTGTCAAAATTGCTGCAGCCATATGTTGATATGACGATTCCTGAGAATTCAAGGAAAGAGGCAATTCGACATCCCAAACGGCTGAAGAAGTCCCGCTAGGACTGATTATTGGAATATTTGAATCTATCTTATTTATGTATAGAGAAAAATACTGTCCTAGTCTTATACTTATTATAAAAATGATACTTAGGTCCTATAATTATTTTTTGTAACAGTTTAGTACTATTATTAAAAAGTGACCGCATAAAGACAAGGTTAATTTTTTTAAATTTTTTTTCTTCAAAGGTATTAAATAGAAATTGTTTTAACTTGAATAAACTATAATCGAAAGAATTGAAGAAAAAATTAAATAAAAATAGAAAATGAATAATAAAAACATAAAAATGATCATTTGTCCTTACACGTTATATTTTCATAATAATAAGAATAGGATTAAATTGTCACAACAAGCATAGGACTTAAGTGTCAATTTTAGGATAAGTATAAAACTTGTACAGTCATCCTCCTTTATGTATAATCCCATAGCAGCTTTGAAGTTTTCTTACTTTTACTGTCATTTTGGTATATGATTCCATATTTTCTGCTAGATTGGATTGAATTATTACATAGACTCTATTAGGACACACATATATGAGTGTTGTGGACTCTAATTTTCCTCAATTTTATTAAATTTCTATTAATTTAAAGTGTCGAGTATGTTCATGTCGTGTTGGTTGGACATGGGTACATGTGAAAATGAAGAGGGCATAAGTTAAAGTATAACTCATCTCAAATGTTGCTTGCAATGTTTTTTGATTTATCTTTGCAGCCTGATTTGGTTGCCAACAGTGATTTACATGGAACTTTTCCATTCATCACATGAATTTGTGATGGATCACGACATAACACTTTTAATGATGAGTATAACTGAACTCAAATAATTGTTTCCAATATTGTGTTACCATGTCATATCTAATTAGCACAAATTTGTGATACAGGGTGCTAGATTTATATTCAGTCAAGTACTCTGTATAAATTTCAGAGTTCCAAGGGCTGTCATCGTTTTAAAATATTTTTCTGCTTTGGTTTTGTTGGAGAATTAAGTTTCTTTTTTTTTTTAGTTGTGCAATATAGTTTATTGAGTCATTAGGATGCAACACGCAATAAATACAAAAGTACAGTCAATATAATTAGTGAAAATAATATGATTTTCTTTCACTATCCCTTTCAACCTGTAATAATTTCTTAACGTAGTAACATAGCAGTGTTTGATCCTCTAATCGTATTCTTGTATTAATTCTTGAAATGATATATATATATATATATATATATATATATGATGAAAATTAATTTTTTTTTTTTTTTTCTAAAATAGCAAAACGATTGTGTTTTGATAAATTACAAATAACACCTTTAATCCTAAAATTCTTTAAAGTTCACAAAATTATATATAACCCGTATATAAAAATAAGACTTATATGTAACCCGTACATACAATAAAAATATATTGTAAAATGACAAAAATTATAGAAAAATAAATACAAAATCAAGAAATAATGGAAATAAAGACAAGATATTTCATGATGTTTTTTTCAAGAAATGATTTTTAGTAAAAAGAAATTTGAACAAATTCAAAAAACTAAATTAAACCTTAAAGAAGGCGATGGATTTAAAGAATCATCTTTTTCAAAAATAAAAAAAATGTTTTCAAGAAAAGATATAACTTATTATAGCATAAGTAATAAAGAAATAAGTATAACTATAACAGATACAAAATGGAGATTTAACACCATTAATTAATAAATAAACAATTATAGATAAACTATCAAAAATTTCACAAAAAAATAAAGAAAAAATAGGATATATTTATCTCGGAGGAATACAAATTTTAATCAAAGTACATTTTAGAGAAGGGATTGATACACCTATAAAATTAGCATTATTAGATAATAGAATAATAAATAGAAGAGATGCTATGTTAGGAATGGTACATGAAAATTTAAGATACCAAAAATTAATATTCACAATACATCCTAGATTTGCTGTTAACATTAATGATAAAAATTTAAATCAAGTGTTAAGTTTAGCATATGAATTTGAAAGAGGAAATTTAATGAAAAAAGGAAATCATCCATTCTCAATACATTATATAGTAGGATATTCATTAACTAACAATCATAACAATTCAATATACGGTCATAATGAATTTATAGAAATAGAATTTTTTAAAAAAAAAATAGGGAAAGTAATAAAACCAGAACTAATGACAGATTTTGAAATACCAGAAGAATAGAAATTAAATGTTAAAGAAAAACCTCTTATACCAAGTAGAAAAAGCAATATTCCTAGAATAAAATTTGTTGAAAACAATGCAAAGGTTAGTAAATCTGAATGGGAGGAACAAGAAGAAATAAAAGAGTTAAAACAAGAGGTTAAAGAAATTAAAAATTTATTAATACATGAAGTAATAGGGGATTAAACAATGTTAAAATCAAAATTACAAGAACTAGAGCTAGAAGGAAAATGGAAATATAAATATAAATATAAATAGAAGTATAAAAACTATAATAAAAGTTTTAATTCTTTTAGTTGAAGAAGTAGATGCAACTTGTTAGTCATATACTAAATATTTACAAAATATAAAAGATATACAAAAAGAAATTCTTGAAGAAATAAGAGAATATAATTATACTAGAAAAAAATTAGAAATACATAATGAGATAATAGAATTAAGAAAAGATGTTAACAATATACCTAAAACTTTTACATTAAGATTTGACCCCTTAAAAGGATTAAAAGAAGAACCTCCTAGAAGACTTGACGCAATGATTCCTAAAAATAATAAAAGAAAAGACGAAAAGTTATCCAAAGAAAAAGACATAATCTCAATATAATGGAATATAGAAGAAAATTAGAAGAATAATTCATAGACCCTAAAAATAAGGATATAGAAAACTTAATTAGTCTCTTAACATTAACAGATAAAAAATTGGAAAAATATTATGAAGAAAGAATTTGCACTAATAAAGAAGAGGATGACATGACTATAATTAGTGAATCTGAAGAAGAAAATATAAATCCAAAAATACATATGGAATCAATATTAGCAGCCCCTAGAAGACCAAATCCACCAAACCCAGACATTGGAGAAACATCTGACCCACATAGTGAAGAGAGATATAGACAAAGACAAAAAGAAACTGAACCTTTAAATAGAAGAAGACATCTACCTAAAATGAAAGAAGGTTTACATTGGGGAACTAGGAGTAGTATCCCACCAGAATTTAGGCTACATGAAAGTTATAAATCTGATATTTTAGACCTAAATTGTATAAGAGATAGGATAAAAGTTTTAGATGAATGGGCTAGTGGAATGAGTATAATCGTACAAACTTCTACAACCACACAAACAAACCCTTCCACTAGTAGCTCATAAGATGACAGGAAACATAAAAGTATGGTTTACAAATCTAACAGAAAGACAACATTTATTAATGATAGGAAATTCATCTACTGGAAGAGAATATTTAGAAACCATAGTAAATGAAATATATAAAGAATTCATAGGAGAAAATAAAGGTAGATGTATCACTGAATCTAGTGAGAATGAGATAAATGAGGCCAAATGACATTTAACTAATATGAAAATATGTAATATGTGTTATATAGATTCATTTATATGTGAATATGAAATGTATTATCATAAATTACCACCATCTATGCAAGAAACTTATAAGGAAATGTTTTTTCAAAAATTATCTAGAACATTACATAAAACAATGACAGAAGGATGAAATAATAATAGAGAAAGAGAAAATATACCTGACACATTAGGAGGAAGAATTAGAAGTCTTAAGAACTGGATAATTTTAAAATGTCAAGAAAAGAAAGAATATAAACAAGTTAGAGGAAATGATAAAATTTGCTGTGATACTAAAGATTTTAGATTACTAGGAAAATATGGATGTACTATAAAACCTTATAATAAATACAAGAAACATAAAAAATATAAAAATTTCAAAAGATATAAATTTAGAAAACAAAATTTTCAAAAATATAAAAGAAGATATTATAGAGAACCATATAGACAAATATATTTTAGAAGAAAAAGATATAATATACCAGAGAAGAAAAATTATTGCCCTTCAGGAAAGAAAAAACGTAGATGTTGGATATGTAATGAGGAAGGACATTATGCAAATGAATGTCCTAATAAACTTCAACATAAAAAAGAATTTAAAAGAGAATTTTCACAAAAGGCAAAAATTTTAGAAGAAGCTTTTAAAATGGAACTAAAACCTATAGAAGAATCTAATATAGATGATACATGTAGTATCTATTTATTAGAAGAAATAACAGATTCAGAAACATCTGACTCTGATCCAGAACTTGATTCTGAATAATGGATGAATTATTTAGTATAACAAATCCAAATAGCACCTACATAAAAATTGGCTTAAAATTTAAAGGATATAATAATTATCATTTACATGCATATATTGATACAGGAGTAAGTATGTGTGTAGCTAGTAAACATGTATTTTCAGAAGAATTTTGGAAACAATCACCAAAAGAACTAATAGTTAGAATCGCAAACAATACTACAATAAATCTTAATAAAGTTTTAAAATATACAGATATATTAATAGGAGGAGAAATATTTTATATACCTACAATATACCAACAAGAAACAGGAGTTGATATTCTTTTAGGAAATAATTTTTTAAACCTACATCAACCATTTACACAATACTTAGATAGAATTAGTTTAACAACCCTAGAAGGCGAAACTATATATGTCTCAAAGATTCGAAAAGCTTTAACTATTTTATCACACACTTTTATGTCACAACATAAAAAGCGAAATCATGGTAAGAATTTAGAGAACTAAAAATCATATTTAGAAAATATTTCTTTAGATATAGAGGTTAACCAAAATCCTTTCCTAAATGAAATACAAGAAGATAAAACTTTAACAGGAGTTAGAATACTATTAAAAAGAGTATGTTCAGAAAATTCTTTAGACCCAATTATAAATAAATCAAATGAAATAGCAACCATAAAATTAAAAGACCCCTTAAAAGTTATTAGAGTAAAACCTATGATTTATACCCCAAAAGATAGGAGAGAATTTGAAAAACAAATTCAAGAACTTTTGGAGTGAAAAGTCATTATTTCCAGTAATTTACCTCATTCAAGTCCAGCCTTTTTAGTAGAAAAAGAAGCTGAAAAACGAAGAGGTAAGAAAAGAATGGTCATAAATTTTAAAGCTTTAAATAAAGAAACCATAGATGATGGTTATTTTATTCCAAAGAAAGAAGAACTCTTATCACTTATTAAAAGGAAAAGTATTTTTCAAGTTTTGATTGTAAAAGTGAATTTTGGCAAATAAGACTTGATGAAGAATCTCAAAAATTAACAGCTTTTAGTTGTCCACAAGATCAATTTCAATGGACAGTTGTTCCATTTGGTTTAAAATAAGCACCAGGAATTTTTCAAAGATATATGGATAATGTATTTAAGAAATTTCATAACTTTTGTTGTGTCTATATAGATGATATACTAGTATATAGTGATAATTTACAAAAATATTACTTAGATATTGTCAATATTTTATAAAAATGTATAAAATCAGGAATAGTATTATCAGAAAAGAAAGCAGTAATAGCTCAACAAAAAATAAAATACTTAGGATTAGAAATTGAAAATAGAAAACACCACTTGCAACCTCATATTTTAAACAATATACAAAATTTTTCTAGTATAATTAAAGATAAAAATCAACTACAAAGATTTTTAGGATGTTTAACATATGCAGAAGCTTATATAAAAAAGTTAGCAGAAATGAAAAAACCATTACAAACAAAACTTAAAAAAGATTACATTTGGCAATGGACTGTTCAAGATACTAAATATATAGAGAAGGTAAAATCACAAGTAAAAGATTTACCGGCATTGTATCATCCAGGACCAGATGATAAAATGATAATTGAAACAGATGCTTCACATGAATATTGGAGAGCAGTATTAAAAGCAAAAGTTGATAACAAAGATGAATACCTTTGTAGATTTACTTCAGGATCTTTTCAAGGCCCAAAACTAAATTATCATAGTAATAAAAAAGAATATTTAGCTGTAAAAAAGTCTATTAAAAAATTTGCAATATATGTTATAAGTTCAAGATTTATTGTTAGAATAGATAATAAAAACTTTGGACATTTTTTAAGAACTAATATTGCAGGAGATTATAAGTAAGGAAGACTCATAAGATGGCAACAATGGTTTAATTATTACAAGTTTGATGTAGAACATTTGCCAGGAATTAAAAATAGTTTAGCAGACGCATTAACGAGAGAATTGGCACCGATAACTATTTTTATGATTGCAGGAATGGAGCAGATCAATTTGAAGATCAAGATAAAAGAAAAGGAGATAAAAATCCTTGAAGAACAACTTGCATTGTTAAAACTTGAAAAAGCTCTCATGGAGGCAGAAAATGTAAAGGAAGAACTGAATTACTCAAAACAATTACCAGAATCAAAAAATTCTGAAAAAAACTTTTGAGGAAAAAGTTCATATTAAAATAGAAGAACCTAACAGTTCAAAAACTTCTGATAAAGGAAAAGAAAATTTTAATTGGGCTGATGAAGCTGAAAAATTTGAACAAAAGAAAGTCTATGTAGTTTACAATGGACCGAATCCTGGAATTTACAGTAATTGGGCAGATGCAAGCAAAGCTGTTGTTGGAATTAGTGGAGTAACCCATAGAGCCTTTATTAATCGAATAGAAGCAGAGGGAAGTTATTTCAATTACAAAACACCAAAACTTATCAATCCAGAAGAAATTGTAAAGAATTATTCCATAGTATTACAACAATAACCATCCCCTACCAGTAGATTGAGAACTTTAGGAAAAGTGGTCAAGCCACCAGTTATATTCAGAGAAACATCTTTTAAACAAATTTTAGAATTTGAGGAAGAAAAAGATCAGTACAGAAATCTCAGTAAGGTTCAATGGTTGAGTTTGTATAATCTGGCTAGAAAATCCACTCAAGAACATATAGAAGATATGAAGTTCTACACAGTAGAAAAAGATTATCCAGCTGGAAGCAAATTCAACATCCTTGAAGGAGCAGGTCCTATTTTTGTATACAGAGCATACCATGCAGGTTTAATTAAAAATCTTTGCCAAGGAATTAATTTAAGTGAATTAAATTATTTTTCTAAAAATTTCAAAAAATCCATAAAAAATTTTAGAAAGAAAATTAGGGCAGGTGATAAGCCTGTTTATCTTAGATTTTTCAGTTCTTTAATGGACTGGAATGATGAGGGTTGTATTAGTCGTTATCATTTTATCAAGATAGGTATTGCCAACACAAGCAGAGAAGTGTCTAAACCAAAAGCATCGTTAGAAAATGAGTTTAATACAAAAAAATTCTGTATATCCAGAGGACAAATGTTAGGACAAATTTACTATGAAATTAGAAAAATTGATAATTCTACTGAAATCAAAGTAAATTATTCTACCAATAAAGTAATCATCACTTCCCACAGTAGTATGGCTATTATCGAAGAAGATGGTGAAAAGATTAGCAGGTTTGAAGCCAATTTTAATTCTAATAATCTAAAAGTCAGCCAAGAAACAAGAAAAGTTTTTTGTTTCTATGCCAGGAAGGTTACCAATGATCATAAATGTATTTATTGCATAAAGGATAGAGAGGATGAAGAAGCGTCATCACCGATGTCATCAAAACTGTCGGCAGAAAAGGACGAAGAATAGTGAATGAGGCCCGTCGGCAGAAAAACAGATAACAAAAGTCAAGATGTAAGACCCACAGTTAGTTGGCAGCACATGCCAAGAAATAGTAAAAAGTAGTTGAACAATTATTATAAAAGAGATTCCTTCGTATATAAGAGGAACTCTTATCTTTTAACAGAGGATACCCTCAACACATTACACTCTCTCAACTTAACTCTCAGAATTATCTGAAGAGCACTTTTAAATTTCATATGTATTATCTAGAAGTTATGTATTTTCCAGAAATAAGCAGCTAAGCACCCTTTCAAGGTTCTTAGTTGGCTCTAGGTTGTAATAATTGTATCATGAATAAAATGGAGTGAAGTCACTTTTTTTTCATTTCTCTGTAAGTTAAATTTTATATCTGTTTAATATGTACGGATGCAAGGGCTTCTCTATAACCAGGTGGGTTTTTGAAGATTGAAGCAAGCTGAGGTATATTCTGGGTAATAAAAGGAGACGAACAGAAAAAAAGAAGATCGTGGTGGACCCAATAAGTTCAGGTATGGTAATTATAATCTTTAGCTGAATAAGAATTTTGAATATTTAAATATTTATTTACAGCTTATTCATAAATTTATAACAAAAAATCATGGCTAGTATAGAATTATTTGAAAGAAAATTATGCAAAATTTAGAACAATATTTTGATGGTGAATGCTATGAAACCTGTCTGAAAAATTTCAAAAGATTTGATACTATTTTAGATTTTTATACTGATTATATTTCTAGTATTTTGTATTTAATTGATCATCCTGTAGGAACAATTTTAATAAATTATTTTATGCAATATTTTGTTCGAATAATTGATACAGAATTTGATAATTTAATATTTGAATTTTATTTATTTAAAGAACATATAGGTAGATAAAAGTTAATTAATAATGATGAGAGATAATATTCAAAAACTCATAACAAGATTATAATTAATAGATTTAACAAATCAAAGGAAAATCCAATATTTTAAAGAACAACTTTTATCTTCAGGTTTTGAACAAAATAATTTATATAATGAATATCATGATCAAAATTGCAATTGTTTAGAATATATTTATAAAATAAATTTATTTCTCAAAATTATACAATATTTAGAAACACTTCCGTAAAAATATAAAAATAATTAAATATGTATAACCGCTCAGAAATTAGTATCAGAGCCATAAACATAAATATAACATAAACATAAATATAACATAAATATAAAAATAAAAATAAATTAATAATTAAATCAAAATTAACCTAAGTATATAAAAATTGAAATATAATGAATTTTGTAAGTCTTACAAAATTTTCAGAAAAATATAGTAAGTTTTACGTAGTTATAAATTAAAGAAATAAACAAAAGGACATTTTTGTAAAAAATGTATCCACTACCTAATTGAAACTTACCGTTTCAACTTAAAAAAGTGCTATTTAGGTCTAAAAGTCTCTTTTATACAAAATCTTGCTATTTGAGTTAAAAACTCTAGTATTCTTTTCTTAATTAGTTGCTTTTGTCAGCTCGTGCTTCCTTCAAGCTGTTTGATTAAACTGGATTTTTTAGGTGCTTAAGTTGTATATTGGTTCAAACTAGTTCTAGCTTGGTTCTCATTATTTTACTTGAGGAAATGATTCGATTTTAATTGGAGAATATTTTGACAATTTTTACCAAAAGTGCTGGACCTTAAACATGCATTCAAATTAGCTTCATTTTAGAACGCATGTTCAATTTTGAGCATAAAAACAACTGTCCAAACAAAAAAGAGAATGTAATTCAAAATATGTGAAGATAAACCTAAAAACTGTCAAAATTGACAGTACACATAACATAAGCTTAGGCTGTTTACAATTTTCGAACTTGTATATATACAAGTCTGTATTCATTCAAGGGTCATTCATTTACTCGACCAAACTTCATATGTGATACTAATTTGAAGCGATGTGTGGCTGATCAAATATGTCCTGTTAGTTCTCTCTACCTACAAGTATAAAAAAGATACGTAAATATTTCTTTCAAGCAACATCAAGAATGAAAAAAGTTTGTCTAAAGAGGATATATTACTAGAAGTAGAAGGTTACATACCTATATTTTAACAATGCCACGGAAAACTCTTGCCATGGTTGTGTTAGACATAGAAAGCCATAACCTTTGCAATGGACAACTTGGGGTAGGATCTACAGAAATCTGTCCTTCCATGATTCTCTCTACTGTAGGTCCCATTTCATGAACAAGTGTGACGGATTCTGAGAGTCGATTGAGCAGGTTCACCAGGGCAATAACTTCGTTCCTTTGAAGTTGCAGCTGAATGTCAAAATAATATTCTCAATATTTCGCTAAGCTACAATAGACAATGATAGCTGGCATATGTACAAGTAATGCCCAATGCTCATACCAGTAAAAGAGATCAAAATTTTCAGATATGCTGGTGTGGTACTGCACAACTAGTGTTTCGAAAATATGAGTCATTCTTATAAAGTTTTTAGGGTCCATCAAATTAAGTAACAAATATTCTAAAATGAAAAGTTCAGATCAGTCTTTCCCTCAAAGTGTCAAAAACAAATGCAAAATGGTGCCAGTAATGTCCTTACAGTGAAAATCTACAATGGAGAATCTTCATGTTTCCTTAAGAGAAAAGGTTCAAATTGTACATTTTTGCTGTAGGTTTAAATTCTTCCAGTGGGAAACAAATGTAAATAGCTGCTAAAAAGATTATAATGTTCGAGTCTTAAGTCTAAATTAGAGAGGTACTTACAGGTTGATCCATGTTATCCCGGCCATCAACAGAGAAGAGTATTTTTAAAGCGGTACCAAGACCAAGAACTTGAAGCTTTCCCCAAAGCCGACACTTCTCGCATCCCACACAATCCATTATAGCACTGAAATGGCAATTTTTTATGTCATAGATATGGTATTTAGTGGCTAAAATGTCTCCAAATTTTTTTAATTTTTTTTTAATAGAAAAATGTCTCCAAAAGTAAGGTTGGATATTAAAGATACACTAAAAATGACTAACAATTACATAATAAAATGAATCTAAGCTACCAAATATCTTTTCCTTTATTCTTAGTTTTCTTATTTTGTTGAAGAGAGATATTTCAAATGCTTTGTAAAGGGTTCCTGACTTTGTAAACTCTCTACAAAAGTCCCAACAATCAACCTTCTAATACTATAAATGGCAAGCAAATAGAAGTAAAATTGTGAACGAGTATTGAACAATCATAAGAGCTTTGTCAGAACTACTATCAATTAGGAAGTTGTTATGATGTATGTGCATTCAACAAAGAGTCACTCGTCAACTCGTACCTAATATTTCTGAACTGATTTTGTATCTTTCGCTTCAGTTCAGGACCACTTTGGCCTTTCCACAGCTTAGCTTCATCAAATGGAATTGGGCATGCTGCTTGTAGTTTGGGATTGTAGAGCAGTTGTTTCACCAAGGACTGAGTTTTCAAATCCTCAACAGGGTTACCAGTGTCATATTCAGCACTTTCCAAATAATCTGCAGCCTATAGAATTCAGGAGAATTATTTTATAATTTCTTTAAGATAACAAATTAAAGATGAAAACTGACTAAATGTTCCATCAATTGAAAATGCTTATATCAATGAATTATTCATTCATCAAAACTTGAAGCGACTTAATATTGAACACTAACCTTTGATACAGCTCGCAAAACAAAGAGATAGGTGAAATACAAGTTTCTAACTCGGTCAGGATATCTTAGAACTCGGTCATAGAGCAATGAAAGATTTTGACCCCACTGAAATGAAAATTATAGAAATCAAAAGGAAAAAAGGGTTAAATTTATGGTACATTAACAGGCCGAGTATTATAGAAAGTAAGAGTGTCATAGTAGATGAGCAAATTGACAAATAATGGAGAGAATAATGGAACACAATCTATACCAAATTTAAACTCTCATCGAGTAGATATTCAGCAGCTATGTGGACTGAAATAGAGGAGTGAAGACCAGATATCAACTTGTACAAGATTCTTTCCTCCTGGCATAACTCTTCAGATGGATCTAGATATTCTCAACAAAAAATATTTTGTGAGCATTGGTTACTCATAGTGAACATATTGCTTCTGTTAGAAATATATGAAAAAGAAGAACATATTGCAACATAAGAATGACATGGCAATGGAAATTAACTACATTTAGTGAAGAAACTACTATAAAAAAAAATTATAGAATCCAATCCTCTGATTGGACTCAAGCAGGCATCAATTTTGACTTTGTAAACTTAAATACTTGCTCCAGAAAAGTTATATGATATCACAAGTAGAGCCTTGAAATTGATTAATGATATTAGCAAAAAAAAAATAGTTTTGAAACAATTACGATTTTTTTTTAAAAACAAGCGAGGATGTTTTAGCCAACATTAAACACCAAATCTCTGTTATCGCTTTTCTTTTCTTTTATTTTCCTTTGATCTTTATCCTATTATGCAATGAGCACACAGAAATTTCTGGGAGCAACACTTTCATGATTCTAGTAGGAATGAGCTATTTAAGGCTTTAGAATTATTTGTGTGATTCTTGTTGCAGAAAGAGAATAATGCAAGAAGTATGAGTTCCATCCATCCATCAATGGCTTACTTAATTTTCTAAATCATGGGTGGAAAGATTCATGCAACACCTACCACAAAAAATTGCACTATAGAAAAAAAAAATATCAACAAATGCTATCAGAGACATCCTTGGAAAGAAAATAGAGGATAAAAGGAAACAGGGGATCAAGAAGCATACATTTGGGACAGTTCTCCATGTAGATAGCATCCCATATCCTTCTAGCAGATGGACCAGTATAGCCAGTATATCGTTCAGGATTAAGTTGGAGATTTACATATGTCAACTCAGCTGCAATTATAAATGTGAAATCAGTATTTACAAAGCAGCTTCAAGATAAATTTTGAATTTGACAAATCATATTGTTATTTTCCAAGATCAAAATTATGAAAGAATAATGGCATTACAAGAGAAATATAAGGATTTTCATGGTTGGATATAAGTCCAAAACTTATGACATTGGCAGGAAATTATTAAAGTGCACAAATTCCTTCCCCAAAACAGATCCAGCATTGTCAATTCAAACAGTAACCCAAAACCGCACTTACCATTATCCGTCTCATCGTCATTTGTCCAGGGATTGTCCGTTTCTGTCCAGCCCCTAAAAACTTTACTGTCTAGTGTTCGATCTACGGCTGCCTGTGGTTTACCCTCTTGACAAACAAGATCTTCAGATGAGAGACTTCGATGGGGATTTTTGAACGATTCAGGAAACTCATTTTCTGGACACTCGCAAACACTGCAATCCCGAAGACGGCACATACCATCATCAGGCCAAAAAGGGCAGTCACACCATAATTTGACCTGACATACACGAAGACAAGCAGGCTTCAAAAAAATGAGACGCATAAAAAAAAATAAAAATGCAGCAACAAGTAGTAATACTAAAATATATTCAACTATAGCACATCAATTGATAAGATCACTAGAAAACCATAGGAAAAATAGATCTTGTTTCTTTTACTGGTAACTTTGAGGCAAGTGAGTGTTGGAATTCTAAGACGATCTGAACATCAAACATATAATCTCTTTTCATCTCCTTTCCCTTCCAACAACCCAACAAACTGCTACATCTTATTAGACACTCGCATTTATACCATAGCATGATGATGTAAAGCCATGAACATCAATTTAACACTTCATGGCTTCATCACTTCCCCTATCTAATCATTAAATCTAAAAAGTAGTCAGTAAGTTGGGAATATAATTTTGTTAAATTTTATGAATAAATGGCGAAAAATATATTGCATAAAAAATTCAAGAAGAACTTACAGGCACAGGACATGAACCGTTATTTTGTTTAAGAGGTTGGTCTTAAACAGATCAATGGTCATTGATGAGACAAACACAATGCATTTTTTCTTATATACTGATCAAACTCCATGATAGCAAATAAATTCTCAGTGAATTAATTACATAGCACCTCAGCTTAAAATTTTAACAAAGACAAAACTAACCTAATTATTGATGGAAAGATCTTTCTTAACGGAAGAAACAATAATATCTTAATTGACACATTCCCAGAAAATCGTCGAAGAGCTTTACCATAGAAAACCATCCTAACAGTAGAAGTCAAACGTACCTTGAAGTAGCGAAAAAATGGAGTTTTAACCATCTCTTGGAGCGATGGATGCAGAACTTCGGCGTTAAGACGGTTAACAGTCTCGTAATCACAACAACAATCCTCCACTATACCACTATACTTGTGAGCATCCTATACAGATTTGATCAACAATATGAAAATAAAACATCATAAACAATTTCAGATATAAACCAAAACATAAAATTTAATTTGCATTGAACAATTGTTACTGAAGAAAGAAGATGTGCTAACATAGAACCCAATTTTCAAAAATACCAGTCAACAAAGAGTCAAGCAAGAAATGTATTGGAAATGGAGATCAAATTCACCTGAGCACAGAGACAGGACTTGTTAGTAAGTCCAAAGAGTGAAATTTTAGGAGCAGCTTTTGAAGTCATAGCTAAAGCAACAAAAATAGCGATGATAGCTCCGAGAACCCATCCCCACCGCCTTCTTTGATTCCCCTTTCCAGTCATCGACGCTACAAAGAGAAAATCAATCAAAAACCTTTGATCTCAAACCACTCTTTTCAAAACCTCTTATTGATTGTACAGAAAATGAAAGAAATTTGTTTCAGCTTCGTGATCTCCTAGACTTTTTTGGGTTTTTGAGCGACCGAGTAAAAAACAAGTCTGAAGGCACAAAAATATATAAATCGTTTTTTTTTTTTTTTTTTCCGACCAAGTAAATAAATAAATAAATCGCAATATAACATAAATCTGAGGGCGAATAAATTGGTGGGCATTTTTTTTTTTCTTTTTCCGATGGATTCAGTTGTGGCTTTACAGATAAACAATGGGAAGTAACGGTCTATTTTTTATCATGGGAAAAAAACAATGGGCATATGTAATAAGGGTTGTGAAAGTTATTTTATTCATGTAAAATTAATATTTTAGTTATTTTATTTTTATAAAAAATATTTAGATCACTTTTTTTTTATAAAAATAAAATATTTTAATTATTTTTTTAACAGTAAAATATTATTTTATTAAAAAAAATTTAAAATAATAATAAAATGAATTTATTAGGAGTAAAATTGTTATTTTATTTTAATATTTAAAATTAAATTTGAACAATACAATATTTCTTTGTTAATTATTTTTATAAATTTTATATTTTATAGAATTTTTATGTTTTTTTAGCACTTTATGTATAACTTTTTTTTTTGTAGGCATTGTATTTGGATCGAAACAATATATTTTATAATATAAAAAATAGAAGTTATACAAGTCAAAAAATTACAATATAAGTAGCATTGGAACTACACAGATGAACTTTCTCATGTCCATCATCTTTAGAAACTAGTACTAGAAATTAAATGACGAATATCCACTATGTTTTTTATAGCTAAGTAGTGGTTACACCATCTTTGTAGTCTTTGATGATAGTGGAATGAAAAGAGCTCATTTACGTTATTTTAACAGATCTTGTAGTTTTCTGACTAATATACCCCTATTTCTAATATTATAAGTTTGTAATTTCAATGAAAATACTATACTTATAAAAAAATTACACATAAAATGTCCAAAAAAGTAGAGAAAATTTTCATAAAATACAAAGCTATCAAAAACAGTTAATCAAAAAAAAAATTGTTTCAATTTTAAAATGTAAAAATAATATAATAATTTTTCTCACATTAAATTCACTTTATTATTATTTTAGAATTTTTTATTAATAATATAATATTATATTGTTTAAAAAATGACCAAACTGTCCTATTTTTATTGAGAGAGTGTCGTAAGTGTCACTTGTGAAAGTAAAGTAACTAAAATATCCTAATAACACAAACAAAATGACTTCTAAAATATTTAATCCATAAGATTTCTATGGGTTAATTGCGTTTTGTGTATAACATATTAGGTTTGTTACAAACATACTCATAACATTTATAAAGTTTCAAATATATTTATAACTTATTTAAAACTCTAACATTATAAACATATTTGGTACAAATACCTTATAATTTTAAATATATTAGGGATATATTTATAATTTATATACATTATGAGCATATTTATAATAAATTCAAGATATTCAGTGCATAAAAGTAACTAACTCTTAAGTAATATAATATTTTTATGAGTTGGAGTACTATCTAACATAAAAATAAAATAAATTACTCATTAATTTTAATTATAGTAATTCAGAACAATTAAAATAGAGAATAACAATTTAAGAGATAAAACAAATGAGAAATATATGTATATTTTTACCTTTTAGTTTACTTTCTCTTTATATTACTAGTATGTTAACTTGATTTAAGACAAACACACACACAAAAAATAATCTAAAAAAACAATGTGTGAGTTTGCTTTATGGTAAGGTTACTTTTGAATTTGGGCTTTTCTAATGAGTTGTTGGAAAGTGAATCCTTAGTTGCGTTCATTGCAGTACCTATCATTTTCGTCTAACCATGTTCTATTTTGTTCTCGTAGCACTAACATGCTTGCCCACCGTTTGGGTACTTGGACTAAGCTCAATTCTAGAGAACATATTGTTTCTTTTACTACTACTTGTCTAGATTTTTCAGACTCTATTACAAAATTATTCAAGACTTTCTAATGTTGACTTTTGATAAAAAGTTGGTTGATTTTGTCCGCACGTTTTTTAATACTATTTTTATTTTTTATAAAAATAAAAAATTAAATTAAATTAAATTAAATTTATTCTACAACATGCCAATGTAATTATTATATAAAAAATTCATTTATTATAAAAATTTAAATGATATAAAAGTAATATCTACAAGGTGGCAGACTGACAATAGCAAATTTAGAATTTTAATTCGGAGAGTTATGAAATGAAGAGTGCTAGAAATGTTCATGCGTTGTGGTATAAATAGTAATAGTAATGTAACAATAAAAATGAAAGTAAACTAACTATGAGGAGTAGACAAAGCAAAATTGTACCCTAGTTTTACTGACTTCACTGACACTAATTCAAAACCTTTAATTTCACCATTTGTCACCTTACCTTTTTTATTGATGAATTCAGTTTCTTATTTTATGTGGTCTTTTTTATTAATTTTTATAAAATTAAGTTAATTAATTGATCAAGTTTAAAATATTCAATATATTGGTCAATTTATTTTAAATTAGTACATTTTAATTACTTTATTTTTTTTTTAATATTTTTTGATATTTTTTCTTAAAATATCTACCATATATTTCATGCCAATAAGGTTCAATTTAATTTAACTGAAATTTTTTCGCAAATTAAAATTAACAATAAATAAATAAAGCTTCTAAAAATACAATAATGATTAAAGTGTATAATTTTTTTAAAAAATAATTAATATCACTACTACAAAATAGTCGATAGAGGGCGTTTAAAAAATGCCTTCTAAAGTAATAGAAGGCACTTCTTCATGCGCCTTATATGCAGGTGCTGCTAAAAAATTATGATTTTTAAAGGCGTTAATTCGTTTTGTTCAAGCGCCCTCTTTATTGACTAGTAACCGCCCTCTTTGTTTTGAATTGTCATGTATCAAGTTTATAGGGCGTTTAAAATGCCTTCTTTATTGTTTTATAAAGCGTTTAAAACACCTTATATAATATTTCATATTTTAGAATGCATTTTAAACGCCTTCATTTTCTTGTTACATAGCATTTAAAACGCCCTAGTAATTAATTTAGATGGCATTTTAATAGCTCTCTATTTATACTACACTTTTGATTCTCTACTAGTTAAAGAAAGCGTTTTAATCGTTCTATAATATTAATTATATAAAAAAATATAATATATATATATGAAACGAAAATAACTGGCTTTTATTCCCAAATATTCAAATATAGTACCTAATATACAATGATTAAATTTATTAAATTAAAATAAATTCAAAAGTGAATTTTTTTAATAGCAAAGATATATATAAGTAATTGATATATATAAGTAATTGTAATTAACAAAATTACATTTAATTGCAAAGTATATATTATAAAAAAATCTACCTAGCTACATATATGTCAAATGAAATTAACATGAAGCGCAATTAAAGAAAATAATTTATCTAATTAAGATCCAAATTCTTCAAATTCAAATATTATCCTGCAACAAAAAATAAGAAATAAGATCAGCTCATCAATGAGATATAAAAAAATAAAAACTTATGAATTCAAAGATTGGAATACATGCGAATGAGAATTGAAGTGAAAGAAAGACGAAAATCATATACGTTCTAATAATTATGATTGTCTTCATGGGTTGAGAGAAAATCATAGACATAATGACACCAACTTTGCCGTAATTCATTCAATTCATTTTGTAAGTACCTATTTTTTTTGGAAAACTGCATGTAAAAGAAATTTATAAAATTAATCATTAATATACTGACATAAAAGTACAATGGAGACTCCTTGCCGAAATAAACTATGCATAATTATAATCAAAATTGTAGTAGTGTACAAAATTTACAATTATAGAAGCTAGTTACAAACTAATCCAACTCCACAGTGCAATTTATTGAGATTGTTTTCTTGTTCTAATCTCAACCCATCTAAGCAAAATTCTTTAAGGAATAGTAAACTCAAGCTCCACACTATAAAATATATATGAGATACACAAGATTTAACATATAAAAATTAAAATTAAACTAAAAAGTATTGTAGTTGCTCTTCGAGAAACCTTACCAAAAGAAAAGTTGTCTAGCAACAAGGGGAATGATGGGCTAGCAAAGTCTGCAACAGGCAGAGAGATGCACTTTCATGTGAGATAATGAGAACTATTAACTGATTCAAGTGTATTATGTGAAAAAGTACTCCATAAAGCTATTTATCATTCCTAATAGCTCAGATATAATGTTACATTCTTTATACCTTTTATTCCTATTTTCTAAGCATTAATTTATTAAACACAAAAGGAGATAAGTTGCAGCTACTATGTTTATGTTATATAGAATATCTCTTACCATTATACAAGCCAAGAAATCATCCAAACCACTCCATTTATTTTAGTATCATTGTATGTCTCCTCTGTTTCTTAAATTGCCTGTATGTAACGTTAAATAACAATTGAACAAATAAGAGTGTCTAAAATTATAACAAAAGAAATCTTATAAATTAAGAAGGTACAAACTTAAAGCACATATAGAATTTCTTAAATATTGTTCCAAGACTTTTAGTTCTCTCCTTAATCAAACTGGTACGATCCTAGGCGAGTAAATCTTTTTTGATTAACTGACAATAAGAAAATCATTTTAAATACACGAAGAATGCAACTATGATGAAAATCAACTTTTCTATAACATGCTACTCTTGTGTAGCTTCATAGTAAAGTTGAACTTACCTTATCATCGCCATTATGTGGCTCAATGCTAATATTATGAATCTTGAGAGAATCGTATAGAAGCTCAAATGCATATGCAAAATGAAGTAACAATGAAGTAAGGTCTAAAAGTTCATATATATGACAAAAACGTAAATGTATTTGCTGTTAACATCAAGCATTTGTACACAACAATATTTTTGAAGCATCAACTAGACTTTTTTTAGATAAAAAATAAACCTTCAGGACTACTTATGCCCTCTATAATACATAGTAATACTCATAATTCTTGGAGAGTTATATTATATAGCTGAAAAAGGATTGTTAATTTAAGTAAACCCTTATTCATATAGTATTCAATTTCAATCTAAAAACAATCTAACGGTTTCTATATGCAATATGACAACCCATTCAAAACCTCTAGAAAGAAAATAAGCTCAATAGGCATGCATATAAAAGTTTAGGGCAAGAGGTCGGAACAAAATCCCTTTTTAGAGTTTAGATAGAAATTAAAGGAATGAAACATCAAGTAACCAAAATCATTAAAAATAAAAAATAAAAAAGCAATGAAGAATGTTAAAGATATTGAAGATTTACCGGCGACGAGACCAATCGAACAACTTAGCCTAAAGAAATTAACGGCCATGGAAGAGGGATCTGTGAGGTGAGAAGTCTGTGATGGAGAGAAGAAATTCAATGCTCGTCTTTATTAGGGTAGAATTTGTTTTTAACAATTGGAAAGTGAATATTTTGATTTTGTGGGATTTCGGGTGATGCGAAAATCTTAGAAAGAAAAGAAAAAAATTAAGAAGATGTCTGTCATATTCTTTCCCCCAAAATACGAAGTAATTCCATATGTCCAGGAAACTTTGCTTTTACATACATACAGAGGCAAAGAAGAATGATTTTGCATTCATACTCGATGATGAATTAGTAAGAAACACACGAAATTAACAAACAGAACTAGAAAAATAAATCAGATTAACAAACTAATAATTCAGATTACTACAAACTTCAAAATTCAAATCAAATCCTTATGCATATTCAAATTAGATTGATTGTTTCAAAGATTAAAAAACACGACAAAGTTCAAAATTCAAATTCCTTATGAATATTCAGATCCATTTGCTATTTAGATTAGATTGTATCATTCATAGACTTCAAAGAAAATAAAAGGATTTAGATGATCATATATTAGAGTCTTACCGGCACGAATAGCAGAGGTTTCACCAACGATGAATGACGACTGAGAACGGCACCAATAAGTTGATTGTGTGAGCGCTAGACCTACTGTACGTAACTATGAATACCAGGCCAGTTTGCACGATCTTGATTATCCATGAAACTCTTGATTTCGCGGTATTGTTTGGGCGCGATAAATTTTTAGATTGGGAGCGTTGAGAGGAGGAAGAGACGCCCTAATAAGTTGATTCAATACTGATGCTTAACAAGGCGTTTAAGAGAAGGAAGAGACGCCCTAGTTAAATCAATTGAGAAGCGTTTGAATGATTCGTCAATGGCGTTTAAAACACCCTAATATGGAGAACTCTTACAAGGCGTTTAAAATGCCCTAATATAACCTTTAGCAAGTCGTTTAAAACGCCCATTATCAGAACTCTTACAAGGCGTTTAAAACTCCCTTTTAAAACGCACCAACTCTTACAAGGCGTTTTAAACGCCCTAATATATGCCCCTTACAAGGCGTTTCCAACGCCATAGTATAAGCCTTTTCTAACCCATTTCCAACGCCCTAGATTTTGTTTTAAAAATTTATAATTATATACGGCGTGTTAAATGACTTGTATAATAATATATATTAAAGCATTTTAAACGCTCTTAATGCATTTTTAATTATTAAAGGCGATTAATAAAAATGAATTTTATTATTAAACGCCTTCTATTACTTTTAAAAGCATTTCATTCATTTCAAATGCTATTAATTATATAACTTCTAAAATAAAGAAACGCCTTCTATTGATAAAATTGTAGTAGTGTATATTTAATTCATGGTGAAAGTTTCATGTTACTCGAGTATAATTCCTTTTGAGTAGTACTAATTATAAAAAGTTAAAAACTCATATGTGAGCAAATTACAGTTGAATATTTAAAACGGATCTATCTGTTTTTATTGATTAAAGTTTTCATAATATTTTTAATATATTACAATAATTTTATGCTTACAAGGGTATAGTTATACACATTTCTGTGACAATTTCAATTTGCTTTAAAATTATAATAAATTTTACTAAAATTTCGACTACTATTAATATATACTTTTATAAAATTGAATTATTAATATATTTGTAAATAGCAATATCATAATTCTTGTATTCACTAATTCTATGATAAATGGGTCGTTTTTATGTAACAAGACAAAAGGACTTTTTGAAATGAAATACTATCTTTGAACTTTTCACAAAACACTCGTTTTCTGCAGCAGATTGATCTGTTCTGATATCTTTCTGTACCAAACCTGTAGTACCAACTGCTCTCACTCTCTCTTTCTTACATGCATATGTAATATATGTATCATTTATGTAATATGCTATGTATATAAATTTGATTCGAAAAAGAAAAATAAAATGTAGTATCAGTTAGTTATTTTTAAACAAAAATATATTTTAAATTCTTATATATTAGATATAACAATATGAGGTTGCTATTAATAAAAAAAATTACAAAAACTTATTTGTAAAAGTAATAAATTTATGATATCTACTTGTTAATTAAAAATAACGAACTTAAATAACCCTACATATTAAATAATATGACAAAAAAATATTAGTAAATATAGTTAAATTTATAAAATTATATCTAATAAAAATTTTCATATAAATCAAGATGATAATATATTTATAATATATAATAGACTTACAATACATATATATATTATTTTATATAATGATCAATGAGAGCCATAATAGGATTTCAGATTTTAATTTAATTTAATTCTCTAATTTAATTTAATTAACATATTAATCTTATAATTATTTAGTGAAGTTTATTTAGTTCTATATTTTAAAATTTTAATCAATAGGGTAAAATTGAAATTTTTGATAATTAAAAAACGAAAAAACTCTATCTTCCCCTAAGATTTCTCTCTCTCTTCACTCCCCATCTTTTCTCTCTAGAGCCGTTAAGAAATCTTCACGTCGGGATCGCTGGTGCGGCCATGTCTGTGTATGGTGACCTCATCTTTCAGAGCATTTAAGAGAAGTATAAATTTTTATGCAAGCTCTTTTATATATAAAGAGAAGATATATTAAAATTGTATTTATCCGAAGTATTAAGTTGTGTAGCAAACAAATTGTATTTACTCTTAATCTTTTTCTTATAATCTCGTCTTCTGCTGTGAAATTGCCAAAACAAGATCAAATAGTTTCGTGCTTGTGTATCATTTGGACCATTTAATGTTTTTTTTTTTATAATTATTTTGTTTTATTTCAATAAAAAGTATAAATCCAATTTTGCCCCTTAAAAAATACATTGTTTTGAAAAATTTGACAAAATTGACCTAAGCTTTAAATTATAGGATTAAATGAAAATATCTTAATAATTATAGATTAATATACTACGACTATAAACACTTTCTTTTTCCTATTAACAAAACATCTCCTTTTTCTTCGCTCTTTCGGAACCGGTACAAAAATATGTGTTTTTTTTTACGTTGTTTACCTTAGTGATTGGGGGGTTTCGGGGAAGACAAAGCGGGAGGTGTAGCCGTAATAGCACCCATTTTTATATGTCTATTGGCTTTACTTTTTTAAAAAAATATGTATATGTGTAGTTCAAGTTTTCACCTTATTCACGGAGGAATATTTTTGTTACTTTTGGCGGATTGCTTACTACTAGGTTGGATCGGATGTCAACCTATGGAGGTTCTATTTGTGACTATTGGACCAAAAACCCATTCCAACACATGAGATGTACACATAAACAATAAAAATTATTACTACTTATTTTTCATAATTGTTTTTTTAATAAAAATATTATATGTCATAAAATTATTAAATTTATAGTAAGTTATTTAGTTTTAAACATTTAAAATTTAAAGTTAAGGAGATGAAATTTTATTTTATGTATATAATTTATATACGATTTAATAATATTAGTAAATTACTACTCAAATTTTATTTGTTATCTAATGTGAGGAGGTTAGTGTACCACCTAAGTCTTAACCTCTATATGCATACGATTTAATTGAAGCTTTGTACGATTTCGTGCAAAGAATGTTTTTTATTATTATTTGTGATGTACAATTTTAAATTTAATAATGATTAATACTAAAACAATAAGAGCAGGTATGTAAAGAACTAATAAACTTGAACGCATCATTTAAAATTATCATAAATTTTTAATATATAATATTCATCATCTTAATCTTCTCCTTTGTTGGGCTGCTTTGGCTGTTCTATATAACTGAAAAGTCATAAATATTGATATTGTTTTATATAATGCACACACATTCATACAATGGGTTTTTTCTAACAATTTTAAGGTAATATTTTAGCAGCTCATAAGCTAATTTATTTCTATTTTTTAAAAATATATTTATTATTTTATTTGAAAACAAAAATGTTTGTATAAATATTATATTTTTATAAAACAAAAAAAAAATATTATCTTTGTGCATTTTATTCATAATGACATTATAATAATTATCTATGGACAAAGATATTTTTAGATGATTTTGCAACATATTCATCAATTCACATGTTTACATTCTGTAAATAATATGAAGAATTAATTGACCCTGTAATATATTAATTGTTTAAACTGTTTTGTATCTTAAAGAAGAATCTAGAAACTGTAAAAGCTGATTACAACTTTACAGAGAGCTGTCTCTTACTAAGATTGGTAACGCTTCAACTATATATATATATACATGGTTCTATTAAATAACTAGCTTTCCTATAAATAAACCGGCACAGCATGAAGAAGAATAATTCTATTTGTTCTTACTATAGGATCTCCACTAACATTTCTGAAATACGCTATTAAATCAGATGTGATTTATAAACATTAATTTATGGAACAAATAATATATTTTTGGGGTGAGAGTGAGATGCCATTTTAGTGTGAAAGATAAATTTTTTTTCAGGGCAAACGATGACGTGTAACCCAAATTTTTGTCTTCTTTTTCAGGGCAAATAACTAGCTTTGCTGTAAACAAACCGGCACAGTACGTATAAAAAGAGTAGGATTTCTATTAACGTATCAATTTTGTATTAATTTTAAAATACGAGTTATGCTAAGTATTTTTAAAACATATGGTATATTTTTGGAGTGAGGTGTAATTTAAGTGGTAATAAGAAAAAAGTTTTATATATAAGAAGAACATCCAATCTATTATAATTAAGTTTCATATAGCTAGCCAAATTGCATTTTCTTTTGTTTACATATGAGCAATATTAGTTTTCTTGTAAAGACCTAGCTAACTAGGAGTTTGATGTAAATTAATAATTAGCTTTAACTTAGATAAGTAGATATTTGATTTCTAATTAAGGGTTTTGAAAAATGAAACGTTCAAAGCCATAGAGCACCAGCGTCTTTGAGGAGAGGAACCAAAGTACCATTAATGTGACAAGCCATGAGGGTTTCAACTCCACCCAACAACTTACCTCCCACAAATACGGCAGGAAGAATGGATTGACGATAATGGTTACCACGGTTTGCTGCATCAGCTAGCTCAAGCAGCACGGCTTGAATGTCGTCTCCGGCAACGTGCTCATCGACTTCGATAACCGTAGGCCCCACACCAAGGCCGAAGAGAAGACGTTTTGCCACGGTGCACATGCAGCAACCACTCATGCTGAATACCACCACAGCGTTGCGTGAACCAAGCTGCCCAACCATTTCGTACACATTCTTGTTTTTGATGATCAGTTTATTCATTACCATTAATGGGACAGCTTCATCTCCAGCTTCGTTAATACTAGTGCTTCTGTTAATCATTTCCATGCTTGACCACCAACAATGTTGTTATTCTTTTGTGTGTTTAATTGAGAGACAGAAGAAGCAGTGAAAATTTATGTATTTTGTGGGTGCTATAATAATTAGTTATTGTCTGTCTATATATAGAAGCGTATACAGTAGAGGTGCGAAACAAATGATCTGGTACTATCCGTTTGATAATTCAAATTGCTAGCTGCACAGAGATACCGGCAAAGACTGATACATGTAAGTCTAGTTTTGACTAACAATTAAAAAAAGAGTCTGATATATGTAAGTCTAGTTTTGACTAACAATAAAAAAAAGAGTCTGATATACGCTTATTTGTGTGTTAGTACGGATGTCACTAAAGTTGAAGTCAGTTACAAGTGGAATAACAGTAATGATATTGTATTACTAAAAGAATTTAATTAGATCTTAAATTAAAAAAATTAATAAATAATTATAAAATTGATCGATTATTAACACAAGATAAATTATATTAAAAAATATAGATTAATATTTGATAAAAATAAGGATAGGACAGGCTATGTTTGATAGGTCTGTTATGAAGTTATTTTATAAGCTGACTTTATCTTGATAGTTTTAAAAAATCTAAAATTTTAACCGACCTATAACTCCTAAAAAACTAACTTTCAAATAAGGGAGATTGGTTTAGTAGTTTTGGACCTATAATTTTACTTAAAAAATATTATTATAATAAAAAATACACACATTTTTTTAAAGCTAGAGCATACATATATGTTATTATTGGTTATAAGAACTATTATCCTTGTTAATATTTAATGCTTGATAAATTTAAAACTATCAATATGTGCTATCTAGAAATGATATATTATTATTGACACTTCATGTTTGATACTTCATTACTTATCCTCCTATATTTAAAATCATGATTCTACATGCTAAATATTTGTTTAAGACTTTTACATTAATTATATATTTGTATAATATTAATTAATATTTCATTTTATTTTTTTATAAGATTTATTATATAATATTTAAAAAATATATTAATATATAAAAATATAAGTCGATTCAATTTTATCAATTTTTTTTTTTTACGAACTTACAACTAAATCAATAAAATCAATTTTTTAATACATTAGACCTATCAATCAATTTTTGAAAAAAAAAAAAAAAAAAGCCCACTCTAAGATAAAATCGATGTTTTAGAAATTAATATATGAGAATGTCATGAGTGGGGGCCACTGTATAGGCGTTCTTTGACGTGCAGGGCTTCCAATTACTGATCGGTGTTAATTAGCTGCGTTATTTTTGCCGTACTTAGATCACAAAGATTCAAAACGTACCCATCTTAGCTTTTTCTCTTCTTTACTAAATTTATTTTGTTTTTATTATAATTAATTAAAAATAATTGCTTTATATATAAATTATTTTATTTTAATTTTTTATTAATTTTTATAATATATTTAAAGTACATATAAATTAAATTTTTTTATGATTTAAAATTAATTATAAAAATAAAATTATAATATAATTAAATTATTTATTGAATGAGATCATTCTTATATTATTATGTTTAAAATTATTATTCAATGTTATCCTTATTATTATATATTATCATGCGGTCTTTATTATATGTGATATAGTTTGATTAAAAAGTATAATTAGACTAAAATATTATATTAAATAAAATTATGTCAAAGTATTTAGTTGTGTTATTCTTGTAATATATATATTCTTCAAATTTTTATGTATAATTTTTATCAATGAAAAAGCACTCAAATGTCTATAAGTTAACACTCTACTATATCACATATGATATACCATTACAAGTTGATATTTGTAATTTTTTTAATACCTATATTATATTAAAATCATTTTAAATTGATCTTCTTTTCAAGTAACTCTATTTTAATACAAATATTTTTAGTTTCAATTTAATCATTTTTATAAAAAAAATAATAATGGCATTAAAATTTGATAATATAAGTACCAAAGAGATACTAAATTTTGATAACATAAATACTAAAATAAAAATTTTTGATAACATGAGTATTAAATTGTAACTTTTTGAAAATGTGAATATTAAACTAGGACCCTTTAATAACATTGTCAATTTGGGAGATGTTTTATTCATTACTCTGAAGTTTATTTCACATGAATCTCATCGATTGTTCTTTTTAACAACATTTGGTGGTTGTGTTTAAAAAATATGTTATATTAATTTTATATTTTATCCACTTAAATAATCATATTATCACTTATTTTAAAAATAATAAATAATTTTTTTAATTTAAAATATTTTCATTAAAATATGGAGATAAAAACATACCAAGCCAGTGACTTCAGACAATCTCAAATAGACAAAGTTAACGTATAAGTCGTTGAAATAGTACATACGATCGATTTTTAAATGTACAAGTTCATGCTACATACACACAAAAAGATAAAAAAACCATTTTATCGTGCAAATTTTATCAAGTTTGATCCGTATAAGTCAACAGTCAAATATTGTTACTGGGATATGAGGTCATCGGTCAATATAAAATCAGAGACACGCAAACATCATTTAGAAGATATTGTTTTTGGGATATGAGCTCATCGGTCAATATGATTTTTGTCTAGAATTTTACTACCACAATGCTTGATCATGTGAAATTGATGAAAAAAAATTGTATAAATTTATGTGATTTTAATATTTTTCTTTCACACATTTGTCCTTCTGCAATGAAATTGAAAACTGCTAGCTACCTCTTTTTTTTTTTTTTTTAATTTTGTTTTTGTATTTTTATTTTTCTAAGATTTCAATTGTTTTAGGAAGGTGTATTCAAGTAGAATTTTGAGAGATTTTTAAAGGGTTGTAAACTTATAAATTTTTATGAACTTTTAAAGACTATTGGTAGATTTTGATAAAAATAAAAAATATTGAAAATTATTGAAATCTTTGTAATAGAGAGAATGATGAGTGAAAATTTTCTTATGTTTAATTTTAACTAAAATGTATATCAAAATCTGTAAGTTTTTAAATTTTTTTTTTTTAAATTAGTGAATTTTTGAATACTCATATATTTTTAAATACTTCTATAAAATTCTAATTGAATATACCAAAATTTTATAAGATTTTAAAAAATTTCTATAAAATCCTAATTAATACACCTAAATTTTTATAAATTTTTAAAGAATTTTATAAAATTATAATTAAGTACTTCTAAATTTTTATGAAGTTTTTGAAAATCCTAATTTTATACACCTAAATTTTAAAACTTTATAAAAATTATAATTGAATACAATACTGTTAGTGTTGCCTTTTAGATTCATGCATTGCTCAACTCTCTCTATGTCTCTAAGTTCGGAAGTGGGAAAGCGTGAGTACTGTGATTTTAAGCTGAAGAGCTTGTAATTTGATTTGATCGACCAAGAAAGTAAGAAAAACTCTAAACATTCCGACCGAAATGTTCACCAATCTAATGCGGTAATGTTTTGTTTGTTGAATTTTTTTTAATAAATTATTCAAAATAATATCTCTAAAATTTATAAATTAATAAATAATATTTTTATTTTAAATTAAAAAATATATATATATATTAATATTAAAAGTACTATTATTATTATTATAAATATTAAAGTATTAATTTTGTAGTTTTTTCGATCTTCTTTCTCTTGTTAATAAATGCAAACTTAATATATGTGTGAGTTATCGGGATAATAGGTTATATAACACATTTTTAAAAAATTAAAAGATAATAATATAAAGTAATATTTATATTTTTATAAAGATTATAAAAAAAATATTAAAAAATATATAAATTTATACTTATATTAATTATAATATAATATATAATAATAAAATAAAAAAAATTATTTGTAGATATTTTATAATTAAAATGAATGCAATTATAAATATAAATTTATAAGTATTTAATATTTTTCAAACAGTAAATTATAAAATAAAATTTTAAATTAATTTGATATTAATATATATTTACTTAAATAGCAACTTTCAAATGTAAGAATTTACTTTCATGAAGTATTATATAACTGCTGAGAGAGAACAGAGAAGTTGCCGTTTTTGGAGAAATTGGATGCCGACAGGTCGACAAAAGAACGCCTGAGACGCCGTCGTTTGACTGTCAGTGTTTGCTTTAGTTGCTATGTTAATTACTATGTAAAGCTTCAGATTGTGACGCCATTTCAGCTTCTGATCTGTTACAGCCCTGCGCGAATGAACAAAGATCAGTAGACATTATCATTATTCGTACAAGAGAGATATGATAAATTAATCATTACTTTTAAAATATATTTTTTATAATTAATATTTTTTTATATTATATATCCATATTATACACTTATATACGAATTATTAAAAAAATATTTAAAATTTTTGAATAATTTTTAAATTTAGTAAAAAATACTCATATTTTTAAGATAAAAATATTATTAAAATACAATACCTTTTTCGTATAATAATAAATAAATAAAATATTTTTACAACAATAAATTTTATTATTAATAATATTATTATTACTATAATAAAATAATTAACTATATTTAAATTATAATTTTTATAATTTATTTAAATATTAATAATTTTATTTTTTAATTCGTACAAATAATAAGAAAATATTCATAAAAATTACACACACACATATATATAGATTAAATATTTAATAATAAAAAATATATATATAAAAAGAAAAAGATTAAAAATAAATTTTTAAAATCAAATGATAGTAATTAATGTTGTTTAAACTTGCGACTTAAAATGAACAAAAAAAAGTCTTATTTGTTATTATTAGATAGAATACGTTACAATGAACTAAGTTTGATATTAATAGTTAATTTATCTTTAATTATAAATTATTTATATTAAATAATTATTGATATTTTATATTATTATAAAAAAAATTAGATAATATCTTAATATTTTTATTAAAATACATAACTATTATTACTGTATTTTTTAATATTAAACAAATAATGCTTATATTTATATACTTTTGTATTTTTTTTGTGTCTTTATTTTAAGCCGAATTTTTGACGTATGTTTACATAAAAATAAACGTACTACATCTATATGTACGTTTGTTCGAATAATACTCATTCCATATTGTGCTAACTATGATATTATTTTTTTTAGTTCCTCCCCTTCCATACATGACACCAAAGAAAGATAATCTAATTAAGATAGTCTTAATCCATCTCCTACCTCCATGAAATATTTCAATAAGACATCGAAACTATCTCGAAAAGAAACTCTCTTAAGCTCTTTCAGCTAAATATGCAACTTGGCATCAAGAAAAACTTGACTGGTAAACTTAAAAAGAAAGAACAAATGCAAAATAGATTTCTTACTTGCAAAGAGGACAAAAAAGAGGAACAATAACTCATTTTTCTCTCAACAAAACACAAACATGAAGAATATCAATAATAAATTTCCACATAGATGTTTTCAACTTAATAGGCATTCTCATCATCCATAATACTCTCCACAAGTGCTTTTCAAAGTAAAGTACCCAAAGAGTTGTCACATTTGTTCACTCTAATTTGATGCACTGCGTCATGTAGCTTAATAGCCAGTTTGTAACCAAAATTTTCAAATAACAATCATGACCTTCATACCTCCACACAAGCTTGTCTCAACCGTTACAAGGATTTGGCCAATACAGGATGGTTTGTATGGTAGAGTGAGAAACATATAAGACATTTACTATTTTGTGATTGTTCTAAAAGACTTATAGGATGATTATTTTAGAAAATTTTATGCGGGGCTTTATAGGACAGTAAAAAATCGTCCTATATATATAGACATATAAGACGATTAACAATCATCCTATAAGAATTTTCAAGTTTTTATATTTAGACATATAGAACTATTAATAGTCGTCCTATAAAAATTTTTAAGATTTTATTTCAACATTCCTCAGTATTCGCATCTCCATCTCCACCCATTTTGTTGTCTTCCTCCCCCCACCCAATCAACCTCAACCCATTGCGTTGTCCATGCCGTCGATCCCGCTTGCCAGCCCCTCTGTGGCTCTCCCCTCAGTCGCTCACGCACTTTTCTCTGACTTTATCCATGTGCTCGGCACTTTGCCACACTGATTTGCTTTCCGTTGTCACCACATGTCAACACACCTCCTTTCGGCATTTCTCGGTTTGTTCCTCAATGCCAGGTACATTTTGTTTTGTTTTTTTCTTTTTCCTGTGGTGGTTTTTCAAAATTTGTTGTTTGTATAGTTATTTTTTTATAAAATGTTCATAATGATATATATTATTGTTTTACTTTTTTTTATTATAATTTTTTAGATTATATTTTTTGTTTCTTTTGTTATTTTTTCTTTTAATTAATTTTCTTTAAAATGAAAAATAATTTGCATAACTTTAGTTTAGGCATAGATGTATGGCTGAAACAGTATTATATATGAAAATTATAGAAAAAGGACATGGGATGATTAATATATGTTTAAGTTGAAGTACTTGTATATTTCATATAATATGTATTCTAAGCACATATATGTATATATAAGTATGCATGTGTGTATGTGTTCAATTGTTTTGATTAATTGAGAATTAATATATATATATATATATATATATAGGAATAGCTCTTATAGGACGTTTATTGACCATCTTATGTCTAGGATGGTCAATAAGAATTTTTTATAAAACAGTCAATAGCTATCCTATTTGTTTAATTCTTATAGAATAGATGATTATAAGACAGTCAATAACTGTTCTACATATCTTATAAGACGGTCAATAACTGTTCTACATATCTTATAAGACGGTCAATAACTGTTTTACATATCTTATAAAATGGTCAATAATCGTTCTATATTATCCTTTTTGTAGTTGTGAACCTTTAAGGGTGTCTAAAATTGCCTTTTTTTTTATGGCAGTGACCCTTTTAGGGGTGTCCAAAACCAACTGAACATTAACCGGCCAAAAATCATATTAAACTTTAGAAATATCCCAAAAAGTACCATCACTGTTCATCAAATCTTTCACCAAAATAGTTTTATCATTTGGCAAAGTGATAGCCTTTGTCAAGGCCCGATCATTCAACCAAGGCTCTCCCACACCTTCATCAAACTATTCTGCCCCACCGTTTGAAATATTCCTTCTTTTAATAACTTAGCAGCTTCAAAAATTCCCCTCTACCCCAAGGAGCTCTATGCCCCGAACTTGCATCCAAGAAATTAGAATTTAGGAAATATTTTCCCCTCAAAATACCAAACAACAAGGATTCTTGTCTAGAACACAATCTCTAAGCTTGTTTAGCAAGCAAATATATATTCTATTGATGAATAGTAAAATTTCACGAATACTCTTGAAGTTTTGGTTATCTTAAAGTACCCCAACTTTTAGAAAATGAGTAATAATACCCTTAATATTTAATAAAAACTTAAAAAATATCCCCTCCTTGCAACGGATCCATTAGTCGTACAATATCTTAAAGAACCTGACTACAAAATTATATTCATTATACCCTTCTCAGCTCCCTTCTTTCTCTTCTAAGGCCCATCTTTCCCTCACTACTACAATATAAGCAATATAGGACGGCTTCAAATTTAGAGTGAGAAATAAATAGGACGGTCTCAAGTATATGGCCGTCCTATAAGAAATATAGGACGGCTATTACGGAAAAAATTAGGCGGAACTTTATAGGACGGCTATCAGCCGTCTTAAAAAAAATTCTTTTAGGGCGGTCGGTAACCGTCCTATAAAATTCTTATAGGACGGTTACTGACCGCCCTATATAGTTTCAATACAAAAAAAAAAAAAAAAAAAAAAAAAAAAAACACACACACAAATTCTTATAGGACGGTCAGTAACCGTCCTATAAAATTCTTTTAGGACGGTCAGTAACCGTCCTATAAAATTCTTTTAGGACGGTTACTAACCGCCCTATAAGAATTTGTGTGTGTTTTTTTTTTTTTTTTTCCGTGTTCGTCCTAAAAGAATTTATAAGAACGAGTGTAATTTTTTTTACTTATATATCTTTCTCCTCTCGCAAGTGAACTTAACTCATTTTAAGTTAAAAAAATTTCAATCTCTCATCCTCCTTCCTCTCCTCCTCTTTCTGACCACTCCTTCCTCTCATCCTCTTTCTCACCAAGATACTCATCCTTATCCCCATCCCCTTCAATATCACCACTAACAATAATTTATTTTTGTTAGCAGATCTGGTAGCATGTGAAGGCTTTGATTATTTATTCTGCACTTATTATTTATTTTATTCTCCACTTTGGGTTGATATTTGTATTTTGCTCGACTTTAATAATTTTTTGTTTCTTTAAATAGTTGGAGATTTGATTTCTTTGTTTCATTTTGCTCACTCTAATCATTCTTATTTCTTGATTTTCGTTTGCTATTTTTTCGCCCATCTTTGGCCATTTTCTTTGCATTTCTGTTATGAGAGTATTAATGATATTTGGCTTGTTAGTTTTTTATTGTGAATCTATGGGTTAAATTTTGATTATGAAGTTGAGTCCTAAAAAGAAAGAGGGAATTGAAAAACTAAAGCGGGAAAAGAAAAATTGAAAGTCGCGCCAATTTTTTTGGAATGAAATTTATTTTGAAATCGTATTTCTAGAATAAAATTAATTTCAGTACTGAACGAACACAGAAAAAAAAAAAAAAAAAAAAAAAAAAAAAAAAAAAAAAAAAAAAAAACACACAAATTCTTATAGGGCGGTCAGTAACCGTCCTATAAAATTCTTTTAGGACGGTTACTAACCGCCCTATAAGAATTTGTGTGACCGTCCTATAAAATTTTTTTATAAGACGCTCCGCAAACGTCCTATTTTTTTCGATTCTTTTAGGACGGGAGTTTATAGGACGGCCACTGACCGTCCTATAAGTCATATAGGACGGTCAGAGGCCGTCCTATAAATGCAAATTTGTAGTAGTGCCTCCTCATCTTATTCACTATTGCAACAAATTCATATACTCTTCATTGAGTCATATATGTACATAAACACGTCATTTCCAAAGTGGAATCAAAGAACTTTAAAACTTAGGACATATTTGATAACAATTTTGATTTATAATTAAATAATTAATTTTGTGATTTTTGATTTTTTTATAAAAATATTCACAAATATGTTTGATAACAATTTTTATTTAGTAATTTTAAGAAAAAAAATTAAAAATCACCTCCAAGTTGTTTGGTAATGATTTTTCATTTTTTGATTTTTTTCAAAAAAATTAAAAATAAAGAAAATTTTTAGTTATTTTTTATAAATTTGAAGTTTCTAATCATTTTATTCCAATATTTAATCATAAAAAAGTTATAAGATTTTATTTACTCTTTAGAAAAAATGTTTGGTCAAAATGAAAAAAAATAAAAAATCTGATTGAAAATTTTTATTTTTAAAGATTTATGAATCATCCCATATTTTAGTAGTGATTGCTTAAAAATGTAAAAATTAGAATCACAAATCGTTATCAAATATACTTCATTAAAAAATTACTTAAAAAAAATCAAAAATTATGAATCAATATTATTATCAAATAAGGCCTTAATAATTCAACAATTCTGAACGAGCAATAACACTAAGAAGCTAAAATGCAAAAGCATTTTTTTTGTACGGTGAAATTCAGAAAATATAACGGAACTAGTAAGATAAGGCCAATTTGAAGTTTGGGATTAAAAAAGCGAGTCGTCATTCTGTGGATATACTTTATCTTCTAAATCCTCTGATTCCTCAGCTTTATATATTTCATATAGCTTCATTGCATGAACATCAAGCATCAAGCAAAAGAAAAAAACAAAAAAAAAACAAAAACAAAAACAAAAAGACAAAAGCTACGTTAAATTTTGATTATTCTTGATATACCCAAATTTGAATTTTCAAAAAAGGCATTAAGTTATTAATATTGGAGGAGGCGTGTGCTTTAATTTGAAGTATTTTTTTTATAAAAAGCAACAAATTAGTATTGAACAACACTTTCACAAAGCTAAATATATATATATATATATATATATGCAGAAAAATGCTCCTTGGATTAATAATTATCTTGGGTATAATCTTTGGTGGAATAGCCTTAGTTGCTATCAACTAGGCTATATACATACGAAGTCATGCGATTAAGTTGGTAAAATAATTATAATTGGCATTAATATAAATAAATAGAAAAAAAAAAAAAAAAAAAACGAGCGTTACACTATTTTTCTCTTTAGAAGCTATTTTTTGTAAAAAAAAAAAAAAGTAACTTTAGTGGGAATACAACATATGAAATTTGAAAAATCAATTGAAGATCATCAGTTGCCCAATACCAAGGGCATGAAGCAATTGAAGGATAACAAATAAGCATAATCAAAAGGTTAATTATTTTTAGAAAAGTACATGAGAAAACTCAAAAATACATAAAATAATATGAGAAAATAACACCTCTTAAAATTTATAATAACAAAAATAGTATCTCTGTGTGTTCAAATTTATATTTTCAACATTAAAAAAATGATTAATATATATATATTTTTTAAATATCTGTTCAATTGAAATTGAACAACAGTAATTTAGGCCCGTTTAATATTGAACGTTCAATATTATTAGGGTGTTAGTTTTATTATTATAAATTTTAGGGGTATTATTTTTGATAATTTTTGAAATAATATTAGTAAATTTAAAATAAACATCAAAACAAAAACAAGAAAATAAAGTCGTTGAAATTTCAGCTACTTCTATTAATAACGACTAGAATGAGGATAAATTATATTATGTCTTTAAGAAATTTTTTTAACCACTTTTTTTTGACATCTATATATTACTATTTAACATGTATGTTTTTATTTTTGAACGTGTTCAATTTTGATGGTAAATTAGCTAAGTTAAAAATGAAAAGTAGTTAACAGGTTAAAAAAGGAAAACTGCTATAAATAAATAGAGTTATCAGATGCTTAATTGAGACTCCAAATTTTGTAAATATTGCAGGTTTTGGCAAAAGGTGATATCACGGAATTTTGAAATCAATATATCACATGGTCCTATACAGAAGATCACAAGATTCCTAAAGCGAATATTGCCGCGCTATATGTAACATGAAATCAGATTGTCTTCTAGCCAATATTACGAGACTACCCTCAACACTTGACAGGTTGTACATGTATTTAATATTTATGATAAAAATAATTTCACAATCCATATCTATAACAATTTTTAAAAAAAAATTACGACTGACCAAGTAATTTTTTTTATTTCAAGTTAAAAGTTCAAATAATCTTAATATAATATTATAAGGATTCATTTGATTGTGTTCGATATAATTAGATTTATACAAATTCAAATTAAGGTTTGGTGTACCGAGCCAACACCACTACTACCACTAACATGATCCACCTTATCTCATCAATACGAGACCAATGACATTTCATTCCACTTCCAACATTTTGATTGCTTTTATCATTGGCACCAAATTAGGTTCACATGATATTTCTTGTCCAATTATTATTGTGTGTTTTGTATTGTTGTGTAATATAAATAAAGATATTAATTTCAACAATTCACGAGGTTCAACTATTGTCTTATATCACGTGGAGAGTCCATATCTAAGGTGAAAGACACAGTGTCCATCCAATGAATGCTACAAAAATAATTGAATGTAACATCTATATGTAAAAATAATAATAATATGAATAAAACCAAAGCATAAAAATTCGAAAAGAAAGAAATCAAATATAAGCTTTAGCCTCACCCCTCAAGCGTAAAAAAAGATAGGATTTTAGTGGTGCAAAACAAAAAGAACAATAATACCCATAACTAGTGCAAGAGCATCCACTTGTAAACCAAACCAAGCCACACAAGGAGACGAAATTACTGTAACAAACAAAATTACAAGCAATAAATTTCTCAATAACTAATTCTTGTGATTCACTCGTAATATAATGGTAAAATTTATTCCTTTTAATTTCAAATTACATATTTAAATTACGCCAAAGTATTTTTTTGACCTATAAAAAGAAACCATAAATCAAGACATTAGGTTGTTAAAGTTGCGGAGTTAAAGTTCACGGTTAATATCCTTATTTTCTCCTTTAACGATATTATTTTCAACATTAGGATGGTTTAAAAAACGAATAAACTTGGAAGCAAATCTATATTAACCCCTCTTCATATCAATTAGGCATAGGAGTTGCTAGATTCACATGTAAACTACTATCATTATCATTATCATTAGGACGACGACGACAACAACAACAACAACAACAACAACAACAAAAAACTACAATCAACCAAATTCTATAAGTAGAAAAAATTGGATACAATAGCTGGAAGAATATTGAGCAAAGTTAACTAGAGATACAATTCTAACAAGCCAAATAAGAACTAAAATAAAAATAAAAGAAAGAAAGAACAAGTGAAAGGATTGACAATTGTTGGTTTCAGAACATCTCCATTCTTTGTGGAACTGGGGTCTTAATAAATTGCAATATTTGCACAACTTCAACCATTGAAGGCCTACTTGATGGCATTTGAGAGGTACAAACCAAAGCTAATTTGAGAAGTGGTAAAACCTCATCTTCAGGGTACTTATCACCAATGCTAGGATCAACACATTCTACTACATTTCCTTGCTCAATCAAAACCCTAGCATGATCACTTAATATCACAACATTTTCTTCTCCATATTCAATTGGTCTTCTACCACTCACAAGTTGAAGTATCAAAACACCAAAACTGAACACATCACACTTTTCTGTTACCCTTAAGCTATGGCATGCTAATTCAGGTGCTGCATATCCTGGTGCACTTTGAAATCTATTGCTAATCGCGTGCTTGTTGAGCTTGCTCACAAGTTTTATGAGTCCAAAATCCGATATCTTTGCATTGTAATTTTCATCTAGCAAGATATTACTTGGTTTTATGTTGTAGTGGATTATGGGTGGAGTAAAGGAACTGTGCAAATGAGCCAGCCCATTAGCTGTTCCAACCAAGATTTTGAATCGATTTTCCCATGAAATAGGCACGAGTCTCTCATCATTAAGTTTGTCTTGTAGACTTCCATTGGTTGCATATTCTGTTAGTAAGAGTTGTATTGAAGGTGTGCAATAGTACCCTTTTAACTCTATCAAGTTGTGATGTCTTGCTTTCCCCAAAATATGAACCTCATTGTTAAATTCCTCTTCAGCATAGTGCATACTACTATTTGATATAACACTAAGCCTTTTAATTGCCACAACTCTATTATCTTCTCCATCACCGAGTGACACCTTGTAAACTGTTCCAAACACTCCCTCACCAATCTCATAACCTTTGTTGAGTAGAGAAACAGGGTTGCTAACATTGTAGGCAAGTGATAAGCGCGAATCGAACACAATAAGCTTACCTTCATTGCTTGCACATTGACTACCAGATTGCAAAGTTCTAGTGCACACGTTTATTTCCAAGGCCTTTTGTTGCTTCTTCTTGGCAGACATATTAAGGAGAGTTATAAAAACTACTCCCAATGCAATTAAACTAGCAGCTGAAATCGCCACAATAGCAGACACACTAAAGAACATGTGTCCATTATGTGATCTTGAGATGAATATTGAAGATTGATCACCATGTTGCTTGTGATTGTTGTAGGCATTTGGGTCGAGCACAAGTGGTTTTGGTACATTCATTATACATGGTCCCTTCAACAATGGTGAGCAAATTCCCAAGTTTCCTTCTAAGGCAGTTTGGTTCAGCCTTTGAAATACACTATTAGTTGGAAGTCTTCCTACCAATCTGTTATGTGATATGTTCACTGCTACTAGATTTTCCAAGCTTCCAAGCTCTTTTGGAATCTGTCCACTTAGTTCATTGAACTCCAATCTTAATATGTTGAGCTTTTTCAGCTTTGAAATGGTTTTGGGAATAAGACCACTTAGATTATTTTCTGATAAAGTTCTGCAAACAATTAAAAATTAATTAGTACATGTAAAAATAAGTCAGTTATTGGTAAAGGCTTGACATTTCTTTCAGGATTCTCTGGTTCGAATCCCCATAACATATTAAAAAAACTAATTTACATCAAGTTTATCAAAAACAATATTGGCACTTACAGAACACTAAGAGAAGAACAATTTCCTAGTTCATCTGGAATTTGTCCGGCCAATGAATTTCCATCCAATTGAAGAATGCCCAAGCTTGAGGATTTGCATAAATCTGCTGGAATAGAACCAAACAAGCCACATTTTCGAAGATCTAATACTGTAAGATTTTGAGAATAACCCAGCTCTGGAGGCATTCTTGACTCTAAATTGTTCCATGACAAATTCAAATACCTCAATCTAGAGAAAAGACCAATTTCAGTAGGCACATTTCCTTTGAGGTTGTTGCTTGAAAGATCCAAACTTTGAAGAGATTCAAATAGTTGGCTTGAACTTGTTGGTATTGGAATGGATCCACTAAGTTCATTATTTGATAAATCAATTTCTTCAGCCCTAATATTAAAAACACTTTCTGGTATGCTTCCAACAAAGCTATTACCACTTAGGTGAATTGTACTCAACTTTGTGCAATAACCAAGAGAAATTGGGATACTCCCACTGAGTTTATTATTTGACAAACCCAAATAACTAATTGATTTGAGGTCTCCAATTGATAATGGTAAGCTACCCATGAAAGCATTGTTAGTGAAATTCAAGTATTCCAAACTTGTCATTTTACCAATCCAAGTAGGAAAATTTCCTGTCAGCATATTGTTTGACAAACTCAAAAAGGTCAAAGAAGTCAACCTTTGCAGAGACTGTGGTAGTGAACCAATTAATAGATTATCACTAAAATCAATCCTACCCAAGTGAGTACACAGTCCAATATCTGAAGGTATTGTCCCAGAGAAGTGATTTCTCTTCAATAAAATCACTTTTAAGTGATGTATGGCTGATATACCCATTGGTAAAGACCCAGACAGAGCATTGTTTGAGAGATCTAGTGTTCTTAGTCTTTTCAATGACCAATACCAAGAAGCAAAATTTGGGGCTTCAGAGAAATGATTACTAGAGATATTAAGACTATTCAATAACTGACATTTTGTTAAAGTACTAGGAATTGATCCTTCAAGTAAATTGTTAGCTAATGAAAGTTGATGTAGTGAAGAACAGGTCTCAAACATATCATTAGGGATTGAACCTGAAAGTGAATTCTCTGAAAGATCCAGAAATTTAATAGAGCTAATATTGAAAAGAGTAGAAATCGATGAAATGGGATCTGAAAAGCTATTGTACCTAAGATTAAGTGTTTCAAGACTTGATGGGAGTGAAATTGGTTTTGTTGAACTAGTAGTGAAGTTATTTCTAGATAAAGATAGTACCTTTAAGTGCTCTAACTTTTCAAGTCCTCTTCCAATTCTTCCTGATAAGCCTAAACCATCAAGTGAGATATCGAAAACTCGACCGGCAAGATTGCATTTTATGAATCTCCATGAACATGGGGAGTCATCATCTTCATTCCATGAAGAAAGATGTGAGGAAGGGTCATGTATGTCTGATTTGAAAACTATCAAGCCTAAGACATCATCATTTATTTTGATATCAAAACTATTCTCTTTATCACCAATACAATCTTGAAAAGCAGTTAGCAGTAAACAAAGTACCAATGTAATAAGTCTCTTCATTGACATTGTTTTTGTTGTAAGTTTGAGAGTAAGGATATGTTGGTAGACCAGTTTTGGATGCTGAACTTGAAGTATAAAAGGACTGTGTAGTCACGAGACTCATAAGGGTGAAGATTGGCTAAGTTAGAGGTGTGACGTGTTGATTTTAAATTAAAGCGAAAAAGGATATGTAGAGCATAGGAGTGTGGAGATGCAAGTAAAATAGAATGTAAGAGGGACTTAGGCTAAGCTAATGACAAAGAAGAATGGATCCACAGCTTGTGTTTTTAATCCGTGACATATGTATGGACACCGCATTTCAATGCCTTTTTTTGTCGCTTGTATGAGTTTATTCTCTATTGCATACACTTGCATCTTTTTTAAACTAGGACTTTATTTTATTTGTTGACAAAAATAATTTTTCAAATAGTAATAGACAATATGGAAACATAAAATAGAGAAAAATTCCATAAATTACTGAGATTATGTAATTTTTTTTTATTCTTAAATTAAAAATAATATTATTTAGTCCTTTAATTTTGTAAAAATAATTGTTTAAGAAATTATTTTAATAATATTTTTATTAAAATATTATTATTTTTCTATCAAATGATTAAATGCGAGTATTTAACAAATAGTAAAGTTACAATTAATGTGAAAAAATTTCACAAAATATGCGTGTTCAATATTTGTCAATTGCCATTGTTTTATTTTAATTTTTATTTAAAATTAAAATATATATTTAAATAAATTTATGTATATTATTATTAATAATTTTTTCTTTAATGAATTTCATATTAATTCACTTTTTTTTTTGTTTGTTAAAGACTCATATTTTAATCAAATTTTAATCATTTGACAAAAAATAATAATATTTTAATAAAAAAATTATTAAAATAATATAATTTATTCTTAATTAGCTATTTTTATAAAATTAAAAAAAAATATCATTTTTAATATAAAGAATTAAATAATATAAATAATCTAATGTAAAAGACGTATATAATACTTCACCCTATAAAATATGATTGTAATTTCAGCTCTGTGAACAAAGTCAGTTTAATGCTATAATTGGTCGAAGACAATTTTTAATTTTTAAGACTTTATATTCTCTCATAAAGATGTGAAATATTAATGGTTAATGGTCAAACTTACTTTCTTATAATGAAAAAGAAAATTAAATTAGGAAATTACAAAAGATGATATCTTTAAAATTTATAATAATAAAAATAGTATATAATTTAATTTAAATGTTATTTAATTGAACAACGTTTAACATTAAACGAATCTAAATTATCGCAATTTAATTTAAACAACGTTAAAAAATAATTTAATAATTATTTTTTTAATAGTGAAAATATACGATTTGAACACAAATGGTACTATTTATATTATTATAAATTTTAAAGGTCCTATTTTTATTATTTTTCCAAATAAATTCAATATTTACTAAAGCCTATTTTGTCAAAAAAAATTTCAATAAAAAAAAAATATTTACTTGATTAAAATTTAAAGCTAATGCTTATTTATGAAAGAAATAGAAATATGTTAATGCTCATCAATGGTATCTTGAAAATTTGATATTACATTTTTGGTCACGTTAGTTTCAAAATAAATAATGAAGTCTTTTGTAGTTTTGTTTCATAAAAAGAAAATGGGCCAATTGGCCGGATCTGAACCAGACCAATAATCTAGTCTACCGGAACGGGCCAACCTGTCTTACGTTCATTTTGCCATAAAATAATAAGAATAACAGGATACTTTAATCATTTAATAATTTACTTTTATAAATTAAATATATTAATTATTTTTTTTAAATTAATATATATTAGTCATTTAACTATTATAAATACGAACATTTTAGTCATTTTTAATTTTTTTTATATCATTTTTTATGAAAAAAAAATGGATTAAATTAAACTTTACTAAAATGCTTCAAAAAGTTTTCATTTTTTTGATCACTTTTCTTTTTTCGATCATTTTTAGCCATTGTTGAAGAAGAAAATATTTCAACATGTTGAAAAATAAAAAAAAATAAAGTGATTAAATTACAAAAATTAGTCTAATATAGTTAAAATGTTTACATTTGTAATAATTAAATGATTAATATATATTAATTTAAAAAAAATAATTAATATATTTAATTTATAAAAATTAAGTAATCACAAGCAAACGATGCATTTCCACGAACAAGTAAAACAATTTCAAAAATTTAGTTGGCAAATATTAAAGGAATAATTGCGCTGCATGACCCGGGCCATTGCTCCAGTTTTATAATTAACCTCCTCCTCCCACCCTCTGTTCATCTCACGTAGGTTGGGCTTCTTTTTTTTTTTACAAAATATATGATATCATATGTACTACTCCATAAAATGAACGTATGCGCTAAATACAAGAAAAATATATATATTATTTATTAAAAAAAAATATATGTGTTATTTAAAAAAAATATGTGACATCTATTAAAAAAAAAAATAAGGTAAGTGGAGGGATGAGAAGATATTTTTTAAATAAGTTAGAATAAGAAAATTATATAAAAAAAATAACAATGAGTATTATATAAAAAAAATAACAATGAGTATATAACAATGAGTATTTTTAAAAAAATATTAAAAAAAGGATGAATATCAAAATTCACAAACGCCTCCAATTGCTTAAATAACAATGAGTATTACTTGATGATATCAAAATTTTTTTTTAGTAGAAAGATAGTCAAATATTCAAATTTAAGATTTTTATATAGATTAATTTATATTTTTTTTAATTTTCAAGGTTATAAGTTATTTATTTATTTATTCATTTAATAATTTTCACATCTAAACAATAAAACTTCAAAGATGATAGCAAATATTTTGAAAGTGAGAGATAGTTAAATTCTTTATTTTTATTTTTTGAAATATATATATATATATATATATATATATATATTATGAAGATTGTGATTATTTATTTATTCATTTAAAAGAGAAGTTGATACTTCTTAGAATTAAGTCCTACCTCAGGGTATATACTTGAAACAATTTTCTAAATTTAAGATTTTATGATATTTGGATAAATTTAGAAGCAGTATGTGATGTTTATCCATTAAAAGAAAATATATAAATTTCACTATCTTGTGATATTCTCAATGCTCACTACATATTTGATTTATAGTAATAAAAATAATAATAAAAATAATTTAAATTATTTTTAAATTTAATTTAAATGTTAATTTAAAATAAAATATAATGTATTTTAGTGGCATTAAGAATACAAATTCCTTTCACATTCTTGAAAAATACGTTAGAATGATATTTTTTTTTCTTCAAGTATTTATATAATTATTTATTATTTTTCTCATTTTATCTTATTTAAAAATATTTTGCTTCATTTTTAATTTTATAAATGTTATTTTAATAATTATCATTATTTTGATTTCATTGTTCAAATAAATATAATAACAATAATATCATTTTCAATGAATTTTGAAAAAATAACAAAAATAATACAATTTAAAATTTGTAGTAACAAAAATAGTAATAATTATGTTCAAATCATATATTTTTACAATTAAAAAAAAAAGATGTGACATCATTTTTCTTTGAATGTCAGTTCAATTAAACGCTGTTTAAATTAAATTACGGTAATTTATATTCGTTCATTATTAAATGTCGTTCAATTAAATATCGTTCATTATTATTGAGATATTATTTTTATTATTATAAAATTTATGATATTATTTTTAATAATTTCTTAATTTTATTCATATTATCACTTTTATTCTTATTAAATTTTATTCTAAGGATCAAACCTTAATTTCCTTTTCAGGGTCAAACCATAACGATTTCTCCTTGTTTTGTACGATTGATTCCACGCTCATAAATAATCAAATGCATTGAATTCCGTTCTTGAGGATAAACTTTGTTATTTATTTATTATTATTTTAGGATAGCCTAACTTTGAGAGTAAAAAAAGACCGATGATAAAGTAATATTTTAATTTTTAAAAATATTAAATTATTAAATTTTGAGACAAAATTTTATTCACTCTAATATTAGTATTTATTACCCTATAAATAACAATTCCCTTATTCTATCAAGAAAGTAAAAATATCATTTCGGTACATAAATGAACTAATTATTTAATTATTTTATTTTAAATTTTTTTAGTAAAAAAATATATATATTAATTTTCTTTTAACATTAGTGTTTTTTACACTATAAATAACAACTCCCTTATTCTATCAAGAAAGTAAAAATATCATTTCGGTGCATAAATGAACTAATGATTCAATTATTTTATTTTTAATTTTTTTAGTAAAAAAATATATATATTAATTTTCTTCTAACATTACAAAAAATATATTCATTAAACATATATTCGTACGTTATAAGAAAAATGAACATATATTTTTTTTCTTTTCTTAAAAGAATTAAAAAAAAATTCAGGACGACATATGTATTTTTTAGCATCCAATGAATAAATTTACATTTTGCTTAACAGAAATTTTTAGATCTATTGAGTTAGGTCTTGTTGATTCTTGTTTAAGAAGATAAAAAGTCCTCATATGAAATTATATGAAATTTATGTCTTTAACATAATCATATGAAATGACTTGACCATGTCAAATTACTAATCGTTTTACCATTGCAAATTACTAGGATCCAGCCAATACACATAATTAGTTACATCTGTGAAATATACAAAGTATATATGTTTATATGGAAAGATTAAACATATTAAAATTTAACTTCAATTGAATTAGAATTATCAATAATACTTTTGTGTATCACTAAATTTTGACGAACATATAGACAAAAAGTTTACTTTATACACAACAAAGACTAGATTTTCAATCACTTTTGAATAAGCATTTTGCTTATATTAATAGCATATACAACAAAACCCTAAAACAAAAATTAAATCCTAGCCATTGATTTTGATCCAATGGTTACAAAAAACATGAAATTTAGTACTGTGCCGCGGCGCACAAATTTACATGCCGCGGCGCGCATTGTTTTCCATTTATTCGGATTAAAACAGAACGTATCTCGCCGCGGCACAGAAAACCCCCGCCGCGGCGCGCATCTAACTTCCAGCGCTCCACCAAAACAGAAACTCCCTCGCCGCGGCATGCAATACCTGAGCCGCGGCGCGCCCCAGCTTCGCCATTTGCCTTTCAAACAGAAACTCCCTCGCCGCGGCGTGCAATTCCTGTGCCGCGGCGCAAGTCAACTTGTTCCAATTTTGCCTCCAGCAGGTTGGTTGTCCTCTGATGTGTTAAAATGTGTACTCGCAAGTGTACGAATCACTCGTAGTAAAGTGATAAGCAACTTCCAAGGTCGGTCTCTCAAGGAATTGCAGTGGTCTTAAATAACTAACTTTTTAATCTAAATAGAGTTCTAATGAAAATAAAAGACTAATTAAATAGAGTTCTAGTAAAACTAAAACTCTAAGTAACTAGAATCCTAAAGCTAGTAAAACTGTAAAAAGGTGTTTGATTTGTAACGGGAACAAAGTACGAGCAATTGAACTAAAACAAGATCGCAATCAAACAATCAATCAAATCAAATATCAATAGAAGATGTATGGACGTTTAGCTTGGTTAACCATGTTTGCATCGAAAAGGTATGGTGAGATACATGAACGTCCTATATAAACAAAACTACCGGCTTTCCTTTTAATTACGAAACTCCTTTTGGCGGGGGTAGGTCTCTTTGTTGATTAACTAATTAACTGCCTTTGGCGGGGGTAAATTAAATAGCAATCAAATTATGCGCAAGGAAAACATGCCAATCAAATTAATGCTATGACTAAGTCACTAACTTGAATCTTTGATTAAGTGTTTCGGAATAGAGTTAAGGTGACGTTCCTCTAACTAAATTCTTAGGTTTTTCAATCTAACTACGAACATCAAATGGGCCCATGATTATTCATAATCAAACATTTAAACATGCTCTTAATCAAAAAGTATTTTATTCATAAGTCAAAAAGATACACCATACACAATTCTAGCAAACATGGCAACACAAACTAAACATCCATAATTAAATTAGCCAGACATGTTCATATTATTATTCATAGACAAATAAAATATGATCATACACTTTAACAAATAAAGAAGATGAATTAATTCTATAACAACAAGGAAAACCTAAATCTAAATACCGCTTATGGATCGGTTGACGTACTCCTCCGTAAGCTTTATCTTCGATTGTCGTTAGCTTCCTTGAATCCTTAGAATATTGTCTCTCGCTTCGTTATAGTGTGGCAACGCTCTCAAAACTGATTGAATGTCGTGTTTGGGTCGCAAAATTGAGAAGAGGAAGAGTTGTGTATGAATTCGTCAAGTTCTCTCGAGTTGTATGTAAGGGGGACTCTAAAGGGGTATTTATAGATGTAAGGGTTTACACGAATCCTATGTGCCATAGGAATAGGCGCGCCGCGGCATGCATTTTCCCCGCCGCGGCGCAACACAAATTCTGAAAAATATGCAAAAACCCGAGAGCTCCCCGCCGCAGCATAACTTTTACTTGCCGCGGCGCGCAATGTTTTTGGATTCCTAGCATGCAACCCGAGAGCCCCTCGCCGCGGCATATGATTTCCTCGCCGCGGCGCGCCTTGCATGTAACAGTGTACATGGAATGTACATGGCTTTACATGTATTGTCGAGACCCTCGCCGCGGCGCATAATTTCTTCGCCGCGGTGCGCATTGCTTTCCTGCTCTTCATGCTTACCCTCTTACATATGTGCTGGCTTGACATGTACGGCTTACATATTTGACTCGTTTTGCCCGTGACTCGTGATCCGAGCGCCGTAGGTGTTCCGTCTTCGCGTGTTTTCATCATTTGAATCATTTGACGCTAAAAACACCTGAAATGCACTAAAATATACCCGTGACTCCGAATGGATAGATTTATGAAAATAATCGAAATAATAGTCATAATAAATCTATATATCAATCAATCAAGCATAATTAATCACGAAATATTAGTGCTTTTCGAGCACTCATCATCCTCCCACATGCCTCAACCTCCATTCCCATGCCCTCTTGACCTTTAATCGACTCTCGGACTAGTCCATTTAAAGCCTCTTCAAATTGTTTGGCTCTCGACCTTGTAATTGGCCCGTGCGGAATCTGGAGAGGGTGTTGCGACGGTGGTTGTGACAAAAGATTCGTATCATTCCCTCCTTCTTGAAAAGGATTCGACCTCGAATCGTCACCTGCATAATCAAAAAGAGACAAATCAGCAACATTAAATGAAGCACTAAC